>CM038144.1:179681560-180908729 GCA_021437245.1 Aegilops speltoides | reverse complement strand
TCAAGCAAAGATCCAAAAAGAAGATCAAGAAGAACCCATGGGAAGATTTCCGACAAGAAGGGTTACTCAGTCTTGGGCTCTGTGACCATGGGATCCACCACCAAGAAGGCTCTTGGTTCCGCCCCTTGCCGGGACCTCTCCCTTGCAGGGGAGCACTCCTTGTCGGGAATTGCCCTTGGCAGCATAGTCAAGGGCATAACACCTCCGGGCGGTTTCGCGCTTCTCGATGGGCCTGTTTCGCTCCTACACAAATAAATTAACAATCAAGATATCAAGAAGAAAGAGCACCGAGCCGCCCTACAATAGGAAGTGAACAAATACTTATGCTGGGGGCTGTGCTGGGGGCTGCTTCGAGGAGATGGTACCGGGTCCGTCAAGGTAGTCTCGGACGTGTCCTCTGCCATCACAGCAGGATCGTCCTCGATGACAACCACGGGGACCTTGGCCCTCTTCGCCGCCGGCGAGTCCTGAAATGGAACAAGATTCAAAGGAGGCGGATCGATGCAAGACAGGAAACAACAAAGATTGAAGAAATACAAGTACAGCGAGGAGAAAGCCTTACTCCTCCTCCTCTTCTTCCTCCTTGTCGGAGCTCAGCGTAGAGAGGTCGAAGTCTGGTACCCTTTCTGCGCGGTGAAGCGGAGGAGTAGGCTCCTTCGATGTTTACCGGGAGCTGCGGCAGGATCAGGCATGGCGGCCCGGGAAGATCCCGCCTCGATTGCAAGACGCGGCTGAGATGCTCCCAGCGGCAACGGTACTTGCAGCGGTGGAGCGGTCCCACAGTGCTTTGCGGTTGTTGGCCCGCCTGCCGCCTGCTATATCTCGGTTCGACAAAGGCGCCTTCTTGGTTGAAGTGGGGCTGCGTTGGGCTCCGCCATGGCAAGCTGCTTCGAAGACGGCTGGTCGCGCGCCCTCGGCGGGCTCGCTTGCTTTGGCCGGGCTCCCCTCGCCAGCGACCCTCGGCAAGGTCCTCCCGGTCGGCAAGGCTTGCTGCCTCGGCCGCCTCGCCTCCTCCAACGTGAAGCCAACCGCCCGGGCGGCGGCAGCCGCCGCCTCTTCGGCCCTGGTGGCGATGTACCGCATCTCGTCGTCGGTGGTGTCGCGGGTGAGGAGCCTCTGCTCGTCGGCGCGGACTGCTACCTCCGCCAAGCCATCGAAGAATTGCCGCACGACATCGTCGGCGGGCTCCATCCAAGTTGGGTTTATCCCGTGCGAGTCGCACTCCGGCATCATTGCACAAATGCGATCACGCTGGGAGTTGTTGCCGCGATGGGATGGCGCCCTCGCAGCCTGAACCACTCTGGATGGTTGGCGTCATGCTTGAACAGCTCCTTGAGCATCCCGTCAAGCTCCAGAACTGTGAAGTTGAAGTTGAGGCCTGGACGCAGCCTCATGATATCCGCCGGGCCGCCAAACAGCCAGGCGGGCCTCCCCCTCTTCTGCAGAGGGGCGTCTGGCGATTTAAGAAAGTCCGCGCTAACGGCCCTCTGCTGACCCCGCAAGCCCGAGCCGCAAGATTTGGGTGGTGGCGATCTTGACTTGGCATCGTCCGTGACAGAGCGCCCAGATTGCCGCCACAAGACTACCCGGTCGGCGCAAGTTGGTGAATGGCTGCGGGTTGGCGTCAACAATCCAACACCACTCTACCCTCCACTCGTCCCACTTGCTGCGGAGCTCCCCCTCCAGATACACCTCCTTCATGCCGACTCGTAAGATCCAGGCGACCCCGCCAGCTAAGGGCTCTCCTTTCTCGGCTCGGGGGATGAAATAGTGGCGAAAAAGAGCAACATTTGGGTGGATACCAACGAAGTTCTCGCAGAGGTGTGCGAAAACCGCCATTGTCAGAACGGCGTTGGGGGTGAAATCAAGAAGATGAAACCCGTAGGTATTCATGATATCACAGAAGAAATCATAAAAAGGTGGGCAGATCCCGCAATAGAAGAACACCGGAAAGAAATAGTACCCTTTTGCACCGCTTCGAAGTAGAAGCTTCGGCGGAGAGCACCGGCATGCGCGGATGCGCCCGCGTCTCTGTCGACCAGAAGAGGTAAAACTCCTCCCGCAGCGCCTTCGGGTGAGCTTCGAGGCGAAGCACTCGCTCCTTGCACAGCGCCTCAAGCCGCAATGCCTCGGCTGACTTCGTGCTCTTGCCGGTCTTCGGAGCCATGGCAGAAGCGGCGGGGGAGCGCGGAAGTGTTGAGGGCGACGGCGGCGACGGGCGGCGGAGCGCTGCTCTCTTTCGGCTTGGGAAGCGGAGGGGAGCGGCGGAGCTTTCGGAGGAAGAAACTACAAGTGGCGAAGGTGGGGGAACGGCCTGCTTCTCTCGCTTATACTCAGGGAGGCGAAGCGCTACGCTTTTCCCGATTAAGAATTGCCCACGATCTCCCATGACGCGCGATTGGCGCGGTCGCTACGGAGGGCGCGGTGGATATGGAGTCGATTTGGTTTGGACCTGTGCCAGCGCGTGCCGTGCCCTGTTTTGGGCTCGCCCAACAGCCTTCGGCACTGTATGGCCCTGGCCCGGGGCTCTGTCGGTGCGCACGGCATCCTGCAGACAGCGGCAAGGCTTGCCGGTGTCCGCCAAGATCCTTCGCTATTCCTATTTGCCGTTCAAGAACAAAGTGTTTAATGTGGAGACAAGGCCCCGCAAGAGGAGCTTGCCGGAAAGACAAGACTCGCAAGGGAGCTTGTCGGAAGGCCAACAAGGCATTTTAAGAGACTTGCCGCTGACGCACCGCAGCGTCCGGCAAGACCCGGCGAGCGACAAGCTTGCGGGTGCGACAAGACAGCGACGCTGACAAGGCGCTTGCAAGCGGCGAAGCCACTGCTCCCACGCCCAGCTCAAGCATCCGACGACGATGTCGCCGCAGGATCGCTCCTGGTGCACGTGGCGGCTAGTTGTGCTTGACCAAGCGGCGCGGTGGCAAGTGAAGATGACTAGAAGGCCATCGTGGCGATCGGTGGCGCCCCTAACGGTCGTTTCTTGCACTGTTTGGGCGACCGGACAAGCATTAAATGCCTTTGTCCCCTGCCGTCAGAGTTAGGTAGGAGACACTGTTGATAGCGGTTGTACCAACCCCTGTTTTTACTTTTTTACCCCTCTCTCCGTGTTGCCACCTGTTGGTGACCCCTTTAGACTATAAAAAGGGGGTCCATGCGCACGTAGAAGGGGTTCGACTCATTCGAAACTACAACACACTCACTCTCTCGAGCAAGAACAGAATAGAAACACAAAGCAGCAGTAGGAGTTTTATCTCTCCAGAGAGCTCCGAAGCTGGGTAAAATCCCTCGCGTGCTTCGCCTCGATCTGCTCTTCGTGCGCCCTCCGCTCCCTTGCCGGACCGAAAGGGGCCCTGCCCCATAGGTGTTCGTTTCCCACGACATACGGACTAAAACCCTCCGGTTTATATAGACACCGGAGAGGGCTAGGGTTACACAGAGTCGGTTATAATGGTAGGAGATCTACTGTGACACTCCAAAAATTTTATTTGGTTTTTAGCAAAAACATTGCTGGTTTCTTTCTTTCTTTAAGAAAGGCCTTTTATTTTTCTTTTCAGAAAAAGGCTATTCTCTTTAACTTCTCTTTTCTTTGGCAAGTTTGTCATCTCTGTTTTCTTCTTCAAAACCTTAGGTTTGATCCTTTAAATATTCCCTCTGTTGTTTCCTTCCAAAATTGGATTTTTGAGTTTATCTTCTTTCATATTTCAAAGAAAAAGATTTAGGGTCACCTTTCTTTTCTTAACCATCCATGACTCAGATTTTACCCATGTGGTAAAACCACTCCAAAACCTCCTCTCCTCCTTGCCAAGAACTTAAGTTCACTATCCCAACTCATCCAAACAAGTTTTGGATTTTATTTGAATTAATTCTTCTCTCAAATCTTTTTCGATAATTATTTTGAGCTGAACCATTTACAAAGCAAGTGTTCCTTTTCTTGTGAGTTTTGATCTCAAACCAACTCTCTTGGCTAGTCCTTTGTACTCACAACCCAGGACCATCTTGATCCACTCATCTTCTTTTCAAATTTTTCAAACTACACTCTCTGCAAGTTTGGACCAGATTTGCCAAATTTGGTGAAATTCATACCTACACTCCTCCAAAAATTCCACCAAAAATCAGGCAGCCTACTGGGACATTGAGGAGCCACTCCACCAAAAATCAGCCCAAGGAAAAATTCCTACAAGCCGTAATCATTCTGTCAACACTGGCGTGCCTTCGCTCAAACACCGCATAAATTCAGTTTGCAGTGTCATTTTTCATCCGGCAGGCCAGTCACAAGGGTATGTGCCTTTGCACGTTGCTCGTCGCTCGCTCGCTTGTCCGCAGCCTTGCACGCACGCTTGGCGGCTTCCCGCGCCGGAGCACCACAGCCCTTCGCGCTGGCGTGTCCCACGGCGGTAACGCCACCCGTGGCGGCTAACGGAGACAAGACTCGCCCGCAACGCCGTTCTGCGCCGCCCATTGCTTCTCGCTCTCGCGTGGCCTCATGCACGCCAAAGACACCCCGCTGCACCGTGTCGTGGGTTCGGCAAGCACAGGCGCGCGCCTCGCCGCCGACGTGTTCAAGATCGCCTGCTCCGTCGAACTCCACCTCGGCAAGTTAAACTTGACGCGGCGGCACCAAATCAGCTCTGTGGCAACAACGACAACGCTCCAACTCCTAAACACCTGTCCAGCCATCGCCCGCCGTAATCCCTCGCGGACTTATCCTGTTCGCGGCAACCGCCTGGTCGCCTATAAAAGAGACCCCGAGTCCCTCTCGAGCACGCACGCCACTACACTCCACCTACACCTCACTGGGCCACTAGGAGGACCTCGAGGAGGTCTCCTCCCCAACTCCGCCGCCCGCTCCGCCTCGGGCTCCAGCTCGATTCGCTGCAGTGAGGCCGCCTCCGATGCCCTAACTCCGCCCAGCTTCCTCTCTAGCTACCATATCCCTAACCCCTCGTCAATTTGATCATTGCAGCCCTCTCCGTGAGCTTCATCTCGCCCGAATCGCCGTCCACGGAGCAGAGCCGTCGACGTGGTGCTCGCCGGCCACCACCACCACCACCAACCGACGCGAATGGCACCTCAACACGCTGGTACTCCCGATCACCCTACCTCGCCGTGGATCGCCGCGGCCACCATGACTCTCGGGCGCCAACGAGCCCCGACGCCCCTTTCAATTTGAACTGACGGGTGGGACCCGCCCGTCGGCTCTCTCTGCTCGCTTTTAAACGAACCGCTTTCTGAAAACGTCTTTTGCCGTAATACGTTTTCTCCTCCGAGCCGGGCGATTCTAATCAAACGTTTCGTTTTTGCAATAAAAACCCAGGAAGTTTCGTTTATTACAGATGGGTCCTGGACAAAACCCTAATAACTTTTTATCGAAGCATATTTTGATTGATTCTTTTTCTGTCCTCTTTGAAATTTTGTCTAGTTTTTTATCAGATTTATTTGAAAATTATTTGAGATAATTTTGTGCACCTTCCGTATTCACGATAGCGCCAGATATTTTACGTTATACCGTAGATACCAAGGAGGTGACGGAGCCATGAACTTCACCGAGCTAGGCTCCGACTACTCTGAACCAGGCAAGCATGTTGAGACTTTTGATATGATGAGTGTTTGGCATGTTTGCATGTAAGTAGTTTCATAGCATGTTGGTGAGCATACCGATGGAGGTTATTATTCATGCATGTGGAGACATGTAATTTCATTGATCCATACTTGTGGTGTATGGAGGTGCATGGCCATGTGTTGGCATGAGTATGGGTAAGATGGCGGTGTTGTAGCATGCCGGTCTTACGCCACACATCTCTTTTACTTCGAATCAACCCAGATCGGTTCGATTCCCTTTCGTTTCACTCCGTACTACCACATGTTTTCCGCAAGGAATATGGCATAGTAAGTTGCAAACCGCTTTCTGGTACACACCAAAAGGAGAGGCGGGATGATGGTTCCATGGCCTGGATTAAAGCCGGTCATCCGGTCGGGGGCATGGGTGTTTCGGTTGGGACCGAGAGGGGCACCCTTAGAGCGCAGCAGATATAAATTCGATCCCATGCTATTCGAGATTGTGATCTCCCGTCTCAAAAGTTTTTCTTGAACGATGTCCGGGTGGTTCGACATCGAGAAGTATGATGGTGTGTCTTTGGATCGCTGTGTTTTCTTCGAAATACGTGAGACGGAACTAGTCCTTCGTGACTACGAAAACCGTTGACTGTGGGTGATTTTAGTACAAGCTCTGCAGAGTCAAAACTCCTTTGAATCATCTTATCATCATCAAATTCTATACTATTCTTATCCCGACAAGTGTTTGTTGATGATGAAAACTCGGAGAAAGTTCATGAGTACTAAGTACGATTTAATGGGATATTCTTGTGATGTGCTAACCCGTTTATTATTATGAGCTGAATTTTTGTTATGAGTGTTGTTACATTCTTTTAAAGCCCTTTATGCGGTGTCGCTCGACGCCGACGTGGCATTTCTTTTAAAGCCCTTTATGTGGTGTCGCTCCGACGCCTCGATATGACATTTCTTTTAAAGCCCTTTATGCGGTGTCGCTCGGACGCCGTGGCATTTCTTTTAAAGCCCTTTATGCGGTGTCGCCGACGCCCGATCGTGGCATTTCTTTTAAAGCCCTTTATGCGTGTCGCTCGACGCCGACCGTGGCATTTCTTTTAAAGCCCTTTATGCGGTGTCGCTCGACGCCCGACCATGGCATTTCTTTTAAAGCCCTTTATGCGGTGTCGCCGACGCCCGACCGTGGCATTTCTTTTAAAGCCCTTTATGCGGTGTCGCTCGACGCCCGATCGTGGCATTTCTTTTAAAGCCCTTTATGTCGGTGACGCCCGACCGTGGCATTTTTTTAAAGCCCTTTATGCGGTGTCGCTCGGGCCTGACGTGGCATTTCTTTTAAAGCCCTTTATGCGGTGTCGTCGACGCCTGATATGGCATTTCTTTTAAAGCCCTTTATGCGGTGTCGCTCGACGCTCGACCGTGGCATTTCTTTTAAAGCCCTTTATGCGGTCGCCCTTTATCGTCGCCGGCGATCGTGGCATTTCTTTTAAAGCCCTTTATGCGGTGTCGCTCGGGCCTTGACCGTAGCATTTCTTTTAAAGCCCTTTATGCGGTGTCGCGACGCCCGATCGTGGCATTTCTTTAAAGCCCTTTATGTCGACGCTTTCGAGCGCTTTATGACGATCGAGGCCGCATTTGTGGCATTTCTTTCCTTCTATTTATTTATTTACCTTCGAGCGCCGCCTGCATAATTCGATCGGGTTTCATTTTGTTTATGTTGTTGATTTTCGGCGGACTACCGCCGTTTCCCTTTTTATTTATTCCGTATGCTAATATACTGTTCATGCATTGGTGTATTTATCGAGACGCATTTCATGCATGCATTTGTTATATCTTACGTCCGAACGGTCTTGCGAGTACTTTTAAAGTACTCACCGGCTTGTTGATTTGGCCGATGTCTTGTGGCGATCTCATGGATGAAGAGTTCGATAGCGAGTCCGACGCCTAGAGGAGTCGGTCCAGTCCTGTCGACCCTTGGTTTTGGTCATTGTACTATATCCGCTTCCGCTACCCAAATAAATTCACCGAGCCTCACCTCGACGCCGATGAGATGCTAGTTGAGCATATCACTTTCACCGTGATATACCACCACCGCCAGCTTTAGTTCGAGTCAAGTAGTATGCCACCTCACCCTTGTGTTATACCCGCCATTATGTATAATTATTTGGCGCTTGTAATAAATTTGTTGAGCATCCTTGGCTCAGCCCCGTAATATATTTTATGCTACCGCTTCTCAGATCAAGAATTTGTCTACCGGTGAGGAGTACTTCTCAAAACTGGGGTAACAAGATTGGCTTTTCAATAAATATTTTATCGGAAAACCGGTCGTGACAAGCTTGGTACGAGCCAGGCTGACTGTGGAAGCCACTAGGTGCGATCGCTAATCGGTGATTAGCACAAGATTGTCTTGTCTTATTTTTTTTTACAATCGTAGACATTCTTTACGATAACAAGCATAAATTTATGATCGACCTTTCAGAATTTTGCTGCTGTTGTAGATGGTCGACGACGGCTGCGAGTCTCGGATGTTCGCCAACGTGTCTGATGGGTTCGTCTGCTTCTCTCTGCGTCGTTCAGTCGCGATGGGGCCATCTCAGGCGCCCAGCTTTCACATTCTACCAAAGCACAAGGTCAACGACAGTCGACCATGCACCGAGTCATGTGCAATTCAAGGAGGGCGTGTTGAGTTACGACGCTTCGGTTTGTGGGAAGAGCCATGCCTACGGAGAAGCATGCTATGCAGATGGCAGCCCGTGAGGCGATAGCTTCGCCTCGTGGATGTCCTTCCCTCAATGAAGACTCGTCGTTACCGCTACCTCCCATGCCATGTGCCCTACACTGTCACTATGCATTCTCTGTCCCGAGAGGAGAACGGGACGAGGCCTTTGAGATGCTTATTGAGTATCTCCGGCCCCGGAGGCAGCATTCGACAATTTGGTGGGCGACTTCGTGGCTGCCGCATGGACTCGATCCATGGCTGTGCCGCCAACAGAGGGAGCTCCTGCACACCGCACCGCCACTGACGTTTGTCTCGTCCTCAGCATCCTATGCACCGAGTCGTCGCCTGCCTACCACCGAGGAATTCAACCAAGTCATCGCGCCCACTCCAACACGTGCTACACCAACCTTTGCGCCCATCCCTGTTCGTGTTGCTCCACCTCTCGCACCCGCTCCACCTTCTCAGCGCAGCACTCCACGTCTGGAGCCTATTAGTGAGGAGGAGGTCGACTCCCCAGCCTCACTTCGCCTCACCCTTGGCAGAGCCAAGGAGATCGTCAACATCTCCGACTGAGTACGCTTAACCGACATGCGAGATGCCGCTTGTACGATATGTGTATATGTACATAGGTTGTGAGAAGTAGCCTGTTTATGCATCATGTAGGAAGTGGAGAAGTGCACTAGCCTAAATAACATGTCGGGATTATGTACGCCTATCCCGAGTGATGTATTGTATAATTATCGACCGCTGTAAGATACGTAATGAGCAGTTCTTCTCCGTGCGCAAATCTTTTGTTTCTTTGTGTTGTCTTGGCATTTTATTCTTATTTGAAAACCCCGTGAATTTATGGATTTAAATTTTGGCGATTCTTTTCTGTTTGTTCTTATGGGTTTTACAAAATGTATCCCCAGAGTGAAAAATGTCTCGTCCTTGGACGCGCTCCATGCCAGCTCCGCCAGAGGAAAATTGTGACACTCAACCAGACAACAATAACACGCAAGGACATCGTGTCAACAGGCGTTGAAACGGCACTTTTCAAATGTGCCGCTTTTTGAACAAAGTCAGCAACAACATCGAGAAATGATGAACCAAGTTTTCAACATGGGAAATCACCATGGGCAGATCCGCAGATTCCAAATTATCTGAATTACGTAAGACACGTCCTCGGACATTTTCTCATCTCGACAAACCTCTTGAAGCCGAGGTGGCTTGAGATATGGAGAGAAAATTAAATATTGCAAGATGTTCAGACCAGGAAAAAGTATTATATGCACCGCACTATCTCACAGAGCAGCCGCTTGTGGTGGGAAAATTTCTGCACATGCATCCCAATGAAAATAATATAACCTGGGATGATTTCAAGGAAGGTTTTCGTGGTGCACACATTCCCAAGAGTATTATGAAAATCAAGAAGAGAGTTCGATGACCTCAAACAAAGGAATATGGCGATTGTCGATTACAATGGTCGATTCACTTTATTGTCCCCCACGCCAATGAAGAACGATGACTGAAAGCAAGAAGATGGAAAATTCCTTGACGGTCTAGCGCCCGCACTTAAATGCCAACTGGTTGTACACACTTTTCCAGATTTTAAAACACTGGTGGATAAAGCCATTACCGGAAAATGAGAGACGAGCTTGGAAGATTTCCATAGCGAAAAAGGACCGCAGACAAACCATGCTCGCAACCATCGAAGCAAGATAGATTTTCGTAAAGGTGGGACGCACAAACCACGACAAGCGCCTCACGCCCAATCAAAAATTTCATGCAAGGGACAAGGAGTTCACATATCGCCCGAGCGTTATTTGTTACGCTTTGGAGAGGAAGGGCATTATGCCAAGCAATGCCCCAAACCAAGGAACTCAACCCCGGCGAACAACGGTGGCAATAATTCAGCACCTGCGAAACAATTTCAACCCCAATAACAACCACAGAAGGGTCATCCGAACCACGTGACCTCGTGAGGAAGCCAGAATGCCCGGATATCGTACTCGGTACGTTTCCTGTCAACACAATACCTGCCATGGTTTTGTTTGATTCTGGAGCTTCTCACTCATTCATTTCGAAAGGTTTTGCTTTGAAAAATAATTTTTCGATGCTTCCTTTGGAAAAATCGATGATCATCAAGTCCCTGGAAATCAGCAAGTTACTCAGAGTTACTGTCAAGGTGTGGTTATTAAGTTTGAAGGATTAGAGTTCCACGCAAATCTCATTGTTTTGGAAAACAATGGACTGGACGTCATCCTAGGGATGGATTGGTTAACCACCAACAAAGGTTTTATTGACTGTTTCAACCGATCCGTAATTCTCACTCATCACCTCGAAAAGCGAAGAAGAGTTTCTGCCCAAGACAGAAAAATATCTCGGCAACCAAGATTGAATAAAGTGGACATTTCTGAACTAAACAAAGTTCCAGTAGTGTGTGAATTTCCAGACGTATTTCCCGAAGAATTACCAGGCATGCCACCAGATCGGGAAATAGAATTCAGCATTGAGCTAGCACCTGGAACCACCCCCATATACAAGAAACCATATGTAATGGCACCATCCGAGTTGGTAGAATTGAAGAAGCAAATAAAAGAATTACTAGACAAAGGATATATACGAGCCAGCTCCTCCCCTTGGGGTTCACCAATTTTATTTGCCAAAAAGAAGGATGGAACACTGAGATTGTGTGTAGACTACCGAGCACTTAATATGGTCACAATCAAGAACAAATACCCAATGCCAAGAATAAATGATTTATTTGACCAGCTCGCTCAAGCCAGGGTCTTCTCAAAAATTGACTTAAGATCAGGTTACCATCAATTAAAGGTACGCACAGAGGATATCCCCAAGACAGCTTTCACCTCCGGACGGACTGTATGAGTTCACAAGAATGCCATTTGGAATGACAACGCCTCGCATATTTTGTTCACCTCATGAACAAAGTATTTATGAAGTTTATGGACAAGTTTGTTGTGGTATTCATTGACGATATTTTGATATATTCCAAGACACGGAAGAGCATGCGTAACACCTCGAGATTGTGTTAGGGGAACTCGTAAAACATAATTGTACGCCAAATTCAGCAAGTGTGAATTTTGGTTAAGACAGTAGGCTTTTTGGGCCACGATTAAATCAAGAAGGTATTGCCGTGGACCCGAGAAAAAGTCAAGGCCGTAATTGGTTGGAAGCCACCGCCAATGTAACAGATGTAATGAAGTTTCACAGGAATGGCAGGATATTACCGCAGATTTATTGAAGGATTCTCCACCATAGTCAAGCCAATGACGCAGATTACTCAAAAAGACAAGAAATTTGAGTGGATCAAGCTCGTGAGAAAAGTTTCCAAGAACTAAAGAAGAAATTAACGACAAGACCGGTATTAATTGTGCCGGACATACACAAGAATTTTGAAGTATATTGTGATGCGTCGAAAGGGTCTCGGATGCGTACTAATGCAAGAGGGCAAAGTTGTTGCATACGCTTCAAGGCAACTTCAAACACGAGGAAAATTATCCCACTCATGACCTAGAATTGGCAGCGATCATACATGCACTCAAGGAATGGAGGCACTTCCCATCGGGGAATCGTTAGAAATATATACGGACCATAAAAGCCTCAAGTATATTTTTACACAGCCGAACTCAATTTACGACAACGGCGCTGGTTGGAATTGGTAAAAGATTACGATGTGGGTATTCACTATCATCCGTGGAAGGCAAATGTTGTGGCAGATGCTCTTAGTGGAACCCCATCCGACAACAACGATCTGTGTTTGAGACCTGAATTCCAACAAGAATTTACCAAACTCAACTTGGTAATGGTCACGGAGGCACCATAACAAATTTGGAAATTCAACCCAACCTTGTGGAGAAAATCAAAGAAGCTCAAGATAAACACCCCAAAGATCGAAGGCATAAAAATAAAGGTAAAAATGGGCAAGGCCTCGAATTCATCATAGACAATGAAGGAACCTTATGGTACGGAGATGACTCTGCGTGCCAAATATAGAGGACCTCAAACATCAAATTTTAGCTGAAGCCCACACCGCTCCATATTCGATCCACCCTGGAGGAACCAAAATGTATAAGGATATTCAGGAAAGATTTTGGTGGCACGGTATGAAGAGGGATATAGCCACTTTCATTGCATGTTGCGATTCTTGTCAACGCATAAAAGCTGAACATCAAAGACCAGCCGTCTCATCGCAACCGAATAAAATACGAGTGGAAATGGGATGAAATAGGGATGGACTTCATTGTCGGACTACCTCGGTCACAACGCAGAAATGATGCCATATGGGTCATCACGGACAGATTAACCAAGGTGGCACATTTCATTCCAGTGAAAACAACCCACACCACTCAGAAGCTTGCCAGTATTTATCTTGCCCGTATAGTTTGTTTGCATGGAGTCCCTAAAACAATAATATCTGACAGAGGCACTCAGTTCGTCTCGAGATTTTGGGAGCACTTACAACAGGCTCAGGAACTCAACTGCCTTCAAGAGAGATACCATCCCTGCATCGATGGACAAACAGAACGCGTAAACTAAATACTAGAAGACATGCTAAGAGCATGTGTCCTCACCTATGGGACCAGCTGGGAAGAAAGCTTGCCATATGCCGAAGTTCAGATACAACAACAGTTGCCAGCTTGCAAATGGCACCTTTGAAGCCCTCTACGGACGGAGATGCCGTACCCGCTAAATTGGTGAAACCGGAGATATCGTATCTTCGCCCAGACATGCTCAAAGAAGCCGAGGAAAAGTCAGGCTAATCGTGGACCGACTCAAGACCGCCAAAGCCGATGTAAGAGTTATTACAATCAAAAGCATCGAGAGGTCAGGTTTGAGCCGGCGATTATGTATACCTACGGTATCCCTATGAGAGGCCTCGCAACGGTTCAGTGGTCAAAGGAAAGCTAGCACCAAGGTTTGTCGGACCATTTTGTATAGTGGCACGAAGAGGCAAGGTAGCCTACCAACTAGACTTGCCCAAAGAATTATCCGACGTCCACAACGTATTCCACGCCTCACAAATAAGGAAATACGTGAGCAACCCAGAGAAACAAGTATCCCACGAGAACATTGACGTACAACCAGATCTCACCTATCGGGAACATCCAAGAAGAATATTAGAGGAGTGCGAAGAAGAACTCGACGAGAAAACCATCAAGTTTTTGAGTCCAATGGAGCAATCACACCGAGAATGAAGCAACTTGGGAAAGAGAGGATTTTCTTGGACGGAACATCCACACTTATTTAAGGATCAGCTGAAATCTCGGGACTAGATTTTTCCTAAGGGGTAGGTGTTGTGACACTCCAAAAATTTTATTTGGTTTTTAGCAAAAACATTGCTGGTTTCTTTCTTTCTTTAAGAAAGGCCTTTTATTTTCTTTTCGAAAAAGGCTATTCTCTTTAACTTCTCTTTTCTTTGGCAAGTTTGTCATCTCTGTTTTCTTCTTCAAAACCTTAGGTTTGATCCTTTAAATATACCCTCTGTTGTTTCCTTCCCAAAATTGGATTTTGGAGTTTATCTTCTTTCATATTTCCAAGAAAAGATTTAGGGTCACCTTTCTTTTCTTAACCATCCATGACTCAGATTTTACCCATGTGGTAAAACCACTCCAAAACCTCCTCTCCTCCTTGCCAAAGAACTTAAGTTCACTATCCCAACTCATCCAAACAAGTTTTGGATTTTATTTGAATTAGTTCTTCTCTCAAATCTTTTCTCGATAATTATTTTGAGCCTGAACCATTTACAAAGCAAGTGTTCCTTTTCTTGTGAGTTTTGATCTCAAACCAACTCTCTTGGCTAGTCCTTTGTACTCACAACCAGGACCATCTTGATCCACTCATCTTCTTTTCAAATTTTTCAAACTACACTCTCTCGCAAGTTTGGACCAGATTTGCCAAATTTGGTGAAATTCATACCTACACTCCTCCAAAAATTCCACCAAAAATCAGGCAGCCCATCGGGACATTGAGGAGCCACTCCACCAAAAATCAGCCCAAGGAAAAATTCCTACAAGCGTAATCATTCTCGTCGAACACTGGCGTGTAATCGCTCAAACACCTGCAGTAAATTCAGTTTGCGGTGTCATTTTTCATCAAGCAGTTTCAGCCACAGGGTATCGTGTTTTTGCACGTTGCTTTCGTCGCTCGCTCGCTTGTCCGCAGCCTTGCACGCACGCTTGGCGGCTTCGGCGCCGGGAGCACCACAGCCCTTCTGGCGGCGTGTCCCACGGCGCAACGCCACCCGTGGCGCTAACGGAGACAAAGACGCCCGCAACGCCGTTCTGCGCCGCCCATTGCTTCTCGCTCTCCGCGTGGCCTCATGCACGCCAAAGACACCCGCTGCACCGTCGTCGTGGCCCGGCAAGCATGTGGCGCGCCTCGCCGCCGACGCGTTCAAGATTTGCCTCCGTTCCGTCGAACTCCACCTCAGCAAGTTAAACTTGACGCGGCGGCACCAAATCAGCTCTGTGGCAACAACGACAACGCCCAACTCCTAAACACCCTGTCCAGCCATCGCTCCGCCGAATCCTCGCCGGACTTATCCGTTCAAGGCAACCGCCTCGGTCGCCTATAAAAGAGACCCCGAGTCCCTCTCGAGCACGCACGCCACTACACTCCACCTACACCTCACGAGGCCACTAGGAGGACCTCGAGGAGGTCTCTCCCCCAACTCCGCCGCCTGTTCCGCCTCGGGCTCCAGCTCGATTCGCTGCAGTGAGGCCGTCTCCGATGCCCTAACTCCGCCCAGCTTCCTCTCTAGCTACCATATCCCTAACCCTCGTCAATTTGATCATTGCAGCCCTCTCCGTGAGCTTCATCCTCGCTCGAATCGCCGTCCACGGAGCAGAGCCACCGTCGACGTGGTGCTCGCCGGCGACCACCACCACCACCAACCGACGGAATGGCACCTGAACACGCTGGTACTCCCGATCACCCTACCTCGCCGTGGATCGCCGGCGCGATCACCGCGACTTTCGGCGCCAACGAGCCCCGACGCCTTTTCAATTTGAACTCGACGGTGGGACCCGCCGTCGGCCTCTCTGCTCGCTTTTAAACGAACCGCTTTCAAAACGTCTTTTGCCGTAATCGTTTTCTCCTCCGAGCCGGGCGATTCTAATCTGAAACGTTTTCGTTTTTGCAATAAAAACCACAGGAAGTTTCGTTTCATTACAGATGGGTCCCTGGACAAAACCCTAATAACTTTTTATCGAAGCATATTTTGATTGATTCTTTTTCTGTCCTCTTTGAAATTTTGTCTAGTTTTTATCAGATTTATTTGAAAATTATTTGAGATAGTTTTTGTGCACCTTCCGTATTCACGATAAGCGCGTATATTTTACGTTATACCGTAGATACGAGAAGGAGGTGATTGAGCCGCATGAACTTCACCGAGCTAGGCTCCGACTACTCTGAACCAGGCAAGCATGTTGAGACTTTTGATATGATGAGTGTTTGGCATGTTTGCATGTAAGTAGTTTCATAGCATGTTGGTGAGCATACCGATGGAGGTTATTATTCATGCATGTGGAGACATGTAATTTCATTGATCCATACTTGTGGTGTATGGAGGTGCATGGCCATGTGTTGGCATGAGTATGGGTAAGATGGCAGTGTTGTAGCATGCCGGTCTTACGCCACACATCTCTTTACTTCGAATCAACCCGTGACGGTTCGATTCCTTTCGATTTCACTCCGTATTACCACATGTTTTCCATAAGGAATATGGCATAGTAAGTTGCAAACCGCTTTCTGGTACACACCAAAAGGAGAGGCGGGATGATGGTTCCATGGCCCTGGATTAAAGCCACCATCCGTCGGGGGCATGGGTGTTTCGGTTGGGACCGAGAGGGGGCACCCTTAGAGCGCGATATAAATTCGATCCCATGCTATTCGAGATTGTGATCTCCCGCCTCAAAAGTTTTTCTTGAACGATGTCCGGGTGGTTCGACATCGAGAAGTATGATGGGTGTGTCTTTGGATCGCTGTGTTTTCTTCGAAATACCGTAGACGGAACTAGTCCTTCGTGACTACGGAAATCCGCTGGTCGTGGGTGATTTTAGTACAAGCTCGCAGAGTCAAAACTCCTTTGAATCATCTTATCATCATCAAATTCTATACTATTCTTATCCTGACAAGTGTTTGTTGATGACAGAAAACTCCGGAGAAAGTTCATGAGTACTAAGTACGATTTAATGGGATATTCTTGTGATGTGCTAACCCGTTTATTATTATGAGCTGAATTTTTGTTATGAGTGTTGTTACATTCTTTTAAAGCCCTTTATGCGGTGTCGCTCAGACGCCCGACTGTGGCATTTCTTTTAAAGCCCTTTATGTGACGTCGCTCAGACGCCCGACTGCGGCATTTCTTTTAAAGCCCTTTATGCGGTGTCGCTCAGACGCCCGACTGTGGCATTTCTTTTAAAGCCCTTTATGCGGTGTCGCTCAGACGCCCGACCGTGGCATTTCTTTTAAAGCCCTTTATGCGGTGTCGCCAGACGCCCGACCGTGGCATTTCTTTTAAAGCCCTTTATGCGGTGTCGCTCGACGCCTGACCGTGGCATTTCTTTTAAAGCCCTTTATGCGGTGTCGCCGACGCCCGATCGTGGCATTTCTTTTAAAGCCCTTTATGCGGTGTCGCCGACGCCCGATCGTGGCATTTCTTTTAAAGCCCTTTATGCGGTGTCGCTCAGACGCCCGACCGTGGCATTTCCTTTAAAGCCCTTTATGCGGTGTCGCTCAGACGCCCGACTGTGGCATTTCTTTTAAAGCCCTTTATGCGGTGTCGCTCAGACGCCCGACTGTGGCATTTCTTTTAAAGCCCTGTATGCGGTGTCGCTCAGACGCCCGACTGTGGCATTTCTTTTAAAGCCCTTTATGCGGTGTCGCTCGACGCCTCGATCGTGGCATTTCTTTTAAAGCCCTTTATGCGGTGTCGCTCGACGCCTCGATCGTGGCATTTCTTTTAAAGCCCTTTATGCGGTGTCGCTCGACGCCCGACCGTGGCATTTCCTTTAAAGCCCTTTATGCGGTGTCGCCGACGGCCGATCGTGGCATTTCTTTTAAAGCCCTTTATGTGACGTCGCCGACGCTCGATCGTGGCATTTCTTTCCTTCTATTTATTTATTTACCTTCGAGGCGCCGCCGCATAACACCGATCGGGTTTTATTTTGTTTATGTTGTTGATTTTCCGCGGACTACCGCCGCTTCCCCTTTTTATTTATTCCGTATGCTAATATACTGTTCATGCATTGGTGTATTTATCAAGACGCATTTCATGCATGCATTTGTTATATCTACGTCCGAACGGTCTTGCGAGTACTTTTAAAGTACTCACCGGCTTGTTGATTTGGCCAGATGTGTGTGGCGATCTCATGGATGAAGAGTTCGATAGCGAGTCCGACGCCTAGAGGAGTCCGATCAGTCCCTGCGCGACCCTTGGTTTTGGTCATTGTACTATATCCGCTTCCGCTACCCAAATAAATTCACCGAGCCTCACCTCGACGCCGATGAGATGCTAGTTGAGCATATCACTTCACCGTGATATACCACCACCGCCAGATTTAGTTCGAGTCAAGAGTATGCCACCTCACCCTTGTGTTATACCCGCCATTATGTATAATTATTGGCGCTTGTAGTAAATTTGTTGAGCATCCTTGGCTCAGCCCCGTAATATATTTTATGCTCTCGGCTTATCAGATCAAGAATTTGTCTACCAGTGAGGAGTTCTTCTCAAAAACTGGGGTAACAAGATTGGCTTTTCAATAAATATTTTTATCGGAAAACCGGTCGTGACATCTACATATCCGTATCGCCAAGCTTGCCTTCCACGCCAAGGAAAGTCCCATCCGGACATGGGACGGAGTCTTCAATCTTGTATCTTCATATTCTTGGAGTCCGGCGGACGATAATGGTCCGGCTGTCCGGACACCCCCTAGTCCAGGACTCCCTCACTCATCATAAGAAATGACAAGGGAGTATTGCATAGTATGGAGGCATATGATGCGAGAACAACCAAATGCAATAGGCTCAATCAAACAAGCATGCATCACAAGTAAGGTGTCAAAGTCTCCCAGATCAATAAGCATAGTATGGTTGCACTCAATACAAGTGGATATGAAAGAGGCAACTAATGGACACAAGAGACAATGATCAAGATCTATCATGTGAGAGGCATGAGCATATATGTCATCAACCCAAGAAAGCGAGTAAGAGTGGAACATGGGTGATGCAACCAAGCAAGCAATCAAGTCAAGCAAGCTAGTAGTGCGAAGATGCAACATACTAGGAGGAATCATGGCAAGCATGTCATTGGTGCAAATATTTGGCATGAATAATTCACATGACATAGCACAAGCATGAAAGCAAGATATGAGAAAAATATCATCAATGTATTGGAGAGAGGACATATGTAAATAACAATGGGACATCAAGACTCTCCCAACACAACAAGTATCAATAGCATGGGGCACAAAGAAATAAAGGCAATAGCTACTAGGATCTCCACCAAGCATGCAAATACACGTAGAAGTAGTAGAATGGTGAATCATATGTAAGTGCAAGCAAGGGTCACAATTGCATGGCAAAGGCAAAGGAAGAGGTATAACATGCAAAGTGAACATGACACAATGGGCATAAAGTAACAAGTGGTAAATAGCCCATAGCCGTGTGAGAGAAAAGTAAAAGAGATGTGCTTAGTCCTTGCGCGAAGGGAATGGTGGTAAGGACAATTCACGTGATCCCAAAGCATCGTTGCTCTCAAGAGCTCGTTTCGTCAACTCTTGGGATTGAGAGGTTGACGAGTATACATCAGTACCTACACAAAACAAAGACAAAGGAAAAATTGTGTGTGCATGGTATATGTACACATCATCCATCATGATGCGCACGTGCATGTGTCGGTTAGCACAAAATATCCAATGCTCAAATAAATGAGATGCGTGATATGGAGACATGTCATCCATCATGAGAGGTTTGTTGTTATGTATAGCGTAATGGAGACTCAAATTGTGTAATGCATCACGAGCAATATCTAGACCATTGTTATTCATGGAATGCATATGGTGTACACTATCATGGGAATCATGCAAAGTATGGAATGCATTAAAATCTCCTAATATGTATGAGGAAACTATGGGGGCCTCCTCATGAGCATTAGTAGGAACATCACATGGAGAACATTGACAACATCCAAAACAATGCATATTCAAAACAATGTGATCATGGCATGGCATAGTAGATGAATTGCACAAATCATGTAAAGGAAGCATGGCAATATCATCACCTGAAAAACAAAAGCCAATGACCATCATCTCGTCATCTATGCCATAAGTGCAAATGGGATTGATTTTAATGGGGCATGCATAGTTACTATGTTGAGATTGAAATGATGCAATATTGGAGATCTCAGTCATAGCATATGACAAGTTCAAAGGATTGTCAAGCATGAAGTGACCGATAGAATTTTCACATGATATCCTATGGAGCATAGCATCACAACTAGGCAACTCAACATACCCATCATCATATTCATCATAAATAGGTAAGTCAAGGCATGAAGAAGTCTCACTAGCATGAATCATGGGAATAGGTGGGTCAACATCATGAGAGCAATCATTGTCAAGAGAGTCCACAAGTGGGACACGAGAAGCACCATCACCTATGTTATCTTTGGAGCATCGCTCATGTGTTGTAGGTGAGGTGTCGAAGATCCACTCGTTGTCATCGTCATCTTGATGGAACCATGTGGGGGGTGCATCATTATCCACCATGGCCATCTGTGTCTCCATTGGAGGGATGGACTCGTCGAGGATAGGTGTGTCATCATGTAGGAGGCCTAGCACCAAAGAATAAAACACACTAGGAGTAGAGGTTAAGTCGTTAGAAATCATAGTGGCCTCACGTCCCGTGTCAACTACCTCACTCACTAAGTGTTGTGGCTCACTCACTCCCTCTTGGATTCTCTCACTCATATGGTTGGTGGAGTCACTCAAATGGCGCTCAACCTCACATAGGATGTGTGGCATGCTCTCATGTGTGGGGCTAGTGGTGGTCACACTCATCCTCTCAAAGGAAATGCTCTCAATGTCACGTATGGTGGAGTCAGTCATCTCACTCATGGGATGGTGGCTGTCCTCACATGGCAAATGGGGCATCTCGACATATGTGGGTGTCGGAGAGATGTAGGTGCAAATGTCTCCATGTGCGGTCGCGTAGCTTGACTCTGAGTATGAGTCCAATATGGGTGTCGTCTTCATGTTGTAGAATAGGTTCGCGCTTGTCGCCGTGGTCGAAGGGGATGGCCCTTGCTCGACCATCTTGTCACCGTCCTGGTGTTGGAGGCCCATATGATGTGGCACCTCGTAGCTCGTCTCCATGACCGAAGGGAGTTTCCCATGCTCGGCCATCTTCCTTGAGGGGCTTCCGAAGATGGAAGTGTCACCCTCACTCGTCATTGGTCGCCTTGGACTTGATGAAGTCGTTGTAGGTGTACTCGTGGGAAGTAGGCGAAGATGCCATACATCCAAAGGCGAAGATGCCTTGATAGCACTTGGCGAATATGCCAAAGTGGTTGTTGTAGCCATAGCGCCGTCTTGGTGGTGGTCATCTCGCGATCTTCTCTTTTGCTCATGAAGCTTGGACTTGGCGTGAAGTAGGGCTTTTTGGGACTTGTGCATTTGCGCTTGTGGAGCATCTTCATGATGATGATGTCGTTGTCCTGCTTGAGCTCATAGAAGATGTCGTTCGTCGTCGTCGTGCACACGATGCTTGGAGGTGACTTGCCTTCATGACGATGTTGATCACGAACATGATGGTGGTCGCCATGTAGATGTGGACGAGGATGATTTGCACTTGCATCGTTTTCGCGCTCCGAAGACTTGTGGCTTGAATGTCGACGCCTTGAAGATGACGAAGGGGAAGAAGACTTGATCAAGACTCTAATCTCCTCCATCCTTGCATCTTGCTCCTCTTTATGTGCGGAAAGCTTCTTGTCAATGTAGTCCCTTTTCCTTGCTTCGGAGTGATGAATGTCGATGGAGATGTTCCCGATGCGCTCTCGCAATCTTGATTGTGTGCCTTGCATTTGTCGTTGTAGATCGAAGATGGACGCTTTGTTGATGTAGTTGTTCACGCCGTCATTGTTGTTGTAGACCGGAGATAAAATGTCTTGCCTATCCATCACAAGACTCGAGCAAATGTGAGTGGGAGAAGGAGAAGAACTAGACCAAATGTACCTTGACCGATGTTGAAGATGGATCAATGATCACTCAAATGTGTAACAAGGAAATAGCACAATTGGTACCAATTCTTGTCGGTTCTTACACCTACACAAGTAAGGCTTATGGTGGAGCTCGGTGAGGATAGTGGCACAAAAATTTGATGCAAAATGTTAGCAAAGAGTCAATAATGTTGAAAGAGATTCACAAATTCGCAAGCGAAACAAGTAGACCAATAGCAATATGGATAGCACACGGAAACACACACACGGATAGATAAATGGGGTCGTGCAACCAAGGAATGAGCACAAAATGTGGAATCCACGGAAAACGCTCGTGTTGCACAACTCAAGAGAGACGCTAGCATGATTGCTCTATAGGCGGATACGACACTTGTGCACAACCTATAAGATGCAAAATATATGGACTCTTATCCCAAGTATGCTATGTATGTACGGTTCCCGGTGTTTCTATCAAGATGATCCAAGATGATCGGATATGACAATCTTACGTGCAATGTGGTATGATGCTATGGCTCTTGCTTACAAGCTTCTTTGCTCTCTTTCTTTTGCTTAAAAGCTTTATTTTTTTCTATGGCCACTTTTGCACAATGCACAAACCAAGATAGCAATTGTGTATATGCGGGAACAAACTTGTGACACAAGGTATGATATCAAGATATGCACCACGATGATATGGTATGTATGCTATGGGAAGTATGATCACTAATGTGCACACGTAACGTTGCCGGCAATACTCAAATGGCATGTTCGATAGGGAAGTAACGCAAAATGGGCTAGGGGTTATCAATGCAATTTGCAAGGGGAATATACAATGGTGTCGTCGAGGTTACTGTCCTTTGCGATGATGAGTGGCGGTGTTCTTGATGTAGATACTAAGATGATGGAGACTCGTCCCTAAGTAGCCGAAACACCTTAGGAAACGGAAAAGACCGCGAACTCAAAATCTCAAATGACAAATGTCAAATGGTGGTAGTGGAAAGCGGTGGTGGTTTTGCACTAGGCAATGCGGAAGTGGGATGATGGGCTATACACGTGTCGGAGTTGAAGTTGCCGTCCCTAAGTAGCCGAAACACCTTAGGAGACACAAGCCACAACTCAAACAAGCTCGAACAAAATTGGGTTAAGTTGGGGTGGTGGAAATATATGGTGGGCAAAGTTATGCGGAAATGGTGGTGGTGGTTGATGAAGAAGCAACCGTCCCTAAGTAGCCGAAACACCTTAGGGGACTCTAATCACTACTCAAGCAATCACTAATACTATGGGGAACAAAATGGGTTAGGTTGCAGAAGTCGGTGGTGGTGTAGCGGATGATGTGGTGGAGGGCCTTGGCAACTTGCCAAATTTTGGAAAATTTGATGGAGTCAAATGATTTTGGTGGTATTTTTGTGGAATGGGGGATGTCAAGAGCTTCAAAACGAGCTAAAGAACATCAAAATCGGAGCTCGGGTGAAATAGTTATAGACAAAACAAAAATCAGCCGAAGTCTGAAACTATAGGTTACAGACGTCCGAGAAAGGTTGGATGTCCGGTCGTCGGACGTCCGGAAGGCTCAGAAATCTGAAAAACTGTTCTAGAATGGTGGTTCCGGTCGTTCGGAGAGTTGCGGATGTCCGGGGCTTCGGGGTCCAGACGTCAAGAAACGCCGATCGTCCGGGTCGGGGTCAACGCGAGATGCGAGTTTGGGGGCGTGATTTTGGGCGGAAAATTGAGATTTTGGTGTCAAAATTGAATATATTTTGTGAATCAAAGATGGGGAAACTTGGGGAGATGCTATATCCACTTGAAACCAAGCAAATCCATGGATCAAAATCAACAAAACATCATCAAACCAACAAATCACAAAAATATTTGGGGGCTATTTTTGGTGGGGATTTTCGGATTTAGGACGAAATCAAAAAAAAATCAAGCTAGAAAACACGGGGTAGGGGCTCCAAAAACATGATCAACCTAGCTCATGATACCAAGATGATGTAGGGAGGAACCCTATGGGGCCGATCTTTCACGTTTTGAGAGGATCCCTATGAGGAACTCGAAGAACGCGCGGAAGGAAACGAGGGAAATCACGGGGGAATACAAGAGAAAACACTCAACCAACACGAATATGATCAGACAAGTGCTAGATCCAAGAAACACAAAGAGATCTGCGGACCAGGAGGAGAAGGGCGATACAAGTGAGATCCGGTAGCTCATCTGAGAGACCGAGGTCTTGAATCCACGAGGATCTTCCGATTCAAGAGTTTACTTGATTCTCATGGATTCAAGAACTTCTCCCGAGATGAGCGGTCTCTCACTTGTATCGCCCTTGTTGGATTTGGACGGTATCTCTTTGTGTTTCTTGGATCTAGCACTTGTGTGATCATATTCGTGTTGGTTGAGTGTTTTCTCTTGTGTTCCCCCGTGATTTCCCTTGTTTCCTTCCGCGCGTTCTTCGTGTTCCTCATAGGGATCCTCTCCAAACGTGAAAGATCGGCCCCATAGGGTTCCGCCCTACATCATCATAGGTTGCTATTTACTAGCCATTAAATATTTGGATAGCATATCAAGCATAGGTCACCTATTTATTTTATTTGTGTGCAGGGAAGATCACTGACGTGCTGCTTGATGATACCTAGAAGATCACTGGCATCCTCGATAGTCGTCTAGTGAGTAAAGATGGTCTATTTGGACATGTGATATGTGGAGTAGTGTTGTGTAGTACTAGCACATGTATGTGCTTGCCCAAGTGCTATCTTGGCTTTTATTGTTTGCAACAAAATTCCAAGTGGCCTATGTTTTGCCGGAATGTTGATTAATTTCCATTCCACAAATTTTAGGTGCTCGACATGTCCTGTTTTAGCAAAGGTCATGCCAGAATTTTCCATGGATTTCAGCATGACTTGTGCTATAAAGTAGGAAATATCGAGTGGTGTGATTTTCCCGAACATGAATTAAGTGGCATTCTTGCAAACCATAGGCCATGTTTTTATGTCATTACTCAATATATGTTACAGATTGACTATGATTCTGTCGGGGCTGCTTGTGTAACTTTTAGTCTGCTCTTGAAGGAAGGATGCCGATTATTGTTGTGGGGGTCGCTTCCTTTCCTTCTTCTTGTGATATACCTTGCTAGTGCACAAGAGGAGGAGGGGAAGCGACCATCACCGACGGTCGAAACATCTATGGGGGAGAGTCCACCATATACTATTGAAATATGAGAGAGGAATAATCCTAACTATTGTTGTGGGGGTCGCTTCTTCTTCATTCGAAGGTGCTAGACATTTTGGTTTAATGCACTTTCAAATGAACGGAGGAGAGACCATCGATCACCGATGGTCACAAATGTTAGAGAGGAAGAATCCCGACAGTTTCCGCGAGGGTCGCTTCTCCTTCATTCCTGTGTGCTAGACATTTTGGTGCAATGCACTCGGGAACGAAGGGAGGAGCGACCATCATCAATGGTCGAATATATCAGAGAGGAAGTGCCCACCATATAAACCACATGAGATGAGAGTTTTCAAGGAAAAACTCGACAGACCGAAAGTCAACCAATGGTGAATAGTGATCTATGTGTTGAGTTCCTAGTAATTGCCGTCGATTCATACTCTTTGAATTTTGAACATAGGAAATGTCTGACGGTGATAGGATCCCCGAGTACTAGTCGAATAGATAAAAAAAGAAATTACACGTTGAAGCAAAGAAGCACAGTCATGTTTACTTATGATGAATTACTTGTCATTGTTGCGTACCATACAAACATCAAAGGTCTCTTCTAGCTTCATGGTGAAGAACCTGCCATTTTGCAGGCGAGGCTCCCTGTCGCACATACCCTAGTCATCGCAGCAATATTCGCACTCTCCCTTCCATGTAAGACCGTATGTCTTGGACAAGCTCGGTTTCCAAGAGTTTGAGAATATGGAGACGAGAAGAGCTCACCTCCGGACCTTTTCGGGTTAAGCTCTACAATGCGCTTAACCACTCACATTTCAGTTGCTCTAATTGGGGAGCTCTCTACAAGGCCTATGGA
The DNA here is from genome assembly GCA_021437245.1 of Aegilops speltoides. NCBI lineage: Eukaryota > Viridiplantae > Streptophyta > Magnoliopsida > Poales > Poaceae > Aegilops > Aegilops speltoides. Next base: position 180,883,202 of record CM038144.1, on the reverse strand, counting down.
TTTGAGGAGAATATGCAAATAACCTTCGATACTCATCATGCATATGATGATATTGAAGATACTATCAACATTTGAGCGGATGTGGATATGCCTCCAGTTTTGCCTAAATGTGAGTTTGTCAAACAAATTTGTTAAGTAATTTATATTGTTTATTTAAAAATATTTGGTGTTCATCGCTACTAAGCTTGTTTATTTATAATTGTCAGCTTATTTCTTATCTTCGAGAAATACTCGTAAAGTTATAGACAGGACATACTACAACTATGGCTCCGAGCTTAATTGTGAGGAGAAATGATATCTTGTCTCATTTATAGATGATGTCAAGACTTTTAAGACCAATCATTTTATTGACCCAAATTTTAGTGGATACGTGCCACTAGTCCATGAGTTGCATGATGGTAACTTCATTGCCAAAAACTATGTATGATTTTGTTAATGATGGTAACTTCATTGCATACATTCTTCTTAAGTGAACTACATTGCTAACTATATATGTTACTATTATGTTGTTCAATAGAAGCTCCTGAAGGAGGTTGTGCCTGACATGATGCTTACCGAAGGTCATATGTATATGGTGAGCTTACGAACGTTTTTACCGACGGCTTACCAAAGTGCATACTCTATTTTTTGGAAGATGCAAGGCCCAATACAAAGAATGGAGCAAACTAATGAATGCGCGCACACAACCGATGGGAGACAACATGCATGTGCGCAAGCCACAAGTTGGCGATAGGTGGATCTCCATTCTCCATTTTGGAGATGGACCTGTTTACCTTTTTATGCTATTTTACCAAGGAGAGAGGACTAGGTCCTAGGTATTAGAACAATTAGTTAGTGTTGATTATGACTATGATGATGATAAGGAGTTGTTATTATGATGATAAGTTATGTGGTATGATGTGTTAGAATGATGAGTTCTTATCTGACTCGTGGATGATGATGATGAGTTGTTATGATGATGGGGAGTTGTTATATGACTATGATGATGATGATGATGAGTTGTAATTATGATGATGATGAGTTGTTATTATGATGATGATGAGTTAAATTCGTCCTACTAATCCAACTTGGTCACATTGGATCCATCCACTTGAATATAATCCGCATTTCTTTCACACAATGATACAATAACTCATCATGATCATAATGATATAACAATATCTAAATTGCTACTGTATGAAAACTTGTATAACGGTGTACAAATACAGTATAAAACAAAATAGAAATGGAATACATGAGAATAGTAGTAGCACGGGGTCAGGGCGTGCTGCTAGTAACTAGCAGTAGCGCGTGTTGGGACAAGTGCTACTGATAACTGACTTAGCAGTAGCGGTGGCCTAACCAACGCTACTGCTAAAAGTTAGCTGTAGCACCATAGCAGTAGCGTCGGCAACCTCGCTACTACGAGGGTTTTCTCTAGTAGTGGATGGTGTCGATGCCGATGTGACCCTGCCAGAGATGGTAGCTTGGAAGCATGTGCACTTGAGCATCTTCTCAAAGATGAGGAGGACCTCCTGCCGGTCTTGATGAGGGCTTTGAGCTTCCATCTTGGCGTCGATGAAGCTTTTTGTGGTACTGAACTCAACGTTGTTGTTGTAGACTGTCGGTGCAACGGACATACACGTTTGTTGACCGAGATCATGCACAAGCGTTCTGATAATCATGCATTCTACACTAATGCACAACGCAAAGCCAAGCCAGATAAATCGCTCTTCATGAGATCAAGGAGCGGATTAAGAAGGCCAAGCCAAGCATACAAGTCAAGATTCCAAGAAGAGTATCCCTTGCCATCCAGGCGAGCCCTGCAAGGCCGATACCACAAGCTAAACCGCGTCAGCCGCACCTCCGGGGCAGTCGGAGGCCTAAGCACGCACCCCCTCTAAAAAGACCCGGCAAGCCCTGCCCCGGCAGACGCACGGCAATTTGCCACCGCTCCACCACATCATGACGCCAATCACTTGTCGATGCGGTTTCGAGCCCCCAAGCAGCTAAGCGGCTCTCACTAAGCACGTGGCATTATGACGGAAGGCATATCATGATCATTTGACACCCGTCTAAAGGTGTGTCAAGACGGTAAGAAAAGTTGGCTAAGCGGTGGCATAAGATTGCCGGGGATGCACCCCCGCACGCCACCTAAGGTAGCATTTATGGCATTTTGTCCTAAATGACAAAGGTAGGTATGATAGCACTGTTAGCTGTCTAATCATAAGATAATGTCTGTTTTGCCACTGTGGTGACCCCTTGAGTTATAAAAGGAGGCCCAAGGCAACCTAGAGAGGGATTCAAACCACCTCACACTTGTACGCGCGTAGCTGCTCCCCCAAGGCCACCTTGCTAGGCTTGAGCATTGCGTGTTGTTGTGATTCCTTCATCCAATCCACCAAAAGCAGGAGTAGGGTTTTATGCTTCTCAGCGGCCCAAACTTGGGTAAAAACCACCAGTGTGATCGTCATCATGCTGCCTCATGGCTTCCGCTCTTTGTGCAACATGACCTCCCCCTTATCGAACCACAAGGGGCTCATGGCCCCATAGGTGATCGTGTTCCCCCACGACATCTTTGGCGCGCCAGGTAGGGGGAGCGCTTGTGCGAATACGAAGTTATGAACAACGCGCCAATCTTCATCAACATCTTCTTCGTCATCATCTTCTTTGTCCATGGTGCCTAAGAAGAAACCCGACGCGACATCACATCCTTCCACTTTGAAGGACCCCTCACATGCAGTCGCGGACGCCGTAGGCGCCGCATCGGTGTTGGGTGAGGCAAGTGCTGCAGGGGACACAACCGGCGCAGGCGGTGCCATCGTTGTGTCACCCACGGCCGAGGCTGGGGCGGGAAACGCCGAGGCGGGGAGCATCAGCAGCATCATGGCGAGCTTGATCTGGAAGCTGGGGGGGAGGAAACGACTAGTCTCCACCTCCCCGCGCACTAGCAGACGCAGTTGCCACAGTGACACCTTCTGCGGTCCAAGCCACAACCCTCGAGTTCTGCCCACTACGGGCGCATGGACGAGATGCACGCCTTGTACAGAGCAAGACGGGCAAGGCAGGGCGCCGGACGGGGCCGTCGAGCCCCAAGCACGGCCCACTCACCACCAGACTGCCTTGGCGATTGGCCCGTGATGGCAAGAATGCGGCGACGCTCCTATTGGTTCTACCAGGAGTCGAGCAGCATCACAATCTGCCTCATTGGCCTTGCCAAGCACGACCGCAGAAGCAATGACGCGAGCCCAACTCCTATTGAACTTTCCACGAACGGCTGACAAGATGGATGAGTGGAGGGCCACCATCCAGAGTTTGGTTGGCTTTGCTGAGGCTGAAAAATCGCAGCATGCGGAGCCGTCGTGACCTCGGCGAAGAACGACGACTGCCCTAGACGTTGGCCGTGTTGAGGGAGTTACACCAACGGTGCAATCCCCTCCGCGACAACAGGCTCAGCGGTAACCTCAGCAAGCCCGACGGGTAGACGAGCTTGATGAAATATTAATGGCTTCGTCTGACCCGCAAGCCCGTCGGGATCAGCGGCGAGTTCTAGAAGACCGACGGAAGGAAGATGTGCACATCACTATAGAGCGATGCCGAGAGACATGTCGTCAATCTGACAAGCGCAATGGCCCAAATGATGACGAGCCCGCGCCCAGTGCTGGCGGGTATTTGCCTTTCGAGATTGGGTGCCGTGCCTTCACCCGTGAGCTGTGGCAGGTCCATTCGCCATCCTCCCTGAGTCTTCAAGTTGGAACTACCAGAGAAATACGACGGAAAGTTAAACCCGACAAAGTTCTTGAGCATTTATAATATTGCTGTTCAAGCCACCGAAGGCAGAGATGAGAAGGTGTTCGCCAACTATTTCCCTTTGGCACTTAAGCCAAATGTGAGATTGTGGACGGTGCACCTGCCGGAAAACTCCATTTTGTCATGGACTTGTGCAATCAGTTTGTTGGCGCCTTCATAGGTGGCCACCAAGAGCCTGGACAACCTAGTGATTTGCAGGTCCTTCCACAGAAGGAAGGGGAGGATCTGCATAAGTACATACAGAGATTCAGTTGAGTACACTATAACATTCCAGAGATACACCCTGCAGCAGTGATTGTCGCATTCCACTCGAACATGCGCAATAGAAGTATGCGGGTCAAGATGAATGTCCGGTTGCCCAAGACCGTCAACTAACTGTACACCCTGGCGGATAAGAGCGCTCGAGCTGAGGAAGGGAGACGACTCCCCGAAGAGGAGGCTGGCGTCGCAATCAATTCAGATGACGATGATGGTGCCGCCAACCCGAAGGGGAGGAACCGGAGGCGCAACAGGAAGTGCAAAGAAAAGACAGTGTTGGCTGTTGGGAGCTCTGGTGATCCTAGTGCCGGCAAGAAAACCAAGACCGAGGCCCCCATCAAGGGAGCTTTCGCATGTGCTGATTGCCGGGAGGCCGCCACAGCAGAGAAAACCGGACAGTCCGATGGGCCATACTGCAAGATCCACCACACCAAGGCCGTGATCTCCAAGAGTGCCATCAGGTTGAGTAGCTTGTTAAGAAGTAGAAGGCTGAATATGAGAAGCGTGACAGGGAGAGAGGCCAAGAGGGTGCTAGCGGGAAGTGTCGTGGTAGTAGAGGAGGCTGCCGTGGCAAGGCCCCACAACAGAAGGAAAGGCCCGCTAGAGGTCGCGAGAAGAAAGAAGGAGATGACAAGATTGATGAAGAGGAAGAAGAAGAAACCAGTGAGTAAGAATTCTAGAAGGCAACCGAAGCCATGTGCATTGACGAGGGTGCATCCTTGCACTCCCCTCACTGGCAGCTCAAGCAATGGGCATGTGAAGTCAATGTCGTGGAGCCAATTGCAGATTCTTGAAGGCCACTTAAATGGTTCCGCATGCCTATCATCTTTGATGAAGAGGATCACCCTGACTGCACCACAGTGGTAGGGTGCTTGCCATTGTTGGTATCCCTAAAGATCCGCAACCTCAAAGTAACAAATATGCTAGTTGACGGTGGGGCTGGATTGAATTTTATCTCCCCTAAGGTGGTTGGCAAGCAACATATCCATGGAGAACTCAAGGCCACGGCTAATTTCAAGGAATCAACACCTGCAGGAGCCGACCCAAAGGGAAGATCACTTTGCATGTGATATTTGGTGAGGAATTGAACTACCGGACCGAGAGAGTCATGTTTGACGTTGTTGAGCTTCTTCTGCCTTACGATGGGATTCTTCGCCATCCAGCTCTGGCAAAGTTCATGGCAGCATCCCACTATGCCTACAACACCTTGACGATGCCAGGGCCGATGGGCATCATTTCCATCCCATCAGATAAGAAAGACGCGATCATATGTGTAGACAAGATGTATCGAGACGCGGTAGCAGCTAAGGCCGTTGATGCCCCAGCACCCGCCAAGGAACAAAGGAGGGGAAGAAGGCTAGCAGAGATACCAGCAAGGACTCCGCTTTTTGAATTACAATAAAAAGATGAAATAGTTCACTCTGGCATAATCCATTGCAAGTAGCAAGAAACCCAAGGTTGCTTCACCTGCTTTGAAGAAGGTTCCGGCAAGGCAGGATGGCGCTGACGGTACGTTCACCATCAGCGCCACCCTTCATGACAAATAGGAAAGCGCGCTCATTGACTTCATGCGGGTGAATGTCGATGTGTTTGCTTGTCAACCATCTGACATCCCTGGTGTTCCCATGGAGGTAATCAAGCACCACCTTGCTCTCTGTCCTCATGCTAGACCCGTCAAGCAGAAGGTGAGAAAGCAAGCATTGGAGCGGCAACAGTTTATTGCTGAGGAAATGAAAAACTTGACACAGCTAGTTTGGTCAGGGGGCTACTGCATCCGACTTGGTTAGCAAATCCAGTGGTAGTGCGCAAGGCAAACGGGAAATGGAGGCTCTGCATTGATTTCACGGACTTGAACAAAGCTTGTCCAAAAGACCCTTTCCCCCTGCCGCACATTGATAAGATTGTTAATTCCACTTTCTGATGTGTTTTGCTATCCTTCCTGGATGTGTACTCTCAGTACCATTAGATATTTATGGCTAAAGAAGATGAAGAGAAGATCGCGTTTGTAACTCCATGTGGCACGTACTACTTTGTATGGATGCCTTTCGGGTTAAAGAGCACTGGATCCACTTTTGCAAGGGCAGTGCAAATTGGTTTTGAACCCCAGCTACACAAGAATGTAGAAGCTTACATGGATGATATGGTGGTCAAGACTAAGGACAAATCATCGCTCATCCAAGATTTGCAAGAGACCTTTGCAAACCTGCGCAAGATCAATTTGAAGCTAAACTGTGAGAAGTGTGTATTTGGCATTTCCTCCGGCAAGCTCCTTGGTTTCTTTGTGTCCCAGTGGGGGATAGAGGCCAATTCCAACAAGATCGGGGCAATCGAGCAAATTCAAGCACCCAAGACTGTTAAAGATTTGAGGCGTTTCACCGGATGCATTGCCGCACTGAGTAGGTTCATCTCCAAGTCTGCCGAGCGTGCCTTGCCTTTCTTTAGAATCTTGAAGAAGGCAGGCCCGATGAAGTGGACCTCGGAAGCAGAAGCAGTGCTGAAAAACCTGAAAGCCTACCTTTCCTCCGCTCCCACCTTAGTCATGCCTAAACCAGAAAAGCCGTTGTTGCTATACTTAGCTGCAACGAATCAAGTGGTTAGTGCAGCGCTGGTGGCACAACGAGAAGTGGATGAGGGAGAAGTCGCAACAACTGTACCCTCCGAAGATGGAACTAAACTAATAGCGGCAGGGCTAGACACAGACCAGAAGGAGGCGGAGCTAGCCAGCAAAGGCGATCCTAAAACTGCAACAAGGAAGAAAGTGGTGCAACAGCTAGTGTATTTTGTCATCTCTCTGTTGCAGGGGGCTAGGTCAAGGTACTCTGGAGTACAAAAGCTGATCTTCGGCCTTACCGTGGCCCCGAGGAAACTGCGCCACTACTTCCAAGCCGACGAGTTCACGGTTGTCACCCGTTTTCCGCTGCAGTGCATATTGAGAAACCCCGAAGCCACAGGAAGAATAGTCGAGTGGGCACTCGAATTGTCAAGCTTTGGTTTAAAGTATGAAACCACTTCAACTATTTAGAGCAGGGCATTAGTAGAGTTCATTGCAGAATGGACGCCCACTCCAGATGAAGAAGTACCAGAGACAGTTCTCCCCGGCAAAGAAGCGCCTCAAGAGTGGATCATGTCTTTTGATGGTGCTTTCTCGTTGCAAGGCGCCGAAGCCGGCGTTATTCTTGTCGCTCCCACCGGCGAGCACCTCGAATATGTGGTGCAAATGCACTTTTCCAAGGAGAAGGCCACTAACAACACTGCTGAGTATGAGGGTTCCTTGCCGAACTCAGAATTGCAGTGGAATTGGGAATCAAGAAGCTGATCATTCGTGGAGATTCTCGACTAGTAGTGATGCAAATCAACAAAGATTATCAGAGCCCGTAGATGGAGGCATATGTGGAGGAGGTTAGAAAGTTGGAAGAGCACTTGATGGATTGCAAGCAGAGAATGTACTGCAAGCTGAAAATGGCATCGCTAATCACCCGTCAAAGTGCGCCGTGCAAAAGCTCCTGGTGGAACCAGGGACTTTTATTCTCCATCTGACTCAACCATCAGTATCCCCTTCAAAGATGGCCAAAAGAGAAGAAAGCTAAACCCAGACAAGAATTTCCCGCCAGAGCTCCCTGAAGCTGCCGGTAAAGAGGCTGGCGGGGGTAACCCTGCTCTGGTTGGTGAGCCGCACCCTCCTACAGAACCACAAGTACGTGCGACAGAAGGGAGCGCTCCCACGAATGAAGTGGTGCCTTTAGTCCTTGTTGTCGAACCGCGGACTCCAACTTGGGCGCAACACATAGTCTGTTTCCTTCAAATAGGAGAACTTCCCAAAGGACAAGAAGAAGCTGAAAGAGTAGCCCGAAGATCCAGTATGTACCAGTTTGTTGATGACACTTTGTATAGAAAGAGGCCAAATGGGGTGAAATTGAAATGCATCTGCCGGGAAGATGGGCTGAAGTTGTTGGCAGAGATACGGGGGGTATGTGTGGCTCCCACATTGGATCAAGAGCCCTGGTTGGAAAAGCCTTCGGGCAGGGTTTCTACTGGCCCACAGCCCTCCAGGATGCAACTGAGCTCGTCACCAAGTTTGAAGCCTGCCAGTTCCATTCCAAGAACAATCATCAACCACCTCAAGTTCTCCAAATGATCCCTTTATCCTGGCCATTTTCAGTCTGGGGGCTCGATATCTTGGGACCCTTCCCCTATGCTATCGGGAGCTTTGCATTCTTGTATGTCCCAATCGACAAGTTTACAAAGTGGCCAGAAGTGGAGCCAGTGAGGAAGGTGACCGCACAATTAGGTGTCAAGTTCTTGGAAGGATTGGTGTGCCGTTTTGGAGTACCCAATAGAGTGATCACCGACAATGGCACTCAATTCACAAGCCGCACCTTCATGCAGTATGTCCAAAGCCTTGGGAGCACCTTCGCCTCTATTGCTCATCCCCGGAGCAATGGGCAAGCTGAGAGGATGAATGCTCAAGTGCTACATGGGCTCAAGACGAGAACTTTTGATAAGTTGCAGAAATGTGGCAGACGCTAGATTGGTGAGCAGTCGGTGGTTCTTTGGTCCCTCCGTACGACACCAAAACAAGCCACCAGCCAGACTCCCTTCTCCCTAGGAGCAGAAGAAGTGCTCACCATAGAACTCATGTATGAGTCACCTTGAGTACTTGCCTATGATGAAGTAGAGCAAGAGCAGCTTCGGCATGACGATGCCATGCTCCTCGAGGAAGATTGTCTCCGGGCTGCTGCGCGTGCTGCATGCTACCAACAAGCCCTGCACCACTACCATAGCCGCATGATTCATGCACGGAGCCTTGAGGAAGGCGACCTTGTCCTTAGGCATGTTTAGTTTGCCAAGGGTTCCAACAAGTTGACGCTGAAGTGGGAAGGCCCTTACCGGGTAGTACTGATATGTTTCCAACGTATCTATAATTTTTGATTGTTCCATGCTATTATATTATCTGTTTTGGATGTTTTATATGCATTAATATGCTATTTTATATTATTTCTGGGACTAACCTATTAATCGAGATCCCAGTGCTAGTTCCTGGTTTTACCTGTTTTAGAGTTACGTAGAAAAGGAATACCAAACGGAATGAAACTTTTGCGATGATCTTTCTTGGACCACAAGCAAACCAGAAGACATGGAGCTACCTCGTGGGCCCCTTGTGGGTCTCCTAAAGTAGATCCTTCGCCTATATATACTCTTATACCCTGAAAACATCGAGGGGAGCCATGAAACCACTTTCCCACCGCTGCAACCTTCTGTACCCATGAGATCCCATCTAGGGGCCTTTTTTAGCGTCCTGCCGGAGGGGGATTCGATCATGGAGGGCTTCTACATCAACACCCCTGCCTCTCCGAAGAAGCGTCAGTAGTTTACCATAGACCTACGGGTCCATAGCTAGTAGCTAGATGGCTTCTTCTCTCTCTTTGATTGTCAATACCATGTTCTCCTCGATGTTCTTGGAGATCTATTCGATGTAATATTCTTTTGCGGTGTGTTTGCCAAGATCTGATGAATTATGGATTTATGATCAGATTATCTAGCAATATTATTTTGTTCTTCTCTAAATTCTTATATGCGTGATTTGATATCTTTGCAAGTCTCATCGAATTATCGGTTTAGTTTGGCCTACTAGATCTATCTTTCTTGCAATGGGAGAAGTGTTTAGATTTGGGTTCAATCTTGCAGTGTCCTTTCCCAGTGACAGTAGGGGCAGCAAGGCACGTATTGTATTCTTGCCATCGAGGATAAAAAGATGGGGTTTTCATCATACTGCTTAAGTTAATTCCTCTACATCATGTCATCATACTTAATGCGTTACTCCGTGCTTTATGAACTTAATACTCTAGATGCATGCTGGATAGTGGTTGATGTGTGGAGTAATAGTAGTAGATGCAGAATCGTTTCGGTCCACTTGACACGGACGTGATGCCTATGTTCTTGATCATTGCCTTAGAAATCATCATAACTTTGTGCTCTTCTATCAATTGCTCGGTAGTAATTTGTTCACCCACCATAATATTTGCTATCTTGAGAGAAGCCACTAGTGAAACCTAATGCCCCCGGGTCTCTTTTACATTATATTGAATCTTTTAGTTTCCCGTCAACTTGTCAATTTCTGTCACTGTTCCTTTAATTTGCAATCTTTTACTTTCCGATCTATAAACCAAAAATACCAAAAATATTTACTTTACCATTTATCTATCTCTACGAGATCTCACTTTTGCAAATAACCGTGAAGGGATTAACAACCCCTTTATCGCGCTGGGTGCAAGTTGTTGATTGTTTGTGCAGGTATTCGATGACTTGTGCGTTGTCTCCTACTGGATTGATACCTTGGTTCTCAAATTGAGGGAAATACTTACTCTACTTTGCTGCATCACCCTTTCCTCTTCAAGGGAAAAACCAACACAAGCTCAAGAGGTAGCAGGAACAATTTCTGGCGCCGTTGCCGAGGAGATCTATGTCAAGTCAAGCCATACCAAGTACCCATCATAAACTCTTCTCTCTTGCATTACATTATTCGCCATTCGCCTCTCGTTTTCCTCTCCCCCACCTCTAAAACGATTTTCAAAAACCTTTGCCTTTTCTTGGCCCATCTTCCGTTCGTCTTTTTCGTTTGCTTCTTGCGTGCTCATGTGTTGGATCGCTTGATCCGCTTTCATGGCTAGTCCTCTGATACGTCTCCAATGTATCTATAATGTTTGAATGTTCCATGCTATTATAATACCCCTTTTGGATGTTTATGGGCTTTATTTTACACATTTATATCATTTTTGGGACTAACCTACTAATCGGAGGCCCAGCTTGTATTGCTGTTTTTTTGCCTATTTCAGGAAAAGGAATATCAAACGGGGTCCAAGTGGAATGAAACCTTCGGGAGCGTGATTTTTGGAACGAATGTGATCTAGAGGACTTGGAGTGCAAGCCAAGAAGCAGCCAAGGCGGCCACGAGATAGGAGGGCGCGCCCACCCCCCTAGGTGCACCCCCTGTCTTGTGGGCCCCTCGGGCGGCCACCGACATACTTCTTCCTCCTATATATACCTACGTACCCTGAAAACATCCAGGGAGCCAATGAAACACAATTTCCACCACCGTAACCTTCTGTATCCGCAAGATCCCATCTTGGAGCCTTCGTCGGCGCTCCGCTGGAGGGGGAATCGACCACGGAGGGCTTCTACATCAACACCATAGCCCCTCTGATGAGTTGTGAGTAGTTTACCACAGACCTTCGGGTCCATAGTTATTAGCTAGATGGCTTCTTCTCTCTTTTTGGATCTCAATACAATGTTCTCCCCCTCTCTTGCGGAGATCTATTCGATGTAAACTCTTTTTGCGGTGTGTTTATCGAGATCCGATGAATTGTGGGTTTATGATCAAGTTTATCTATGAATAATGTTTGAATCTTCTCTGAATTCTTTTATGTATGATTGAGTTATCTTTGCAAGTCTCTTCGAATTATCACTTTGGTTTGGCCTACTAGATTGATCTTTCTAGCCATGGGATAAGTGCTTAGCTTTGGGTTCAATCTTGCGTTGTCATTTCCCAGTGACAGCAGGGGCAGCAAGGCACGTATTGTATTGTTGCCATCGAGGATAAAAAGATGGGGTTTATATCATATTGCTTGAGTTTATCCCTCTACATCATGTCATCTTTCTTAATGCGTTACTCTGTTCTTTATGAACTTAATACTCTAGATGCAGGCAGGAGTCGGTCGATGTGTGGAGTAATAGTAGTAGATGCAGGCAGGAGTCGGTGTACTTGTCATGGACGTGATGCCTATAGACATGATCATGCCTAGATAACCTCATAATTATTCGCTTTTCTATCAATTGCTCGACAGTAATTTGTTCACCCACCGTAATACTTATGCTATCATGAGAGAAGCCTCTAGTGAAACCTATGGCCCCGGGTCTATCTTTTATCATATAAACTTTCAATCTACTTTTATTTGCATCTTTACTTTTGCACCTATATTATAAAATACCAAAAATATATTTATCTTATCATACTATCTCTATCAGATCTCACTTTTGCAAGTGGCCGTGAAGGGATTGACAACCCCTTTATTGCGTAGGTTGCGAGTTCTTTGTTTGTTTGTGTAGGTGAGTGGACTTTTGAGGAGCCTCCTACTGGATTGATACCATGGTTCTCAAAAACTAAGGGAAATACTTACGCTATGCATCACTCTTTCCTCTTCAAGGAAAACCAACGCAAGCTCAAGACGTAGCATCCTCCCATCATTGTTAACACTCCCGATAATGAGGTCCTCAACTTTAAACAAAGGGAGGGAGAAAATCTAAAAGATGCTTGGTATACAATTTGCAATGCTTAAAATAGATCTACTGGAAAGCAATCAACCGCCATTCTTCTTCGTAATTTTTATGTGGGTGTTACTTCTTGGAATAGGTATGTTCTAGATACAATAACTGGGGGAAATTTCTTGGGGAGTCATTCTTCTGATTCTTACAATATCATGATAGATTTGCTAGGCCCCCACCTCTTTTGATCAATGGAACTATTTTATCCTTGGAACATGTGATGCAAAGACTTGATATTATTGAGAATAAAATTGCTACTATAGAGTTGATTGAAAATTTGGATAAAAAGATTCATAATCAAATTAATCAATATGGATCTAAGGTAGGAGTTACTTTAAAGAATCTTAGAGATAAGGAACCCATAGTTAATGAAAAGATAGATCAAGATTCTACTAGAATTGATAAATTTGAAGATATTATTACCAACTTGGGTTCCGCTTTTCTTGCTGCTAAAAATACTTTAGATCTTCCTCCTGCCAAATTTTCCAAGTTTATTTACGTTCCTAAGAATAAGGGTGAATCTTATAGTAAGGAAAATGAAGATCTCAAATCAATAAGTGTTCACCCCAACTTTTTCGATATTATTAAGGAACCTTTTTCCACGAATGAATTTCTCGATTTCTTGCCTAGGAGTTTGACCATTGATAAAACCAAAGAGTCTCCTAAGGATTATATGTGTTCAATTGAATAATTTCATACCAAAGATGAAAATACTCAGATCTATTCGTGTTTTTATGCCTAGCTAAGGGCGTTAAACAATAACGCTTGTTTGGAGGCAACCCAATTTTATTTTTTCTTTGATTTTTGTTCCTGTTTAGTAATAGATAATTCATCTAGCCTCTGGTTAGATATGGTTTTATGTTTTATTTAGTGTTCGTGCCAAGTTGAATCTTTAGGATAGCTTACGATAATAGTTGTGTTGATCCTGCTGAAAATCAGAAACTTTTGCACTAAGTAAATTAGTTTTGATACTTCACAGAAATGTGCTTTTGATCTCATCCTTTTTGCTCTGGATTGGTACTTAATTTCTCATGTTTTCCTAATTTGGATGGATTTTTGGAGTTACAGAAGTATTCGACGATTCTGATTACTACTGACTGTTACTGCTTTTTGTGATTCTGTTTTTCGCATGTTGTTTGCTTATTTTGATGAATCTATGTGTAGTATCGGGGGGGGGGGGGGTATGAACCATGGAAAAGTTGGAATACAGTAGATATTACACCAATATAAATAAAGAATGAGTTTGCAACAGTACCTAAAGGTGGTGATTTATTTTCTTATACTAACAGAGCTCATGAGATTTTCTGTTGAGTTTTGTGTTGTGAAGTTTTGAAGTTTTGGGTAAGGATTTGATGGACTATGGAATAAGGAGTGGGAAGAGCCTAAGCTTGGGGATGCCCAAGGCACCCCAAGGTAATATTGAAGGAGAACCAAAAGCCTAATCTTCTGGGGCATCCCCTCTTTCGTCTTCGTCTATCGGTAACTTTACTTGAGGCTATATTTTTTGTTCACCACATGATATGTGTTTTGCTTGGAGCGTCTTGTAGGATTTGAGTCTTTGCTTTTTAGTTTAACACAATCATCCTTGCTGTACACACCTTTTGGGAGAGACACACATGAATCGTGATTTATTAGAATAATCTATGTGCTTCACTTATATCTTTCGAGCTAGACAATATTACTCTAGTACTTCACTTATATCTTTTTAGAGCACGACGGTGGCTTTATTTTATGGAAATCATTGAACTCTCATGCTTCACTTATATTATTTTGAGAGTATTTTAGAACAGCATTGTAATTTGCTTTGGTTATAAATTTAGCCCTAATATGATGGGCATCCAAGAGGGATATAATAAAAACTTTCATATGAAGTGCATTGAATACTATGGGAAGTTTGATTATTTATGATTCTTTTGAGATATGAAGATGGTGATATTAGTGTAACGCCCTCGATGCGGCTATATCTCCCACGTGTCGAAGCATGACTTAGAGGCATAACCGCATTGAAAGCAATGTCGCAAGTGAGGTAATCTTCACACAACCCATGTATGTAATACATAAGGGAAAGAGATACATAGTTGGCTTACAATCGCCGCTTCACACAATTACATGAATAAAGCATTACATCATCCAGATACAATCAAGGTCCGACTACGGAACTAAAATAAAAGAAGAACCCCAAATGCGACAAAAGTCCCCGATCGACCCCAACTGGGCTCCACTACTGATCAACTAACACGAAACAACACAAAGGGGCAAGATCTTCATCGAGCTCCTCCTTGAGCTTGGTTGCGTCACCTGCTCGGTAACATAGGCACCTGCAAACTGGTTTTGAAGTATCCGTGAGCCACGAGGACTCAACAATCCCATTACCATGGGTATCAAGACTAGCAAAGCTTAAAGGGAAAGGAAGGGGTAAAGTGGTGAGGTTGCAGCAGCGACTAAGCATGATATGGTGGCTAACATACGCAAATAAGAGCGAGAAAAGAACAAGTGGAACGGTCGTGAAGCTAGCAATGATCAAGAGGTGATCCTGAACACCTACTTACGTCAAGCATAACACAGAAACCGTGTTCACTTCCCGGACTCCGCCGAGAAGAGACCATCACGGCTACACACACGGTTGATGCGTTTTAATTCGGATCTCGTGTCAAGTTATCTACAACCGGACATTAACAAATTCCGATCTGCCACATAACCGCGGGCACGGCTCTCGAAAGTTTATACCTGCAGGGTGTCCCAACTTAGCCCATGACAAGCTCTCGCGATCAACGAAGGAATAGACCTTCTCCCAAGACACTCGGATCGACTCGGTATCCCAAAGACATCAAGACATTTCGACAATGGTAAAACAAGACCAGCAAAGCCGCCCGATCGCCGACAAATCCCGATAGGAGCTGCACATATCTCATTCTCGGGGCACACCGGATGAGCAAGACGTCGGGTTGGCATAGACCCTGTTGCCAGGGCGCCGGACATCGCTTCGGTTTGGACCAGCACTTAGACAAGCACGGCCGGGGGCTAAAATAAAGATGACCCTCGGGTTGGCCGACCCAAGGAAAGGGATAGGTGGTGGTGAGGCAAATGGTAAAACCAAGGTTGGGCCTTCTTTGGACAAGTTTTATTCAAAGCGAACTGTCGGGGGTCCCATAAATCACCCGACAGCGTTAGGAACGCATAAAATCCGGGAACATAACACCGGTATGACGGAAACTAGGGCGGAAAGAGTGGAACAAAACACCAGGCATAAGGCTGAGCCTTCCACCCTTTACAAAATATATAGATGCATTAATAATATAAGAGATATTGTGATATCCCAACATAAACCCTGTCCACCATGGAGAAATCTTCAACTTCACCTGCAACTAGCAATGCTATAAGAGGGGCTGAGCAAAAGCGGTAACATAGCCAAACAATGGTTTGCATAGGAAAGGTGTCAAAGGTTAGAGGTTCATGGCAATTTGGGATGGCTTGATAAACAGGTAAATAGGTAGCGTAGCATAGCGATAGAACGAAGCAACTAGCATAACAATGATAGTAGTGAGATCCAGGGTAGCGGCCATCTTGCCTGAAATCCCGCTAGGAAGAAGAACGAGTCCATGAAGAAGACAAACGGACGTAGTCGAACGAGTCCTCACAACTCCGGAACGAAACCGAAGCTAACGAGAGAGGCAACCCGGAAAGAAGCAAACAACATGGTAAACACACAAGCATAAATATGGCATGATGCACAAACAAGTATGATGCATGTCCGGTTTAATGAGGCATGGCATGTCATGGCAAAGTGCAACAAACAACACTACAAGTTAAGTGGAGCTCAATATGCAACGAGTTGCATATTGACAAAACACCACATTCGAGTTATTTAGTTCGATCTCATTTATGTACCCATCAATATTAAATGTTGATTAACATGGCAAGGGGTGAAGCATAACAAAACTACCTACCTAGGCAAGTTTAAATGAGGCCGGAAACAACGAACAACAAGTCCGGAAAATCCCCATGTGCATATTTATGGATTAGGTACTGTTCTGCCCTAAACACCATTTTAATGTTGTTAAACAGCAAAACAAAGTGCACCATGTTAATCTAGGCATTTTCCACCCCAAATACATATAAAGTACATTAAATTCGGAGTTACGGTTAAATAGTTATGAAATAAATCATTTTAGCATGGCATTTATGCAAATTTAAATAAACAGCAAGTTAAACATTTTTAACATAGATGAAAATGGCATATTATGAAACTAGATGAAAAACTAAGCACTTTACATGTTAAAATCATTTTAATCCGATGCATGGTTAGTGAGTTATTATATGCATGAACATTAGGGGTTTTTCTGTAAAACTGTTAATTCACTGGATAATGGACAAAATCGTAGGCAAGGAAAAAAAACACTAGGCCAAATCTGGCTGGCCCAACAACGAAAAAAAACGGGAGGGCGCTGGAGGTGGCCTCACCATGGCCCGAGGCCCAGTCGGAGGAGAGGAGCTGGGCTCCGGTCAACGGGCGAAGGGGAGGTGGCCCACGCACAAGCTGGCGCTGGGCTTGCCGAAGGCGCGGTCAACGGAGCTGGGTCGAGGGCTCGTCGTCCCCTCCCTCAAGCGCAGAGGATGAGACGGCCACGGCCGGACTTGGCGAAGCGAGGAGGATCTGAGGGCGGTGGGGTGGACGGATCGGCCTCGGACGCCGGATCTGGTCGATCTCATCCCGCCCCAAGAAGCGTGAAGGACGAGGTCGCCGGAGGGAGATGGACGTGGGGTTGGCCTGGGGCTGCTGCTGCTGGTTCGTCTTTGGAGCAAGCAGCTCGCGGTCTGAGCACACGGCAAAGCGGATGGAGGCCGGATGCGACGCTGGTTGGGGACGAGGAGGATGCTCCCGCTCCCGCTCGGGCATGAGCGCGGAGGAAGGCGCGCGCGACAAGGAGGATGCAGGGGAGCCGGGCGGAACCAGAGACGGAAGGGGTCGGCGGTGGAGAAGCTCCAGGCGGCGTCGCTGTCCCCTGGTTCGTGGATCGCCGGTGGAGGAGCGCTCGGGCGCTACTGCTGCTGTTCCCTGAGTGCTCGGGGCGGAGGCGCCATGGTCAGAGAGGAGGGAGCTTGGACGCGGGGCTCCGGTGACGCGGGGAAAAGGCGAGGGAGGCCGGAGTTGGCGTGGTGGCGTGGTGAGGAGCTCGGGCAGGGAGACCGGCCCTGGAGGTGAGGGATGGGTTGGATCGGTGGCTGGTTCGGGTGGATCGAGGGAAGGAGGAGGTGGTTGGCTGAGGGGATTTGGATGGGATGGATCCCGAGGTGGGAGATGAGTGCGGCGGCGGCAGGGACAAATCTCCTAGAATTTAGGGTTATTCTACTTTATATAGCAAGTGGATTTTGGTTTAGGGGCATTTGGTCCCTCCGATCATAATCGAACGGTCCGAGGAAAATAGACTAGGAGAGTCCAAACAATAAAACGGAGATGTTTTGTAGACGTTTGGGGATGATCCGGATCCAACGGTGATGACTGTCGGGCGGGTTC
Source organism: Aegilops speltoides (assembly GCA_021437245.1). Lineage (NCBI taxonomy): Eukaryota > Viridiplantae > Streptophyta > Magnoliopsida > Poales > Poaceae > Aegilops > Aegilops speltoides. The sequence continues at coordinate 180,865,321 of CM038144.1, read as the reverse complement.
GGGGAAGTTTTGGACGCGCGCGAGGGGGGCTGCGAGCTGACAAGAGAGGTTAGGTGGTCGGACAAAAGGGAAACGAAAACACAGTTGGTCTCGGGGCGGTCAACAAAAGAAAGGGGGGACGCGGCAACTACGAACGGGTGCGAGTTTTAAAATATGACGGCAACAGAGTGCCGATGCAATGCGAATGATGCGATGATGAAATGCAAGACATGAACAAAATGCAAAACAAAATAAAAAAACCCCACCACGAAGGAAAATAAAATATCACATCTCCGGAAAAGGCAAGAGTTGGAGTTATGAATATGGAAAGTTGTATCCGGGGCGTTACAACACTCCACCACTACGAGAGGATCTCGTCCCGAGATCTAGGATGGCACCGGAGGGAAAAGGAAGAGGAAAATAAGAGGTAAACTAAGTTGCTTCTTCGACCAAAGAGTGAAACTGCGAACCTTGAGAGGTTGAGCAATTTAAAGGAAAGAGTACAACAGAGATGAACGAGATTGCAAACAATCCGGTAGAAAAGAGGAAGAAGGAACATTACGAGAACTTGAAGGTTGCAAAGACATGAATCAAGAGTTTAATGGACAAGATAGAATCCGTAACCACTCTAGTTAAAACAAGATGAGAGAGGAAAAAAATTCGGGCAGCACTCCGACTGTAAATGTAAGGAATTGAACATGAACTTGACAAGATGAGAGGATACATGATGAAATCAACAACACACTGCCTCCGGAATTGAAAGAATGGCACAAGGGGTAAGAAACATTACAAACCGCACTCCGGTTGAGAAGGGAGGCAAAACTTGATAAGATGAGAGAACTCGAATGAAAACACGACACTCCGGCTAAACGGATAAGCAAGGAAAATTACATGATATTTACAAAATGAGATGATGGGTCGAAGAGAGCAACATCACCATGCCTCCGGAAGAAAGAATAGAAGATAGGTCATCGGAATAAGAGAATGGAGAAGGAAATGCCAACTTCTGCCACGAATGAGCTTGGAAAGCACCCTTTCGAGAAGATTAGAACGGAGTTGTTGGAAAACCAACAACGAAAAGAATAAGCTTGTGGCGGGCTTATGAAAACATCTCAAAATTATGAGGTGAGCTTCTACCACCAACGGAAACAAATGATTGGATTGATATCAACAAGGAGACGAGAAACTTATTTCACCGGGAGGACAAATGAAGAACTTGGGTCATTTATAAGCACCATAAATGGAAACAATCCTTAGGGAAAGCTTTAGGTGAAATATAACCCAAGATAACTCCAATGAAGAGACTGATGGATTTAAAATACCTCATTCTTGACAACAACATGAATCATGAAACATGAAGGAAATTGTCAAGAGTGACATAACACCATCTCAAAAGATAAGATAGAAGGAATTGCACTTTGGAATGCAAGACGGAGAATACTTGAGCTTCTCAAAACAAAACAAGTGTTGGGCACCCTGTTTAATTTTGAGTATAGCTTGGCGGATCATAACTTCGAGAGAAATCTTGAAGAACAATTGAAGAATGAAAAGAATCCTTGATGAACCACCATGTAGAGCCTCCATGAAGAACTCCGGTAATAAAAGGATGATGAAAAGAAAGAGAAGTTGAAAACACAAGGTGAATCCTTGCAATGATTTAGATGGATCTTCGTGATGATTAGAGCTTGGAACTCCGGGAAAAAGAGAAGATGAAACAACTGAAACCGAGAATTTATTCATCATGAACAAACTCCGAAAGAAGGAATTACTCACTTTGATGAAACAAGAACAAGAATTATGTTATGCGTATCCTTCACCAATTTAAATTGATGACAAGCAACGGATTTGGCATACTACTTATTCTCGTAGAAAGGATTAAGAGAGATATGGCGTAAACTTGAGAAGGTATTGATGGAACCACCGGTGGGATTTGGGAACAACGAATGAATTGATATGAGAACGAAGGAAGTGAATTCTTGAACAAACCACCGTAAGAATTGAAAATGAACGTAGCAAAGGCACAATTCACCGGGAAGAATTGAAAAATGAATGAAGATACTTGAGACAAACTAGATACATGAGAACAAAGAGATCAAGAACTGATTAGAGGATATCTGAACGATTCACCGGTAAGATTTGGAGAACGACAGCTACACGCTGAGAATGAGGAATTATGACATGATGGCCTTCAGAGGAAAGAAATGGAAACAACTCATGAAATGCTCCGGATGATAAGAATAGATTGTCACAATCAAAACAATTATGAGGATAGCATGAAGCTAAAACCATGAATATTCAAGAGAATGGACCAAGATTTAAGAGAAATCCTTCTTCGGTCTTCAAATGATGAGAATGACAATGAGAAACACCACCAAGAATTGTTGAGATACTCCGGGAGAATTAAAAGAGAAAAGGTTGAGCCAAAGATGAAAATAATTTGAAAACAATTATGGAGAAGGCATGTGACTGATGGAATCCATTCTTACGTCAAACTTGGAAATGAATTTGAGAATGGCTCCGGAAAATTAGAAGAGTCAGGTAAGATCCTGGGAAAAGACCTGTGGGTTAGGGCCCACTGAAAAGGAACACTGTTGAAATGATTTTAAAAAGAGATTGCACCGGTTGAATTTAATGGCTTGAATGAGATAACAACCTCGAAATATCTTGAACGGATTGAGAATGGAAACACAAGTCTTGTAAGATATCTTTAGTACTCCGGATACGAATAGAGAGAGGTGAACGATTATGGGATGCATCGGCATGGAATAGCATTTGAAACGAGGAAAAGGATATGAACAACACCGAAAGCTTGAGTTGGATCCACCGGAGAAGAAACAACAATGGAGGATGATGAACTTGAAACTGTTGAGCATCTTCATGGGAAATCACCGGATAAGAACATTGAAAGAAAAGAATGAAGAGACTTCACATGAATAAATGGATACTTGATTAAAATAAATGAGTCCTTGAAGAAAAGGGTGGGAGGGCGGGAAAACAACGACAACTTGGGACGGATGAAACAAACACCGTTGAGAAAACTTAGATTCGATCTTGCGGATGGGAAAAATGATGGGATCCACTTGAAGAGAAACACGCCGGTTGAAAAGGATTGACATGACAATCTCGATTGTCGAGAAGGATTGGTATTCACATCGGAGTATGAGAACACTGTTTATGCAAAGGTATGGATTCAACATTTGACATTGAAGCAACTCGAATACCACAAATAAAACAAAACAAAGGATTTGGCTTGCAGAATAAGTCGGAACAAATACATATGATAGAGATTTACCCAATCCCATATCATGCATCTGTCGAAAAGATATTCTAGGAGCTACTTGAATTCCCACCTATAAAACTCCCGAAACTTTCTGGTTATGCAATCTGGTGTTGGGATACAGGGGAAGCAATATATCTCACCCAAACTAACAATACCTACATCCAAGCTGTATCCATCCGTCAACACATAACCAAGAAACCTTCGGAAATCGTCTACCTCAACCTTCGAAAAGCATCCGTTATATGAGTCATGGCAATACTCCTGTACTCACCTCAGTACTGGGTTAGCGGGGTTATCTCACCAACAACTGCATAAAAGAGATTTTCGATGTCGGCGTACTAAACTCAGGTATTCCAGAACTTCAATGATAAAATTATGACGACAACACCTCAGAGCTCAACTCCCCGGGACACCTCCACTAAAAAAACCCCTGCTGACGGGAGGCACCAAGACAATGTTGTCATCATAAAACCATCGAAACGATTCTAAGATACCCGCGTGATCCTAAAACAAATTTAGTGAAATTTGAGAAGAGAAGAGTCAAAACTCTACGTCAGGAGACCTCACCAGAGCGACGAAGGGACTGAGGAGTAAAAAGAATTCCTAACTCTCCGATATATATAATCCTAAATGACTCATAACATTTTTCTAGACACAACTCGGCCGCTAAAAACGATCAAGCAGTGGGGCTCCTAAGGTCGGGGAAGGCTCTGATTACCAACTTGTAACGCCCTCGATGCGGCTATATCTCCCACATGTCAAAGCACGACTTAGAGGCATAACCGCATTGAAAGCAATGTCGCAAGTGAGGTAATCTTCACACAACCCATGTATGTAATACATAAGGGAAAGAGATACATAGTTGGCTTACAATCGCCGGTTCACACAATTACATGAATAAAGCATTACATCATCCAGATACAATCAAGGTCCGACTACGGAACTAAAATAAAAGAAGAACCCCAAATGCGACAAAAGTCCCCGATCGACCCCAACTGGGCTCCACTACTGATCAACTAGAACGAAACAACACAAAGGGGCAAGATCTTCATCGAGCTCCTCCTTGAGCTTGGTTTCGTCACCGCTTTCGATAACATAGGCACCGCAAACTGGTTTTGAAGTATCTGGTGAGCCACGAGGACTCAAAGCAATCCCATTACCATGGGTATCAAGACTAGCAAAGCTTAAAGGGAAAGGAAGGGGTAAAGTGGTGAGGTTGCAGCAGCGACTAAGCATGATATGGTGGCTAACATACGCAAATAAGAGCGAGAAGAGAACAAGCGGAATGGTCGTGAAGCTAGCAATGATCAAGAGGTGATCCTGAACACCTACTTACGTCAAGCATAACACAGAAACCGTGTTCACTTCCCGGACTCCGCCGAGAAGAGACCATCACGGCTACACACACGGTTGATGCGTTTTAATTCGGATCTCGTGTCAAGTTATCTACAACCGGACATTAACAAATTCCCATCTGCCACATAACCGCGGGCACGGCTCTCGAAAGTTTATACCTGCAGGGTGTCCCAACTTAGCCCATGACAAGCTCTCGCGATCAACGAAGAATAGACCTTCTCCCAAGACACTCCGATCAGACTCGGTATCCCGGTACATCAAGACATTTTGACAATGGTAAAACAAGACCAGCAAAGCCGCCCGATGCACCGACAAATCCCGATAGGAGCTGCACATATCTCGTTCTCAGGGCACACCGGATGAGCAAGACGTCGGGTTGGCATAGACCCTGGTTGCCCAGGGGGTGCCGGACATCGCTCGGTTTGGACCAGCACTTAGACAAGCACTGGCCCGGGGGGGCTAAAATAAAGATGACCCTCGGGTTGGCCGACCCAAGGGAAAGGGATAGGTGGTGGTGAGGCAAATGGTAAAACCAAGGTTGGGCCTTGCTGGACAAGTTTTATTCAAAGCGAACTGTTAGGGGTGTCCCATAAATCACCCGACCGCGTTAGGAACGCAAAATCCGGGAACATAACACCGGTATGATGAAACTAGAGGCGGCAAGAGTGGAACAAAACACGGGCATAAGGCCGAGCCTTCCACCCTTTACCAAATATATAGATGCATTAATAATATAAGAGATATTGTGATATCCCAACATAAACCACATCCACCATGAAGAAATCTTCAACTTCATTTGCAACTAGCGCTATAAGAGGGGCTGAGCAAAAGCGGTAACACAGCCAAACAATGGTTTGCATAGGAAAGGTGTCAAAGGTTAGAGGTTCATGGCAATTTGGGATGGCTTGATAAACAGGTAAATAGGTAGCGCAGCATAGCGATAGAACGAAGCAACTAGCATAGCAATGATAGCAGTGAGATCCAGGGTAGCGGTCATCTTGCCTGAAATCTCGCTAGGAAGAAGAACGAGTCCATGAAGAAGACAAACGGACGTAGTCGAACGAGTCCTCACAACTCCGGAAAGATACCGAAGCTAACGAGAGAGGCAACCCGGAAAGAAGCAAACAACATGGTAAACACACAAGCATAAATATGGCATGATGCACAAACAAGTATGATGCATGTCCGGTTTAATGAGGCATGGCATGTCATGGCAAAGTGCAACAAACAACACTACAAGTTAAGTGGAGCTCAATATGCAACGAGTTGCATATTGACAAAACACCACGTTTGAGTTATTTAGTTCGATCTAATTTATGTACCCATCAATATTAAATGTTGATTAACATGGCAAGGGGTGAAGCATAACAAAACTACCTACCTAGGCAAGTTTAAATGAGGCCGGAAACAACGAACAACAAGTCCGGAAAATCCCCATGTGCATATTTATGGATTAGGTACTGTTCTGCCCTAAACACCATTTTAATGTTGTTAAACAGCAAAACAAAGTGCACCATGTTAATCTAGGCATTTTCCCACCCCAAATACATATAAAGTACATTAAATTCGGAGTTACGGTTAAATAGTTATGAAATAAATCATTTTAGCATGGCATTTATGCAAATTTAAATAAACAGCAAGTTAAACATTTTTAACATAGATGAAAATGGCATATTATGAAACTAGATGAAAAACTAAGCACTTTACATGTTAAAATCATTTTAATCCGATGCATGGTTAATGAGTTATTATATGCATGAACATTAGGGGTTTTTCTGTAAAACTGTTAATTGACTGGATAATGGACAAAATCGCAGGCAAGGAAAAAAAAACACTAGGCCGAATCTGGCTGGCCCAACAACGAAAAAAAAAATGGGAGGGCGCTGGAGGTGGCCTCACCATGGGCCGAGGCCCAGTCGGAGGAGAGGAGCTGGGCTCGGCCAACGAGCAAAGGGAGGTGGCTCACGCACAAGCCGGGCGCTGGGCTTGCCAAGGCTTGATCAACGGAGCTGGGTCGGCGCTCGTCGTCCTCTGCTTTCAAGCGAGAGGATGGGGCGACGGCCACGGCCGGACTAAGCGAAGCGAGGAGGTTCTGAGGACGGTGGGGGTGGACGGATCGGCCTCGGACGCCGGATCTGGTCGATCTCATCCCGTCGATGAGCGCGTGAAGGGCGAGGTCGCCGGAGGAGATGGGCGTGGGGTCGGCTGGGGCTGCTTCTTTGCTGGTTCGTCTTTGAGAACGCAAGCAGCTCCGCGATCTGGCGCCTGCAAGCAGTGGATGGAGGCCGGATGCGACGCTGGTTGGGGACGAGGAGGATGCTCCCGCTCCCGCTCGGGCATGAGCGCGGAAGAAGGCGCGCGCGACGAGGAGGATGCAGGGGAGCCAGGCGGAACCGAGACGGAAGGGGTCGGCGGTGGAGAAGCTCAGCGGCGTCGCTGTCCCCAGTTCATGGATCGCCGGTGGAGGAGCGCTGGGGCGCTACTGCTGCTGTTCCCTGAGTGCTCGGGGCGGAGGCGCCATGGTCAGAGAGGAGGGAGCTTGGTCGCGGGGCTCCGGTGACGCGGGGAAAAGGCGAGGGAGGCCGGAGTTGGCGTGGTGGCGTGGTGAGGAGCTCGGGCAGGGAGGCCGGCCCTGGAGGTGAGGGATGGGTTGGATCGGTGGCTGGTTCGGGTGGATCGAGGGAAGGAGAAGGTGGTTGGCTGAGGGGATTTGGATGGGATGGATCCCGAGGTGGGAGATGAGTGCGGCGGCGGCAGGGACAAATCTCCTAGAATTTAGGGTTAGTCTACTTTATATAGCAAGTGGATTTTGGTTTAGGGGCATTTGGTCCCTCCGATCATAATCGAACGGTCCGAGGAAAATAGACTAGGAGAGTCCAAAAAATAAAATGGAGATGTTTTGTAGATGTTTGGGGATGATCCGGATCCAACTGTCCGGGCCGGGTTCGGGGAAGTTTCGGACGCGCGCGAGGGGGGCTGCGAGCTGACAAGAGAGGTTAGGTGGTCGGACAAAAGGGAAACGAAAACACAGTTGGTCTCGGGCGGTCAACAAAAGAAAGGGGGACGCGCAACTCTGAGCGGGTGCGAGTTTTAAAATATGACGGCAACAGAGTGCCGATGCAATGCGAATGATGCGATGATGAAATGCAAGACATGAACAAAATGCAAAACAAAATAAAAAAACCCCACCACGAAGGAAAATAAAATATCACATCTCCGGAAAAGGCAAGAGTTGGAGTTACGAATATGGAAAGTTGTATCCGGGGCGTTACAATTAGAGTCATGCTAGTGGAGTAGTTGTGAATTTGAGAGATACTTGTGTTAAAGTTTGTGATTCCCGTAGCATGCACGTATAGTGAACCGTTATGTGATGAAGTTGGAGCATGATTTATTTATTGATTGTCTTCCTTATGAGTGGCGGTCGGGGACGAGCGATGGTCTTTTCCTACCAATCTACCCCCCTAGGAGCATGCACGTAGTACTTCGTTTCGGTAACTAATAGATTTTTGCAATAAGTATGTGAGTTATTTATGACTAATGTTGAGTCCATGAATTATACACACTCTCACCCTTCCACCATTGCTAGCCTCTCTAGTATCGCCCAACTTTCGCCGATAATACACCCACCATATACCTTCCTCAATACCACCACCATACCTACATATTTTGGCATTTCCCTATCCATTCCGAGATATATTACCATGCAACTTTCCACCATTCCGTTTATGATGACACGCTTCATCTTTGTCATATTGCTTTGCATGATCATGTAGTTGACATCATATTTGTGGCAAAGCCACCGTTCATAATTCTTTCATACATGTCACTCTTGAATCATTGCACATCCCGGTACACCGCCGGAGGCATTCACATAGAGTCATATTTTCATTCTAAGCATTGAGTTGTAAGTAAATAAACGAGTGATGATCTTCATTATTAGAGCATTGTCCCATGTGAGGAAAGGATGATGGAGACTATGATTCCCCCACAAGTCGGGATGAGACTCCGGACAATTTTTTTAAAAAAGAGGCCAAAAAAAGAGAAGGCCCAAATAAAAAAATGAGAGAAAAATAGGGAAGGGGCAATGTTACTATCCTTTTTCCACACTTGTGCTTCAAAGTAGCACCTTGATCTTCATGATAGAGAGTTTCCTATTTTGTCACTTTCATGTACTAGTGGGAACTTTCATTATAGAACTTGGATTGTATATTCCAATGATGGGCTTCATCAAAATGCCCTGGGTCTTCGTGAGCAAGTGAGTTGGATGCACACCCACTTAGTTTCTTTTTGAGCTTTCATACACTTATAGCTCTAGTGCATCCATTGCATGGCAATCCCTACTCGCTTACATTGATATCTATTGATGGGCATCTCAATAGCCCATTGATACGCCTAGTTGATGTGAGACTATATTCTCCTTTTTGTCTTCTCCACAACCACCATATTCTATTCCACCATAGTGCTATATCCATGGCTCACGCTCATGTATTGCGTGAAGATTGAAAAAGTTTGAGAACATCAAAAGAATGAAACAATTGCTTGGCTTGTCATTGGGGTTGTGCATGATTTAAATATTTGGTGTGATGAAGATAGAGCATATCCAGACTATATGATTTTGTAGGGATAGCTTTCTTTGGCCATGTTATTTTGAGAAAACATGATTGCTTTGTTAGTATGCTTGAAGTATTATTGTTTTTATGTCAATATTAAACTTTTGTTTTGAATCTTTCGGATTTGAACATTGATGCAACAACAAAGAAAATTACATGGATAAATATGTTAGGTAGCATTCCACTTCAAAATTTTTGTTTTTATCATTTACCTTTTCGAGGACGAGCAGGAATAAAGCTTGGGGATGCTTGATACATCTCCAATGTATATATAATGATTTATTGTTCCATGCTATTTTATTATCTGTTTTGGATGTTATATATGCATTAATATGCTATTTTATATTATTTTTGGGACTAACCTATTAACCGAGAGCCTAGTGCTAGTTTCTGTTTTTTACATGTTTTAGAGTTTCGCAGAAAAGGAATACCAAATGGAATGAAACTTTTGCGATGATCTTTCACGGACCAAAAGAAAACCAGAAGACTTGGAGATGAAGTCGGTGATGCAACGAGGGGACCACGAGGGTGGAGGGTGCGCCCCTACCTTGTGGGCCCCTCGCGGGTCTCCTGACGTAGCTCCTTCGCCTATATATACTCTTATACCCTGAAAACATCGAGGGGAGCCACGAAACCACTTTTCCACCGCCGCAACCTTCTGTACCCGTGAGATCCATCTAGGGGCCTTTTCCGGCGTCCAGCCGGAGGGGGATTTGATCATGGAGGGTTTCTACATCAACACCATTGGCTCTCCGATGAAGCGTCAGTAGTTTACCACAGACCTACGGGTCCATAGCTAGCAGTTAGATGTCTTTTCTCTCTTTGATTCTCAATACCATGTTCTCCTCGATGTTCTTGGAGATCTATTCGATGTAATATTCTTCTACAGTGTGTTTGCTGAAATCTGATGAATTGTGGATTTTTGATCAAATTATCTATGAATATTATTTGGTTCTTCTCTGAATTCTTATATGCATGATTTGATATCTTTGCAAGTCTCTTCGAATTATTGGTTTAGTTTGGCATACTAGATTTATCTTTCTTGCAATGGGAGAAGTGCTCATCTCTGGGTTCAATTTTGCAGTGTCCTTTCCCAGTGACAGTAGGGGCAGCAAGCCACGTATTGTATTGTTGCCATCGAGGATAAAAAGATGGGGTTTTCATCATATTGCTTGAGTTAATTCCTCTACATCATGTCATCTTACTTAAAGTGTTACTCCATGCTTTATGGACTTAATACTCTAGATGCATGCTGGATAGCAGTCGATGTGTTGAGTAATAGTAGTAGATGCATAATCGTTTTGGTCTACTTGACACGGATGTCATGCCTATGTTCATGATCATTGCCTTAGATATCATCATAACTTTGCGCTCTTCTATCAATTGCTCGATAGTAATTTGTTAACTCACTGTAATATTTGCTATCTTGAGAGAAGCCACTAGTGAAACCTAATGCCCCCGGGTCTCTTTTCCATAATATTGAATCTTTTAGTTCCACATCAACTTGCCAATTTATGTCGCCGTTCCTTTAATTTGCAACCTTTTACTTTCTGATCTATAAACCAAAAATACCAAAAATATTTACTTTACCGTTTATCTATCTCTATCAGATCTCACTTTTTGCAAATAACCGTGAAGGGATTGACAACCCCTTTATCGCGTTGGGTGCAAGTTGTTGATTGTTTGTGTAGGTATCTAGTGACTTGTGCAAAAATTCATTCAAGGGAAAAACCAACACAAGCTCAAGAGGTAGCAAGTACAAGTCACCAAACCAGGCGCAGTCCATCTAGAGACCTAAGATGGCATTAAAATGCAAAACTCATGGAATATTGAGCATCTTCGCAAGTTCTACCCGTAAGGCGCGGCTACCGGGCTCAGTTCCCGGCAGACACCTTTTGTACAAGCCTTGCCGATGTGCCTGTAACCCTTTGTACAAAGCCAGGCGCAAACCCTGTGCAAAAATAATAAAACGAAGCGCTGGCACCTAAAAACTTGCATGCATGTTTATTTAAGTATGACTTTGCTGTAGTCATTAATGCATATAGATGGGATTGTATGCCACTGTTTTCCCCTGTACTAACAACAGGGCCCCTGCCACGGATAGACTCCCCAAAGGGAAGAAGTGAGAATAAGTTGGCACATTGATCCCCAGCAGCATATGGCAGATAAGTCCACCTAACCGTCCATGATGTACCCTGTATAAAAAGCTTGTGCATAGAAGAACCTTGTCACCCTCAACATCTGTGCTCCCGCCCTTTTGATTCGAAGAACCACTTCAATCTGGGCGGTTGTAGTAGCATTTGGAAAAGTGTTGATGAGAGGTCGGGTCCTTTCCACGCTCCTAACCCATCAGGCCGAGCCCTGCAACGGCAACAGAAGGACCGAGAAGGTGTCTTGCCAGAGAACCTTGTTTACTTGGAAGTAGTGAGGAGTCATTCCTTAGCATGGACGTGATACATGCACAAATGCTCGGCAAGAACATCCTTTTTTCATTACCATGCATATAAACAAGTACAAACCTTACATGGTACAAATATGGATGGGAGGTTACATAATTTAGACTAAAGTTTCGTAGATGCCTACATCTTTTAAACTAAAAAAAGATAAGTGCCCCGTAATGCCTTTCTTGTCCCTCTCCTCCAAGGAGCTACAATGGGAGGTGAAGACGACAAAAGGAGTGCCTGGGCAGAAGCCCAGCCTGACCCCGGCAGGGCTTGTGGGACGCAGCCTGACAAGACCGGGAGGGCGGGGACGAAGCCAGAAGGACAGAAGGAATGGTGTAGGATCGAAAGTATGTCTAGAGGGGGGGTGATTAGACTACTTGACAATTTAAAAATTATGCCTTTTGATAAAGACAAGTTTTTGGCAGATTCACAATGATGATCAAGTCAAGCATCACCCTACACATGCAATTCTAGAGTATAGGCAGCGGAAAGTAAATTGCACATGTAGTAAAGAGAGGTGGAGAAGATCAAACGCAATTTGGAGACACGGAGATTTTTCTCGTGGTTCCGATAGGTGGTGCTATCGTCAATCCACGTTGATGGAGACTTCAACCCACGGAGGGTAACGGCTGCGAGAGTCCACGGAGGGCTCCACCCACGAAGGGTCCACGAAGAAGCAACCTTGTCTATGCCATCATGGCATACGCCCACGGAGGGCTAGCCTTACTCGGGGTAGATCTTCACGAAGTAGGCGATCTCCTTGCCCTTACAAACTTCTTGGTTCAACTCCACATCTCGATGGAGGCTCCCAAGCGACACCTAACCAATCTAGGAGGCACCACCCTCCAAAAGGTAATAGATGGTGTTGATGATGATGAACTCCTTGCTCTTGTGCTTCAAATGATAATCTCCCCAACACTCAACTCTCCTCACTGATTTGGCTGAGGTGGAAGAAAGGATTGAGTGGAAAGAAACTTGGGAAGGCTAGAGATCAAGCTTCATATGGTGGGAGTGGAGCAACTTGATCTCAACACAAGGGTAGGTAGTTCTCTTCTCAGAAATGTAAGGTAGGAGTGGTAGTTCTTTCTGATGGCTCTCTCCACGAGTGAAGAGGGGTGGAGGGTATTTATAGCCTCCACACAAAATCCAACCGTTACACACATTTGACCAATCTCGGTCGGACGAAGTTGACAACTGGGTGAGACCGAAAGTTCAAATCATGTGAGCGTTGGGATTTTCGTGGGACCGAAAATACAATCTCGGTTAGTCGATTAGTGTAAAGACAAGAGCTTGCCAATCTCGGTGGGACCGACTTCATCATCTCGGTGACACCAAGTTGATGATGTAGGTTCTGAAGCTTGGCAACTCAAGTTTGGTGAGACCGAGTTCGAATCGGAAAATCCGAGATTTCTAGGGTTTGGCTTTGTGGGTGAGGTGGTTCATCTCGGTGTGGTGAGTTTAGGAAATCGGTGGGACCGAGATTACTTATGAGTGTATTATGGAAGTGAAAGTTGCTGATAGTTTAGGAGATGTATCACTAAGCACTTTGAGGAACCAGATCATTATCATAACCTCATCCCTTTTAATAGTATTGGCTTTCCTATAGACTCAATGTGATCTTGGATCACTAAACCAAAAATGGAGTCTTGAGCTTTTGCCAATGCTTGCCTTAGCATTTTGAGGGTCCACTTCTTGAGTCCTTTTGCCATACCCATATCACTGAACTTTCTGAAATGATTCTCAAGAAACTATTAGTTCAATGATATATATGTTGTTATTAATTACCAAAACTACCCGGGGATTAGTTGCACTTTCAATCTCCCCCTTTTTGGTAATTGATGACAACATATAGATCAAAGCTTCGACAAAAGATATAATCAATGAATAATATAAATCGCTTTGAGAAGTATGTGATAAGTAAGAGCTCCCTTAAATTTGTGCATTATTTAAGATTTGCGTTTGAATGCAAATGCACAATCGATTAGGATCATGGGTCACTCTTCCATGTCACATACATCTTGGTGGAGCGCACAAAATGATAAGAATGAATAGCATGCACCCAATCACCAAGACATGAGTAAATGGTCATACAAGATAGGAATAGCATATGATAAGCATTAAGCACACATTAAAGCATAGTACGACCAAGCACTCATTAAGATAGGATCAAACGTAGTATCAAACACACGGAATGTCTCGAAAAACCAAAAGTATCTCAAAGAAACTGCAAATGAACGAAAGAGCAAAAGCGCAAAGACAAAAGCACTCTCTCTCTCGAAGTCCTATGATCTATACAATTTCTCCCCCTTTGGCAACAAGTTACCAAAAAGTTCGAAAAGGCATAGAGCTAAGCGTCACTAGGGACTCTGCTGGCGGCTCCTGTCTGGGTTGATGTTGGAGTTGATATGGCAGCATCGGCGAAGACTTGGTGATGTCATCTTTGGAGGAGTGGTCCTTTGGAGCTGGAGCTGGAGCAACTGATGGAGCTGTGGGAGGTGCTTGAGGCTGTAGTCCCGTGTCGATCCTTTGGAATAGCAGGTGATCGGGTCTGTGGGAACCGGAGCGATCTGCTGATAAGCATCTGGACTAAGTCATCCTGCATCTCACGCATAAGCTCTTCCTTCTCCTCTTTGCTTCCTCAATATCTGCCTCAAGCTTGTTGTGATTACTTGCACTTGATCGACTTCACATCCAGAGCATGGATCTTGTCTTCAACAATCCTCTCAAGGCTCTCCTGAGACTGTACAATGCTGGCCAGGTGTTGTTCAATCCTTTGGGTAGCTTCAAGTAGCTGTTCTCCAACACTCTTTGGTTTAGCTGCTGCTGCTGCTTCCTTCTCAGCTTTAGCTTTCTTAGCAGCTTCAATCTTAGCTTGACCTTCAACAGATGTTGGGTCCTCCTCATCCATCACAACAACATTGTCCTCATGCTCAGGCTGCAGTGGTAAGTGTTCTCTATCCAACAAGAATGTGCCCATGCCAAACTTGGCATTGATAAGCATCTGAATATGCGGGGCAAATCCACACGACCTTTTCTGGTCAGCTGCAGTCCTCTTAATAGTCTCAACTATCAAGTCCATCACCTTGAAAGGTGCTCTCTCATCAAGTATATGCAGCATGTTGATAGAGTAACCTCTGATCATGCGATGATCTCCAGACTTGGGCATCAAGGTATGCCTCAGAATAGTGTTTGTGGTAGGTAGACCTGCCTGGAGATAGTACATCGAGCCGAGCTTCAGTTGCCAAATCCTTAGCTGGAACCTCTTTGTACATATTCTTCATGGATTCATGGTTCTTCTTGGGAATACCATACACATCAACATCATCCTCTCTTGGCACTGGAGCATGCAGAAGTTCTGCCCATTCTTCAACAGTTGAAGAGAATCTTTGACCTTCAGTCATCCATGTGATCTTTCCATTTGGATAGAAATGAGCTGTGGCATAGAATTGCATAATCATTTCATCATTCCAACTGGTCAACTTCTGACCTACGAAGTCTGCAACACCACATGCAGTGAAGCTCTCATGCACATGTGGAAAGAAGTCTCTGTGCTCTTTCATGTCAATGTATTTCCAATCAACGAATCTGTGTATCGCCACTATGGGCTTCTTGTCCATCAGATAGATCTCATAGAAGTCCCGCTGCTCTCGGTGTGAAATCTGGGATCAACAGCAGTTCTTCTCCTCACGGCATATGGATCGACTGTCTCCATAGCACGAGACCTCTATCTTTCCTTTCCTTCATGTTTTCAGCTTGAGGATGAGCATCATTGTGAAGTGGCAGTTTTGGACGAAGTTTCAAAAGATGGTCCTTCATCATCGACACTGTTGGTGGCACATCATCTTTGTTCTTCTCGAGATCTTTGGGATGCTCTTGATTGTCTTCTGGGCTTGGCAAAGAGGCTTTCTTTGGAGCTGCCTTGACTGGAGCAGATGGCTTGGACTTTGAAGTGGCTCCTGCCCTGATGGCATCACCCATGAGCTTAGGCTTCTGAGGAGGCTGGGGTGCTTCCTCATCCTCATCTTCCTCTGCTGCATCATCATGCACTAACCTCTTCCTCTTGGAAGTTTTCTTCACTTTGCTCGTAGTTTCCTCTTCCAAACTTAGCTTCTTAGCAACAGTGGACTGCTTGACTTTCCTGGTGCCCTTCTTGGTCTGCTGACCTTGAGGCTCTTTGGCAACAAATTTTCTCTTAGGCTTTGAGGTGACCTCTTCCTCAACAACAAAATCCGAGTCTTCCTCATCTGAGTTTCTCTTCTTTCTGGCCCTGGTGGATGCAGGAGGCAAACCACTTGGTGTACTCCTCTCACCATCATCGATGAGCTCTTTGGGTTCGGGACTAGTGCCGCCTCTGGAATATCTGCTATAGGTGACTCGACCTGTTACGGCTGTCCTTGGCATCGACATGGTCGACAACCCGTGAATAGATAAGGTGTAGGCGAGTAGAAGAGTTATCACAAACTGCGAAGATTTTGCAAACAAATGAGTTCAAATTTCAGTTTTAGGTTTTCACAGAAGACATTTCGGTCGACCGAGTTTAAAATTCGTGAATCCAAGTGTTCAAACGAAGCATTCACACCACTTTCGGTTGGACGAAGTGGGTTTCGATCTGCCGAAAACACTAGGGTTTCACAGAATCCTCATTTCGGTCACACCGATTTGCACTTCGGTTGGACCGAAGGTGCGAGGCAATGGCCATAGGCCAAATCGGTCTTACCGAAAATCTAAAATCGGTCTCACCGAGATGTGTTCGTGAAACCTAACCCTAAAACTTTTACTCGAATTTCGCTCAAAAGAACTAATCTGGTACTGGAAGATCTCATTCGTGGCAAGATTACAGGCAAACCAAGCGTGCATTGAATCGGAGATTGGAGCACGAGTGGGATCGAAACTCACCCTAACTTGGTGGAGTTCCTCACGGCGGCAACGCGCGGAGAAGATGTCCGTTGACGGCGACGGAGACCTGCGGCGAGGGCGACTGAGCGACACGGAGACGATCCGGAGACGAGGCGGCGGCAAAAAAGTGCGGGGCGAAACGTTTGAAGTAGAAATCAACGCGCGGCCCTCGGAGTATATATACCCCTTTGCTGTCGGTGGGACCGAGTTGTAAAACTCGGTGGCACCGAGATGAATAACTGCAGGGCAGTTATGCACTTCGGTCACGCCGAAAATCACAACTCGGTTTCACCGAGGTGAAAACCTAGATCAATCTAAATGTTTTCGGTTTGACCGAGTTTGAGTGAGTTGGTCCGACCGAAATCACTTAGAAGGTTTTGGAAGATAGCCCTTGACGGATCGGTGGCTCCGAGTGCTCCTCACTCGGAGGGTCCGAAAATGACTTGTTCAAAGTTTGTGATGTAAGCATGAATAGAATTTGAGACAAGAAAGCATAGATAGCTAGGGGATGTACTTAGGCATTCTTGTTCATCCATTTGGTCAGAAAAATCCAAAAGAACAAAGCAACAAATGGATGTCCTCGAATGGATAAAATCATGCATCCAACATGCTCACACAATAAGATAGCAAATGAAATATGTGTCAAACATGCACAAACAAATCTCTAGCTACTATCACACAATTTGTCGATGACTAGGTCATCTTTATATGAGTATATTGACTTAGGAGTCAAATGAGAACATTTGATCATAGGTCATACTCATCGTTTAAGCACAAGTGGGGTTACCACTTTTACATAAAGCATTGATGTGTTCACATCATTTGAAGATGCTTTAGCTCAATTCTTTAGAGCAAAGCTCCCCTAGATGTGAGAACCCTTTTAAAGGGTCAAACTAACCTTGGGTTGTCGAGAAGACTTCATGTAGATGTTGAAGATGTGGATGCTCAATGTTGATGAAGATCATCAAGAGTTGGGAGCAATCCTTTGGATTGGGCACTTTCAATACCTACATGGGTTAGTCCCACAAGGAACAAACAAGGATATCCATGGACATAGATTGAAGTACACAATAGATGATGTCCATGAAAGCAATGATTACCTTGTCCCTTGACTTACCAACAAGAGGGTTTGTGACTCCATGAACTAGTGCAAGATGTGGAAGTTGATTGCACAAGTTCTTTGCCAAAATGAATGTGAGTGAAGTATGTTGGCGGAGTCACCCTCAAGAACTTTCTAGTTCTTCTTCTTCGGGATCCACATCATCTTGATGGGAATCCTTGGGGTTGTAGTTGAGCTTGACGAAGTAGAACTTGACGTTTCCTTGGGAACCCACTTGACCATGGCTTTAGGTGCTTCAATAAATGCATCAATCTCCTCTTGAAGCTTGTCCTTGCCCTTTAGCTTGTGGTCTTGTGGTGGAAGGTCATCTTGAGCTTGTTCCTCATTGGAAGAAGTAGGATCGTACTTCTCCTTTTGAGAAACAAACTTTGGAGTGGGATATTGACCTTCTTCCCATTCAACACCCTCGGCGTTGAACTTTCGCTCAAAACCAATTCCTTGATTCTTCCGGTGCCTTCCTTGCTTGCGAACAATTTCCTCAAAGTTCTTGCTTCCGGCAAGGCTCTTGTAGACACCTTTCTCTATAATCCCTTTCAATAAACTATTTTCTTGCTCAAGTGTAACTTGGCTTGAAACATTGTTAGTGGAATCAAGAGAACTACTAGAAGCAACAATATTGGATTTAGCATGGTTATTGTTACTACTAGATGAAGAATTTTTCTTATGCTTGTCATGCTTAGTTTTAATAGGTGGCAAGAAATTAGACAAGAGAAGTCGTTTGGCAAGATATGAAGAACTCTTCTTTCGAAGATCTTCATTGATTGCTTTTAGAAACTCATGTTCTTGCTCTAGATTGAGCTTCTCGACGCGTAGCTTCTCATGAGATCTTAGGAGCTCTCTATGATCTTCTTGAGTTGTTTCATGAGCTAACTTAAGAGTGTTTAGTTCTTTAGTTAGACGCTCAATCTCCTTCATAGCATTGTCATTCGACTCTTCTCGACTATAAAGACTACTAGCATGTTCATCATTACTAGGCTCACTAGATTTATCATGTAAGAGCTCATCTTCACCAAGCAAGTCATCCTCATCACTATCAAAGTCAATGAATTCAGGGTGTGATACCTTGGGGCCTTTAGCCATGAAGCATCTTCCAATTCCCTCATTTGGTAAGTCAAATAAGTCATAGGAGTTGGAGTTGGAGGATACGAGAGCAAGACCGGCAACACCTTCATCTTGACTGTAGTCGGAGTTGGAGTGATAGCTTCTTTCGGATTGATTGTCGGAGTCGGAGCCGGAGACCCATTCACCTACATGAGCTTGATGTTTTCTTCTTGTGTAGCTCCTTGATGACTTGTCTTTCCTCTCCGAATCCTTGTTTCTCCGAGAGGATCTTCGTTCGTAACGATCATCTCTACTCCTTCTCTCTTTCGAGGTGACTCATCTCTTGAGCTTCTTCTTCTTGGAGATTCTTCTCTTCTCTTGTGGGGAGCCGAACACTCATTTGAGTAGTGTCGGGTCTTCCACAATTGTAGCAGATTTCAATCACGACTAGAAGATCTCTTTTCATCATATGATCTAGACTTTGAGCTTCTTTCTTTGCTTCTACTCTTGTAGAATTTGTTGAAGTTCTTCACCATTAGGCTTATCTCTTCATTGGAAACTAGCTTGTCACTTGAGGTTGTGGGAGCATCACTTGTAGCTTTGTAAGCACCACTTGACTTGTTGTGAAGCTCTTCCTTATCCTTAAGTGTCATCTCATGAGCAACAATTCTTCCAATGACTTGGTTGGCTTGAGATTCTTTTAGTTTGGCATCATTTGGATCAAAGTGCACACGGTGTCATACTTTCCATCCAAAGCTCTGAGAATCTTCTTGATGATGAATCGGTCGGTCATTTCTTCGCTTCCTAAGCCGGCAATCTCATTGGTGATGAGAGCAAGCCTAGAGTACATTTCAGCGACTCCTTCACCTTCCTTCATCTTGAACTTGTCAAGTTGACCTTGAAGAACATCTAGCTTTGATTCCTTCACGGACTCGGTACCTTCGTGCATTTCGACCAAAGTATCCCAAATCTCTTTTGCATTCTCAAGACGGCTGATTTTGTTGAACTCCTCGGGACACAAAGCATTGAAGAGAATGTCACAAGCTTGAGCATTGTTTTGCAACATCCATAATTCATCCGTTGTAGCCCGCGATCCGGAACTTTTACTTCCTCAAGAATTCACCTTGCAAACCAACACAAATAATGCCCCATGCGGTGGGTTATGGCCAAGAATATGCATTTTCATTTTATGCTTCCAACTAGCAAAGTTTGAACCATCAAAGTAAGGACCTCTACGAAAATTACCCTCACTAGACGCCATACTCTCCTAGGTTGTGAAACCAAGCTTATGGAATCCAATGCAATGGAAACCAATACAATGGAGACCAAAGCTCTGATACCACTTGTAGGATCGAAAGTATGTCTAGAGGGGGGTGATTAGACTACTTGACAATATAAAAATTATGCCTTTTGATAAAGACAAGTTTTTGGCAGATTCACAATGATGATGAAGTCAAGCATCACCCTACACATGCAATTCTAGAGTATAGGCAGCGGAAAGTAAATTGCACATGTAGTAAAGAGAGGTGGAGAAGATCAAACGCAATTTGGAGACACGGAGATTTTTCTCGTGGTTCCGATAGGTGGTGCTATCGTCAATCCACGTTGATGGAGACTTCAACCCACGGAGGGTAACGGCTGCGAGAGTCCACGGAGGGCTCCACCCACGAAGGGTCCACGAAGAAGCAACCTTGTCTATGCCATCATGGCATACGCCCACGGAGGGCTAGCCTTACTCGGGGTAGATCTTCACGAAGTAGGCGATCTCCTTGCCCTTACAAACTTCTTGGTTCAACTCCACATCTCGATGGAGGCTCCCAAGCGACACCTAACCAATCTAGGAGGCACCACCCTCCAAAAGGTAATAGATGGTGTTGATGATGATGAACTCCTTGCTCTTGTGCTTCAAATGATAATCTCCCCAACACTCAACTCTCCTCACTGATTTGGCTGAGGTGGAAGAAAGGATTGAGTGGAAAGAAACTTGGGAAGGCTAGAGATCAAGCTTCATATGGTGGGAGTGGAGCAACTTGATCTCAACACAAGGGTAGGTAGTTCTCTTCTCAGAAATGTAAGGTAGGAGTGGTAGTTCTTTCTGATGGCTCTCTCCACGAGTGAAGAGGGGGTGGAGGGGTATTTATAGCCTCCACACAAAATCCAACCGTTACACACATTTGACCAATCTCGGTCAGACCGAAGTTGACAACTGGGTGAGACCGAAAGTTCAAATCATGTGAACGTTGGGATTTTCGGTGGGACCGAAAATACAATCTCGGTTAGTCTGATTCGTGTAAAGACAAGAGCTTGCCAATCTCGGTGGGACCGACTTCATCATCTCGGTGACACCAAGTTGATGATGAATGTTCTGAAGCTTGGCAACTCAAGTTTCGTGAGACCGAGTTCGAATCGGAAAATCCGAGATTTCTAGGGTTTGGCTTTGTGGTGAGGTGGTTCATCTCGGTGTGGTGAGTTTAGGAAATCGGTGGGACCGAGATTACTTATGAGTGTATTATGGAAGTGAAAGTTGCTGATAGTTTAGGAGATGTATCACTAAGCACTTTGAGCAACCAGATCATTATCATAACCTCATCCCCTTTTAATAGTATTGGCTTTCCTATAGACTCAATGTGATCTTGGATCACTAAACCAAAAATGGAGTCTTGAGCTTTTGCCAATGCTTGCTTTAGCATTTTGAGGGGTCCACTTCTTCAGTCCTTTTGCCATACCCATATCACTGAACTTTCTGAAATGATTCTCAAGAAACTATTAGTTCAATGATATATATGTTGTTATTAATTACCAAAACCACCCGGGGATTAGTTGCACTTTCAAATGGCCAGGTGATGCCATGGTCACCACCGCCAGGACCAGCGGAACACAGAGGGAGGGACACCGGCAGGGAAGATTAAGCCGGAGTCCACGGGGAATCCTGTCGGAGTCCAGCTGGAGGAGGTGGAGGCATCCACACCCAACCCCCCCGGCAAATCGCCCTAACGGGGAGAAGACCATGTGCAGATCATGGTGCTGCCGACGCCTAGCTGACATTATGGTGCTTTTGGCGCTGAGCTGGAGTCTGAGCCACCATCCTCCTACTCGGCGCCTTCGTCTTCCCTGTCAATGTCCTCTTCATCCCTATCGCTCAAAGATGAGCTTTCATCGTCGATCGAGTTTTCCGTGCAAAACCGTAAGTGAGCACCCGAACGCCCGAAGACCTTGATGGAGAGCAGGTTTGTGTCCATTAACTTAAAATGGAAGACTTGCGCCTCCGCCAAGCTATGGGCACGTGCAAAAGTTTTTTCCAACCGCGGCGGATAAGCATCACATGAGGTGCAGGGAATTCAACATCCGCCCGCATGTTGCCATTACGGCAACCCCTCATGTGCAACTTCAGTCCACGCAGTTGCTCAAAAGGGGTAGGAGGCCGAAGACGGCTGTGCGGGGGCCCGCGCAGCCTAAAGATGAACTCCAACGATGAGTCTCCGACATGGCCCTCCATCGGAGCTAGGGCGGCTGGGGGAGGATTGACCAGAGCGCCACCGCGTCCTCCACGGCCCCAAGAGCCTTGCCGACCGCATCCACGTCCCGTAGTGCCACCTTGCGCACTAGAATCTGCCCCACATCCCAGCTGGGGGAGGGATGCGTTGCCGAAAGGAGATCCTTGTTGCCACCACCGAAGCACGACCGCGCCTTCTCCCCCTCACCATGGCAGAAGAGGAGCGCAAGAAGGAGGAGGAGATGCGTGGGTGAGTCCCTTCGCCCAACTCTGCGCTCCCTTTTAAAGTAGAGCGTGGCAGGGGGCTGGCTCCCCACTAACCCGTGTCAACCAACACGATCGACCAATCCGGTCTGCCTGTGTCATTGGCAATGTCCGGAATCATCGACCGCCCTCCTTCGCCTATCAACGGTGTCGTGTTTTATGCCATGACACTCATTCCCGCGCCTTGCGCCTCCACCACCAACCCTGCGCTATGCATGCGACGTACGTGGAGGAAATGACTGCGGTAGTGGAATGAGTAAAATGGCAGTTACCTCCCCATGAACGTGGGCGACCCATAGATCATTACATGGGTAACCCACGCCATTCAGCACAACTTGCGGGAAAACCGAAAGCTGATTCAATCACAGATTAATGAAGAAGCAAAGAAGATATCAGAGAAGACATCGATCCCACCATGGTATGGTTGAGGTGCCCGCCTGTGCATTTCATTGGGCCTACCCCCAACGATGCTCGACAGCGCGTATGGGCTAGGCATGGGGCTCCTGTTCATGCAACAGATATACACGTGTGTTTTTTCGAGCTCATGCACAGGTGTGCTGATAATCATGCATTCTGCACTAATGCACAATGCAAGGCCAAGCAAGATAAACCGCTCTTTGTGAGATCAAGGAGCGGATCAAGAAGGCCAGGCCAAGCATACAAGTCAAGATTTCAAGAAGAGTATTCCTTGCCGGCCAAGCGAGCCCTGCAAGGCCGATACCACGAGCGAAACCGCGCCAGCCGTGCATCCGGGGCGGTCGGAGGCCAAAGCGCGCAACTAAAAGTGCAACTATCCCTAGGTAGTTTTGGTAATTCACAACAACATATAGCTCATTGAGCTAATGCTATTCCAAGACTATTATTTCAGGAAAGCTCAATGAATGGCATGGCATGGATGATGAAAGTGGATCCCTCAAAATACTAAGGACAAAGGATTGGCTCAAGCTCAAAAGCTCAAGACTCTTCATTTTACATTTTAGTGATCCAAGATCACATTGAGTCTATAGGAAAAGCCAATACTATCAAGGAGGGATGAGGTGTTGCTTAATGAGCCTCTTGCTTCATGTTCTTAGTGATATGCTCCAAAACCCTCAACTACTTTCCCACATCCACAAATGACCTAAACCCAAAGTCAAAATCGGTCACACCGATTCTTCCTATCCGGCGCCACCGATTCCAAAAGTCATAGCCACTGCCAGAAACCCTAAGCAAATCGGTCTTACCGATAGGGATCTCGGTCTCATTGAGATGGGGTTGCAACTCTCTGTTTCCCTTTGTAACATTTCGGTCTAACCGAAGTGAGCGATCGGTCCCACCGAGATTGCAATGTAAACTCTCTGTTTCCTTTTTGTAACATTTCGGTCTCACCGAAAAGAGCAAATCGGTCCCACCGAGTTTACCTGACCAACTCCCTGGAAAGCTTATTACCAAATCGGTCTCACCGAGTTTGTGTAATCGGTCTTACCGAGATTACGTTATGCCCTAACCCTAACCGAATCGGTCTCACCGAGATGCATGTCAGTCCCATCGAAAATCACTAACGGTCACTAGGTTTACTAAATCGGTCCGACCGAGTTTAACGATTCGGTCCCACCGAGTTTGGTAAATTGTGTGTAACGGTTAGATTTTGTGTGGAGGCTATATATACCCCTCCACCTCCTCTTCATTCATGGAGAGAGAGCCATCAGAACGAACCTACAATTCCAGCTTACCATTTCTGAGAAAGAACCACCTACTCATGTGTTGAGGCCAAGATATTCCATTCCTACCATATGAATCTTGATCTCTAGCCTTCTCCAAGTTGCTTTCCACTCAAATCTTCTTTCCACCAGATCCAAAACCTATGAGAGAGAGTTGAGTGTTGGGGAGACTATCATTTGAAGCACAAGAGCAAGGAGTTCATCATCAATGCACCATTTGTTACTTCTTGGAGAGTGGTGTCTCCTAGATTGGCTAGGTGTCACTTGGGAGCCTCCGACAAGATTGTGGAGTTGAACCAAGGAGTTTGTAAGGGCAAGGAGATCGCCTACTTCGTGAAGATCTACCGCTAGTGAGGCAAGTCCTTCGTGGGCGACGGTCATGGTGGGATAGACAAGGTTGCTTCTTCGTGGACCCTTCGTGGGTGGAGCCCTCCGTGGACTCGCGCAGTCGTTACCCTTCGTGGGTTGAAGTCTCCATCAACGTGGATGTACGATAGCACCACCTATCGGAACCACGCCAAAAACATCCGTGTCTCCAATTGCGTTTGGATCCTCCAAACCCTTCCCTTTACTTTCTTGCAAGTTGCATGCTTTAATTTCCGCTGCCTATATACTCTTTGCATGCTTTCTTGAATTGTGTGATGATTGCTTGACTTGTCCTAAAATAGCTAAAATCTGCCAAACTCTAAAATTGGGAAAAGGTTAAGTTTTTATTGGTCAAGTAGTCTAATCACCCCCCCTCTAGACATACTTCAAGGTCCTAGAGGTGGTATCAGAGCTTTGTCTCCATTTGCTTTGATTTCCATAGCTTTTGGTGGTCATAGCCTTGGTTTCACAACCTAGGAGAGTATGGCGTCTAGCGAGGGAAATTATCACCGTAGAGGTTCTTACTTTGATGGTACTAATTTTTCTAGTTGGAAGCATAAGATGAAAATGCATATTCTTGGACATAACCCCACCGTTTGGGCAATTATTTGTATTGGCTTGCAAGGTGAATTTTTCGATGGGAGGGAACCGAACCGTGAACCTAATGCGGAAAAATTGAAGATGCTGCAATACAACGCTCAAGCTTGTGATATCATCTTCAACGGATTGTGCCCCGAAGAATTTAACAAAATCAGTCGTCTTGAGAATGCAAAGGAAATTTGGGATACTTTGATTGATATGCATGAAGGTACCGAGTCCGTCAAGGAATCCAAGTTGGATGTGCTCCAAAGTCAGCTTGACAAGTTCAAAATGAAGGATGGTGAAGGTGTCGCTGAAATGTACTCTAGGCTTGCTCTTATCACAAATGAGATTGCTGGCTTAGGGACTGAAGAGATGACCGACCAATTCATCATCAAGAAGATTCTAAGAGCATTGGATGGAAAGTATGATACCATGTGCACATTGATTCAAATGATGCCAAACTACAAAGACCTCAAGCCAACGGAAGTCATTGGAAGAATTGTTGCTCATGAGATGTCACTCAAGGATGAGGAGGAACTTCACAACAAGTCAAGTGGTGCTTACAAAGCCTCAAGTGAAGCCACCACATCATCAAGTGAGAAACCAACCTTCAATGAAGAATTGAGCTTAATGGTGAAGAACTTCAACAAATTCTACAAGAGTAGAAGCAAAGAAAGAAGCTCCAAGTCAAGGTCTTACAATGACAAAAGATCTTCTAGTCGAGAGCGCAATTGCTACAATTGTGGGAGACCCGGACACTACTCCAATGAGTGTACGGCACCCTACAAAAGAAGAGAAGATTCTCCAAGAAGAAGGAGCAAGAGAGAAGAATCACTACCAAGAGAGAGGAGGAGTAGAGATGATCATTATGAACGAAGACCCTCATGGAGAAGCAAGGATTCGGCAAAGGAAGGACAAGTCATCAAGGAGCTACACAAAACGAAGACATCAAGCTCATGTTGGTGAATGGGTATCCGGCTCCGACTCCGACAATCACTCTGAGAGAAGCTATCACTCCGACTCCGAATATACTCAAGATGAAGGTGTTGCCGGTCTAGCACTTGTGTCAACCAACTCCTAGGACATATTTGACTCACCAAATGAAGGTGTTGGAAGATGCTTCATGGCCAAAGGTCCAAAGGTAACACATCCCGAGTATGTTGATTTCAATAGTGATGAAGATGACTTGCTTGTGGATGATGATTTACTTGTTGAAAACTCTAGTGATGAATATTATGATGAAACATCAATTAATCATGCTAATCAAGATAAAACGAATGACAATGATAAGGAGAAGATTGAGCTTCTAACTAAAGAACTAAACTCTCTTAAGTTAGCTCATGAAACTATCTACGAAGATCATCGAGAACTTTTAAGGGCTCATGAGAAGTTACGCTTTGAAAAGCTCAATCTTGAGCAAGAGCATGAGTTCTTAAAAGCAATCAATGATGATCTTCGCAAGAAAAGTTCTTCTTACATTGCCAAGCGTTTACTCTTATCTACTTACATGCCTCATGTCAAGTCTAGTAACAAGTACAAGAAAGATACTTCCTCTAGTAGTAACAATAATAATGTCAAATCCAATATTGTTGCTTCTAGTAGTTCTCTTGATTCCACTAATGATTCTCTTAGCCAAGTTACACTTGAGCAAGAAAATAGCTTATTGAAGGGAATTATAGAAAGGTGTTTACAAGAGCCTTGCGGGAGTAAGCAATTCGAGGAAATTGTACGCAAGCAAGGAAGGCACCGGAAGAATCAAGGTGTTGGTTTTGGACGAAAGTTCAATGCCAATGGAGTTGAGTGGGAAGAAGATCAATACCCCAAGACGAAGTTTGTTCCTCAACAAGAGAAGTATGATCCTACTTCCTTCAAGGGAACACAAGCTCAAGATGATCTTCCACCGCAAGACCACAAGAACAAAGGCAAGGACAAGCTTCGAGAAGAGATTGATGCATTTGAAGAAGCACCTAAAGCCTCATTCAAGTGGGTTCCCAAGACTACGTCAAGTTCTACTTCATCAAGTACAACTACAACTCCAAGGATTCCCATCAAGATGATGTGGATCCCGAAGAAGAAGAACTAGAGAGTTCTTGAGGGTGACTCCACTAACATTCTTTACTCATATCATTTTGGCAAGAACAAGTGCAATCAACTTCCACATCTTGCACTAGTTCAAGGAGTCACAAACCCTCATGTTGGTAAGACAAGGGACAAGGTAACCTAATGATTTCATGGACATCATCTTGTGTGTGCATCACTCCATGTCTATGGATATTCTTGTTTGTTCCTTGTGGGACTAACCCATGTAGGTAATTTGAAAGTGCAACTCACTCCAAAGGATTGCTCGAAATGATCTACATCAACATTGAGCATCTACATCTTCAACACCTACATGAAGTCATAATCGAAAAAACCCAAGGTTAGTTCATCCCTCTAAGGGGGATCTCACATCTAGGGGGAGCTTAACTCTAAGAATTGAGTCAAAGCAACTCTAATGGTGTGAACACATCAATGCATTATGTAAAAGTGTTAACCCCACTTTAGCTTAAACGATGAGTATAACCTATGATCAAATGTTCTCATTTGACTCCTAAGTCAATATACTCATATATAGATGACCTAGTCATCGCCAATTGTTTGATAGATGCTAGAATTGGTTGTGCATGCTTTGCCACATATTTCATTTGCCATCTTATTATGTGAGCAAGTTGGTGCATATTTTACTCATTCAAGGACATCCGCTTGTTGTTTTGATTGTTTGGGTTCTTTTCTTTTTGCCAAGTGGATGGACAAGAATGCCTAAGAACCTTCTTTATCTATCTATGCTTTTCTCATCTCAAACTCTATTCATGCTACATCACAAAATTTGATCAAGTCAGATTCGAACCACACTGTGTGAGGAGCACTCGGAGTCCCCGATTCGTCATAGACTTAAACTTCCAAAACCTCTTTGTGATTCCCGGTCAGACCGATTCCTCCATTTTGGTCCTACCGAGATCACCAAGTTGATCTGAGTTTTCAATCTTGGTGCAACCGATTTGAACTTTTCGGTCTCACCGATTTGCTGTAACTGAACACAATTATGCATCTCGGTGCCACCGAGTTGTTCCACTCAGTCATACCGACAGGGTCGGGCTATATATAGCCACGGGCAAAATTTTGGGAATTTCTCCGAAACCCTTCGCCCGCGCAATAGCTCGCTCTGCCATCGGAGGTCTCCGGATCGTCTTCTCATCGCCAGTAGCCTCCTGTCGCTGGTCTCCGCCGCCGTCAACGGATTTCGTCCCCGCCATTGCCGCCGTAGCAAGTCCACTGCCAAGTTAGGGTATGGACTTGATCTTTGTGCTATCCACGTCTGATTCCAAGCACATTGTATTCTTATTGAATCTTGCCACGATTGAAACTCTTCTATCCAACCAAAGAAGTCCATAGATTAGACGAGATTCAAATTTTTAGGGTTAGGTTTCCGCCGAAACATCTCGGACCCATCGAGTTGAAAAACTTGGTCTCTCCGATTTGGCTTATGCCATTGCACTAGTGACTCTCGGTCTGACCGAGAATTACTAATCGCTGCGACTGATTTGAGGATTCTGTGAAACCCTAGCAGTCTCGGTGCCACCGAACTGAGACTCAGTCCAACCGAGTTCATCAGTTTAGGTTCGAAAACTGCTTCGGTATCACCGAGTTTGAAAATCGGTTGATCCGAAATGTTTTCTGTGGAAAACTAAAACTGAATTTTTGAATCATTCTTTTGCAAAAATCTCTGCATTTTGTGATGCTCATCTTTTCTATCTCATCTATAACTCTTCACAGGGTCAGCAGTCAGCTTTTGCAGTATGTCAGATTAGAGTGACAGCCAGAACAGGTCAGAAGAGCAGATGGACTTGAGTGAGGGCACTAGTCCCTCAACTACAGATGAAAGGAGCAGAAGTACTCCTAGCAATTTGCCTAAGGCTGCGACTAGGAAAAGGAGGAAAAGAACTTCAGATTCAGAGGATGAAGATTACAAAGCTGAGGAAGATGAGGCCACTTCCAAGAAAGTGGTGCTCAAGAAAGAATATGGCTCTACACATAGCACTAAGCCAGGTATGAAGAAGAAAGTTCCTGCCAAGAGGACACCAATGCCAAAGACCAGAAAATCCACTCAAGTGCCAGCTCAGGCTCAACCCAAAGAGGCACCTGCAAGGAAAGATACATCATCCAAACCTCAGAAAGATCCTACTGGAGAAACTATGAAGTTCACAATTGAATCAGAGGATGTTGGTGATCAGGACAAGAAAAAGAAGAGAGCAAGAACCACAACTGCCAAGGTCCTTGGAAAGCCCTCTATGAGAAGAGATTCTGGAGAAGAGGAAGAGGATGCTGCACCAGCACCTAAGGCACCTAAGCTTATGGGTGATGCAATTAGATCAGGGGCTGCAACATCCAAGCCCAAGGAAGCACCCAAAGCTGCCTCCAAGGCCAAGCAAGTTCCAAAGAGGAATACTAGGAGTATTCCAGCTGCTGAGAAGAACAAGGCCCTAGTGCCCAATGTTGCTGAAGATGAGGATGAAGAAGGACAGGTCCTAAGAAAGCTCAAGCCCAAGATACCAGACCACAATGATGCCCATCCTGTGGCTGAGGACATGAGAATTAGGAAGGATTCAGGGCTGAGACTATGGAGGATGGAAGATCCATATGCTTCAAGAAGAAGAATTGCTCTTGACTACAGGTTCCACACAAAGGAACAACAAGACTTTTATGAAACAATTCTGTTGGACAAGAAGCCTATAGTCTGTGACATGAGGTGGGTCGACTGGACCTACATCAGGGACAATGAGCAGCACTATCTTGGAGTGCAAGAAAGCTTTGTTGCTTGTGGAGTTGCTGATTTTGTTGGACAGAAATTCACCAACTAGAATGATGAGCTTATCATGCAGTTCTACTCCATAGCACATTTTTACCCAGATGGTAGAATTGTTCGGATGTCTAAAGGTACAAGGTACCAATCCACTGTTGAAGAATGGGCAAGTCTGATAAATGCCCCCAAGGAAAATGAGAATGACCTGGACATTTATGCAAAGAAGAAGTTCAATGGCTCACATGTACAAGGAGATCCCAGACAAGGCAGTAGAGACTCACAAGTTTGGATCAGTCCACTTTCTGCTGTTAGGATTGCCAACCATCAATTGCATTCTGAGGCCACTTTGTTGCCCAAGTCTGGTGACCACAACATGATCAGAGGGCATGCCATCAACATGTTGCATGTGTTTGATGTGCCACAGAAGTTCAAAGTCATGAGCCTAATCATTGAAACAATCAAGAGGACTGCAGCAGATCAGAAGAGGAGCTGTGGATATGCACCTCAGATTCAGGAATGGATCAACTCAAAGATGGGCACAGGGAAATATCAGTTGGATAAGGAACATTTTCCACTTTATCCAGACTTTGAGGACAATGAGGTTGTCATGAATGAAGATGATCCACAATCAGTTCAAGCTCAGGAGAAGAAGGAGAAGGCAAAGAAGGAGAAGGCTGCCAAGATGCCAACTCAAGAGGAGGCATCTGAATATTTCTTGAAAACCAAACAGGAGCAACTTGGTTACTTGACAAACTGAGGATTGAAAAAGGACTGGCCACCCTCACTCAGAATCAGGAGAGCCTTGAAAGAATCATGGAACAAAAATTATATGACCTAGATGTTAAAGTAACTGAGATTCAGTCAGTTGTAGAGCAGCTGCAGGATGATATGCAGGAGAGGAAGGGCAAGACTACCACAAATGTGTTTGCCAGAGTGCCCAGAGCACAGAGGTCAGTTGCAGTGCCAGTGACAGACACTAGAGTAACAACTCTAGCACCAGCTACTGCCCCTACAGTTCCACTGCAACCAGCTCCAGCATCCACTCCAGCACCCTCTACTTCAACTGAAGCCTTCATACGAGGAGCTATCAGGACACCACCACCAGAAGATCAAGCCTTAGAGTCGATCTAGCACTATGCATTTTCTATGAACTTTTTGGTAACTTGTTGCCAAAGGGGGAGAAAAATGTATAGATCATAGGCCTCGAGAGAGAGTGTGTTGCTTTTGTTCTCTCTTGCTTTATTTGGTGGTCTTTAAACTTTGTTTGAGTTTGGTTGAGATACTATGCTTGTGAGACATTGATGATCATGTGTTTGATCATAAGCTACACTTATGCATGCTTGATATTATTTTATCTATCTTATCTGATCACTCACTATGCTTGGTGATGAGTGCATGTATTCATTGTTTATTATTTTGAGTGATCCACCAAGATGTATGTGACATGGAAGAGTAACCCATGAGCCTAATTGATTGTGCATTTGCAGTCCAAAGCAAATCTTAACCCATGCACAAATTTAGGGGGAGCTCTTGGTTATCACATACTTCTCAAAGCGACGATGTTATTCAATCATATTATCATTTGTCGAAGCTTTGATCTATATGTTGTCATCAATTACCAAAAAGGGGGAGACTGAAAGTGCAACTATCCCTAGGTGGTTTTGGTAATTCACAACAACATATAGCTCATTGAGCTAATGCTATTCCAAGACTATTATTTCAGGAAAGCTCAATGAATGGCATGGCATGGATGATGAAAGTGGATCCCCCAAAATACCAAGGACAAGGATTGGCTCAAGCTCAAAAGCTCAAGACTCTTCATTTTACATTTTAGTGATCCAAGATCACATTGAGTCTATAGGAAAAGCCAATACTATCAAGGAGGGATGAGGTGTTGCTTAATGAGCCTCTTGCTTCATGTGCTTAGTGATATGCTCCAAAACCCTCAACTACTTTCCCACATCCACAAATGACCTAAACCCAAAGCCAAAATCGGTCACACCGATTCTTCCTATTCGGCGCCACTGATTCCAAAAGTCATAGCAACTGCCACAAACCCTAAGCAAATCGGTCTTACCGACAGGGATCTCGGTCTCACCGAGATGGGGTTGCAACTCTCTGTTTCCCTTCGTAACGTTTTGGTCTAACCGAAGTGAGCGATCGGTCCCATCGAGATTGCAATGTAAACTCTCTGTTTCCTTTTTGTAACATTTCGGTCTCACCGAAAAGAGCAAATCGGTCCCACCGAGTTTACCTGACCAACTCTCTGGACAGCTTATTACCAAATCGGTCTCACCGAGTTTGTGTAATCGGTCTTACCAAGATTACGTTATGCCCTAACCCTAACCGAATTGATCTCACCGAGATGCATGTCAGTCCCACCGATAATCACTAATGGTCACTAGGTTTACTAAATCGGTCCGACCAAGTTTAACGATTCGGTCCCACCGAGTTTGGTAAATTGTGTGTAACGGTTAGATTTTGTGTGGAGGCTATATATACCCCTCCACCTCCTCTTCATTCGTGGAGAGAGCCATCAGAACGAACCTACACTTCCAACTTACCATTTCTGAGAAAGAACCACCTACTCATGTGTTGAGGCCAAGATATTCCATTCCTACCATATGAATCTTGATCTCTAGCCTTCTCCAAGTTGCTTTCCACTCAAATCTTCTTTCCACCAGATCCAAAACCTTACGAGAGAGAGTTGAGTGTTGGGGAGACTATCATTTGAAGCACAAGAGCAAGGAGTTCATCATCAACGCACCATTTGTTACTTCTTGGAGAGTGGTGTCTCCTAGATTGGCTAGGTGTCACTTGGGAGCCTCCGACAAGATTGTGGAGTTGAACCAAGGAGTTTGTAAGGGCAAGGAGATCGCCTACTTCGTGAAGATCTACCGCTAGTGAGGCAAGTCCTTCGTGGGCGACGGCCATGGTGGGATAGGCAAGGTTGCTTCTTCGTGGACCCTTCGTGGGTGGAGTCCTCCGTGGACTCGCGCAGCCATTAGCCTTCGTGGGTTGAAGTCTCCATCAACGTGGATGTACGATAGCAGCACCTATCGGAACCATGCCAAAAACATCCGTGTCTCAAATTGCATTTGAATCCTCCAAACCCTTCCCTTTACTTTCTTGCAAGTTGCATGCTTTAATTTCCGCTGCCTATATACTCTTTGCATGCTTGCTTGAATTGTGTGATGATTGCTTGACTTGTCTTAAAATAGCTAAAATCTGCAAAACTCTAAAATTGGGAAAATTTTAAGTTTTTATTGGTCAAGTAGTCTAATCACCCCCCTCTAGACATACTTCAAGGTCCTACAGCAACCCCTCTAAAAAGACCCAGCAAGCCCTGCCCCCGGCAGGCACACACCAGATTGCCACAGCTCCACCGCATCATCACGCCAATCACTTGTCGATGCGTTGTCGAGCCCCCAAGCAGCTAAGTGGCTCTCACTAAGGATGTGGCATTATGACAGAAGGCATATCATGATCATTTGACACCCGTCTAAAGGCGTGTCAAGATGGTATGCAAAGCTGGCTAAGCAGTGGCATAAGCTTGCCAGGGATGCACCCCCGCACGCCACCTAAGGTAGCATTTATGGCATTTTGTCCTAAATGATAGAGTTAGGTATGATAGCAGTATTAGCCATCTAATCATAAGATAATGTCTGTTTTGCCACTGTGGTGACCCCTTGAGCTATAAAAGGAGGCCCAAGGCAACCTAGAGAGGGATTCGGACCCCTCACACTTGTACATGTGTAGCTGCGCCCCCGAGGCCACCTTGCCGGGCTTGAGCATTGCATATTGTTGTGAGTCCTTCATCCAATCCACCAAAAGCAGGAGTAGGGTTTTACGCTTCTCAGCAGCCTGAACCTGGGTAAAAACCACTAGTGTCATCGTCGTCATGCTGCCTCATGTCTTCCGCTCTTTGTGCAACGTGATCTCCCCCTTACCGGACCACAAGGGGCTCATGGACCCATAGATGATCATGTTCCCCCACGACATAGACCAAAGTAGATGTGGTTTGCCTATCCATCACAAGACTCGAGTAGAGGTGAGTAGGAAATGAGATAAATAATACCAAGATACCTTTTCCCAAAGCTGAGGATGGATCCCGTGTCACTCATGTGAATTGAGACACTAGTGGAATTGGTACCAGTCTTGTTCACTCACACCTACAAAGTAAAGTTTATCGAGTGGCTTGGTTAGGACAAGTGGCAAAAAAATTCAAGCAAGTGTTAGTCAATGATGTCGATAATGTTGAGAACGATTCACAAAATTGCAATATAAAGCAAATAGATCAATAGCTATATGGTATGACCCGGAGACACACACACAAATAGATAGATTGATCCGCGTAACCAAGGAAATGAGCACAAAATGTGTTATAACGGAAAACGCTTGTGTTGCATGGTACTAGAGAGACAATAGCTCGATTGCCTAAATGGGTTAGATACGTTTGTGCACCAACCTTGGCGAGTAACCGTGCCATCTTCAGTCCCAGGTATGCTATGTATGTATGATCCAATATGATATACTATGCAAAATGGCTCAATGCTATTTCTATTGCTTACAAGCTCTTTGTATCTCCTCTTTTGCTTAAAAGCATTTCCCTCTTTTTTGTATGTATATGCTTTGCCACTATGCATGATGCTCGAGCCAAGTATGATATGAGACAAGTATGGAAGATATGCATGGGAGAGACTTATTGGCACAATGATGATAGCAAGATGATTGCATGCTAAAATTAGCTATGCGGACTAAGCGTATAACTAAGGTGCACAAATAGCATGGAATGCAATTCTCAACCCACTAGTCTCGATAGTTAAGTGACGCAATAGGCTCAAGGTGATCACAACAATGGCAAGGAAATGTATTATGATATCATCGAGGTTACCGTCCTTGCTTAAGGTAGCAGTGTCAGAAGGTGAAGAACTTCATGTCTGTAAGTGCATCTAGTGCCACCCCTAGTTGGTTTTGCAGTATTGACAACAAACGTGGTTGAGGGACTAATGTTTTTGTGAGATTTATAGGAGAACACATGTAGAAGTCCCTCATTGATTCGGTTTACCTATCGGAGATGACCCCTAAAATGTATGAAGACATTGAAGACAATGGTGGTTTGTGAAGACATTCACAATGATAATAATGACATGTGAAGACATTCACTTGAAGACAATGGAGTGCGAAGACATAGTTTCTTTCATAGTTTCATTTTATTCTTTATTGAGTCATAGGAATCACTGAACTGTCAAGTGTGTTCCAAGTGAACAAAGTTAGAAAACTAACGTGATGCTCAACCCAAATCCCAAGTCTTTGAATGAAGACTATGAGAGAAAAACTTATCTAGAGTTGGATGAGTTAGCGTTGTTTGTAGCCCAAGTCAAGCTGCCGCGTGTGTTTGAAATCCGCCGTTGGACACGTGTTGGTTTCTTAGTGACCTAGGGTCATTTCGGACATATCATGTCGTGTTGCCTCCTGGTTATAAATAGCCCACCCCCTACACCATAAATTGGTGGCTGCTCAGAGTTAGTGCATGACTTTTGTCATTTGAGAGCAACCCACCTCCGAAGCCTTTGAGAGAGAATCCTTGCGAGGACAAAGCCCAAAACACTCAGATCCCAAAGAGTGTTTGGCATCACTGAAGTATTTCTATCCGCATGATTTGAAGACTTATTACACTTGAACACTGTGAGCTTCCAGTTGGTTACGCGTCGCGTTCTAAGGATCCAAGAGTCATTATGGATCATCGGTAAACAAAGTCTATGAAGGTTTGGAAGTCTACGTTGAAGAATTACTAGAGTGATTGGGCAAGGACTAAGTGTCCTTAGCTCAAGGGGAATAAGGTGAAGACGCGGTCTTCTGAGTTCAATCTCAGCCTCCCTAACCAGATATACAGTTGTCACAACAATTGGAACTGGTCTACCAAATCCTTGTCTTCGTCAAG
Source organism: Aegilops speltoides (assembly GCA_021437245.1). Lineage (NCBI taxonomy): Eukaryota > Viridiplantae > Streptophyta > Magnoliopsida > Poales > Poaceae > Aegilops > Aegilops speltoides. The sequence continues at coordinate 180,829,406 of CM038144.1, read as the reverse complement.
CATCTGGTTCTATCTCTTCAGTCACTACTTACTATTTAGCTTCATGAAGTCATTCCCTGCTTTCCTTGTTTGACCTCACTGTGTGAAGACATTCTTCTCTATTTGCACATTTGGCTTCATCTTGTCTTCCTATTCTGATCCACTCTACCTTGCTGCTATCTGTCTTTGCATTTACTCTGTCCTATTTCTTTGACTACAACTTGTCTAGTGTAGTTTATCTTCGACTGCATATTGTGTAGTTGTTACTTGCTTGCTTGTCTTAGAAGACATCTCATGTCTTGAAGACTTCCATAAAAATCGCCTATTCACCCCCTCTAGTCGATAATTAGCACTTTCAATTGGTATCAGAGCAAGGTGCTCCCTTGTTCTGTGTGATTCGGTTTAAACACCTGGAGTTTTAGCTATGTAGACTGCAGGGATAATCAAAGTCTCCAATACTTGCCCCATCTTCGATGTCACTGATTACCCCTACTTGAAGAATAAGATGTGCATGCATTTTGAAGCCATTGACTGGTATGCCATCAAGACTGGCATTCCCAAAGTCGGTGAAGGCGTCACTGATGCTGATGTCAAGAGGTTTGCACAACTGAACTCAATTACCAAGAACATCATCTATGGTCATCTGAACAAAAGGCAGTATGGCTGTGTGAGTGCTTTGGAATTATGGTGGATGACCACAATCACCTATGGGGCCATGAGCCCCTTGTGGTTCGCCAAGGGGAGATCACGTCACACAAAGAGCGAAAGCCATGAGGCAACACGATGATGGGGCTCTGGTCATTTTTTACCTAGGTTCGGGCCGCTAGAAAGCCTAAAACCCTACTCCCACTTTGGTGGATTGAAAGGAGGAAACACCACAAGACGCAGCGCTCAAGCCCGACAAGGTGGCCTCGGGGAGAGCTGCTACACACGTACAAGTATGAGGGGGTCCGAATCCGTCTCTAGGTTGCATTGGGCCTCCATTTATAGCTTAAGGGGGAACCACAGTGTCAAAACAGTCATTATCTTGTGATTAGATAGCTAATAGTGCAATCATACCTAACTCTGGCACTTACGACAAAATGCCATAAATGCTACCTTAGGTGGCATGCGGGGGCGCATCCCCGGCACGCTTATATTACCACTTAGCCAGCTTAGCCTATCATCTTGACACAACCTTAGATGGGTGTCAAATGGGCGTGATCTGTCTTCCACTAAAATGCAACATGCTCAGTGAGAGCCACTTAGCTGCTTAGGGGCTTGACACCTCATTGATAAGAGAACAACATGTGCCTGCCAGGGATAGGGCTTGTCAGGCCTTCCTGGAGGGGTACGCGCCATGGTCTCCAGTCGCCCCGGAGGTGCGGTAGGCACAATTTGGTTTTGCTCCTGCTTGTTGTATCAACCTTGTCAGCATTGCCTGGTAGGCAGGCAAGGGACATTTCTCTTGGAATCCTTGGCTTGTATGCTTGGCTTGGTCTTCTTGATATGCTCCTTGATGTCATGAAGAGCGGCTTCTCTGCCTTAACTTTGTGTTGTGCGTTGATGCTGAATGCATGATCATTAGTATGTCTATGCATGAGCTCGGTAAACAAACGTGCATGATCGATGCACCAATAGGTGCCCCCGGGCCTGGTCCATACGTGTCGTTGGGAATCATTGGGGTAGGCCCTAACGGATGCACAAGCGGACAACAAAACGATGTCGTGGCGCGATCGATGTCTTCTTTGATATCTTCCTTGCTTCTTCATTAACCTGGGATTGAATCAGTTCCTGGTTTTCCTGGGAGTCGTGTTGAACAACCTATGGCTACCCATGTAATGGTCTATGGGCCGCCCATGTTCATGGGGTGGTAAGTTCCATTTTACTCATCCCACTACCTCTGCCATTTCCACCATGTATGTTGCATGCATTGTGTAGGGTTGGTGGCGGAGGTGCAGGGCGCGGGAATGAGTGCCATGGCAGAAAGCTCGGTGCCGCGGATAGGCGCAGAAGGGCGGTCTGCGATTCTGGACTTTGCCAATGATGCATACGGCCTGGATTGGTCGATTGTGGCGATTGCCATGGGGCAGCGAGGAGCCAGCCCCCTGCCACGCTCTGCTAAAAGGGAGCGTAGAGGTCAGCAAAAGGACTCACTCACGCATCTCCTTATTGTTATCCTCTTCCACCATGTTGATGGGGAGAGGGCGCGGTCGTGCCCTGCGGTGGCGACGAGGGCCTCTGCTCGGCAACGCATCCCTGCCCCAACCGGGAATGCGGGTGTACAATCCAGTGCACAGGGTGGTGCTGTGGGTTGTAGACGCGGTCGGTGAGTCTCTCGAGGCCGGGGAGGACGCGGTGGTGCTCTGGTCGCTCCTCCCCCAGCAGCCCTGGCTCCAATGAAGGCCCATGTCAGGGACACGCTGCTAGAGTTCATCGTCAGGCTGCACGAGCCTCCGTGCAGCCACCTTTGGCTTCCTACCTCTCTTTCAAGGGCGATGGAGGTGGAATAGCCGCACGAGTTGAAGTTTCACATGAGGGGTTGTTGTAATGGAAACATGCGGGCGGAAGTTGAGTTCCCCACACCTCACGTAATGCTTCTCCGTCGCGGCTGGAAGAAATTTGCATGTGCCCATAGCTTGGCGGAGGGGCACGTCCTCCATTTTAAATAAATGGATGAAGATCTGCTCTCCATCAAGGTCTTCGAGTGTTCGGGTGCTCGGTTAGGGTGGTGCGTGAAAAGCTCGACCGACGATGAAAGCTCCTCTTCGAGCGACAACGAGGAAGAGTACACTAACAGCAAAGATGATGGTGCCGAGCGGGAGGACGGCGGCTCGGACTCCAGCTCAGTGCCGGACGCACCGTCACCGTTAGCCAGGCACTGGCAGCACCATCATCTGCACCTGGTCTTCTCCCCGGCAGAGCTATTTGCCAAGGGGTTTGGTGTGGATGCCTCCACCTCCTCTAGCGGGACTCCGGCGGGCTTCCCCGTGGACTCCGGCTTCGTCTTCCCTACCGGTGTCCCTCCTGCCGTGTTCCGCTGGTCCTGGCGGTGGTGACCAGGGCATCTCCTGGCCACTCCTTTCTCCCTTCCGGCTTCGTCCTTGCGCTCCCGATCTTGTCAGGCTACATCCCGCGGGCCCTAACAGGGTCAGGCTGGGCTTCTGCCCAGGCACTCCTTTTGCCCCATTCACCTCCCATTGTTGCTCCTAGGAGGAGAGGTACAAGAAAGGCATTACGGGGCACTTATCTTTTTTCAATCTAAAAGATGTAGGCATGACCCAAACTTTAGTTCAAATTATGTAATCTTCCATTCATGTTTGTACCCTATATTGGTTGGTACTTGTTTATCTGCGTATTAATGGAAAAAATGTGCTTGCCGGGCGTTTGTGCATGTATCACGTATTCACGTCCATGCTGAGGAATGACTCATCAATACCTCCAAGTAAACAAGTTTTTTCGGCAAGACACCTTGTCGGTTCCTTCCATTGCTGCTGCAGGGCTCGGCCTGAGAGTTAGGAGCATGGAAGGGAACCGACCCTCGTCAACCCTTTTCCAAATGCCACTGAAACCATCCTAAAGTAATCCTTCGAATCAAAGGATGGGAGCAGTGATGTTGAGGGCGACAAGGTTCTTCCACGCACAAGCTTTTTATACAGGGGTACGCTATGGATGGCTAGGGAACTTATCTGTTTTACGTTGCCGGGATTGATACGCCAGCTTGTTCTTACTTCTTCCCTTCGGGGAGTTTATCCGCGGCAGGGGCCCTGTTGTTACTACGGGGAAAAACAAGCATTACACGATCTCATCTATATGATTTAATGATCATAGCAAAGTCATACTTAAATAAACATCAATGCAAGTCTTAGGCACTAGTGCTTCGTTTTATTATCTTTGCACAGGGTCTGCGGCTTGCTTTGTAAAAAGGGTTACATGCGCATCAGCAAGGCTTGTACGAAATGTGGCTGTCGGGGACTGAGCCTAGCAGCCGCGCCTTACGGTTAGAACTTGTGAAGATGCTCTATTCCATGAGTTTTGCATTTTACTGCCATCTTCGGTCTCTAAACGGACTGCACCAGGTCTGGTGACTTGTACTACCCGGTAAGGCCCTTCCCACTTCGGCATCAACTTGTTGGAACCCTTGGCGGACTGAATGCGCCTAAGGACAAGGTTGCCTTCCTCAAGGCTCCGGGCATGAATCCCGCGGCTATGATAGCGGCGCAGAGCTTGCTGGTAGCACGCAGCTCGCACAACGGAAAGTACTTGAGGTGACCCGTATATGAGTTCTGTGGGGAGCACTTCTTCTACCCCATATACTAGGGAGAAGGGAGTTTGGCCGGTGGCTTGATTTGGTGTCGTCCGGAGGAACCAAATAACCATCGGCAGCTCATCAATCCACCGTCTGCCACATTTCTACAACTTATCAGAAGTTCTCGTCTTGAGTCCATGCAGAAATTCAACATTCATCCTCTAAGCTTGCCCATTGCTCTAGGGATGAGCAATAGAGGCAAAGGAGACCTTTCTCCCAATGCTTTGGACATACTACATGAAGGTGCGGCTCGTTTATTGGGTGCCGTTATCGGTGATCACTCTGCTGGGTACTCCAAAACGACACACCAATCTTTTCAAGAACTTGACAGCTGATTGTGCGGTCACCTTCCTCACTGGCTCCACCTCCGGCCAACTGTAAACTTGTCGATTGCAACATATAAGAATTCAAAGCCCCTGTCAGATTCCGAGCTCCGTAGACCCAAGAAAGGTTCGAACTCAGGGGCGTGTGCGAAGAATTCAACCTCTCAAGCCGATCGATCCGCTGCTCTCGGGGCCTAGCTATTGGGGAACGCAGTATTTCAAAATTTTTACCTACGATCACGCAATATCTATCTGTGATGCATAGAAACGAGCGGGAGAGTGTTACCATGTACCCTCATAGACTGAAAGCGGAAGCGTTTTATTAACGTGGTTGATGTAGTCGTACGTCTTCATGATCCGACCGATCCTAGCACCGAACGTACGGCACCTCTGTGTTCAGCACACGTTCAGCTAGATGAAGTCCCTCATACTATTGATCCAATTGAGGCCTAGGGACAGTTCCATCAGCATGACGGCGTGGCAATGGTGATGACGAAGTTGCCGACGCAGGGCTTCGCCTAAGCACTACGACGATATGACCGAGGTGTGTTTCTGTGGAGGGGGCTACCACACACAGCTAAAAGATCAACTTGTGTGTCTTTGGGGTGCCCCCTGCCCATGTATATAAAGGAGGGAGGAAGAGGAGGCCGGCCCTATAGGGCGCACCAAAAGAAGGGAGTCCTACTTGGACTCCAGGTCCAAGTAGGATTCAGCCCCCCTTTCCTATTCCAACTAGGAGAAAGAAGGGAAGGAGGAAGAGGGGAGAAGGAAGGAGGGGGCGCCGCCCCCTCCTAGTCTAATTCGGACCAGCCCATGGGGGGGCACGCGGCCACCCCTTGAGGCCCTTCTCTCCTTTCCCGTATGGCCCATTAAGGCCCACTACTTCCCCCGGCGAATTCCCGTAACTCTTCGGTACTCCAAAAAATACCCGAATCAGTCGAAACCTTTCCAATGTCTGAATATAGCCTTCAAATATATCGATCTTTACCTGTTGACCATTTCGAGACTCCTCATCATGTCAGTGATCTCATCCAGGAGTCCGAATAATCTTCGGTCATCAAATCACATAAACTCATAATACAAACGTCATAGAACGTTAAGCGTGCAGACCCTACGGGTTCGAGAACTATGTAGACATGACCGAGACACATCTCCGGTCAATAACCAATAGCGGAACCTGGATGCTCATATTGGCTCCTACATATGTATGAAGATCTTTATCGGTCAAACCGCATAACAACATACGTTGTTCACTTTGTCATCGGTATGTTACTTGTCCGAGATTCGATCGTCGGTATCATCATACCTAGTTCAATCTCATTACCGGCAAGTCTCTTTACTCGCTCCGTAATGCATCATCCTGTAACTAACTCATTAGTCATAGTGCTTGCAAGGCTTATAGTGATGTGCATTATCGAGAGGGCCCAGAGATACCTCTCCGATAATTCGAGTGACAAATCCTAATCTCGATCTATGCCAACTCAACAAACACCATCGGAGACACCTGAACAACATCTTTATAATCACCCAGTTACGTTGTGACATTTGATAGCACACTAAGTGTTCATCCGATATTGGAGTTGCATAATCTCATAGTTTGAGGAACATGTATAAGTCATGAAGAAAGCAGTAGCAATGAAACTGTAACGATCATAATGCTAAGTTAACGAATGGGTATTTTCCATCATATCATTCTCCTAATGATGTGATCCCATTCATCAAATGACAACACATGTCTATGGTTAGGAAACATAACCATCTTTGTAGACGAGCTAGTCAAGTAGAGGCATACTAGGGACACTCTGTTTTTGTCTATGTATTCACACATGTAGAAAGTTCTCGGTTAATACAATTCTACCATGTATAATAAACATTTATCATGATATAAGGAAATAAATAATAACTTTATTATTGCCTCTAGGGCATATTTCCTTCAGTCTCCCACTTACACTAGAGTCAATAATCTAGTTCACATTGCCATGTGATTTAACACCAATAGTTCATGTTGCCTTGTGATTTAACACTATAGGTCACATCGCCATGTGACCAATACCCAAAGGGTTTACTAGATTCAATAATCTAGTTCACATCGACATGTGATTAATACCCAAAGAGTAGTAAGGTGTGATCATGTTTTGCTTGTGAGAGAGGTTTAGCGACGGGTCTGTCACATTCAGATCCGTATGTATTTTTGCAAATTTCCATGTCTACAATGCTCTGCATGGAGCTACTCTAGCTAAATTCTCCCACTTTCAATATGTATCCAGATCAAGACTCAGAGTCATGCAGATCGGTGTCAAAGCTTGCATCGACGTAACTTTTTACGACGAACTCTTTATCACCTCCACAATTGAGAAATATTTCCTTAGTCCTCTAAGGATAATTTTGACCAATGTCCAGTGATCTACTCCTAGATCACTATTGTATTCCCTTGCCAAACTTAGGGCAGGGTATACAATAGGTCTGGTAGACAACATGGCATACTTTATAGAACCTATGGCTGAGGCATAGGGAATGACTTTCATTCTCTCTCTATCTTCTATCGTGGTTGGGCTTTGAGTCTTACTCAACTTTACACCTTGCAACACAGGCAAGAACTCCTTCTTTGACTGTTCCATTTTGAACTACTTCAAAAACTTGTCATGGTACGTACTCATTGAAAATACTTATCAAGCGTCTTGATCCATCTCTATAGATCTTGATGCTCAATATGCAAGCAACTTCACTTAGGTCTTTCTTTGAAAAACTCCTTTCAAACACTCCTTTATGCTTTCCAGAAAATTCTACATCATTTCCGATCAAAATATGTCATACACATATACTTATCAGAAAAGCTATAGCGCTCCCACTCACTTTCTTTTAAATACAGGCTTCACCGCAAGTCTGTATAAAACTATATGCTTTGATCAACTCATCAAAGCATATATTCCAACTCCGAGATGCTTGCACCAGTCCATAGATGGATCGCTGGAGCTTGCACTTTAGGATTGAAAAATTCTTTTGGTTTCATCATATACAACTATTCTTTAAGAAATCCATTAAGGAATGTAGTTTTGACATCCATTTGCCAGATTTCATAAAATGTGGCAATTGCTAACATGATTCGGACAGACTTAAGCATTGCTACGAGTGAGAAAATCTTATCATAGTCAACACCTTGAACTTGTCAAAAAACCTTTTTTGACAAGTCTAGCTTTGTAGATAGTAACACTACTATCAGCATCCGTCTTCCTCTTAAAGATCCATTTATTTTCTATTGCTTGCCGATCATCGGGCAAGTCAACCAAAGTCCATACTTTGTTCTCATACATGGATCCCATCTCGGATTTCATGGCCTCAAGCCATCTTGCGGAATCTGGGCTCATCATTGCTTCCTCATAGTTCGTAGGTTCATCATGGTCTAGTAACATGACTTCCAGAATAGGATTACCGCACCACTCTGGTGTGGATCTTACTCTCGAAGACCTACAAGGTTCGGTAGTAACTTGATCTGAAGCTTCATGATCATCATCATTAGCTTCCTCACTAATTGGTGTAGGAATCACGAGAACTGATTTCTGTGATGAACTACTTTCCAATAAGGGAGAAGGTACAACTACCTCATCAAGTTCTACTTTCCTCCCACTTACTTCTTTCGAGAGAAACTCCTTCTCTAGAAAGGATCCATTCTTAGCAATGAATATCTTGCCTTCGGATCTATGATAGAAGATGTACCCAACAGTTACTTTTTGGTATTCTATGAAGACACACTTCTCCGATTTGGGTTTGAGCTTATCAGTATGAAACTTTTTCACATAAGCATTGCAACCCCAAACTTTAAGAAACGATAGCTTAGGTTTCTTGTTAAACCATAGTTCATACGGTGTCATCTCAACGGATTTAGATGGTGCCCTTTTTAACGTGAATGCAGCTGTCTCTAATGTATAACCCCAAAACGATAGCGGTAAATCGGTAAGAGACATCATAGATCGCACCATATCTAATAAAGTGCGGTTATGACGTTCGGACACACCATTACGCTGTGGTGTTCCAGGTGGCATGAGTTTGTGAAACTATTCCACATTGTTTTAATTGAAGGCCAAACTCATAACTCAAATATTCGCCTCCGCGATTAGATCGTAGAAACTTTATTTTCTTGTCACGATGATTTTCCACTTCACTCTGAAATTCTTTTAACTTTTCAAATGTTTCAGACTTATGTTTCATCTAGTAGATATAACCATATCTTCTCAAATCATATGTGAAGGTAAGAATATAACGATACCTGCCGCGAGCCTCAACACTCATCGGACCGCATACATCAGCATGTATTATTTCCAATAAGTTAGTTGCTCGCTCCATTGTTCCGGAGAACGGAGTATTAGTCATCTTGCCCATGAGGCATGGTTCGCAAGAATCAAGTGATTCATAATCAAGTGATTCCAAGAGTCCATCTTTATGGAATTTCTTTATGCGCTTTACGCCGATATGACCCAAACGGTAGTGCCACAAATAAGTTGCACTATTATTATGAACTTTGCATCTTTTGGCATCAATACTATGAATATGTGTATTACCACGATCAAGATTCAATAAACCATCAATATTGGGTGTATGACCATAGAAGGTTTTATTCATGTAAACAGAATAACAATTATTCTCTGTCTTAAATGAATAACCATATTGCAATTAACATGATCTAATCATATTCATGCTCAACGCAAACACCAAATAACATTTATTTAGGTTCAACACTAATCCCGAAAGTATAGGGAGTGCTCGATGATGATCATATCAATCTTGGAACCACTTCCAACACACATCGTCACTTCACCCTCAACTAGTCTCTGTTTATTCTGTTACTCCTATTTCGAGTTACTAATCTTAGCAACTGAACATGTATCAAATACCCAGGGGTTACTATAAACACTTGTAAAGTACACATCAATAGCATGTATATCAAATATACCTTTGTTCACTTTGCCATCCTTCTTATCCACCAAACATTTGGGGTAACTCCGCTTCCAGTGACAATTTCCTTTGTAGTAGAAGCACTTAGTTTTAGGCTTAGGTCCAGCTTTGGGCTTCTTCACGGGAGTGACAACTTGCTTGCCATTCTTCTTGAAGTTCCCTTTCTTTCCCTTGCCCTTTTACTTGAAACTAGCGATCTTGTCAACCATCAACACTTGATGCTTTTTATTGATTTCTACCATCGCCGATTTCAGTATCGCGAAGAGCTCAGGAATCATTTTTGTCATCCCTTGCATATTATAGTTCATCACGAAGTTCTAGTAACTTGGTGATGGTGACTAGAGAACTCCGTCAATCACTATCTTATCTGGAAGATTAACTCGCACTTGATTCAAGTGATTGTAGTACTCAGACATTCTGAGCACATGCTCACTGGTTGAGCTATTCTCCTCCATCTTGTAGGCAAAATACTTGTCAGAGGTCTCATACCTCTTGACTTGGACATGTGCATGAAATAGCAATTTGAACTCTTGGAACAACTTATATGCTCTGTGGCGTTCAAAACATTTTTGAAGTCCCGGTTCTATGCCGCTGGTGCACTAAACTATCAAGTAGTCATCATACCGAGCTTTGTCAAACATTCATAACGTGTGTATCTGCTCCTGCAATAGGTCTATCACCTAGCGGTGCATCAAGGAAATAATTCTTCTGTGCAGCAATGAGGATAATTCACAGATCACGGACCTAGTCCGCATCATTGCTACTAACATCTTTCAACTTAGTTTTAGTTGGATTATGGGTTCCGCAAACCCTTGAAAGGTTCGAACTCTAGGGTGCATGCGGATATCTCAACCTACCCAGCCTGCCTACTCACAATCCTCCTAATCCTAGCGCGACGAGATTGAAGAAACAAAGGGACACGACAGTTTATCCTGGTTCGGGCCACCTTGCGGTGTAATACCCTACTCTAGCGTTTTGGTGGATTGCCTCGAAGGGCTAAGGATGAACTAGTACAGTGGACGAACTGGCCTCAAGAGGTGAGGTGTTCTTGAGCTCAAGAGAGTTGGTGGGGTGTGTACTAAATCAAGTGCGATCCGGTAGATGGTCTCCCGTCGTCTATGGTGGTGGCTCAGTTCTATTTATAGTGGCCTTGGTCCTCTTCCCAAATGTTGGCGGGAAGGGATCCCACAACGGTCGGATTTGAAAGGGGACAAGTAGTATAGCTTATCCTGACTAAAGAAGTCTTTGCCTGCGAAAAGCCCTTGGTCGTGACGCTGCGGTGGGCTTGGTGATGACCTTCGTCCTGTTGTCCTGGTGGTCTTGGTCTTGTTGCACCAGAATGGACACATTTGGCTGATTCCTCGGGACTCCGCGCCTGTGGCTTGCCTCACTTGCACCGAAGAAGAAATTGGCGCTCTCTGCCCGCTTGCGCCCGCCTGGCCTTGGTCGTCATGGCTCACGTCAGCTGAGCCTCATGAGGTACACCTTCCATAGAACTCTCCGCTCCTTGGGAGCCAGCCTGAAGAGGCAGGTCCCCTCGGGGGTCTTGGCGTCGTCTGCCTCGTGAGGCTTAGCCCCTCGCGAGGGTCTTGAGCTGTTGATGTCAAAGCTGGGCTGTACCAGGCCGTTGATGGAGCCATGCGGTGGGTCGCAGGCAGGCAAGTCTGGATACCCCCATATCCAGAACGCCAACAGTAGCCCCTGGGCCCAAGGCACGCTCGGACTTGGCTTCCAAGCAAAGCCAACGGGCGAGTGCGGAGCGCCGCGGGCCCTAAGCGCATGTGGTCTTGATGGCGCATGGCGATTGATGGGACGTGGGTGTCTCCACTTCCCCACGCTGCCTCGGCAACTGTTTCCATCTAATAAAAGGGGAGCCGTCGGCTGTCGTGCCTTCATTGCCTTTCCTTCGTCTTGCTCCAGATCCTCTTCTCCCAACACCGAAAGAACTCACTAAATCTACCAATTTTCTCCTCCAATATTCCGCCCAATGGCTGCTGAGAAGACCAGGGCTTCTGCCCCGGTTGCCGGCCTTGCCTGGTACGAGCCGGTGCTGACCGCGCCCTCCGTCACCGAGGAGAAGCTCCAGACCGCGCTCCTCCTGACGGTGAGCGAGGACAACGAGTGGAAGGATACTGTGCTCCGGGTCGCTGCTGCTATGCCAGAACCCGCGAATAGTACCTTCTACCCTTTCTTCCTGCACAACGTCTATTCAAGGCTGGTGCCCCATTCTCCCGCTTCTTCTACACCGTTCTTCACCATTACGGCGTCCATGTGCTCCATATTCACCCCAACTCCTTCCTCCTCCTGTCCATCTTTGCCTTCTACTGCGAGGCGTTCATGGGGGTGATGCCCTCCGTTGCCATGCTCCGCCACTTCTTCCTCTGCATAGGTGGCGACCGTCCTGCTGGGTGCGTCGGCTTCTGTTGCAGCTCGGGGCGGTAACGCGATCTCCCGCTCCAGGAAGGAGGTGGAGGATGCCCTGAAGAGGTGGGTCCTAATGGACATCAAGTGCTAACAGGACCTGTTGGAGCCACCGACCGAGCTCCCCTCCTCCGAGAAGGGGTGGCTTTCTAAGAAGATCACCGACCCTTCCCTGAAGCCGTTGATGAAGAAGATGGAGGAGGACCTGAAGGGTGAGAAGCTAACAAGGGCCATGATCGTCAAGGAGTTCTTGATGCAGCGCCTAGCACCGCTCCAAGATCGCTCCCGCCCCTTGTGGAAGCTTGGGGGCGCCGATGACAAGATTCGCTTGCGCCAGGACGCCCTTCCCAAGGAGGAGCTAAGCAAGTTGTCGCTTTATCAGACTGGGAATGATCCGAGCGGCCCTCCAGAGGAATGGCTCCAGCTTTACCGCCGAGTCGATGGGGAGGAGGTTGCTGCTGCCATGCCAGTCTTCGACGAGTTCGGGACCGTGCAGACAGGGCCTCCCCCGCCGCCTACTTCTTTGGTGGACCTGTCCTCCGGGGACCAATCCTCCGAGGCCACCAAGGACAAGGGCGAGGGGGAATCCTCTGCCCCGAGGCAGAGGGAGCTCATCCGCAACTTCCTTGATGATGATGACGATGACGCGCCTCCAGTGGTGGAGCTGGCTTACCCCTCCAGGGTCACCACGAGATCCGGGCTGGCCTCCTCGAAGCAGCCCAAGCAGTTGGCCGCGAAGAAGGGCAGAACTGCGCTGATCCCCCCGGGCAGTGCTCCACCTTCGCCGGCAGCTTCCCGAGTGGTGCCGACCGCGTGCTCTCCTGCTCCCAAGAGTGCAGCTCCAACTGCTCAAGCGAAGTCCCTGCTGTTAGGCCTGAAGAGGAACTAGATCTTCTCTGACCAGTGAGTGCCTTCTCTTGATCTTATCATTGATTCCCGATGCGATGCTTAGCATCTTCGTCTATCATTAGGCAGTAGTCGTCGAAGAAGAAGAAGGAGGGTGCCGGAGTTGCCGTGGTTGAGCGCGTCGAGGTGGTCGCCGTAGCCCTGGCAAAGGAGAGCATTGTGGCTCCTGCGACTCCAACGGTGATGTCATATTCTCAGGGCGCCGAAGACCATCCTCAGGAGGTGCCGGCGCCTTCAGCGGGGCTGACCCTGTCGGTGCCCATCCTTGCTGCGGCTGCTGAGGTCGCCCAGCCTCCGGATCTCCCAACCTTTACTGCTGGTGTGGTTTCTCCTGTCCTGGTGCCGATGACGTCTTCTCTCCTGCCCGGTGCGCAGCTGGGCCATGGCGCTCTTGCGGCCTCCGGAGCCCTGGAGGAGGCACGAGTGGCGTTGAACCTTCTCCAAGGTGAACTTCGGGGCCCCGACCGGCACGCAGCATTGGGGTGCCTGGGACTAATCACTGGATGGCTCCAGGCTGACGCGTCCGTTCGAGCAGCCTGGGGCTCCGTGGAAGAGCCCAGAAGGTGTCTGGGGTGGCTGCTGTAGAGCGCGACCTGGCGCGAAAGGAGGCCACGGAAGCCAAGGATCAGTGTTGCCTGGTGGAGGCTGAATTGAAGGCTCTTCAAGATCAACAGGCCGCCCAGGCCGGCCAGCTCCGGGAGCGTGAGGAGAAGGTGAATGTCGGAAGTTGGGTTCCGGCAGACCCTTAAGGTTCGAACTCTGGGGTGCGCGCGAAGATCTTCCCCCTACCGATTCACGTCCGATCACCTCACAAGAATCTAAGCTAAAACGATGAACAATGCGAGGGACACAAGATTTATACTGGTTCGGGCCACTATTGTGGTGTAATACCCTACTCCAGTGTGTGGTGTGGTGGATTGCCTCGGGGGTTGATGATGAATAGTACAAAGGATGAACAACCTCGCGAGAGGTGTTCTTGAGCTGGTGCGATGAACTGCTTGGGTGAGTTCGATTGCCTCTCGGTCTAATCAGCACTCAGTTAGATGCCTCTACTCTGTGGTGGCTAGTCCTATTTATAGAGGCCCTAGTCCTATTCCCAAATATTGAGCGGGAAGGGCGCCAACAACGGCCATTTTGAAGGGGAACATCTAGTACAAGTTATCCTGACTAAAGTTGGTCTTCGGCTGCCAAAGGCACTAGTGATGACGACGTCTTGGGCTCCACAGTGACCTCCATCCTGCCGCTCTGCTGGTCTTGGTCTCGTTGCACTGGAATGGCAACCTTTGCCTGATGCCTCGGTACTCCACGCCCATGCTTGCCCCCTTTGCACCAAAGAGGAAACAAGGACACTGCGCAGGCCGGCGCCCGCCTGGCGCCCGCCTGGTCTCGATCGTCATGGCCTGCGTCACGAGCAGCTCGCGAGGTACCCTGCCTTGATTTCTCTGCCTCCTCGCGAGCCTGCCTGGCGAGGCCGTTCCTGAGGAAGTCGTGTGTCGTCCGTCCCGCGAGGCTTGGTCCCTCGCGAGGGTCTTGGGTCTTGCGCTAATGAAGATGGGCCGTACTGGGCCACCACTCGAGCCACGCCGCGGGCCGCAAGTAGGCAAGTATGGGGAGCCCCATTCCTAGAACGCCGACAGTAGCCCCCGGGCCCAAGGCGCGCTCGGACTTGGCTTAGCGGAGAAGAGAAGGGGCAAGTGCGGAGCGCCGCGGGCCCCATCAGCCTACGGCCTTGGGCGCCGCGTGGCGGTTGATTGGACGTGGTCGTCTCCACTTTCCCATGCCGCCTCGACAACTGCTCGACTTGACAAGTCCCTGCATGCTGAAATGGGTCATGATTACTTGTAACCGTGGAGGCCGACGGTTGGCCTCCTCCCGTTATAAATGCCGGAGAGCGCAAGCCCCCGCTGTACATCTTCCTACTCGCTCTCTTCTTTCTCCCCATCCCAGCTGCTCACCGTCTTCTATGGCGCCGCCGAAGAGGTTCTCGGCCGCAGAGAAAGGAAAGGCTCGCCAGGAAGGGCCTGACTCTCCCCCGCCCTAGCGCAGCCGAGGTCGTCCCTGCAAGCATCCTGCGTCGCCTGCAGCGGCTCCCCGCGGTCGCGGCTGCGATCTCCCGCGCGGTGATGGGCGCCTGGTAGGTGAGGGTAGGTGCGTCGTGGCTGTGCGGCCCCCCAGGCCGAGCTTCCACTCAGCGGAAGTGCTGCCGGAGTTCGTCGTGTGGTCAGTGGACCCAACCGGCAGCTGGCTCCAGCTTCCCCGCATCTTTGCAGGTGAACTCCCGGCCGGCGCTCCTGGCGGCCTTGGCTTTAGGCGGACAGTTGCTGCAGCTAGGCCTCTTGGGCCTCATTGGAGATCTGTGTCGCCAGGAACGTGGCCCTGACCGCGGCTGGCAAACGTTTGCCCGCGCACGTGGCCTGAGCGGGCAATGCACCCTGCATTTCAAGTTCGACGGTGATGCCACCCTCTACGTGAGGGTGTTCGTAGAAGACGGCCGCCGCGTTGGGTGCTGCCCCGAAGACGATGACGGCGGCCGGGTGCCCAGCCTTGGCAATGGTCAGGATGAATATGAAGGCGGGCCCATGGCCGGCGGCGTTCGTAGCTCGCCAAGCCTCGGCGGCTCCCCTTCGGACAGCAGCTCCTCTAGCGGTGGCCGCGACCAGCCTGTTAATTAATTTGCATACTGTATGTTGCATCTAGTTGCTAACCCTTTCTTTTTCGGTGTTGCTCTAGTATATTTTGTTGCATATATATGATTGTACATCCTCTTCATGAACATGCATCTCTAATGTGTACCTAGTTTCTTGATGGCTAGATGGAATTGCTATGTCGTGGTACAAAGGGAAGGTTCCGGGTGTACAAAGAGTGGCATGAGTGTCGGCGCAAGTGAATGGGTTCACGGCGCCAGCCATAAAGGCTTCAAAAGGCATAAGAAGGAGAAGCTAGTTACTTGAGGTTCACGCTAGCACGAGAGCGGATTCAGAATCGCCACCTCATGTATCAGATAGTTCGCGCCTCACTCATAGTGATAGCACTTCTTGCGTATACCTTTGTTTAGATGGATGACGTTGTTGTAGTTGCAAGTATTCGAGACTTGCATATATCGCTATTTTCGAGATGATGTCAAGATATCACTTTGTGTTGGATGATGATTATGACGAGACTATTTGTATGTACATGCTATGATTACATTTGTGGTCTCGCAGGCATTTGTATGTGTGTCATGATGACATTTCTATGTGCTAAAGATTCTTCTATATAGCTTGTTCAAATACAAAACAAATATGCCAAAAAAAACTACTTAAATTAGCAGTAGCGAGTGTATAAAAGTTAGCAGCAGCGCCAGCGATAGCGATGGCAGCGTCGAGCAAAGCGCTAGAGCTACTAGCAGAGCGAAGCTCGCTATCAGCGCTGCTGCTACACTTGTGTAGCAAGATCGCCGGTGAGCACACGCCATCGCTATGTGTTAGTCAGAAGCGCTTATTAGTAGCGCCTATCCCCGCGCTACTGATACATCTAAAACCCGCGCTGCTGCTAGCCTTTTCCCTAGTAGTGACAAGTTCTCTGATCCTCTGGGTCTCCACCACTGTCGGATCATCACCGTCCACTGGGAGAGCCGCCAAGCGCGCCGATGCTGCGATTAAGTTCTCCATGGGGTTGGAAAAGTGACCCGGTGGTATCGGCATGTAACGGGGCTGTGCCATGTTCCCATGAGGAGGTGCCATCTCCCGAGGCTGAGCCGGTCCTCCTGTTCCGGCTGTCATAAACTGATTTGCATCTGGCGGGTTACTTGGGCCGGCTCCGGGCGTAGCAAAAAGATTCCGAGGATCATAAACCGGAGGTAAACGGGACTGGATTTTCTGATGTCTCCTCCTCATCACCTCGTTAGACGCGTTCAGGCTCATCGTGAGCTGGAAGGCCTCTGACTGTAGCCGTTGTGCCCGTGCATCCAAAGCCACCCGTTCTGTGGCTAACCTGGTGTCCTCAGCTGCCAAGGCCTCCTTTGCCCGAGCTATTTCCTCGCGCACCCATGCCACCTCCGCCTCATGCTCATCTTTATTTACAGGAATAACTGTGGCGGTTAATAGGGCCGTAAGCTTATCCATGAGATCTATCAGCACCTGAGCCGGCGGGCGCACAAGGCCTCCTGCCCCGGCCGCTCCTGACCCGGACGTTATTGTTGTAGCGGTTGTAGAATTTTGGCCGGGTTGAGTCCCAGCCATGAAGACTCCTACCCATCTTGGCGGCTCATAGGGGTCCGGAATGCTGGGGCCATCGGAACAGCCCCCAAGCACGCCGTCTTGCACTTGGTACAGCGAATCTGTTGAACCGGTGGACGAACACCGTCGGAGAGGACAGCCGTCTCTCCACCATCTTCAGATCCTTCAGGAAATTCCTCTCTGTGGATGCAGCCCACGAAGGCACGCTTCCTAATGGTTTGAACTCGGCTGGGTCTCGCACGCTGAGCCATCTCGACGAGGTCGGTGCAGTTGTCTAGCTCAGGGCCCGGCTCACCAATCCGGCCAATGAAGATGTGGATTCCGCCGAAGGGGACCTGGTACCCGTACTCAATTGAGCCGGCCTCGAGGCCCTAGCCTTCATCGTCGATGTAGATGTTGCCGCGACGACTCTTGGTCATCCAGCCCACTGCGTATCCCTTGAGCCCTTCGAATTTGCCCTTCAAGAACTCAAATCCACCATGCGCTGGCCCCATAGTGGGCGCCAACTGTCGTGGAATTGTCACGTCAGATGTCCTAGTGAAAGGACTTAGTTGTGGAGCCATCGCAACTAAGAAGCCTGAAGGGGTTAATCAGGACAAGGGACACGAGAGGTTTATACTAGTTCGGCCCCTTACGGTGAAGGTAAGGCCTACGTCTAGTTGGGTTGGTATTGCTTGATGTTTCAATGACCAGGGAGCGAGATACGCTATGCCCGGTTCTCGATGAGTTGTTTCTTTTTCTAAACCGCCAGCGGTCGTCCCCTTATATACACGGGTGGACGCCCTGCGGCCTATAGAGTCCCGACCGGCTCATAAACAGTGTCCGGCTCGGTGACTAGTTAATTCTACCTTATGTTACAAGTCATGTTATCATGGCGGTTTACCACTATGGGCCTTAAGCCGCCTGCGGGCCTTAGACCCTTTATTGAACCGCCATCTTCGTGCTTGGTCTTGGGCTTCTTTCTGGTGAGTCTTCTTTGCGTAACCCTGCCCCTCCTGGGCGGCTTACACAAATAGTTATATCCCCAACAACCGGCATGCCACCATGATCTCTATCATCTTGATCTCTATCAATGTGTCGTCTCGCCAACTATTGCTTTTGCAAGTATTGGTATCGCATGGCGATAAAGTAAAGCAATTATATGGCGCTTGCATCTTATGCAATAAAGAGACAATCATAAGGCTCCTGCCAGTTGCCAATAACTAACAAACCATGATCATCTCATACAACAATTTATATATCATCACGTCTTGACCATATCACATCACAACATGCCCTGCAAAAACAAGTTAGAGGTCCTCTACTTTGTTGTTGCAAGTTTTACGTGGCTGCTACGGGCTTATAGCAAGAACCATTCTTACCTACGCATCAAAACCACAATGATTTTTTGTCAGGTGTGCTGTTTTAACCTTCAACAAGGACCGGGCGTAGTCACACTTGATTCAACTAAAGTTGGAGAAACAGACACCCACTAGCCACCTGTGTGCGAAGCACGTCGATAGAACCAGTCTCATGAACACGGTCATGTAATGTCAGTCTGGGCCGCTTCATCCAACAATACCACCGAATCAAAGTATGATATGCTGGTAAGCAGTATGACTATTATCACCCACAACTCTTTGTGTTCTACTCGTGCATATAACATCTACGCATAGACCTGGCTTGGATGCCACTGTTGGGGAACGCTGTATTTCAAAAAAAAATACCTACGATCACGCAAGATCTATCTATGTGATGCATAGCAACGAGCGGGAGAGTGTGTCCACGTACCCTCATAGACCAAAAGCGGAAGCGTTTTATTAACACGGTTGATGTAGTCGTACGTCTTCACGATCCGACCGATCCTAGCACCGAACGTATGGCACCTCCGTGTTCAGCACACGTTCAGCTCGGTGACGTCCCTCATACTCTTGATCCAGTTGAGGCTGAGGGAGAGTTCCGTCAGCACGACGGCGTGGCGACGGTGATGATGAAGTTACCGGCGTAGGGCTTCGCCTAAGCACTACGACGATATGACCGAGGTGTGTTTCTGTGGAGGGGGGCACCGCACACGGCTAAAAGATCAACTTGTGTATCTTTGGGGTGCCCCTGCCCACGTATATAAAGGAGGAAGGAAGAGGAGGCCGGCCCTAGAGGGGGCACGCCAAAAGGGGGGAGTCCTACTTGGACTCCCGGTCCAAGTAGGATTTGCCCCCCCCCCTTTCCTATTCCAACTAGGAGAAGGAATGGAAGGAGGAAGAAAGGAGAAGGAAGGAGGGGGGCGCCACCCCCTCCTAGTGTAATTCGGACCATCCCATGGGGGGGGGCACGGCCACCCCTTGAGTCCCTTCTCTCCTTTCCCGTATGGCCCATTAAGGCCCACTACTTCCCCCGGCGAATTCCCGTAACTCTCTGGTACTCCGAAAAATACCCGAATCACTCAGAACCTTTCCGATGTCCGAATATAGCCTTCCTATATATTGATCTTTACCTCTCGTCATGTCCTTGATCTCATCCGAGACTCCGAACAACATTCGGTCATCAAATCACATAAACTCATAATACAAATCGTCATCGAACGTTAAGCGTGCGGACCCTATGTGTCATGGAATTGTCACGTCAGATGTCCTAGTGAAAGGACTTAGTCGTGGAGCCATCGCAACTAGGAAGCATAAAGGGGTTAATCGAGACAAAGGACATGAGGTTTATACTGGTTCGTCCCCTTACGGTGAAGGTAAAAGCCTACGATCCGGTTTTGAGTGGGATTGCTTATGACTCGATAACTAGGGAGCAGAATCGCTTGACCTAGCTCTCGATCGGATGTTACTTGCCCTGACCCGCCGCCGGGTCGTCCCTTTATATACGGAGGTCGACGCCCAGCGGCTCACAGAGTCCCAGACGGCTCATAAACAGTGTCCGGCTCGGTTTCTTAACTATTCTTGCCTTACAATACAAGTCACGTACATATGGCGGTTTATCACTACGGGCCTTAATTCGCCTCTGGGCTTTGGGCCCTTAACTAAACCGCATCTTCAACCTTGGTCTTGGGCTTCAAGAATACTTGTAGGTAACCCGGCCCCTCCTGGGTGGGTCATACTAATAGTTATATCCCCAACATTAGGCCCCAGGATTGATTTGGACTGGTTCATGTCAATCTTCAATACTTAAGAAAAGATCTTCTGCTCTTACTTATGAAATTCTTCGTAACCCGCCATGACGTCATCCTCTGGATTTGCGGTACCCCGCCATGACGTCACCTGCCATAAATGCACGTTTTGTTCAATGTATCCCAACGGATGAGGACATCAATACCATTGTTACACCCACAGCCCCTGCTGCTATACATACTGGACCAATTACTAGAGCTCGCGCACGCAAATTAAATTACTAGGTACTTTTGTTTCTTGGTAATGATTCTACTGTTCATGAGAATATGATGCTGCCTAAATTGGATACATTTGTTTTGCTTACAAATGAAGGGCCTATATTTGAGAAGGATGTACATTGGAGCAAGAACAAGCATGGAGATGATGGCATGCGCAAGGGGAACAAGAACGGAGTTACAAGTGATGATTTCAGGACGTGGAAGCCACCATAATGAGTGCATGAAGCCTTGGACAAAATATACAAGATGCTACTTCATAACTTTTGTCCAGAGGCTATTCTAGGTGCTGCGTCACCTTATTATTGGCCCAGGCCCATGTAATTTCGAAATACTTGATTCTAGGCTATGTTTAGAGTCCGTGTGTTTGGGGAAACAAGAGTTAGGGTTGCTTTCGGACCCCTCCCTCAAGGGACATGAAATTTCCCCCTCTTCCTCCATATATACAACCCTTAGGGCGTCGTTTAGACTTTGGGTTTTGTTTAGATTAAAGTTCGCCATAGCTGCAACTTCGCGTACTTCGTTTGTGTTCAACGACCAGACAAAGGCGTCACAGAACCCCACCTTGATCAATAAAGTTTTCATCTTATATTCGCAATATCTAGATTGCAATCTCAATTTGTTGCTTGTTCTTCGTTTGCTCGAAGGAAACAGACCCTTGTGGTCAGGTTGATTGTGATTCGGTGTGGTCAATGACCTCTCGGAGTTGGTTTTGCGATTGCTAAGGCGCGACATCCTCGCACGTTCGTAGTCGAATCGTCAAAGTCGACTTCCACCAAAGCGATATCCATCATCCCATCAAAAGACGGGACACCTTTGCCTCTATCAAGTGGTATCAGATTTCCAGGTTGCTCGATGAGATTTTATAGTTTTTCGTAGTTTAGATCGAGTCTGTTCTTCATACCTACAGTCCACGAAAAAGCCACACAAAGAAATTAGGGTTAGTTCATCATATCCGAACCAATCTGAGCCTTTGCATAATCTTTTTAGGGTTTTGCTTTGTTGAATTTGTGGTTGCATCGTCGTGTCTAGTTGCTGGTCTTGGCGTCTAGTCCTTTAGAGTTTCAAGTTCTGTCACAGTTTGTCACGCCGCCGCCGCACCATCTTCATCGCTCTTGCCATATACCACCCCTGCTGCCATATCCCACCAACGCTGCCTTATACCACCACCGCTGCCATATACCACCACCGCTGCCATATCCCACCAACCCTGCCATATACCACCGATCCATATCCATATACCACCATCGCTATCATATATCACCACCGCTGCCATATCCTACCACCATATATCCACCACCAATCTGAGTTCTTTTCGTATTAGGTTTGTTTCCGAGATCCATCTAATTTCCAATTCGTGTTTCCTTGCCTGAGTAGGTTTAGGAAAAAAAAGTCTGGAGACCCCCGGGCAGTTTTTAAGCCAAAATTTCGGCGACCGAAAATATTTTTTCTCTATCCTATTTTTAGGTCCCAGGGAGTGTTTTGAGACATTCGCCATCATAGTGATTTTTTGTCGCACTTTTTTGTCGTCGCTGCCCTGATTTCCGAAAAAAATTGTCAAAAATTTTTTCATGCCCATCCTGTCAGTTTGACCTGGGAAGAGTTTTGAGACACTCGCCATTATAGTGATTTTTCAAAAAAAAACAGAGCGCAAAAAAACAGCGATTTTTTCCAGAGCGTGCTTTTCCCTTGTTTACGTGCAGTGCCGTGATTTTGTTAGTGTTCTAGTCTCGCGTCTCTAGCACGGTCTAGCCTAGGACCAATCCTTTAAACTTGGCATATTCTTTGAATGAGATCTCCCATATTGCATCATTTCAATCTCAACATAGTAACTATGTATGCCCCATTAAGATAAATCATATTTGCACTTATGGCGTAGATGACGAGATGATGGTCATTGGCTTTGTTTTTCATGTGATAATATTGCCATGCTCCGTTTACATGATTTGCGCAATTCATCTACTATGTCATGCCATGAACACATAGAACCAAATATGCATTGTTTTGGATGTTGTCAATATTCTCCATGTGATGTTTCCACTAATGCTCATGAGGAGACCCCCCATAGTTTCCTCATACATACTAAGAGATCTTAATGTATTTCATACTTTGCATGATTCCCATGATTGTGTGCACCATATGCATTCCATGAATAACAATGCTCTACATATATCTCATGATGCATTACATCCTTTGTCTCCATTATGCCATACATAATAACAAACCTCTCATGATAGATGACATGTTTCTATATCACACATCTCATTTATTTGAGCATTGGATATTTTGTGCTAACAAACACAAGCATGCGCACATCATGATGGATGATGTGTACATATACCACGCACACGCAATTTTCCCTTTGTCTTTGTTTTTTGTAGGTACTCATGTATAGTCGTCTACCTATCAATCCCAAGAGTTGACGAAACGAGCTCTTGACAACAACGATGCTTTGGGATCCCGTGGACTATCCTTACCACCGTTATCTTCGCGCAATGACTATGCGCATCTCTTTTACTTGTCTCTCACACGGCTATGGGCTATTTACCACTTGTCACATTATGCCCATACTATTGTGTTCACTTTGCATGTTATGCCTCTTTACATGATTTTGCCATGCAATTGTGACCCTTGCTTGCATCTACCCATGATTCACCATTATGCTACTCCTATGTGTATTTTCATACTTGGTGGAGATCCTTGTAGCTATTTCCATGTTTACCATGTGCCACATGCTATTGATGCTTGTTGTGTTGGGAGGGTCATGAGGTCCCATTGCTATTTGCATAGGACTTCTTGCCAACACCATGAACCTACTTTGTTCATATCTTCCTTTCATGTTTGTGTTATGATATGTGAATTATTCATGCCAACTATTTGCATGCATGACATGATTGACATGATTACCTCTAGTATGTTGCATCTTCTCACTACTAGCTTGCCTGACTTGATTCATATGATTGTTTGCTTTGTCGCATCACCCATGTTCCACTCTTACTTGCTTTCTTGGGTTGATGACATCTATGTTGATACCTCTCACTTGATTTGTCATGACCATTGTCTCTTGTCTGCATTAGTTGCATCTCTCATATCACCTTGTATTGGGTGCCCACTTGCTATGCTTATTGACCGTGGAGACTTAGACATATTGCTTGTGATGCATGCTTATTTGATTGAGCCTATTGTATTTGGTTGTTCTTGCATCATATGCCTCCATACTATGAGATGCTCCCTTGTCCTTTCTTATGATGAGCATGATGGATACACTTGTTGGGTATCTCACCACTCAAATGATAGGTTTTGCATTTATGCTAACCTCATTTGTTTTCTGAGTGTTGGTCATGTTCTTTTATTTTGAAGGATTCATAAGGTGGTACCATCATGAGCCAAACTGGTCATGTAAAGGTCTACATGATGTGCGACACCAACATTTTCGACATCCTCCTAAAGGTGACCTCCTTCCTTTTGAGCCATCCTCAAGTACGCATATTGGATGGGTCACTCTTTCATTGTTGTTTCCTTCTTGTTGTCTACATGATACATCTCGCGAACGGAGGAGCGACATTGGAGATTGGCTCTATGGACCTTCACATTGAGGAGCGCTCGCACTTATTGGATGCACCTTCGAACCTCCACTCATGCCGCGACGTCGAGCATTGGTACATCAACACTCCTTTGCACCAACATATACATATTTGTTGTTTGTGCTCACACATGTCATGCTCGATGGACATTTCATACTCACCGTAAGTTTGCACCCTATGCATGGATTGACTCACATTATGATTGCCTTGTTGCCTCTTGTATTTCTATGTCATCCATGATATATGATCTTGTGCATTTCCTTAGCTATTTTTTTTATCTACCTTGATGGCATATTCATACATCATTATCATCTTGCCCACCATCAATTGCATGATAGCATACACATATTGAGCATCCTTTTCCATATTCATGCTATTGATAAACCGTCTCACTATGACATCATTTTGCACCGTGGTTGCATTGATCATAATCACAACACATTTGTGTGCACAATGATTGCATTTGCTCCCATACATGATTTGCATATAGTTCTAGATCATCTTTGGGATAAGCATCATGTGTCTTGCCACGCACAATCTTGCCGAACGGACTCATTCTTACATGATGGACACTTTGTGTGTGCTAACCATTGTATTTCCAAGTGTACTTTGTGTTTACTCATTTTGCATGTACCACATACCGGAAACACCTTGGAGTACTTGGATTGCACCATGCCTTCAACTCCATCCAACTACAAGTCCGTCTACGACAACCGTTTCCATGGTGATGAGGATCATGATCCGAGGTTGGATCTTTCCCAAGGGGCGGGAAATGATGCGGAGCATCCCACGTTCATCCCCATGTACACTCCGACAACTCTCCAAGCCCCAAGAGGACATACGATGAGACCTCAAACATATGCCATTGGACACAAGGTGAACTCTCTCCTCTCTGAATCGTCACATTCCACATGTGAGACATGGTACTACCTCAAACATATGTGCTATGCACGACTAGGAACCAAGAGGAAGGTGATGCGGAGCATCCCACGATCATCCCCATGGACGCATCTACATCGCCTACAACACCACTTGGACCTATGGCTCGAGCAGGTGAAAGAGCTCTCAAAACCGAGGTGACATCACTCCTCTCACAACTCCCTTTCGATTCACATGAGACATGGTTACTACCTCAAACGGAGATGATTTGCATACTCAGGTACCAAGGAGTTAACCATGGAGAAGCTAGGAAGCAAGGATAACCGGAAGCGGAAGACATCGTGAAGACGGAGAGGAAAAGCGCCAAGTTCCAGACTGGCCGGATGATCCGGACGACGGCCCGGACGATCTGGACAGAGCCCGGACGTTCGGACCCCAGTCGGGACGATCTGACTAATGCGCATTGAAGACACGCGAAGCTCTCACCTGAAGCCAGATCATCCGGACGACGTCCCGGATCATCCGGACCCCCAGCCGGACATCCGGACCTGCACCGCCACTCGCCGCGCCTCCAGCTCATCCGGTCCTCCACCCGGATCATCCGGACAAGCCCAGATCATCCGGCTCCACCCCAGGATCATCCGGCCAGCGCCTGCGCGCGCGTGTTGGGCTGAGCCCATGTACCCCTTCACCCCCTAGCCTATATATAGGACTCCTCCTCACATCGAGACTTAGCATTGTGATAGCTCATTTTGAGATAGAGCATTGCTCATCCGTACCGGATCTAATCAACGTGAGAGACCGCGCCTCTTCGGAGAAGATCCATTCGGATTCAAGGCCTCCATCCGAAGAAGACAATCGAGACCTCCTCACGGAGAAGAATGGTTACTCCTGTATCATCCTTTGTTGACTTTGGATCTTGTGTTACTATGTGCCTCGATGATCTAGACCTTGTGTGATCGATATCTTGTCGGTTGAGTGTTTCTCTCGTTCCCCTTTGTGTTTTTACCCGTGCTCTTCCGCGCGTTCTTCGTGTCTCCCCATAAGATGCTCTCCAAATGTGAAAGATCGGCCCCTAGGATTCCGCCCTACATCATCTTGGTATCATGAGCCACGTTGATCACGTTTTTGGGAGCCCCTACCCCGTGTTTTCTAGCTTGATTTTGTTGATTTCGTCCTAAATCCGAAAATCCCCACCAAAAATAGCCCCCAATTTTTTTTTGTGATTTGTTGGTTTTGATGATGTTTTGTTGATTTTGATCCGTGGATTCGGTGTGTAACTCGTGGATCTTGCCTTTCCCCCCCCCTCGAAATCCATCCAAAATCCGTGAAATCTTTGAAATTCTCGCCATTTTCAAGTTCATCCCAAGCAGTTCCTGACCGCGATTGACCTGCCCGGATCATCCGGAACCTGACCCGGATCATCCGGACACGCCTGGATCATCCGGCTCCTGGCCCGGATCATCTGGCTTCCTCTACCGAAACTGCATTTTCTGCAATTCTCCACCACCACCACCTACGCGTACGCACTCCACCTACTTGACCACCACCACCTTCACCTGCCAAACCCCACGACATACACCTCTGTACCACCATTCGACTTTGGGTTCGAGAATTTGAGTTGTGATTTCCCGTGTCCTATTGTGTTTCGGCTATTTTGGTACGGTGCGACATCAACATCACCACCGCTCATCTTCATCGACTACTCATCTTCGCTACGGACGGTAACTTTGACGACATCTTTGTCATACCTTGCAATTGCATTGATAACCATCATATCCCCTCTTTTGCGTAGCTTACCCATCGAGACTAGCCTTTGAGTATTGCCGGCAACGTGACTTGTGCACATTAGTGATCATACACCATAGCATACATACCATATCATCTCTTGTGTCACAAAGTTGTCATCGCATACACAATTGCTATCTTGGTTCGTGAAGTTTTGCATGAGAAAAGAGCTCAAAAGTGAAAGAGACAACCAAGCTTTTAAGCAAAAAAGAGAAAGATAAGCAAAGATCTTATAAGCAAGAACCATAGCATCATACTATATTAAGATTGTCATACCCGATCATCTTGGATCATATCACCGAATTACCATACATATAGCATAATTGGGATAGAGATCGTTGCATTTTTGCCTAGTAGGTTGTGCACAAGCTACGTATCCGCCTATTGTGCAATCGTGCTAGCGTCTCTCGAGTATTGTGCAACAAGAGCATTTTCGTGGATTCCACATTTTTGGCACATTTTTGGTTTGCACAATCCCATTATTATATTTGCGTGTGTGTTTCCATGTTCCACTACTTGCTTGGTCTACTTGTTGCATTTGCGAATTTGCGAATCTTTTTCAACATCTTTGAGTCCAACTAACAATTGCAATCAATTTTGTGCCACCATCCTAACCAAGCTCCACCATAAGCTTTTACTTGTGTAGGTGTGAGAACCAACAAGGATTGGTACCAATAGTGCTATTTCATTGTCTGCATTTGAGTGAACTTGATTCATCGTTAATATCGGTCAAGGTACATTGGTATAAGTTCTTCTCTTTCTATCACTCACATTTTGCTTGGAATGATGGATAGGCCGAGTACTTCTACCAACCCACTCTTCATCGAGCAAGACGACGACATATCATCATACGTCACCAAGAGCCACCTCTTTGGTGCACAACGAGTGTTGCATCAAGAGCAACAATCTATGAATGAACACATCAACAACCTCTCCACCGACTTGCGACTCTCCGAGCAACGTACCAAGGACTACTTCGACAACAAGCTCGACACGCACAAGCAAGAGAATGATGCAAGGATAGATGAGATCCACAGTTTGTTGGTAAACCGTCCTCCTTCTACATCGTCATACTCAAGACGGAGCCATTCAAGCCGACACTCCGACGACTCCTTCTCAGGCTCAAGTACACCGTCATCGAACACTCTTCGACGAGCCACGCGTCAAGACTGTCGTGCATCCCGCAATCCGCTACACGACAAGCATTCACAAGAGCAAGTCGATGAGCAAGAACTCCGTCCTCCACCACATCAAGTTGTGTTTGCTCAAGCTCAAGAATGACAACATCTACGTCGCCAAGAGGAAGAATGAGCGCGTCTCCATCAAGAGGAACAAGACGCCGAGGCTCAACGTCTTCAACAACAACAACGTGAAGCGCAAGCTCTTGAGGCACAACATGCCCTTCAAGAATCAAGTCGAGCCATCGCCAACCGCAATCGCGAACGGCGCAATCAAGAGGAAGCCATTCGAGAAGAAATCCAAGAGAGGAACTACCAACCGCGTGTGCAACGTCAAGTTCCTCAAGCTCCTCCACAAGCTCGTCAAGCTCCACCTCAACCTCAAGTTCAACAAGAGCAAGTTGATCATGGACTTAATCCATAACAAGAGCAACATGAGGATGATTACCCTCCATGGCAAGGGCGTCATCATCACAATCGCCAACAACACAATGAAGAGCAACGGTATGGAAAGCTAAAATTCACCATCCCCAAGTTCAATGGAAGCAATGACCCCGAAGAGTACCTTTCATGGGCATTGAAGGTCAACAAAATCTTTCATTGGCACAACTATGAGGAAGAGAAGAAGATCGCTATGGCATCACTTGAGTTCCAAGACTATGTGCTCATATGGTGGGAATAAATTCTTGAGCACCGACAAGCAAGAGGTGAACCTCCAATCACCACTTGGGCTCAAATGAAGGATGTCATGCGAGAACGTTTTTTGCCACCTACTACAACCGCGACCTCTTCAAGAAGCTCCAACTCCTCAAGCAAGGAACATAGAGTGTTGAAGAATACTACAAGGAAATGGAGATAGCCATGATTCGAGCCAATGTCAAGGAAGATGATGAGCAAATAATGGCATGTTTCCTGAATGGACTCAATCATCTCATCAAGAAGATCACCGACTTCCAACCCTACTCCAACCTCATTGAGCTCATACATCAAGCTACAAAGGCGGAATGTCAAGTGCAAGATCACTTCAAGTACGCCAAGTACTCGTCCAAGACCTACGGCCTCTCCAACAACCAAGCTTCAACAACTCCTTCAACCTCTACATCAACCAAACCTTCTCCAAGCAACGACGACAAGCCAAGTTAAAAGAAAACTTTGTCAAGTTCAAGTCATCTTCCTCCTACTACAAGCAACTTCAAGCCAAGTTCTTCATCATCTACTCCGACCGATGAGACCATCAAGACAAGATCCTTCAAGTGTTTCACTTGCGGCGGCCGAGGCCATAAGTCTTATGAATGCACAAACAAGCGCACCATGATCCTCAACGGTGATGGCACCTATGACTCCATGAGTGACGAGGAGATGGAAGCCCTTGAGCAAGTGTCCATGCACCGGCGAGTGAATGAGGATGAAGATGATCAAGTCTTTTGTGATGAGGATTCAAGCCCCGCTCTCGTTGTCTCCAAGGTCTTGACTCTTCAACATCAACAAGAAGAAGACCAATGATGCCACATCTTCCACAGAAAGGCCGGCATCAATGGAAGGTCCGTCAAGGTCATCATTGATGGAGGTAGTTGCCACAACTTGGTAAGTGAAGAACTATGCTCCAAGCTTCAATTGGTCAAGATGAAGCACCCGCACCCATAAAAAGTCCAATGGCTAAGTGACTCCAGCACGATCCGAGTTGAGCATATGATCCAGGTATCATTCAAAATTGGTGCATATGAGGACACTTTGGAGTGTGATGTCGTCCCAATGTCCGTTTGCCACCTCCTTCTTGGTCGACCATGGCAATTCGACCGTGGTGTCACCCACAACGGGCGTACCAATCACTATAGCTTCAAGATGAAAGGGAAGGAGTATGTGTTACGACCTATGTCTCCTAGTCAAGTGATATCCGACAAGCAAGCCACCCATCATGGAGAGAAGAGTGAGAAAGTGATCCACCAAAAAGTGAGTGAGAGCCACAAGCCAAACTTGAGCGCCTCTTCATCTAGAGAGAAAAACCTAGTACTATTTGCCACAAAAAGTGAGATGAGATAAGTGTGTGAGAACCCATTGAGTGTGATGCACTTTGTCCTTTTGTGCAAGGATGGGGAACCAAAAGCTAACACCCCTCATGAGCTACTTTTAGTGTTTCAACCTCTTTTGCAGGAATTCCAAGATGTTTTCCTCGATGAGCTACCTCTGGGTCTACCTCCTATACGAGGCATTGAGCATCGAATCAACCTCATCCCCGGAGCGCCACTTCCAAACAAAGCTCCATACCGTGTCAACCCCGAAGAAACTAAGGAGATCCAATGGCAAGTACAACAACTAATCGACAACGGTCATGTACGCGAAAGCTTAAGTCCTTGTGTCGATCCCGTTATACTTGTGCCTAAGCAAGATGGAAGTTTCCGCATGTTTTCTGATTGTAGACCTATAAATGCTATTACCGTTCGCTATCGGCATCCCATTCCTCGCCTAGATGATATGCTTGATGAACTTAGCGGTGCTGCCTTTTTCTCAAAAATTGATCTTAAAAGTGGCTATTATCAAATCGGCATACAAGAAGGTGATGAGTGGAAAACTTCTTTCAAAACCAAATTTGGCTTGTACGAGTGGTTAGTTATACCTATGGGTTATCGGAAGCTCTTGGTACTTTCATGCGTCTTATGCATTTTGTGCTTCGACCTTATATTGGAGTGTTTGTTGTGGTTTACTTTGATGGTATTCTTGTGTTTAGCAAAACCATGAAATAACATCTTAATCATGTTAGGGCTGTTTTGCAAACCCTTCGCAAGGAACGTCTTTATGCCAACTTGAAGAAATGCATGTTTGGTGTTGACAAACTTGTTTTCTTGGGTTTCATTGTCTCTTCCAAGGGTGTCCATGTTGATGAATCTAAAATTGAAGCAATTAAAACTTGCCTCAACCCACCAATTTGCAACAAGTGCGTAGTTTTCTTGGCCTTGCGGGTTTTTAGTGTTGCTTTGTGAAAGACTTTAGCACTATTGCCGCTCATTTGCATGCTTTGAGTAAGAAGAATGCTCCTTTTGCTTGGGGATCTTTGCAATCCACCGCTTTTGATGAGCTCAAGTCTTTGCTTACTCATGCACCCATTCTTGCTTTGCCCAACTTTGAGAAAACTTTTAAGGTTCATTGTGATGCTAGTGGTACCGGAATTGGCGGAGTTTTGATGCAAGAAAAACGAGCCATTGCATATTTTAGTGAAAAACTCTCCGGTGCTCAACTTAACTATCCCATCTATGACAAAGAATTGTATGCTTTAGTGCATGTGCTACATGTTTGGGAACATTATCTTAGACCTCATGAGTTTGTCATACATACCGATTATGAAACGCTGAAGTACTTAAAATGTAAAACTAAGTTGAACAAGCGTCATGCCAAATGGAGTGAATTTATTGAATCTTTCCCCTATGCGATCAAGTACATTAAGGGTAAGGAAAATGTAGTTGCGGATGCACTTTCATGCATATGCACGCTTGTCACTAAACTTGAGTTGAATGTTATTGGCTTTGAGCACATAAAAGACTTGTATGCTAATGATCCATCTTTTGCTCCTCCTTATGCTAAATATTTGATACATACATCTTGGGAACGATATTACATCAAGGATGGATATCTTATGAGAGCTAACAAACTATGCATTCCCGAGTCTTCTCTTCGTTTGCTCCTTTTGCAAGAGGCTCATGGAGGCGGACTCATGGGACATTTTGGATGCGACAAGACATTAGCCACGCTCTCCAAGAATTACTTTTGGCCCAAGATGTTCCACGATGTCTCACGCTTCACCAACCGATTCCCTACTTGTCGCAAAGCTAAGTCTAAAGCTCAATCACATGGTCTTTACATGCCTCTTCCTATTCCTTATCAACCTTGGGAAGACATTAGCATTGATTTTGTACTTGGTTTGCCTAGAACTCAAAATGGAAAGGATTTCGTGTTTGTTGTTGTGGACCGATTTTCTAAGATGGCACATTTCATTCCTTGCAACAAGATAGACGATGCTTCACACGTTGCAAATCTCTTTTGTTGGGAAATATTGCGCCTCCATGGAGTACCAAAGACAATCGTCTCCGACTGTGACGTCAAGTTCTTGAGTTACTTTTGGAAGACGCTATGCGCCAAGCTCGGAATCAAGCTCTTGTTCTCATCCGCATACCATCCTCAAACCGACGGCCAAACGGAGGTGACGAACCGGACGCTATCCACTCTACTTCGCGTGTTGATCAAGAAGAACATCAAGGAGTGGGAGGCTTGTCTACCATATCGCCGAGTACGCCTACAACCGTGCAAGACATTCGATTACCGGCAAGTCCCCCTTCGAGGTCGTCTATGGCATCAACCCGTTGTCCCCATTGGACATTCCACATCTTCCTCTACAAGAGCGCACCAACATGGATGCGAATGTGTAGGATCGAAAGTATGTCTAGAGGGGGGGTGCCGGGGGAATCTGCCCGCCACGGACACCTATGGGGCCGGAGCCCCTTGTCTGTGCGGTACGAGGGCGGAGGGAGCACAGAGAGCAGATCGTAGCGAGCACGCGGGCGGATTTTACCCAGCCGGAGCTCTCCGAGAGATAAAACCCCTGCTGCTTTGTGTTTAGTATTTGATCTTGCTTTCATGAAAAGCGAGCGTATGGTGGTGTCGCGTGTGTCGAATGGCCCGAACCAGCCCAACCGAACCCCTTCTACGTGCGCATGGGCCTCCCTTTTATAGTCGGAAGGGGGCGCCAACAGGTGGCAGCGTAGGAGAAAGGGGTAAAAATGTAAAAGAGGTGGTAGTTGGAACAGTGCGGGAACGGTGAAGCTACAAAGGCGTGAACGATGGTTGCTACCTACTTTGTGAGGGGGGACAAGGGCATTTAATGCCCGTCGCCGTCGACCCCAAAAGCTCCCGCCTTGCGTCTCCGCTCGCCACGGCGATGGATTCACCACCGTGAAGTGCCACCGTGTCCCCGGGCTGCACAGCCATCCGCCACGCGCCCCTCGAAAGGCCCTGTAGGCACGCGTGGCCGATGAGCTGGAGCGCGGGCACACAACAGAACTCTCCGGCAAGCACCTTGCCGGGTCTTGACCTGCCGGCCCGGGGCTTGTCGGGCTCTGAATTTGTCGCTCCCGGGCCCTCGCCGACGCATATAAGCCGAGGCGTGTCTTCTATGATGTAATCTTCTAGTCTTCCGGCGAGCTCCTCTTGCGTGGCCTTGCGTGAGTGATGTAATCTTGAGCACGAGCGGCCTTTCGGCAAGCTCCGCTTGCCGGGTCTCAATCTTCATCTTGT
Source organism: Aegilops speltoides (assembly GCA_021437245.1). Taxonomy (NCBI): domain Eukaryota; kingdom Viridiplantae; phylum Streptophyta; class Magnoliopsida; order Poales; family Poaceae; genus Aegilops; species Aegilops speltoides. The sequence continues at coordinate 180,796,249 of CM038144.1, read as the reverse complement.
ATACTTTGTCTTTGAATGGCTTGATATGGAGCAGAAGGTCTTGGCGAGCTCGTGGTAAACCCTGCCGCGGGGAGCTGCAACCGCCCGTGCACAAGTTGGGGTACTAAGGTACCCCTACCTTAGTACACCGACAGGAGCCCCCGGGCCTGGGCCACACACGGTGCCGAGCGTTGTTGGGCCAGGCCCAAAAGCGTCAGCAGCACGGGCACACGCGCCCGCGGCACGCCGAATCCGCTCAAGATTCGCCGATTCCCCGAACGGCACGCGTCGATTGCGGCGTAGTGGGAGACGTGGGCGGCGCTTGCGGTCTTTAGGGCATCCACTCCCGTGATCGTGGTGCAGGGCGAGGTCACTTCACCCGCCGCTCGGCCCCCGCCGCCCGCTGCCCTCATGCATAGGGGTCGGGCGGCGAAGGTGGGAGACCGAGCCGTCACGGGCGAAGATGGCGAGTCGGTCCCGCTCCTCTGCCCTCCTTGCTTCCCGATTGGCCGAGCAGGGCGGTTGAGCCCCCACCTCGCCCCTTTAAAAGGGGCGGAAGGGGAGCATAATGGTCTCACACCTCCTCTTCTCCCTTCGTCTTCAGCTTCTGTTCTTCTTTCTGCCATGGAAGGAGGAAATCCTAGTTCTTCAACGGTGGCAGCGAGGGTCGCCTCCAGGCAGCGCACCTCTCCCTATCCCGCACCCGTGACGGTGGAGCCGGCCACGAGGGGGAGAGGGAGGGGGCGAGGCCGCGGACGAGGCCGAGGGCGTGGTCGAGGCGGTCGGGGGAGAGGCGGTCGTAGCGATGTGCCTCCCCCGTCTCCTCCGACGGCTCCTTTCCTCGAGGCGGTCCATACTGGAGACGATCCCTGGGAGTTCTTCATCAAGCTGCGCCGAGCGCCTCGTCGCCGCCTCCGGCTGCCGGCCCCGTTCGCGAGCGCGATGGAGCCGGATCCGCCCGAGGTGATGGAGTTGCGCATGAGGGGCTGTGGAATCAGCGGCACTCGAGTGAGTGTCGTGTCCCCAGCCCCCGGCGTGATGTACTTCGATCGAGGGTGGAAGACGTTCGCCCGCATCCACAGCTTGACGGCGGGGTTTACCCTCCATTTCAAGTTAATGGAGGGCGACCTTCTCGCCGTCAAGGTCTTCGGGATTCGGGACCCGGCGAGATCTTGTGTGGACAGCTCCTCCGATAGCGAAGGTCCCTCCTCGAGCGAGAGGACGAGGAGGGGAGCAACGGCGACGACGACGGGATGGCGGGTCCGACTAGGCGTCGGACGCTGCCCCCAAGGCCACCGGCGACCCCATCATCCGGTCGCCGCCTTCAACTCCCCGGGCCGTCTCCTTGGGCCGTGGCGCAGGAGGCTGCGGAAGAGGAAGAGGGGTGGCGGCAAGGCCGTTACGTCGGAGTACGAGGGCGAGGAGCCCTCGTCAGCATGCTGACGTCCCACCACCCCGTCTTCAAGCTCTGCCTCCGGCGCCTCCCTCCGCCAAGCTCTGGCGGCCCCGGAAGTTCTCTTGGTGTCTTCTGGCGACCGTAGCTCTCCTAGGCGCCCCTTTTGCCCTTCCCGGCAAGCTTCTCTTGCCGGGGCCTCCTTGACCTACCTCCTGAACTCCTGAACAGAGAAACAGGAGAGGGATTACGGGCATCTTATCTTTCAATTTGTAAGCCCTTGGGCCTTAGTTGTATTTAAAATATGTAATCCTCTCTATCATGTTTTTCATCCTCTATGGACTTGTACTAAACTAGGATGTTTTTAATGAAAAGAGGGAAAGTTTGTCGGACCGAGTCTTTTACTTGACTTCGTGCCTTGTATGTTCCCATCCTACGCTCTCGGGAAGCTTGCGGTGCGAACACGCTTCTTGAGAAAAGCGGAACATCAGCAGTTCCCATTGGCGGTGTTGCTTCCGGCAAGCAACCTTGCCGGGCCAGTTGCAGCTCACTTGTGTTTGTTGAGCGGACTCGGAAACAAACCAAGGGCGCGACACTTGTCGCAGCTCACTTGAATCGTTGAGCGTGCTCGAAAACAAACCAAGGGCGCGACACTTGTCGCAGCTCACTTAAATCGTTGAGCGTGCTCGAAAACAAACCAAGGGCGCAACTGGGCCACGACCTGGTTCCTCCGCGCATGGGTTTTACAAGACACGCTCGTTCAAAGACGCAGCCCCGCTTTCCCCGGTCCATGAGAGGATGCATGACGAGGGATGAAAAACTTATCTGATATCGCAGCCCCCAGCAACTCTGGCTTGCCGGAGATGAATCTTAGTACTCGCAGCCCTCAAAGAACGCTGGCTTGCCGGAAGGAGTCTTGGCACTTTGCAGCCCCGGCAACTCGGCGCTTGCGGGAAGGAGTTTTATACTCGCAGCCCCCGGCAACTCTGGCTCCGCCAAAATCCAGGTGCTGGTGTTCTCTTCTGGTTTCTCCTTGTTGCTGTAATTTCAGCCATGAAAACAGCTGAGATAAGTCTGCAACAGTTTCATTATTTACATATATATGCATATAAATCCTTTCTGTGCGACTCGCACGCAATACGATGCCGTGCCTTGCCCTTCGTATGTTTATACTCTACGCTGCTAGGGAACTTGCGGCAAGGAGCCCTTGCCGCGAGCGCCGAGTCTTGAACTCAAGTAGCTCGCTGGCCAAGGTCTTACCGGCAAGCAACCTTGCATGACTAGTCGCGAACGCACTTAGCTTGCTGAGCGGACTCGAAAACGAAACAAGGGCGCGACACTTGTCGCAGCTCACTTAAATCGTTGAGTGTGCTCGAAAGCAAGATAAGGGTGCGGCTATCCACGGGTAGGTTCCTCCGCGCACAAGTTTCTCATACGAAGGGCATCTTACGGCAGGGCTTGCTACTTTACACCCTTTGTGCGCTTTTACCCTACGCTTCTAGGGGAACTTGCCGGCAAAGGAGCCCTTGCCGCGAGCGCTGAGTGCTGAACTCGAAGCAGCCTGCTGGCCAAGGTCTTACCGGCAAGCAACCTTGCCGCGGCTAGTCGCAACGCACTTAGCTTGCTGAGCGGACTCGGAAACGAAACAAGGGCGCGACACTTGTCGCAGCTCACTTAAATCGTTGAGCGTGCTCGAAAACGAAGCAAGGGCGCGACACTTATCGCAGCTCACTTAAATCGTTGAGCGTGCTCGGAAACAAGATAAGGGTGCGGCTATCCGCGGGTAGGTTCCTCCGCCACAGTGTATTATGCATAAAGGGCTTAACGACGAGGAACATAATATAAAAGAGCATGAGCTAAGGAATGTTCGCACAAAAGCTCGAACGACTTAGCTTTTCCGTCTTCTCGCGATCCGGCAAGGCCGCACTTCTCCTTGATTTCCTCCTTATGCGTTTTCACCCTTGCGCTTCTGGGAACTGCCGGCGCAAACACACTCGCTGAGTCGCGGAACATCAGCAGCTTCTTTGGCGGTGTTGCCTCGGTAGGAAGAACTTGTCGGGCTAGTTGCAGCGCGCCTTCATCGTTGAGCGGACTCGAAACAAATCAGGGTATAACTTAGCCACGATTCGCCCCTGTGGCGCATGTGTTCTCCATACAAGGTACGGATTTTCGGGAATATAACTCAAAAGTTTGAAACTGGCTGCTTTCTTTGCCCTCATGGCGGTGGAGCTCGATGGCACGTCTCGACGGCGGCGCAAGAAGACTCGGAGAGGTGCGCTTGCCGGAGCAGGCACCAGAGCTGTTCTTGCCGGGCTTAGTCTTTGGCTGGTCTGTCTTTGTTTCCTCGCACTTGCCGGTGGAGCTCGATGGCGCGTCCTCGACGGTAGCGCAGCACTCCGAAGAGGTGCGGTTGCCGGAGTGGGCCCCAGAGCACTTGCCGGACTTGGTCTTCGTCTTCTTCCCCCTGGGAGCTTCAGCGGCAAGTGTATCCTTGTCGGCCGCAGCTGCCGCATCCCGGTAGATCTCGTCGGCGCAGACAAGCGCATCAGTTGCGCCCTTGCGAGCGCTTCTGCCGGAGTGGAGGGGAGCGGGGGCGAGCGGCGCGAGGAGCGGGATATGCTCGGACTCCTAACAGCGTTAGAAGGAGCAGGGTCCTGCCCCGGCGCCTTCGCTTTGCCTATGCTCGGATGGTGGTCCGGAGCATCCCGCGAGCCTCCGGTGTGTCCTTGCCCCAGCATGCGGATACCACCTCCCGTGGTATGGCGCTGCTGGGTTGTCGTGTGTTGAGATGGACGCGGAATGTCCACGGAGACCGAGGCGCGGTCATCCGTCTTGTCCTTGATTCGTGTGGCGCGCGAGTGTCCTCGCCGGCGACCACCCTCCGCCGGCGTCTCCTCCGCCCACCGTTGGCTCGGTGGCGGCGGATGAGACGCAGACGAACTCGCGACCTCAAGCCTTCTTCTTGGGCCATGGCATAGTTGTTGATGAAGTTGTTGATGAAACCGGAGAGGTTGATGAAGAACGCGCCGCGTGAACGCCGGATCAGGTCCGCGACAACCTCGACGCCTTTACCGGGCGCGCTAAAGATGCGGGGAATCGCCCGCCACGGACACCTATGGGGCCGGAGCCCTTGTATGCAGGCGATACGAGGGCGGAGGGAGCACAGAGAGCAGATCGTAGCGAGCACGCGGGCGGATTTTACCCAGCTTCGGAGCTCTCCGGAGAGATAAAACCCCTACTGCTGCTTTGTGTTTGTATTTGATCTTGCTCGCGAGTGCGAGTGTATGGTGGTGTCGCGTGTGTCGAATGGCCCGAACCAGCCCAACCGAACCCCTTCTACGTGCGCATGGGCCTCCCTTTTATAGTCGGAAGGGGGCGCCAACAGGTGGCAGCGTAGGAGAAAGGGGTAAAAATGTAAAAGAGGTGGTAGTTGGAGCAAAGTCGCGGGAACGGTGAAGCTACAGTGCGTGAACAGTGGTTGCTACCTACTTTGTGATGGGGACAAGGGCATTTAATGCCCGTCGCCGTCGACCCCAAAAGCTCCCGCCCTTGCGTCTCCGTCTGCCACGGCGATGGATTCACCACCGTGAAGTGCCACCGTGTCCCCCAAGCTGCACAGCCATCCGCCCGCAGCGCCCTCGAAAGGCCCTGTAGGCACGCGTGGCCGATGAGCTGGAGCGCTGCACACAACAGAACTCTCCCGGCAAGCACCTTGCCGGGGTCTTGACCTTGCCGGGCCCGGGGGCTTGTCGGGCTCTGTAACTTGTCGCTCCCCGGGCCCTCGCCGGGACGCATATAGCGCCGAGGCGTGTCTTCTATGATGTAATCTTCTAGTCTTCCTGGCGAGCTCCTCTTGCCAGGGCCTTGCGTGAGTGATGTAATCTTGAGCCTGGAACGGCCTTCCCGGCAAGCTCCGCTTGCCGGGGTCTCGATCTTCTGTCTTGTATACTTTGTCTTTGAATGGCTTGATATGGAGCAGGAAGGTCTTCGGCGAGCTCGTGGTAAACCCTGCCGCGGGGAGCTGCAACCGCCCGTGCACAAGTTGGGGTACTGAGGTACCCCTACCTTAGTACACCGACAGGGGGTGATTAGACTACTTGTCAATATAAAAATTCTGCCTTTTGACAAAGAACAGTTTTTGGCAGATTCACAATTATGATCAAGTCAAGCATCACCCTACACATGCAATTCTAGAGTATAGGCAGCGGAAAGTAAATTGCACATGTAGTAAAGAGAGGTGGAGAAGAGCAAACGCAATTTTGGAGACGCGGTGATTTTTCCCGTGGTTCCGATAGGTGGCGCTATCGTACATCCACATTGATGGAGACTTCAACCCACGGAGGGTAACGGCTGCGCGAGTCCACGGAGGGCTCCACCCACGAAGGGTCCACGAAGAAGCAACCTTGTCTATTCCATCATGGCCTACGCCCACGGAGGGCTAGCCTTACTCGGGGTAGATCTTCACGAAGTAGGCGATCTCCTTGCCCTTACAAACTTCTTGGTTCAACTCCACATCTCGACGACGGAGGCTCCCAAGCGACACCTAACCAATCTAGGAGGCACCACCTCCAAAAGGTAATAGATGTTGTAGATGATGATGAACTCCTTGCTCTTGTGCTTCAAATGATAATCTCCCCAACACTCAACTCTCCTCACTGATTTAGCTGTGGTGGAAGAAAGGATTGAGTGGAAAGCAACTTGGGAAGGCTAGAGATCAAGCTTCATATGATGGGAGTGGAGCAACTTGATCTCAACACAAGGGTAGGTAGTTCTCTTCTCGTAAATGTAAGGTAGGAGTGGTAGTTCTTTTCGATGGCTCTCTCCACGAATGAAGAGGGGTGGAGGGTATAAATAGCCTCCACACAAAATCCAACCGTTACACACACTTGAGCAATCTCGGTGGGACCGAAGTGGACAACTCGGTGAGACCGATAGTTCAAATAATCTGAACGTTGGGATTTTCGGTGGGACCGAATATACAATCTCGGTTAGTCCGATTCGTGCAATGACACGAGCATGCCAGTTTCGATGGGACCGACTTCATCATCTCGGTGACACCGATTTGATGATGAAGGTTCTGAAACTTGGCAACTCATGTTTCGTGAGACCGAGTTGTAATCGGAAAATCCGAGTTTACTAGGGTTTGGCTTATGGCTGAGGTGGTTCATCTCGGTGTGACTGAGTTTGGAATATCGGTGGGACCGAGACTACTTATGAGTGTCTATGGCGGTGAAAGTTGCTGATAGTTTAGGAGATGTATCACTAAGCACTTGAGCAACCAGATCATCATCATAACCTCATCCCTTTTAATAGTATTGGCTTTTCCTATGGACTCAATGTGATCTTGGATCACTAAACCAAAAATGGAGTCTTGAGCTTTTGCCAATGCTTGCCTTAGCATTTTGGGGGTCCACTTCTTCATCCTTGCCATACCCATATCATGAACTCTCTCAAATGATTCTCAAGTAACTATTAGTTCAATGATATATATGTTGTTATTAATTACCAAAACCACCCGGGGATTAGTTGCACTTTCAATCTCCCCCTTTTTGGTAATTGATGACAACATATAGATCAAAGCTTCGACAAAGGATATAATCAATGAATAATATCGTCGCTTTGAGAAGTATGTGATAAGTAAGAGCTCCCCCTAAATTTGTGCATTATTTAAGATTTGCGTTTGAATGCAAATGCACAATCAATTAGGATCATGGGTCACTCTTCCATGTCACATACATCTTGGTGGAGCGGACAAAATGATAAGAATGAACAGCATGCACCCAATCACCAAGACATGAGTAAATGGTCATACGAGATAGAATCAAACGGAGTATCAAACACACTGAATGTCTCGAAACCAAAAGTATCTCAAAGAAACCGCAAAAGAACGAAAGAGCAAAAGCGCAAAGACAACAACACTCTCTCTCTCTCTCGAAGCCCTATGATCTATACAATTTCTCCCCCTTTGGCAACAAGTTACCAAAAAGTTCGAAAAAGCATAGAGCTAAGCGTCCTTTGTGGACTCTGTTGGCGGCTCCCGTCTGGGTTGATGTCGGAGTGGATATGATAGCATCGGCGAAGACTTGGTGATGTCTGTGGCTGGAGGAGTGGACATTGGAGCTGGAGCTGGAGTAGGAGCAGCTCGCTGAACTGTGGAGGTCTTTGAAGCTGTAGTCCCGTGTCGATCCATCGAATAGCAATGATCGGGATCCTTTGGGAACCGGAGCGATCTGTCTATGAGAATCTGGACTAAGTCATCCGCAACTCACGCATAAGCTCGCCTTGTCTGCTTTGCTTCCTCAATGTCGCCTCAAGCTTGTCGACGGTCACTTGTACTTGAAATACTTCACGCCCGAGCGTGGATCTTCTCGTCAACAATCCTCTCTAAGCTCTCCCGAGACTGTTCAATGCTGGCCAGCGTTGTTCAATCCTTTGAGTAGCTTCAAGAATTTGCTCTCCAAACTCTTTGGTTTAGCTGCTTTGTTCTTTCTGCTGCTGCTTCCTTGTCGACTTTGGCTTTCTTAGCAGCTGCGATCTTGGCTTGACCTTCAACAGATGTCGGATCCTCCTCATCCATCACAACAACATTGTCTTCATGCTCGCTGCAACGGTAAATGTTCTCTATCCAACAAGAATGTGCCCGTGCCAAACTTGGCATTGATAAGCATCTGAATTTTGGGCGAATCCACATGACCTTTTCTCGTCATTGCAGTCCTCTTAATGGTCTCTACCATCAAGTCCATCACCTTGAAAGGTGCTCTCTCATCAAGTATGTGCAGCATGTTGATAGAGTATCCTCTCGATCATGCGATCATCTCCAGATTTGGGCATCAAGGTATGCCTCAAAATGGTATTAGTGGTAGGTAAGCCTGCTCGAGATGGTAGATCGAGCCGAGCTTCCAGATTTGCAAATCCTCTGCTGGAACCTCTTTGTACATGTTTTTCATGGATTCATGATTCTTCTTTGGAATCCCATATACATCAATATCATCTTCTCGTTGCCTTTGGAGCATTCAGAATTTCTGCCCATTCTTCAACGAAGAAGAAAACCTTTGACCTTGAGTCATCCACATAATCTTTCCATCGGGGTAGAAGTGAGTGTGGCATAAAATTGCATTATCATCTCATTGTTCCAACTGGTCAATTTCGACCTAGAAAATCTGCAACTCCACATGCGGTGAAACTTTCATGCACATGTGGAAAGAAATCTCTGTGCTCTTCATTGTCAATGTACTTCCAATAACATATCCGGTGTCTGCGACTATGGGCTTCTTGTCCATCAAGATGGTCTCATAGAAGTCCTGCTGCTCTCTCGTGTGAAATCTGGGATCTACAAGACAGTTCTTCTCCTCACGGCATATGGGTCGCTTTGTCTCCATAGCCCGAGACCTCTATCTTTCCTTGCCTTCATATCCTCGGCTTGAGGATGAGCATCATTATGGAGTGGCAGTTTTGGACGAAGTTTCAGAAACTGGTCCTTCATCGTCCGACTCGGTGGTGGCACATCATCCTTGTTCTTTTCAGACGCTGGAATGTTTCGATGGTCCTCTTGGGCTTGGCAGCGAGGCTTTCTTTGGAGCTGCCTTAGCTGGAGCAGATTTCTTGGGCTTTGATGTGGCTCCGGCCTTAATGGCATCACCCATGAGCTTGCTTCGAGGAGGAGGCTGGGCTGCTTCCTCATCCTCATCCTCTCATTTGCATCTGCATGAGGATCAATATACATATCTGCTCTAGCTCGACACATGCACTATCCTCTTTCTCTTGGTGGTTTCTTCACTTTTGCTTGCATTGCCTCTCCCAAATTCAGCTTCTTAGCAACAGTTGATCGCTTGACTTTGCTGGTGCCCTTCTTAGATTGTTGATCTTGTTGCTCTTTGGCAACAACCTTCCTTTAGGCTTTGAGGTCACCTCTTCCTCAACAACAAAATCTGAATCCTCATCATCTGAATTCCTCTTCTTTCTAGCTCTGGTGGCTGCAGGAGGCATGCCACTTGGTGTACTCCTCTCACCATCATCGATGAGCTACTAGGATCGGGACTAGTGCCTGCCTCGAATGTCTCGCAATGGGTGTCTCGACCTGTTCTCTTGTCACGGCATCGACATGGCCGACAACTTTGTGAATAGATAAGGTGTAGGCAGAGAAGAAGAGTCATCACAAACTGCAGAAGTTTTTGCAAAAAAAATGAGTTCAAATTCTAGTATTAAGTTTTCACAGAAGACATTTGGTCGACCGAGTTTAAGGTTCGTGAATCCAAGTGTTAAACAGAGCTTGGCACACCACTTTCGGTTTGACGAAGTGGGTTTCGATCTGCCGAAAACACTAGGGTTTCACAGAATCTTCATTTGGTCACACCGATTTTGCACAACTCGGTTGGACCGAAGGGTGCAAAGGCAATGGCCATAGGCCAAATCGGTCATACCGAAAATATAAAATCGGTCTCACCGAGATGTGTTCCATGAAACCTAACCCTAAAACTTTTACTCGAATCTAGTTCAAACGAACCAATCGGTGTACAGGAGGATTTCAATCATGGCAAGATACTAGGCAATCCAAACGTGCATTGAATCGGAGATGGGAGCACGAGTGGGATCAAAACTCACCCTAACTTGGTGGAGTTTTTCTACAGCGGCAACGGCTCGGAGGAGATGGCCGTTGACGGCGACGGAGACCCTGCGGCGAGGGCGCAGCGACGGCAACGGCGACGATCCGGAGACCAAGGCGACGGCGGCAAGGGTGTGGGGCTAAACGTTTGAAGGAGGAATCAGCGCTGCCCTCGTAATATATACCCTTCATGTCGGTGGGACCGAGTTGTAAAACTCGGTGGCACCGAGATGGATAACTGCTAGGCGATTATGCACTTCGTCACGCCGAAAATCACAACTCGGTTTCACCGAGGTGAAAACCTAGATCAGTCTAAATGCTTTCGGTTCGACCGAGTTTGAGTGAGTTGGTCTGACCGAAATCAATTAGAAGGTTTTGGAAATTAGCCCTTGACGGATCGGTGGCTCCGAGTGCTCCTCACCCGGAGGGTCTGAAAATGACTTGTTCAAAATTTGTGATGTAAGCATGAATAGAATTTGAGACAAGAAAGCATAGATAGCTAGGGGAGGTACTTAGGCATTCTTGTCCATCCATTTGGTCAGAAAAATCAAAACAACCAAAACAACAAATGGATGTCCTCGAATGGATAAAATCATGCATCCAACATGCTCACACAATAAGATAGCAAATGAAATATGTGTCAAACATGCACAACCAAAACTCTAGCAACTAACACACAATTTGTCGATGACTAGGTCATCTTTATATGAGTATATTGACTTAGGAGCCAAATGAGAACATTTGATCATAGGTCATACTCATCGTTTAAGCACAAGTGGGGTTACCACTTTTACATAAAGCATTGATGTGTTCACATCATTTGAAGATGCTTTAGCTCAATTTTTAGAGCAAAGCTCCCCTAGATGTGAGAACCCCTTTAAAGGGTCAAACTAACCTTGGGTTGTCGAGAAGACTTCATGTAGATGTTGAAGATGTGGATGCTCAATGTTGATGGAGATCATCAAGAGTTGGGAGCTATCCTTTGGATTGGGCACTTTCAATACCTACATGGGTTAGTCCCACAAGGAACAAACAAGGATATCCATGGACATAGATTGAAGTTCACAATAGATGATGTCCATGAAAGCAATGATTACCTTGTCCCTTGACTTACCAACAAGAGGGTTTGTGACTCCATGAACTAGTGCACGATGTGGAAGTTGATTGCACAAGTTTTTGCCAAAATGAATGTGAGTGAAGTATGTTGGCGGAGTCACCCTCAAGAACTTTCTAGTTCTTCTTCTTGGGATCCACATCATCTTGATGGGAATCCTTGGGGTTGTAGTTGAGCTTGACGAAGTAGAACTTGACGTTTCCTTGGGAACCCACTTGACCATGGCTTGAGGTGCTTCAACAAATGCATCAATCTCCTCTTGAAGCTTGTCCTTGCCTTTTAGCTTGTGGTCTTGTGGTGGAAGGTCATCTTGAGCTTGTTCCACATTGGAAGAAGTAGGATCATACTTCTCCTTTTGAGGAACAAACGTGGAGTAGGATATTGACCTTCTTCCCACTCAACGCCTTGGCGTTGAACTTTCGCTCAAAACCAATTCCTTGATTCTTCGGTGCCTTCCTTGCTTGTAACAATTTCCTCAAAGTTCTTGCTTCCGGCAAGGCTCTTGTAGACACCTTTCTATGATCCCTTTCAATAAACTATTCTCTTGCTCAAGTGTAACTTGGCTTGAAACATTGTTAGTGGAATCAAGAGAACTACTAGAAGCAACAACATTGGATTTAGCATGGTTATTGTTACTGCTAGAGGAAGAATTTTTCTTATGCTTGTCATGCTTAGTCTTAATGGGTGGCAAGAAATTATACAAGAGAAGTCGTTTGGCAAGATATGAAGAACTCTTCTTTCGAAGATCGTCATTGATTGCTTTTAGAAACTCATGTTCTTGCTCTAGAGTGAGCTTCTCGAAGCGTAGCTTCTCATGAGATCTTAGGAGCTCTCTATGATCTTCTTGAGTTGTTTCATGAGCTAACTTAAGAGTGTTTAGTTCTTTAGTTAGACGCTCAATCTCCTTCATAGCATTGTCATTCAACTCTTCTCGACTATAAAGACTACTAGCATGTTCATCGTTACTAGGCTCACTGGATTTATCATGCAAGAGCTCATCTTCACCAAGCAAGTCATCCTCATCACTATCGAAGTCAATGAATTCAGGGTGTGATACCTTGGGGCCTTTAGCCATGAAGCATCTTCCAATTCCCTCATTTGGTGAATCAAATAAGTCGTAGGAGTTGGAGTTGGAGGATACGAGAGCAAGACCGGCAACACCTTCATCTTGACTATAGTCGGAGTCGGAGTGATAGCTTCCTTCGGATTGATTGTCAGAGTCGGAGCCGGAGACCCATTCACCTACATGAGCTTGATGTTCTCTTCTTGTGTAGCTCCATGATGACTTGTCTTTCCTCTCCGAATCCTTGCTTCTCCGAGAGGGTCTTCGTTCATAACGATCAACTCTGCTCCTTCTCTCTTTCCGAGGTGACTCATCTCTAGAGCTTCTTCTTCTTGGAGATTCTTCTCTTCTCTTGTGGGGAGCCGTACAGTCATTTGAGTAGTGTCCGGGTCTTCCACAATTGTAGCAGTTTCGATCACGACTAGAAGATCTCTTTTCATCATATGATCTAGACTTTGAGCTTCTCTCTTTGCCTCTATTCTTGTAGAATTTGTTGAAGTTCTTGACCATTAGGCTTATCTCTTCATTGGAAACTAACTTGTCACTTGAGGTTGTGGGAGCATCACTTGTAGCTTTGTAAGCACCACTTGACTTGTTGTGAAGCTCTTCCTTATCCTTAAGTGTCATCTCATCAGCAACAATTCTTCCAATGACTTCGGTTGGCTTGAGAGTCTTGTAGTTTGGCATCATTTGGATCAAAGTGCACACGGTGTCATACTTTCCATCCAAAGCTCGAGAATCTTCTTGATGATGAATCGATCGGTCGTTTCTTCGCTTCCTAAGCCGGCAATCTCATTTGTGATGAGAGCAAGCCTAGAGTACATTTCAGCGACTCCTTCACCATCCTTCATCTTGAACTTGTCAAGTTGACCTTGAAGAATATCTAGCTTTGATTCCTTCACGGACTCGGTACCTTCGTGCATTTCAACCAAAGTATCCCAAATCTCTTTTGCATTCTCAAGGCGGCTGATTTTGTTGAACTCCTCGGGACACAAGGCATTGAAGAGAATGTCACAAGCTTGAGCATTGTTTTGCAACATCCGCAATTCTTCGGTGTAGCTTTGCGATCCAAACTTTTCCTTCCTCGAAGAATTCACCTTGCATACCAACACAAATAATGCCCCATGCGGCTGGGTTATGACCAAGAATATGCATTTTCATTTTATGCTTCCAACTAGCAAAATTTGTACCATCAAAGTAAGGAACTCTCTGAAAATTACCCTCACTAGGCGCCATACTCTCCTAGGTTGTGAAACCAAGCTTATGGAGTCAATGCAATGGAAACCAATACAATGGAAACCTGGCTCGATACCACTTGTAGGATCGAAAGTATGTCTAGAGGGGGTGATTAGACTACTTGTCAATATAAAAATTCTGCCTTTTGACAAAGAACAGTTTTGGCGATTCACAATTATGATCAAGTCAAGCATCACCCTACACATGCAATTCTAGAGTATAGGCAGCGGAAAGTAAATTGCACATGTAGTAAAGAGAGGTGGAGAAGAGCAAACGCAATTTTGGAGACGCGGTGATTTTTCCGTGGTTCCGATAGGTGGCGCTATCGTACATCCACGTTGATGGAGACTTCAACCCACGGAGGGTAACGGCTGCGTGAGTCCACGGAGGGCTCCACCCATGAAGGGTCCACGAAGAAGCAACCTTGTCTATTCCATCATGGCCTACGCCCACGGAGGGCTAGCCTTACTCGGGTAGATCTTCACAGTAGGCGATCTCCTTGCCCTTACAAACTTCTTGGTTCAACTCCACATCTCGACGACGGAGGCTCCCAAGCGACACCTAACCAATCTAGGAGGCACCACCCTCCAAAAGGTAATAGATGTTGTAGATGATGATGAACTCCTTGCTCTTGTGCTTCAAATGATAATCTCCCCAACACTCAACTCTCCTCACCGATTTGGCTGTGGTGGAAGAAAGGATTGAGTGGAAAGCAACTTGGGAAGGCTAGAGATCAAGCTTCATATGATGGGAGTGGAGCAACTTGATCTCAACACAAGGGTAGGTAGTTCTCTTCTCGTAAATGTAAGGTAGGAGTGGTAGTTCTTTCGATGGCTCTCTCCACGAATGAAGAGGGGTGGAGGGTATAAATAGCCTCCACACAAAATCCAATCGTTACACACACTTGAGCAATCTCGGTGGGACCGAAGTGGACAACTCGGTGAGACCGATAGTTCAAATAATGTGAGCGTTGGGATTTTCGGTGGGACCGAATATACAATCTCGGTTAGTCCGATTCGTGCAATGACACGAGCATGCCATTCGGTGGGACCGACTTCATCATCTCGGTGACACCGATTTGATGTGTAAGATTCTGAAACTTGGCAACTCATGTTCGGTGAGACCGAGTTCGAATCGGAAAATCCGAGTTTACTAGGGTTTGGCTTATGGCTGAGGTGGTTCATCTCGGTGTGACTGAGTTTGGAATATCGGTGGGACCGAGACTACTTATGAGTGTCTATGGCGGTGAAAGTTGCGATAGTTTAGGAGATGTATCGGTAAGCACTTGAGCAACCGGATCATCATCATAACCTCATCCCTTTTAATAGTATTGGCTTTTCCTATGGACTCAATGTGATCTTGGATCACTAAACCAAAAATGGAGTCTTGAGCTTTTGCCAATGCTTGCCTTAGCATTTTGGGGGTCCACTTCTTGATCCTTGCCATACCCATATCACTGAACTCTCTGAAATGATTCTCAAGTAACTATTAGTTCAATGATATATATGTTGTTATTAATTACCAAAACCACCCGGGGATTAGTTGCACTTTCAGAATGCACGGGCAAGCTACATCAAGAAGATGCATGAGGATATAAGGAACACCATCGAGCGCCAAGTACAACGACTCGCGACCAAGCTCAACGTCAACAAGCAACCCATGATCTTCAACATAGGCTATCTCGTGTGGCTACACCTTCACAAGGACCACTTCCCCAACGAACGCAAGTCCAAACTTCTCCCTCGAGCCGGTGGACCCTTCAAGGTGCTAGCACGCTACAACAACAACACTTACAAGATCGACCTACCAAGCGACAAGTACAACGTGAGCGACATCTTCAACGTCAAAGTCCTCTCGCGTTACCATGATGATGAAGATTTCGATACGAGGTCGGATCTTTCCCAAGGGGGGGGAGATGATGCGGAGCATCCCACGATCATCCCCATGGACGCATCTACATCCCCTATAACAACACTTGGACCTATGACTCGAGCAAATGCAAGAGCTCCTGAAACCGAGGTGACATCACTCCTCTCACAACTCCCTTTCGATTCACATGAGACATGGTTACTACCTCAAACAGAGACGCTTTGCATACTCAGGTACCAAGGAGTTAACCATGGAGAAGCTAGGAAGCAAGGAGAACCGGAAGCGGAAGACATGCGTGAAGATGGAGAGGAAAAGCGCCAAGTCCCAGACTGGCTGGACGATCCTGACGACGGCCCGGACGATCCGGCCAGAGCCCGGATGATCCGGACCCCGGTCCAGACGATCCGGCTAATGCGCACCGAAGACATGCGAAGCTCTCACCTGAAGCCAGATCATCCGGACGATGTCCCGGATCATCCGGACCCTGCCCGGACATCCGGACCCCCAGCCGGACATCCGGACCTGCACCGCCACTAGTCGCGCCTCCAGCTCATCTAGGCCTCCACCCGGATCATGCGGACAAGCCCGTCATCCGGCTCCACCCTCGGATCATCCGGCCAGCGCCTGCGCGTGCTTGTTGGGCTGAGCCCATGTACCCCTTCGCCCCCTAGCCTATATATAGGACTCCTCCTCCTCACTTCAAGACTTAGCATTGTGATAGCTCATTTTGAGATAGAGCATTTCTCATCCGTACCGGGTCTACTGCACGTGATGGACCGCGCCTCTTCGGAGAAGATCCATTCGGATTCAAGGCCTCCATCCGGAGAAGACAATCAAGACCTCCTCACGGAGAGGACCGGTTACTCGTGTATCGTCCTTTGTTGACTTTGGATCTCGTGTTACTATGTGCCTCGATGATCTAGACCTTGTGTGATTGATCTCTTGTCGGTTGAGTGTTCCTCTCGTTCCCCTTTGTGTTTTTCCCCGTGTTCTTCTGCGCGTTCTTCGTGTATCCCCGTAGGATCCTCTCCAAACGTGAAAGATCGGCCCCTAGGGTTCCGCCCTACATCAAAAGGCCATGGAACAGCTAGGAGCATTGGACAAGACGGCGAGGACACCAAGCGCAAGGAACAAGATGAGGAGCTGCCAGGAAGCTACAGCTCTCGGACGTCCGACGACCTCCGGACGTCGACGATCTCCGGACGTCCGACGCCTGGAGACTCCACCAGCTAGATCGACCCCAACCGAGGCAACCTACAGCACCTGGATGACTAACCAAGGCCGGACGTCCGACGACCACCAGCCACCGGACGACCGACATCTTCTGGAAATCCAATGTGGCTATCCAGAGCCAAAACGCCGAACATCTAACAAGTACCGGAAAACCGGACACTCGCGAGCCACCGGACGTACGGAACCTGTCGGACGACCAATGCCTGTGTGCGCGCAGAGTAACGGGCCGAGGCCCATGTATCCCTCACTTACCCCTTCGTGGCCCTAGACTATATATACTCCTACACCTCCTCCTAGTTAGGGTTAGCATTGTCATAGCTCATATTTGAGATAGAGCTTTGCTCATCCACTTGGTTACTTCTCCATCGGAGTCGAGCGCCTCTTTGGCCCAAGCGGATTCAATACCCCATTACGGGAAGAACTCAAGACCTCCTCATAGAGAAGAACCGGTTACCCTATGTATCGTCCCTTGTTGGATTCAGATCGTGTATCTCTTTTTGTTTTGAGGATCTAGCATATGTGTGACCATCTCTTGTTGGTTGAGTGATTTATCTCGTATTTCTCTCATGTTTCCCTTGGTTCCCCTCGTTTCCCCTCTCGTGTTCTTTGTGTTCTTGGTAGGATTCCCTCCAAACGAGAAATATCGGGCATCTAGGGTTCCATCCTACATCAAAAGGCTACATCAACATCGAAGAAAAACCATTTGAGCGAGGGATTTGCAAGTACCAACGTAGGGTGTCCTCGATAAAAGGATCCTGGGGTCGGTGAATATTGTGAAGCAGAACTTGGCCCGCAATTCAAGAAAGGCATAATACAAATCTTCGGGTGGATGTGGTCATGAGATCCTAAGGTTAGAGTTAGCAACATCATTTAACCCGAATAGAAGAGAGATCAGAGTCCCGGAGTATAGTCGAGGAATAAAAGATCCTAATACCACCCAATGGCGACGTGGGCCCGTAAGCCATACATCCATGTTAGTAAAACAGTTTTTCAAAGACTAGACTCAACTTCGACCAAGGAGTTGGAAAGGGGATCTACTGGCTGTTGGCTCTAATACCAACTTGTGGAGCCCCCGATTCAATCGTACACTAATCATACACGCAAATGTGTACGATCAAGATCAGGAACTCATGGGAAGATATCACAACACAACTCTAAACACAAATAAAAGAATTCAAGCTTTATATTACAAGACAGGGGCCTCGAGGGCTCGAATACAAAATCTCGATACATAAGAGTGTCAGCGGAAGCAACAATATCTGAGTACAGACATAAGTTAAACAAGGATGCCTTAAGAAGGCTAGCACAAAAGCAATATGATCGAAGAGGCAAGGCGTCCTGCCTGGGACCTCCTAACTACTCCTGGTCGTCGGCGGGCTCCACGTAGTAGTATCCATCGGTGGTGGCATCTGGCTCCAGGGATCAACCATCTGGTTGCATCAACCAGAAAGAAGAAAGAAGGGGGGAAAGGGGTAGCAAAGAACCCGCGAGTACTCATCCAAAGTACTCGCAAGCATCAGATCTATACTAAGTATGCATTGGTATCAAATGGAAGGTTTGTATCTATGGACTGAACTGCAGAACGCCAAAATAGAGGGGAAGGCCTAGCCTATCAAAGACTAGCATCTTCAAGCATCTTGCAGCATGTAGAAGAGTAAAGAATAGCTGTTTATATTAACAAGCATGTGGTAGAATCAACGCCCAGAGATTCTTCCTCGACTCCCTGCGAGAAAGAAATCTCAGAGCCACATATCCATCACATATCTCAAGTATCCGTTTCTAGTTATATTAGATCAGGATATAAGTCTGAACATCCGTTACCGTGGACACGACTATTAATAGATAATCTTTCCTGCAGGGGTGCACCATGTTTTCCAACACGCTTGATTACTCTAGCCAGACACACTTGCGTCATGCCCAGCCTCGGAAGATCAACACGTTGTAGCCCTACCTAGGCTCAACATAGAGGTCCCCACCAGTCTACATCCTAAGCACTCCGGGGTCTGGGCCCATCGCCCGTTGCACTCTGTATCATTGCGCGCAGGGCGATCCAGGCCACCTTCACTGGGGCGATGACCAGGCCATGCCGCAATGCTGAACTGGATGTCTGACAAAGCTTCGACTGATATTGCGACGTCGAGGCCCATAACAATTCTCGCATGGTGGTTAGTGTGTAAAGGCCAAAGGCACTCAGAATAAATACCCAAACCATTAGTGTATTATTAGCTTGCGTAGACGACCAGAGACTGATGATCGATGTGACCCCATCACCCCATCTTGTGGACTTACGGCAAGGGCCCAGAATGCCCAGTCCGTGCCATGTAATTATCTTGCGGGTGCTCTCCGGGCCCGCCCGACTTTCACAAAGGTCTCAAGTAAAGCCAAGGTAACCGTGCGTCCAAACATCAATAGGGAAAACCCGAGGAATCACCCTCGATGGATTCCACTCAATGTAATCGTCAAGGTGGACGTAAGAGGAACCACCCTCGAGGTTCACACTTGAGGGGTTGCACGACAGAGTCGTATCGGGAGTGGTAAAGGAGGAATCACCATCGATGACCACGACTGAATAGCTACACTACAGAATTATCATCAGGAGTGCATTACGAGGTATCACCCTTGGCACTCGATAGTAACTATGCAGAGTCGTACAACTAAGGGGGTGAAGTGATGTGAGGTGTCGGGCTCGGGTCGTCAATCATGTTGATCGAGTCGTCGATGATGAAACAGGGGCAACAAGGACAAGGTTGGGGTCAGTGATGGATCACTAACCAACCTATACTAAGCTGTAACATCCCAAAATTCTAAATTTTGGAATGTTATATTACAAATAAATAGTTTTCATTGTTTGTTTGATTGTGGTGTGGTTGTTTGTGTGAAATTTACTGAAATTTAAAACTTTTTGGAAGTTAAATGAGAGGGAATGAAATGACTTTCGCCAAACTTTCACCTTGCATTTATGATCTCCATGAATTCAAATTGTTTTCAAATACAAAACCCTAGAGAGAAGATGACATGACTTCTTCTTTTATAAATGAAAAGGGTTTTGAAAAGATTTGAATTTCATTTGGAAATATTTCCAATTCGGAAACTTTATGCAACTTAATGATTTTCATGAGAGAAGATAAAATGACTTCTTCAATGTATGAAATTTGAGTTGGAAGTTTAAATGAATCAAATTTAAAGTCCCTTTGAAATTATTTTCAATTTGGAGTTATTTGGGTTTTATTCAAATTATTTTTCTCCAAAAATAAAATATATGGAAAATAGGGTAAAATGATTCCCTAAAATAGAAAATTGGAGACAAATAAATTCAAAATCATTTTAGTATTTTTAAAATGATTTTTATGGGGTTTTATTGCTCCAGTAGCACTATTTGGTTTATTTGAATTTTTGTGTATTTTATTTGACTCTGAGAAATAGCTCATGTTGTAGAAAATATTTTTCAGAAAATTTTGATATATAATATGCCAATGTAGAATTTTATTTCTATTTTCCTTATTCAATTTTTTACTTTCTGTTTTTATTTTTTAAAAAAGAAACTCTATGTGCGTCCCATAACTATCCGACGCGCACGTGCACAAGATAGTCAGCAGACAGGCCCGTAACCGTTTTTATTTATTTTTCTCGGTTATGCTTAGAAAAAATATATTTTCAGAAATATTTCTTTTTCTTATAAAAAGTGCAGCGCGTGCGCCGGCCGGCCGAACCCGTGCGTTTTTCTCTTTTCTATCTTTCCGTCTGCGTTTAGTCCCAAATTGCCTAGCCTTTGACCCATAAACCTCTTTCCCACCTATAAATATAGACTTATAGAGCCTTCAAAAATCATCAACTGCGGGTTAAATCAATATTTTGGTTTGACTAGCTGAAAAATATATTTCTTCTCTCCGGCGAGACTTCTAAAAATTGTCTCCTTTCTGTGAAGTCATTTTTTTCTCTGTCTTATAAAGGTATCTTTCTTCGTATTTTTTATATATACTTCCATCGCTTATTATTTTTAGACTAGTGTACGTTAGAATAATTAAATTTATAAATTAGTCCCTGTATTTACATTTTAAGACTAGAATTATTTTAGCCATAGCCCTTTTTTTCTGTAAAATAGTTTGACCCGGATTTTTCGAATAGCCATAACTTTTTACTCGTTCATCCAAATTAGACGAAAGCAACGCCAATATTTTCATCCTGATTCCACCTATCTAGTGAATCTATTAAATCAACTTTTGCAACTTTCAAATTTCGAAATTTGTTCAGATTCATACTCAAATGTCTTTTGATCATATCTTTTTATCCGTACCTCCGTTTTTGATGAAACAAACGCCTAAATCTTCGTAACGATCCCCTCTGTCCAGTAAACCAACTTGAATATGTTTTTAACAATTTAAAATTTGAGTTTAGTTCAGATTAGTATTCAATATTGTTTCGGTTGTTTCTTGAGTTTCGTAACTCCGTTTGAGTTGATTCTTTTTGCAAATCATAGCTAATCACATGTACCTACTGTTAGGATCTAATCCACATAAATATAATGCTATTAAAATTTGTTTTCTGTTTAGATTCATTATTTGCTTGTTTTTGAGTTTTATTTGGATCTTTCCTCGATTTCCCTTTGCATCTTTTGCTTGAGTGCTTATGTATGTAATTGCTTGCTCACGATAGATTGAACAGAGTGTGATGAGTAGAACTATCAGGAATTATGAGTGTGAAGGATCTTCATCAACAGTACAAGGCAAGTTCACACTTTGATCATATCCCTATATTACCCAGTTTTTATGCATTAGTTTCAACCCTCAAACATTGCATGAGTAGGTTCGATAACATGTGGGTACTGGAAAGTAGTTGATGAGGTAGGAACCTATTGTCTTATATCCAATCCTTGGGAGTTACTATGTTATGCTTATATTGCTATGCTATGCTCGTGGACGTGGTTTGGTTTGCGGGAATTCATGAAATATGTGAGAGATATTTTTAACTAAGGTTTTAACATAAGGTGGCTACATTAACACACATCTGGGTGGAATGGTTGGGGCACCCTGGAGAACCCAGTGGCTTGCTCGGGCACCTGGAGAATCCAGTGTTGTCCTAGGAGATCCTAGGGACCCGTGTGATCATCCTATGGAATGCCACCCAGGCTCAAAGGGATCATATGATATTTCATAACTAGAAACTTCCGTGTGCAGCCACAAGCCATTATGGGCTCTGGCATAGTTGAGTAAGTTGTGTGATCTCTTGAAGAGGTGGACTAGCAGATGTAGGGGGGTTGTAGGTGTACCGGTCCGCCCGGAGTAGAGAGTAAATGCTTCTGAAAGACTGTGTCTCGGTCATCCCGTTCTCAAACACCAGGAAGTGCGAGGACTTCAAGGGAGGCGATCGAGTCTTGTGGCGAAAAGTGTGCAACCTCTGAAGAGTGTATAAACTAATCATGGTTAGCCATATCCCCGGTTATGGACAATTTTGAGTATCTGGAAGTGGATATTATTGTTGATCTCATCACTCTTATTTAATGTATTGGGTTTAATGATTAATTATGGGATTGAGTTGGGGGAACCTTCTCAATATCGGTACAAACTTTCTAGTAAATAAAATTTATTCCTTTGTTGTAGGGAAAAATTAGCTTTATGCAAAAACTAAACTTAGAGCCTCCACCAGCCAAATATGCATGTAGTGATAGATATTGTTCATCATTATTCTACAGTGTGAATTTGCCAGTACATTCAATGTACTGACCTACATGGCTGCAACATCTCATGTTGCAGGAATCTTACGACGAGTAAGTGATACGTTAGGGTTGCGATGTCTACACTCAACTTTGCCGTTGGTGTTGTTGGGACTCCACAACCTTGATGTTACTTCCGCTATATGGATTGAGGCAATAGTATTTACGTTACTTTATACATCTAATTTACCTCTGTTATAAATCCCCGTGTACTGTGTGTGTCAGCATACCGACCCAGGGACAATACTTAAGCACAGAGGCTTGATCGTTTGAGGTTGGGTCGCTACATAAGCAGTTTAGGATAAGCAGGTAAGGTACAACAGCGGGTACAAAAGCAGGCTATGCATCAGAATAGGAGCAATCAATTATAGTAGCAAAATCTAATGCAAGTATGAGAGAATGGAATGGTCCATATCGGGATGATCAAAGGGGGGGCTTGCCTAGAAGCTCCGCTGAAGGGGAAGAAGAGTCGTCGGTGACGTAGACAATCACAGGGGCATCATGCTGCGGTCTCGGGGGCTAACGGAGAGAAGAGAGGGAAGAAAGAGTAAATACAGAGCAAACAATAGCGGTACTATGCACGACAAGACAAAAGCAGCGCCAGGGGTGATCTAACGCAGTGCTACGCGATACCGGGGAAGGGGGATAACATCCGGGAAAGTTTTCCCGGAGTTAGGCATTTTCGGACAGACGAACCGGAGGGGAAAGGTTGCATGTTCTCTATGCTAGGGATGTGTGGCAGACGAAAAAACTACCTATTCGGATTCGTCTTGTCGTTCTGAGCAACTTACATGTGGAAAACATTTTGATCCGAGCTATGGATTATTCTACTCCCTCCATTCCTAAATATAGGGTGTATAGTTTTTGGCACGGAAATTAAAGAACACACGTGGAGGGAAAGTTTCACAAGTTTTGGGCGAGATTTCACCTGACTAATTGACATGAGAAAATAGAGGAGGTTGTCTGATATAAGGAAATGTAATCAAATCCCTAAAAAAACATCCAAACGAGTGGTGCAACGCAATACATCTTATATTTCGGATTTTTTTCTCAAAAATCTATACACCTTATATCAAGGAACGGAGGGAGTATATGATTTTTCAAAGATTTAACAATACCCAGAAAATCCCTGAAATTTTGCGAAGTCCAAGAATTCGTCAGTTTTTTTAAACATCACTTAGCGATTTTCGAAGGCTATAGCTATTGTTCTGTACAACCTATGAGTTAGTGCTTTATATGAATTTTGAGCATTACTTTGCGGTCTACATGTTAGTATCACTTTCATCCATTTTAGAGTTCATCTGCTTGATCATCAACAACTCTAAAGTAGCTATGAAAATAAAGTTTTTTTCGGTTTTTCTGTTAACAGAACATAGAACATTGTGATATTCGTAGGAATTAATCCACGCATTATCTGAAACAGTTCCAAGGGAACAAAATGAAGCTTGTTATGTCTACTTTACGTTCATATAATTTTTACCCATGTTAGGACTTGTCTTAACGCTGTTTAGGGGCTGTTTAGAGGGCTAGTCAATGTATAAATGGAAAAGCTAACTAGTAACAGCTACTGTAGCTAGTAGCAATAGTAGGATCAGCAGAGCAGCGTTGGCCAGTGGCGTGGCTCAGGCGCTGCTGGCGTGCGAGGCGCAGCAGCATCCACAAGCGGAGCAGCGCAGGGCATGCACGGGCGCCGGTTTCCCTTGGCAGTCGTAGCAGGGAGAGCAGGCGGCGGCAGCAATGCTACGGGGTGGCAGCGGCGTTGGTAGCGCAGCAGCAATAGCAAGGATCAGCAGCCGTGGGCGGCGGCTGCACCGAACAGCAGGAGCAAGGGCGCGGCCCGGCGGATGCGTCGTCGTCGCGAGGAGAGCGGCAGAGCAAGCAGACGGCGCGGGGTGCAGGTGGGCGAGGCAGGGGCTCGTGGCGAGCGCGGCCGAAGGGCGCTGGCGGACGGATGTGAGGTTCAGCCACGATGATTTTGGCGTCCCTACGGCGGAGAAAACGTAGGCGAGGAGAGGGGAATCGTTAGTGGAGCTCACCACGAGCTCACGGAAGAGCTCGGTTCGGTCAGTGGTGGCTCGACGGCGACGTTCGCGATGATGGCGATCGGCAGCCGTGCACGGAGAAGACGACGAAGATGGTGAGATACGGGGGCGCCCGGCTTGTCCTTGTGCTCGGGAAGGAAGAAGGCGAAGGCGGTGGTCCCCCCGGACATCCCCAGGCGATGCGGGGAGGCTCCTGGCCACGCGGTTGACGGTGGTGCTACGCCAGATGAGCACGGGAGGGAGAGGATGGCGATGCAGAGCAAATGGGGAGGGGGTCCGGGGGCAGCTTGGGTTTGGGCAGGGCCTCGGGGCAGAACTTGTAGGCGACGGGGTGCCGCGGGGATGGCTGCACGTGGCCAGGCGCGAACATGGACGGGGTTGCAAGATGGGCTGGGCTCCCACTGTTGATCTAGAGCCCAGTCCACCAGTAGTTTAGCTCCTTTCTTATTTTTCTTTTCTGTTTCTTTTATTTCCCTCCTACTTTGCCTATTAATGGAACTACTAAATGAGTTTTGTTTAATACAAAACTTGGCACAAAAATACAACGCAATATTCTGTGTTGCCACAAAAAGTTCCAAAGCATTTGGGAGTGTCCAGCTATTTGTAGAAACAGAAACGCCCAATTTTAAATGCCGCTGAACCACTAAATAAATTTACAGGGACACTTTGGGAATCCAAAAGAGGTTGGTTCTAATATGAAAAGTATCCAGGGATTATTTGCTACACTTTGAACATTTTAGTTTTCATGTTTGACCAATTTGAATTTTTGACTTTAAATTTGAATTTGAATTTGAACATTGATTTGGATCAAGTGAGGATTAGCAACAGTAATGTGATGACTTGGCACCATTAACTTGGGATTACTGTAGATTAATTATCTGGGCGTCACAAAAGCGCTACCACTCTACAAGCTATTATGATGCACATACAACTTCAAATGGACGGATGCTGCCACAACCGGATTGGAAGAAATTAAAACCCTTCTTGCAAGCAACCCAATCCTAGCTGCGCCAGGTGTTGGAGAGCCCATGTTGTTATATATTTCAGCGACTAACCAAGTGGTTAGTGCCGTGCTCGTTGTCGAACGATGGGAAGAGGGACATAAATTCCCCACCCGAAACCAGTCTACTATGTATTGGAGGTTCTTACACCTTGCAAATCGCGATACCCCCACTATCAGAAGATAGCCTACACATTCTTCATGGCATCCTGCAAACTTTGACACTACTTTCAGGAGTGTTCGGTCACAGTGGCATCCGAAGTACCACTCAATGACATTATCAATAACAGGGGCGCTACTGGCCACATAGCCAAATGGGCCATCGAGCTATTACCGTTCAAAATCATATACAAGCCACGTCGGGCTATTAAATCCCAGGTATTGGCCGACTTCATCGTTGAATGGACGGAAGACGAACTCCCTAAAGAGTACAGCTCATACTCCAATTGGATTATGTACTTTGATGGCTCTAAAATGCTGGCTGGACTGGGGGCTGGTGTAATCCTCACATCCCCTACCGGGGACATAGTCTGCTATAGACTGCAAATTATGTATACGAACTCTAACGATGCAGCCGAATACGAGGCGCTACTATACGGGCTTCGCATGGCTCTCTCCATGGCTATACAACGCTTGGAGGTGCGCGGTGATTCGAACCTCGCAATTTCCTAGATCAATGGAGAGTTTGATGCAAATGACCCAAAAATGGTGGCATATCAAAATGCCACATTAAAAATATCAGCTCAGTTTGAAGGACTTGAGTTCCATCACGTCGCTTGAGAAAGTAATTAGGCGTCCGACATCCTCGCTCTTATGGACGCTAAGCGCGACCATGTACCACCTAACACCTTTGTGGAACGGCTCGTCAAGCCATCCGTAGTGTGGCAGGGTGAGAGCGGGGAAAGCGGTACGGACCTGATCACACTCACAGCTGCTGAATACAATGTAGACACCATCGATGGTCCGGATATCGAGATAACACCCTCTGCCCATGAGATCATGGCGGTTATTGCCTCTGGACCGAACCCTTCCCGGCCTACCTTAATAGACATGAGCTCCCCGACGATCAAAATGAAGCTTGGTGCATAGTTTGGCGCTCCAAAGCCTTTAAAGTACATGAGGGTGAATTGTACAAAAGAAGCACTACCAGAGTCCTCCAAATGTGTATCTCCGAAGAGGAGGGAAGGCAACTCTTGGCAACAATACATGCCAGTCTCAGTGGTCACCATGCCTCAGCCTGCGCCCTTGTAAGTATGGCATTCCGGACAGGCTTTTTCTGGCCTACGGCTCGAGCATTGTCCAACACTGCGTGGGTTGTCAGCTTTTCGCCAATCAAAGCCACATGCGTCCCACCGCATTAAGAACAATCCCCATTACTTGGCCCTTTGCAGTTTGGGGGCTTGACATGGTTGGACCCCTTAATGGGGGAAGCCACAAAAAGAAATACTTGCTGGTCATGGTTGGTAAATTCACTAAATGGATAGAGGCCAAACTAGTAAAAACAGCTGAGGCCGGACCAGTGATTGACTTTATATCCGGCGTAGTCCACCATTATGGTGTCTCGCACAGTATCATCACTACAATGGCTCTAACTTCACAGCTGATGAGGTGAAAAGTTGGTGCGCTAAATTGGGCATTAAACTCGACTATGCATCCGTATACCACCCTCAAACAAACGGCCAAGTCGAACGGGCCAATGGTCTAATCATGAGTGGTATTAAGCCCATGTTAGTGGGCTCTTTACGAGAATCAGACAAGCACTGCGTTGAGGAACTCGATTCCGTAATTTGGGGACTCCGGACCACGCCTAATCGAATGATCGAATAAACACCTTTCTTTATGGTGTATGGCGCAGAGGCCGTATTGCCCTGAGATATTATTCATGACTCACCTACAATGCGCATGTACAATGTCGGAGAACTTGTTCTACACCTCCCGGAGAAGAAAAAGGATAAGATCAAACCCAAATTGGAGGGCCCCTTCATCATAGATGAAGACCTTACTGGAGGAGCCTATTGGCTTCGCAATGCAGAGGATAATCTCCTTGAGCCGAACCCATTGAACGTCGCCCGACTCCAAAGATTTTACGCATAGTTCGGCCTCCTTAGGTTTCATTTTAAACTAGGTTTTTTCTATTTTCTCTCCCCTTTTAATTTTTCCCTTTTCTTCTTAAATGTATGTTCGGATCGACCGCGTTGTTGGGAGTACACATCTTTAAATGTATACACCCCACCATACATGGGGGCTTCTTTTAAAAGAAGCATTTTATTGAAAAGCTTACAAGCATATTTTGTCCGTATTGTTTGTTGTTTCTGCCATTTTATGCACCTCTATGACTTAAGTTTTTGCCAAGCTAGGTTGCCTTGCTCCTGTGCTTATACCCTACTTTCCCCATTGTTCGGCTAGGGTGTAAAGGGAGCACCTCTATGATTGTTACAACCGGGTTATCCGGACCTATACCTCAGACCGATGAAGCCGAAAGCTAGCGTTCTTAAGGAATAATTGGTCGGCACATATACAACAGACTGTTTTTGGAAAAAACTATGAAATTGGCTACCTATACTTCAGATACGAGCCTAGCCTAACGAAAGGAACCTCTAACAGAACTATTTTTCTTGGAAGATGTTTCTTACTTTAAACAGTAATATAACATAACTCCCCGAACACCTTTTGTCTGTTCGAGCAATATGATCGGATTGCCTGGTTTCCGACAATACTGAATGTTTTTTTAGTTAAACATAGTATATGGAAACGCTCCAACTTTTTGGTTCTGAGGTAGAAGCCGAAGGTCTGCGATGAAATTTTTTTCATAAAATTCAGCAGGAGATAAGTTTGGTCATAAAGTACAGTGATACATCGAATTGTACGCCTACTCTCTTTCTGCGCCATCTAGTAGACTATCTATTTACAATCTTGTTGTGAAAATTTTGCCGTTGTCATTACCTTGTCATATACCAAGCTCACAGGAATTTCCTTCCCGTCAGGTCCTTGTGGTCCAACTCGGGCCATATGGTTCAGATCAAGACCGGTATAGCATGTCTTCACCATGGCCCATGCCTCTCGAGCGCCTTCACGCCATGCAGACGTCTTCCACAACTTGAAGCGACGCCGAGCACCCTTTAATAGATCTGCCAACCCCTCCATACTTTCTGGAGGGATGTCGGAGGACCATAAGGCTGTGGCCATCGTCATCATGGCCTTCCGGGCACGCTCGTGCAGCTTTGCTAGCTCCTTTAGAACGTCGCTTTGTAGGCCGAACACTTCCTCTTCGAGGCGGCCGGTCAACATACTTGTATCAACCGAACTATAAACATTCCGCATTATATGATTATATCAATAATCCGGACTGTTCACAAGTCATACCGAATATGCGGCCCTTCATCTTCAGGTTTTCCTGTTGTGCCTCCAAGTGTTGAGCCTTTAAGCTCTTTATCTCTTCGGCCTGCTTCTTCACTTCTTCTTCTTGTTGTTTATCTTTGCCAAAATACATTGGGGCACTCTTCATTTCCTCAAGCTTGGAGATAGCGGCATTTAGCTCTGTCTGACTTGTCTCGAGCTCTTGGGACAATGCACTGTTCTTCTCCTTGAGAAACTATAGTCATCAAATGATCCTCAAATCGGCTTTGTCCACCCGCTTTAAGTCTCGGGGGTTACTGCTGTTTATCTACTAAGTTTATATAAATCTATACCTACATATCCTTTGAAAACAGGCGAGCAACCCCTGTGAGTCCGTCCCGGGCAACTCGGATATATGCACCTACAGTACTTAGGGCGGTAAACTCAGGATCTGTTAAGGCAGGGGCGCGCAAGGCTTCTTTCAAGTGATGACGCACTCTCAACTTAGGAGTTAGTGACAGACATATCATCCGGCTCTCCGTGAGGCGAATGAGTCTATGCCGCACCAGCATGCGCCCCCGTCCTGGTTGATGTCTCCGGCGCTGTATTGGTCGTGGCTCGGCTGGCTGTGATCTTGTTGACGGTTCGCCGTATACCCCTCCTGCGATGATAGAAGGAGGATGCGAATGACAATTCGGGTTCACGCCTGAATATGAAATAGGAGGAATATACCTTTTCAGTGATGGAGTAGGTTCAGTGGTGCTTCCGACTTCCTTTTGTTTTGCACGACCCATCCGCGAAGGTGTTGACCTTCTCTTGGTCGCCCGTCCCTGGGTACATGATGAGGACATCAATACCATTGTTACACCCACAGCCCCTGCTGCTATACATACTGGACCAATTACTAGAGCTCGCGCACGCCAACTAAATTACCAGGTACTTTCGTTTCTTGGTAATGATTCTAATGTTCATGAGAATACGATGTTGCCTAAATTGGATACATTTGTTTTGCTTACAAATGAAGGGCCTAGCTTGGAGAAGGATGAACATTGGAGCAAGAACAAGCATGGAGATGATGGCATGCGCAAGGGGAACAAGAGCGGAGTTACAAGTGATGATTTCAGGACTTTGAAGCCACCATAATGGGTGCATGAAGCCTTGGACGAAATATACAAGATGCCACTTCATAAATTTCGTCCCGAGGCTATTCTAGGTGCTGCGTCACCTTATTATTGGGCGAGGCCCACGTAATTTCAAAATACATAATTATAGGCTATTTTTAGAGTCCGTTTGTGTCGGGAAACAAGAGATAGGGTTGATTTCGGACCCCTCCACCAAGGGCCACGTAATCCCCCCCCTCTTCCTCCATATATACAGCCCTTAGGGCATCATTTAGACTTTGGGTTTTGTTTAGATTAAAGTTCGCCATAGCTGCAACTTAGCGTACTTCGTTTGTGTTCAACGACCAGACAAAGGCGTCACAAAACCCCACCTTGATTAATAAAGCTTTCATCTTATATTCGCGATATCCAGATTGCAATCTCAGTTTCTTGCTTGTTCTACGTTTGCTCGTAGGAAACAGACCCTCGTGGTCAGGTTGATCATGCTCCGGCGTGATCAATAACCTCTCGGAGTTGGTTTAGCGATTGCTAAGGCGCGACGTCCTCGCACATTCGTAGTCAGATCGTCAAAGTCGACTTCCACCAAAGCGATATCCATCATCTCATCGAAAGACGGGACACCTTTGCCTCTATCAAGTGGTATCGATTTCCGGTTGCTCGGTGAGATTTCTGATTTCGTCGTTTAGATCGAGTCATTCTTCATACCTATAGTCCACGAAAAAGCCAAAAAAAATTAGGGTTAGTTCATCCCATCCGAACCAATCGAGCCTTTGCATAATCTTTTACGTATTTGCTTTGTTGAATTTGCGGTTGCATCGTCGTGTCAAGTTGTTGGTCTTAGTGTCTAGTCCTTTAGAGTTTGAGTTCTATTCACGAGGTTGTCACGTCATTGCTGCCATATCACTGCTTGCATCATCATCGTCGCTGCTGCCATATACCACCACCACATATTCATTGCCAATCCGAGTCCATATCGCCACCACATATCCGCCGCCATCACGCCAATCCGAGTCCACCGCAACATATATCCACCACCGGTCAAGTTCCACAGATTCATCTCCGCCACGGTCCAAGTTCCACAGTTTCATCTCCGCCACGGTCCTATTCGAGTCCGATATTTTGTTACTCTGTTTTGGATTTCGAGATCACGCCATACTACGAGTGGTGACAGAGAAGGACTCCCCAACTTCCGTGGTACCCTTGATGAAATAGTTCCAAACTCAAAAAAACTAAGTGCGGAAAATTACGGCTAGGCAGTTTTTAGACCATTTGTACACTTTTGAAAAAAAATTAGTTCTTGAGCAAAAAAAAGAAGAAAAAAACAAGTGCAAAAAAAAGAAAAAAAGAAAAAAATCAGTGTGCTCCTCCCTTGTTTACGTCTTGCGCTGTGATTTTGTTGGTGTTCTAGGCTCGCGTCTCTAGCACAGTCTAGCCTAGGGCGAGCACTGATACCGTCGTTGGCGTTTATTCAACTTTGCATCTCTGAATTGATTATTCTTGACCCTTTTGCTACCATATTATAAGCCTTCCCAGCTCCACATACATCTACGCCGTGCATTTGACTCTCCCTGGTAATCACTCTATCCAAGCTTTGAGAGTTTTGACTACAGCGGTTGCCGATCACCGCTTCTTCTTTGGGTAAGAACTGGTAAGAATTTGAGATTTGCTTGACGGATTTGTGACACCCACCACCACCTCTTGTTAGTAGTCTGTAGGATCATATTCTTGTGTGTTTCTATTGCTGCTAACCATGCCAGGATCACAAGCCGACGAGACTGACTTGGAGAACATGACGAATAAGGAGTTGCATGATAAATTTCAGCAAATGATGAGAGGACAGGTGCAAGATGTGCTAAACAGATTTGAAGAGGCCATGGAGAAGATAGATGGCATGGAGAAGACGTTCGAAACAAAGCTCGATAAAAAGTTTAATGAATTGCTCGCGCGTCTTCCACCACCACCACCCGCTGCACCTAACGCACCTCTACAACAACAACAACGACTACCTCCACGTCGAGAAACAGCCCTCCGCCGAGCGAGCCGTGTCCCTCTTGCGTTTGGCCAAACTGTTGGTGCTCTTTGTTGATATACGTGACTCTTACTCTTGATGCGGAGGAGGATGATTATGTGGGAGATTACGAGGATGAGGTTGATCAAAATCAGAACTACGTGCAACCACCTGCACCACAACCACCAGGTCGTCCACATGCAAATAATCACAATGGTAGGGCTCTCCCTCAGGTATGAGATCATGACCATCTTCCTAAACTGAAATTGAATATTCCACCATTTGAGGGTAGATATGTTCCTGATATATATCTTACTTGGGAGTTAGAAACTGAACAACGATTTACATGTTTACAATATCCGAGGAGAGGCGGGTTGCTTGCTTCTTGTTTGTGCTTTCACTAGTTTTGCATGTGTATGGTGGTCTGAACATTGTAGACTATATCCTATTCCACCTACTTGGGCTACTTTGAAAACTGCTATGCGTACTCGTTGGGTTCCACCATATTATCAACGTGAATTGCTTCAAAAATTGCAGCGTTTAGGACAAGGGAAAAATTCTGTAGAAGAATGTTATCAGGAATTACAAACTGGCATGATTAGATGTGGTATTGTTGAGGAGAATGAAGCTATGCTTGCACGTTTTATGAGTGGATTAAATAGAGAGATTTAGATCATTCTAGAGTATAAGGAGTATACTAATATCACTCGTTTATTCCATCTTGCTTGTAAATTTGAGCGTGAAGTGCAGGATCGACAAGCATTGGCGCGAACTAACTTTTTCTGCAGGCCGACCTTCATCATGGACACGCGTGCATCTTCTACTTCAATTGCACCAGCACCTCCATCGGTGCCATCTCGGCCGTGATACAAGAAAGCACAACCACCATTATCGCCAAGAGCGCACTGCCGGGCCTCCTGAGTTCTTCTTCCATGGCATCAGCAGGGCACACAAGTGATATTATTTGTCATTGTTGTAAGGGAAGAGGTCATTATCGAGAGAATGCAAATATTAGCGTGATGATTGCTCACGAGGATGGTGGGTATGAGTCCGCTAGTGACTATGATGAGGAGACTTTGGCTCTTATTACACGTGAAGAACATGGTGGAGATGGTTCTGATCATGAGACGCAATACATGGCTCCTGAAGACGCTGACAGGTATGAATGTTTAGTTGCTCAATGTGTTTTGAGTGTGCAGGTCACACAAGCTGAGTAAAATTAGAGGCACAATTTGTTCCACACAAAGGGAGTTCTGAAGGAACGTACTGTGCGCGTCATCATAGACGGAGGGAGCTACAACAACTTGGCTATCATGGAGATGGTGGAGAAGCTATCTCTCACCACAAGACCACATCCACATCCTTACTACATCTAATGGTTCAACAACAGCGACTAGGTTAAGGTAACACGTACTGTTCGTGTGCATTTTAGTATCTCTACATATGCTGATTATGTTGATTGTGATCTGGTACCTATGCAAGCATGTTCCTTATTACTCCGGTCGACCATGGCAATTTGATAAAAATTCTGTACACCATGGTAGAAACAATCAGTATACTCTTGTTCATAAGGATAAAAATATTACTTTGCTTCCAATGACTCCTGATTCCATTTTGAAAGATGATATTAATAGAGCTAATAAAGCAAAACAGGAGAAAAATAAGAGTGAAAATCAGATTGTGGCAAAAGAATTTGAGCAACAAATGAAGCCTAATAGTAAACCATCTAGTGTTGCTTCTGAAATTAAATTGAAAAGTCCATGTTTACTTGCCACTAAATCTGATATTGATGAGCTAGATTTCAGCAAATCTGTTTGCTATGATTTTGTGTGCAAAGAGGCATTATTTTCATTCGAGGACGTGCCTTCCTCTTTGCCTCCTGCTGTCACTAACATTTTGCAGGAGCTCGCTGATGTCTTTCCACAAGACGTGCCACCGGGATTACCTCCCATTCGAGGGATTGAGCATCAGATTGACTTAATTCCCAGTGCATCATTACCCAACCGTGCACCATACCGTACCAATCCAGAGGAGCGAAGGAGATTATCGTCAAGTCACAGGAGCTGCTCGACAAAGGTTATATACGCGAATCCCTTAGTCCTTGTGCTGTTCCTATTATTCTAGTGCTGAAAAAGGATGGTACATCACATATGTGTGTTGATTGTAGAGGCATTAATAATATTACTATTCGTTATCGTCATATTATTCCTAGTCTAGATGATATGCTTGATGAATTGAGTGGCTCTAGAATACTCCAAAGTTGATTTGCGTAGTGGATACCATCAAATTCGTATGAAATTGAGAGATGAATGGAAAACAGCATTTAAAACTAAGTTTGGATTATATGAGTGGTAAGTCATGCCTTTTGGGTTAACTAATGGACCTAGTACTTTCATGAGATTAATGAACGAAGTGTTACGTGCTTTCATTGGATGATTTGTGGTAGTTTACTTTGATGACATATTGATTTATAGCAGATCTTTGGAAGAACATTTGGAACATTTACGTGCTGTTTTTTATTGCTCTACGTGATGCACGTTTGATTGGTAACCTTGGGAAGTGCACCTTTTGCACTGACCGAGTATCTTTTCTTGGCTATGTTGTTACTCCACAGGGAATTGAAGTTGACAAAGCCAAGATTGAAGCTATTGAGAGTTGGCCGCAGCCCAAAACGGTCACACAAGTAAGGAGTTTTCTTGGCCTCGCTGGATTCTATAGGCGTTTTGTGAGAGATTTCAGCACCATTGCGGCACCTCTCAACGATCTTACAAAGAAGGATGTGCCTTTTCTTTGGGGTACCGCATAGGAAGAAGCCTTCACGGTATTGAAAGATAAGTTGACACATGCTCCTTTACTCCAACTTCCTGATTTTAATAAGACTTTTGAGCTTGAATGTGATGCTAGTGGAGTTGGATTAGGAGGTGTGTTACTACAAGATGGAAAACCCATTGCATACTTTTCTGAAAAATTGAGTGGGCCTAGTCTGAATTATTCTACTTATGATAAAGAATTATATGCTCTTGTTCGGACTTTAGAAACATGGCAACATTATTTATGGCCCAAAGAATTTGTTATACATTATGATCGTGAATCTTTGAAACATATTAAAAGTCAAGCTAAACTGAATCGTAGACATGCTAAATGGGTTAAATTCATTGAGACTTTCCCTTACATCATTAAACACAAGAAGGGTAAAGAAAATGTTATTGCGGATGCATTGTCTCGTCGTTATACTATGCTTTCACAACTTGACTTCAAAATATTTGGTTTGGAGACCATCAAAGATCAATATGTGCATGATGCTGATTTTAATGATGTATTGCAGAATTGTAAAGAAGGAAGAACATGGAACAAGTTCGTCGTTAATGAAGGATTTGTGTTCCGTGCTAACAAGCTATGCATTCCAGCTGCCTCCGTTTGACTTTTATTGTTGCAGGAGGCGCATGGAGGAGGACTAATGGGACACTTTGGCGTGAAGAAGACGGAGAACGTACTTGCTACACATTTCTTTTGGCCAAAGATGTGACGGGATGTTGAGCGTTTTATTGCTCGCTGCACTACATGTCAAAAAGCTAAGTCACGACTCAATCCTCATTGTTTATATATGCCTTTGCCTGTACCTAGTGTTCCTTGGGAGGATATATCTATGGACTTTGTTTTAGGTTTACCTATAATAAAGAAGGGGAGGGGTAGCACATTTGTTGTTGTGGATAGATACTCAAAAATGGCACACTTTATACCATGTCATAAAAGCGATGATGTTGTTAATGTTGCTGATTTGTTCTTTCGTGAAATTATTTGCTTGCAAGGTGTGCCAAATACTATTGTTTCAGATCGTGATACTAAATTTCTTAGCCACTTTTGGAGATGTTTATGGGCTAAGTTGGGGACTAAACTGCTTTTTAGAACTACTTGTCACCCCCAAACTGATGGAGAAACTGAAGTAGTCAATAGAACATTGTCTACTATGCTGAGGGCTGTTTTGAAGAATAATAAGAAAATGTGGGAGGAATGCTTGCCTCATATTGAATTTGCTCATAATCGTTCATTGCATTCTACTACTAAGATGTGCCCTTTTGAAGTTGTGTATGGTTTCCTACCTCGTGCACCTATTTATTTGTTGCCTCTTCCATCTTCGGAGAAGGTTAATTTTGATGCTAAACAACGTGCTGAATTGATTTTAAAAATGCATGAGTTAACTAAGGAAAACATTGAGCGTATGAATGCTAAATATAAACTTGCTGGAGATAAGGGTAGAAAACATGTTGTGTTTGCACCTAGAGATCTTGTTTGGTTACATTTGCGTAAGGGTAGATTTCCTGATTTGCGCAAATCAAAGCTAATGCCACGTGCTGATGGTCCTTTTAAGGTGTTGGAGAAAATAAATCATAATGCATATAAACTTAAGCTGCCTGCAGATTTTGGGGTTAGTCCCACTTTTAACATTGCAGATTTGAAGTCTTATTTGGGTGAGGAAGATGAACTTCCATCGAGGACGACTTCATTTCAAGAAGGGGAGGATGATGAGGACATCAATACCATTGTTACACCCACAGCCCTGCTGCTATACATCTTGGACCAATTACTAGAGCTCACAAGACGCCAACTAAATTACCGGTACTTTCGTTTCTTGGTAATGATTCTAATGTTCATGAGAATATGATGTTGCCTAAATTGGATACATTTGTTTTGCTTACAAATGAAGGGCCTAGCTTGGAGAAGGATGAACATTAGAGCAAGAACAAGCATGGACATGATGGCATGCGCAAGGGGAACAAGAACGGAGTTAGAAGTGATGATTTCAGGACTTTGAAGCCACCATAATGGGTGCATGACGCCTTGGACGAAATATACAAGATGCCACTTCATAAATTTCGTCCCGAGCCTATTCTAGGTGCTGTGTCACGTTATTATTGGGCCAGGCCCATGTAATTTCGAAATACATAAGTATAGGCTATTTTTAGAGTCCGTATGTGTGGGGAAACAAGAGATAGGGTTGATTTCGGACCCCTCCACCAAGGGCCACGAAATCCCCCCCTCTTCCTCCATATATACAGCCCTTAGGGCATCGTTTAGACTTTGGGTTTTGTTTATATTAAAGTTTGCCATAGCGGCAACTTCTCGTACTTCGTTTGTGTTCAATGACTAGACAAAGGCGTCACAGAACCCCACCTTGATCAATAAAGCTTTCATCTTATATTCGCAATATCCAGATTGCAATCTCAGTTTCTTGCTTGTTCTACGTTTGCTCGGAGGAAACAGACCCTCGTGGTCAGGTTGATCGTGCTCCGGCGCGGTCAATAACCTCTTGGAGTTGGTTTAGCGATTGCTAAGGCATGACGTCCTCGCACGTTCGTAGTCGGATCGTCAAAGTCGACTTCCACCAAAGCGATATCCATCATCTCATCGAAAGACGGGACACCTTTGCCTCTATCAGTACGGCTTGCTCAGCGCCGATCTTGCGAAACATGGTCCAATGTGGAGGATAAGAAACGAGCGGAAGTATCTCTCTTCCCTGAGAATACAATTTCCGAATACTTACCTTCACGAAAGGATAGAGGTCGGGGTAATCAGCCACAATAGCTATCTCTGAGCCCAAGGCTTGCCTGATAATAGACTCCATCTTCAAACTCTACAAATATTTCTAGATCCTCATGGAATCTGGGGCCCTCATTGTGATCGTGATCCTCTGGCTGGGGGCGGGGCAGTCAATGTACTCGATCATTTGCCTCCATGACTATTTAAAAAGCAACTAGGGTATTCCGTTAATGCATCTCAATGAGTAATAAGGTATTGAACGGTTAGAAAACTTACCAATTCAATGGTATTGTACATGGAGAAGATCCTCTCGACAGTTTAAACGAAGGAAGTCTTCTTCTTCTCCTTTATAAAGGCCAGTCAGCATGCCAATGCGGCTTGGCTATCCAGACCCTCTCGTCTGTAGCGGGATGCGTCGTCCTCTCCCTTGTAGTTCCATAAGGGGGTTACCCTGGATTGAAGTGGCTGGATGCATCTCTTTACCGCAATGGCCATAACTTCAACTATGTAGAGTCCGGAATGGGTCAGTAGCCTGACCTTGTTTACCAATATCACTACTTCCGCACTGTCTTCCTGATTAGGGGACTTGGGACGCCAGCTATATAGCTTCTTAAAGGGGGCACTAGATAAACCTGGCCGTCCGTGCCGAACAGGGTCCAGAAGAGGAACATCCTCGATATAGAAACATTCTGAAGACCATTCGGCGGATCCCTTCTTCGAAGTCACAACTGGGTAGCCAGATCCAGCTATGCACCATACTTCAGCGCCGCCCACTTAAAAAAAAGACCCACCGCCCTGATGGCGGGGGACGAGGCGGAAGAACTTTTTCCATAGTTCAAAGTGAGCCTTGCGGCCCAAAAATAATTCACAAAGAGCGACAAAACCAGAGATATGCAAAATAGAACCTGGTGTGAGGTTGTGTTGTTGGATCCCGTAGTGTTCCAGTAGGCCCCTAAGGCAGGGGTGGATTGGGAATCCCACGCCCCTCAAAAGGAATGAGATTAAGCACACCCTCTCCCCTTGGCTGGGATTGCGGAAATTCTCTGCCAAAGCATCAACGCCCATAGAAGTTAACCCTGCTTGTACAGATACTAGATCCGAGGGAGGGAGATATCCTTGCATCTGGAGTCGGCTGAGCTGGAGATGGGATACAGAGCAACTTTGCCAATCCCCCTCTTGAGGGCCATGGGGACGTGAGGAGGAGCCAAGACACCAGCCATTGTCTGAAATTCTCCATGGTTTGCTCTGTTGCTCTTGAACTGGTGCAAGATGGCATTTTGAAGATCTAACCTCATTATATAGGCGCAGCCAGTGCCTAAGAAATATTAAAATACAAGGGTAATGGACCGTTCGCATCCCTTCAGACGCATGGAAATCGAGGCGACGGTCAGGAGGAATCATAAAGACTGGATGCAGAAACCAGTGCCAAACTATCATTAATCGGGAATATCATGGGAACCCGCCTTGCAAAGCCGAAGACTTGCATCCGCACACTACATCGTCATTGAAGGCATGATAGAGGCAAAGGTGTCCTGATGTTTCAATGAGATGGTGGCTACCATTTTCTGTGGGAGTCGACCTTGACGATCCGACTACGAACATGCGAGACGTCGTGCCTTAGCAATCGCTAAACTAACTTCCGAGGGGTTATTGACCACGCCAGAGCATGATCAACCTGACCACGAGGGTCTGTTTCCTACGAGCAAACGAAGAACAAGCAAGAAACTAAGATTGCAATCTAGATATTGTGAATATAAGATGAAAGCTTTATTGATGAAGGTGGGGTTCTGTGACGTCTTTGTCTGGTCGTTGAACACAAACGAAGTACGCGAAGTTGCAGCTATGGCAAACTTTAATCTAAACAAAACCCAAAGTCTAAACGACGCCCTAAGGGCTGTATATATGGAGGAAGAGGGGGGGATTTCATGGCCCTTGGGGAAGAGGTCAGAAACCAACCCTATCTCTTGTTTCCCCACACATACGGACTCTAAAAACAGCCTATACTCAAGTATTTCAAAATTACATGGGCCTGGCCCAATAATAAGGTGACGCGGGACCTAGAATAGCCTCTGGACGAAAGTTATGAAGTAGCATCTTGTATATTTCGTCCAAGGCTTCATGCACTCATTATGTTGGCTTCAACATCCTGAAATCATCACTTGTAACTCCGTTCTTGTTCCCGTTGCGCATGACATCATCTCCATGCTTGTTCTTGCTCCAATGTTCATCCTTCTCCAAGCTAGGCCCTTCGGTTGTAAGCAAAACAAATGTATCCAATTTAGGCAGCATCATATTCTCATGAACGTTAGAATCATTACCAAGAAAGCGAAAGTACACGGTAATTTAATTGGCGTCTTGTGAGCTCTAGTAATTGGTCCAGTATGTATAGCAGCATGGGCTGTGGGTGTAACAATGGTATTGATGTCCTCATCATCCTCCCCTTCTTGAAATGAAGTCGTCCTCGACGGAAGCTCATCTTCCTCATCCAAATAAGGCTTCGAATCTGCAATGTTAAAAGTAGACTAACCCCAAAATCTGCAGGCAGCTCAAGTTTATCTGCATTATCATTTATTTTCTCTAACACCTTAAAAGGACCATCAGCACGAGGCATTAGCTTTGATTTGCGCAAATCAGGAAATCTATCCTTACGCAAATGTAACCAAACATGATCTCCAGCAAGTTTATATTTAGCATTCATACGCTCAATGTTTTCCTTAGTTAACTCATGCATTTTAAAAATGAATTCATTACGTTGTTTAGCATCAAAATTAACCTTCTCGGAAGATGGAAGAGGCAACAAATCAATAGGTGCACGAGGTAGGAAACCATACACAACTTCAAAAGGGCACATCTTAGTAGTAGAATGCAATGAACGATTATAAGCAAATTCAATATGAGGCAAGCATTCTTTCCACATTTTCTTATTATTCTTCAAAACAACCCTAAGCATAGTAGACAATGTTCTATTGACTACTTCAGTTTGTCCATCAGTTTGGGGGTGACAAGTAGTACTAAAAAGCAGTTTAGTCCCCAACTTAACCCATAAACATCTCCAAAAGTGGCTAAGAAATTTAGTATCACGATATGAAACAATAGTATTGGGCACACCATGCAAGCAATTAATTTCACGAAAGAACAAATCAGCAACATTAACAGCATCATCACTTTTATGACATGGTATAAAGTGTGCCATTTTCGAGAATCTATCAACGACAACAAATATGCTATCCCTCCCTTCTTTGTTCGAGGTAAACCTAAAACAAAGTCCATAGATATATCCTCCCAAGGAACACTAGGTACAGGCAAAGACATATATAAACCATGAGGATTGAGTTGTGACTTAGCTTTTTGACATGTAGTGCAGCGAGCAACAAAGCGCTCAACATCCCGTCTCATCTTGGCCAAAAGAAATGTGTAGCCAGTACGGCCTCCATCTTCTTCACGCCAAAGTGTCCCATTAATCCTCCCCCATGCGCCTCCTGCAACAACAAAAGACGAACGGAGCTAGCAGGAATGCATAGCTTGTTAGCACGGAACACAAATCCATCATTAACGACGAACTTGTTCCATGTTCTTCCGTCTTTACAATTCTACAATACATCTTTAAAATCAGCATCATGCACATATTGATCTTTGATGGTCTCCAAACCAAATATTTTGAATTCAAGTTGTGAAAGCATAGTATAGAGACGAGACAATGCATCAGCAATAACATTTTCTTTACCCTTCTTGTGTTTAATGACATAAGGGAAAGTCTCAATGAATTTAACCCATTTAGCATGTCTACGATTCAGTTTAGCTTGACTTTTAATATGTTTCAAAGATTCATGATCACAATGTATAACAAATTCTTTGGGCCATAAATAATGTTGCCATGTTTCTAAAGTCCGAACAAGAGCATATAATTCTTTATCATAAGTAGCATAATTCAGACTAGGCCCACTCAATTTTTTAGAAAAGTATGCAAAAGGTTTGCCATCTTGTAATAACACACCTCCTAATCCAATTCCACTAGCATCACATTCAAGCTCAAATGTCTTATTAAAATCAGAAAGTTGGAGTAAAGGAGCATGTGTCAACTTATCTTTCCAACACCGTGAAGGCTCTTCCTGTGCGGTACCCCAAACAAAAGGCACATCCTTCTTTGTAAGCTCATTGAGAGGTGCAGCAATGGTGCTAAAATCTCTCACAAAACGCCTATAGAATCCAGCGAGTCCAAGAAAACTCCTCACTTGTGTGACCGTTTTGGGCTGCAGCCAACTCTCAATAGCTTCAATCTTGGCTTTATGAACTTCAATACCCTGTGGAGTAACAACATAGGCAAGAAAAGACACTCGGTCGATGCAAAAGGTGCACTTCTAAAGGTTACCAAACAAACGTGCATCACGTAGAGCAATAAAAACATCACCTAAATGTTCCAAATGTTCCTCGAAGATTTGCTATAAATCAATATGTCATCAAAGTAAACTACCACAAATCGTCCAATGAAAGCACGTAAAACTTCGTTCATTAATCTCATGAAAGTACTAGGTGCATTAGTTAAACCAAAAGGCATGACTAACCACTCATATAATCCAAACTTAGTTTTAAATGTTGTTTTCCATTCATCCCCCAATTTCATACGAATTTGATGGTATCCACTACTCAAATCAACTTTGGAGAATATTGTAGAGCCACTCAATTCATCAAGCATATCATCTAGCCTAGGAATAGGATGATGATAACGAATAGTAATATTATTAATGCCTCTACAATCAACACACATACGTGATGTACCATCCTTTTTCGGCACTAGAATAATAGGAACAACACAAGGACTAAGGGATTCGCGTATATAACCTTTGTCGAGAAGCTCCTGTACTTGACGCATAATCTCCTTCGTCTCCTCTGGATTGGTATGGTATGGCGTACGGTTTGTTAGTGAAGCACTGGGGATTAAGTCAATCTGATGCTCAATCCCTTGAATAGGCGGTAATCCCGGTGGCACGTCTTGTGGAAAGACGTAGCGAACTCCTGCAAAATGTTAGTGACAGGAGGAGGCAAAGAGGAAAGCACGTCCTCGAATGAAAATAATGCCTCTTTGCACACAAAAGCATAGCAAACAGATTTTCTGAAATCTAGCTCATCAATATCAGATTTGGTGGCAAGTAAACATGCACTTTTCAATTTAATTTCAGAAGCAACACTAGATGGTTTATTATTAGGCTTCACTTGTTGGTCAAATTCTTTTGCCACAATCTGATGTTCACTCTTATTCTTCTCCTGTTTTGCTTTATTAGCTCTATTAATATCATCTTTCAAAATGGAATCAGGAGTCATAGGAAGCAAAGTAATATTTTTATCCTTATGAACAAGAGTATACTGGTTGTTTCTACCATGGTGTACAGAATTTTTATAAAATTGCCATGGTCGACCAAGTAATAAGGAACATGCTTGCATAGGTACCACATCACAATCAACTTAATGAGCATAAAATGCACACGAACAGTATGTGTTACCTTAACCTTGCCGCCGTTGTTGAACCATTGTATGTAGTAAGGATGTGGATGTGGTCTTGTGGTGAGAGAAAGCTTCTCCACCATCTTCATGCTAGCCAAGTTGTTGCAGCTCCCTCCATCTATGATGGCGTGCATAGAACGTTCCTTCACAATTCCCTTTGTATGGAACAAATTATGCCTATGATTTTGCTCAGCTTGTGTAACCTGCACACTCAAAACACGTTGAGCAACTAAACATTCATACCTATCAGCATCTTCAGGAGCCATGTCTTGCATCTCATGATCAGAATCATCGCCACCGTGTTCGTCACTTGTAATAAGAGCCAAAGTCTCGTCATCGTAGTCACTAGCGGACTCATACCGACCATCCTCAGTAGCAATCATCACATGCTGAGATTTGCATTCTCGCGCATAATATCCTCTTCCCTTACAACGATGACAAATAATATCACTTGTGTGCCCTGTTGATGCCATGGAAGAAGAAGAGCTCTGTGTAGCCCCGACAGGTGCGTTCTTGGCAGATAGTGGTGGTTGTGCCTTCTTTCTTGCATCACGGCTGGAGGTGGCACCTGATGGAGGTGCTGGTGCAGTGGAAGTAGAGGATGCATGTGGTGTCCATGATGAAGGTCGACCTGCAGAAAAGTTAGTTCGGGCCAATGCTTGTCGATCCTGCACTTCACGTTCAGCTTTACAAGCAAGATGGAATAAACGAGTGATATTAGTATACTCCTTATACTCTAGAATGATCTGAATGTCTCTATTTCATCCACCCATAAAACGTGCAAGCATAACTTCATTCTCCTCAACAATACCACATCTAATCATGCCAGTTTATTATTCCTGATAATATTCTTCTGCAAAAAAATTTCCTTGTCTTAAACGCTGCAATTTTTGAAGCAATTCACGTTGATAATAAGGTGGAACCCAACGAGTACGCATTGCAGTTTTCAAAGCAGCCCAAGTAGTGGGAATAGTATATAATCTACAATGTTCAGACCACCATACACATGCAAAACTAGTGAAAGCACAAACAGTAGCAGCAACCCGTCTCTCCTCGGGATATTGTAAACATGTAAAACGTTGTTCAGTTTCTAACTCCCAAGTAAGATATATATCAGGAACATATCTACCCTCAAATGGTGGAATAGTCAATTTCAGTTTAGGAACATGGTCATGATCTCGTACCTGAGCTGGTCGTTCAGGCCTACCATTGCGATTATATACCTGAGGTCAACCTGCTGGTGGTGGTGCTGGTGGCTGCACGTAGTTTTGATTTTGATCAACCTCATCCTCATAATAGCCCGCATACTCATCATCCTCATGGGTACCAGCAGCAGCGATGGCGAGGAGCCAAAGAAGCATCAACAACAGTGCAATGAGCACTAGAAGTTTGGCCATCCTCAAGAGGAACACGCTTCGCTCGTCCATACTGATTCGGAAGGGCGCGTTGTTGTTGTCGTTGCAGAGGTGCGATAGGTTTAGCCGGCGATGGTTGTGGAAAACGCGTGAGCAATTCATTAAACTTGTTATCAAGCTTTGTTTCGAACGTCTTCTCAATGCCATCTATCTTCTCCATGGCCTCTTCAAATCTGTTGAGCACATCTTGCACCTGTCCACTCATCATTTGCTGAAATTTATCATGTA
Organism: Aegilops speltoides; assembly: GCA_021437245.1. Lineage (NCBI taxonomy): Eukaryota > Viridiplantae > Streptophyta > Magnoliopsida > Poales > Poaceae > Aegilops > Aegilops speltoides. The sequence continues at coordinate 180,751,863 of CM038144.1, read as the reverse complement.
GCTATTTGTTCGTCAGGTTCTCCCAGTCAGTCTCATCGGCTTGTGATCCTGCCATGGTTAGCAGCAAATAGAAACACACAAGAATATGATCCTATAGACTACTAGGAAGTGGTGGTGGTGTATCACAAACCCATCAAGCAAATCTCAAATTCTTACCAGTTCTTACCTAGCAGCAGGTGGTAATCGGCAACCGTTGTAGTCAAAACTCTCAAAGCTTGGATAAAGCGATGGCCAGGGAGAGTCAAACACACGACCTAGATATATGTGGAGCTGGGAAGGCTTATGATATGGTAGCAAAATGATTAGCAATAATCAATTCAGAGATGCAAAGTTGAATAAACGCTCAACGACGGTACTATGCTGGTCCTAGGCTAGACTGTGCTACAGACGCGAGCCTAGAACACTAACAAAATCACGACGCTGCACAGAAACAAGGGAGAAGCAAACTCTGGAAAAAAATTGATTTTTTTGCGGTCCTCTTTTTTTTGCCGAAAATCACTATAAAGTCAAGATAACAGGATAGACACGAAATTTTTTCAATCAATTTTTTTTCGACTGTCCAGACCCAAAAACTGGAAACGGGTCAAAAAACTTTCTATAACGGCGACTGTCTCAATACGCTTGGAAACACCTAAAAATAGGATAGCCGGAATTTTTTTTGTCAAGTGCGTTTTTGGAAATTTTTGGGCCTAAACGGAGGGTGGTTTACGGACTCTCTTTTTTTGGAAACCAACCTCTTCTACGGACGACAAAAGATTGTTGGAATCCAAAACCTACTCAGACAAGGAAAACACAAATCTGGAAACAGATGGATCTCGACAGTTAACTTAATATGAGCCGGACTCAGAGGGGTGGTGGTATATGGATGTGGGTCGATGGTGGTATATGGACTCGGATCGGTGTTGGTATATGGACTCGGATCGGTGTTGTTATATGGACTGATGGTAGATGGCAGGGGCGATGTATCTGGTGTGGTGGTGGTATATGGCAGCGGATGATGAATCTGGTGTGGTGGTGGTATATGGCAGGGGATAATGATGGTGCAGCGGCGGCATGAATACCCGTGAACAGAACTCGAAACTCTAAAAGACTAGACGCTAAGACCAGCAACTAGACACGACGATGCAACCGAAAATTCAACAAAGCAAAATATTGAAAAGACTATGCAATGGCTCAGACTAGTTCGGACATGATGAACTAACCCTAATTTTTTTGTGGCTTTTTCGTGGACTGTAGGTATGATAACAAACTCGATCGAAACTAGGAAAAATTGTAAAGTCTCACCGAGCAACCTAGAAATCTGATACCACTTGATAGAGGCAAAGGTGTCCCGATGTTTCGATGAGATGGTGGCTATCATTTTCTATGGGAGTCGACCTTGACGATCCGACTACGAACGTGCGAGACGTCGCGCCTTAGCAATCGCTAAACCAACTCCCGAGGGCTTATTGACCACGCCGGTGCACGATCAACCTGACCACGAGGGTTTGTTTCCTGCGAGCAAACGAAGAACAAGCAAGAAACTGAGATTGCAATCTGGATATTGCGAATATAAGATGAAAGCTTTATTGATGAAGGTTGGGTTCTGTGACGTCTTTGTCTGGTCGTTGAACACAAACGAAGTACGCGAAGTTGCAGCTATGGCGAACTTTAATCTAAACAAAACCCAAAGTCGAAATGACGCCCTAAGGGCTGCATATATCGAGGAAGAGGGGGGGGATTTCGTGGCCCTTGGGGAAGGGGTCCCAAACCAACCCTATCTCTTGTTTCCCCACACATACGGACTCTAAAAGCAGCCTATACTCAAGTATTTCGAAATTACATGGGCCTGACCCAATAATAAGGTGATGCGGCACCTAGAATTGCCTCTGGACGGAAGTTATGAAGTAGCATCTTGTACATTTCGTCCAAGGCTTCATGTACTAATTATGGTGGCTTCAACGTCCTGAAATCATCACTTGTAACTCCGTTTTTGTTCCCGTTGCGCATGTTATCATCTCCATGCTTGTTCTTGCTCCAACGTTCATCCTTCTCCAAGCTAGGCCCTTCATTTGTAAGCAAAACAAATGTATCCAATTTAGGCAGCATCATATTCTCATGAACATTAGAATCATTACCAAGAAACGAAAGTACCTGGTAATTTAATTGGCGTGCGCGAGCTCTAGTAATTGGTCCAGTATGTATAGCAGCAGGGGTTATGGGTGTAACAATGGTATTGATGTCCTCATGAAGGCAAGTTCGGGGGCTATTGAGGGAGTCCTGGATTCGGGGGTCCTCAAGTGTCCTGCCTAGGTGCATGGGCCAGGCTTGATGGGTTGTACGAGATCAAGCTGAAGATTATTCACCGTGTCTGGATGGGGCTTCTCCATACGTGGACGGCAAGAATAGAGTCCGGAAGATTCCTTCCCTGATAGACCGACCTTGTACAAACCCTAGACCCCTCCGGTGTGTATATAAACTGTTGGGGTTAGTCTGTAGAGGGACCTTCTTCACCATCATTAAAGTCCTCGTAGGCTAGACAGCTAGGGTTAGCCACTATACAATCTCAAGGTAGATCAACTCTTGTAATCTTCATACTCGTCGAATATAACCAAGCAGGAGTAAGGTTTTACCTCCCTTAAGAGGGCCCGAACATGGGTAAACATTGTATCCCTTGGCTTCCTGTTACCATCAATCCTTAGACGCACAACTTGGGCCCCCCTACTCGAGATCTGCCGGTTTTGACACCGATAGTGGGAGCCCCCGTGAGGCTCAGGGGCAACACTCAGGAGTCGTCGGGGCGTGTACATCCCCACTCATTATTACGTGAGAGTGTCACGGGCGAAAACTTGGGCAGGTGCAAGGCGGTTGCCTGCTTCTTGATCAGGGGCCTCACCCCCTGCTTTGGGCTGCGCACCAGCAAGCCCGAGCACTAGCAGCCCTGACCGAGGCCCCCAAACTAGCGACCACCGGCGGCGGTGTGACGTGCCACCATATTGGTCGCGGGTTGCTTAATCAGCTCGTGATGCCCATCTCCAGGCTCCTCCTAAGCCCTTTTTCGCCCCGGGGCCTCGTGGGCCCCTCGAGCCCCCGAGGCCCTATAATGGTCCGGGGTGCCACCTCATCGGGTGCGCCCCGGTGCGCGCAATCTGGCTGTCGTCTCACGGGCACGCCGCGAGACATAAGTCTCCCGCGCTCCAAAGTCCATGGCAGCTCTCACAACACTCATGACTCGCTTTTGCGCGGGCGAGGATAGCTGGTTGGCCCGTAGCAACAATACAGCAAGCAATCCAGGCACATCGAAAGCTAAAGATAGTAACGACAAATCACAGCGCAACAAACACAAGCGCCGCAAAAACGACGATAATGCCGAAGACACGTTAGTCAATGCCAGATTCAGCGGCTCCATGGCCGGTCAGCGGAAGAACCCATTCAATAAAAACAATTCAGGCCCGTCCAGTTTTGACCGCATACTCGACCGTCCATGCCAAATTCATGGCACCCCTGGAAAACCAGCCAACCACACCAATAGAGAATGCTGGGTCTTCAGACAAGCCGACAGGTCAGACGCCGAAAACAAGGGGAAGGGGTCTCAAAGCAACAACGACGACGAAGAGCCCCAATCACCGAATATAGGAGGAAAGATGAAATTCCCTCCCTAGGTGAAAACAGTGAATATGACATGCACAAGCCACATTCCCAAGTGGAAACGTGCACTAAGGGAGGTTTATAGAAACGACCCAAAGTTCAACCCATGGTCCTCTTGCCCGATCAACTTCGATCGCGGGGACCACCCTACTAGTATCTGTTAGAGCAGTTCGGCCGCATTGGTCCTCGACTCCATCATAGACGGATTCCACCTCACACAAGTCCTTATGGACGGAGGCAGCTGTAATAGCCTGGCTTATTAGGGATGATAGACTACTCATATCAATAAGGAATTCCTTCTTTTTCGGGAGCCCATTCGGAAAGAACTCCAAAGTTAAGCGTGCTCAGCTTGGAGTAGTTTCAGGATGGGTGACCGACCGGGAAGTTGCTCTCGGGTGCGCATGAGTGAGGACAAAGTGCGCAGAAAATACTAGTATTGATCTGTGAGGCCAGTCTAGATCCCGCCAGGAGTAACGACCACCTGCGGGTGTGTCCGGGGCGTTACATGAAGTTTCGTGGGAGGGCCAGAAGAGCCACGAGGAGGACACAACCCACTGGGGTGCGCCAGGGCCCTTGCCAGTGCCCCGGTGTATCGTGCTCACCTCGAGGCCCATCTGGACGTGAGACTGACGCCAAAAATTCCTATAAATAGAGAAACCATCAGAAATAGCCCTAGATCAGAAGTTCTGCCGCCACAAGGCCTCTATATCCACAAGATACAATCTAGACGCTGTTCCGGCATCCTGCTGGAGGGGGGAATCATCATCGGTGGCCATCTTCATCATCTCGGTGGCCACCACGATGAGGAGGGAGTAGTTCACCCTCGGGGCTGAGGGTTTGTACCAGTAGCTATGTGTTTAATCTCTCTCTCTCTCTCTCTCATGTTCTTGAGATGTCACAATCTTGATGTATCGCGGGCTTTGTTAATATAGTCGGATCATATGGTGTTTTCCCCTCTCTATCTTGTTGTGATGTATTGAGTTTTTCCCTTTGAGATTTTGTTGTTATCGGATTGAATACTTTTATGGATTTGAGAACACTTGATATATGTCTTGCAATTGAATACTCGTGGTGACAATGGGGTATCTTATTGATTGACTTTATATATGTTTTGGCACTCAACTCGCAGATGCCCGCAGTAACATTGGGGTGATACGTCTCCAACGTATCTATAATTTTTGATTGTCCAAGCTATTATATTATCTGTTTTGGATGTTTAATGGGCTTTACTATACACTTTTATATTATTTTTGGGAATAACCTGTTAACCGAAAGCCCAGCCAAATTGATTTTTTTTCCTATTTCAGTGTTTCGCACAAAAGGAATATCAAATGGAGTCCAAACGGAATGAAACCTTCGGGAGAGTTATTTTTGGAACAAACACAATCCAGGAGACTTGGAGTGAACGTCGGGGAAGCAATGAGGTTTCCACGAGGGTCCAGGGCACACCCTACCCCCGTGGGCAGGCCCCCACCCTCGTGGGCCCCACGTGGCTCCCCTGACCAACTTCTTTCGCCTATATATACACATATACCCTGAAAACATCCAGGAGCACCATAGATCGGGAGTTCCGCGGCCGCAAGCCTCTATAGCCACCAAAACCAATCGAGACCCTATTCCGGCACCCTGCCGGAGGGGGGATCCCTCACCGATGGCCATCTTCATCATCCCGGCGCTCTCCATGACAAAGAGGGAGTAGTTCACCCTCGGGGCTGAGGGTATGTACCAGTAGCTATGTGTTTGATCTCTCTCTCTCTCTCTTATTCTTGATTTGGCATGATCTTGATGTATCGCGAGCTTTGCTATTATAGTTGGATCTTATGATGTTTCTCCCCCTCTACTCTGTTGTAATGGATTGAGTTTTCCCTTTGACGTTATCTTATCGGATTGAGTCTTTAAGGACTTGAGAACACTTAATGTATGTCTTGCATGTGCTTATCTGTGGTGACAATGGGATATTCATGTGATCTACTTCATGTATGTTTTCGTGATCAACTTGTGGGTTCAGTGACCTTGTGAACTTATGCATAGGGGTTGGCACACGTTTTCGTCTTGATTCTCCGGTAGAAACTCTGGGGCATTCTTTGAAGTACTTTGTGTTGGTTGAATAGATGAATCTGAGATTGCGTGATGCATATCATATAATCATGCCCACGGATACTTGAGGTGACGGTGGAGTATCTAGATGACATTAGGGTTTTGGTTGATTTGTGTCTTAAGCTATTATTCTAGTAAGAGCTCTATGATAGATAGAATGGAAAGAATAGCTTCATGTTATTTTACTACGGACTCTTGAATAGATCGATCAGAAAGGATAACTTTGAGGTGGTTTCGTACCCTACAATAATCTCTTCGTTTGTTCTTTGCTATTAGTGACTTTGGAGTGACTCTTTGTTGCATGTTGAGGGATAGTTATATGATCCAGTTATGTTATTATTGTTGAGAGAACTTTGCAATAGTGAAAGTATGAACCTTAGGCCTTGTTTCCTAGCATTGCAATACCATTTACGCTCACTTTTACCACTTGTTACCTTGCTGTTTTTATATTTTCAGATTACAAAAACCTATATCTATCATCCATATTGCACTTGTATCACCATCTCTTCGCCGAACTAGTGCACCTATAAAATTTAACATTGTATTGGGTGTGTTGGGGACACAAAAGACTCTTTGTTATTTGGTTGCAGGGTTGTTTGAGAGATACCATCTTCATCCTACGCCTCCCACGGATTGATAAACCTTAGGTCATCCACTTGAAGGAAATTTGCTACTGTCCTACAAACCTCTGCACTCGGAGGCCCAACAACGTCTACAAGAAGAAGGTTGTGTAGTAGACATCAAGATCTTTTCTGGCGCCGTTGCTGGGGTGTGAGTGCTTGAAGGTATATCCTTAGATCTTGCAATCAAATCTTTTAGTTTCTTGTTTTATCACTAGTTTAGTTTATAAAATAAAACTGCAAAAAAATTGAATTAAGGCTGCCTCATATGCTTCATCTTTTTAATGTCTTTCATGAAAATGATGGGAAGGAAAATTGTGCTCAAGTACTATAAGAAGAATTACATAGAATGCTTGGCATAAATGTGAATTATGAGCATGATTGCAATGTTTTTAGTATGAATTCTTTGAATACCCATGATGCTAATGATATGCAAAGCCACAAGCTTGGGGATCCTAAGTTTGATGAAGATAATATGCTTAGTCCCCCAAGTTTTGATGAGAATATTTATTATGATGAAAGCATGCCTCCTATTTATGATGATTATATTGATGAAAGTGGATTTGGAGAGGTCATGACTTTATTTAGTGATGAATCAACTATTTCAGAAGAGGTTCCAATTGATTATGAGAACAAAGTTGCTATCTATGATGATTATTGTGATGACTTGTATGCTATTAAGAATAATGATAACCATGAAACTTGTCATCATGATTTTAGTTTTCAATTGGATTATGCCTCACATGATAATTATTTTGTTGAGTTTGCTCCCACTACTATTCATGAGAAGAAATTTGCTTATGTGGAGAGTAGTAAATTTTCTATGCTTGTAGATCATGAAAATAATGATTTATGTGATGGTTATATTGTTGAAATCATTCATGATGCTACTGAAAATTATTATGAGGGAGGAATATATGCTTGTAGGAATTGCAATAATATCAAGTTTGCTCTCTATGTGCTTAAAGTTTTAAAGTTATGCTTGTTTTGCCTTCCTATGCAAGTTGATTATTGTTCTCATAAGTTGTGGGCACAAAAAATCCCTATGCATAGGAAGTGGGTTAGACTTAAATGTGCTAGTCATATTATTCATGATGCTCTCTTCATGTTTCAATTCTTATCTTTTATGTGAGCATCATTGAAATCATCATGCCTAGCTAGGGGCGTTAAACGATAGCGCTTGTTGGGAGGCAACCCAATTTTATTTTTGTTCTTTGGTTTTTGCTACTGTTTAGTAATAAATAATTCATCTAGCCTCTGTTTAGATGTGGTTGTATTTTTTAGTTAGTGTTTGTCCCAAGTAGGACCTTTGGGAAGACTTGGGTGAAGTCTATGCGATCTTGCTGTAAAAAACAGAAACTTTTGCACTCACGAGATTAGCTGCCATTGTTTACTGGAGAGTGATTTCAGGTTGATTCTTTTTGCAGATGATTAATAGACGAATTCCTAACGTCCACCAATTTATTTCATGATTTTTGGAGTTACAAAAGTATTCGAATGATACAGATTACTACAGACTGTTCTGTTTTTGACAGATTCTGTTTTCTATGTGTTGTTTGCTTATTTGATGAATCTATGAGTAATATCGGAGGGTATGAACCATAGAGAAGCTGGAATACAGTATATATTACACCAATATGAATTTATAATGAGTTCATAACAGTACCTAAGTGGTGATTTATTTTCTTATACTAACGGAGCTTATGAGTTTTCTGTTAAGTTTTGTGTTGTGAAGTTTTCAAGTTTTGGGTAAGGATTCGATGGACTATGGAATAAGGAGTGGCAAGAGCCTAAGCTTGGGGATGCCCAAGGCACCCCAAGGTAATATTCAAGGACAACCAAGAGCCTAAGCTTGGGGATTCCCCGGATGGCATCCCCTCTTTCGTCTTTGTTCATCGGTAACTTTACTTGGATCTATATTTTTATTCACCACATGATATGTGTTTTGCTTGGAGCGTCATGTCATTTTTATTTTGTTTAGCTCCTGTTTGAACAAAATACCAAGATATGAAATTCTTAAATGTTAGAGAGTCTTCACATAGTTGCATAATTATTCAACTACTCATTGGTCTTCACTTATATCTTTCGGAGTAGTTTGTCGTTTGCTCTAGTGCTTCACTTATATCTTTTTAGAGCACGGTGGTAGTTTTATTTTGAAGAAATAGATGAACTCACATGATTCACTTATAATATTTTGAGAGTCTTTAGAACATCATGGTAATTTGCTTTGGTTATAAAATTAGTCCTAATATGATGGGCATCCAAGTTGGGTATAATAAAAACTTTCATATAGAGTGCATTGAATACTATGAGAAATTTAATACTTGATAATTGTTTTGAGATATAAAGGTGGTAATATTAGAGTTATGCTAGTTGGGTAATTATGAAATTAAGCAATACTTGTGTTAAAGTTGGCAAGTCCCGTAGCATGCACGTATGGTGAATGTTGTGCGACAAATTTGAAGCATGGGGTGTTCTTTGCTTGCCTTCCTTATGAGTGGAGGTCGGGATCGCACGATGGTTAACTCCTACCAACCCTTCCCCTAGGAGCATGCGTAGTAGTACTTTGCTTCGAGGGCTAATAAACTTTTGCAATAAGTATATGAGTTCTTTATGACTAATGTTAGTCCATGGATTATACGCACTCTTACCCTTCCATCATTGCTAGCCTCTACGGTATCGTGCATTGCCCTTTCTCACCTTGAGAGTTGGTGCAAACTTCGCCGGTGCATCCTGATACGTCTCCAACGTATCTATAATTTTTGATTGCTCCATGCTACTTTATCTACTGTTTTGGACTATATTGGGCTTTATTTTCCACATTTATATTATTTTTGGGACTAACCTATTAACCGGAGGCCCAGCCCAGAATTGCTATTTTTTGCCCATTTCAGTGTTTCGAACAAATAGAATATCAAAAGGAGCCCAAACGGAATGAAACCTTCGGGAACGTGATTTTCTCACCGAACGTGATCCAGGAGACTTGGACCCTACTCCAAGAAGCAGAAGAGTCGGTCACGAGGGTGAGGGGCGCCCCCCCTAGGGCGCGCCCCCTGCCTCGTGGCCCCCTGTTGCTCCACCGACGTACTCCTTCCTCCTATATATACCTACGTATCCCCAAGCGATCGAGCAGGGCCAAAACCTAATTCCACCGCTGCAACCTACGTATCCACGAGATCCCATCTTGGGGCTGTTTGAGCTCACTTGAAGGGGCATCCACCACGGAGGGCTTCTACATCAACACCATTGCCCCTCCGATGAAGTGTGAGTAGTTTACTTTAGACCTTCGGGTCCATAGCTAGTAGCTAGATGGTTTCTTCTCTCTTTTTGGATCTCAATAGAATGTTCTCCCCCTCTATCGTGGAGATCTATTTGATGTAATCTTCTTTTTGCGGTGTGTTTGTTGAGACCGATGAATTGTGGGTTTATGATCTAGCCTATCTACGAATAATATTTGAATCTTCTCTGAATTCTTTTATGTATGATTGAGTTATCTTTGCAAGTCTCTTCGAATTATCCTTTTGGTTTGGCCAACTAGATTGGTAGTTCTTGCAATGGGAGAAGTGCTTAGCTTTGGGTTCAATCTTGCGGTGACCTTTCCCAGTGACAGAAGGGGCAGGAGGGCACGTATTGTATTGTTGTCATCGAGGATAACAAGATGGGGTTTTTATCATATTGCATGAATTTATCCCTCTACATCATGTCATCTTGCTTAAGGCGTTACTCTGTTTTTAACTTAATACTCTAGATGCATGCTAGATAGCGGTCGATGAGTGGAGTAATAGTAGTAGATGCAGAATCGTTTTACTTGTCTCAGACGTGATGCCTATATACATGATCATACCTAGATATACTCATAACTATGCTCAATTCTGTCAATTGCTCAACAGTAATTTGTTCACCCACCGTAGAATATCTATGCTCTTGAGAGAAGCCACTAGTGAAACCTATGGCCCCCGGGTCTATTCTCATCATATCAATCTCCATTACTTTATTACTTGCTTTGTTTTTACTTTGCCTTTTACTTTTCACATTGCATCTATATACCAAAAATACCAAAAATATTATTTATCATCTCTATCAGATCTCACTCTTGTAAGTGACCGTGAAGGGATTGACAACCCCTAATCGCGTTGGTTGCGAGGAGCTATCGTTTTGTGTATGTACGAGAGACTTGTGCGTGGTCTCCTACTGGATTGATACCTTGGTTCTCAAAAACTAAGGGAAATACTTACGCTACTTTGCTGCATCATCCTCTCCTCTTCGGGGAAATCCAACGCAGTGCTCAAGAGGTAGCACATCCAAACCCCGTGATACGATACGCTCTATCACACATAAACCTCCTTATATCTTCCTCAAAGCAACCACCATACCTACCTATTATGGCATTTCCATATCCATTCCAAGATATATTGCCATGCAACTTTCCACCGTTCCGTTTATTATGACACGTTCCATCATTGTCATATTGCTTTTGCATGATCATGTAGTTGACATCGCATTTGTGGCAAAGCCACCTTCATAATTCTTTCATACATGTCACTCTTGATTCATTGCACATCCTGGTACACCGCCGGAGGCATTCATATAGAGTTATATTTTTTTTCTTAGCATCGAGTTATAATTCTTGAGTTGTAAATAAATTGAAGTGTGATGATTTCCATTATTAGAGCATTGTCCCATGTGAGGAAAGGATGATGGAGACTATGATTCCCCCACAAGTCGGGATGAGACTCCGGACTTTATGAAAAATAAAAGAGGTGTAGCGACCCGGCCCGGTAAGAGTCGAAGTCTCTGTGCTTACCGTGCTAGTCCCTGGATCGACTTGCTAGCACACACAGTACTGGATGAAATAACAGAAATAACACACATCGCTTTATTACATCGATAGTCTAGGAGCAATACATTTATTACATAATAGGGCATAGAGCCGAATAAACAAATACTGCGGAAGCAAAGTAGTAAATGAGTCCAACTCCACGAGCAAGGTTGAGTGTAGAACATCGACCTATCGCATCTTAATCCTCGTCGGATATATCTGCAACGTGATAAGTTGCAGCCATATAGGTCAGTACATTGAATGTACTAGCAAGTCACATCAAGAGTAAATGAACCTATTTGTACATGCAATTTGGCTGGTGGAAAGCTCTAAGTTTAGTTTTGCTTAAAGCTAGTTTTTCCCTATTGCAAAGTAATTATTCTACAACTATGAAAAATAGCTTAGGATGAGTTGGCAAACCCAACTCATTCCATTCCCAAAGTTATCACTTATAATCCCAACTGTTTAATTAAGGTGATGAGATCTCCCAGCATTTCCACTACAAGATGCTCAAATTGTCCATAACCAGGGACACAGCTAATCGATTAGGTTGACACTCTGCAGAGGTTGCGCACTTTTCCCCACAAGACTTGACCACATCCATGATCGGAGGGTCGAGACATAGCCTTTCGAAAATGTTTCCCCTAACCCACGGATAGGCCGATACACCTACTCATTCTACATCTGCTAGCCTATCCCGGAAGGGGGTCACACTATCTACTCAACTAAGCCAGAGCCCATATTGGCTTGCGGCTGCACACGTAAGCTTCTAGACATGAGAATACGAATGATCTCTTTGAGCCTGAGCGAACGGTCCACTAGTGGTGCACCACCATGGATTTCCCATGCGTGCCCCACTGTACTTCGCCACCATTCCAACAAGTTTTTGCCCAAGTAGTTCATTAATTATCTTAGGTCCTATTTACTACACTGTCACTCATACTTTACAATGTTCACTCCCCAATCCATGTCTACTCAGCGAAGGAAAATAATGTAAAACGGTGGCGACAATGTGATAAGTTTCAGACCTACCTCAATGAACTACTGGGTGTAAGCATAGCCATCCGGCATAAATTCGTACCATGCAGTCCTACCGCAAAGAACTAAGTGCATAATAAAAACATAGGTAATAAAACATGATCAAGATGCAACTTGCCTTGGTACTGCTGGTTGAATTCTAAAGACTGGTAGTATTCTGCTTCGCATTCTGGGCAATCTATCGTCAAAGTAAAAAATAATCATACATAAGCAAATATTCCGAAGAACCAAAAACATGCAAAGGAAAAAGTCTCGGAAAAACCAAATGAACAAACCACACACTTAACTAGCATGAAAATATTCTAAGCGCAGAACAACTTAGGCATATGGCTCACAAAGTGATGTGAACTATAGTGCATTCTAGGCATACTAGTAAAAATACTAATGGACAGATTCTAGTGTGTGAAAATTATTGTGACAAAGGTCCAGGTGATAGGCGTTGGCTACGGTGACAGAATGCAAAAAGAGTCGACTTAATCGGAGTTACGGTTTGGGCAATATGCCTATTTGAAGTTCGAATTCGAATCGGAATAAATTCAAATTTTAATCCGACCAAAGTTTACCAAAAAGGATGCTACTGGATAGATCTAAACAATACGAAGAATTTTCCGCTGGTTTCATCGAATTTGGATCTACGGTTAAAAAGTTGTGGCTAAATCAATATCAGGGACTAATCTGCTAATAACAGGGACTAAACAGTGAAGGAAAACTATCGCAAACAGTCCCTGGCCACGTGGCGGCTCATGGCTGGCCGAGCAGCGTCTACTGCGGAGGCTATACGGCGAACGGCCGCTAAATAAGAAAAACAACGCCGGCGGCTAACTAAAGAAAAACCGATGCTCGGTTTAAATAAAACCGCACGGTGTAAGGGAACCGCGGTTAACCGCGTACCTCTTTGCAAAATAAAAAAACGAATCTAATCTAATCTGGGCTGTCCATGGCAGATCGAACGGGCGAGGGTGGGGTGATGGCTCACAGTGGGCTGGAGGTGATGGACGGCGACGATGCAGACGGCGACGCGGCGTCGGTGACGGAGGGGGCGGCGGCTGCGGTGGTCCTCGGCAACGGGGAAGAAGACAGGGAGGTGTGGTGCGTCGAGGGCGTCGCGAAGGTGGTGTCGGCGTTCGTCAGCGGCATCGGGACGGGGCGAGGTGAAGACAACGGGTCTCGGTGCTCCGGCCGCTCCGGCATCGACGGCGCGCCGGGTCCGGTGGGTCCTAGGGGCAAAAATAGTGTCAAAAGGATGCGCCTCCGCGGGCTAAGAAAATTTACAGAAAATTGACGGTCGGAGTGGTTTACGGGCTACGAAATGCTCTGGCGAGTGGCGCGGCTCCGGCGAGATGCGAATGAGCAGCGCTGCGGCTGTGAGCGGCGTGGAGTTGTGCGAGACAGTGAGATCGAATGAGAGGGTCGAGGGGCTTTTATAGGCGAGGGCAGAGGGCTCGGGGTCGACGGATAAGCCTCATCCGCGAGGGAGCCGAGCGATGGTTGGGGAGCGCGGCGAGGATGTTTATCCCGTGCGATGCGGGAGGTTGGGGATGGCCTGACGTGCGGGGCCCACCTGGCAGCGGCAGCGAGAGGAGGCGAGCGCAGGGCGGTCGACCGGGGAGGCTTGGTGCTGGTCTTGGCCTTGGGCCAAGCCAGCTATTTGGGCGGTTAGGCGCTCTGGGCGAACCAGTTTGATCGTTGCTGCGGTGAGTGCGTGTGTGTGTTCTTTTTTTTAAAAACCGAAGACTAAAGTGGCCCTAAGTAATTGAAATGAATTAGTATAAAGTCCACAATAATTTCTAAAATAACTAAACAATATTAGAGCCTAATGAACATTAATTTAAGCACAGAACATTTTGAAAATATTTTCCTAATGCATTTAATGCACCTTTGGCAAATAAAAAAAATACCAATAAACTCCAAAGACTTCAAATAATATTCAAATGAAATTTCCAATCTCTTTCATAATTTGAGGAAGTCATCTTATCCCCTCTCATTTGTTTTTCTCGAGTGGAAAAATATTATTTGAATATTTCAAAAACTCCAAAATGCAAAGAAATATGTTATGCATTGAATGATTCTACTAACATCCAAATTTAATAAAATTGGGATGTTACAAGAGGCCAAAGAAGCCCAAATAAAAATGAGGTCAAAGAAACCCAAATAAAAAAAGAAAGAAAAAAAGAGAAAAAATGAGAGAAAAAGAGAGAAGGGACAATGTTACTATCCTTTTACGACGCTTGTGCTTCAAAGTAGCACTATGATCTTCATGATAGAGAGTCTCTTATGTTGTCACTTTCATATACTAGTGGGAATTTTTCATTATAGAACTTGGCTTGTATATTCCAATGATGGGCTTCCTCAAAATGCCCTAGGTCTTTGTGAGGAAGCAAGTTGGATGCACACCCACTTAGTTTCTTTTTGAGCTTTCATACATTTATAGCTCTAGTGCATCCATTGCATGGCAATCCCTACTCGTATTGACATTAATTGATGGGCATCTCCATAGCCCGTTGATTAGCCGCGTCAATATGAGACTTTCTCCTTTTTGTCTTCTCCACATAATCCTTATCATCATACTCTACTCCACCCATAGTGCTATATCCACGACTTACGCTCATGTATTGCATGAGGGTTGAAAAAGCTGAAGCGCGTTAAAAAGTATGAATCGATTGCTTGCCTGAAACCGGGGTTGTGCATGACTGGAGCATTTTGTGTGATGAAAATGAAGCATGGCCTAACTATATGATTTTGTAGGGATAAGCTTTCTTTGGCTAAGTTATTTTGATAAGACATGATTACTTTGTTAGTATGCTTGAAGTATTACTATTTTTATGTAAATATGAACTTTTATCTTGAATCTTTTGGATCTGAACATTCATGCCACAATAAAGAGAATTACATCGATAAATATGTTAGGTAGCATTCCACATCAAAAATTCTGTTTTTATCATTTACCTACTCGAGGACGAGTAGGAATTAAGCTTGGGGATGCTTGATACATCTCCAACATATCTATAATTTTTGATTGTTCCATGCTATTATATTATCTGTTTTGGATGTTTAATGGGCTTTATTATACACTTTTATATTATTTTTGGGACTAACCTATTAACCGGAGGCCTAGCCCAAATTGCTATTTTTTTGCCTATTTCAGTGTTTCGCAGAAAAGGAATATCAAACGGAGTCCAAATGGAATGAAACCATCGGGAGAGTTACTTTGGGAACAAAGGCAATCCAGGAGACTTGGAGTGGACGTCAGGGAAGCAACGAGGTGGCCACAAGGGTCCAGGGCGCGCCCTACCCCCCTGGGTGCACCCCACCCTCGTGGGCCCCTCGTGGCTCCCCTGACCGACTTCTTTCGCCTATATATACATGTATACCCTAAAAACATCCAGTAGCACCATACATCGGGAGTTCCACTGCCGCAAGCCTCTGTAGCCACCAAAAACCAAACGGGACCCTGTTCCGGCACCCTGCCGGAGGGGGGATCGCTCACCGGTGGCCATCTTCATCATCCTGGCGCTCTCCATGACGAGGAGGGAGTAGTTCACCCTCGGGGCTGAGGGTATGTACTAGTAGCTATGTGTTTGATCTCTCTCTCTCTCTCTCTCTCGTGTTCTTAATTTGGCATGATCTTGATGTATCGTGAGCTTTGTTATAGTTGGATCTTATGATGTTTCTCCCCCTCTACTCTCTTGTAATGGATTGAGTTTTCCCTTTGAAGTTATATAATCGGATTGAGTCTTTAAGGATTTGAGAACACTTGATGTATGTCTTGCATGTGCTTATCTGTGGTGACAATGGGATATTCACGTGATATACTTGATGCATGTTTTGGTGATCAACTTGCGGGTTCAGTGACCTTGTGAACTTATGCATAGGGGTTGGCACACGTTTTCGTCTTGAATCTCCGGTAGAAACTTTGGGGCATTCTTTGAAGTACTTTGTGTTGGTTGAATAGATGAATCTGAGATTGCGTGATGCATATCGTATAATCATGCCCACGGATACTGGAGGTGACATTAGGGTTTTGGTTGATTTGTGTCTTAAGGTGTTATTCTAGTACGAACTCTATGATAGATCGAACGGAAAGAATAGCTTTGTGTTATTTTACTATGGACTCTTGAATAGATCGATCAGAAAGGATAACTTTGAGGTGGTTTCGTACCCTACAATAATCTCTTCGTTTGTTCTCCGCTATTAGTGACTTTGGAGTGACTCTTTGTTGCATGTTGACTCTTCCCTGACGTGTTCCAACATATGATCCAGTCATGTTATTATTGCTGGGAGAACTTGCACTAGTGAAAGTATGAACCTTACGCCTTGTTTCCTAGCATTGCAGTACCATTTACGCTCACTTTTACCACTTGTTACCTTGCTGTTTTTATATTTTCAGATTACAAAAACCTATATCTATCATCCATATCGCACTTGTATCACCATCTCTTCGCCGAACTAGTGCACCTATACAATTTACCATTGTATTGGGTGTGTTGGGGACACAAGAGACTCTTCGTTATTTGGTTGCAGGGTTGTTTGAGAGAGACCATCTTCATCCTACGCCTCCCACGGATTGATAAACCTTAGGTCATCCACTTGAGGGAAATCTGCTACTATCCTACAAACCTCTGCACTTGGAGGCCCAACAACGTCTACAAGAAAAGGTTGTGTAGTAGACATCATGGGTGAATCTATGCATAGGGGTTGATGCACGTTCTCGTCTTCTGTTTCTCCGGTAGAAATCTTCGGGCACTCTTTGAAGTTCTTAGTGTTGGATTAAGTATTATGAATATGAACTTGCTTTGATGTTATTTTAGTACGAACTCTAGGATAGATCAAACGGAAAGAATAGCTTTGTGTTATTTTAGTACGAACTCTTGAATAGATCGAACGGAAAGAATAGCTTTGAGGTGGTCTCGTACCCTACAAACAATTTATTCTTATGTTCTCTGCTAGATAGGAACTTTGGAGTGATTCTTCATCGCACTATAAGGGATAATCATATGATCCAACTATGTTAGCATTGTTGAGAGATTGAAGTAGTGAAAGTATGCACCCTAGTCCTCATTTTCCATCATTGCTATGTTTTACTATTTACTACCTTGCTGTTTTTTATTGTTCGCACTACAAAAACTCAAATCTACTATCCATACAACACTTTTATCACCATCTCTTCGCTGAACTAGTGCACCTATACAATTTGCCATTGTATTGGGTGTGTTGGGGACACAAGAGATTTCTTGTATTGATTGCAGGGTTGCTCGACAAAGACTATCTTCATCCTACACCTCCCACGGATTGATAAACCTTAGGTCACCCACTTGAGGGAAAATTGCTACTGTCCTACAGAACTCTGCGCTTGGAGGCCCAACACGTGTCTACTAGAATAAAGTTGCATAGTAGACATCACCGACGTATCAGATTAGATCTTGAATAGTTAGGTTTTATTTTTATAGATCGGTTTTAGTTTATGATTTTATTTCGGTTTAGATCGAACCGGTCGGCTTTCTATTGTTAAGCGCACTAGCGTTTTAATTATATTACGACCGAGCGCAGTATTGCTTCGGATTGCCCACCCCTTAGGCCCAATAGCAACCCAACACGTAGCACGTGCCCGTTTTTTCACAGTTATTTTCCTTTCTGTTTTAAAAATAGAATACGTACCAATATTGTAAAATCAATATCTCCTAGGATATTTAATATTTTATTTTGATTCCCTTTGCTCTAGATTGGAATTTTCTTAAAGTTTTTGTTGATATCAAAGTCGATCATGTTTGAAATTTCGAAAATTGATTTATATGAATTTTGTTTAGATCACTGTTTTTGCAATATCTTGAGCTAGGATTAATATTTTTTAGTGTTGTTTTTGCTACTGGTTCTTATGACTTTGTCTACCAGTAGGTGTAATTTGATGAATTTAGGAATTAATTAAAATTAGTTTATCATGAAAACAGTATTGTTTTTTGCTTTTTTATACCTTTTGTGTTATTTCTTTTGTTTTTAGTTGCTTTAAATTAATTTCTTTTTGTTCTTTTTGACATGTTCAGATTAGTTTGTGTAGAGCAGGTGTAGCAACTTTTATAGTTCAAACAAAATTATTTTAGTAGCTTGTCTCCTTTTGTTTTGCTAGAGAAACTGTTTTAAGCATATTAGTTTCCTAAAAGGTTTTTAAGTAATTATTTTTCTGTAAAATTTATTTGTTGTTTTCCGTCCTATTATTTAGCAAAAATCTTATTTTTCTTCTGTTAAAGAAATATTTAGTAGTAGAAAACTATTTTATAGCTTATTTTTTTTGTAGTAGAAACTTTGCGTTGATTTTTATGACTTTCCATGGTTTTGTTGTTTGTTTCAATTGTGTGTTATATTGATTGTATACCAAGTTTTACTTTTTGTAATGTTATTATATTTATTTGATGGTATGCTTATTGGTGTACTTTTTGTTTCGATAGAGTACACGGAGTGCGAAGCTTGTTACTATGAATCTTAAGCTTTTGAAGATCGTCAGCAAGACAAGTCTTTGATCATGCATTTTATTACCTATGTTTTATTCCATTAGTAGTATTCCTTGCCACCATGCATGCAAGTAGGAGAAACTGAATCAAGTTCTTGGGTAGTATCATGTGGTAGGTTGACCCGAATCCCTATGTTACCATGGCCCGGGACGTTGTAGTTTATTATAGTATGCTTCGTAGATGGGGTTGGTTGAGTTATTCACATGGGAGATGTGAGAGTCAAGATGATGGCAACCTCAAGAATTCAAGACGCTCAAGAAGGACTTCAATTCACTACTGGGTGGAGGACGGATGGACGAGCACCCTGCAACACCCAGTGGTTGTCCCAGGGATGCATGGAGAGCCATGACATCTTGCGGAAAGCTTCACCCAACCATGAAGAGACATATGGATACACCTTGATCGGAAGCTTACTTGTGCAGCCGCAAGCCATTATGGGCTCTGGCTTGGTCGACCCTAGGCGTGGCTCTGGATGGACGGTGCCAGTAGATCTAGAAGAATGGTAGGAAATGGATGGGCACCGACAGTGGCCCAGAGGATCCCTACGGAAGACCCTGTTTCATTTATCCCATCTTCAAAGACCATGCAATGCGATGACTCAAAGGAGGGAACAATTCTCGCGGGTAAACTGCACATGATTTTGTAGAGTGGAAATCTAACGATTAACCGTGTCCCCGGTTAGGGACAACTGAGCCTCTGGAATTGGAGTTATTTGGAAATCTCAGCACCAAACATAATTAATTAATTGATGGTTATTAATGACTTCAGGACTGAGACACTGGTTGGTGAAACCATCTCAATAACAACCAATATTTTTGTAGTAATTGTAAGCAAGTCCTTTTGTTGTAGGGAAAAATTCGATTTTCGCATAAACATAAACTTAGAGCCCCACAGCCAAAATTGCATATAGTCATAGCATTGTTTATTGTTCACTCTCTTATGACTTGCCGGCATATTTAAAATGTTGACCTACCCGACTGCAACATCTTATGATGCAGAGGAGTTTTCCAACTAGGAGTGAGGCTACGATCCACGCTCGATGATTGCCCTATTGATGTAGGGCGGAACCCTAGGGGGCCGATCTTTCACGTTTTTAGTGGATCCTATGAGGAAACACGAAGAACGCGCGGAAGAACATGAGGGAAATCACGAGGGGAAAACACTCAACCGACACGAATTCGATCACACAAGTGCTAGATCATCGAGGCACAAAGTAACACGAGATCAAAAGTTAACAAAGGACGATACAAAGGTAGCCGTTCTTCTCCGAGAGGAGGTCTTGATTGTCTTCTCCGGATGGAGGCCTTGAATCCGGATGGATCTTCTTCGAAGAGATGCGGTCCCTCGCGAGGAGTAGATCCGTGCGGATGATCAATGCTCTATCTCAAATGAGCTAAACCAATGCTAAGTATCGTAGGGAGGAGGAGGAGAAGTCCTATATATAGGCTAGGGGGCGAAGGGGTACATGGGCTCAGCCCAACACGCGCGCTCAGGTGCTAGCCGGATGATCCCGGTGGGGAGCCGGATGATCTGGGCTCGGCCGGAAGATCCGGGTGGAGGCCCGGATGAGCTGGAGGCGCGGGCGGTGGCGGTGCAGGTCCGGATGTCCGGCTGGCGGTCCGGATGTCCGAGCGGGGTCCGGATGATCCCGGACGGCGTCCGGATGGTCCGGCTTCAGGAGAGAGTTTCGGGTGTCTTCGGGGCGAGTTAGCCGGATCGTCCGGACCGGGGTCCGGATCGTCCGCGCTCTGTCCAGATCGTCCGGGCCCTTGTCCGGATCGTCCGGCCAGCCTGGTCCTTGGTGTTTTTTCTTTCCTTCTTCACGCATGTCTTCCGCTTCCGGTTATCCTTGCTTCCTTGCTTCTCCATGGCTAACTCTTTGGTACCTGAGTATGCAAAGCGTCTCCATTTAAGGTAGTAGCCATGTCTCATGTGAATCGAAAGGGAGTTGTGAGAAGAGTGATGTCACCTCGGTTTGGAGAGCTCTTGCACGTGCTCGAGTCATAGGTCCAAGTGGTGATGTAGGAGATGTAGATGCGTCCATGGGGATGATCGTGGGATGCTCCGCATCATCTCCCCCCTTGGGAAAGATCTGAACTCGGATCGAAATCTTCATCACCATGGTAAGGCGAGAGGTCTTTGACGTTGAAATGTCTCTCACGTTGTACTTGTCGCTTGGTAGGTCAAACTTGTAAGCGTTGTTGTTGTAGCATGCTAGCACCTTGAAGGGTCCATCGGCTCGAGGGAGAAGTTTGGACTTGCGCTCGTTGGGGAAGCGGTCCTTGCGAAGGTGTAGCCACACAAGATCGCCTATGTTGAAGATCATGGGTTGCTTGTGGATGTTGAGCTTTGTCGCTAGTCGTTGTACTTGGCGCTCGATGGTGTTCCTTGCATCCTCATGCATCTTCTGGATGTAGCTTGCCCATGCACTCGCATCCATGTTGGTGCGCTCTTGTAGAGGAAGAGGTAGAATGTCCAATGGGGACAACAGGTTGAAGCCGTAGACGACCTCAAAGGGGGACTTGCCGGTAGTCGAATGTCTTGCACGGTTGTAGGCGTACTTGGAGATGGGTAGACATGCCTCCCACTCCTTGATGTTCTTCTTGGTCAACACGCGAAGTAGAGTGGAGATCGTCCGGTTCGTCACCTCCGTTTGGCCGTCGGTTTGAGGATGGTATGCGGATGAGAATAAGAGCTTGATTCCGAGCTTGGCGCATAGCGTCTTCCAAAAGTAACTCAAGAACTTGACGTCATGGTCGGAGATGATTGTCTTTCGTACTCCATGGAGGTGCAATATTTCCCTACAAAAGAGATTTGCAACATGTGAAGCATCGTTTATCTTGTTGCAAGGAATGAAATGTGCCATCTTAGAAAATTGGACCACAACAACAAACACGGAATCCTTTCCATTTTGAGTTCTAGGCAAACCAAGTACAAAATCCATGCTAATGTCTCCCAAGATTGATAAGGAATAGGAAGAGGCATGTAAAGACCATGAGATTGAGCTTTAGACTTAGCTTTGCAACATGTAGAGCATCGGTTGGTGAAGCATGAGACGTCACAGAACATCTTGGGCTAAAAGTAGTTCTTGGAGAGCGTGGCGAATGTCTTGTCGCGTCCAAAATGTCCCATGAGTCCGCCTCCGTGAGCCTCTTGCAAAAGGAGCAAACAAAGAGAAGACTCGGGAATGCATAGTTTGTTAGCTCTCATAAGATAACCATCCTTGATGTAATATCGTTCCCAAGATGTGTGCGTCAAACATTTAGCATAAGGAGTAGCAAAAGATGGATCATTAGCATACAACTCTTTTATGTGCTCAAAGCCAATAACATTCAACTCAAGTTTAGTGACAAGTGTGCATATGCGTGAAAGTGCATCCGCAACTACATTTTCCTTACCCTTAATGTACTTGATCACATAGGGGAAAGATTCAATAAATTCACTCCATTTGGCATGACGCTTGCTCAACTTAGTTTGACCTCTTAAGTACTTAAGCGTTTCATGATCGGTATGTATGACAAACTCATGAGGTCGAAGATAATGTTCCCAAACATGTAGCACACGCACTAAAGCATACAATTCCTTGTCATAGATGGATAGTTAAGTTGAGCACTGGAGAGTTTTTCACTAAAATATGCAATGACTCGTTTTTCTTGCATCAAAACTCCGCCAATTTCGGTACCACTTGCATCACAATGAACTTCAAAAGTTTTCTCAAAGTTGGGCAAAGCAAGAATTGGTGCATGAGTAAGCAAAGACTTGAGCTCATTGAAAGCGGTGGATTGCAAAGATCCCCAAACAAAAGGAGCATTCTTCTTACTCAAAGCATGCAAAGGAGCGGCAATAGTGCTAAAGTCTTTCACAAAGCGACGATAAAAACCCGCAAGGCCAAGAAAGCTACATACTTGTTGCAAATTGGTGGGTTGGGGCCAAGTTTTAATTGCTTCAATTTTAGATTCATCAACATGGACACCCTTTGAAGAGACAACAAAACCCAAGAAAACAAGTTTGTCAACACCAAACGTGCATTTTTTCAAGTTGGCATAAAGACGTTCCTTGTGAAGGGTTTGCAAAACAGCCCTAACATGATTAAGATGCTCTTTCATGGATTTGCTAAAAACAAGAATATCATCAAAGTAAACCACAACAAACACTCCAATATAAGGACGATGCAGAAAGTGCATAAGTCCCATGAAAGTACCGGGAGCTTCCGATAAACCCATAGGCATAACTAACCACTCATACAAGCCAAATTTGGTTTTGAAAGCAGTTTTCCACTCATCACCTTCTTGTATGCGGATTTGATAATAGCCACTTTTAAGATCAATTTTTGAGAAAAAGGCGGCTCCGCTAAGTTCATCAAGCATATCATCTAGGCAAGGAATGGGATGCCTATCGCGAACGGTAATAGCATTTATAGGTCTACAATCAAAACACACGCGGAAACTTCCATCCTGCTTAGGCACAAGTATAACGGGAACGCATCTCAACTACTATTCGAATTGGAATAGTTTTATTACTTCAATGAAATCCATTTTTTTCAAAAAGAAAATAAAAGACTATTTCGATTCCTATATAACTCTTATGTATCAGAATATGAATTTTTTTTGTTGTTTCTTCGTAAACAATCTTCTTGCTTACCATTAGCATCTTCAGGAACTTTTCTGGAACGAATCCACTTTTCTAGGAAGATGGAACATTTTGGGATAATGTACACAAGTACTTAAGCTTTCACGTACATGACCGTTGTCGATTAGTTGTTGTACTCCGGGGATGACATGGTATGGAGCTTTGTTTGGAAGTGGCGCTCCGGGGATGAGGTCGATTCGATGCTCAATGCCTCATAGAGGAGGTAGACCTAGAGGTAGCTCATCGGGGAAAACATCTTGGAATTCCTGCAAAAGAGATTGAAACACTAAAGGAAGCTCGTGAGATGTGTTAGTTTTTGGTTCCCCATCCTTGAACACAAGGACAAAGTGCATAACACTCGATGGGTTCTCACATACTTCTCTCATCTCACTTTTTGTGGCAAATAGGACTAGGTTTTTCTCTCTAGGCGAAAAGGCGCTCAAGTTTGGCTTGTGGCTCTCACTCACTTTTTGGTGGATCAATTTCTCACTCTTCTCTCCACGATGGGTGGCTTGCTTGTCGGCTATCACTTGACTAGGAGACATAGGTCGTAGCACATACTCCTTCCCTTTCATCTTGAAGCTATAGTGATTGGTACGCATGTTGTGGTTGACACACGGTCGAATTGCCATGGTCGACCAAGAAGGAGGTGGAAAACGAACATTGGGACGACATCACACTCCAAAGTGTCCTCATATGCACCAATTTTGAAGGAGACTTGGACCGTATGCTCAACTCCTATAGTGCCGGAGTCACTTAGCCATTGGACTTTGTATGGGTGCGGGTGCTTCATCTTGACCAATTGAAGCTTGGAGCATAGCTCTTCACTTGCCAAGTTGTGACAACTACCTCCATCGATGATGACCTTGACAGACCTTCCATTGATGCCGGCCTTAGTGTGGAAGATGTGGCATCTTTGGTCTTATTCTTGTTGATGTTGAAGAGTCAATACTTTAGAGACAACGAGAGCGGGGCTCGAATCCTGATCACAAAAGACTTGATCATCTTCATCCTCATTCACTCGCCGGTGCATGGCCACTTGCTCGAGGGCTTCCATCTCCTCGTCACTCATGGAGTCATAGGTGCCATAGTCATTGAGGATGATGGTGCGCTTGTTTGTGCATTCATAAGACTTGTGGCCTCGGCCGCCGCAAGTGAAACACTTGAAGGAGCTTGTCTTGACGGTCTTATCGGTCGGAGTAGATGATAAAGCACGCTGCTTGAAGTTGCTTGTAGTAGGAGGAGGATGACTTGAACTTGTCAAAGTTTTCTTGTAACTTGACTCCTCATGATACCAAGATGATGGAGGGCGGAACTCTAGGGGCCGATCTTTCACGTTTGGAGTGGTTCTGATAGAGGCAAAGGTGTCCCGTCTTTCGATGAGATGATGGATATCGCTTTGGTGGAAGTCGACTTTGACGATCCGACTACGGACGTGCGTGGACGTCGCGCCTTAGCAATCGCTAAACCAACTCCAAGAGGTTAATGACCACGCCGGAGCACGATCAACCTGACCACGAGGGTCTGTTTCCTGCGAGCAAACAAAGAACAAGCAAGAAACTGAGATTGCAATCTGGATATTGCGAATATAAGATGAAAGCTTTATTGATCAAGGTGGGGTTCTGTGGCGCTTTGTGCGGTCGTTGAACACAAACGAAATGCGAAGTTGCAGCTATGGCGAACTTTTAATCTAAACAAAACCGAAGTCTAAACGACGCCCTAAGGGCTGTATATATGGGGGAAAAGGAGGAATTTCGTGGCCCTTGAGGGTGGGGTCCAAACCAACCCTAACTCTTGTTTCCCCACACATACGGACTCTAAAAATAGCCTATACTTAAGTATTTCGAAATTACATGGGCTGGCCCAATAATAAGGTGACATGACACCTAGAATAGCCTATGGACGAATATTATGAAGTGGCATCTTGTATATTTCGTCCAAGGCTTCATGCACTCCTTATGGTGGCTTCAAAGTCTTGAAATCATCACTTGTAAATCTGTTCTTGATCCTTTGCATGCCATCAACTCCATGCGTGTTCTTGCTCCAATGTTCATCCTTCTCCAAGCTAGGCCCTTCATTTGTAAGCAAAACAAATGTATCCAATTTAAGCAGCATCATATTCTCATGAACATTAGAATCATTACCAAGAAACGAAAGTACGGTAATTTAATTGGCGTCTTGAGCTCTACTAATTGGTCCCAGATATGTAACAAGAGGGGCTGTGGGTGTAACAATGGTATTGATGTCCTCATCATCCTCCCCTTCTTGAAATGAAGTCGTCCTCGACGGAAGCTCATCTTCCTCACCCAAATAAGGCTTCAAATCTGCAATGTTAAAAGTGGGACTAACCCCAAAATCTGCAGGTAGCTCAAGTTTATATGCATTATCATTTATTTTCTCTAACACCTTAAAAGGACCATCAAGACGTGGCATTAGCTTTGATTTGCGCAAATTAGAAATCTATCTTTACGCAAATGTAACCAAACAAGATCTCGGTGAAAACACAAATGTTTTCTACCCTTATCTCCAACAAGTTTATATTTAGCATTCATACGCTCAATGTTTTCCTTAGTTAACTCATGCATTTTTAAAATCAATTCGAGCGTTCTTTAGCATCAAAATTAACCTTCTCCGAAGATGGAAGAGGCAATAAATCAATAGGTGCACGAGGTAGGAAACCATACACAATTTCAAAAGGGCACATCTTAGTAGTAGAATGCAATGAACGATTATAAGCAAATTCAATATGAGGCAAGCATTCTTCCCACATTTTCTTATTATTCTTGAAAACAGCCCTAAGCATAGTCGACAATGTTCTATTGACTACTTCAGTTTGTCCATCAGTTTGGGGGTGACAAGTAGTACTAAAAAGCAGTTTAGTCCCCAACTTAGCCCATAAACATCTCCAAAAGTGGCTAAGAAATTTAGTATCACGATCTGAAACAATAGTATTTGGCACACCATGCAAGCGAATAATTTCACGAAAGAACAAATCAGCAACATTAACAGCATCATCGCTTTTATGACATGGTATAAGTGTGCCATTTTCGAGAATCTATCCACGACAACAAATATGCTATCCCTACCCTTCTTTGTTCGAGGTAAACCTAAAACAAAGTCCATAGATATATCCTCCCAAGGAACACTAGGTACAGGCAAAGGCATATATAAACCATGAGAATTGAGTCGTGACTTAGCTTTTTGACATGTAGTGCAGCGAGCAACAAAACGCTCAACATCCCGTCTCATCTTTGGCCAAAAGAAATGTGTAGCAAGTATATCCTCCGTCTTCTTCACGCCAAAGTGTCCCATTAGTCCTCCTCCATGCGCCTCCTACGACAACAAAAGACGAACGGAGCTAGCTGGAATGCATAGCTTGTTAGAACGAAACACAAATCCATCATTAACGCATTTAACTTGTTCCATGTTCTACCTTCTTTGCAATTCTGCAATACATCGCTAAATTCAACATCATGCACATATTGATCTTTGATGGTCTCCAAACCAAATATTTTAAAGTCAAGTTGTGAAAGCATAGTATAACGACGAGACAATGCATCGACAATAACATTTTCTTTACCCTTCTTGTGTTTAATGACATAAGGGAAAGTCTCAATGAATTCAACCCATTTAGCATGTCTACGATTCAGTTTAGCTTGACTTTTAATATGTCTCAAAGATTCATGATCAGAATGTATAACAAATTCTTTGGGCCATAAATAATGTTGCCATGTCTCTAAAGTCCGAACAAGAGCATATAATTCTTTATAATAAGTAGAATAGTTCAGACTAGGCCCACTCAATTTTTCAGAAAAGTATGCAACAGGTTTGCCATCTTGTAATAACACACCTCCTAATCCAATTCCACTAGCATCACATTCAAGCTCAAAAGTCTTATTAAAATCAGGAAGTTGGAGTAAAGGAGCATGTGTCAACTTATCTTTCAATATCGTGAAGGCTTCTTCCTGTGGGGTACCCCAAACAAAAGACACATCCTTCTTTGTAAGCTCATTGAGAGGTGCAGCAGTTGTGCTAAAATCTCTCACAAAACGCCTATAGAAACCAACGAGTCCAAGAAAACTCCTCACTTGTGTGACCGTTTTGGGCTGCGGCCAACTCTCAGTAGCTTCAATCTTGGATTTATCAACTTCAATTCCCTGTGGAGTAACAACATAGCCAAGAAAAGATACTCGGTCGGTGCAAAAGGTGCACTTCCCAAGATTACCAAACAAACGTGCATCACGTAGAGCATTAAAAACAGCACGTAAATGTTCCAAATGTTCTTCCAAATATTTGCTATAAATCAGTATATCATCAAAATAGACTACCACAAACCATCCAATGAAAGCACGTAAAACTTCGTTCATTAGTCTCATGAAAGTACTAGGTGCATTAGTTAACCCAAAAGGCAGGACTAACCATTCATATAAACCAAACTTAGTTTTAAATGCTGTTTTCCATTCATCTCCCAATTTCATACGAATTTGATGGTATTCACTACGCAAATCAACTTTGGAGAATATTGTAGAGCCACTCAATTCATCAAGCATATCATCTAGCCTAGGAATAGGGTGACGATAACGAATAGTAATATTATTAATGCCTCTACAATCAACACACATACGTGATGTACCATCCTTTTTTGGCACTAGAATTATAGGAACAGCATAAGGACTAAGGGATTCGCAGATATAACCTTTGTCGAGCAGCTCCTGTACTTGACGATAATCTCCTTCGTCTCCTCCGGATTGGTACGGTATGGCGACGGTTGGGTAATGATGCACCGGAATTAAGTCAATTTGATGCTCAATCCTCGAATAGGTGGTAATCCGGTGGCACGTCTTGTGGAAAGACGTCGGCGAACTCTGCAAAATGTTAGTGACAGCAGAGGAGGCAAAGAGGAAGGCACGTCCTCGAATGAAAATAATGCCTCTCTCACACAAAAGCATAGCAAACAGATTTGCTAAAATCTAGCTCATCAATATCAGATTTGGTGGCAAGTAAACATGCACTTTTCAATTTAATTTCGAAGCAACACTAGATGGTTTATTATTAGGCTTCATTTGTTGCTCAAATTCTTTTGCCACAATCTGATTTTCGCTTTTTTTTTCTCCTGTTTTGCTTTATTAGCTCTATTAATATCATCTTTCAAAATGGACTCGGAGTCATAGGAAGCAAAGTAATATTTTTATCCTTATGAACAAGAGTATCTGATTGTTTCTACCATGGTGTCAAATTTTATCAAATTGCCATGGTCTACCAAGTAATAAGGAACATGCTTGCATAGGTACCACATCACAATCAACATAATCAGCATATGTAGAGATACTAAAATGCACACTAACAAGACGTGTTACCTTAACCTTGCCGCTGTTGTTGAACCATTGGATGTAGTAAGGATGTGGATGTGGTCTTGTGGTGAGAGATAGCTTCTCCACCATCTCCATGCTAGCCAAGTTGTTGCAGCTCCCTCCATCTATGATGACGAATAGAACGTTCCTTCACAACTCCTTTGTATGGAACAAATTATGCCTCGATTTTGCTCACTTGTGTAACCTGCACACTCAAAACACGTTGAGCAACTAAACATTCATACTGTCAAGCATCTTCAAAGCAGCCATGTATTGTGTCTCATGATCAGAATCATCTCCACCGTGTTCCTCATGTGTAATAAGAGCCAACGTCTCCTCATCATAGTCACTAGCGGACTCATACCCACCATCCTCGTAGCAATCATCACACGCTGAGATTTGCATTCTCTCATAAAATGTCCTCTTCCCTTACAACGACGACAAATAATATCACTTGTGTACCCTGTTGACGCCATGGAAGAAGAAGAGCTCTGTGCAGCCCGGCGGTGTGCTCTTGGCGATAGTGGTGGTTGTGCTCGCTTTCTTGTATCACGGTTGGAGGTGGCACTGAAAGAGGTGATGGTGCGGTGGAAGTAGATGATGCACGTGGTGTCCATGATGAAGGTCGACTGCGAGAAAAGTTAGTCGCGCCAATGCCATCGATCCTGCACTTCACGTTCAGCTTTACAAGCAAGATGGAATAAACGAGTGATATTATTATAATCCTTATAGTCTAGAATGGTCGCATCTCTCTATTTAATCCACCCGTAAAGCGTGCAAGCATAGCTTCATTCTCCTCAACAATACCACATCTAATCAAGCCGGTTTGTAATTCCCGATAATATTCTTCTACAGAATTTTTTCCTTGTCTTAAGCGCTGCAATTTTTGAAGTAATTCACGTTGATAGTATGGTGGAACCCAACGAGTACGCATAGCAGTTTTCAAAGCAGCCCAAGTAGCTGGAACAGGATATAATCTACAATGTTCGGACCACCAAACACATGCAAAGCTAGTGAAAGCACAAACAGAAGCAGAACACGTCTCTCCTCGGGATATTGTAAACATGTAAATCGTTGTTCAGTTTCTAACTCCCAAGTAAGATATATATCGTGAACATATCTACCCTCAAATGGTGGAATATTCAATTTCAGTTTAGGGAGATGGTCATGATCTCGTACTGAGGGGGAGCCCTAACATTGCCATTATTTGCATGTGGACGACACGGTGGTTGTGGTGCTGGTGGTTGCACGTAGTCTTGATGTTGATCAACCTCATCCTCGTAATCGCCCACATACTCATCATCATCCTCGGTACCAGCAGCAGCGATAGCGAGGAGCCAAAGAAGCACCAACAGCGAGAGCAGCGGCACAGAATTTTGTCCGGCTCAATAGGAACACGCTGAGCTCGTCCATACTGATTCGGAAGGGGGCGTAGTTGTTGTCGTTGCAGAGGTGCGATAGGTGCAGCCGGCGGTGGTTGTGGAAAACGCGCGAGCAATTCATCAAACTTGCTATCAAGCTTTGTTTCAAATGTCTTCTCAATGCCATCTATCTTCTCCATGGCCTCGTCAAATCTGTTTAGCACATCTTGCACCTGTCCACTCATCATTTGCTGAAATTTATCATGTAGCTGTTTGTTCGTCAGGTTCTCCCAGTCAGTCTCGTCGGCTTGTGATCCTGGCATGGTTAGCAGCAATAGAAACACACAAGAATATGATCCTACAGACTACTAACAAGAGGTGGTGGTGGGTGTCACAAATCCGTCAAGCAAATCTCAAATTCTTACAGTTCTTACCAAAGAAGAAGCGGTGATCGCAAACCGTTGTAATCAAAACTCTCAAAAGCTTGGATAGAGCGATTGCGGGGAGAGTCAAACGCACGACGTAGATGTATGTGGAGCTGGGAAGGCTTATAATATGGTAGCAAAAAAGGGTCAGCAAAAATCAATTCAGAGATGCAAAGTTGAATAAACGCTCAACGACGGTACAGTGCTGGTCCTAGGCTAGACCGTGCTAGAGACGCGAGCCTAGAACACTAACAAAATCACGGCGCTGCACGTAAACAAGGGAGGAGCACACACTGAATTTTTTTCTTTTTTTCACTTTTTTTTGCACTTTTTTCCTCTTTTTTTTGCTCCGCAACAAATTTTTTTCGAAAAAGTCTACAAATGGTCTAAAGACTGCCTAGCCAGATTTTTTTTTTTTGAAACTGGAACTATTTTTCTTCTGCGGATGGCTCAGAAGTTCGGGAATCCTTCTCTGTCTCGACTCGGAGTATCGCGTGATCTGGAAATCGAGAACAATGCAACAATTACTGGACTCGGACTAGGACTGGTGGTGGAGATGAATCTGGTGGAACTCGGACTGGTGGCGGAGATGAATCTGGTGGAACTTCGGACAGTGGCGGATATATGTTGCGGTGAACTCGGATTGGCGTGATGGCGGCGGATATGTGGTGGCGTATATGGATTCGGATTGGCGGTGATGATGCGGTGGTGATATATGGCAGCGCAACGTGACAACCTCGTGAATGTAACTCGAAACTCTAAAAGACATGACGCTAAGACCAGCAACTTGACACGACGATGCAACCGCAAATTCAACAAAGCAAATCTGTAAAAGATTATGCAAAGGCTCAGATTGGTTCGGATGGGATGAACTAACCCTAATTTTTTTGGCTTTTTCGTCGACTATAGGTATGAAGAATGACTCGATCTAAACTATGAAAATCGTAAAATCTCACCGAGCAACACGGAAATCTGATACCACTTGATAGAGGCAAAGGTGTCCCGTCTTTCGATGAGATGATGGATATCGCTTTGGTGAAAGTCGACTTTGACGATCCGACTACGGACGTGTGAGGACGTCGCGCCTTAGCAATCGCTAAACCAACTCCGAGAGGTTATTGACCACGCCGGAGCACGATCAACGACCACGAGGGTCATTTCTGCGAGCAAACGAAGAACAAGCAAGAAACTGAGATTGCAATCTGGATATTGCGAATATAAGATGAAAGCTTTATTGATCAAGGTGGGGTTCTGTGACGCCTTTGTCTGGTCGTTGAACACAAACGAAGTACGCGAAGTTGCAGCTATGGCGAACTTTTAATCTAAACAAAACCCGAAGTCTAAACGACGCCCTAAGGGCTGTATATATGGGGGAAAAGGAGGGAATTTCATGGCCCTTGAGGGTGGGGTCCGAAACCAACCCTAACTCTTGTTTCCCCACACATACGGACTCTAAAAATAGCCTATACTTAAGTATTTCGAAATTACATGGGCCTGGCCCAATAATAAGGTGACGCGGCACCTAGAATAGCCTATGGACGAATATTATGAAGTGGCATCTTGTATATTTCGTCCAAGGCTTCATGCACTCCTTATGGTGGCTTCAAAGTCCTGAAATCATCACTTGTAAATCCGTTCTTGATCCCCTTGCGCATGCCATCAACTCCATGCGTGTTCTTGCTCCAATGTTCATCCTTCTCCAAGCTAGGCCCTTCATTTGTAAGCAAAACAAATGTATCCAATTTAGGCAGCATCATATTCTCATGAACATTAGAATCATTACCAAGAAACGAAAGTACCTGGTAATTTAATTGGCGTGCGCGAGCTCTAGTAATTGGTCCCGTATATGTAACAGTAGGGGCTGTGGGTGTAACAATGGTATTGATGTCCTCATCAGGTTCCTACGGGGAAATACGAAGAACGCGTGGAAGAACACGAGGGAAATCACGAGGGGAAAACGAGACAAACACTCAACCGACACGAATTTGATTACGCAAGTGCTAGATCATCGAGGCACAAAGTAACACGAGATCCGAAGTCAACAAAGGTCGATACAAAGGTAGCCGTTCTTCTCCGAGAGGAGGTCTTGATTGTCTTCTCCGGATGGAGGCCTTGAATCCGGATGGATCTTCTCCGAAGAGGTGCGGTCCCTCACGAGGAGTAGATCCGTGCGGATGAGCAATGCTCTATCTCAAATGAGCTAAACCAATGCTAAGTTTCGTAGGGAGGAGGAGGAGTCCTATATATAGGCTAGGGGGCGAAGGGGTACATGGGCTCAGCCCAACACGCGCGCGCAGGCGCTGGCCGGATGATCCGGGTGGGGACCCGGATGATCCGGGCTCGGCCGGAAGATTCGGGTGGAGGCCCGGATGATCTGGAGGCATGGGCGGTGGCGGTGCTGGTCTGGATGTCCGGCTGGCGGTCCGGATGTCCAGGCGGGGTCCCGATGATCCGGGACGGCGTCCGGATGGTCCGGCTTCAGGTGAGAGCTTCGGGTGTCTTCGGGGCGAGTTAGCCGGATCGTCCGGACCGGGATCCGGATCGTCCGGGCTATGTCCGGATCGTGCGGGCCCTTGTCCAGATCGTTCGTCCAGCCTAGTCCTTGGTGTTTTCCTCTCCGTTTTCACGCATGTCTTCCGCTTCCGGTTCTCCTTGCCTCCTAGCTTCTCCATGGCTAACTCCTTGGTACCTGAGTATGCAAAGCGTCTCCGTTTGAGGTAGTAGCCATGTCTCATGTGAATCGAAAGGGAGTTGTGAGAGGAGTGATGTCACCTCGGTTTCGAGAGCTCTTGCACGTGCTCGAGCCATAGGTCCAAGTGGTGATGTAGGAGATGTAGATGCGTCCATGGGGATGATCGTGGGATGCTCCGCATCACCTATTGAGTCGGATGGACTCCTTTATCATCTACGCTTCCGCATAGTTTTTTTCCTCATGAGTTGGCCTTCGACGGAATTTATTCTAATGTAATAAAGACTTGATATGAGAATCGTGTAATAAATCAGGTGTGATCGAACTTTGATATTTTCATCAATGTACTGTGTGTGCCAGCAATCTTGGGATGGTACAGATACACAGAGACTTGACTAATTTCGGGTCTGGTCGCTACACTTGCCGCTCCTTATTGCTTCATCCATCGTGATTGCTCCCCAAACTTGAAAACTTCATCACACAAAACTCAAGAAAACCTCGTGAGATCCATTAGTATAATCGGTAAACCATAAACTTAGGTATGTGTAACCAATTCCTAATCATTCTTGCATAATACGTAATGTATTCTAACTTCTCCATGACTTATACCCCCCGACATAATCCATAGCATCATTAAAATAAGCACATTATGCAACAAAAACACAATCTGTGAAAAAACAGAATAGTCTGTAATGATCTGAACAAAAATTATACTTCTGTAACTCTAGAAATTCCGCAAAATCAGGACATCATAAACAATTTGTATGTTAGTATTGTGTATAAAATTCAGAATTTTATCTTACTCTAGTAAAAATATGTGAATTCTAGCATAGGGCATGAAAGTTTGTGTTTTTGCACAAAATCAAGTCCTATCATCCAAATCATCCCAAAGGCTTTACTTAGCACAAACACTAATTAAAAGATAAAAACACAATCATTACAGTAGCAATAATCATGTCATCACACCAAAAAAAACAAAAAACAAAAATTTAAGATAGCAATTGGGTTACCTCCCAACAAGCGTTAATGTTTTATGCCCCTAGCTAGGCATAATGCAGAGCTTTAAGTATTGCATCCTTCAAAGTAATTCCATAGATAGCTGTCATAATAGATTCATAGGGTGGTTTAATTCTCTTCCTTGGGAAGCGTTCCATCCCTTCCTTTTATGGAAATTGGAACCTTATATTTCCTTCTTTCATGTCAATAGTTGCTCCTATGGTTCATAGGAAAATCCTACCAAGTATTATAGGATAAGACATATTGCATTCAATATCAAGTAGAATGAAATCCACAGGTAAATAGTTTCTATTAGCAAGTATGAGAACATCATTAATCCTACCCGATG
Organism: Aegilops speltoides; assembly: GCA_021437245.1. Lineage (NCBI taxonomy): Eukaryota > Viridiplantae > Streptophyta > Magnoliopsida > Poales > Poaceae > Aegilops > Aegilops speltoides. Next base: position 180,717,359 of record CM038144.1, on the reverse strand, counting down.
GTTTCTTAATACTTGAATCTGTTAAATGTAAGTTGAGGGAACAATCATCCATATTGGTGAGACCAAGAATGTCGCATAAAAATTTAGGTATAGTAGAGGCGCTAGCACCTAGATCACACAAAGCATTACATTCATAATCATTAATATTAACTTTAATAGTAGGTTCCCATTCATCATGTAATTTCCTTGGTATATATACTTCCAATTCCAGCTTTTTATCATGAGCTTTAATCATTGCTTCTACAACGTGTTTAGTAAAAGATTTATTTTGTTCATAAGCATGGATTGTAACAAGAAAATACATTAAATCAAAGATCAATTGTCATAATTTAAAACCATGTAATCAAAAGTAGTGGGAACATCACTATCTAAATTTTTGACCTCTTCAAACCCACTTTCATTTTTTATCATTAAGATCATCTCCCTTCGAACAATTGGGACACATTCTAACGTAAGTTGACTCATATCGATTCCCTTTATCATCAAGTTTTATATTACTAAACAAAGTTTCAATATGTGTCACGCCAATCATTTTAATATCTTCATCATTATTATAAAAACTAGGTTCGAGTGTTTTTTCTAGAAACTCACATTTAGCCCTTAACCTTTCAATTACTTTTCTACTTTCATCCATGGTGACTTGGATAGACTTCAGATATTCAGCTATTACATCCTTTTTATGTGGAAATTTTAAATTTTGAGTGTTTCTACATCATGAGCAATTATATCCATGTTTCTAGACATATCATCAACTTTGCGTAGTTTTTCTTCTACCATAGCATTGAAAATCTTTTGAGAACTAATAAATTCTTTAAAGTTGTTCTCAAATTCAGTAGGTATCCTATTATTATATGAATTGCCATAATTATTACATGGAGTACCGAGATACGGTCTAGGATTGAAATTCTTTCTACAAGCATTGTTGTTGAAATTATTTCTAGCGACAAAATTCACATCAGTAGCATCATTATTTTTCTCAATGAAAGTAGATAATGGGACATCATTAGGATCAACATGAGTATTTTTACTAGTAAACATATTCATAAGAGCATCCACTTTATCACTCGGAGTATAAACTTCTTTGACAGAGTTTACCTTCTGATGCGGAGCATCCTACGGTCAACACGAGCACACTCAAGGGCTATCAAGACCGAGGTGACATCACTCTTTAGTGAGCTTCCAAATGAACCACATGAGACATGGCTACTACCTCAATCGGGAATGTTGTGTGTGATTAGGTACCAACAAGACCCCCTGGGAGATGCTCGAGGTCAAGGACAAGTCACCAGGTACATGGACGAGGGTTCATGACAAGGGCACCGTGCAAAGTCCACAGCGGACGGACATCCGCCCCCTGGCCCAGATAGCTGGCGCCCCCAGTCCAACAGCAACCGCAACAGAGCAGCACTGGAAGAACTCCAGGAGTCGGACATCTGGTTCGAGGCACCCGAGACCAACAAAAACTAAAGCAAGTCCAGGCCGGACATCCGGTGCCAGCGCCAGAAATCCGGCATGGTGTGAACCTTGGGACTTCCGACACCTATGCGTGAACAGCCAGGCCTGAGGTCCATGTACCCCTCTCCTCCTCTCTTATTCGCCAAGAGTATTAATAGGCCCCCCTTCCTCCTAGATATGGTTAGCAAAGTATATTGAGATATTATAAATAGCTTTGCTCCTTGTACATCCTTCTTGGGGAATCAAGACCTCTCAAGGGAGAAGGATCCCCATCATAGGACACCAAGACCTCCTAAGGGATAAGGATATCTCTAGATCATCAAGACCCCACCTCCTTTGGAGTGGGACGAACTTTACCCTTGTGCCATTTTCCCTTGATTGTTCATGTTATGCTTGTGGATCTCATGTGTGCTATTTTAGTGGATGCGTGACTTGGGTATTGTTCGAGTTATTCCTCTTATTGTTCTTGTTGATTTCCCCCTTTCCCCCTCCAATGTGAAAAGATCGTCAACTAGGGTTCCCCCTCCTCCTAGCTATGGTTAGCAAAGTATATAGAAACATTAGAGATAGCTTTGCTCCTTGTACATCCTTGTTGGGAATTGTGAGAACCTGAAATTATCTTCCAGATCCTCCCATGTTTAAGTGTCAACCCCAGGATCATTGTTGACAACACAGTGAAATGATATCATTGTAGACTACGTAAAAGTATTACAAGTATATTGTCACAAGACATACCTAGTGAAATGTCTCATGACATTTATTACAACCAGAAAACAGCAGAAAGTAAAAATGCATAGTGACTCCATCTCAGCCACAGGTAGTCGATGTAGTCCACGTGACCTCACTCCTATGGATCGCCATAGTAGTTGTCATCATCACCTTTATCTTCATGAAACTCCGTTGTCAACAAAATTATTGCCATGAGTACATAATGTACTCAAAATGCCTCCCTCGGGGAAGGACCTAATAGCTACATGTGGCTTCAAAGGGAGGCTGTATGGCTCATTTGCATAAAAGCTCATTTTGTTTGAAATAACATAGTACTTGGATAATAGCAGTTTTAGATGAAAACATGTTTTATATACACAATAACTTTGATCAAAGTGAGGATACTCGATCAACTCACACTCTTAATAGGTTCCAAGAATAGGGGCAAAGAAGGAATAAGCAAGATAGGTCTTGTATGTCAAGAATGATTCATGTGTCGTCCATGACCGTGGACACTGCTATTCAAATACTTTTACACCCTATAGAGGTTGTACACTTTACCCACACGACAAAATCCTGACTTGTTGCCACTAGCCGTCGCTAGCGTAGTACACCATTTGGTATACCGACAGGGAGATTGTGACGAGGTCTTTGGACTAGATCTCCCAAAGATGTAATATGCCCACCGGGTCTGGCACATAGAACTGAGAGTATGTCCTCAAACTGGTCCCCCCATCTATGCCAAGATACTCCCAGCAGGGCAGCTATCCCATCTGCGGTACGGCAACATCGACACCTAAGGCTGACTAGCTTACTTGACCAAGCCAGTGCCCATATAGCATGTGGTTGTACTATTACACAATCTTCAAATCCAAAACTTATTAGGCCTCATGCGGCATGGAAGACTGATTGCCCCCTTCACCTTATGAAGGTCAGCCAATCACTCTTTCAATCCATGATTCATCTATCACCGGCGCCAGTATTCAGATGGTAAGTTTCACCCAGAATAGAAGAGGATAAAGAAGGTCAACAAGTGCCAACTGTCCTTGCTCAGCGATAAGTTTCAACTTTCAATGACTCAGAGGTCATTCAGCAAAGCACCCATAGGGTGATAAGCATGGCTAAACATTTCTACTCTACCAAAATACTATAATTCTACTCAGGTGTCAAGAGGATAGGTGACAAGCGGATCAAGGTAATGTGTCAATCTACATGCTAGCTACAAGATTAATAAGCATGCATATAGTGACCATAAAATACTATGCAATTTTGTAAAACATAGGATAAGTATGATCAAAGAAGGGGGCATGCCTTCATTGTTGAGTCCCTCTTTCGTAACCTGGTTTTTTCCATGTCCAACATCGTCATCACTCCCTACTCGTCGTAATGATAGCAAAGGAAAATCAAATAAATACCAAAGAAAAAGTAAATCCAAATAACATCCAAAACAAATTAAGAGTGGATGGATAACAAGATATTGATCAAGATGGAGATTCTAAAATGAGGTAGCATGATAGGAAGGTAAGAGGCAAGATTAAACGAAGGGACATGGTTTGGTTGACGATGACTAAGGATGGCTTTCCAATAGACTAACATTCTGATATGCACTATGCTAGTAACCACTAGTAGTACCCCCTACACATCTCGGATAACTATATAACAAATGCAATGTCATCAACACACATGAAAAGGTAACCTCATGCATTTAGCTACACATTCACAACATGGCATGATGAAGGTGAAAGTTAACCACAAATAAATATGTAGATAGAATCTAAATAATTAAAATGGACAATAGCAACCAAACATATACATCAACTATATAATAACTGAAAAGCAAGTGCTGCATAAGATAACCAAACCAACATTATAACCATACTAGTTAAGCAATCAAACATCATTCAACAACATGAATTGAGATGGATCTAGGTTTAGACGTGAAACAATACTAAACTATACAAACTTGGATCCAGTATCACAAACTAAAATATATGTCAACCAATGGAAATAAATTATACAACACATCAAATAAATAAACAACAATCGTCCTAGACATGACATGGTAATACGAGCTATTGTAACCTTATCATACCAAAAGAAACAACATGGCATGTTTAAGAGTAACAATTAACCACAAATAAGTATTTAGATGCTTCTTATAATAGTTAACACCAAGCAGAATCAAAATCAACCATAACAACTATTAGCAAACATTTCTATAACAAGAGCCAACCCAATACTAGGGTGAAAGCTAATTAAACAACTAAACAATAATACACATCTCATACAAATCATATGAGTTGAGAGTCACAAAGAGGTCTTATAGAATAACACAAGCATCACACATATGAGTTATCTTGTGAAGATACTAAACTAGCACATGGTCTTATCACTAAAGAACAACTAATACTAATAACCACTAGCAGTTATAATATCACCAGAACACAACTCAACTAACGAAAAAGGAAAGCTATCCTATGCATCAGATGAACTATTGCAACAAGTATAAAACACTCATAAGACTAACATGTGACAAGGGTAATCATCTATAAGAAGCACAAGGGACTATAGTACCCAACTACAACACAGGCATCATGAGAGATCACTATCATGACATGATGTATACGCTTAGGCATACCACAAATGAAATAAAAAGGTAAACAAAATATGAAGTGTAAACACAGATGGTCATCACACGAGATACCACACCACGATACCATTACAATACAATTCATACCTTAGCTGATAACAACTAACTTAAAGATCATGCACTATATTAACACACATCACTAGCATGGAAGTTATGATAAATAAGAACATGAAGAATGAATATTAATCATGTAAGCGAGTAAACATCTAGGCCACGACATGAATGAAATATCATTGCATGATTAACAAAGACAACATGCATTACTATCAAGTACAACTTACACTTGTAAAAGACATAAGCTATATAACTAGGAAAGATGTCATACATGAATTGGTACATACATGTGATGCAATCACAACATCATGGCATGGTATTGATCATTCAAGAAGGAATCATATTTATTTAATCATAAATGATCACAAGCTATGCTAGTGTGTATCTACTAACATGTATATCTACTAATAAAAGGCTAACAATATACAACATCATATCATACATACTAGCAATGTTAGAACACATGGGAATCATACAAGAAAACATCCATTCCACGTTTGAGGAAGTGCTAGCATGACATGGTATTGTACTAGGTAAACATACATCGAGTAATTGACAAGATATCAAAAACGAAGTTCCATGCCACAAGAATAATTTCTATATGGAAGCACAAATATAATCACGACGTAAAAGCATCCAACTATGTAATCTTGGATAATAAAGATCTACAAATATGAATAAGAACTAAAATACGAAACACAACATGTCATGTGACGCAACTTTAGGGATAAAGTATAATAAATAAAACATTAAGTATTCCACAATTAGATAAATAAAACGAAGCTTAGAATAATTCTATGTAATTATAAGCTTGGCGATCATTCACCAAATTTTGTACGCGTGCACAAAAGAGCACTACTAGGGAAAAGCCTAGCATTAGTGCGCATATTAGGTGTATCAGTAGCGCAGGGCACCGTGCTACTGATACGATGTTATAGGTAACATGTATTAGTAGCGCGTGCTAACCCACGCTACTGCTATACATCGCTAGCAGCTGCGGGCTTTAGCACACCGCAGTACTGCTAATATCTACAGCGCTTTAATCTAGGGTGCGCTACTGGTAAGGGCGCGCTGCTGCTAACTCTACTCCCCTCGCTACTGTTAGTTTATTAGTTTTTTCTTGCATATTTGTTTTGTATTTGAACAGACTTTGTACAATAATCTTTAGCATATCATACACATACAAATGTAATCATAGCATCAAATCATGTCATCATCATAATCATCATCCAACACAAAGTGGTCTCTCATTATCATCTCGAAAATAGCGATACAACTTCTTGCAACTACATTGTCATCCATCTAAACAATGATATACGCAATAAGAGCTATCACTATGAGTGAGAGTGGAACTATGCAGTACATGAGTTCTTATCCCTCTCACGCACTAGCGTGAACCTAAACTAACTACTGGTTGTCGCTCGGAAACTGGAAACCGGTACACTTGGGCCTGCCACTCCGGCCACTCGCCGTATTCTCCTGGCATAGCACTTCTTCACCATTGATGATCTATGCACCTACATCATCATATGAGTCAATGATATGCAACATATATAGTTGAGCAACAGAAAGAGTCAGACTTGGCAAGAATAGAAGCAACATATCATAAGAATAAATAACAAAGTTCATCGTACTCAAAATGCCCTAACTAGAGTGATCTTTGCTATTCAAGGAGGATGGTTTAATTACATCACAAATAAAGTTCCATTGTGCATAACTCAAAGTTTCGTCATACATAAAGTATGGACTAAACGGAGACATTGTCATATATCGACAATCACAACATGTCGTGCCATCCATCCAAGTCAGGGAGATAGTCCCCGAGCTTAGTGAAAGGCTTTAGGTCAAGACACTGAGAGGCTACGCGTGTTCGGACATCTTCCCGTGACATCTGCCCTTCCACGTAGAACAACCCTGCTTTTTCCAGGACATCCTTCATGATGATTTGGGAAAGTTCACACTGGATGTGATAGCGCTCGAAGCCGATGATCCTTGATATCTCCTACGTTCCTTGCCCATTGCAGAATATGGGCATCCCCGAATGTAGGTGAAATGCGAAGGTTCTGCTGATCCCGTCTGTACTCCAGCATGTGGTGTAGTACATAGAATCCATCGCTAAGAGTATCACTTGGTTGCTGGATGCAACAGAAGTCGGTCTTATGTGTGAAGGCGGGCCTGCCGTTCCTCTTCTTACTGTCCTTGATCTCTCCACCCCGTATGCCGTAGAAAAAGATAGCACTGTCAAGAACAGGCTTGATGTGGGTGTAATCCTTTTTGTTCATGTTCTTCGACGAGTCCAAGTAAAGAGCGTGGGAGTATTGGGGGTAAAGTATGATGAGGATGGTGCGCCCGTGGCTGCGCAAAATAAGTACACCTCAAATTAATTAGTCTCCACCGTGCAAATGAATGATTGAAATCGAAGGAAGGATATCCGTGCGGATGACTTACAGGGGATGATAAGGCACGAGAATCATCTCCTTGTCCTTATTGGTGACCATGAAATCGACGATGTAGTCCCTCGCCTATTGACGGTGCTCTAGGTAGACTGCGAAGAAGCCCTCATGCATGAAGTACGGGTCGGTGACACATATATAAGGTATCTACTCAATACCGATGACGTAGTTCATGTACAAGGCACAAAGGTGGACAATCGTAAAATCCAGCTTCTTCAAGTGAAACATGTCGAAGATGTAATCGAATCGAAGGAAGAACTTCTCCGCGGGGAATGAGTCGACGTACAACCTTTTCTGTGGCATGTTAACCACGTAGAGTGGGTATCCTGGATTTTCTGAGGCAATTAGGCTTTTCTCTCTCCACATCACATCATCATGAAGTCTCCTTAGATCGTCGTGTATGGCCTGTACCAATGCCTCGGGTAGAATTGGTTCACCGGGGATATGGAATTTTGCCGCACCATGGACAGGTATACGGTCTTGAACCCAAGGCTGCGGAGGCGGCTGGATCATAGCGGCAGCTTTATTGTTACCTTTCCTCGCTCTCTTCCGATGCTTCTTTGGTGGAATAGTACGTTCAGGCTCAGAGGTGGCAATTCAGGCATCGACTCATGACGCACAAACCCTGAGTACTCATACTGCTGAGCCATTGATCCTCCGTCGTCAATGGCGCCAGGATTGAGATACTCTTGAGTGTCATCCTCATCGTCATCCTCATCTATGGCGAGGTCATCAGCAACTAATGGAGCCTCTTCCTCACCTAGTCCGCTATCACACAGCACAACAAGCAACGCTAATTGGGTAGGTGGGGCGATGATGTTAATACCTTGTGGAGGTTTGCGTGGTCGTGGGTGTGCTCCCGGCTGCCTCCAGACGAAGCAGACTCTTTGGCCACAACAGGACCCACATCTTGCAATCGCCAAGACGCCGCAGGGTCTCGTCGTCATCTCCCCCTAGTACCGGAGGAACCAAATTGTCGTGGCCCAGTTTGACACTGGCCATGGAAATCTTGAGGACGTCAGGGGTGATCGGCCGGCTGTGGAACAATTGTTCCTTCAGCTTCATTATCGTTGCCTCCCTCACGTCCACCTTCTGGCCGTTGATGTCGTACAATATGGTGCACGGGGCGTTGTCCTGCAAAGACATGTCTGCGATGTGAGACATCCGAAAGGCAACGAAAATGAGAGATTATACATTTATTGAAGAGGGCCAGTGTGACAGGTATCGGTAGCTGCCGTAAAACTGTCCACCGGGAGATGTTTCAATATGTTCAACGGCCAGTTGAATGGGTGTCCCACTTGGGCCTCGCCAACGCCTCAGAAGGCGAGTCACTTTCGGCCGTGATCCTGTGCTCTCTCTCTGCAAAAAGGAACAAGGATCATTTACAAATATGACTAAACGTTCAGTCAAATTGATCAGAAACTAAAATTACCAACAGTCTCATGAACTTTGTCATGACCGGGTCTGTCTCGAAAACCTTCTTGACTGGGTCCCAACGGTACCGGGCCCCGAGGACGTCATACTCCAGCGGGATGGTTAACTCCGCCAAGGGGTCTGGGATGCCCAGACTTTCGCGTTCCGCGTCCTCCTTGGCCCATATGGATCTCTTCCCTGCGTAACCATGGCTTTCGAGGTGGTGGCGCCCCATGTTCCTCTCTTGAAGCCCCTTCATGTACTTCAACTTCTTTTGGCATCTTCAGCACCGCAAGCCGCCTTGAATAGTTGAAACCGCTCTTCCGTGATTATCGGATTTTCCTTTACAATATCGGAGTAGGGTTCCTTTTTGTCGATGGCGCGTTTCACCCTTACTTTCCAGGCGGCCAACGCGTCGCTAAACTTGGTCATGGCGCATTTTTTTATCTTCTTCATTGTCGGGTCTTTCTGTGGATCTTGATATTGGACTTCATCCTGGCCCAGGAACAAGAATATCTGGTGCAGCAGGGTTAGGAGGGAGTGCTTCATATTTGGCCTTTTCTTTAGTTTCTCATCACTGATGGTGGCGCACGCCCGTACGATGCAGCCTATTTGATTGCCGTAGCAGGAGCGCGCTTCCACAGGCAGTTTTGGCTCAAAATTGTCGTCGTCCACCTCCCTGACCACTAGTCTAGTAGTGAGGAGCTGGTTTGGGTGTCGACATCTCCTCTTCGGTTTCGGTTCTATGGCTTTGCCTGTCTCGGTGCCGGTCTCGGCGCCGGTCTCGGTGCCGGTCTGGGTCTCAACGCCAGTCTCGGCGCCGGTCTCGATGTAGGTCTCGGATGAGACAGGTGGGCCCAACAACAACAACCGTCGATCATTGGCAAGGCTCAAATATTCGTATGCCGCCAGGTAGATGTTGTCGCAATCACCAGAACCCTGTCCTTCATCGTTGCTAGTCATGTTTCCTATGATTAAATCTAGTCAATTAATTCTAGACCTAATAAAATGAATAATGACATAAAAAGGCCTATGTTTTGCAGGAACGTTGATTCCTTCCCGGTTCGGCGAATCCCGGGCACTCGATATGTCCTAGTTTGTAGCACAAGTCATCCCAGAATTCACGAAAAATTTCGGCATGACCTTTGCTAAAAAGTGGACAAATCGAGCACCTGAAATTTGCCGGAACGGAAATGAATCAACATTCCGGCAAAACATAGGCCACTCGTCTTCATTCCCTGGAAATAACAAACGGCCACTTGGGCACAATCAAACCACTTCAATGTTGCACATAACATGAGCAAACACAATTGTGGAATTTGCATGTAACATGACCACTTCAATGAAAAGATATAATCAACAATAATGGAATATGCAAATGAACATCAATGACATATATCATATAACGGCAATCTTGTTTTTTGTTTACATAGCAACAATTACTTTAACCAAGTTTTTGAAAAGAAAAACAATTCTGTTTTTTGTTTATAGCTAAATGCCATAGCTACTATTTTTTATTTATAGCTAAATACTTTTGTTTTTTGTCTAAAGCTAAAAGTCTAGGAACTCCATTTTCTCTAACCCTTCCGACCTCACCAAAATTTCCACAGCAAGACCTTAGTACCTACACCCAATTTCTTCAAAAATATTCAGGTCCATAGTCCAAATAATTCAAATTTCTTTTGAATGAAATTTGGAACAGATTCAGGTCCATAGTCCAAATAATTTTTTATAGCTAACTGTTTTTTATTTATAGCCTCTATTAATTTAAAGCTAAATGCTACTATTATTTATACACCCTCTATTAATTTAAAGCTAAATGGAATTACTGTTTAGGCATTTTCATAAAAATTTAGCCTAGCTAATTTCCTAAAAAAATGCTAATCATTTTCCCTAAATGCTAAAAAATGCCTACTGCCTTGAACAAATCTAGGGTTCATACATCAACACAGCAACAACATATGAATTGCCCTAGCTGAGAGAGAGGAGGGTAGGGGAGAGGAGAGGCGGAGTCTTACGGTCGGCGGCGAGGGCAGGCTCGGGCTCGGGCGGCGGAGGTCCTGGGCGGGCTCAGGCGGCGGTAGTAGGCTCGATGGAGGCGACAGTGAGGTCGACGATGGCCTCGGGCTGCGGCGGTGAGGTCGAGGGCGGCCTCGGGGGGCGGCGGTGTAGTCGAAGGCGGAAGGGCGATCGACGGCGGCGATGGAGAAGTTGGGGGACAGGGGGAGTAGAGGGGGGAAGGACTTAGCGAAATTCTGAGCCCGCGCGACCAGGGTTAAGTCAAAATAGGAGTAGCGCGTTTTGGAAAAACGCGCTATAGCTAAGTTAGCTATAGTGTTTTCCACCGAAATGCGCTACAACTATGCCTTTCTGTTTTATTTTTGTTTTTCTTTTGTTTTTCTTTACATTTTCTTTTTTTTCATTTCTTCTTTTTCTATTTCTTTCATTTTTATTTACTTTTCTACTTATTTTTCTATTTATTTTCTTTTTCATAGCAGTAGCGCTCTACACCAGAAACGTGCTGGTACAAAGTATTTAGCAGTAGCGTGCTTTAGGAAGAACCGCTACTACTATTCCTACCCTACCGGCACCAATGTGAGAATTATAGTAGTAGCGCTTTTCTGTGCAGACGCGCTACTGCTGTAACTATAGTTGTAGCGTGCTTTTGCAACAAGCACTACTACTAAGTAGCAGTAGCGCCTAGTTTTGACCAGCGCGGATGTATAAGATTTTCCCTAGTAGTGCAGAACTACATGATCTATAAAGAAAAATAACATGAGACACCATACAAAACTATTGTAACATACTAAAATTCTAAAATTTGGAATGTTATATTAAATGAATAGTTTTGATTATTTGTTTGATTGTGGTGCGGTTGCTTGTGTGAAATTGAGTGAAATTTGAAACTTTTTGGAAGTTGAATGAGAGGGAATGAAATGACTCTCCCAAACATTCACCTTGCATTTATGATCTCCATGAATTCATATTCATTTCATCACAAAACTCTAGAGTGAAGATGATATGACTTCTTCCATTTAAATAAATGAAAAGGATTTTGAAAAGATTTGAATTCCATTTGGAATATTTCAAATTCGGAAACTTTATGGAACTCAATGAGTTTCATGAGAGAAGATAAAATGACTTCTTCAAATGCTAAGAAAGAGAGTTGGAAGTTTCAAAGAATCAAATTGAAAGTCCCTTTGAAGTTATTTTGGAACCCACTTTCAATTTGGCGTTATTTGGTTTTTATTCAAATTATTTTTCTCCAAAAATAAAATATATGGAAAATAGGGTAAAATGATTTCCGACAGTAGAAAAGTAGAGAAAAATGAGTTTGAAATTATTTTGGTATTTGAAAATATTTTTTATTTGGTTTTTAAATGAACCAAAAGTACTATTAGCTTTATTTAAATATTTGCGGAATTTATTTACCGCTAAAAATATGTTCATCATTTAGGAAATCTTCTTCTGAAAATTTTGATATATAATATGCCTATGTACAGTTTTATTTTTATGTTCGTTATTCAGTATTTCCTTTTCTGTTTCTATAAAAAAACAAAAACTGTGTGTGCGCCCGGAACTAACTGTTGCCCACGTGGGCAGCATAGTGGCATCGGGCTCCCCATCCTTTTTTTGTTCTCTCCTACATGGGCTAGGCCCAGCCAACCTTTACCTTTCCAGATTTTTTCTTCTTCCTTTGGCAAAAAAAAAAGTGCAGCGCGTGTGCGTGCGTCAGGCCGATGGCCTTTAGGCCCGTGCGAGGCGCTTAGCTTTTCTCCTCTGTTTCATTTATTTTCGTCTTCTTTTAGTCCCACATTTCTAGCCTTTGACCTCTAAGCTTCTCTTCCACCTATAAATATAGAACTATAGAACCCAAAAATCATCCACCGCGGGTTAAATCAATATTCTGGTTTGACTAGCTCTACAAAAGAAAAATATATTTCTTCTCTCCGGCGGGAGTTCTAGAAGTTGTCTCCTCTCTCTGAAGTCGTCTTTTCTCTATCTTATAAAGGTATCTTTCTTTCGTCGTATTTTTTTACTTCCATAGCTTATTATTTTTAGATCAGTGTATGGTAGAACAATTAGATTTATAAATTAGTCCCTATATTTACATTTTAAGATTAGAATTCTTTTAGCCATAACTCTTTTTCTTCCGTAAAACATCTTGACCCTGATTTTCCAAATAGCCATAACTTTTTATTCGTTCATCCAAATTAGATGAAACCAACACGAATATTTTTGTCTTGATTCCACCTATCTAGTGAATCTATCAAATAAACCTTTTGCAACTTTCAAATTTCGAAATTTGTTCAGATTCATGCAGAAATTCCTTTTGATCATATCTTTTTATTCATACCTTCGTTTCCGATGAACCCAACTGCATCGGATTCGTATTGAAGTAATCTTTCCGTTCGCACAACTAGTGTCATGTTTCCATCATATAATATTGATCTTAGACAATTAGTCTACTAGTCCACTAAAGAGTTGTTACACAACATTCTAAGGAAATTCAATGCTATGTTGAATTACTTGATCCGTTATTTTCAATCAAAAAAGTTCTTTTTCCAACATTTTCATATTGACTTCCTACATCTAGTAGCATCATTACTTCCAACTTTTGATCTTTTCAAATTTGAATGATTCAAATTTGAACTCGAAGCTTCACTTGATCATATCTTGTAAACTGTAGCGCTTTTTCAATTGATTCCTTTTTCAAATTGAATCCATGGGCATAATCTAACATATTGAGCCGTCACCACACTTTTCCACCGAAATTAGGATATGATGTTGCAAAATAATTTAATTTGGTTCTTTTGGAGTTTTTGCAATCTTCCTTTGCATTTTTTGGGTCTTTGAGTGATTGCTTATGTGTGGATAAAATTGCTTACTTATGATAGATTGATCGGAGTGTGACGAGTAGAACTACCTGGAATTATGAGTGCGAAGAATCTTCATCAACAGTACAAGGCAAGTTCACACTTTGATCATACTTTTTAATACCCAGTTTTTACTATGCATTAGTTTCACCCTCAAAGATTGCATGAGTAGGATTGGGAACATGTGGCCTTGTTATGTAGTTCATGAGGTAGGAACCTATGATCTTTGAAACACCCCGGGAATATTCGTTGTGTCATATGTTGCTTAGACATGCTCGTAGACGGGGATTGGTATGCGAGATTCATGCAAGTTATGAGAGAAATAATAATTAAGGGAAAGTTTAAGGTGGCAACATTAACACACACTGGGTGGAATGGTTGGGGCACCCTGGAGAAACCAGTGGCTTGCCTGGGCACCTGGAGAAACCAGTGTTTGCCCTAGGGGATCCCGGAGGACCCGTGTGATCACCCTACGGAATGCCACCCAGGCTCAAAGGGATCATATGATATTTCATGCCTAGAAACTTTCATGTGCAGCCACAGGCCATTATGGGCTCTGGCATAGTTGAGTAAATTGTGGGAAACCTCTCCATGATAGGCTAGCAGACGTAGGGGGGTTGTAGGTGTACCGGCCTATCTATCGGTTAAGGGGCCCTCTTCGGAAAGACTATGTCTCGATCATCCACTTCTCAAACAACAAGCAGTGCGAGGAATTCAACGGAGGAGATCGAGTCTTGTGGGGAAAAGTGTGCAAACCTCTGCAGAGTGTACAAACTAATCATGATTAGCCATGTCCACAGTTATGGACAATTTGAGTGTTTAGAAGTGAATTATTTGTTGATCTCGTCACTCTGTTTAATTAATGTATTGGGCTATTAATAATTTGGGAATTTTTGGGATTGAGTTGGAGAAACCTTCTCAATAATGGCTTAAACTTGGTAGTGAATAAAACATTTATTCCTTTGTTGTAGGAAAAATTAGCTGTATGCAAAATTAAACTTAGAGCCTCCACCAACCAAATATGCATGTAATGTTAGATATTGTTCATCATTATTCTATGGTGTGAATTTGCCAGTACATTCAACATACTGACCTACACGACTGCAACATCTCATGTTGCAGGGATTATTCGACGAGTAAGTGATACGTTAGGGTTGTTATGACTACACTCAACTTTGTCGTTGGTGTTGCTGGGACTCCACAAGCTTGTTGTTACTTCCTCTATATTATTTGAGGTAATATGTTATAAAACCTCGAGTACTGTGTGTGTTAGTATACCGATCCAGGGATGACACTTAAGCATGATGTCTACTACACAACCTTCTTCTTGTAGACGTTGTTGGGCCTGCAAGTGCACAGTTTTGTAGGACAGTAGCAAATTTCCCTCAAATGGATGACCTAAGGTTTATCAACCCGTGGGAGGCGTAGGATGAAGATGGTCTCTCTCAAACAACCCTGCAACCAAATAACAAAGAGTCTCTTGTGTGCCCAACACACCCAATACAATGGCAAATTGTATAGGTGCACTAGTTCGGCGAAGAGATGGTGATACAAGTGCAATATGGATAGTAGATATAGGTTTTTGTAATCTGAAAATATAAAAACAGCAAGGTAACTAATGATAAAAGTGAGCGTAAACGGTATTGCAATGATAGGAAACAAGGCCTAGGGTTCATACTTTCACTAGTGCAAGTTCTCTCAACAATAATAACATAGATAGATCATACAACAATCCCTCAACATGCAACAAAGAGTCACTCCAAAGCCACTAATAGCGGAGAACAAACGTAGAGATTATGGTAGGGTACGAAACCACCGCAAAGTTATTCTTTCGGATCAATCTATTCAAGAGTTTGTACTAGAATAACACCTTAAGACACAAATCAACCAAAACCCTAATGTCACCTAGGTACTCCATTGTCACCTCAAGTATTCATGGGCATGATTATACGATATGCATCACACAACCTCAGATTCATCCAACCAACACAAAGTACTTCAAAGAGTGCCACAAAGTCTCTACCGGAGAGTCAAGAAAACGTGTGCCAACCCCTATGCATAGGTTCATGGGCGGAACGCGCAAGTTGGTCACCAAACATACATCAAGTGGCACGTGATATCCCATTGTCACCACAGATAAACACGGCAAGACATACATCAAGTGTTCTCAAATAAAGACTCAATCCGATAAGATAACTTCAAGAGGGAAACTCAATTCATCACAAGGGAGTAGAGAGGGAGAAACATCATAAGATCCAACTACAATAGCAAAGCTCGCGATACATCAAGATCGTGCCATAGAGAGAACACGAGAGACAGAGATCAAACACATAGCTACTGGTACATTCCCTCAGCCCCGAGGGTGAACTACTCCCTCCTCGTCATGGATAGCGCCGGGATGATGAAGATGGCCACCGATGATGGATTCCCCCTCCGGCAGGGTGCCAGAACGGGCTCCCGAGAGGTTTTTGGTGGCTACAGAGGCTTGCGGCGGCGGAACTCCCGATCTATCTTGATATTCGATGGTTTTAGGGTACGTAGGCTTATAAAGATAAAATAAGTTGGTCGGGGGAGCCTCGAGGGGCCCACAAGACAGGGGGCATGCCCAGTAGGGGGGGGGCCTCCTATCTCGTGGCCTCCTCGAGGATCTTCTGACGTGAACTCCAAGTCTCCCGGATCATATTCTTCCAAAAAATCACGCTGCCGAAGGTTTCATTCCGTTTGGACTCCGTTTGATATTCCTTTTCCTCGAAATACTGAAACAGGCAATAAAACAGCAATATGGGCTGGGCCTCCGGTTAATAGGTTAGTCCCAAAAGTAATATAAAAGTGTATAACAAAGCCCGTAATCATTCAAAACAGATAATAAAACAGCATGAATGCTTCATAAATTATAGATACGTTGGAGACGTATCAAAGCACAAAGACTCGATACATCCGGGTCGGGTTGCTACAAGATGGTATCATAGCACATGTTGACTGTACGACGTGACCCCTAGAAACTGGCAAGCCCTTAGGTGATGATTTCTCTAAAACTTTATTTTCAAGAGGATTCTTTAACTCTCACATTTTCTATGCTTTACCAAATATTTCCTATCACCTAGAACTGTTAGACTATACTCTTTCCCCCTTTTTACCACACGAATATTCAACTAATGAGCCCAATCCGAGAAGGACAAGATTCAGACAACTAAGACAACTCCAGAATAAAGAGGATCTCACCATGCATTAGAAGTGTTGAAGCTACAATAGTGGATACTCTACAGATTTGAAGATTTTTACGACTTTGAAGACTATTGACCTTTAGAAGACCAAAGCCCTGTTATATAGTTACGTTAGCTGCAACGATTGTGAGCTGTCATTTGTTTGATGTTTTTCCAATGGCCACAAAATAAAACCCGTCTCTTCAAAACTATTGTTTGTATGGTGTGTATCCCTCTCTATCTCTCTTGTCTCACCCCAAAACCCTTGGAACCAATAGATGATGAATGAAGATGGACTTGTATTCTCTGGACCGATGACCCAGCCGCAGAGCTATGGACACAAAACATTGAGGATCACTTCAGGAAAAAAATGATTGCAAGGAGTATGAGGCTCAATATGCTCTTCAGTACCTTACAAAAAGTACTACAACATGGTGGAAAATGTATCAAGCCATACAAGGATGTAATGGAGGAAAAGGTTGGGAGGAATTCAAGAAGACTCTATTAAAATCCCGTCTCATCCGAAAGCGTGGTGATAACCTGAAGAAGAAACCTTGTGCCTGCAGGATTTGTGGAGACATAGGACACACCTAGGAGGAGCACAAGGATGAATGCCCTCATTGTGAAGAAAGTCACCCAGCTGAAGAATGCCCAACTAGGCAGATTACTTGTTTCTTGTATGAAGGGACTACCCACTACCCTGCTAAGTGTCACATGGTACAACAAACTATCCAGCAGAAGAAAGAAGCAATGAAAGAAGCCCTCGTGGAAATTTTAGAAGAACCTACGATGAAGGAAGATTTTGAGGACACACCCGAAGAAGATCCAATTAAACTTTACACCAAGTCATGCTATTCATGTGGAGAAGAAGGACACATCTCCCAGTATTGTCCGAAAGAGTATCTAGTAGAATTCCCGACAGTAGAAGTAGATTATGACCCACAGGAAATAGAAGTCCTCATTGGTACAGAAAAGTCCAGGAAGAGAAACAGAATGTATCCCAAGAACAACCCAATTTCTACAAAGAAGGACCTGAGTCATATCATGTGTTACAGGTGCAAGGACTTTGGTCATTACTCTTATAAATGTCCCGAGAAGAAGCTAAAAAATCCAAGGAGCCTACATAATCACAAAGAAACCCCGAGAAATGTCGGAAGTTAATTATTTTTGCTGCAAAGAAGCGGGACATTTTGCTAGGGAATGTTCAGATCAGATGAAAGCTGAAGCTGAGTAGTTGAGATTTCGATATGGATAATAAGAGTAGTAGAAAGTAATTTTATTTTCGCAAGTTCGATGAATTGAATTATGTAATGGGTGCTCAAAGATTGTAATAAATTCATGAAATCAATAAAGTTCATGATTCATGATTTCATACGTTGAATTTTATGAGTTGTTACTCTATGAACAAAGATTTTGACCATTTTCGAGGATATGTGAAATATGGTCTATAGAAGAATTTGCATTTCAAGGGTGGTGGCCTGTGAGGACACTTGACCCCTGGAAAGGATAATGATATTCCACGGAGTGGACTTTGGACAAAATAAGTATGAGTTTTATCTCGATATGTGGGATACCCCAAGAATATGAAGGGATGAAGTACTATTGGATATAAAGGAGGTATCATGTTGGGAATATGGAACAATTGTAACCCCAAGATGAGTTAAAGCTATACATGTGTTGAAGTGCGCCCATAACCCATATGCTCATGAATTAATAAGGATCAAGTACTCCGTGGAAGAAGAAATTTTGGAAGAAGTTGTGATTTGATCAGCATACGTTTCTTAGGAGGATACGAAAACCCGAGAGTTGTGAAGAACGATAGATGTTTTGTTCAGCTTGCAGAAGCAATGGATATATCCGAACTCAGTTCGTCGACAAGAGAAATTCTGCAATGCTTGTGAGGACGACCGAGTGTTAGAATGCGAGATTCACTAAACCATATACAAGGTAATGATTTTGGTGCGGAATGGATTGATCATCATGCCAACTTACTCTTATTATTCGCCTCTGCTATATGGGATGGTAAATCTGAGTGACTTATTGTGACGCCCCGATTCAATCATACACTAATCATAAACGTGTATGATCAAGATCAGGGACTCACGGGAAGATATCACAACACAACTCTAAAAACATAAATAAGTCATACAAGCATCATATTACAAGCCAGGAGACTCGAGGGCTTGAATACAAGTGCTCGATCATAGACGAGTCAGCGGAAGCAACAATATCTGAGTACAGACATAATTTAAACAAGTTGCCATAAGATGGCTAGCACAAACTGGGATACAGATCGAAAGAGGCGCAGGCCTCCTGCCTGGGATCCTCCTAACTACTCCTGGTTGTCGTCATCGGCATGCACGTAGTAGAAGGCACCTCCACTGTAGTAGGAGTCGTCGTCGAAGGTGGTGTCTGGCTCCTGGGCTCCAACGTCTGGTTGCGGTATCCGAGAAGAAGAGGAAAACGGGGGAAAAGAGGGAGCAAAGCAACCGTGAGTACTCATCCAAAGTACTCGCAAGCAAGGAGCTACAGTACATATGCATGGGTATATGTGTAAGGAGGCAATATCAGTGGACTGAACTGCAGAATGCCAGAATATGAGAGGGATAGCTAGTCCTATCGAAGACTATGTTTCTGGCAGCCTCCGTCTTGCAGCATGTAGAATAGAGTGGACTGAAGTCCTCCAAATAGCATCGCATAGCATAATCCTACCCGGCGATCCTCCCCTCATCTCCCTGTGGAAAAGCGATCACCGGGTTGTCTGTGGAACTTGTCTGGGTGTGTTTTATTAAGTATCTGGTTCTAGTTGTCATAAGGTCAAGGTACAACTCCGGGTCGTCCTTTTACCGAGGGACACGGCTATTCCAATAGATAAACTTCCCTGCAGGGGTGCACCAAATTTCCCAACACGCTCGATCCCATTTGGTCGGACACACTTTCCTGGGTCATGCCCGGCCTCGGAAGATCAACACATCGCAGCCCCACCTAGGCACAACACAGAGGTCAGCATGCCGGTCTAAATCCTATGCGCGCGGGGGTCCGGGCCCATTGCCCATTGCACACCTGCATGTTGCGAACGCAGACGAAAGCAGACCTAGCCCCCTTAATACAAGTGCAGGCTTACGGTCCAATCCGTCGTGCGCCGCTCAGTCGCTGACGTCAAGAAGGCTTCGGCTGATACCACGACGTCAAGTGCCCATATCTTTCCTGCGTAGTTGGTTAGTGCGTATAGGCCAGTGGCCAGACTCAGATCAAATACCAAGATCTCGTAAGGCGTGTTATTATGAAGCAACCACGAACGCCGACCAGGCCCAGGCCCACCTCTCGCCTAGGTGGTCTCAACCTGCCCTGTTGCTCCGCCACAAAGATCCACACAGAGGGCCGTCGGGACAAAGGTCCTTTCAGCCCCTAATCCGTGAATCACTCACGGGCACTCAACGAGCCGACCCGACTTTAGTCACCATCTGTATAGTATGTATATATGTATAGTATATACCCATGATCACCTCCCGAGTGATCACGGCCCAATAGTATAGCAAGGCAGACTGACAAGAATGTAGGGCCAATGATGATGAACTAGCATCCTATACTAAGCATTTAGGATTGCGGGTAAGGTATCAATGACTATAGCAACAATGACAGGCTATGCAACAGAATAGGAGTAACCGAATAGTAACATGCTACACTACTCTAATGCAAGCACTATAGAGAAGAATAGGCGATATCTGGTGATCAAGGGGGGGCTTGCCTGGTTGCTCTGGCAAGAAGGAGGGGTCGTCAACTCCGTAGTCAAACTGGGCAGCAGCAGCGTCGGTCTCGTAGTGTACCGGAGAGAAGAGGGGGAAGAACAGTAAATACAATGCAAACATAAGCATGATGATGCATGACATGACAATGAGCGGTGTTAGGTGTGCCCTAACGCGGTAGTAGGTGATACCGGCGAAAGGAGGAAACATCCGGGAAAGTATCCCCGGTGTTTCGCGTTTTCGGACAGGTGAATCAAAGGGGGAAAGTTGCAGGTTCACTATGCTAGGGGCGTGTGGCGGATGAACGGGCTGCGTATCCGGATTCGTCTCGTCATTTTGAGCAACTTTCATGTAGAAAGTATTTTCATCCGAGTTACGGATTATTTTATATGATTTTCTAAAGTTTTAATCATTTCTTGATTTTAATTATTTATTTAAATCCAACATTATCAAGAAAAGTGAACGATGACGCAAGCATGACATCAGAGTGATGTCAGCAGGTCAAATGGTCGGTTGACTAGTCAAACAGACAAGTGGGTCCAGTGGGACCCACTTGTCATTGTTAGGGGCACTAACAGGGGGTTTAAACTAACTAAATGGGTTAATTAGTGGGTGGGTCCTAGCAGTCAGTGACTATTTAGTTAACTAAATTAATTAAGGAAATAATTAGCATTTTATTTATTTACAAAAATGTTTTAAACAACGCGGGCCCGCATGGCAGTGGCGGTAGCTGCCACATCAACGTAGTTGACTTCGGTCAACGTGGCCAGTTGGGGCCCCTAGGCCCACAGGCAGTGACCCAGGGGGTGAGCCTCGGTGTGCCAACTCAGCGGAGCCGTCGGAGTAGCTCCGGCGAGCTCGCACGCATCGGCCGAACGCCGGCGAGCGTCGTGTTTCGCCTACGGGGCACCAAATCGGGCGCGGCCAGGCTCTCTGGAACGGCCTCTTCGCGCCGCGTCCGATGGAGGGGAGCACGATGGAAGGGGTGGCTGGAATGGTCACCTGCGAGGCAAAACGCTGAGGCGGCGCACAGGAGGCCGCGGGATTTGGCTACAGGCCACCAAAATTGATGCGGGGGGTTGCGTTCGAACGGGGAGTCGATGCCACGTCTACTAGGACCGGTGGCATCGCCGGAGTTCGTCGAAGCTGACGGCGGCGAGCACCGAGGCGGATGCGACGCTCGGGCATCAGTGGATCCAGAGCTAGGGGGCACGAGAAGGCGTGTGCGCGTGCGCGTTGGGTTCCTGGGAACCCCAGGAACACAATGGTGAGCTCGGGCGAGCGTGACGGCGGATGTGGCCACGACGGCAAGGTACACCGTGGCGAC
The DNA here is from genome assembly GCA_021437245.1 of Aegilops speltoides. Classification (NCBI taxonomy): domain Eukaryota; kingdom Viridiplantae; phylum Streptophyta; class Magnoliopsida; order Poales; family Poaceae; genus Aegilops; species Aegilops speltoides. The sequence goes on along the minus strand of CM038144.1, from coordinate 180,695,473 downwards.
CAGAGCCCGGGCATGACAACGAGTTAGCTACCGCATGAGCTAGGGGAGCTAGAGGGCGGAGGAGGGAGGTATCTCACCTAGCGGCACACACGAAAGGTCCTTGGGGGTTTAGTAGCGGCAGAGTTGATGGAGCTCGTCGGAGACATGCCGGGGATTCGAGGAAGAAGACGAGGCCGGGGCAGTGTTCGTGGGCGCCCGACGTCCTGCGGCTCGTCGGGGAGGCGTAGTCGAGGGAGGTGGAGCGAGCGGACACGTAGGAGAGGTGCGGAGGTCGCGGTGGCCGCGAGTTCTACGGCGGCAGGTCCATGGTGGCCCTCGGATGCAGTGGAATGGGAGGAGTGGCGAGGTGGATCTGAGGGGAGAGGGACGCGCAGGGACCGAGAGGGAGAGCGGGGGTGAGTGGGGAGGAGACCCGAGGAGGCGCGGCGCTGGCGACCTTATCTCCCCCCGGTGTCGGTGCCGGCGAGGCGGTCGGGCGGGGACGCGCCCCTGTTCCGACCTGAGTTGGGGGAACCGGAAAGGGAGACGAGGCAGGGAGGCCCGGGCCGGTTGGGCTGGCCGGCTGGCTAGCCCGGCCAGTTGGCCCATGGGGTTTTTGGGGTCCTTTATCTTTTCTTTTGTTTTTTCTGTTTGGTTCTTTTCCTTTTATTTATTTTCTTTTCTGTTTTATCTCAATTTGAAATATTTAGGCACTTTCTAAAAACATGTCTTCTCCACAATAATTGCCAGTGCAATATTTGGCACCCACCAAACATTTTCGTTTTGAGGTTTGAAAACTTTCGTTGTTTGACATATTTTGAATTTGATTTTTGGACCGGTTTTGAACTAATGAAAGATTAGCAACAGTAACGGAGGTGACGTGGCATCATTAGCCAAGTTTCACTGTAGCATAATTTTCCGAGCGTTACAAATCTCCTCCACTACAAGAAATCTCATCCCGAGATTTAGGAGGTAGATGGAAACAGTATGGGGTATTCTTCGCGTAGACGATCCTCTCGTTCCCAAGTGGCTTCATCTTCAGAATGGTGCGACCACTAGACCTTGAGGAACTTGATCGCCTTCTGACGTGTGTGGCGTTCAGCTCGGTCGAGAATGCGAATCGGATGCTCTTTATAGGAGAGGTCCTATTGCAATTCACGCACTTCATGATCCACTCCTCGGATTGGGTCCTTTAAGCAATGGTAGAGCTGTGACACGTTGAATACATCGTGAACCTGAGAAAGGTTCGGCAAAAGCTCCAGTTGGTATGCCACTTTCCCACGCCATTCCAGAATAGTGAAAGGACCAATATAGCAAGGAGCTAGCTTGCCCTTGATCCCGAAGCGGTAAGCACCCTTCATTGGTGTGACTCGAAGATAAGCCTTTTCGCCAGGTTGATAGACCATGTCCTTATGATGACGGTCATACTGACTCTTCTGACGCGACTGTAACACCCCGGATGTATCTTTCCATATTTGTAACTCCAACTCTTGCCATTTTCGGATATGTGCTATGACTTTTCCCTCCGTGGTTGGGTTTTGTTTTCGTTTTGCATTTTGTCCATGTCATGCATCTCATATCATCTCATCATGTGCATCTCATTTGCATACGTGTTCGTCTCATGATTCCGAGCATTTTCCCCGTTGTCCGCTTTTGCAATCCGCACTCCTATGTTCCCGCGCACCCTCTTGTCCTTTTTCCGTGTGCGGGTGTTGAACATTCTCGGAATGGACCGAGCCTTGCCAAGTGGCCCTGGTATAGCACCGGTAGACCACCTGTCAAGTTTCGGGTCATTTGGAGTTCGTTTGGTACTCCAACGGTTAACCGCACTCTTGCAAAGGCCTCTTTTGAGTTGTAGCCCAACAACCCTCCAAAACAGCCCAATAAGCCATCTAACTCCCCTCCATGCCCTCGGTATTTCGATCACGATCGTGTGGGCGAAAACTACACCTCATTTGGACACTCCTAGCTCCCTCTACCTCTATAAATAGACCCCTCTCCCGAAAATCCGGATGAAACCCTAAAAATTTCCCTCTCCGCGCCGCCGGACACGTCCGGATGGAGCCGGACGCGTCCGCCGCCGCGCCGGATGAATCGCCCGCGCCACGTGGCGCCGCCCGCCGCCGCCGCCGGAGCCCGCCATGGCCAGCGTCAGCCCATGAGGCCGGATCTGCCGCCGCCGCCGTTCATGAGCGCGCAGCGCCGCCGCCCGGCCGCCGCGCCGCTCATCGCCGCCGCGCGCGCCGCCGCCCTGGCCCTCCATCCTGCCGCCGCATGCCTTGTTGCCGCCCGCCGCCTCAGCGCCGCCCGCGCCCGGCCTCGCCTCCTCCTCCGACTCCGGCGAGGGTCGCCGCCGGCGTCCTCCCCGGCCCTCTCCGGCGAGCCCGAGCCCGACTCCGTCCAGATCCGATCTGGGATCGTTTAGGTTGACTTTCCCCGTACCCCGAAATCCACTAAGTCATAATCTGTGATCATTTTCGTGCATTTTCATAGCATCACACCTCCGCAACCGTGGCTCCGTTTTGGACGTATAATATGTCAAATTGTTCGTCTCGAAGGGTACATCATTTCATTCCATTGCATCATTTTCATTTGAGCTCATCTTGATGCCCGAAATGCTGTTGGAAGATGGCTTCAGATCGTTAGTTTCAGAATCTTATCAGCTCGAGCTCTTTTGTCATTTTTGCCATGAATTATGTGTGCACCCTATGAACTTGAGTCCTACATGTGAGTTGAACTTTGCCATGCCATCTTTCCAGGGGTGTTTGCCATGTATTTTTGTGAGTTATGTGTTGACTGGAACAAGCATGCAAAGTAGGGATGATGATGTTGCTGATTTCAGGAACTTAGTGTTTTCACCAAGTCTTGTCCTGCTGTTATTTTTGTGCCATATGTTCATGTTGTTACAGAGAGATACATGCCCTTTTTGAGCATGATCAGTAAGGGTGTTTTGAACATATGGATGTGCTCTATCCATCAGTGCCTTCGTTGGCATTTATGGAGTAGTCTAGCATGTCATTTTCGTGCTCTACTTTTGCTTGAAAATGTTTCCTGGCAGACTGTTTGCATGAGATTCAATTTTCACGAGGTCGTTGTAGTTGATCCGTGTATGCTATGATGTTGTTCTTGCCATGTATAGCTCCTATGCCATGTCTTCTTGATGGGTGTATGCTTAGTTTATCATGAGGTGCTCTGTAGTGAGTGCATCGAGCTCACGAACATGCCTACTCGTTATCTGTTTTTGCCATGCCCAGTTTTTCTGCTAAGTCTGAAATCTGTAATAAAACTTGCAATGTTTACATGGGTGCCATCATTTCTTAAGGTCCTTTTTGGCTTATGGTCAGTAAGGGACTATTGATATATGCTTTGAGTAGAATCATGTCATGCCTTGTTTAGCTATTATAAGTTCCTGTAGCATGTTGTTTGCTTGCTCTAAACATGCCTTCCTGATGTTAATTCCTGGCATGTTAGTATTTTCACTAAGTCTGTGAACCTGATATTTTTAGCACTTTCACCATGCTTGTTTGAACATGTTATGATATGATTTAGCCGTAGCTCAGTGTTCCTCTTTTGTTAAGCATCTCCTGTAGTTCGCTGCCATATGCTTTGTTTTTATGTTGGGGTGCTGTAGCATAGTTTATTGTTGCGTGCTAAGTAGCATCGGGCTGTTAAACGCAGATTTGCGTCATTCTTGTTTTGCTTGTCATTTGCAAACCGTGCATCCGATTCCGGTGATCTTTATATCGATTTCAACCGAAATCATCTCATCTTTCCAGCGGCATACTTGGTTTGTCAAGTTGATGCCCGGTTCATCATTTTCCTTCCGGAGCACACATATGCATTGCATATCACATCTCGCATCGCATGTCATGTTTTGCATCATATTGCTTGTGCATTGTTCCTTGTTTGATTGTGGTTCCGTTGCTTGTGTTCTTGCTTTGGGTAGAGCCGGGAGACAAGTACGTGAACGAGGAACCTGTTGAGAACGCCTACGAGGATCAAGTCTTCGACAACTTTGAGAACCTTACAGGCAAGATGACCATACCTTCGACATCACTTCTATCTTTGCTTGCTAGATGCTCGCTCTTTTGCTATGCCTATGCTGCGATACCTACCACTTGCTATACCATGTCACCCATATTGCCATGTCAACCTCTAACCATCCATGTCCTAGCAAACCGTTGATTGGCTATGTTACCGCTTTGCTCAGCCCCTCTTATAGCGTTGCTAGTTGCAGGTGAAGATGAAGTTTGTTCCTTGTTGGAACACGGATATTTTGGGATATCACAATATCTATTGTTTTAATTAATGCATCTATATACTTGGTAAAGGGTGGAAGGCTCGGCCTTATGCCTGGTGTTTTGTTCCACTCTTGCCACCCTAGTTTCCGTCATACCGGTGTTATGTTCCTTGATTTTGCGTTCCTTACGCGGTCGGGTGATTTATGGGACCCCCTTGACAGTTCGCTTTGAATAAAACTCCTCCAGCAAGGCCCAACCTTGGTTTTACCATTTGCCACCTACACCCTTTTTCCCTTGGGTTTTCGCGAGCCCGAGGGTCATCTTTATTTTAGCCCCCCCGGGCCAGTGCTCGTCGTGAGTGTTGGTCCAACTGTCACCGCCGGTGTACCAGGGCAACTCGGGATGGCCTATCGGAAGTTTGGACAATCCGTGTGCCCCGAGAAAGAGATATGTGCAGCTCCTATCGGGATTTGTCGGCACATTCGGGAGGCTTTGCTGGTTTAGTTTTACCATTGTCGAAATGTCTTGATGTACGGGATACCGAGTCGATCGGAGTGTCTTGGGTGAAGGTTTATTCCTTCGTTGACCGTGAGAGCTTGTTATGGGCTAAGTTGGGACACCCTGCAGGGTATTATCTTTCAAAGCCGTGCCCGCGGTTATGAGGCAGATGGGAATTTGTTAATGTCGGTTGTAGAAAACCCAAGTTGACCTTAATTAAAATACATCAACCGTGTATGTAACCGTGATGGTCTCTTCTCGGAGTCCGGGAAGTGAACACGGTGTTGGAGTTATGTTTGACGAGGTTGCTAGGATCACCTCTTGATCACTACTAGTTTCGCGACCGTGCTTTGCTTCTCTTCTCGCTCTCTTTTGCGATGTAGCCACCATATATGCTAGTCGCTTGTCGCAGCCCTCCTTTTACACCAGCCTTCCCTTAAGCTTAAATAGTCTTGATCTCGGGTGTGAGATTCTTTGAGTCCCCGTGGCTCATGATTCTACCAAAAGCAGATGCGGTACCGGTGATGCGGTAGCGAGATGGCGAACCGAGCTGAAGTGGGAATTTGATGAGGCACTTGGTCGTTACTATGTTTCATTTCCAGACGATTAGTAGTGGAGCCCAGTTGGGGCGATCGGGGATCTGTGTTGCATGTGGGGTATTCTTCTTTTATTTTGGTTCCGTAGTCGGACCTTGAGTGTAAACTGAATGATGGATGTTTAATTATGTATTGTGTGAAGTGGCGACTGTAAGCCAACTATGTATCTTTTTTCCCTTATGTATTACATGGATTGTGCGAAGATTACCTCACTTGCGGCATTGCTTTCAATGCGGTTATGCCTCTAAGTCGTGCTTCGACACGTGGGAGATATAGCCGCATCGAGGGCGTTACAGCGACTGAGCAGTCTTAAGATTCTCACGAATAATGCGGACTTGTTCTTCGGCATGTTGGATAATATCCGGACCGAAGAGTGGACGTTCCCAAGTTTCCGACCAGTTCAGAGGGGTTCGGCACTTTTGTCCATATAACACTTCGAAGGGGGCCATCTTTAGACTAGCTTGATAGCTATTATTATAAGAGAACTCAACATACGGGAGAGATTCCTCCCATTTCTTGCCGAAGGAAATAACACAAGCTCGAAGCATGTCTTCGAGAACTTGGTTGACACGTTCAACTTGCCCTTGCGACTGAGGATGAAAAGCAGTGCTGAAAGACAGATGAGTCCCCATAGCTTCTTGGAAACTTGTCCAGAATCTTGAAGTGAATAAGCTGCCACAGTCTGAACTGGTTGCCAATGGAATACCGTGAAGCGAGACAATTCTGGACATGTAGAGGTTTGCCAGCTGACTAGCAGTGATCGTTTCTTTGACAGCCAGAAAATGTGCAACTTTAGAAAGCCGGTCAATGACGACAAGAATAGCATCATTACCTTTCTGCGATTTGGGGAATCCAGTGACGAAGTACATTTCAACATGGTCCCATTTCCATTCAGGAATAGAGATAGGTTGCAGAGTTCCAGCAGGCCTTTGATGCTCTGCTTTGATACGACAGCAAACGTCACATTCAGCAACATAACGAGCAATGTCTTGCTTCATATTAGATCACCAGAATCTCTGACGAATGTCTTGGTACATCTTGGTGCTACCGGGATGAATAGACAAAGGCGTATCATGAGCTTCTTTCATAACCCTTGGAGTCAGATTCAGGTTTTCACTCGCACATGGCACCACTAGGCGGCCTTTGAAGTACCAGGCGCCATCATCGGCAATAGTGAAGAATGAGGGCTTTCCTTCTGAGAGATAGCGTTTAATCTTCTCGACTTCAGAGTCATAATGTTGAATAGTCTTGATATCGCCCACGAGATCTGGCTCGACAACGAGGGTATTTAGAGAACCCTGAGGAACAACACAAAGATTCATCTTTTGAAACTCTGGGGGAGGGGGAGCGAGTGCACCAGGAGGAACAATATGGAGGTTCAGCTTTCTGAATTCTTCAACAAGCGAGGGCTGAACTTTGTGAACCTGGAGGTGGTTGCAATATGATTTGCGGCTCAAGGCATCAGCCATTACATTAGCCTTGCCTAGGGTATACGAAATACCCAAGTTAAAATCTACAACAATCTTCATCCATCTCTGCTGACGGAGGTTCAGATCTGGTTGAGTAAACAGATACTTCAGACTTTGGTCGTCGGTGAAGATCTCGCAACGATTACCGAGACGGTAATGTCGCCACTATTTTAGTGCATGGATAACAGCAGCAAGCTCGAGGTCGTGAACAGGATAGTTCTCTTCGTGAGGGCGCAACTGACGAGAGGCATAAGCAATTACTTTACGCTCCTGCATTAGGACAGCGCCTAGGCCTTGACGTGAAGCATCACAATAGATGACGAAGTCCTTCTTAGTATCTGGAGGAGCAAGCACTGGGGCAGAGGTCAACTTGTCTTTGAGCGCCTGGAAACTTTCCTGACACTTTTCTGTCCACTCAAACTTGACGCCCTTATGAAGCAGGTTAGTCACAGGTCTAGCGATCTTGGAGAAGTTCTCGACGAATCGACGGCAATAGCTAGTGAGTCCGAGAAAACTTCTGACTTGCTGGACATTCTTCGGAGGAGTCCAATCAAGAATAGCCTGAACTCGTTCAGGGTTGACAGCAATACCATCCTTAGAGATGACATGCCCAAGATAGGTTACTTCGGGAAGCCAGAATTCACACTTGGAGAACTTGGCATGGAGTTGATGTTATCTAAGCTTTTCCAGAACAAGATGAAGATGTTCAGCATGTTCTTCTTCATTCTTGGAATATACAAGGATATCATCCAGATAAACCACGACAAACTTGTCGAGGTATTCCATCAAGATATAGTTTATCAGACGAGAGAACGTGGCTGGAGCATTGGTTAATCCAAAAGACATGACGGTGTACTCGTATGATCCATAGCGAGTCACAAATGTGGTCTTTGGGATATCCTCTTCACGAACACGAATCTGGTGGTAACCCAACCTCAAGTCGAGTTTAGAGAACACTGATGAACCAGCCAGTTGGTCATACAGATCATTGATCCGAGGAAGAGGATATTTGTTCTGAATGGTAGCCTGGTTAATAGGGCGGTAGTCTTGGACCAATCGGTTTGTTCCATCCTTCTTATTGACAAAGAGAGAAGGTGCTCCCCAAGGAGAGAAACTTGGGCGAATGAAACCACTTCGAAGAGATTTGTCGATTTCCTCCTTAAGCTCAATGAGTTCATGCGGCGGCATCTTGTAAGGTCGTTTGGCTATAGGAGTGCTGCCTGGTTTTAAGTCAGTGATGAATTCGACAGCTCTAGCAGGGGGAATCCCTGGAAGTTCTTCAGGAAAGACGTCTTGGAAATCGTGAATGACAGGAATGTTTTCAATGCCCTCGAGGGGTGCAGCGTTCAATGCGTTTAAGGCATAAAGCCTTGCCTCGGCTTCTGAACCAGACGAGCATTGTAGCTAATTATTTCATCGGAAGGGCGTAGCAGGTGGACGGTCTTAGTGGCGCAAACTATAGAAGCAGTATGCGCTTTCAACCAATCCATTCCCAGAATGAGATCAATGCTACATGACTTCAGTACGATGGGAGAGACAAGGAATTCTAGTCTTTTGATTTCAATGGGGACGTCATGACTAATCATAGAGGTTTGACATTGGCCCGCAGGGGTGTGTACCACTAGCGAAGTGTTCACCTCCTCGTATTTAATGCCATGCATGAATGCAAACTCAGCTGATATGAACGAATGTGATGCTCCTGTATCAAATAAAACGGATTCTGGTACTGAATTTACGAGGAGTGTACCAATCACAGTAGCAGGCTGGTCTTGAGATTCATTGAGATCAACGTGGTTGGCATGAACACGACCATAAGACTTGGCATTGTTGTTGTGAGGCTGGTTGTTTCTACGGCCAGCTACGGGAAGGGCGAGTTGATTTTGATTCTGATTGCAGTCCCTGGCACGATGACCTGGTTGACCACACTTGTAGCACAGATCATTATTCGGAGTGGGAACAGGAGTTTGGGGTGGTGGAGCTGGAAGCCTTGGCTGCCTATACGGTGGAGGAGGCAGACGAGGTGCAGCATAGGCCTGCCTTGGGGCAGGTGCATTTGGACGGTACATGCTGTTCGGGATCCATATCTTATGCTTCTGCGAGGGCAGGCCCGAAGATGAGCTCGTATCACGGTTGCACCTGTGAGAGCTCTGGTGTTCCTGCAGACCAGTCTCGACATTGATGGCCTTGTTCACCAAGGTGGCGAAATCAGCAAAGTCATGCACTAGAAGTGCGAGCTTGGTGTCAGCTTGAAGGCTGTCACGGAACTTCTCCTGTCTGCATGCATCAATTGCAATGTCTTCTTCAGCATAGCGGGATAAGTCTAGAAACTCCCGCGGATAAGCTTCCACAGTTTTGTTGCCCTGGGTGAGGTTGTGGAACTCACGCTTCTTCCTGTCCATGATCCCCTAAGGAATGAAGCGGGCACGAAAGGCAGCTTGAAAGTCTGGCCAGGTGATGATTGTCCCAACTAGCAGAGTAAGCCTGTGGCTGTCCCACCATTGAGCTGCGAGTCCCTTCAGAAAGAAGGAAGCAAAGGTGACATAGCGGGCAGGGGCTACATTAGCAGACTCCATTTCATAGGTGATGTCATGGAGCCAGTCATCAGCATCCAGCGGCTGAGTTGAGCTGCGATACACGGTTGGGTTGAGGCGCATGAAATCCTACAGAGTCACTTGGGCTGGCTACTCGTTCATATTGGGGCGAGGGAACTGAGCCATCATATTCTCCATGAACTGGCGATTCATCTCGAGTTGTTGGACCATACCAGCCATGTACTCAGGCGGTGGTGGGGCGTTGCCGCCACGACCATGACCACCTGGTCTAACCATCCTGCTAATATATAACAGGGGTAGTTCAGCATTGAGAAATTTGCATAGACAAGAATCATTCATGATGAAACATGCACAATGAAAGGAGCACGACAGATACTACATAGTAGTCGGCATAACTTACAAAAGGGGTCGGACATAGTGTTCAGTACACAGAGTTCAGTACATATACTAAGTCATCATAGGCGGCACGCAGGCTCGCGGCGAATACATCTAATACTAATGAGCAAGACTACATCAGTCCCAGGAGGTACTATGGAGGTAGTCGTAGCCTGACAACTAGTAGTGAGGCAACAAATAGTCCACGTCAGCGGCCTGGGGGCCGTGGATACTCTGGTGTAGAACCCGACGCTCAGGCGGCAGAAGAGGACCAAGTGCGGGAGAGTAACCTCCCACCTCTGGCCAACCGACACCGTGGGGCATCACGGTCCTGGCTGGGTAGATCGCAGAACGAGGTAGCTGTCTAGATAGAACAAAGGGGTGCAACAGCGTCAGAACCCTGTAAAGGTGCTGACGAGTGGTGTACAACTCGTGGCGAAGATCTCGGTTAGCTCGGTCCAGCCCATCAGCATGCAGAACTAGGCTCTGATGGTGGAAGGGCTCTCGGGTGACGGTGGAGTAGGCAGCAGTGTAGTATCCCTCCGCACCAATGTCGGATGCGATAGCAATGTGCCTGAAAGGGGAAGTGTCCAATGCCCGATACTCTCCACGAAGACGTGTCAGAGCAGCATAGGCAGCATCGTGAACTGCCATCTCCATGGTCACTCCAACACCATGAGCGGTGTGCAGCACAGTAGTGGAGTCATACTCCCGAGAGTAGAGGTGGACGATGGCACGGTGCGCTCTGGTTAAAGTCCTGGTACTCCTCGTAGACGGTGTACTCAGGGTGCCAGCGATAACCCAGATAGGTCATCATCTCAGCTAGCACAGTCAGGTGATCCTGAGGCACCAATGGCCGCCGTGTGGCGCATGACCTGCCTCGTGGGTTCCATCTGAAAACAAAGATGTTTCAATGGAGTCAAATGACAATGTGGGTACTATTCAAAATACTATCCTACAGAATAACTATGGCTTATCCAACTTTGGGGTGAACGTGGTAATGGGATCCTAATGTTAGAGTTAGTAAATTCGTTTAACCCGAGTAGGAGAGAGTTCAGAGCCCCAGAGTAAAGGTCGAGAAGTAAAAGATCCTAATACCACCCAATGGCGACGTGGGCCCGTAAGGCACACAACCATGTTAGTAAAAGTTTTGTAGTGACTAGACTCGACTTCGGCCAAGGAGTGTGGAAGGGGAATTCCTACAGGCAGTCGGCTCTGATACCAACTTGTGACACCCCGATTCAATCGTACACTAATCATGCACGCAAACGTGTACGATCAAGATCAGGAACTCACGGGAAGATATCACAACACAACTCTAAAAACATAAATAACTCATACAAGCATCATATTACAAGCCAGGGGCCTCGAGGGCTCGAATACAAGTGCTCGATCATAGACGAGTCAGCTGAAGCAACAATATCTGAGTACAGACATAAGTTAAACAAGTTGCCATAAGATGGCTAGCACAAACTGGGATACAGATCGAAAGAGGCGCAGGCCTCCTGCCTGGGATACTCCTAACTACTCCTGGTCATCGTCAGCGGCCTGCACGTAGTAGGCACCTCCAGTGTAGTAGGAGTCATCGTCGAAGGTGGCGTTTGGCTCCTGGGCTCCAACGTCTGGTTGCGGCATCCGAGAAGAAGAGGAAAACGGGGGAAAAGAGGGAGCAAAGCAACCATGAGTACTCATCCAAAGTACTCGCAAGCAAGGAACTACACTACATATGCATGGGTATATGTGTAAGGAGGCAAAATCAGTGGAGTGAACTGCAGAATGCTAGAATATGAGGGGGATAGCTAGTCCTATCGAATACTACGCTTCTGGCAGCCTCCGTCTTGCAGCATTTAGAATAGAGTAGATTGAAGTCCTCCAAATAGCATCGCATAGCATAATCCTACCCGGCGATCCTCCCCTCGTCGCCGTGTGGAAAAGCGATCACCGGGTTGTCTATGGAACTTGTCTGGGTGTGTTTTATTAAGTATCCGGTTCTAGTTGTCATAAGGTCAAGGTACAACTCCGGGTCGTCCTTTTACCGAGGGACACGGCAATTTGAATAGATAAACTTCCCTGCAGGGGTGCACCACATTTCCCAACATGCTCGATCCCATTTGGCCGGACACACTTTCCTGGGTCATGCCCGGCCTCGGAAGATCAACACGTCGCAGCCCCACCTAGGCACAACAGAGAGGTCAGCACGCCGGTCTAAATCCTATGCGCGCAGGCGTCTGGGCCCATCGCCCATTGCACACCTGCACATTGCGAACGCGGACGAAAGCAGACCTAGCCCCCTTAATACAAGTGCAGGCTTACGGTCCAATCCGGCGCGCTCTGCTCAGTCGCTGACATCAAGAAGGCTTCGGCTGATACCATGACGTCGAGTGCCCATATCTTTCCCGCGTAGTTGGTTAGTGCGTATAGGCCAGTGGCCAGACTCAGATCAAATACCAAGATCTCGTTAAGCGTGTTATTATGAAGCAACCGCGAATGCCGACCAGGGCTAGGCCCACCTCTCGCCTAGGTGGTCTCAACCTGCCCTGTTGCTCCGCCACAAAAATCCACACAGAGGGCCGTCAGGACAAAGGTCCTTTCAGCCCCCAATCCGTGAATCACTCGCGGGCACTCAACGAGCCGACCCGACTTTAGTCACCATCTGTATAGTATGTATATATGTATAGTATATACCCGTGATAACCTCTCGAGTGATCACGGCCCAATAGTATAGCAAGGCAGACTGACAAGAATGTAGGGCCAATGATGATAAACAAGCATCCTATACTAAGCATTTAGGATTGCGGGTAAGGTATCAATGACTGTAGCAACAATGACAGGCTATGCAACAGAATAGGAGTAACCGAATAGTAAGATGCTACACTACTCTAATGCAAGCAGTATAGAGAAGAATAGGCGATATCTGGTGATCAAGGGGGGGGCTTGCCTGGTTGCTCTGGCAAGAAGGAGGGGTCGTCAACTCCGTAGTCGAACTGGGCAGCAGCAGCGTCGGTCTCATAGTGTACCGGAGGGAAGAGGGGGAAGAAACAGTAAATACAATGCAAACATAAGCATGAGGATGCATGACATGGTATTGAGCGGTGTTAGGTGTGCCCTAACGCGGTAGTAGGTGATACCGGTGAAAGGGGGAAACATCTAGGAAAGTATCCCCGGTGTTTCACGTTTTCGGACAGGTGAACCGGAGGGGGAAAATTATAGGTTCACTATGCTAGGGGCGTGTGGCGGACGAACAGGCTACGTATCCGGATTCGTCTCGTCGTTCTGTGCAACTTTCATGTAGAAAGTATTTTCATCCGAGTTACGGATTATTTTATATGATTTTCTAAAATTTTAATCATTTTTTGATTTTAATTATTTATTTAAATTCAACATTATCTAGAATAGTGAACGATGACGCAATCATGACATCAGAGTGATGTCAGCAGGTCAAATGGTCGGTTGACCAGTCAAACCAGACAAGTGGGTCCAGTGGGACCAGCATGTCATTGTCAGGGGCACTAATAGGGGGTTTAAACTAACTAAATGGGTTAATTAGTGGGTGGGTCCCAAGAGTCAGTGACTATTTAGTTAACTAAATTAATTAAGGAAATAATTAGCATTTTATTTATTTACAAAAATGTTTTAAACAACGCGGGCCCGCATGGCAGTGGCAGTAGCTGCCACATCAGCGCAGTTGACTTCGGTCAACGTGGCCAGTTGGGCCCCCTAGGTCCACAGGCAATGACCCAGGGGGTGGGCCCCGGTGTGCCAGCTCGGCGGAACCGCCGATGTAGCTCCGGCGAGCTTGCACACAGCGGCCGAACGCCGGCGAGCGTCGGGTTTCGCCTACGGGGCACCAAATCGGGCGCGGCCAGGCTCTCTGGAACGGCCTCTTCGCGCCGCGTCCGATGGAGGGGAGCACGACGGCGGGGGTGGTCGGAATGGTCGCCGGCGAGGCAAAACACGGTGGCGGCGCACGGGAGGCCGCGGGATTTGGCTACAGGCCACCAAAATTGACGCGGGGGGTTATGTTCGAACGGGGAGTCGATGCCGCGTCTACTAGGACCGGTGGCGTCATCGGAGTTCGTCGAAGCTGACAGCGGCGAGCACCGAGGCGGATGCCGGAGCTCGGGCATTATTGGATCCAGTGCTAGGGGGCACAAGAAGGCGTGTGCGCGTGCGCGTTGGCTTCCTGGGAACCCCAGGAGCACAACGGTGAGCTCGGGCGAGCGTGACGGCGGATGTGGCCATGACGGCGAGGTACACCGCGGCGACCAGAGCCCGGGCATGACAACGAGTTAGGTACAGCGCGAGCTAGGGGAGCTAGAGGGCGGAGGAGGGAGGCAGCTCACCTAGCGGCACACACGAAAGGCCCTTGGGTGTTTAGTAGCGACAGAGTCGACGGAGCTCATCGGAGACGTGCCGGGGATTCGAGGAAGAAGACGAGGCCGGGGCAGTGTTCGTGGGCGCCAGGTGTCCTGTGGCTCATCAGGGAGGCGTAGTCGAGGGAGGTGGAGCGAGCGGACACGTCGGAGAGGTGTGGAGGTCGCGATGGCCGCGAGTTCTACGACGGCAGGTCCATGGCAGCGCTCGGATGCGGTGGAAGGGGAGGAGTGGCGAGGTGGATCTGAGGGGAGAGGGTGGCGCAGGGACCGAGAGGGAGAGCGGGGGTGAGTGGGGAGGAGACCCGAGGAGGCGCGGCACTGGCGACCTTATCTCCTCCCGGTGTCGGTGCCGGCGAGGCGGTCGGGCGGGGACGCGCCCCTGTTCCGACCCGAGTCGGGGGAACAAGAAAGGGAGACGAGGCAGGGGGGGCCGGGCCGGTTGGGCTGGCCGGCTGGCTAGCCGGGCCAGTTGGCCCAGGGGGGTTTTGGGGTCCTTTATCTTTTCTTTTGTTTTTTTTTCTATTTGGTTCTTTTCCTTTTATTTACTTTCTTTTCTTTTTTATCTCAATTTAAAATATTTAGGCACTTTCTAAAAACATGTATTCTCCACAATAATTGCCAGTGCAGTATTTGGCACCCACCGAACATTTTTGTTTTGATGTTTGAAAACTTTTGTTGTTTGACATATTTTGAATTTGATTTTTGGACAGATTTTGAACTGACGAAAGATTAGCAACAGTAACGGAGGTGACATGGCATCATTAGCCGAGTTTCACTGTAGCATAATTATCCGGGCGTTACACTTATCCATAGTAAAGAGATGACGATATCAAAAACCTTGTTTAAACCTTATAATGGTATAACAATTTTCCCCTTGTACAAGGCAGTTGTTGCCAACCGTAGGTCACACGGTGAGAATGAAGCCCAGAACTATTTTCTGCAGAGACCCAGTCAAATTGTTTGATGACCACCATGAGATATCGATAGTTCTTTAGTATTGGCGCTAGACCTGTCAGCTGAGAAGACACTGTCTCGGAAGAACCTTAATTACCATGATGCAAGGACACAAGGATTGAGGAAAAAGGTTATGCCACTACCGGAAGAGCCCAGAGAAGGAATTATCCTAAAGATCTGAGAAGATTGACACTACCAACAATAAGGATGGAGTACCTGAGTTTTGATGGAACCATAACCATGCTTCTAAGGGTGGTAGCACCCCAGACCATTGTGACAATCGATGGATTTTTGAGGAGACCCCGAACCTAACCTATTTCTTGCTAGCCTCTCCGAATCTCGAGGGCGAGATTCATTTTAAGTGTGGTAGGTTTGTAACACCCCAAAATTCTAAATTTTGGAATGTTATATTAAATGAATAGTTTTGATTGTTTGTTTGATTGTGGTGTGGTTGCTTGTGTGAAATTGACTGAAATTTGAAACTTTTTGAAAGTTGAATGAGAGGGAATGCAATGACTTTCCCAAACTTTCACCTTGCATTTATGATCTCCATGAATTCATATTCATTTCATCACAAAACCCTAGACTGAAGATGATATGACTTCTTCCATTTAAATAAATGAAAAGGGTTTTGAAAAGATTTGAATTCCATTTGGAAATATTTGAAATTCGGAAACTTTACGCAACTCAATGAGTTTCATGAGAGAAGATAAAATGACTTCTTAAAATGCTAAGAAAGAGAGATGGAAGTTTCAAAGAATCAAATTGAAAGTCCCTTTGAAGTTATTTTGAAACCCACTTTCAATTTGGTGTTATTTGGTTTTTACTCAAATTATTTTTCCCCAAAAATAAAATATATGGAAAATAGGGTAAAATGATTCCCTATAGTAGAAAAGTAGGGGGAAATGAGTTTTAAATCATTTTGGTATTTTAAAATATTTTTTATTTGGTTTTTAAATGAACCGCTAGTACTATTAGCTTTATTTAAATTTTTGTGGAACTTATTTGCCGTTGAAAATATGTTCATCATTTAAGAAATCTTTTCCTGAAAATTTTGAGGTATAATATGCCTATGTACAATTTTACTTTTAATTTCGTTATTCAGTTTTTCCTTTTCTGTTTCTATAAAAAAACAAAATCTGCGCGTGCGCCTGGAACTAACCGTCGCCCACGTGGGCAGCATAGTGCCATCGGGAGCCCCATTATTTTTTCTTCTCTCCTACATGGGCCAGGCCCAGCCAACCTTTTCCTTTCCATATTTTTTTCTTCTTCCTTTGGCAGAAAAAAATGCAGCGCGTACGCGAGCGGCCGATGGCCTATGGCCTTTAGGCCCGTGCGAGGCGCTTAGGTTTTCTCTGCTTCATTTATTTTCGTCTTCTTTTAGTTCCACATTGCCTAGCCTTTGACCTCTAAGCTTCTCTTCTACCTATAAATATAGAACCATAGAACCCCAAAAATCATCCACTACGGGTTAAATCAATATTTTGGTTTGACAAGCTTCACAAAAGAAATATATATTTCTTCTCTCCGGCGGGACTTTTGGAAGTTGTCTCCTCTCTTCGAAGTCGTCTTTTCTCTATCTTTTAAATGTATCTTTCTTTCTTCGTAATTTTTTACTTCCATGCCTTATTATTTTTAGACTAGTGTACGGTAGAATAATTAGATTTATAAATTAGTCCTTGTATTTACATTTTAAGACTAGAATTCTTTTAGCCAAAACTCTTTTTCTTCCGTAAAACAGCTTGACCCTGATTTTTCAAATAGCCATAACTTTTTACTCGTTCATCTAAATTAGACGAAACTAACACCAATATTTTTGTCTTGATTCCACCTATCTAGTGGATCTATCAAATAAACTTTTTGCAACTTTCAAATTTCGAAATTTGTTCAGATTCGTACACAAATTTTTTTTGATCATATCTTTTTATCGATACCTCCATTTCCGATGAACCCAACTGCATCGGATTCGTATTGAAGTAATCTTTCCGTTCGCACAAGTAGTGTCATCTTTTCAACATATAATTTTGATTTTAGCCAGTTACTCTACTACTCCACCAAAGAGTTGTTATGCAACATTCTAAGCAAATTCAATGCTATGTTGAATTACTTGATCCGTTATTCTTAATCTAGTAATTCTTTGTCCTTCATTTCATATTGACATCCTACATCCAATAGCATCATTAGTTTCAACTCTTGATCTTTTAAAATTTGAACTCGAAGCTTCACTTGATCATATCTTGTAAACTGTAGCACGTTTTCAATTGATTCATTTTTCAAATTGAATCCCTAGGCATAATCTAACATACTGAGCAATCACCACACTTTTTCATCGAAATTAGGATCTGATCTTGCAAAATAATTTGATTTGGTTCTTTTAGAGTTTTTGCAATCTTCCTTTGCATTTTTTGGGTGTTTGAGTAATTGCTTACGTGTGGATAAAATTGCTTACTTACGATAGATTGATCGGAGTGTGACGAGTAGAACTACCTGGAATTATTAGTGCGAAGAATCTTCATCAACAATACAAGGCAAGTTCACACTTTGATCGTACTTTTCAATACCCAGTTTTTACTATGCATTAGTTTCACCCTCAAAGATTGCATGAGTAGGATTGGGAACATGTGGCCTTGCTATGTAGTTCATGAGGTAGGAACCTATGATCTTTGAAACACCCCGGGTATATTCATTGTGTCATATGTTGCTTAGCCATGCTCGTGGACGGAGATTGGTATGTGAGATTCATGCAAGTTATTAGAGAAATAATAATTAAGGGAAAGTTTAAGGTGGTAACATTAACACACATCTGGGTGGAATGGTTGGGGCATCCTGGAGAAACCAGTGGCTTGCCTGGTCACCTGGAGAAACCAATGTTTTGCCCTAGGGGTCCCGGAGGACCCGTGTGATCGCCCTATGGAATGCCTAGAAACTTCCGTGTGCAGCCACAAGCCATTATGGGCTCTGGAATAGATGAGTAAGTTGCGGGAAACCTTTCCATGATGGGCTAGCAGATCTAGGGGCATTGTAGGTCTACCGGCCTATCTATCGGCTAAGGGGACCTCTTCGGAAAGACTATGTCTCGATCATTTGCTTCTCAAAGAACAAGCAGTGCGAGCGATTGAACGGGGGAGATTAAACCTTGTGGGGAAAAGTGCGCAAACCTCTGCAGAGTGTACAAACTAATCATGATTAGCCGTGTCCCCGGTTATGGACAATTTGAGTATCTAGAAGTGAATTTTTTGTTGATCTCGTCACTCTATTTAATTAATGCATTGAGTTACTAATAATTTGGGAATTTTTGGGATTGAGTTGGAGGAACCTTCTCAATAATGGTATAAACTTGGTAATGAATAAAACATTTATTCCTTTGTTGTAGGGAAAAATTAGCTTTATGCAAAATTAAACTTAGAGCCTCCACCTGCCAAATGTGCATGTAATGATAGATATTGTTCATCATTATTCTGTGGTGTGAATTTGCCAGTACATTCAACGTACTGACCTACACGACTGCAACATCTCATGTTGCAGGGATTATTCGACGAGTAAGTGATACGTTAGGGTTGCGATGACTACTCTCAACTTTGCCGTTGGTGTTGTTGGGACTCCTCAACCTTGTTGTTACTTCCGCTGTATTATTTGAGATAATAGTATTTACGTTATTTTATACATGTGATTTACTTCTGTTATAAATCCTCGAGTACTGTGTGTGTCAGCATACCGATCCAGGGGTGACCCTTAAGCATAGAGACTTCGATCCATCCGGGTTGGGTCGCTACAACTATATTAGAATCAATAGACATGTATAACACAAGACAATAACAATACAAAAAATTATCAACTTGCGACAACAAAAAGTATAATCGGTAAACAAATAAATCTAATATGTAATTTGTCATACATAAAATTATGAGACCAGTAGGATGCACTCCTAGGCATAACGCAAACATATGAACAATAACATATTAATTAATACACAAATTTAACCGATGAGCAAACCCAGTCAATCTTTGGCAAGAACAACTATAAAAAAATTATACTAAAATCCTATTGATGAAACTAGCAATCTAACTCCATCATGGAGTTACTATGGGTGTGAGAAACAAATCTGTAGCGACCCAACCTCAAATGGTTAAGCCTATGCATATCTGTGACATCCCTGGATTAGTATGCTGGCACACACACAATACTTCAATGTATATATCAAAGTGCAATCACATGTATAAATAACATAAAACTGATATATACCTCATAAGTCTTAGCGAAAACCGTAAATCGGGTGTGGAGTCCCATCAACGCCATCGGCAAGTTGAGTGTAGACCGTAACCCTATATCGTAACTCTTTCTCGTTGTAGAAATCCTGTAACATGATATGTTGCAGCCGTGTAGGTCAGTACATTAAATGTACCGACAAGATCACAATAAGAGAAAGCAGATGATAAAACTATACTATATGCAATATGGCTTTGTGGATCTGTGTCTGAGGTTTTTTGCGTAAAAGCTGGTTTTATTTTCCCTACATGAAAAGAATATAAGAAGTCTTCACTACGGAGTTTTCTATCATGACATGGTTCTGCCGACCGATGTCTTATAGCCCAAAGTAATCATAAGTTGCCCACATTTAATTATCGATCCAGTGTTGAGAGTTCCGAGATAGATCCAAGTCCAGAGGCTCAAATTCTCCGTAACCGGGGACACGACTAATCGATTAGGTTTTAACCCTGTGCAGAGGTTTGTACACTGTACCCACAAGATTCAATCCCTCCCTTTTCGTCCTCGCACTCCAGATCGTTTGAGAACAGGGCGATCGAAACATGGTCTGCCAAAGAGTTCCTCTGACCACTGTCCGATGCCCATCCAATCGTACCGTAGTTCTACATCTGCTTGCACCGTCCCCACCAGAGTCACTACTAGGGTCCACCAAGCCAGAGCCCATAGTGACTTGCAGTTGCACATGTAAGCTTCCAGGCATGAAGTATTCTTCTGTCTCATTGAGCCTGGGTTGAGCTTTCCACATGATATCACGGTGCTTCTCCAGAATCACTGAGTATTGGACGCACCATATGTACCCTTCTTAACCATTCTCCACCCAGAGGTATATTGAATTCTTGTCTCGAGTCTTGAAGTCTTGAGGTCTTGCAGATGCAGGCCTTGAAGATGCCATCTTGAAGTTGTCGTCATTGGCGTAGAGTCCTCCACTTCACACCACTCATGAGCACTCATACCAATCCCCGTCTACGATAGCGTAGCATAATATAAACAATGTTCCTGGGTCTTGATAACACGGGTGTGGGTTCCTACCTCATGCTTCTACCCAACTACAAGAGTTCAGTATCACTACTATAGGAATTGATGAAAAGGTGGCACTAAATGCAAGTAAAAACATGGGTATGAATAACATGGTCAAAGTGAACTTGCCTGGTAAGTCGATGAAGATTATAACACTCTTAGAAAACTTGATAACGGTATTGTTCGCACTCCGGACAATCTATCACAAACAATTATAATAACACATAAGCAATCACTAAAAATAAAAGAATAAAACGAGTAAAAGACTTATGAACTAAAAAAGAACCAAATCAGCTTTCTAGACAAAGATATTTTAATTTTGTGAAAATCATGGGATAATGGTTCTAGCGGTTAATAGGGATCCAGGGCTTCAATTTGCAAAAAAGAATCAAATCAAATGGAGTCATAGATTGGAAGTTATGGCCTAGCAGAGTTGAAAATTGAATCTGGTCTAATCTGAGTTTGAAAGTGGTAAAAATACAACTTGATAGGCTCACTAGGTAGATGGAATCATGATGAATAATTTGGCGTTGGTTTCACAAAAAATGGAGCTCCGATTAAAAAATTACGATTGAATGAAATTTTGAACTAGATTTGAAGTTGAATAAATTTTGAGTTGCTCAATCTCCAAAATCAAGTGCCCTGAACTCACTAGCAATTTGTTTATCGGTATTGGATCTTTTAAAAAGATTAGCAAGGGGATGGCGATCCATATCAATAAATTTATAGCAAGCAAAGATGCAAGCATATAGAAGGCACATGGCAACGCAAGCAAACAAAATATCGAACAAGAAAAAGGCGAAAAAAGAAGGCAAATAAAAGGCAATTTTTTGTGGAGTGGGGGAGATGAAAATGAGAGGCAATGGAAAATAATGTAAATTTCAAGGAAATGAGATTTGTGATTAGGAACCTGGTAGATGTTGATGATGTCTCCTCGGCAACGGCGCCAGAAATTCCTTTTGATGTCGCTTGAACTACGCGGTATTTCCCCAAAGAGGAAGGGATGATGCATCACAGATACGGTAGGTATTTCCGTCAGTTTTGAAAGCAAGGTATCAATCCAGTAGGAGAACCAAGCAACATTATGTAAACGGTACCTGCACAAAAGAACAAATACTTGCAACCCGATGTCTAAGAGGGGTTGTCAATCCCTCCACTGTAAAAAGATAGATAAGTTTGTGCTAGATTGGATAAATAAATCTTGATAAAACACGAAGTAAAATAAGTAATAAAAAGTGGTAGCAAGGTAATTTTGGGTTTTTGGAATAATATATCTTAAAATAAAAGTGGCAAATAATAGATGTGAAAGCAAATAAGATAAAGAATAGACCCGGGGGTCGTAGATTTCACTAGTGGCTTCTCTCGAGAAAATAGCATACAGTGGGTAAACAAATTACTGTTGGGCAATTGATAAAACCTCAAATAATTATGACGATATCCAGGCAATGATCAATATATAGGCATCACGTCCAAGATTAGTAGACCGACTCCTGCCTACATCTAGTGCTATTACTCCACACATCGACCGCTATCCAGCATGCATCTAGTGTATTAAGTTCATAGGGAAACAGAGTAATGCAACAAGAATGGTGACATGATGTAGACGAGATCTATTCATGTAGAAATATCCCCCATCTTGTTATCCTTAATAGGAACGATGCATACGTGTCTTGCTGCCCCTTCTGTCACGGGGAAAGAACACGGCACGATCGAACCAATCACAAAGCACCTCTTCCCATGGCCAGAAAAATCGATCTAGTTGGCCTAACTAAACCAAAGATTCGAAGAAGAAATACGAGGCTATAAGTAATCATGCATATAAGAGATCAAAGAATACTCAAATAACATTCATGGATATATAGATCTGATCATAAACTCAAAGTTCATCGGATCCCAACAAACACACCGCAAAAAAGAGTTACATAAAATAGATCTCCAAGAGACCATTGTATTGAGAATCAAGAGAGAGAGAGAGAGAGAGAGAGAGAGAGAGAGAGAGAGGAAGCCATCTAGCTACTGCCTACGGACCTGTAGGTCTATATGAACTACTCACGCATCATCGGAGAGGCAACAATGAGGATGATGAACCCCTCCATGATGGTGTTTAGATTGGATCTCGTGGTTCTAGAACTTGTGGTGGCTGGAATTGTGTTTTGTGACTCCCCTAGGGTTTTTGGAATATTTGGGGATTTATAGGCGAAGAGGCCGTGCGGGAGACACCGAGGTGGGCATAACCCACCTGGGCGCTCCTGGGCCCCAGGCGCGCCCTGGTGGTTGTGCTCCCCTCCGAGCCCCCTCTGGTACTTCTTTGGCCCATCTAGTGTCTTCTGGTCCAAAAAAATTCTCCAAAAAGTTTAACGGTGTTTGGACTCTGTTTTGTAATGATTTTTTGCAAAGCGAAAAACAACAACTGGCACTGTTCACCATGTCAATGGGCTAGTCCCAAAAAATGATATAAAGTTCTATAAAATGGTTGTAAAACATCCAAGAATGATAATATAACAACATGGAACTAGCAAAAGTTATAGATACATTGGATACGTATCAGCATCCCCAAGCTTAATTCCTAATCCTCCTCGAGTAGGTAAATGCTAAAAACAGAATTTTCAATGTGGAATGTTGCCTATCATGTTCATCACATATTCTTTTCTTTTGTACCATTGACATTTGGACTTCTATATGATTCGAAGAAATAGTCTAGTTTTGACATGAAGATTTAAATACTCAAGCATATCAACAAGCAACCATGTCTTCTGAAATATCAACACTAAAGCAAGTTATCCCTAGCCCATCATGCTCAATCATTGATCCATTCATGAAACAATTTCGCATATTAGCTACACCAATACTCAAGCACGATCATAGTGCCCCTTAGTTGGTGCTTTATAAGAAAAGATGGAGACTCAAATAAAAATAAAAATTGCATAAAGTAAATAGAAAGGCCCTTCACAGAGGGAAGTAGGGGTTTGTATAGGTGCCAGAGCTCAAAGCTAAAATTGAGAGATAATTTTTTTCAGAGGCATACTTTTCCCGTCAACGAAAACGACCGAGTAATTCCCAACACTTTCCATGCTAGATATATCATAGGCGGTTCCCAAACAAAAAATAAAGTTTATTTCTTTTTTCGCCATTCTTTCACAATCCATGGCTAGCCATATCTATGGGTTCCTTCCATACCAACACTTTCCGAGGAATTGTTATTTGAAAACATAAAGTAAATTTCTTTTTCATTTCGGTACTGGGCATCCCTATTACCACCGTACTCTCGTGTAATAATAAGTGAATAAACACTCATCTAGAGAATAACACATCTAGCATGGAAAATATTGGCCACCCCCTGCCGCTTCATGAGTGGTACGAACACACAAAAAGGAAATTTATTTTGAAAATTAGAGATGGAACATACAAATTTGCTTAGAACGGCACGGGAATACCGCATATGGGTAGGTATGGTGGACTCATATGGCAAAACCGGGTTTAAGGATTTTGGATGCACAAGTAGTATTTCTTCTTAGTACAAGTGAAGGCTAACAAATACATTGAGAAGCATCCAACCAAGAAACAAAAAAATCTCATAAGCGAGCATTAAGCATAACTAACACTGAATAGTGCACCACAAGTAGGATGTAATTTCATTGCATAACTATTGACGTTCGTGCTTGCATAGGGAATCACAAACCTTAACACCAGCATTCTTACTATAATTACTAACCAACATGACTTACATATCACAAAACTATTACGGGGAATCAAGTTTATTTTGTCCAATGATCTTCATGAAAGTTTTTATTATATCCCTCTTGAATATCTACCACTTTGGGACTAATTTCATATGTTGCTTTTTGATGGCTCAAACAAATTTAAGTGAAGAACATGAGCATATAATTTTCCTTCTCCCAAAATAATATAAGTGAAGCATGAGAGAATTTCTTCAAAAAATTACTAACTCTCAAATAAATCTAACTGAAGCATGAGAGCATTTCTTCAAACATATTAAAGCACACCATGCTCAAAAAGATATATGTGAAGCATAGAGAGCAATTATAACAAATCATAGCATAATTTTGGCTCTCTCAAACAGGTGTGTTCAGCAAGGATAGTTGACGCAAAACAAAAAGCAAAAACAAGCAAACACTCATATAATACAAGATGCTCGAAGCAAAACTCATGATATGTGACGAATAAAAATATAGCTCCAGGTAAAATAGCGATGGTCGTTAGAAGAAAGAGGGGAAGCCTTTCGGGGCATCCCTAAGCTTAGTTGCTTGTTTCTTATGGATAATAACTTGGAGTTCCATGGGGAATCCCCAAGAATAAGCTCTTCTTACTCCTTATTCCTTCATCCATCGTGATGTCACCCCAAACTTGAAAACTTCAATCACACAAAACACAACAAAACCTTCGTGAGATGTGTTAGTATAAATCACCACTCCAAGTGTTGTTGCAAACCCATTCATATTTTATTTTTACATTATACCTACTGCATTCCCACTTTACCATGGCTCATACCCCCCGAAACAAACCATAGATTCATCAAAATAAGTACACAACGGAAAGAAAACAAAATCTGTCAAAAACAGAATAGTCTGTAGCAATCTGAAAACTTCGTTTACTTCTGTAACTCCAAAAAATTCTGGAAAATTAGGACAACGTGGGAAATTTGTATATCAATCTTGCGTAAAAAATTCAGAATTTTTCGTCGCTTTTGTAAATCTAAACAATTATGTTACTGGACGCAAAAGTTTCTGTTTTTCAACAAGATCAAATCAACTATCACCAAACATAACCCCAAAGGCTGTACTTGGCACAAAATCTAATTAAAACATAAAAAACACAATCATAACAGTAGCATAATTGCGCAAACAGTCAAGAACAGAAAGAGAAAGGCAAAAACAAAATTTATTCATTGGGTTTCCTCCCAACAAGCCCTATCGTTTTATGCCCCTAGCTGGGCATAGGGTTTCAACGATGCCGACATGAAAGATAATAATTGAAACACAAAGAGAGCATCATGAAACATGTGACAAGCACATTGAAGTCTAACATACTTCCTATGCATAGGAATTTTATAGGGAAACAAATTATCAAGACAAGAAATATCTAGCATATGCAAGGAAGAAGAAAGAAACAGTAGCAATCTCAACATAACGAGAGGTAAATTAGTAACATGAAAATTTCTACAACCATATTTTCCTCTCATATAATAATTACATGTAGGATCATAATCAAATTCAACAATATAGCTATCATATAAAATTTTCTTTTCATGATCCACATGCATAAAAGTTTTATAATCTTCCAAGATAGTGGGATTAACATCAACTAAAGTCATGACCTCTTCAAACACACTTTCATAAAAAAAACTCGTAAGATTGAACACTCTCCAAATATGTAGGATTATTTTTACCAAAAGTTGACGCTCTTCCAAATCCATTTTCAATATTATTGCAAACATTATCATCAATATCATACTCATCATGAGGCTTAAATAAATTTTCAAGATCATAAGAAGAATCACCCCAATCATGATCATTGCAATAAGTAGTGGATAGAACAAAATTAGCATCCCCAAGCTTGGGGTTTTGCATATTATTAGCACAATTGACATTAATATAATTTATAGTAAAATCATTGCAATCATGCTTTTTATTCAAGGAGCTATCATGAATCACTTCATAAATTTCTTCATCACAATTTTCAGATTCACGAATCTCAAGCAAAACTTCATAAAGATAATCTAGTGCCCTCAACTCACTAGCAATTGGTTCATCATGATTGGATCATTTAAAAAGATTACAAGTGGATGGGGATCCATATATATCAATAGATTTGTAGCAAGCGAAGATGCAAGCATATAGAAGGCACATGGCAACACAAGCAAACAAAAGACCAACCGAGAAAAAGGCGAAAAAAAAGAAGGCAAAGAAAAAGGCATTCATTTGTGAAGTGGGGGAGATGAAAACAAGAGGAAAATGGCAAATAATGTAAACTGCAAGGAGATGAGATTTGTGATTAGGAACCTTATAGATGTTGATGATGTCTCCCCGGCAACGGCGCCAGAAATTCCTTTTGATGTCGCTTGAACTATGTTGGTATTTTCCCAAAGAGGAAGGGATGATGCAGCACAACTACGGTAGGTATTTCCCTCAGTTATGAAACCAAGATATCAATCTAGTAGGAGAACCAAGCAACACTATGTAAACGGTACCTGCACACAAAGAACAAATACTTGCAACCCGACGCGTAAGAGGGGCTGTCAATCTCTCCATGGTAAAAAATAGATAAGTTTGTGGTAGATTGGATAAATAGATGCGATAAAACACGGAATGAAATAAGTAATAAAAAAGTGCAGCAAGGTATTTTTGAGTTTTTGGAATAATAGATCTGAAAATAAAAGTGGCAAATAATAGATCGGAAAGAAAATAAGATAAAGAATAGACTCGGGGGCCGTAGATTTCACTAGTGGCTTCTCTCGAGAAAATAGCATATGGTGGGTAAATAAATTACTGTTGGGCAATTGATAAAACCTCAAATAATTATGACAATATCCAGGGAATGATCAATATATAGGCATCACATCCGAGATTAGTAGACGGACTCCTCCCTGTATCTAATACTATTACTCCACACATCGACCGCTATCCAGCATGCATCTAGTGTATTAAGTTCATGGGGAAATGGAGTAATGAAATAAGAACGGTGACATGATGTAGATGCTATCTATTCATGTAGGAATAGCCCCCATCTTGTTATCCTTAATAGCAACGATACATGCGTGTCTTGCAGCCCCTTCTGTCATTGGGAAAGAACACTGCATGATCGAACCCATCAAATAGCACCTCTTCCCAGCAAGAAAAATCGATCTAGTTGGACTAACTAAACCAAAGATTCTAAGAAGAAATACGAGGCTATAAATGATCATGCATATAAGAGATCAAAGAAGACTCAAATAACTTTCATGGATATATAGATCTGATCATAAACTCAAAGTTCATCGGATCCCAACAAACACATCGCAAAAAAGAGTTACATCAAATAGATCTCTAAGAGACCATTGTATTGAGAACCAAAAGAGAGAGAAATCCATCTAGCTACTGCCTACAGACCCGTAGGTCTATGATGAACTACTGACGCGTCATCGGAGAGGCACCAATGAGGATGATGAACCCCTCCATGATGGTGTTTAGATTCGATCTCGTGGTTCTGGAACTTGCGGTGGCTGGAATTGTGTTTTGTCGACTCCCCTTGGGTTTTTGGAATATTTGGGGATTTATAGGGAGAAGAGGAGGTGCGGGAGGCCACCGAGGTGGGCACAACCCACATGGGCGCGCCTGGGCCTCCAGGTGCGCACTTGTGGGTTGTGCTCCCCTCGGAGCCACTCTCTGGTACTTCTTTGGCCCATCTTATGTCTTCTGGTCCAGAAAAATTCTCCAAAAAGTTTCGCTGCGTTTGGACTCTATTTGGTATTGATTTTCTGTGAAGTAAAAAACAAGCAAAGAAACAACAACTTGCACTGGCACTATGTCAATAGGTTAGTGCCCAAAAATAATATAAAGTTGCTATAAAATGATTGTA
This sequence comes from Aegilops speltoides, assembly GCA_021437245.1. Lineage (NCBI taxonomy): Eukaryota > Viridiplantae > Streptophyta > Magnoliopsida > Poales > Poaceae > Aegilops > Aegilops speltoides. The sequence continues at coordinate 180,667,575 of CM038144.1, read as the reverse complement.
AAATATCAAGAATGATAATGTAACAATACGGAACAGGCAATAATTATAGATACGTTGGAGACATATCATGGGTCGTGGGGCGGTGGCTCCGACGTGGCGTGGGGCGGCAATGGGTGAGGGGTCAGGCAGGGGGCCCCCGGGCGGAGCTCAGAGCTTGAGCCTTTCGGTCGTCCACCATGGCATCCCTCCAGCGATCCTCCGGCAAGACGTAGGATCGGGGAAGAGGACGACGGGGTTTGAAGCGACGCAGCTAGGGCAATCATGGGGTTGGAGGCGTCGAGAGGGTCCTCTGGTTACAATGAACATCGGCTGGAGCGGCAGGCGGCTCCGGTGAAATCTGTTGGGCGACGGAGAGGTTACTCCGGTGGTCCTCGGGCTTGGCGGAGATCACGTAGTGGTGCAGCACATCGCGGTGATCCCTCCGGTGGCCAAAGCGTCATCGGGGACGGCCTGTGGCCACGGCCACGTGCGGCTGGGGTTCTGTTGCCAGCGAGAAGCTCCTGATCGAGCTTGGTGAAGTCATTCTAGTGCGCCCCTTCGCGAGAAAAAAAATGAAGAACAGACAGGAGATCATGGCGAATAAGATGGACTGAAAAGGAAGCGCCTGTACCCTCAGGTACCAATAACTTCGGACGGAGATGCTCCGGCCAGCGAACTCCGGTGAGATCGGAATAGGGTGAAACCGGCACGGGAACTCCTTTTTGCAAAAATTAGATGAGAAGAGGGAGATGAATATATATAGGGCGCTTGTCGTGCGGGAGGGGCAAAAAGTAGATCGAATCGAGAGGATATGGATCGGGATACCTTGTCCATGAGCACGAAAGAGATAGAGGAGGGGCATGACATGCAGGCCCCAGTGGTCAGCGATAGCGGGGAGAGAGAGAGAGAGGAAAAAATGCGGGCGTACCGCTTCGGTCGCCAGATGGGCCATGGGCCGGAAATGAGTGGTGGGATGGTGGATTGTGCTCGGCCTATGCGCCGCTTTAAAAAAGAAGCTTCACTTTTTTTAAACAGAGAAAGAAAATTAGACAACAGAAATAATAAAAACATAAATATACATAGACATATTATATATCAAAATGTTCACAAAATGAATCCTAAAACATGAACATATTTTTGGAGGCAAATAAAATCCACAAAAATTCACAAAAGTCAAGCAATGCTGCTGTTGCAATAAAACCCAATAAAAAATCATTTTTAAAATACCAAGATGATTTCAAATTTATTTTCTCCTAATTTTCGATTTAAGGGGATCATTTTACCCTTATTTAAATTTATTTATTTTTAGGATAATAACAATTTGAATAAAATCCAAATAACTCCTAAACGGTTTTGAATTTGAATTTCAAACCACTTCCAAATTTTTTCTGTTTTTCCTCTTTCAAATATATTTCAAATGCCTCTGAAATTTTTGGAGTGTCATATTACTTCTCTCATTTTGAATAACTTTCAGAGAATTTAAATTTTGGAAATTCAAATAACTTCAAAATGACTTTCCAAATGATTCTTTGAAACTTCCAACTCTCTTTATTCAAATTTGAAGAAGTCATTTTATCTTCTCTCATGAAACTCATTGAGTTTTTTAAAGTTTCTGAATTTGAAATATTTTCAAATGGAATTCAAATCATTTTGAATCCCTTTTCCTTTTAAAATAGAAGAAGTCATATCATCTGCGCTCTAGGGTTTTGTGATGAATGAATTTGAATTCCTGAGGATCAACATGCATAGAGAAAGTTTAAGAAATTCATTTCATTCCATCTCATCCAACTTTAAATGTTTCAAATTTCACTCAATTTTACACCATCAATCACACAACAATCAGACAAACAATCAAATCTATTTATTTAATATAACATTCCAAAATTTAGAATATTGGGATGTTACAAAATCATTGGTTAAACACAAGATCATCCGAGGGAATAAAAGTGCGCGGACATGTTGATGGCATGTTCATGCATCAGAGCGAGCAATGGTAGAGAGTGGTTGAATAATTATATCTACGGAATACACCAGATGATGCCTAGATCGTGTACAAAAGGAATATGATAGGGGCTCACCATGTTTGACGGAACGGTGTGATGAATTTGATGAGCAATGTGGACGAACATGTAAAATTGTTCGCGTTCGATCGACGAAATGCATTCCTTCTTTCCTGAATAGATTCATGGCATCGAGGGGAACCTTCTGGCACAAGGGCACGTATGGAGATGCTTGGAGTCGCCGAGAAAAAACACCAGCATCCATGGAGCAACAACACTTCATGGATGAATTTTGGAAGAATAGAGAACAGAGAGGGCATGATGTGGTAGGGGATTGCACGAGGAGGTGGAGTCACACATATATACACTCATGGATTTGAGAATAGTTAAGCATTAAGGGAATGAGAGGTGCTAGTGCATGTGTGTTTTAGCTTCCTGTGCGCATGTACGTGCAATTGTGGGTGGAGCCGTGAGTAAGGAGAAGCGCTTACGGTTTGCGTTGTAAGATAGGCAAGTGGAGATAAATAAGGCAAGGAAGAGTCAATGAGAGGGAATTAAGGAGGCAACGGTTACTCTGTGCGTTTTCTATTTTTATATTTATGCATGTGAGATTTCTGTGTGTACGTGACAAGGAGAGGTTTAGCCATCACGTGGTAAATGGGCTAAGGCCCATGTGGAAAATAAAGGAAGAAATAAAAAGAGAAGAGATGGACTTTAGCCCATTTGGTTGAGAAAGAAATAGAGATAGATAGAAAGAGTGACGTAGATTGGTCCTAGGTAATTCTGCCCATAGTTAGATAGATGGAAACCAATTTATCTTTCCTTGTAGGAAAATAAAGAGTATTAATAGAAGCTCAAACAAATATAAAACAAACTGAGAAATCAAACAAAATACAGGCCAGATATTTAACTATGCTGAAGACAAGAAATAAATCACAGCTAAAAGAAAAAGACATAACTCGAATTTAATTTAAGTTAGCATTAGTTCAAATGAAATCCTCCAAATTATAAGTTTCCAATTTAAGCTTTGTTAACAAATAAAAGTTGAAATTTTCTTGCCCTGATTTTTGGAAAACTTTTTCTTAAACATTCCAAGAATCGAGATGTTACAAGTCTACCCCTTAAAAGAAAACTCGTCCCCGAGATCCAGGCTGACTAAAGAGAATGGGTTTGGGTTGGCTTCTTCTTCGACATAGTTCTTCTTGGAAACTTGTGGAATCACTACTCATTCTGAACCGACCAAATCCTATATGGCAGGTCACATCATAACTTGGTGTAAACCTTCAGTGTTGATTGTTGACTTCTTGAGGTCTCGAGGTGTCTTCTCTTGGGAAAGTGTTGCTACTCGAAGCTTCGGGGTTGAAGTTTAGTTGAAATTCTTGTTAGGTCTTGTGAAGCTTCTGACTTTTCAGCACCATGGGCAGGGAAAGGGTTTCACATACTATGAAGAAGAAGATAAGGAAGTAGAGTTTAAATCTTATTTGATAAGATAAGGCAAGAAGATAAATATTGAACAAGAAGAGTACGAGAATGTATCTTTTCAAAATTGTTTTCTTTTGAAAACAGTCCTAAGGCTTTGCATTCTAACTAAGGCCACGTGACTAGGTCGACATCAACTCTGATACGACTTCTGTGAGAACCCTGAAATGATCTTCCAGATCCTCCTTTGTTTAAGTGCCAACCTCAGGATCATTGTTGACAATAAAGTGAATTGATATCATTGCAGAATACGTAAAAGCATTACAAGTAGTATATTTGTCACAAGACATACCTAGTGAAATGTCCCATGACATTTATTACAATCATAAGACAGTGGAAAGTACAAATGTGTAGTGAGTCCACCACATGCAGCCGATGTAGTCCACGCGACCTCACTCCTACGGATTGCAATAGTATTCATTGTCATCACCTTCATCTTCATGGAAATCTGTTGACAATAAATTATTGCCATGAGTACATTACGTACTCAACATGCCTCCCTCATGGAAGGACCTAATAGCTACACGTGGCTTCAAAGGAAGGTTGTATGGCTCATTTGCATAAAACCTGATTTTGTTTGAAATAACATAGTACTTGGGTAATAGCAGTTTTAGATGAAAACATGTTTTATCTCCAGAATAACTTTCATCAAAGTGAGGATCCTCGATCAACTCACACTCTTCATAGGTTCCAAGAATAGGGGTAAAGAGGGAATAAGCAAGACATGTCCTGTATGTCAAGAAAGATTCATGTGTCGCCCATGACTGTGGACACGACTATTCGAATAGTTTTACACTCTACAGAGGTTGTACCACATGACACAGTCCTGACTTGTTCCCACTAGCCGTCGCTAGCCTAGTACACCATTTGGTATACCGGCAGGGACATTGTGAAGAGGTCTTTGGGCTAGATCCCCCACAGATGTGACAAGCACACCGGGTCTGTGCACAGAACTGACAGGATGTCCTCAAACCGGTCCCCCATCTGTGCCGAGGATACTCCGCACAGGGCAGCTATCCCATGTGCGGTACGGCAACATCAACACCTAAGGCTGACTAGCTTACTTGACCAAGCCAGTGCCCATATAGCATGTGGCTGTACCATTACACAATCTTCAAATTCAAGACTTATGAGACCTCATGTGGCACAGACGACTGATTACCCCCTTCACCTTATAAAGGGCAGCCAATCGCTCCTTCAACCCTTGATTCAGCTGACGCCCACGCCAGTATTCAGATGGTCAGTTTCACTCAGAATAGAAGAGGATAAAGAAAATCAACAAGGGCCAACTAGCCTAGCTCAGTGATAAGTTTTAAATATGACTCAGAGGTCATTCAGCAAAGCACCTATAGGGTGATAAGCATGGCTAAGCATTTCTACTCTACCATAATACTATAATTCTACTCAGGTGTCAAGTGGATAGGCGCCAAGCGGATCAAGGTAATAAGTCAATCGACGCGCTAGCTACAAGATTAAAAAGCATGCATATAGTAACAATAAAATACAATGCAATTTTGTAAAACATAGGATAAGTATGATCAAAGAAGGAGGCATGCCTTCGTTGTTGAGTCCCTCTTCGGTAACCTGGTTCTGTCCATTTCCAACATCATCGTCACTCCCTACTCGTCATAATGATAGCAAAGGAAAATCAAATAAACACCATAGAAAAAGTAAATTCAAATAACATTCAAAACAAATTAAGAATGGATGTATAAAAAGATATTGATCAAGAAGGAGATTCCGCAATGAGGTAGCCTGATAGGAAGGTAAGACTATTATTAACAAAGGGACAAGGTTTGGTTGATGATGACTAGGATGGCTTGCCAACAAACTAACGCTCTGATATGCACTATGCACTAACCACCAGTAGTACCCCTACACATCTCGACTAACTATATAGCAAATGCAATGTCATCAACACACATGAAAAGGTAACCTCATATGCATTTAACTACACAATCACAACGTGGCATGATTAAGGTGAAAGTTAACCACAAATAAATATTTATATAGAATCTAAATATTTCTAATGGACATTAGCAACCAAACATATACATCAATTATATAATAACTAAAAAGCAAGTGTTGCATAAGATAACCAAACCAACATTATAACCATACTAGTTAAACAATTGAACATCATTCAACAAAATGAATTAAGATGGATCTAGGTTTGGACCTGAAACAATATTAAACAATACAAACTTGGATCCAATATCACAAAGAAAAATATATGTCAACCAATTGAAATAAATTATACAACACATCAAACAAATAAACAATGACTATCCTAGATATGACATGGTAATACGAGCTATTGTAACCTTATGCTACCACAAGAAAGAACATGGCATGTTTAAGAGTAACAGTTAACCACAAATAAATATTTAGTTGCTTCTTATAATGGTTAACACCAAGCGGAATCAAAATCAACCATAACAACTAATAGAAAACATTGCTATAAGCCCAATACTAAGGTGAAAGCTAATTAAACAAATAAACAATAAGGCGCATCTCATACAAAACATATGAGTAGAGAATCACAAAGAGGTCTTATCGAACAACACAAGCATCACACATATGAGTTATCTTGTGAAGATACTGAAATAGGACATGGTCTTACCACTAAAGAACAACTAACACAAATAACCACTAGCAGTCAATATCACCACAACACAACTCATCTAACGTCAAAGGTATGCTATCCTATGCATCAGATGAATATTGCAAAAAGTATAAAACACTTATAAAACTAACATGTGACAAAGGTAATCATCTATAGGAAGCACAAGGGACTATAGTACCCAACTACAACACATGCAACATGAAAGATCATTATCATGACATGTTGTATACGCTTAGGCATACCACAAATGAAATAAAAGGTAAAAAATATGAAGTGTAAACATAGATGGTCATCACACGAGACACCACACTAAGATACCATTATAATAGAATACATAACTTTGCTGATAACAACTAACTTAAAGATCACGCACGACATTAGCACACATCAGTAGCATGGAAGTTTTGATAAATAAGAACATGGAGAATGGATATTAATCATGTAAGAAAGTAAACATCTAGGCCACGACATGAATGACATCAAGCAATGAAATATCATAACATGATTAACAGAGACAACATGCATCACTATCAAGTACAACTTACACTTATAAAGACATAAGCTATATAACTAGGAAAGATCTCATACATGAATTGGTACACACATGTGATGCAACCATAACATCATGGCATGGTATTTATCATTCAGGAAGGAATAATATTTATTTAATCATAAACGATCACAAGCTATGCTTTTGTGTATCTACAAACATGTATATCTACTAAGCAAAGACTAACAATATACACCATCATGTCATACATACTAGCAATGTTATAACACATGGGAATCATATAAGAAAACACCCATTCCCCATTTGAGCAAGTGCTAGCATGACATGGTATTGTACTAGGTAAACAGACATCTAGTAATTGTCAAGATGTCAAAACCGAAGTTCTATGCCACAAGAATAATTTCTATATAGGAGCACAAATATAATCATGACATAAAAGCATCCAACTATGTAATCTTGGATAATAAATATTTACAAATATGAATAAGAACTACACAAAAGGTTGTACTAAAATATGAAACACAACATGTCATGTCACGCAACTTTGGGAATGTAAGAAAATGGTTTTGAACCCTGATCAACAGATAATCTAACTACTAATAATAGGCATGCCACAAGCAATTCTTGACAAGCATGACTATGTTCTAATATAACACACCAATTCATGAAAACTACTATAGAGATTTAAACCACAATATAATAGATTGTTAAATAAGTATCATGGGCATGACATTATTTCAAAACAACAAATACACATGCAACAAAGATGAAGTGAATATATAAAATATACCTGAGATATCTTCATGCTTGAGAATAAACTAAAATAAATAAAACATGAAGTATTCCACAATTAGATAAATAAAACAAAGATTAGAATAATTCTATGGAATTATAAGCTTGGGGATCATTCACCAAATTTTCTATGTGTGCACAAATGAGAACTACATGAGCTATAAAGAAAAATAACATGAGACACCACACAAATCTATATTAAAATCTATAGACATGTCTAACACAAGACAATAACAATACAAAAAAATAATCAACTTGCGGCAATAAAAAGTATAATCGGTAAACAAATATATCGAATATGTCATTTGTCACATACAAAATTATGAGACCAGTAGGATGCAGTCCTAGGAGTAACGCAAACATATGAACAATAACATATTAATTGATACAAAAATTTAAACGATGAATAAACCCCATTCAATCTTTGGCAAGAACAACTATAAAAAATTATACTAAAATCCTATTGATGAAACTAGCGATCTAAGTCCTGCATGGAGTTACTACGGGCATGAGAAACAAATCATAGGTTGAACACAAGATCATCCGAGGGACTAAAAGTGCGCGGACATGTCGATGTCATCTGTTAATGCATCAGCGCGAGCAACGATAGAGAGTGGTTGAATAATTATGTCTATGAAATACGCCAAATGATGCCTAGATTGTGTACAATAGGAATTTGATAGTGGCTCACCATGTTTGATGGCACGGTGCGATGAATTCGACGATTAGTGTGGACGGACATGTAAAATTGTTCGCGTGCGGTCGACAGAACGTGTTCCTTCTTTCTCGAATGGATTCATGGTGTCGAGGGGAACCTTCTGGCACAAGGGCACGGATGGAGTGTAGCGACCAGACCTCAAACGGTCAAGTCTCTGTGCATCAGTGTCATCCCTGGATCAGTAATGCTGACACGAACAGTACTCGAGGAATTGTAACAGAGTTTCAATCACACACTTATTACATCGAGTCCTCATAAAGAGTATGATTACACAAAAATATCATGGATGAAGGCCATCTAATCTAGATAACTGCGGAAGCTTCGAAGGTAAATGAGTCCATCAACTCCAACGACATAGTTGAGTGCAAAACAACGACCTATCGCACCTTAATCATCGTCTGAGTAGTCTGCAACATAATACGTTACAGTCCGAAATGGGCCAGCACATGGAATATGCTGGCAAAGTTACACTGTAAAGCAATGAAATGCAAGAACTATATCTACATGTAAAATTTGGCTGGTGGAGGCTGTAAGTTTCATGGTTTTGCATAAAGCTAGTTTTTCCCTACAACAAATAAATAAATTTATTTAACTACTCCCAAGTTGCCCATTATTTGAGAAGGTAACCCCAACTCTAATCCCAATTAAAAGTATCATCTTTAACCCAAATCAAATTAATTAAAGTAACGTGATGAGATCACATCAATATATTCAAGTACTAGATACTCAAGATGTCCATAACCGGGGACACGGCAAACCATGATTAGTTTATACACTCTGCAAAGGTTTGCGCACTTTTCTCCACAAGACTCGACCGCATCCATGATTAGATAATCGAGACATAGCTTTCTGAAGCATTAACTCTCTACTCCGGGTAGACAGTACCACCTCCATCCCCTACATCTGCTAGTCTACCTCTTCAAGAGCTCACGCAACTTACTCAACTATGCCAGAGCCCATAATGGCTTGTGGCTGCACACAGAAGTTTCTAGCATGAATAATCTTATGATCCCTTTGAGCCTGGGTGGCATTCCATAGTATAATCACACGGGTACTCCGGGATTTCCAAAAACAGGCAACACTGGGTTCCCCAGGTGCCTCAACCATTCCACCCAGAGGTATATTAAAGTTGCCACCTTAATGTTATCCATGATTAAATAACTGCTTCCATGTGTGAATCATGATCCAACTCAATAATAAGCATAATGTATATTCCCGGGGTGATCAAAAGGTATTAGGTTCCTACCTCAAGCACTACAACCAGAACCACACGTTCCCAATCCTACTCATGCAAATATTTGAGGGGCAATACTAATGCATAGTAAAAACTGGGTATAAAAGAGTATGATCAAAGTGTAACTTGCCTTGATGACGATCTGCAAACTCTAGAGATTCATAGTAACAAGCTTCGCACTCCGGGTAATCTAGCATAGACAAACAATAGCATACATAAGCAATCACTCAATCGAAACACGAGAAAAACCGAGAAAAGATCCAAATCGAACACGAAACAAGCAAACGGCTTAAACTAACAAGAGTCAAAACCTAACAGCATTATTAACATGTGAATTAGATCTTAGCAGTAGGTACATGTGATTAGCTACGATTTGCAAAACGATTCAACTCAAACGGAGCAACGAAACTCAAAATACAAACTAAACAAGATCATTTACTAATCTACACTAAACTCAAATTTTTATAGTACCAAAATCACGTTTAAGTTGGTTAACTGGAAAGAACAGAACGATACGAAGATTTTGGCACTGGTTTCATCTAATTTTGATAAAAGAGTAAAAGTTATGCTAGTTTAAAGATCAGGGGCTAATTCGCGATAAAACTATTCGCGGATAAGTCACTGGCCAAAAATAAAATAAAAAGAAAAACACTAATGAACGAACATTCGTTATCAGGGACAAACGGGTGAAAGCGTTCGCTAATAGTGACATTCGAGTGAACGTTCGCTAATTAGCGAACTCCAAAAACAAAACCGATCTAAACCGATATAAAGAAAAACCTAAAAAAACCGAGCGGCAGTTCGGCGGTTTACCGGTTAACGAGAAAACCGACGGCGGCGGCGGGATCGGACGACGACATCGGCGGCGTGGGCATTTGCGGCGCGGGACTAGGCGACGGCGGCTTGTGAAAGCAGCGAGGCAGAAGCGGCGACAATGCAAGGAAGGCTTGCTTCTTGCAAGGGGCGGCGGTGGTATGGAGGGAGGTAGGGCGACGGCTTTAAAGGGGGCCTCGGGGGGCACGGCTTGGGGAAGGGGCGGTGGGTGAGTCCGCTCGGACTCCTCCTTGGCGTTCAATGCCAGCCAGTGGATGGAGGAGGGATGGCTGGGCTGGGCCACTGCTCGGTGGGCCTTGACCACGACCAAGGGAAGATTTTTAAATAATTTACTAGAAAGAAGAATTCCTAATAAAATTAAAAAAATCTAAATATGCCAAAAACAATTTTCACCGTCTAAATAAAATATTTAGAACAAAGTGAACATTTTTCTGGCCTAAGAATGCAATTTTCAAAAATGCATATTTTTCTAATCCAAATAAAATACCAAATAAATCATAATTTGATTTTAAAGTTCTTTCTCCAATATTTCTCTTAATTTGAAGAAGTCATATTATCTTCTCTCATTTATTTTTAATATTGGAAATAATTGGAGAGAAAAATAATAAAATCAAATTGATCCTTTCTTCAAATTTGAAATAAATTCAAAAATGAATTTTTGCGAATCCTCCAACTCTCTCCTTCGGTCCTTGAGTTACTTAAGATTTCCAGGATCACAACCAAATGCTAGAATAAGCATGATATGCATATGATGATCTATGTATAACATCCAAATTGAAAATTGGGATGTTACATGGAGATGCTTAGAGTCGCTGGGAACAAACACCGACATCCATGGAGCAGCAACACTTCATGGATGAATTTGGAAGAACAAAGAATGAAGAGTGTAGGAGGTGGTAGGGGATTGCAAGAGGAGGTGGTGGCGCACATATATGTATACTCACGAATTTGAGAACGGTTGAGAGTTAAGGGAATTAGAGGTGCTAGTGCTTGTACGTTTCAGCTTCATTTGTGCATGTACATGCAATTGTGTGTGGAGCCATGAGGAAGGAGAATCACTTGCGGTTTGCGTTGGAAGATAGGCAAGTGGAGAGAAATAAGGCAAGGAAGAGTCAATGAGCGGGAATTAAGGAGGCAGCGGTGACTCCTGTGCGTTTTGCCTCTCTAAGTTTGGCACGTTAGGTTTCTTTGTGTACGTGACAAGAAGAGTTCAGCCATCACGTGGTAAATGGGCTAAGGCTTATGTGGAAAATAAAGGAAGAGATAAAAAGAGAAGAGATGGACTTTGGCCCATTTGGTTGAGAAAGAAATAGATATAGATAGAAAGAGTGACATAGATTGGGCCTAGGTAATTCTGCCCATAGTTAGATAGATGGAAACCAATTTATTTTCCTTTTAGGAAAATAAAGAGAATCAATAGAAGCTGAAACAAATATAAAGCAAACTGAGAAATCAAAGAAAATGCAGATCACATATTTAAATATGCTGAAGACAAGAAGTAAATCCCAACTACAAGAAAAAAAATAGAGCTCAAATTTAATTTAAGTTGGCATTAGTTCAAATGAAATCCTCCAAATTGTAAGAGTCCAAAATCTTTGTTAACAAATAAAAAATGAAATTTTCTTGCCCTGATTTTTGGAAAACTTTTTCTTAAACATTCCGAGAATCGGGATGTTACAGGAATACGACCTCTCTAGGAGAAGGATCCCCATCATAGGATCACCAAGACCTCCTAAGGGAGAATGATCTCTCTAGGTCATCAAAACCACAACTCCTTTGGAGTGGGAAGAACTTTAGCCTTGTGCCTTTTTCCCTTGATTGTTCATGTTATGCTTGCAGATCTCATGTGTGCTATTCTAGTGGATGTGTGACTTGGGTTTTGTTCAAGTTATTCCTCTTATTGTTCTTGTTGATTTCCCCCTTCCCCCCTCCAAGTGTGAAAACATCATCAATTAGGGTTCCACCCTACATAACCTTCTTATCAATTGGAGCTTGTTTGGTGTGCCATTGAGAATAACTTGTTATCATATTATCGAGAAGCTCGTGGATTCTCCTAATGTAATTCCCATAAAAGTACCACCTACAGCAGTCTAGAAGATTTCTCGACACAAAGTTTAGTCCTGCATAAAAAGTTTTATATTATCATCCATAAGCTTAATCCATGACTGGGACAATTTTTAATCATTAATTTCATTTTCTCCCAAGATTGTGTAACATGATCTTGCTCATGTTGTTTAAAGTTCATGATTTGATTCCTAAGAGATATTATCTTGGCAGGAGGAAATCACTTAGCAATAAAAGCATCCTTACATTTATCCCATGAATCAATACTATTGTGAAGTATGGATGAAAACCAAGTTTTAGCACGGTCCCTTAGTGAGATGGGAAATAATTTCAACTTAACAATACCATTATCCACATTTCTTTTCTTTTGCATATAACATAATTCAACGAAGGTATTAAGATGGGACACAACATCTTCATTAGGATTTCTAGCATATTGTTCTTTCGTCATAAGATTTAGCAATGCATCATTAATATCATATGACTCCGCACTAGTGGGGGAGGAGCAATTGGTGTACTAATAAAATCATTGTTATTAGTATTCGAGAAGTCACACAACTTAGTATTTTCTTGAGACATAATGGCAACTTTCAAGTAAGCAAGCAAAAATAAAAGAGTTTTGTGTTTCTTGATTTTTTTAACAAGACTAGTAAAAGCAAATAAAAAGTATAATAAGTAAATGATAATGTTTATGAAGGGACCTTGAGTTGTTTGATGATATCTTCCTGGCAACGGCGCCAATTTTTTTCTGCTACTCGTGAGCTGCATTGGGATTTTCTCCAAAGAGGAAGGCTGAAGCAATATAGTAGCAGATAATATTTCTCTGAGTACTGAACCAAGGTCACGAACCAATAGGAGATTCACACAAACAACCGACGACAGTACCTAGTACCTACACATACAAGAGCAAATACCTACACCCAACACGGGCAAGAGGGTTGTCAATCCCCATGTACTCGTTAATTGCAACGATAATATAGTAGTAGTAGATACATAAATTGCAAAGTAAATAAATTGCAGCAAGGTATTTTTGGTTTTAGCAATATGTTTAAAATAAACCCCAGGACCATAGTTTTCACTAGAGGCATCTCTCTCATAAAAATAGCTTATGGTGGGTAGAAAAATTACTGTCGGGTAAGTGATAGAAAATGTCATAGTTATGACGTTATTCATCGCATGATCATGTACATAGGCATTACGTCTGTGACAAGTAGACCGAATCTTGCCTGCATCTACTACTATTACTCCACCTCTCGACCGCTATCCAGCATGCATCTCAAGGTATTAAGTTCATAACAAACGGAGTAATGCTTCGGGCATGTTGACATAATGTAGACACAATAAAACCAAGCAATATGATTGCACCCCATTGTTTTCCCCTTAGTAGCAACAATACAAATACGTGTATTCACTACCCCTTCCGCCAGAAGGTGAGGACATCGCAAGATTGGACCTACTACTAGGCACCACTTCCACTGACGATCTACTCTTGGCCAAAGAAAACTCATAGATGAGAAAGCATTACATAGATATAACAATCACGCATAATAAAGTTCAGAAAAGACTAAATTACTTTCAATGAATAATCTCATAAATCCACTATTCATCGGATCCCAACAAACAAACCGCAAAATAAGATTACATTAATAGAAATCCGACGAGAACATTGTATTGAAGATCAAAGGGAGAGACAGAGGAGTCCATCTAGATAATCACTATGGACATGTAGGTCTGTGGTGAACTACTCACACATCATTGTAGGTGCATCAAGTTTGATGTAGAAGCCCTCCGTGATCGATTTCCCTCCGGTAGAGTACCGAGGAAGGCCTCTAAATGGAATCATGGAAGAAAAGAGGCTTGCGGCAGTGGGATAATTGTTTCGGGTCTTCCTCTAGTGATTTTGGGATTTTAGGGAATTTATAGAAGTGGAACAGTTGGAGGCGCCCCCTAGGCGCGCCGTATGAGCTTGTGGCCCTCTCGTATATCTTCTGGCCTCCTACCTAAGCTTCCAAGGTCCCTTTTGGTCCACAAAAAAATCACTATAAAGTTTCATCATGTTTGAATTTCTTTTGGTACCGTTTTTCTGTGAAACAACAAAATAGGCGAAAAGAGAAACTGGCATTGGGCACTAGGTTAATAGCTTAGTTCCCAAAAATGATTAAAAATTTCATATAAAGCATCCATGATTGATAATATAATAGCATGAAACAATCAAAAGTTATAGATACGTTGGAGACGTATCACTCTACCATTTTCTCCAAAGTTCATTTGCATAGTGGATACCATCAAATTCGTATGAAATTGGGATGTGACTGGAAAACAACACTTAAAACTAAGTTTGTGTTATATGAGTGGTTAGTCATGCCGTTTGGGTTAACTAATGCAACCAGTACTTTCATAAGATTAATGAACAAAGTTTTACATGCTTTCACTGGACGATTTGTGGTAGTCTATTTTGACAATATACTGATTTATACAGGATATTTGAAGGAACACTTAGAACATTTATGTAATGTTTTATTGCACTACATGATGCACGTCTGTTTGGTAACCTTGGGAACTGCACGTTTCACACTGACTGGATATCTTTTCTTGGCTATGTTGTTACTCCATAGGGAATTGAAGTTGATAAAGCCAAGATTGAAGCTATTTAGAGTTGTTCACAACCCAAAATGGCCACACAAGCAAGGACTTTTCTTGGACACGCTGGTTTCTATAGGCGTTTTGAGAGAGATTTCAACACCATTGCAACACCTCTCAATGAGCTTACAAAGAAGGATGTGCTTCTGTTTGGGGTACCGCACATGAAGAAGCCTTCGCGATATTGAAAGATAAGTTGACACATGCTCCTTCACTCCAACTTCCCAATTTTAATAAGATTTGTGAGCTGGATAGTGATGCTAGTGGAATTACTTAGGAGGTGTGTTATTACAAGATGGTAAACCTACTGCATACTTTTCTAAATAAATGAGTGGGCCTAGTCTGAATTATTCTACTTAGGATAAGAAAATATATGCTCTTGTACGTACTTTGGAAACATGGCAACATAATTTATGGCCCAGCTAATTTATTATACATTTTGATCATGAATCTTTGAAACACATTAATAGTTAAGCAACACTAAATTGTAGACATGCTAAATGGGTTGAATTCATTGAGACTTTCCCTTATGTTAGTAAGCACAAGAAGGGTAAAGAAAATAGTATTGCTGATGCACCATCTCATCGTTATACTATAATTTCACAACTTGACTTTAAAATATTAGGTTTGGAGACCAGGAAAGATCAATATGTGCATGATGTGGAATTTAAATATGTAATGCAAAATTGTAAATAAGGAAGAACACGGAACAAGTTGGTCATTAATGATGGATTTGTGTTCTGTGCTAACAAGCTATGCATTCCAGCTAGCTCTGTTTGTCTTTTGTTGTTGTACCAGGCGCATGGAGGAGGATTAATTGGGCAGTTTGGTGCGAAGAGGATAGAGGACGTATTTGCTACTCATTTCTTTTGGCCAAAGATGAGACAAGATGGCGAGCATCTTGTTGCTCGCTGCACTACTTGTCAAAAAGCTAAGTCACGACTCAATCCCCGTGGTTTATATATGCCTTTGCCTATACCTAGTGTTCCATGGGAGGACATATCTATGGACGTTGTTTTAGGTTTACCTTGAGAAGGGGATGGATATCGTATTTGTTGTTGTGGATAGATTTTCAAAACTGGCACACTTTATACCATGTAATAAAAGTGATGCTGCTGCTAATGTTGCTGATTTGTTCTTTTGCAAAATTATTCGCTTGCATGGTGTGCCTAATAATATTGTTTAAGATCATGTTACTAAATTTCTTAGCCACTTTTGGAGATGCTTATGCGCTAAGTTGGGGACAATTTTTTTAATACTACATGTCACCCACAAACTGATGGACAAACTAAAGTAGTCAATAGAACATTGCCTACCATGCTTAGGGTTGTTTTGAAGAGGAACCTGAAAATGTGGGAAGAATTCTTGCCTCATATTGAATTTGCTTATAATCTTTTGCTGCATTCTACTACTAAGATGTTCATGTGGAGCATCGTACGGACATCACCATGTCAAGAGTCTATTTGGAAAGTGACACATGCGATCTCTACTTCACATACATAAAGGTTAATCATCTCCTTTGCACGTTGTCAGTGCAACAAATCTAGGAGTATGTTGCTCGGACTGTACATAGGCTCAAGGGCAAGGTTACACCATCCAAGACAAGGCCAAGCAGAAGAGATAGCTCTTTGATAAATCAAAGGGCAGATCAAGAAGACCAAGATAAGCCGAAGGAGGAAGATATCACTAAGGAAAAACCTCCCTTGTCGGGCAGGCAAGCCTGGCGAGGTCGAGTTCACCTTGAAGACAAGTCCCAAGACCTCCCCAGCAAGGGTTGCCGGGATGCTAGTGGCCCGCTTCCCCGCCAAGGCTCCACCGCTCCACCTCACAGCAACTCAAGTCACCCATCGGTGCGGTGTCGAGCCCTCAAGTGATTAAGTGGCTGTGATTTGGCAGTGGCAACCATTTTTTAGGAAGATCGTCTCTAAATAATACCCTTCCAGAGGCGTGTCACGCAGGCAGACGAGAAGGTAGTTGAATAGCACGACAAGGCTTGCCGGGCTGCGCCCACGACGTGACACTAAGCGGTGCATTTAATGCACCTTGTCTTGTTTGCAGAGTTTGGTATGATAGCACTATGCCTATCTAATCGCTGGATAATGACTGTTTTGGCATTGTGGTAAACCCTTGACCTATAAAAGAGGACAATGGCAACCTTAGAAAGGATTCGGACCTTAGTACACTCATACACGCGTAGCTGCTCTCGTCCCAGGGAGACCTTGCCGGGCTTGAGCGTTGTGTCTCCACCACGGTCCTTTCATCAATCCACCAAAGCAGGAGTAGGGTTTTATGCCTTGTAGCAAGCCGAACCTGGGTAAAAAGCTACCTATGTCATCGCTATCGTGCTACTCTACAACCTCCGCTCTTTGTGCAACATGCCTTTCCCCCTTGCCAAACCACAAGGGGTCAATGGCCCCATAGGTGGCCGTATTGAACCACGACGCACGTGTTCACTTGACCCGTTCGATGATGGTATACTACTTGACATTCCTCCCGTGTGCATGCATAGGTATTGTCGGAGCTTCACGGATGACGAGGAGGAGTGCAAGCACCATGGAACGCCTACACCATCTGCGAGGGAAGCGTGGAAGCGAAGACGGAAGAAAACGGAGCTGCAGCAAAGCTACAGACATCGGATGTCCGATGGACACCGGACGTCTGGCCACCCACAGACAAGACAGCCAGAAGAACTAGAGGCGACGAGTGCTATAGAGGCCGGACGACCGACGACCACCGGGTGTCCGACAAGTCCCAGCGACCGGACAACCAACGCCAATCGGATATCAGGTGTTACCGATCCAGAGAAGAAATGTCGGATGTCCGACGCTCTCCATACATTCGGACCACCGCGAGCGACCAAACATTCAGTAACAACCGAACGTCTGATAACCCACAAGTATAGGGGATCACAACAGTGTTCGAGGGTAGAGTATTAGCATCTTTCGAGGGTAGAGTATTAGCAACGCAAATTTATTGATTTGACACAAGGGGAGGCAAAAACTATCCTCGAGTATTAGCAGCAGAGTTGTCAATTCAACCGCACCTGAAAGACTTAATATCTGTAGCAAAGTATTTAGTAGCAAAGTAGTATGGAAGTAACGGTAACGGTGGCATAAGTAACAGTAGCAGTTTTGTAGCAATTGTAACAGTAGCAACGGCAAAATAACTAAGCAAAGATCAATATGTGAAAAGCTCGTAGGCATCGGATCAGTGATGGATAATTATGTCAGAAGACATTCATCATGCAATAGTTATAACCTAGTCCTTGCAAAAAAAATAGTTATAACCAAGGGTGACACAAAACTAGCTCCAATTCATAAATATAATGTAGGCATGTATTCCGAATGTAGTCATACGTGCTTATGGAAAATAACTTGCCTGACATCTTTTGTCCTACCCTCCCGTGGCAGCGGGGTCCTAATGGAAACTAAGGGATATTAAGGCCTCCTTTTAATAGAGAACTGAACCAAAGTATTAGCACTTAGTGAATACATGAACTCCTCAAACTACGGTAACCACCGGAAAGAATCCCAATTATTGTCACGTTGGGGTATGCAGATCATAACTCGTAATAGGTGTCGACAACTTGCAAGATACGATCAAGAACAAAAATATATTCATGAAAACATAATAGGTTCAGATCTGAAATCATGGCACTCGGGCCCTAGTGACAAGCATTAAGCATAGCAAAGTCATAGCAACATCAATCTCAGAACATAGTGGATACTAGGGATCAAACCCTAAAAAAACTAACTCGATTACATGATAAATCTCATCCAACCCATCACCCTTCAACAAGCCTACGATGGAATTACTCACGCACGATGGTGAGCATCATGAAATTGGTGATGGAGGAAGGTTAGTGACGATGATGGCGACGAATCCCCCTCTTCGGAGCCCTGAACGGACTCCAGATCAACGCTCCCGACTAAGAATAGGAGGTGGCGGTGGCTTCGTATCGTAAAACGCGATGAATCCTTCTCGTTGATTTTTTTCTCCGTGAATACGTACTTACAGAGTTGGAATTAGGGTCTAAGGAGCTCTAGGGGGCCCACAAGCCTACAGGGCACGCCCCTAGGGCTTGTGGCCTCTGGGTGGCCCCCTCTGGTTGATTCTTTAGCCAATACTTTTTTATATATTCCAAAAATATTCTCCATAAATTTTCAGGTCAATCTGATAACTTATTTTGCACAAAAATAACACCATGGCAATTCTGCTGAAAATAGTGTCAGTCTGGGTTAGTTCCATTCAAATAATGCAAATTAGAGTCCAAAAACAAGGGCAAAAGAGTTTTGAAAAGTAGATACGATGGAGATGTATCAACTCCCCCAAGCTTAACCCATTGCTTGTCCTCAAGGATTTCAGTTGGCAATCTGAAAGTGATAAACAAAAACTTTTACAAACTCTGTTTGATCTTGTTGTTGCAAATATGTATAGCCAACATTCAGGGTTTCAGCAAAGATTATGGACTAACCATATTCACAATAACATTTTGGTCTCACATCTACTCATATCAATGGCATAATCAACTAGCGAGCAATAATTATAAATCTTGGGTGACAACACTTTTTCAAAACAATCGTGATACGATATGACAAAATGGTATCTTGCTAGCCCTTTATGAGACCGCAAAACATAAATGCAGAGCACCCCTGAAGATTAAGGATTGACTAGACATTGTAATTTATGGAAGAGATCTAGTCACACTCATACTCAATATAAATTAATAACAAAGCATACAAATGACAGTGGTGCTCTCTAACTGGTGCTTTTTATAAGAGGATGATGACTCAGCTATAAATGTAAATAGATAGGCCCTTCGCAAAGGGAAGCAGGGATTTGCAGAGGTGCAAGAGCTCAATCTTTTAAAACAGAGATGAATATAATTTTGAGCGGTATGCTTCCATTGTCAACATAACAACCAAGAGATCTCGGTATCTTCTATGCTAGATACATTATAGGCGGTTCCCAAACAGAATGGTAAAAAATTTATTCGCCCTCCACCAACAAACACACTCCACGGCTGATCAAAAACAAGGGGTACCGTCCATACCAACAATAGTCCTGGGGGAGTTTTGTTTGATAATTATATTTTGATTTGATTTCGAGCATGGAACTGGGCATCCCGATTACCAGCCACTTACTCGTGAATGAAAAGTGAATAAACACTCATCGTGAGAATAACCCACCTAGCATGGAAGATACTGATAGCCCCCAGTTGCTACATGAGCGACTCGGGCATACAAAACAGATTATTATCTGAAGGTTTAGAGTTTGACACATGCAAATTTACTTGGAATGGCAGATAAATACCGCATATAGGTAGGTATGATGCCCCGATCATGAGCTCTCTCGGGAAATGATTATTCAGAATTTTTATGCTCGACTTCCTTTTGATAATCGCAACCTACTCGATACTTCCTGTGCTGGTTCTTATATGCTGAAGACTATTGATTTCAAATGGGATTTATTGAGAAGAATTAAACGCAACTCTGAAGATTGGGGTTCCGATGATGGTAAGGAGTCAGGTATGACATCTAAGTTCGACTGTGTTAAATCTTTTATGGATACCGATGCTTTCCGTGGATTTAGCTCTAAATATGGACTTGACTCTGAGATAGTAGCTACTTTCGTGAATCTTTTGCTACTCACATTGATCTCCATAAAGAGAAGTGGTTTAAATATAATCCTCCTGTTGAAGTGAAAGTAGTTGCA
Source organism: Aegilops speltoides (assembly GCA_021437245.1). Lineage (NCBI taxonomy): Eukaryota > Viridiplantae > Streptophyta > Magnoliopsida > Poales > Poaceae > Aegilops > Aegilops speltoides. The sequence goes on along the minus strand of CM038144.1, from coordinate 180,646,983 downwards.
CCTATTACAGTCGAAGAAAAGACTATTACCTATAGTGATCCTATTGTTCCTACTGCTTATGTTGAAAAACCTCCTTTTCCTGTTAGGATAAAGGATCATGCTAAAACTTCGACTGTTGTTCGTAAGAGTAATACTAGGACTTACACACCTCCTGAGAAAATTAATGTGGAACCTAGTATTGCTATGGTTAAAGATCTCTTGGATGAGGACTTAGAAGGGCATGTTATTTCTTTCTTGGGTGAGACTGCTAATATTGCTAGACTTGGTACTAAGACACGTAGACCTGTTGTAGGCATGCCTATTATTTCTGTTAAAATAGGAGATCATTGTTATCATGGCTTATGTGATATGGGTGCTAGTGCTAGTGCAATACCTTATGATCTATATAAAGAAATTATGCACGACATTGCACCCGTTGAATTAGAAGACATTGATGTTACTATTAAGCTTTCTAACGGTGATACCATTAAACCTATTGGGATTGTTAGAGATGTTGAAGCTTTGTGTGGGAAGGTTAAATACCCTGCCGATTTTCTTGTTCTTGGTTCCCACAAGATGATTTTTGTCCCATTATTTTTGGTAGACCCTTCTTGAATACTGCTAGTGCTAAGATTAATTGTGAAAAGAATATTGTCACTGTTGGCATTGATGGTATGTCTCATGAGTTTAATTTCGCTAAGTTTAGTAGACAACCTCGTGAAAGGGAACCACCTAGTAAGGATGAAATTATTGGTCTTGCTTCCATTGCTGTTCCTCCAACTGATCCGTTAGAACAATATTTGCTAGACCATGAAAACGATTTGTTTAGGAAGGAAAGGGAGGAAATATATGAAGTGTTCCTTAAACAGGAACCTGTGCTGAAACATAACCTTCCCGTTGAAATTCTTGGGGATCCTCCTCCACCCAAGGGTGATCCCGTGTTTGAACTCAAACCATTACCTGATAATCTTATGCTTATCTTGATGAAAAAGAAATATATCCTGTTATTATTAGTGATAACCTTTCAGAGAAAGAAGAAGAAAGATTATTGAAAACTCCGAAGAAGCACCGAGCAGCTATTGGATATACTCTGGATGATCTTAAGGGCGTTAGTCCCACGTTATGCCAACACAAAATTACATTCGAGGACCATGCCAAACCAGTTAGAGATCCTCAAAGACGACTAAATCCCAAGATGAAGGAAGTGGTAAGAAAGGAGATACTAAAGCTCCTTGAGGCAGGTATTATTTACCCTGTTGCTGATAGTGAATGGGTAAGCCCTGTCCATTGTGTCCCTAAAAAGGGAGGTATTACCGTCGTTCCTAATGATAAAGATGAATTGATTCCGCAAAGAATTATTATAGGTTATAGGATGGTAATTGATTTCCGCAAGTTAAATAAAGCTACTAAGAAAGATCATTACCCTTTACCTTTTATTGATCAAATGCTAGAAAGACTATCCAAACACACACATTTCTGCTTTCTAGATGGTTATTCTGGTTTCTCTCAAATACCTGTGTCAGCGAAGGATCAATCTAAAACTACTTTTACTTGCCCTTTTGGTACTTTTGCTTATAGACGTATGCCTTTTGGTTTCTGTAATGCACCTGCTACCTTTGAAAGATGCATGATGGCTATATTCTCTGATTTTTGTGAAAAGATTTGTGAGGTATTCATGGATGATTTCTCCGTTTATGGATCCTCTTTTGATGATTGTTTGAGCAACCTTGATCAAGTTTTGCAGAGATGCGAAGACTCTAGTCTCGTCTTGAATTGGGAAAAGTGTCACTTTATGGTTAATGAAGGCATTGTCTTGGGGCACAAGATCTCCGAGAGAGGTATTGAAGTTGATAAAGCCAAAGTTGATGCTATTGAAAAGATGCCATGTCCCAAGGACATAAAAGGTATAAGAAGTTTCCTTGGTCATGCCGGTTTTTATAGGAGGTTCATTAAGGACTTTTCTAAAATCTCTAGGCCTTTGACTAATTTATTGCAAAAAGATATTCCTTTTGTGTTTGATGATGATTGTGTAAAAGCATTTGAAGTACTTAAGAAAGCTTTGATCACTACACCTATTGTTCAGCCGCTTGATTGGAATTTACCTTTTGGAATTATGTGTGATGCTAGTGATTATGCTGTAGGTGTTGTTTTAGGGCAAAGAGTCGACAAGAAATTGAATGTTATCCAGTACGCTAGTAAGACTCTTGATACTGCCCATAGAAATTATGCTACTACTGAAAAAGAGTTCTTAGCAGTTGTGTTTGCATGTGATAAGTTTAGACCTTATATTGTTGATTCCAAAGTTACTATTCACACTGATCATGCTGCTATTAAATATCTTATGGAAAAGAAAGATGCTAAGCCTAGACTCATTAGATGGGTTCTCTTGCTCCAAGAATTTGACTTGCATATTATTGATAGAAAGGGAGCTGAGAACCCCGTTGCAGATAACTTGTCTAGGTTAGAGAATGTTCTTGATGACCCACTGCCTATTAATGATAGCTTTCCTGATGAACAATTAGCAGTCATTAATGCTTCTCATACTGCTCCTTGGTATGCTGATTATGCTAAATACATTGTTGCTAAATATATACCACCTAGTTTCACATACTAGCAAAAGAAAAAGTTCTTTTATGATTTAAGACATTACTTCTGGGATGATCCACACCTTTATAAAGGAGTAGATGGTGTTATTAGATGTTGTGTGCCTGAGAATGAACAGGAACAGATTCTACGTAAGTGTCACTCTGAATCTTATGGAGGACACCGCGCTAGAGATAGAACTGCACACAAGGTACTACAATTTGGTTTTTATTGGCCTACTCTCTTCAAAGATGCTCGTAAGTTTGTCTTATCTTGTGATGAATGTCAAAGAATAGGTAACATTAGTAGACATCAAGAAATGCCTATGAATTATTCTCTTGTTATTGAACCGTTTGATGTTTGGGGCTTTGATTATATGGGACCTTTTCCTCCCTCTAATGGTTATACACATATTTTAGTTGCTGTTGATTATGTTACTAAGTGGGTAGAAGCTATTCCAACTAGTAGTGCTGATCATAACACTTCTATTAAAATGCTTAAAGAAGTTATTTTTCCGAGGTTTGGAGTCCCTAGATATCTTATGACTGATGGTGGTTCACATTTTATTCATGGTTCTTTCCGTAAGATGCTTGCTAAGTATTATGTCAATCATAGAATCGCATCTCCTTATCATCTGCAGTCTAGTGGTCAAGTAGAGTTGAGCAATAGAGAGCTCAAATTAATTTTGCAATAGACTGTGAATAGATCTAGAAAGAATTGGTCCAAAAAACTTGATGATGCATTATGGTCCTATAGAACTGCATACAAAAATCATATGGGTATGTCTCCATATAAGATGGTTTATGGAAAAGCGTGTCATTTACCTCTTGAACTTGAACATAAGGCATATTGGGCTATTAAAGAGCTCAACTATGATTTCAAACTTGCCGGTGAGAAGAGGTTGTTTGATATTAGCTCACTTGATGAATGGAGAACCCAAGCGTATGAGAATGCCAAGCTTTTCAAAGAAAAAGTCAAATGCTGGCATGATAAGAGGATACAAAAGCATGAGTTTAACGTAGGAGATTATGTGTTATTATTCAACTCTCGTTTAAGATTTTTTGCAGGAAAACTTCTCTCAAAATGGGAAGGTCCCTACGTTATCGAGGAGGTCTATCGTTCTGGTGCTATAAAAATCAACAACTTCGAAGGCACAAACCCGAGGGTGGTAAACGGTCAAAGAATTAAACACTATATTTCAGGTAATCTTATCAATGTTGAAACTAATATTATTGAAACTGTAACCCCTGAGGAATACATAAGGGACACTTTCCAGAATGTTCCAGACTCCGGAAAGATATAGGTATGTGGTACTGTAAGTAAACCGACTCCAAAACAACTCTAATGGCAATTTTTATCAGTTTTGGATTATTTCAGAATTTTAGGAAGAAAGAAGTAGTCCGAAAGGGACACGAGGCTACCACGAGAGTGGAGGGCGCCCCCCCTGTAGGGCGCGCCCTCTGTCTTGTGGGCACCACGTGTGCCTCCCGGACTCCGTTTTCTTGCACATTTATACCCCTAAAGGTTTTGACCACCGTATCACGCAAATATCCTCTGTTTTCGTTTCGAGCTGTTTCTGTTTCAGATCTAAGAGCATCATGTCATCTCCAAGCGCTCCCAAGGACAACTTTTTTGAGAGGGTTATCAACCCCTATCTTGCGGAGGTGCTGCAACACCCTCAAACCATTGAGATGCGTGAGGGGGTGCTGCACATCCGCGATGTGGAGGGACCGAGGCATACCGGAAGCGTGGAGACAAAGATCGAAGTCGTGGAGCAGCAAGTTTTCAAGTGCCAAGGGATGGTGGAGCATGGACTCGACGCCAACCAGATGATGATCATGGAGTTCACCAACAACCACAAGCTGGATGCCAAAGTCATTGGGGAGACCATCTTCAAGCTTCAAGAGAAAATCGAGCATCTCCAAGCACAGATCTATGACCTGAAAAACCAGAACTGTGAGTATGAATATAGATTTAAGAGGATGAGTTTGGCTGCAGATTTAAGGATCCCGGAGACTCGATCATCCTTCTATGATGGAGAGTCTATGCCTTGGAAGACGGACGACAAGCCTACATCATCAACAATTCCTACTTCACCACCTCCGAGGACCTAAGCACATGGGTATGGGCACTCCCCTTGGCAACTGCCAAGCTTGGGGGAGGTGCCCCAGTATCGTATCACCATCACACTCATATCTTTACCGCTTTATTTAGTTCGATCCTTTTAGTAGTATCTTGATCTAGTAGTTTGAAGTTTTGATATCAAGTAGTTTTGAGTTTTGCATTGTGATCTCTTTTTGTAATCGAGTCCGTGAGCTATCTATAATAAAGATTAGTGTTGAGTCAAGGGCTTTGCTATGTTGCTATGATCTTGAGAAAGTTCATATTGATCTTATGGATAGTGATAACTTCACACGTAGAAAGTACGCGGCATAAAAATTGTTGAGAGTTTATGAACGTAGCCTTGGTCATCGTTGCAATTAATAGGAAGTAATAAGGAAAGAGGGGTTCACATATAAATATATTATCTTGGACACCTTTTATAATTGGGAGCACTCATTAAGTATGACATGCTAAAAGAGTTGACGTTGGACAAGGAAGACAACGTAATGGTTTATGTTTTCCGACATCTCAGTTAAAGTATATTGTCATTGACCTTCCAAACATGTTGAGCTTGCCTTTCCCCCTCATGCTTGCCAAATTCCTTGCACCAAGTAGAGACACTACTTGTGCTTCCAAACACCCTTAAACCCAGTTTTGCCATGAGAGTCCACCATACCTACCTACGGATTGAGTAAGATCCTTCAAGTAAGTTGTCATGTTGCAAGCAATAAAAATTGCTATCTAAATATGTATGATTTGTTAGTGCAGAGAAAATAACTTTGTACGAACTTGTTGTGGAAGTAATAAAAGCGACGGACTGCATAATAAAGGTCCACATACAAGGGGCAATATAAAGTGACGTTCTTTTGCATTAAGATTTTGTGCATCAACCCTAAACGCGCATGACAACCTCTGCTTCCCTCTACGAAGGGCCTATCTTTTACCTTATATTTTTACTTTATGCTTGAGTCAAGGTGATCCTCACCTTTCCCTTTTTCATTTTATCCTTTGGCAAGCTCCTTGTGTTTGAAAGATCATGATATATATATATCCAATTGGATGTAAGTTAGCATGGGCTATTATTGTTGACATCACCTAAAGGTGAATACGTTGGGAGGTAACACAATAAGCCCCTATCTTTCTTAGTGTTCGGCTGAAACTCTATAACCACAAGTACTGCGTGACTGTTAGCAATTGTAGAAGACTACGAGATAGTTGAGTATGTGAGCTTGCTGAAAAGCTCTATTATTGACTCTTTCTGATGTTACGATAAATTGCAATTGCTTCAATGACTGAGATTATAGTTTGTTAGTTCCCAATGAAGTTTTTGAACCATACTTGACATTGTGAATTGATTGTTACTTAAGCATAAGAAATCATATGTTAAGTTCTATATATGTTGCTGTTATAAGAATGATCATGATGCCCTCTGTCACATCCCTAGTTTTGGTTTGCTCTAGGCTAGCTAGTCATCTGTTGCATCATGTTTAAATTCTTTTGAATTTGAAATGGGGATTGATCAAACCCTAGCATCAATGCAATTCAAATAGGTTCAACCAAAATATTTTCAATGATCTCAAAATATCCTTCTAAAATGTCCATGATTTATGGAAAAGGTGAAAGCCTCTACCAGAGATAATGCATATTTTTCTAGGACATTTTGGTCATTGAATTAAATCATTATGGTATTTGAGTTGGAGTTTAAAAGCTACCATTAAATATTGGTTGCTCCAAATATTCGGAATATGTTGAGTGGTTAGAAAATAATTCAAATATTCCTCACAAAATTTCTGAAATTAACCAAAGTGTTTTGGTTAGTATTTTAGTTGCAAAACAATTTCTGAGAATAATAGAAAACTGAAATAATTAGAAAAAGAGAGAGAGAGAAACCTACTGCCACTTACAGCCAGCCCACTGCCTGTCATCAGAGCAGCCCAGTAGGCGGCTGCCCAGCCCATCTCCACTTTCCCCCTGCGTCTTCCTCGCGCCAAGAGATGGCAGTGGCGTACAGCAGCAGCGCCGCGCCGGCCACCTCCACCCTGCCTGCCTGTGTCCCTCGTCGCCCTGGACCTCCTCCGCGACGCCACGCGGCCCCTCGACCCTCTCTCACTCGCCCGTGTCTCTCCCTCCGTCCCTATCCCCCTCTGTTCTCTCTCCCTTTCGCGACCGAACGGAGCCCATCGCCGCCGACCAGCGCTCGCGCGGCCACAGCCATTCCGAGGCCTCTCCGACACGTCCTCGAGCTCCGCCGGACCTCCCTCGTCCTCCTCGTCGTCTCACGCAACCAGAAGAGCCCCGGAGCGCCGCCTCCGACGTTTTCCCCTTCCTCGGCCACCGAGGGTCGCCGCCGTCAAATTCGCCATCGCCAAGTCGTCCCCGAGCAAGCCGAGCCCCTCATCGTGATCACAGTGAGCCCCGCCGCCGTTTCCCCCTCTCCATTTTGCTACTCTCGCGCCGTAGCCGTGCTAACCACCGGAGCCCGAGAGCTCGCCGCCGCCGTGCTTCGTCGCCGTCGTGGCCACAGCCACGTTGGCTCGACTCCGAGCGCGTCACCACACTCGCCGTGTCCCCAGGAGCCCGCAGAACCGCTCCGCATCCCCTGCTATGCCTCCTAGCGACGACCCCGAGCTCGTCCGAGCTCCGGCAGCCGCCAACGTCGTCGCCGGCGACGTTCCTGCCACCCAGCCCGCCACCACCACCGATGATGCGCGGGAGCAAGAGCTCTCCAACGAGCCCAAGCACGGCCTCGCCCGCGCTCTGTAGCATGTTTCCGACGGCCGCCACGTCTCGGGCCTCGCCGGCGCCGAGACGCCGACGGATTGACCCGCTGACCGAGTTGATTTCGGTCAGCGGCGAGTGGGCCGGGCCCTGTTTAATTAGTGTTAGGTTTAATTAGTGATAGTTAACTAGTTAATTAGATGGTCAGCGACACGCGGGCCCCCTGACTATTAACAACTTAATTAGGATTAATTTAGCATTAACAAATTCGTTAGTTAGTCTAGTCACCGACGGTGGGTCCCACTGGTCAAGGTTTGACCCTGGTCACCAGCGGTTGACTTGTCGACGTCATGCTCGCTCAATCTCGACGCAATATTCCTTTTTCCGAATTTAGTTTATTCTATAAATAATCGGAAATTCCGTAAAATAGCCTAAACTTCTAAAATTCATAGAAATTCAACCGTAGCTCCAAATGAAACAAGTTATATATGAAAATGATCAGAAAAGTACAATCTATCCATCTGCACTTGTTTCATGCATGTTTAAGCAACTTAACCTTGCTGTTCATATCAAAACATGATAATGCACTTTATGAACTCATAGTTGAGTTTGAATTTGAATCTTTGGTTCAAATAAGCTCAAACCTTTTTGTTCTTAGTTGCATTAGCTCAATCAACAGCATATTGCCATGACATTATCATGCATCATATTTGTTGCATTGCATTGATTGTGTTCCTCTTTGTTTGCCGGTAATTGTCCCCTCTCGATAGACATGGTTTCGACGACGAGTTCGATGACACCGATGAAGAAGTATAATATCTTCAGAAGTGCCAGGCAAGCAAAACCCCCTTGTTCATTCCGATACAATCCCACTCTCTCGCTCCTGCTCTCTTTTACTGCATTAGGACAACAACGATTCATCTGTTACTTGCTGCGGTAGCTGAACCCCTTTATCCTTTGCATGACCTGTCATTCCACAGTAAATAGATGAAACCCACTAGCATGAGTAGGAGTTGTTTGAGCCCTGTTGTGCCTACTCATACATGCTTGTTTGTCATGCACGCCATCGCTTAGAGTTGAGTCGGGTCTGATTCTTCGAGGATGAATCAGAGGTGTGTGAACATGTCCTACCGTGTGTGAGCTAAGTGTGTGAACACGATTTGGTAAAGGTAGCGGTGAGAGGCCATGTAGGAGTACATGGTGGGTTGTCTCATTGCAGCCGTCCTCAGGAACTGAGTTCGTGTTTGTGATCCATGATTCAGCTACTACCACGCATTGGGCCCGAAACCAATGGACCCTCTCGCTTCTTAATCACCCTTGTCCTCTGTCCGGGAGTTGCAAGTAGTTTCGTGTTTGTAGTATCTTTGGAGGCGTCTTGCGCAGCGCTGACCGTAGGGGTGGGCTGTGATGCGGTAGGCACGTGGCACGGTGTACCGGGCGCCTGCTTGGTGTCTCGGGAACCCTGTTCACATCGCTTGGGGCTGTGAGCGAAACTTCGGCCGGAACTCCTCATAGATGGAACCCAAATAGGCGATAAACCTGGACTAGGGACTTGAGTGTTTAGGTAGGTCGTGGCCGACACCCACGTTGGGCTTCCGCTTGAAGGTTGCCGAGTACATGTCGGTAAACGCGGTAAGTGGTGAGCGTGTGTGAAGAAGTACACCCTGCAGGTTAATATGATCTATTCGAATAGCCGTGTCCGCGGAAAAGGACTTCTGGGTTGCCTATAACAGTTCATAGACAAGTGAAAGTGGATACTTTAAAATACGCAAGATAAGCGTAAGTGCTATGGATGGCGTTCTCGTAGGGAGACGGGAGCGGATCCGTAGTGGTGTATTGATATGGTGAATATGTGGACTCGTGAGCGCCACCTCAAAAGAGTTACTTGCAGTCGTAGTTTAGGATAGCCACCGAGTCAAAGCTGGCTTGCTGCTGTTAAACTCCACCATCCCCTTTATTGATAATGATGCATATGTAGTTAGTTACGATGTAAGTCTTCTTTGGGTACATTTGTACTCACGTTTGCCTATTTTATGTTTTTGCAGAGAGACTTGGTCTCGCTAGTAGTTCCACGTGGACTTGACGTTTAGCTTGTTACCTCAGCTACGATCTTGTGCCCTCGGCAGGTCTCAGTAGATAGTCGGGCTTTCAAGCCTTTTTCATTTGTAGATGTACGTACCTGGACATGATAGCTTCCGCTTGTGCATTGATTTGTATGTTTCAATGTTGGGTCATGAGACCCTGTTTGTAATATCTCGCTCCTCGGAGCCTAATGAATAAATACTCGAGTCGAGAGTCATGTTGTGATGCCATGTTGTATTTGCACATATCGAGCATATTGTGTGTATGTTATTGAAATGCTTGGTATGTGTGGGATCCGATTATCTAGTTGTTTATCTTGAGTAGCCTCTCTTACGGAAATGTCTCCTAGTGTCTCCACCGAGCCTTGGTAGCTTGCTCTTTGCTCCGAACACTTAGGCTGGCGGCATGTGTCCTTCTTCGTTCGTGTCTGTCCTTCGGGAAATGTCACGCATTGAGTACCGGAGTCCCGCTAGCCCAGCGCTACAGCCCGGAACTTATTTGTTGTCGATCGACACGTTCGATCTTTGGGTCATGGATGCTGTCCTCGTAAGTCTGTGCCACTTTGGGTTTACGACTAGTCATGTCACTGGGCTCCTTTTCATATGGATGCTAGCGACACTATCATATCGTGTGCCAAAAGGCTAAACGGTCCCGGCCAAGGTAAGGCGACACCGTTGGGATACCGTGCGTGAGGCCGCAAAGTGATATGATGTGTTACTGTGCTAGATCGATGTGACATTGAGTCGGGTCCTGACAGCGTTGGTATCGAGCTTTGATGCTCAGAGGATTACCAAGCCAAACTGGTCAAGTTGTGTCTAGAAATGCTTTAGTTATATGTAGGGAATTGATTGTGGGTTGGAACGTAAGGCTCTTTTTACTCCTTATACCTCATGGCCTTCTGATCCGAGTCTACCTCTTCTTTTCTACGGGTTTAGGAACTAGGCCTTCTCATCTATCTATCAGGATGACGTGTTACTAAACCATAGACTTATAGAATTGTTAGTTTTAAATCTCAGCTCGGTTTTACTACTTCGTATGTTCATAATCTGTTGGTCTCAAACCTTAATATTGTGATATTAAGTGGTTATGCCACCATTTTTGTAGCATGTCTCCAATCTTTTGAGCATTTACAGCCGTTATGCTGTCCGAGTCATCCCAGGTTTCTAAATAGTCTGATGCACTTGCAAATCCTTTCCCTCTGGTTTTTGATGTTCCTTTAGGCCAGATTAATCACACTAAATGCTGAGTTGAGGTATTCTATTGCCTCGACATATATGTTGGAATTATTATTATGACCCTAGGTGTCTTAGGGGATCATCTAGTAATCTAGCTATGTTATGTGTTCCCAGTGTGATCATTCTGGCCAACATTCTCAAAGCATCCCGTGATGCCATTTAGTAGTAGGTATTCCATTCCGGGGTTTTTGAACCCGATATTCACCCAACTCAATTCATGTTGATAGTGTTTGCTCGTTCCTTTAGGTTATTAGTAACCTATGCGATAGTCCTCGAGCTTCGTGGTATTTCCTTCTTCCAAATACCGTGAACCATTTATGGCAGAAGTTTGTTGGATCAAAAGATCACAACAGGAGTGCTCTTGATGAGTTCTCCATTTTATATTGTGACTCTGCCAGTTCTACCTTCCCGCATGGATTATCCGGAAGAAATGTTGAACTTGGTTCGACATACTAATCTATGCATCCACAACTCAGAAAATCATATGTTCCTTTGAGTTGTCCCCCTTTAGTTGTATACTGACCTTCGTCTATCGATTGATAGTCAGGAGTAGTCGTGCATTCGTGTTCATCGATGCCTTTTACTTCTGTAGTCCGTCAAGCCATTCTATTCCACAATGACTAGGAGAAACAAACTCCAGTACCTCATCTATATCTAGGATTGGGTCAAAGTAGTTGTATCTCGCAGATCAAAATGCCAATCCAGCTTTTGTTCTGTTCTACCTTGGAGTATTACCATCTTTTATATCAGGATTATTATAGAAATTGCACACCATCCTATGAACTCTTGGTACAGTGATACTTCTTGCCATCATTGATCATTCCTCGGTCCCCGTGTTGTTGAACCGGAATGCCGACAAGTGAATCGTGATGTGTGAAATCAATCTCGCTAGTAACTCCGTTGCTTGGTAGTTAATGGACAATATTCTCACCCTTAGCGTGTTGGTTCTTGAATCATCATCCTAAGACTGATTGTGCTACCAGTCCTTGTTCGGTGCACTCTTCGATTGATGAGTTAGGATTTTGTTAAGTCCTCGCTCATTTTATCATATCGTCTTGCCCCGAAAAGCAAGATTGTTCTCGAGCTTAGTAACATATCGGTGGTTCGTGATTTTCCGAATATCTTCTCGGAGGTATCACCAGTTGTCACCGACCGCTATGTTGGGTTCGTGATCAAGTTGGTTTCATATAAACCACCCTTCTCCAAGAATCATGTTGCATACCCCGAGCTAGTTGGTTAAGCTAAACAACAACTTGGAGAGTTGGAAGATAAAAGCTTGTCGACTCAGTTCATTCCAAAGGGATGTCTCGTGTGTATGTGTGTTGAAGAAAGATGATATCTTCATTGATTGATCCTCGTGATCAGTTGTTGGACTTATTGTCTTGCCAAAACTTTGATTTGAGTGTGGGCTATCGTCAAATCAAATCAGAACCAATGATGTTCGTAATGTTGTCTTACTCGTGGATTTTCCTCGAGCATACACCATTATATCTTTGGGGTCTGACCAATACTACCACCTTGTCCACATAGTTATGGAATTCCATCTCCATGGGAGTCTGGATGAATTGTTGTTGAGCCCATCGACAACATCCTTGTCTTCTCCATAATTTTGTTGAACATTAAGCTAGTGTTGGAAACTTTTAAAAAGCATTGGTTCATGCTAGCTCATGAAGCATATGTTTGGATGTAAGAAGTGACTTCCTCTAGTTCATGTGCAATTGATGCAAGTTGCCGTGATGAATTTGAGAAAGCCAATGTTGCCTCCTCTAGAACCATCTCAAGTCAGTCATGCATGTGCGAAGTATGCTATGGTTTGATAGGCTCGCTACCTCCATTCTATTTGTGTCCCTAGCTCACCAAGCCACTGATTGATTTGTTCAAGGAGAAGAAGCTCCTTCTTAGGAGTATACCCTTTGCAAGGACTTGGTATCCTTGATGATGGTTCCCCACCGAACTCGGTAGTGTTTTATTGTAAGACTACCATGGAATCATATTTGTGCGGGACAACGTGTTCCCATGTTTGTAGCAAAACCAGCTCATGTTTTGGAGCTTGCTATTGTAGTTCATTTCCGAGAATCTCGCGACGTCATCTCGCCGATTTGTGTTGCGAACTTTCATTTCTCTTCCTAGACTCGACGAGTCTAGATTATTCTAACACCAACCAGATCTGAATCTCGGCAGATATGATGGTTGGAACGCTTCCCAAGAATTATAATATTGGTCTCTATAACCCGTAAAATGGATGTCGTGGCCAACACACCCAGCCGGAAGACCTATTATTGTAGTATCTTGATTGAAGAAGTTGGCCACCTCCCCATAAGGATCTCGTAGAATTTATTCTAGTAGTTGTTCCTTATGTATTCTTGAGCTCCCGAAGTCCGACCTTTACTTGATGTTCTAGATATCAAGCCATATCTAAGAATGGGATACACTAGTACATCAAGGAGAGCATTAGAAGCGGAGTGCTAAATGTCTCTCGGTCGATCTTCCAGATTTTGTTCCCCTTGGTCGCACTAAGGTGAAATCTGAGAAGGTGTTGTCTTCCTTTGCATCTGCATTGTCCATCACTATTCATCATGGTGGTAAGTTGTGTTGCCAGGATCCTTGACACGGATGTTGGTAAAACCTTGATGAATATGGAAATGCTCAAGTTCTTGAGAGCACGCACAAGCACTATGTTTTATCACCGGCACTAACTGGGATTGCTCTCAGTTTCCTCGGTTATGCTATAACCATTTCAATAGTGGAATCACTTTCTGCTGTTGAGCTTCTCCCCAGTTACTAAAATCACCCTTTGTGTTGTTTTCAACAAGGTAATCCACATCATCCATTCTGGCCCGAGAATGTCATTCTCTCGGACCCCTTCAACTGATCGACTATGAATTGCCTTTAGGTTGGTATAAAGAGTTTCGATGAACTTTGAATCAAATGTAATTCTTTTTGCCACTCAAGGTAATAATTCCACGACTCCCCCTCCTCCAGGATGTCTCATTATGGTATCATGGCAACTCAAACTCTCGCTACGTTGACAACCGTTCACCACCTTTTAGGTGTGGAATTGTTGTTTACCTAGTGAACCCTCGTCAATTGTTCCACTTCATTTCTCTAGACGTGTGCTTTGTATCTCAGCTTGAGAGATGTCTTTATGACTCACCCTGTGAGTGATCCTACGTTGTTGATCTTCGAAAAGATCGACCCTTCTAGAGTTTCTTTTCCTTCTCGTTGTCATGTTGGTAAGAGTTCCTGAAGCAAGACATCGAAACAAGATGGTGATCGAATCAACGTTCTTATGAAGTGCAACCTGGATCGTGAAGATCGTGTTAGCTTGTGTCCTTGTGTCCTCTTATTTCACGCTTGAATCTCGGGACGAGATTCTTGTTTAGTGGGGGTGAGTTGTCACATCCCTAGTTTTGGTTTGCTCTAGGCTAGCTAGTCATCTGTTGCATCATGTTTAAATTCTTTTGAATTTGAAATGGGGATTGATCAAACCCTAGCATCAATGCAATTCAAATAGGTTCAACCAAAATATTTTCAATGATCTCAAAATATCCTTCTAAAATGTCCATGATTTATGGAAAAGGTGAAAGCCTCTACCGGAGATAATGCATATTTTTCTAGGACATTTTGGTCATTGAATTAAATCATTATGGTATTTGAGTTGGAGTTTAAAAGCTACCATTAAATATTGGTTGCTCCAAATATTCTGGAATTTGTTGAGTGGTTTGAAAATAATTCAAATATTCCTCACAAAAATTTACAGAATTAACCAAAGTGTTTTGGTTAGTATTTTAGTTGCAAAACAATTTACAGAATAATAGAAAACTGAAATAATTAGAAAAAGGAGAGAGAGAAACCTACCTGGCCAGGCCCACTGGTGGGCCTCCGACGTCCATCTTCTGCTATATCATCACTTTTACCCTGGAAAAATCATGGGCAAGCTTACGGGACGAAACTCCGCCGCCACGAGGCGGAACCTTGGCGGAATCAATCTAGGGCTCTGGCAGAGCTGTTCTACCGGGGACACTTCCCTTCGGGAGGGGGAAATCATCACTAACGTCATCACCAATGATCCTCTCATCGGGAGGGGGTCAATCTCCATCAACATCTTCACCAGCACCATCTCCTCTCAAAACCCTAGTTCATCTCTTGTATCCAATCTTGTATCAAAACCACAAATTGGTACATGTGGGTTGCTAGTAGTGTTTATTACTCCTTGTAGTTGATGCTAATTGGTTTACTTGGTGGAAGATCATATGTTCGGATCCTTTATGCATATTATTACTCCTCTGATTATGAACATGAATATGCTTTGTGATTAGTTACGTTTGTTCCTGAGGACATGGGTGAAGTCTTGCTATTAGTAGTCATGTGAATTTGGTATTCGTTCGATATTTTGATGAGATGTATGTTGTCTTTTCCTTTAGTGGTGTTATGTGAACGTTGACTACATGACACTTCACCATTATTTGGGCCTAGAGGAAGGCATGGGGAAGTAATAAGTAGATGATGGGTTGCTAGAGTGACAGAAGCTTAAACCCTAGTTTATGCGTTGCTTCGTTAGGGGCTGATATGGATCCATATGTTTAATGTTGTGGTTAGGTTTACCTTAATACTTCTTTAGTAGTTGCGGATGCTTGCAATAGGGGTTAATCATAAGTGGGATGCTTGTCCAAGTTAGGGCAGTACCCAAGTACCGGTCCACCCACATATCAAATTATCAAAGTACCGAACGCGAATCATATGAACGTGATGAAAACTAGCTTGACGATAATTCCCAATGTGTCCTCGGGAGCTCCTTTATAATTATTAGAAATGTCCGGGCTTATCCTTTGCTACATAAAGGATTGGGCCACCTTGCTGCACTTTATTTACTTTATTTACTTGTTACTCGTTACTATTTATCTTATCACAAAACTATCTATCACCTACAATTTCAGTGCTTGCAGAGAAAACCTTACTGAAAACCGCTTATCATTTCCTTCTGCTCCTCATTGGGTTCGACACTCTTACTTATCGAAAGGACTAGAATAGATCCCCTACACTTGTGGGTCATCAGTGCTTCACTGCGAAACCGTGTGCCATACCATACCAATCCAGAGGAGACGAAGGAGATTATGCGTCAAGTACATGAGCTTCTTGACAAAGTTTATATACGCGAATCCCTTAGTCCTTGTGATGTTCCTATTATTCTAGTGCCGAAAAAGGATGGTACATCGCATATGTGTGTTGATTTTAGAGGCATTTACTATTCATTATCGTCATCCTATTCCTAGGCTAGATGTTATGCTTGATGAATTGAGTGGCTGTACAATATCCTCCAAAGTTGATTTGCGTAGTGGATACCATCAAATTATATGAAATTGGGGGATGAATGAAAAACAGCATTTAAAACTAAGTTTGGATTATATGAGTGGTTAGTCATGCCTTTTGGGTTAACTAATGCACCTAGTACTTTCGTGAGATTAATGAACGAAGTTTTACGTGCTTTCATTGGACAATTTGTGGTAGTCTATTTTGATGATATACTGATTTATGGCCGACCTTTGGAGGAACATTTGGAACATTTACGTGCTGTTTTTATTGCTCAACGTGATGCACGTTTGTTTGGTAACCTTGGGAAGTGCACCTTTTGCACCGACCGAGTATCTTTTCTTGGGTATGTTGTTACTCCACAGGGAATTGAAGTTGATAAAGCCAAGATTGAAGCTATTGAGAATTGGCCGCAGCCCAAAACAGTCACACAAGTGAGGAGTTTTCTTGGCCTTGCTGGATTCTATAGGCGTTTTGTGAGAGATTTCAGCACCATTGCTGCACCTCTCAGTGAGCTTACAAAGAAAGATGTGCCTTTTGTTTGGGGTACCGCATAGGAAGAAGCATTCACGGTATTGAAAGATAAGTTGACACATGCTCCTTTACTCCAACTTCCTGATTTTAATAAGACTTTTGAGCTTGAATGTGATGCTAGTGGAATTGGATTAGGAGGTGTGTTATTACAAGATGGCAAACCTGTTGCATACTTTTCTGAAAAATTGAATGGGCCTAGTCTGAATTATTCTACTTATGATAAAGAATTATATGCTCTTGTTCGGGCTTTAGAAACATGGCAGCATTATTTATGGCCCAAAGAAATTTGTTATATATTCTGATCATGAATCTTTGAAACATATTAGAAGTCAAGCTAAACTGAATCATAGACATGCTAAATGGGTTGAATTCATTGAGACTTTCCCTTTTGTCATTAAACACAAGAAGGGTAAAGAAAATGTTATTGTTGATACATTGTCTCGTCACTATACTATGCTTTCACAACTTGACTTCAAAATATTTGGTTTGGAGACCATCAAAGATCAATATGTGCATGATGCTGATTTTAAAGATGTATTGCAGAATTGTAAAGAAGGGAGAACATGGAACAAGTTCATTGTTAATGATGGATTTGTGTTCCGTGCTAACAAGCTATCCATTCCAGCTAGCTCTATTCATCTTCTGTTGTTGCAGGAGGCGCATGGAGGAGGATTAATGGGACAGTTTGGCATGAAGAAGACGGAGGACGTACTTTCTACACATTTCTATTGGCCAAAGATGAGACGGGATGTTGAGCGTTTTATTTCTCGCTGCACTACATGTCAAAAAGCTAAGTCACGACTCAATCCTCATGGTTTATATATGCCTTTTCCTGTACCTAGTGTTCCTTGGGAGAATATATCTATGGACTTTGTTTTAGGTTTACCTCGAACAAAGAAGGGGAGGGATAGCATATTTGTTTTCGTGGATAGATCCTCAAAAATGTCACACTTTATACCATGTCATAAAAGCGATGATATTGCTAATGTTGCTGATTTGTTCTTTCATGAAATTATTTGCTTGCATGGTATGCCAACTACTATTGTTTCAGATCGTGATACTAAATTTCTTAGCCACTTTTGGAGATGTTTATGGGCTAAGTTGGGGACTAAACTGCTTTTTAGTACTACTTGTCACCCCCAAACTGATGGACAAACTAAAGTAGTCAATAGAACATTGTCTACTATGCTTAGGGCTGTTTTGAAAAATAATAAGAAAATGTGGGAAGAATGCTTGCCTCATATTGAATTTGCTTATAATCGTTCATTGCATTCTACTACTAAGATGTGCCCTTTTGAAATTGTGTATGGTTTCCTACCTCGTGCACCTATTGATTTGTTGCCTCTTCCATCTTCGGAGAAGGTTAATTTTGATGTTAAACAACATGCTGAATTGATTTTAAAAATGCATGAGTTAACTAAGGAAAACATTGAGCGTATGAATGCTAAATATAAACGTGCTGGAGATAAGGGTAGAAAACATGTTGTGTTTGCACCTGGAGATCTTGTTTGGTTACATTTGCGTAAGGATAGATTTCCTGATTTGGGCAAATCAAAGCTAATGCCACGTGCTGATGGTCCTTTTAAGGTGTTAGAGAAAATAAATGATAATGCATATAAACTTGAGCTGCCTGTAGATTTTAGGGTTAGTCCCACTTTTAACATTGCAGATTCGAAGCCTTATTTGGGAGAGGAAGATGAACTTCCGTTGAGGACGACTTCGTCTCAAGAAGGGGAGGATGATGAGAACATCAATACCATTGTTACACCCACAACCCCTGCTGCTATACATACTGGACCAATTACTAGAGCTCGCGCACGCCAATTAAATTACCAGGTACTTTCATTTCTTGGTAATGATTCTCATGTTCATGAGAATATGATGCTGCCTAAATTGTATACATTTGTTTTGCTTACAAATGAAGGGCCTAGCTTGGAGAAGGATGAACATTGGAGCAAGACCAAGCATGGAGATGATGGCATGCGCAAGGGGAACAAGAACAGAGTTACAAGTGATGATTTCAGGACTTTGAAGCCATCATAATGAGTGCATGAAGCCTTGGACGAAATATACAAGATGCCACTTCATAAATTTCGTTCCGAGGTTATTCTATGTGCTGCGTCACCTTATTATTGGGCCAGGCCCATGTAATTTCCAAATACATAAGTATAGGCTATTTTTAGAGTCCGTATGTGTGAGGAAACAAGAGATAGGGTTGGTTTCGGACCCCTCCACTAAGGGCCACGAAGTTCCCCCCTCTTCCTCCATATATACAACCCTTAGGGCACCGTTTAGACTTTGGGATTTGTTTAGATTAAAAGTTTGCTATAGTTGCAACTTCGCGTCCTTCGTTTGTGTTCAACGACTAGACAAAGGCGTCACGGAACCCCACCTTCATTAATAAAGCTTTCCTCTATTATTCGCAATATCCAGAGTGCTAAATGTCTCTTGGTCAATCATCCAAATTTTGTCTCCTTAGCATAGCTAAGTTAAAATCTAAGAGAATGTTGCCCTCCTTTGCATCTGCATCCTCCATTATTATTCATGGTGGTAGTATGTAGAGTTACCAAGATCTTTGGCATAGGTGTTAGTAAAACCCTGATGAATATGGAAATGCTCAAGTTCTTGAAAGCACGCTCAAACACTAGGTTATACCTTTGGCATCCTTTGGATTATGCCTTCAGTTTGCCGATTGTTTTATAACCATAGTTTCCATTCTAAACTAAGTATGCCATCCTTTTGAATTCTTTCAATGATCATCTGGTATTTGCTCAGTCTGGTATAAAGAGTTTCAGTGATCCCTGTATCAAAAGTAATTCTTTTTGCCTGACTTAGGAGATAATTCAATGAGTCACCTCTCCTAGGGTGTCCTGTTGTGTTATAAAGGGAAATATATCTCCTCGCTACTTTGAAATCCATTCACCATCTTCTTCAACCATGGAATGGTTGCCTACCAAATCAAACCGTTGTCATCTGTTTCTTTCAATCATTCCTGGTGTATGATTTATGTTCCAGCTGAAGAGATGTTCGTCAGTCTCATTCCATGAGTTGATTGTGAGTTACTCGATCTTCGTGAAGATCGATTCCTGTAGAGCTTTCCTTTCCCATCGTCATCATGTTGGGTGAAGTTCCCAAAGCAAAGATGTCAAGATCAATATGGAGTGATGAATCAATGTCCTCGAGAAGAGCAATTGGATCGTGAGGACTGTGTCACTTCCGCGTCCCCTCTTCCTCTTACCCCGCGTCATGAATCTTGGGACGAGATTCGTGTTTAGTGGGGGTGAGTTGTCACAGCACTAGATTAACTAAGTGTAATTAAATGCATTATAGGCATTCATGCATCATATTTAATTCTCTGAAATTTGAATTGGGGGAGATCGGAAGCCCCCAAAACATCAAATAAAAAGGCCAAATGACCCTGGAAATCTCATTCAATTGTTCCTAAATGTTCCTTTAATTGTTTTGAGAGTTTTGGCAAGAACTATAATTCAAAAAAAAATTCTAGAACATTTTTAAGGAATTATTTTTGGGCTTTGAATTTTAATCATATTGTATTTGGATTTGAATTTATATTCATATAATTAGAATATACTTTTAAATAACTCTAAAATAATTTATGTGCCTTTGGATAATTCCATTCGTCAAGGTAAATATATTCAGGGGAATTTTGTCATTGGGTTTGAATTTGTTTTATTTGAAAACAATGGAAAGAGAAATAAATAAACAAAAACAAAACATAAATAAAAGTAACAGGGCGAGAAACTTACTTGACTTACCTGGGCGGCCTAGTGGACAACCGGCCCACCAGGTCCAAGCACCAATCATCCTCAACCTCCTGCAAGTGGGTAGGAGGGCGTGTGCCTGCGACGCGCACGCACACGCTCGGTCACGTCCTGCTTCCCACTGCTTCCCAAACCGGCTAAGGACGCCAACATGGCGCCTCGCCCAATGGATCTCTCTTTCCCGTCGCCCGTCTCTACTCCTCGGCTCTCTCCTCGTAACTCACCTGAGCACATGGCGTCGCCACCATCGCTATTTGAACAAGCGACCAAGCCCCCCTCGCCCAGATAACATGTCCTCCAGCCTCACCATCTCGTGGAGGATCTGCATGCTGAAGAACACGATCTCTAGCATCTTTTATTGAGCGGCCCGACGCCCTTTCCACCGCCACTGCCACCGGATGCCCATGGTCGATCTGCCGCCTCTAGTCATTCCCCCACCTCGTCGACCACTCCATTGGAAACGAGGTGAAATACCGCGCAATTTCCCTCTGACCCCTGCTTGTTTTGTTCTCTAGCACCATTGCCCGCTAGCCCGAGCTCTGGCCGCTGCCATGTCTAATGAGTTGCATGCTCCAGATCTCCTCAGCTCGAACTAGTTGCACTTGAGTGCTCCCACCACCCCCAGGAGTCATACGCGCGCTTAATATCACTAGCTTGCGAACCGTAGTGTCGCGTCGTGCAATGCCAAAGCTCTGCCGCCGCTTCTGCTCGCCACCGTCATCGCTACACGTTATCCCCAGCAACCCCGATTGCACTGTTGGATGCAGCCGAGTGCTAGCTCTCCAACCGCACCAACTCTGCCTCAAATGGTTTTGGGGTCACCGGCACTGATGACCTGGCATGTCACTAAAAAGGTCGCTAATTACCCTGTTTGGTCTAACTCCCAGTCATGAATAGGTGGGCCCCATTTGTTAATTAAGCCCCTAGTAAGTTTAGTTTAGGTTTAATTAAACCAGTTAAATCATTGTGCCATTGATGTGTGGACCCCACACGTTAGGTCTGACCCTGGTCAACCCAGTTGACTCACTGACGTAAGGCTGACATAGAGATGATGTCGTAAATTCTTTTCTGGTTTTAAACAAATCTGAAATGCTTTAAAAAATCCCGAAAAATGTTCAACACTTCAAAAAAATCATAGAAATTCAACCGTAGCTTAGATTGAATTAATTTATATATGAAAAGTTATCAGAAAAATATGAAAAATCTGTTTATGCCATGTTCACGCATGTTTGAACAAGTTAACCTCACTATTTAGGACAAAACATATAAATGACATTCTTTTGTTTTGGATTTGGAAATGCTATATTTGCAATACTTCCACTTTAGTGAAATTATTAACTATTCCATTAGGTGAATTCGGTACCTCAACATGTCATGATCATATGTCATGTTTGTTGCATTGTATTGATTGTGTTCCTTCTTGTTTGTTGGTGTTTGTCCCCTCTCGGTAATAGACGACCCTGACGTTGTGATCATTGACACCGATGAAGAACAACACTATCTTCAGAAGTGCCAAGCAAGCAACCCCCCTTGATCACTCTGATACAATCCCAGTCACTCGCTCTTGCTCTCTTTTACTACATTAGGACAACAAACAATTCAATTAGTACATGTTGCGGTTGTTGATCCCATTCCTGTGGATGGCCTCCATAGTAAATAGTTAAACCTTCTAGCATGAGTAGGAATTGCCTGAGCCATGTTGTGACTACTGATCCATGCTTTCTTGTTATGCCTGCTATGCTTAGAGTTGTGTCGGATCAGATACATCTGGGTGATGAATTGGAATGGTTGTGTTCATCTCCTACCGTGTGAGAGCTAAGTGTGTGAACAGGATTTGGTAAAGGTAGCGATGAGAGGCCATGTATGAGTACATGCTGGGTTGTCTCATCGGGGCCATCATTAGGAACCGAGTTCTTTGTTTGTGATCCAAGACAGTTACTACCACACATTGGGATCCTTAATTGACTCTCTCTACTTATTAATCACCTTCTTCTCTGTCCAGGAGTTGCAACAAGTTTCTTGTGTTCGTAGGATATATGTTGGAGGCCATGCGTTGCACTGACCTTAGGGGTGGGCTATGATGGGGTATAGACACCATGGCATGTTGTACCAAGTGGCACACGAATGGTGGGCTTGGGAACCCTGCACACATCACTTGGGGCCTTAACGGAAACTTCTGCCTGACTTCCTTGCGGGTCAATCTCAAATAGGTGATAAACCCAGACTAGAGTCTTGTGTGATTAGTCAGGTCATGGCAGACACCCTTGCCAGGCTTTCGCTTGAAGGTTGCCGAGATACAAGACGTGTACATAGTGGTAAGTGGGGAGAGCGTGTGTGAAGAAGTACACCCCTGCAGGGTTAATGATCTATTTGGATAGCCGCGTCCTCGTATATGGGCTACTTGGAAAGCTTACATTGTTCATAGACAAGTGCAAATGGATACTCTAAAATGTGCAAGATAAGTGCGGGTGCTACGGATGGCCTTCTCGTAGGGAGATGGGGCAGAATCTATAGTGGTGTATTGATAGGGTGAATAAGTGGACTCTCTGCGCTCTCTCACCCCAAAGAAAATACTGGTAGTCATAGAATACGATAGCCACCAAGTCAAAGATGGTGTGCTGCAGTTAAACTCCACAATACCATTCTTGATACTGATGCATTAGTAGTTGGCTCTGATGTAAGGCTTGCTGAGTACATTTGTACTCACGCTTGCTTAATTTATGTTTTTTGCATAGGAAACTTTAGTCTCAGTAGTAGTTCCATGTGGGCTTCGACGAATAGCTTGGGAATCCCAGACAGAGGTCTGGTTCCTATGGAGGGTCTTGTAGATAGTCAGGCTTCTCAGCCTTTTCTTTTGTAGTTGTATGTACTCAGACATGTTATGCTTCCATTGCTTATATGACTTTGTATGTTGGGTCATGCGACCCATGTTTGGAATATCATGTTATGTACGGCTCCTTGGAGCCTCTTAAATAAATACTCCGTCGTATAATTATGTTGTGATGCCATGTTGTATCTACACACATCATGCATACTGTGTGTATGTATTGAAATGCATTGGAATGTGTGGGTTTCGACACCTGGTCTTATGCCTTTGGTAGCCTTTCCTATAGGGAAAAGCCTCCTAGTGCTTCCAAGTGAGCCTTGGTAGCTCGCTACTCCTCCGGAACACATGGATTGACCGGCATGTTTCCTTGCTTGCTCCCATGTCTGTCCCTACGGAAAAATGTCACACGTTGTTCCTTTAAGTCTTTGTAGCTTGCTACGACTTCGGTTCAGACGGTGATTTCTGACACATGCATTGTTGGGTTACCTATGCTGCCCCAGTACGTTTGTGTGACCTTGCTTTATTACTAGTCATATCGACCCGGGTTCTCGGTCATATGGATGCTAGCATCACAATCATATATGTAAGCTAAAAGACGCAAATGGTCCCGCCCAAGGTAAAGGTGGCAGCCATGGGTTACTGTGCGTTAGGTTGCAAAGTGATATGATGTATCTTATGCTAGGTCGGTGTGACTTAGGATGGGGGAACCCAACAGGGCCCGACTGTTAATGACCCGCGGGGGTTAATTTGCGGAGCTGTTATCGTCTAATGATGTGCCACATCATCTCACTAGAGTTAAACACTAGTGAGCACATCCGACGACAGAGGCACATCAGGATCGAGCTACGGGCAACCATTTGCCTTGACGTTTGCATCTACGAGTTGCTGGAGTTCACTCTCATCCAATGGAGCAAGCAACAGGAGTTGGGGTGAGTTGTGGCGGTCACAGTGCCAACAACCAAGGCAATAGTGCTTCGCTGATCTATGGCTCTGGGTGAGAGCATTGAACACAAATGTGTGACCAAATGGTCACCGGAGTGAGATCGGGGATGAGCTCATGCGATGGCGACTCCCGGGCATGGCGGCGCAGCTAGCTAGGGGATGAATTCGACCATGGGAGCAGGTTGGAAAGAAAGAGATGCTCACGGTGAGTCGAATGGAGCCGAGGACGAGGCCGGGGAAGCTTGTACAGCATGGCTCTCGGGTGGTCGCATGGAGCAGGGGCTAGAGATGGAGAGGGTGTGAGCAGGGTAAGGGGAAAGAGAGAGGAGGTCACGGGGGGTCTCACTGTGATGGATGGGCCCGGGTAGGCAAGCAGGAGGTGGCGGAGGGAGCACTGATACGTCTCCAACATATCTTTAATTTTTGATTGCTCCAGGCTGTTATATTATCATTTTTGGATGTTTTACCATCATTTTATAGCAACTTTATATCATTTTTTGGGACTAACCTATTAACATATTACCCAGTGCCAGTTGCTATCTTTTTTGCTTTGCAGAATATCCCTATCAAACGGAGTCCAAACAAAGTGAAAGTTTTTGGAGATTTTTTTAGACCAGAAGACAACTTGGGGGCCAAGAAAGGACCAGAGGGGAGGCCCGTGGGGACCACAAGACCCAAAGGCGCGCCCTGGTGGGTTGTGGGGCCCATGGGGGTCTCTTGCATCGCCTCTTCGCTATATGAATACCCAAATATTCCAGAAACCCTAGGGGAGTCGACGAAACACAATTCCAGCCGACGCAAGTTCCAAAACCACAAGATCCAATCTAGAGCCCTATTTCGGCACTCTGCCGGAGGGGAACATGATCACGGAGGGGTTTATCATCCTCATTGGTGCTCCTCCAATGATGTGTGAGTAGTTCACCATAGACCTACGGGTGCGTAGGCAGTAGCTAGATGGCTTCTTCTCTCTTTTTTATTCTCAATGCAATGGTCTCTTGGAGATCTATTTGATGTAATGACTTTTTGTAGTGTGTTTGTTGAGATCCGATGAAGTTCGAGTTTATGATCAGATTTTTATCCATGAATAATATTTGAGTCTTCTTTGATCTCTTATATGCATGATTATTTATAGCCTCGTATTTATTCTCCAAATCTTTGGTTTAGTTATGCCAACTAGATTGATTTTTCTTGCCATGGGAAGAGGTGCTTTGTGATGGGTTCGATCTTGCGGTGTCCTCTCCCAGTGACAAAAGGGGCAGTAGGCACACATGTATTGTTGCTTATAAGGATAACAAGATGGGGTCTATTCCTACATGAATAGAGCTTGTCTACATCATGTCATCATTCTTATTACATTACTTCGTTTCTCCATGAACTTAATACACTAGATGCATGTTGGATAATGGTCGATGTGTGAAGTAATAGTAGTAGATGCAGAATAGTTTCGGTCTACTAATCTTGGACTTGATGCCTATATATTGATCATTGCCTTGGATATTATCATAATTATTTTTTCTTCTATCAATTGCCCAACAGTAATTTGTTTACACACCGTGTGCTATTTCTCGAGAGAAGCCACTAGTGAAATCTATGGCCCCGGGTCTATCTTTTATCATATTTGCTTTTCGATCTATTTTTGCCGCATGTTTTTCAGATCTATATTTCCAAAAACCCAAAAATACCTTGCTGCACTTTTTCAGATCTATCTTTTATCATATTTGCTTTCAGATCTATTTTTGCCGCGTGTTTTTCAGATATACATTTCCAAAAACCTAGAAACACCTTGTTGCACTTTTTCTTTACTAATTTTATTTTGTGTTTCTGCGAGATCTATTTACCCAAACTCGTACAAACTGATCTATCTTTTTCCCAAGGAGGGATTGACAACCCCTCTTACGCGTCGGGTTCCAAGTATTTGTTCTTTGTGTGCAAGTACCGTTTACATAGTGTTGCTTGGTTCTCCTACTGGATTGATACCTTGGTTTCATAACCGAGGGAAATGCTTACCGTAGTTGTGCTGCATCATCCCTTCCTCTTGGGGAAATACAGATGCAGTCTAGCCACGCGAAAGGAATTTCTGGCACCAGTGCCGGGGAGACATCATCTGAAGGAAACATGCCCTAGAGGCAATAATAAAGTTCTTATTTCCTTATTTCATGATAAATGTTTATTATTCATGCTAATATTGTATTAACCGGAAACTTGATACATCTGTGGATACATAGAAAAAACATCGTGTCCCTAGTAAGCCCGATGCGGAGCATCCCTCGCTCATCCCCATGGAAGTACCCACATCTCCATCAACACCACTTGGACCCATGACAAGAGCTCGAGCAAAGGCTATTGAAGATAAGGTGAACTCGCTCCTCTCCGAACTCCCTCTCTATACTCACGAGACATGGCTACTACCTCATACGAAGACTCTGTGCGTGATCAGGTACTTGGACGAGAGCCATGGGACGGCTACATCCAATGGCCAAGGTGGTGAGGACACCAAGCGTGAAGATCAAGAGGAAGGATTGATTTGGAAGCTACAGGACCCGGACGACCGGCCAAGCACGGACGTCTGACCCCTGGAAGGTGCTACAGCCAAGAGAAGGAAGGCAGGCCAGAGCTCCAGGTTACGGATGACCGGCCGAGCCCGGACGACCGGACACTCCCAGTCTCCGGATGACCAAGCCCCTACGGACGTCCGTGCCAACAACCACAGAACGGAAATCATGGCAATCCAAAGGCTTTCGGACGACCGGGCGCCTACCAACAGAACCGAATCTATGGTCATCCGAAGGACCCCGGACGTCCGGGACCCCGCGAGCCTCCGGACGACCGGCGCCCCATGGATGTCTGGACCCTGGCTGCGTCCAGCTGCAAGCTAATTCCCATGTACCCCTTCACTTCGCCCCTCTTTTGCACTAAGACTATATAAGGACCACTCCCACCTCCTAGATAGGGTTAGCATTGTGATAGCTCATTGATATAGAGCATTGCTCATCCGTACCGGATCTACTCCACGTGAGGGACCGCGCCTCTTCAGAGAATATCCATTCGGATTCAAGGCCTCCATCCGGAGAAGACAATCAAGACCTCCTCACGGAGAAGAACAGTTACTATTGTATCTCCCTTTGTTGACTTTGGATCTCGTGATACTTTGTGCTTTCGGTGATCTAGCCCTTGTGTGATCGATTCCTTGTCGGTTGAGTGTTTCTCTCATTTTCCCCCGTGATTTTCTTTGTGTTGTTCTGCACTTTCTTCGTGTTTCCCCGTAGGATCACTCCAAACATGAAAGATCGGCCCCTAGGGTTCTGCCCTACATCATCTTGGTATCAGAAGCCATGTTGATCACGTTTTTGGAGCCACTACCCCGTGTTTTCTAGCTTGATTTTGTTGTTTTCTTCCTAAATCCAAAAATTCCCCACCAAAAATAGCCCCCAATTTTTTTTTCTGATTTGTTGGTGAGTTGAAATTTTGTTGGATTTGGTCCATGGATTTGTGTTGCCACGTGTGGATCTAGCTTTTCCCACCCTCCTCACCCTTTTCCATCCACAAATCCGCTCGATTTCGACATCACCATCTCCCTCCTCCCTGTCGGTGTACTAAGGTAGGGGTACCTCAGTACCCCAACTTGTGCACGGGCGGTTGCAGTTTCCCGCGGCAGGGTTTACCACGTGCTCGCCGAAGACCTTCCTGCTCCATGTCAAGCCATTCAAAGACGAAGTATACAAGGCAGAAGATCGAGACCCCGGCAAGCGGAGCTTGCCGGGAAGGCCGTTCCAGGCCCAAGGTTACATCACTCACGCAAGGCCCTGGCAAGAGGAGCTCGCCAGGAAGACTAGAAGATTGCATCATAGAAGACACGCCTCGGCGCTATATGCGTCCCGGCGAGGGCCCGGGGAGCGACAAGTTACAGAGCCCGGCAAGCTCCCGGGCCCGGCAAAGTCAAGACCCCGGCAAGGTGCTTGCCGGGAGAGTTGCGCTGTGTGCCCGCGCTCCAGCTCATTGGCCCACGCGTCGCCCTGGGGCCTTTCCAGGGACGCGTGGCGGACGGCTGTGCAGCCTGGGGGACACGGTGGCACTTCACGGTGGTGGATCCATCGCTGTGGCAGACGGAGACGCAAGGGCGGGAGCTTTTGGGGTCGACGGCGACGGGCATTAAATGCCCTTGTCCCCATCACAAAGTAGGTAGCGACCATCTGCTCATGCAATCGTAGCTTCACTGTTCCCGCACTGTTCCAACTACCACCTCTTTTACATTTTTACCCCTTTCTCCTACGCTGCCACCTGTTGGCGCCCCCTTCCGACTATAAAAGGGAGGCCCATGCGCACGTAGAGGAGGTTCGGTCCATTCGACACACGCAACACCACCATACGCTCGCACTCTCGAGCAAGATCAAATACAAACACAAAGCAGCAGAGGAGTTTTATCTCTCGGAGAGCTCCGGCTGGGTAAAACCGCCAGCGTGCTCGCCACGATCTGCTCTCTGTGCTCCCTCCGCCCTCGTACCGCACAGACAAGGGGCTCCGGCCCCATAGGTGTCCGCGGCGGGCAGCCTCCCCCGGCATCTTTGGCGCGCCAGGTAGGGCAAAGAAAGCAGCCAGTTTCAAACTTTTGAATTATATTCCCTGAAAATCCGTACCTTGTATGGAGAACCTGTGCGCACAGGGGTTGAATCGTGGCTAAGTTGCGCCCCTGATCTGTTTCGAGTCCGCTCAACGATGAAGGCGCGCTGCAACTAGCCCGACAAGTTCTTCCTGCCGAAGGCAACACCGCCAGCAGGCTGCTGATGTTCCGCACTCAGCAAGTGTGTTTTGCGGCGCAGGTTCCACGAAGCGTGAGGGTGAAAACGTACAAGGGAGGAAATCAAGGGAGAAGTGCGGCCTTGCCGGATCGCAGAAGATGGAAAAGCTAAGTCATCCGAGCTTTTCTTCAGAGCATTCCTTAGTTCCATGCTCTTTTATATTATGTTCCTCGTGCGTTCGTCCTTTGTACGCAATACCTGTGCGCGGAGGAACCTACCCGTGGGTGGCCGCACCCTTATCTTGCTTTCGAGCACGCTCAACGATTTAAGTGAGCTGCGACAAGTGTCGCGCCCTTGTTTCGTTTTCGAGTCCGCTCAGCAAGCTAAGCGCGTTGCGACTAGCCGCGGCAAGGTTGCTTGCCGGTAAGACCTTGGCCAGCAGGCTGCTTCGAGTTCAGCACTCAGCGCTCGCGGCAAGGGCCCTTTGTCGGCAAGTTTCCCTAGAAGCGTAGGGTAAAAGCGCACAAAGGGTGTAAAGTAGAGGGTGCGACGTAGCAAGCCCTGCCGTAAGATGCCCTTCGTATGAGAAACTTGTGCGCGGAGGAACCTACCCGTGGGTAGCCGCACCCTTATCTTGCTTTCGAGCACGCTCAACGATTTAAGTGAGCTGCGACAAGTGTCGCGCCCTTGTTTCGTTTTCGAGTCCGCTCGACAAGCTAAGTGCGTTGCGACTAGTCATGCAAGGTTGCTTGCCGGTAAGACCTTGGCAGCAGGCTGCTTCGAAGTTCAAGACTCGGCGCTCGCGGCAAGGGCCCCTTGCCGCAAGTTCCCTAGCAGCGAGAGTATAAACATCTGAAGGGCAAAGCACGCATCGTATTGCAGAGTCGCACGTAAAGGATTTATATACATATGCATGTAAATAACGAAACTGTTGCAGACCTATCTCAGCTGTTTTCATGGCTGAAATTACAGCAACAAGGAGAAACCGAAGAGCACACCAGCACTGGATTTTGGCGGAGCCAGAGTTGCCGGGCTGCGAAAAGCCAAGATTCCTTCCCGGCGGGATAATAGCACCAAAAGCTGCGGAATCAGATAAGTTTTTCATCCTCGTCATGCATCCTCTCATGGACCGGGAAAGCGGGCTGCGTCTTTGAACGAAGCGTGTCTTGTAAAACCCATGCGCGGAGGAGCTGTGTCGTGCCCGATTCGCCTTTGGTTTGTTTCGAGTCCGCTCAACGATTTAAGTGAGCTGCGACAAGTGTCGCGCCCTTGTTTCGTTTTCGAGCACGCCAGCGATTTAAGTGAGCTGCGACAAGTGTCGCGCCTTGTTTCGTTCCGAGTCCGCTCAACAAACACAAGTGAGCTGCAATCGCCCGGCAAGGTTGCTTGCGGAAGCAACACCGCCAGGTGGCTGCCGATGTCCCAAGACGGCAAGCGTGTTCGGCCGCAAGCTCCCCGAGAGCGCAGGATGGGAACATACAAGGCACGAAGTCAAGTAAAAGACTCGGTCCGACAAGCGTTCCCCTCTTTTCATTAAAAACATCCTAGTTTAGCACAAGTCCATAGAGGATGAAAAACATGATAGAGAGGATTACATATTTTAAATACAACTAAGGCCCAAGGGTTTACAAATTGAAAGATAAGATGCCCGTAATCCCTCTCCTGTTTCTCTGTTCAGGAGTTCAGGAGGTAGGTCAAGGAGGCCCCGGCAAGAGAGGCTTGCCGGGAAGGGCAGAGGAGCGGGGCCGACTCACCATCTTCGCCCGTGACGGCTCGGTCTCCCACCTTCGCCGCCCACGACCCCTATGCATGAGGGCCGCGTGGCGAAAAAGCGGGGCCGGAGCGACGGGTGAAGTGACCTCGCCCTGCACCACGATCACGGGGGTGGATGCCCTAAAGACCGCACGCGCCGCCCACGTCTCCCACGACGCCGCAATCGACGTGCCGTTCACGGGATGCGGCAGAGGCGGAAGTGGATTCGGCGCGCGCTGGCCGCGTGTGCCCGCAGATCGCTTTTGGGCCTGGCCCAACAGCGCTTCGGCACCGTGTGGCCCAGCCCGGGGCTCTGTCGGTGTACTAAGGTAGGGGTACCTCGGTACCCCAACTTGTGCACGGGCGGTTGCTGATTTCAGCGGCGGGGTTTACCACGTGCTCGCCAAGACCTTCTGCTCCATGTCAAGCCATTCAAAGACGAAGTATACAAGGCAGAAGATCGAGACCCGGCAAGCGGAGCTTGCCGGAAGGCCGCTCTGAGCCCAAGGTTACATCACTCACGCAAGGCCCCGCAAGAGGAGCTCGCCAGAAGACTAGAAGATTGCATCATAGAAGACACGCCTCGGCGCTATATGCGTCCCGGCGAGGGCCCGGGGAGCGACAAGTTACAGAGCCCGGCAAGCTCCCGGGCCCGGCAAAGTCAAGACCCCGGCAAGGTGCTTGCCGGGAGAGTTGCGTTGTGTGCCCGCGCTCCAGCTCATCGGCCCACGCGCCGCATACAGGGCCTTTCCAGGACGCATGGCGGACGGTTTGTGCAGCACCGGGGACACGGTGGCACTTCACGGTGGTGGATCCATCGCCGTGGCGAGACGGAGACGCAAGGCGGGAGCTTTTAGGGTCGACGGCGACGGGCATTAAATGCCCTTGTCCCCATCACAAAGTAGGTAGCGACCATTGTTCATGCAATCGTAGCTTCACCGTTCCCAGACTGCTCCAACTACCACCTCTTTTACATTTTACCCCTTTCTCCTACGCTGCCACCTGTTGGCGCCCCCTTCCGACTATAAAAGGGAGGCCCATGCGCACGTAGAGGAGGTTCGGTCCATTCGACACACGCAACACCACCATACGCTCGCACTCTCGAGCAAGATCAAATACAAACACAAAGCAGCAGTAGGAGTTTTATCTCTCCGGAGAGCTCCGAAGCTGGGTAAAAACCGCCCGCGTGTTCGCCACGATCTGCTCTCTGTGCTCCCTCCGCCCTCGTACCGCACAGACAAGGGGCTCCGGCCCCATAGGTGTTCACGGCGGGCAGCCTCCCCCGGCACTCCCCGAAATCGTGATGTTCATCCCGTGCCCGATTTTCACCCAGGATACGGACAACCGGACCTAGCCGTATGTGCAACGGCTTCCGGACGGCCGTGACCACCTGGACGTCCGAGCCACTCTGACGAAACTGAATTTTGTTCTGTTCGGCCACCACCACACCCCACCATCCACCACATCTTCCAAACCCACATACACCACCATCATCCCCCAATACCTCCTATGACAATTTTTGACACGTTTTGGTCTTTGAGATTTTGAGTTGTGGCTCCCGTGTCCTATTGTGTTTCGGCTATATAGGTACGGTTCGACTTCATCATCACCGCAGCTCATCTTCGCAAGGGTCTCATCATCGCCAAGGACGGTAACTTCGACGACATCTTTGTCATACCTTGCAATTGCATTGATACCCACATAGCCTTACTTTTGCGTAGATTACCCATCGAGACTAGCCATTGAGTATTGTCGGCAACATGACTTGTGCACATTAGTGATCATACTCCATAGCATACATACCATACCATTGTGGTGCATATCTTGGCATCAACTTGTGTGTCACAAAGTTGTCATTGCATACACAATTGCTATCTTGGTTCGTGAAGTTCTGCATGAGAAAAGAGCTCAAAAGTGAAAGAGCCAACCAAGCCTTTAAGCAAAGAGGAAAGATAAGCAAAGAGCTTATGAGCAAGAACCATAGCATCATACCACATTAAGATTGTCATACTCGATCATCTTGGATAATAGCACCGAAATACCATACATATAGCATACTTGGATAGAGATCGTTGTATTTTTTCCTAGTAGGTTGTGCACAAGTTCCGTATGCGCCTATTCTGCAATCGTGCTAGCGTCTCTCGTGTATTGTGCAACAAGAGCATTTTCGTGGATTCCACATTTTGGCTCACTTTTGGTTTGCACAATCCCATTTATCTATTTGCGTGTGTGTTTCCATGTGCCCCTATTTGCTTAGTCTACTTGTTGCATTTGCAAATTTGTGGATCTTTTCCAACATTATTGAAGCTCACTTACGATTGCATCAAATTTTGTGCCACCATCCTAACCAAGCTCCACCATAAGCTTTTACTTGTGTAGGTGTGAGAACCAACAAGAATTGGTACCAATAGTGCTATTTCACTGTCGGCATTTGAGTAAACTTGATTCATAGTCAACATCGGCCAAGGTACATTGGTATAAGTTCTTCTCTTTCTACCAGTCACATTTTGCTTGGAATGATGGATAGGCCAAGTACTTCTACCAACCCACTCTTCATCGAGCAAGACGATGACATGTCATCACACGTCACCAAGAACCACCTCTTTGGTGCACAACGAGCATTACATCAAGAGCAACAAGCTATGAATGAACGCATCGACAGCCTCGCCACCGACTTGCGACTCTCCGAGCAACATACCAAGGACTACTTAGACAACAAGCTCAACGCGCACAAGCAAGAGAACGATGCAAGGATGGACGAGATCCGCGCCTTGTTGGTGAACCGGCCTCCTTCAACTTCTTCATACTCAAGACGGAGCCACTCAAGTCGACACTCCGATGACTCCTTCTCCGGCTCAAGTACACCATCGTCGAACACTTTTCGACGAGCCGCGCGTCAAGACCATCATGCATCTCGCAACCCGCTACATGACAAGCATTCACAAGAGCAAGTCGATGAGCAAATCCCTCGTCCTCACTCAAACCAAGTCGCTTTTGCTCAAGCTCAAGAACGACAACGACAACAACGCCACGAGGAGGAACGAGCGCGTCTACACAAAGAGGAGCAAGACGCCGAGGCTCAACGTCTTCAACAACAACAACGAGAAGCGCAAGCTCTTGAGGTGCAACGCGCCCTTCAAGAATCAAGTCGAGCCATCGCAAACCGCAATCGCAAACAGCGCAATCAAGAGGAAGCCCTTCGAGAAGAAATCCAAGAGAGGAACTACCAACCGCGAGTGCAACGTCAAGTTCCTCAAGCTCCTTCACAAGCTCATCAAGCTCCACCTCAACCTCAAGTTCAACAAGAGCAAGTTGATCATGGACTTCCTCCATGCCAAGAGCAACATGACGATGATTACCCTCCACGTCAAGGGCGTCATCATCACCATCGCCAACAACACAATGAAGACCAACGCTATGGCAAGCTCAAATTCACTACGCCCAAGTTCAATGGAAGCAATGATCCTGAAGAATACCTCTCATGGGCATTGAAGGTCGAAAAAAATCTTTTGTTTGCACAACTATGAGGAAGAGAAGAAGATCTCTATGGCATCACCTGAGTTCCAAGACTATGTGCTCATATGGTGGGAACAAGTCGTTGAGCGCCGAGAAGCAAGAGGTGAACCACCTATCACCACTTGGGCTCAAATGAAGGATGTCATGCGAGCATGTTTTGTGCCTACCTACTACAATCGCGATCTCTTCAAGAAACTCTAACTCCTCAAGCAAGGAACAAAGAGTGTTGAAGAATACTACAAGGAAATGGAGATAGCCATGATTCGAGCCAATGTCACGGAAGATGATGAGCAAACTATGGCACGTTTCTTGAATGGACTCAATCATCCCATCAAGAAGATTGCCGATTTCCAACCCTACTCCAACCTCATCGAGCTCATGCATCAAGCTACAAAGACGGAACGTCAAGTGCAAGATGACTTCAAGTATGCCAAGTACTCATCCAAGACCTACGGCTTCTCCAACAACCAAGCTTCAACAACTCCTCCAACCTCTACATCAACCAAGCCTTCTCCAAGCACCGACGACAAGTCAAGTTACAAGAAGACTTCGTCAAGTTCAAGTCACCTTCCTCCTACTACAAGCAACTTCAAGCCGCGTGCTTCATCATCTACTCCGACCGATGAGACCGTCAAGACAAGCTCCTTCAAGTGTTTCACTTGCGGCGGCCGAGGCCACAAGTCATATGAATGCACAAACAAGCGCACCATGAGCCTCAACGTCGATGGCACCTACGACTCAATGAGTGATGAGGAGATGGAAGCTCTTGAGCAAGTGGCCATGCACCGGCACGTGAACGAGGATGAAGATGATCAAGTCTTTTGTGATGAGGATTTGAGCCCCGTTCTCGTTGTCTCCAAGGTCTTGACTCTTCAATATCAACAAGAAGATGACCAACGATGCCACATCTTCCACACAAAGGCCGGCATCAATGGAAGGTCTGTCAAGGTCATCACTGATGGAGGTAGTTGTCACAACTTGGCAAGTCAAGAACTATGCTCCAAGCTTCAATTGGTCAAGATGAAGCACCCGCACCATACAAATTTCAATGGCTAAGTGACTCCGGCACTATACGAGTTGAGCATACGGTCCAAGTCTCCTTCAAAATTGGTGCATATGAGGACACTTTGGAGTGTGATGTCGTCCCAATGTCCGTTTGCCACCTCCTTCTTGGTCGACCATGGCAATTTGACCGTGGTGTCATCCACAACGGGCGTACCAATCACTATAGCTTCAAGATGAAAGGGAAAGAGTATGTGCTACGACCTATGTCTCCTAGTCAAGTGATAGCCGACAAGCAAGCCACCCATCATGGAGATAAGAGTGAGAAAGTGATCCACCAAAAAGTGAGTGAGAGCCACAAGCCAAACTTGAGCGCCCCTTCGCCTAGATAGAAAAAAGTAGTCCTATTCGCCACAAAAAGTGAGATGAGAGAAGTGTGTGAGAACCCATCGAGTGTTATGCACTTTGTCCTTGTTTGCAAGGATGGGGAACCAAAAACTAACACCTCTCACGAGCTACCTTTACTGTTTCAATCTCTTTTGCAGGAATTCCATGATGTTTTCCCCGATGAGCTACCTCCGGGTCTACCTCCTCTACAAGGCATTGAGCATCGAATCGACCTCATCCCCGGAGCGCCTCTCCAAAACAAAGCTCCATACCGCGTCAACCCCGAAGAAACTAAGGAGATCCAATGGCAAGTACAACAACTAATCGACAACGGTCATGTACGTGAAAGCTTAAGTCCTTGTGTTGTTCCCGTTATACTTGTGCCTAAGCAAGATGGAAGTTTTCACATGTGTTCCAATTGTAGACCCATCAATGCTATTACCGTTCGCTATAGGCATCCCATTCCTCGCTTAGATGATATGCTTGATGAACTTGGCGGTGCCGCCTTTTTCTCAAAAATTGATCTTAAAAGTGGCTATTATCAAATCCGCATACAAGACGGTGATGAATGGAAACCTGCTTTCAAAACCAAATTTGGCTTATACGAGTGGTTAGTAATGCCTATGGGTTTATCGAAAGCTCCCGGTACTTTCATGCGTCTTATGCATTTTGTGCTCCGACCTTATATTGGAGTCTTTGTTGTGGTATACTTTGATGATATTCTTGTGTTTCACAAATCCATGAAAGAGCATCTTAATCATGTTAGGGCTATTTTGCAAACGCTTCACAAGGAACGTCTTCATGCCAACTTGAAAAAATGCACGTTTGGTGTTGACAAACTAGTTTTCTTGGGTTTTGTTGCCTCTTCCAAGGGTGTCCATGTTGATGAATCTAAAATCGAAGCAATTAAAACTTGGCCCCAACCCACTAATTTGCAACAAGTGCGTAGCTTTCTTGGTCTTGCGGGTTTTTATCGTTGCTTTGTGAAAGACTTTAGCACTATTACCGCTCCTTTGCATGCTTTGAGTAAGAAGAATGCTATTTTTGTTTGGGGATCTTTGCAATCCACCGCTTTTGATGAGCTCAAGTCTTTGCTTACTCATGTTCCAATTCTTGCTTTACCCAACTTTGACAAAACTTTTGAGGTTCATTGTGATGCAAGTGGTACCGGATTTGGCGGAGTTTTGATGCAAGAAAAACGAGCCATTGCATATTTTAGCGAAAAACTCTCCGGTGCTCAACTTAACTATCCCATCTATGATAAAGAATTGTATGCTTTAGTGCGTGTGCTACATGTTTGGGAACATTATCTTAGACCTCATGAGTTTGTCATCCATACCGATCATGGAACGCTTAAGTACTTAAAAGGTCAAACTAAGTTGAACAAGCGTCATGCCAAATGGAGTGAATTTATCAAATCTTTCCCCTATGTGATCAAGTACATTAAGGGTAAGGAAAATGTAGTTGCGGTTGCACTCTCACGCATATGCACGCTTGTCACTAAACTTGACTTGAATGTTATTAGTTTTGAGCACATAAAAGACTTGATTGCTAATGATCCATCTTTTGCTACCCCTTATGCTAAATGTTTGACGCATACATCTTGGGAACAATATTACATCAAGGATTGTTATCTTATGAGAGCTAACAAACTATGCATTCCCGAGTCTTCTCTTCGTTTGCTCCTTTTGCAAGAGGCTCATGGAGGCGGACTCATGGGACATTTTGGACGTGAAAAGACATTTGCCACGCTCTCCAAAAACTACTTTTGGCCCAAGATGTTCCGCGACGTCTCACGCTTCACCAACCGATGCTCTACATGTCGCAAAGCTAAGTCTAAAGCTCAATCACATGGGCTTTACATGCCTCTTCCTATTCCTTATCAACCTTGGGAAGTCAATAGCATGGATTTTGTACTTGGGTTGCCTAGAACTCAAAATGGAAAGGATTCCGTGTTTGTTGTTGTGGACCGATTCTCTAAAATGGCACATTTCATTCCTTGCAACAAGATAGACGAAGCTTCACATGTTGCAAATCTCTTTTGTAGGGAAATCTTGCGCCTCCATGGAGTTCCAAAGACAATCGTCTCCGACCGTGACGTCAAGTTCTTGAGTTACTTTTGCAAGATGCTACGCACCAAGCTCGGAATCAAGCTCTTGTTCTCATCAGCATACCATCCTCAAACCGACGGACAAACGAAGGTGACGAACCGAACACTCTCGACTCTACTTCACGTGTTGATCAAGAAGAACATCAAGGAGTGGGAGGCATGTCTACCCATCGCCGAGTACGCCTACAACCGTGCAAGACATTTGACTACCGGCAAGTCCCCCTTCGAGGTCGTCTACGGCTTCAACCCGTTGTCCCCATTGGACATTCTACCTCTTCCTCTACAAGAGCGCACCAACATAGATGCGAGTGCATGGGCAAGCTACATCAAGAGGATGCATGAGGATACAAGGCCCACCATCGAGGGCCAAGTACAACGACTAGCGACCAAGCTCAACGTCAACAAGCACCCCATGATCTTCAATATTGGCGATCTCGTGTGGCTACACCTTCGCAAGGACCGCTTCCCCAACGAACGCAAGTCCAAACTTCTACCTCGAGCCGATGGACCCTTCAAGGTGCTAGCACGCTACAATAACAACGCCTACAAGATCAACCTCCCACGAGACAAGTACAACGTGAGTGACATCTTCAACGTCACGGACCTCGCGCCATACCATGGTGATGAAACTTTTGATCTGAGGACGGATCTTTCCCAAGGGAGGGGAGATGATGTGGAGCATCCCTCTCTCATCCCCATGGACGTACCTACATCTCCCACAACACCACTTGGACCCATGACAAGAGCTCGAGCAAAGGCTATTGAAGATAAGGTGAACTCGCTCCTCTCCGAACTCCCTCTCTCCACTCACGAGACATGGCTACTACCTCATATGGAGACTCTGTGCGTGATCAGGTACTTGGAGGAGAGCCACAGGACGGTTACATCCAATGGCCAAGGTGGCGAGGACACCAAGCGTGAAGATCAAGAGGAAGGACTGCTTTGGAAGCTACAGGACCCGGACAACCGGCCAGGCACGGACGTCCGACCCCTGGAAGGTGCAACAGCCGAGAGAAGGAAGGCATGCCAGAGCTCCAGGTTACGGATGACCGGCCGAGCCCGGACGACCGGGCACTCCCAGGCTCCGGACGACCAAGCCCCTACGGACGTCCGTGCCAACAACCACAGAACGGAAATTATGGCAATCCGAAGACTTCCGGACGACCGTGCGCCTACCAACAGAACCGAATCTATGGTCATCAGAAGGACCCCGGACGTCCGGGACCCCGCGAGCCTCCGGACGACTGGCGCCCCACGGACGTCCGGACCCTGGCTGCGTCCACCTGCGGGCTGAGTCCCATGTACCCCTTCACTTCGCCCCTCTTTTGCACTAAGACTATATATAGACCACTCCAACCTCCTAGATAGGGTTAGCATTATGATAGCTCATTGAGATAGAGCATTGCTCATCCGTACCGGATCAACTCCAGGTGAGGGACCGCACCTCTTCGGAGAAGATCCATTCGGATTCAAGGTCTCCATCCGGAGAAGATAATCAAGACCTCCTCACGAAGAAGAACGGTTACTCTTGTACCTCCCTTTGTTGACTTTGGATCTCGTGATACTTTGTGCTTTCGGTGATCTAGCCCTTGTGTGATCGATTCCTTGTCGGTTGAGTGTTTCTCTCATTTTCACCCGTGATTTCCCTTGTGTTCTTCCGCGCGTTCTTCGTGTTTCCCCATAGTATCCAATCCAAACGTGAAAGATCGGCCCCTAGGGTTCCGCCCTACATCAAAGCCTCTACTAGACTAGCTCATTAATCAAAGGTGGTTAAATTTCCTAACCATAAATATGTGTTATCATTTGATGAATGGATCACATCATTAGGAGAATGATGTGATGGACAAGACCCATTTGTTAGCTTAGCATTATGATCGTTCAGTTTTATTGCTATTACTTTCTTCATGTCAAATACATATTCCTTCGACTATGAGATTATGCAAATCCTAGATACCGTAGGAATGCCTTGTGTGCTATCAAACATCAGAACATAACTAGGTGATTATGAAGATGCTCTACAGGTATCTCCCAAGGTGTTTGTTGGGTTGGCATAGATCTAGATTAGGATTTGTCACTCCGAGTATGGGAGAGGTATCTCTGGGCCCTCCTCGTAATACACATCGTAAGAAGCCTTGCAAGCAAAGTGACTAATGAGTTAGTTGCAGGATGATGTATTATGGAACGAGTAAGGAGACTTGCCGGTAACGAGATTGAACTAGTTATGAAGATACGACGATCGAATCTCGGGCAAGTAACATATGGATGACAAAGGGAATAACGTATGTTGTCACAATGGTTCGACCGATAAAGATCTTCGTAGAATATGTGGGAGCCAATATGAGCATCTAGGTTCCGCTATTTGTTATTGACTGGAGAGGTGTCTCGGTCATGTCTACATAGTTCTCGAACCCGTAGGGTTCGCACGCTTAACATTCGATGACGGTATTGTATTATATGAGTTATGTGATTTGGTGACCGAATGTTGTTCGGAGTCCCGGATGAGATCACGAACATGACGAGGAGTCTCAAAATGGTTGAGAGGTAAAGATTGATATATAGGACGATAGTATTTGGACACCGTAAGTGTTCCGGAGGGTACCGGGTACATATTGGAGTACCGGAGGGGTTACCGGAACCCCTGGGGAGAAGATATGGGCCATATGGGCCATGACATGGGAGCACACCAGCCTACAAGGGGTGGTCCGCCCCCCAATGGAAGGAGGCCGAATAGCATAAGGGGAAGAGGGGGTTCGCCCCCGCCCCCTTCCTTCTCTCTTTCCCCTTCCATTTTCTTCTCCGGCAATTATGGAAGGGGGGAGGCCGAATTGGGGAAGAACCCAAGTAGGATTCGGCCTACTTGGGACGCCACCTGGCTGCCTCTCCTCCCTGCCAACCTATATATATGTGGGGAAGGGGGAGCCTAGAAGACACAACATCAATTGTTAGCCGTGTGCGGCACCCCCCTCCACAGTTTACACCCCCGATCATATTCTCGCGATGCTTAGGAGAAGCCCTGCGCGGATCACTTCACCATCACTGTCACCATGCCATCGTGCCGACGGAACTCATCTACTTCCTGGACACCTTGCTGGCTCAAAAGGATGAGGGACGTCATTAAGCTGAACGTGTGCAGAACTCGGAGGTGACGTATGTTCGATACTTGATTGGTCACAGCTAGAAGAAGTTCGACTACATCAACCGCGTTTTCAAACGCTTCCGCTTATGGTCTACGAGGGTACATAGACACACTCCCCCCTCTCGTTGCTATGCATCTCCTAGATAGACATTGCGTGAGCGTATGATTTTCTTAATATTGCATGCTATGTTCCCCAATAGTGGTATCAGAGCGAGGTCTATGCAAACGTCACGTAATTGCTTTACTTTATCACTATGCGTTAGCGATAGTTGTAGAAGCAATAGTTGGCAAGACGACCATGACGCAATGATGGAGATCAAGGAGTCGAGCCAGTGACGGTGGAGATCATGACGATGCTTTGGAGATGGAGATCAAAAGCACAAGATGATGATGGCCATATCATGTCACATATTCTAATTGCATGTGATGTTTAGCTTTGATGCATCTTATTTTGCTTAGTACGATGGTAGAATTATAAGATGATCCCTTAAATAAATTTCAAGGTATAAGTGTTCTCCCTGAGTATGCATCATTGCGACAGTTCATCGTGCTAAGACACCACGTGATGATCGGGTGTGATAGGCTCTACGTTCACATACAACGGGTGCAAGACAGTTTTGCACATGCAGAATACTCGGGTTAAACTTGATGAGCCTAGCATGTACGGGCATGGCCTCGAACACTGGAGACCGAAAGGTCCAATGTGAATCATATAGTAGATATGATCAACATAGAGATGCTCACCATTGATGATTACTCCATCTCACATGATGATTGGACATGGTTTAGTTGATTTGGATCATGTATCATTTAGATGACTTGAGGGATATCTATCTAAGTGGGAGTTCTTAAGTAATTTGATTAATTGAACTTAATTTATCATGAATTTAGTCCTGATAGTATTTGCATATCTATGTTGTAGAAGAATGGCTCGTGCTACCGTTCCCCTGAATTTTAATGTGTTCCTAGAGAAAGCTAAGTTGAAAGATGATGGTAGCAACTACACGGACTA
This sequence comes from Aegilops speltoides, assembly GCA_021437245.1. NCBI lineage: Eukaryota > Viridiplantae > Streptophyta > Magnoliopsida > Poales > Poaceae > Aegilops > Aegilops speltoides. The sequence goes on along the minus strand of CM038144.1, from coordinate 180,605,237 downwards.
GGTCTGTAACTTGAGGGTTATCCTCATTGCTGCATAGAAGAATTATGTCCTTGATGCACCACTAGGTGAAAGGCCTATTTTAGGAGCAGATGCTGATGTTTTGAACGTCTGGCAAGCTTGATCAGATGACTACTCCATAGTTCAGTGTGCCATGCTTTAGGGCTTAGAGTCGGGACTTCAAAGACGTTTGGAACATCATGGAGCATATGAGATGTTCCAAGATTTGAAGTTAATATTTCAAGCAAATGCCCGAGTTGAGAGATATGAAGTCTCCAACAAGTTCTATCGCTGCAAGATGGAGGAGAACAGTTCTGTCAGTGAACACATACTCAGAATGTCTGGATATGATAATCACTTGACTCGGCTGGGAGTTAATCTTCCAGATGATAGTGTTATTGACAGATTTCTCCAATCACTGCCACCAAGCTACAAAGGCTTCGTGATGGACTATAATATGCAAGGGATGGAGAAAACAATTCCCGAGCTCTTCGCAATGCTCAAAGCTACGGAGGTAGAAATCAAGAAGGAGCATCAAGTGTTCATGGTTAACAAGACCACTAGTTTCAAAAAAAGGCAAGGGAAAAAAAGGGAATTTCAAGAAGAATGGAAATCAAGTTGCCACTCCCGGGAACAAGCCCAAAGCTGGACCTAAGACTGAAACTGAGTGCTTCTACTACAAAGGGACTGGTCACTTGAAGCGGAACTGCCCCAAGTATTTGGCAGATAAGAAGGATGGCAAAGTGAACAAAGGTATATTGATATACATGTTATTGATGTGTACCTTAATAATGCTCATAGTAGCGCATGGGTATTCAATACTGGTTTGGTTGCTCATATTTGTAACTCGAAACAAGAGCTACGGATTAAACAAAGATTGGCTAAGGATGAGGTGACGATGTGCGTTGGAAATGGTTCCAAGGTCGATGTGATCGCCGTCGACATGATACCTCTACATCTACCTTCAGGATTAGTTTTAGACCTGAATAATTGTTATTGGTGCCAACGTTGAGCATGAAAATTATACCTGGATCTTGTTTAGTGCGAGACAGTTATTCATTTAAATCAGAGAATAACGGCTGCTCTATTTATATGAGTAATATCTTTTATGGTCGTGCACCCTTGAAGAGTGGCGCTTCAACTCCATCTGTGATCAAGTCAAGGAGGGAGACATAGAGATTTGCAAAATACATACGGATCCGAATATAGCAGACCCGTTGACTAAGCCTCTTCCACGAGCAAAACATGATCAGCACCAAGACTCCATGGGTGTTAGAATCATTATAATGTAATCTAGATTATTAACTCTAGTGCAAGTGGGAGACTGAAGGAAATATGCCCTAGAGGCAATAATAAAGTTGTTATTTCCTTATTTCATGATAAATGTTTATTATTCATGCTAGAATTGTATTAACCGGAAACTTGATACATGTGCGGATACATAGAAAAAACACCATGTCCCTAGTAAGCCCATTCGTTAGCTTAGGATTATGATCGTTCAGTTTTATTGCTATTGCTTTCTTCATGTCAAATACATATTACTTCGACTATGAGATTCTGCAACTCCCGCATATCGGAGGAGTGCCTTATGTGCTATCAAACATCACAATGTAACTGGGTGATTATAAAGATGCTCTACAGGTATCTCCGAAGGTGTTTGTTGGGTTGGCATAGATCAAGATTAGGATTTGTCACTCTGAGTATCGGAGAGGTATTTCCGGGCCCTCTCGGTACTACACATCGTAACAAGCCTTGCAAGCAAAGTGACTAATAAGTTAGTTGCAGGATGATGTATTAGGGAACGAGTAAAGAGACTTGCCGGTAAAGATATTGAACTAGGTATAAAGATAGCGACGATCAAATCTCGGGCAAGTAACATACCGATGACAAAGGGAATAATGTATGTTGTCATAATGGTTCGACCGATAAAGATCTTCGTAGAATAGGTGTGAGCCAATATGAGAATCCAAGTTCCGCTATTGGTTATTGATTGGATAGGTGTCTCGGTCATGTCTACATAGTTCTCGAACCCGTAGGGTCCGCCCGCTTAACGTTCGATGACGATATTGTATTATATGAGTTATGTGATTTGGTGACCGAATGTTGTTTGAAGTCCATGATGAGATTACGGACATGATGAGGAGTTTCAAAATGGTTGAGAAGTAAAGATTGACATATAGGACGATAGTATTCGGACACCGGAAGTGTTCCGGAGGGTACCGGGTACATATCGGAGTACCGGAGGGGTTACCGGAACCCCCGAGGAGAAGATATGGGCCATATGGGCCATGAGAGGGGAGCACACCAGCCCACAAGGGGTGGCACTCCCCCCATGGAAGGGGGCCGAATTGAAGAAGGAGAAGAGGGGGTTCGGGCCCCCCTTCCTTCTCTCTTCCCCCTTCCCTTTTCTTCTCCAGCAATTATGGAAGGGGGGAGGCCGAATTGGGGAAGACCCCAAGTAGGATTCAACCTACTTGGGGCGCCCCCTGGCTGCCTCTTCTCCCCTCCAACATATATATATATATATGTGGGAAAGGGGGCGCCTAGAAGACACAACATTAATTGTTAGCCATGTACGGTGGTTAGGCGAAGCCCTGCACGGATCACTTCACCATCACCGTCACCACGCCGTCGTGCTGACGGAACTCATCTACTTCATCAACACCTTGCTGGATGAAGAGGACGAGGGACATCATCAAGCTGAATGTGTGCAGAACTCGGAGCTCCCATACGTTTGGTACTTGATCGATCGGAGCTCTAAGAAGTTCGACTACATCAACCGCATAGTCAAACGCTTCCGCTTACGGTCTACGAGGGTACGTAGACACACTATCCCCCTCTCATTGCTATGCATCTCCTAGATAGATCTTGTGTGAGCGTAGGATTTTTTTGAAATCGCATGCTATGTTCCCCAACATCATCAACATCTATTAGGTCCCTAATCACAAATATCATCTCCTTGCAATTTACTTTATGTTGTCAAATAATAAATTCCTTGGAAAGTATTGGTATGGACGGTACCCATGGATACGGCTTGCCGTGGAGTGTGAAAGTATGCTGGAAAAGGAATAAACTTTATTTTATGTTTGGGAACCGTCTATGATATATCTAGCATGAAAAGTGTTGGGAATTACTTGGTCGTTTTCATTGATGGGAAAAGTATGCCTCCCAAAAAAAGTTATCTCTCAATTTAAGCTTTGAGCTCTCGCACCTCTACAAATCTTTACTTTCCTCTGCAAAGGGCCTATCTATTTACTTTATGCAATTTTTATTTTATTTGAGTCTCCATCTTCTCTTATAAAGCACCAACTAGGGAGCACTATGATCATACTTGAACATTGGATGTAGCTAATGTTCGAGTGTGTTTTGTGAATGGGTAAATGACTGAGCATGATGAGCTAGGGATTGCTACCTCTTGAGCACTATATTGGTTTTCCCCTGAAGAGGAAAGGGTGATGCAGCAAAGTAGCATAAGTATTTCGCTCAGTTTTTGAGAACCAAGGTATCAATCCAGTAGGAGGCTCCTCAAAAGTCCCATGCACCTACACAAACAAACAAGAACCTCGCAACCAATGCGATAAAGGGGTTGTCAATCCCTTCACGGAAACTTGCGAAAGTGAGATATGATAGAGATAATATGATAAGATAAATATTTTTGGTATTTTTATGATATAGATTGGAAAGTATAGATGCAAATAAAATTAGATGGAAAACTTATATGATAAAAGATAGACCCGGGGGCCATAGGTTTCACTAGTGGCTTCTCTCAAGATAGCATAAGTATTACGGTGGGTGAACAAATTACTGTCGAGCAATTGATAGAAAAGTGCATAGTTATGAGAGTATCGAGGCATGATCATGTATATAGGCATCACGTCCGCAACAAGTAGATCGAAATGATTCTGCATCTACTACTATCACTCCACACATCGACCGACTCCTACCTGCATCTAGAGTATTAAGTTCAAGAAGAATGGAGTAACGCATTAAGAAAGATAACATGATGTAGAGGGATAAAATCATGCAATATGATATAAACCCCATCTTTTTATCCAGATGTCAACAATACAATACGTGCCTTACTGCCCCTGCTGTCACTAGGAAAGGACACTGCAAGATTGAACCCAAAGCTAAGCACTTCTCCCATTGCAAGAAAGATCAATCTAGCAGGCCACACCAAACTGATAATTCGAAGAGACTTGCAAAGATAACCAATCACACATAAAAGAATTCAGAGGAGATTCAAATATTTCTCATAGATAAACTTGATCATAAACCCACAATTCATCGAATCTCGACAAACACACCACAAAAAGAGTTACATAGAATAGATCTCCAAGAAGATCAAGGAGAACTTGGTATTGAGATTCAAAGAGAGGGAAGCAGCCATATGGACCCGAAGGTCTATGGTAAACTACTCACAACTCACCGGAGAGGCCTTGGAGATGATGTAGAGGCCCTCCGTGGTTGATTACCCCTCCGGCGGAGCGCCGACAAAGGCTCCAAGATGGGATCTCGCGGATACAGAAGGTTATGGTGGCGGAAATAGTTTTTCGTGGTGCTCCTAGATGTTTTCAGGGTATGTGGATATATATAGGAGGAAGAAGTAGGTCGGCTGAGCCACGAGGGGCCCACGAGGGTGGGGGCGCGCCCACCCCCTTAGGGCGTGCCGGGCACCCTCGTGGCCGCCTCGTTTGCTGCTTGATGTCCACTCCAAGTCTCCTGGATTGTGTTTGTTTGTTCCGAAAAGATCGCTCCCGAAGGTTTCATTCTGTTTGGACTCTGTTTGATATGTGTTGGGCCTCCTGTTAGTAGGTTAGTCCCAAAAATGATATAAAAGTGTAAAGTAAAGCCCATAAACATCCAAAACAGGTAATATAATAGCATGGAACAATGAAAACTTATAGATACATTGGAGACGTATCAACCATCCCCAATAGGGCTGGGAAAAAAGCTCGAAGCTCACGAGCTAAATGAGTAGCTCGTGACTCGGCTCGAATAGACTCGAACTCGAAGAATAACGAGTCGAGCCAAGCTTTAGTTTAAGATCATTTATAGAACGAGTTAAACGAACCGATCTCACGAGTACTTGTGTAACACATTAGGATCGGTATAAAAGATCAGTCAAGCACCCTGCATCCCAGGCGGACAACACAATGCCTATACGTTGAAGGAAATTACAATTGTCTGCTCATGTATATGTTACTACCTTGCAGATCATTTTGGTCATGTAAAATTGTGTGTGGTCAATGGTCATGTACATGGTGCTGACTTGATGGCACTCACAATTGTAAATTAAGCTCGTACATGCTTACAATTGTTTGTGAACATTGTACATGTTTAAAATTTACATTTTACATTCCCTAGTAATCATCTTTATTATATTTGATAGAGGCAAAGGTGTCCCGATGTTCGATGAGATGGTGGCTATCGTTTTTTGTGGGAGTCGACCTTGACGATCCGACTACGAACGTGCGAGACGTCGCGCCTTAGCAATCGCTAAACCAACTTCCGAGGGGTTATTGACCACGCCGGAGCACGATCAACCTGACCACGAGGGTCTGTTTCCTACGAGCAAACGAAGAACAAGCAAGAAACTGAGGTTGCGATCTATATATTGCGTATATAAGATGAAAAATTTATTGATGATGGTGGGGTTCTGTGACGTCTTTGTCTGATCGTTGAACACAAACTAAGTACGCGAAGTTGCAGCTACGGCGAACTTTAATCTAAACAAAACCCAAAGTCTAAACGGTGCCCTAAGGGCTGTATATATGGAGGAAGAGGGGGGAATTTCGTGGCCCTTGGTGGAGGGGTCCTAAACCAACCCTATCTCTTCTTTCCCCACACATATGGACTCTAAAAATAGCCTATACTTATGTATTTCGAAATTACATGGGCCTGGCCCAATAATAAGGTGACGCAGCACCTAGAATAGCCTCGGGACGAAATTTATAAAGTGGCATCTTGTATATTTCGTCCAAGGCTTCATGCACTCATTATGGTGGCTTCAAAGTCCTGAAATCATCACTTGTAACTCGGTTCTTGTTCCCCTTGTGCATGCCATCATCTCCATGCTTGTTCTTGCTCTAATGTTCAACCTTCTCCAAGCTAGGTCCTTCATTTGTAAGGAAAACAAATGTATCCAATTTAGGCAACATCATATTGTCATGAACATTAGAATCATTACCAAGAAACGGAAGTACCTGATAATTTAATTGGCATTCGCGAGCTCTAGTAATTGGTCCAGTATATGTAGCAGTAGGGGCTGTGGGTGTAACAATGGTATTCATGTCCTCATCATCATCCCCTTCTTGAAATGAAGTCGTCCTCGACGGAAGCTCATCTTCCTCACCCAAATAAAGCTTCAAATCTGCAATGTTAAAAGTGGGACTAATCCCAAAATCTACAGGCAGCTCATGTTTATATGCATTATAATTTATTTTCTCCAACACCTTAAAAGGACCATTAGCACGAGGCATTAGCTTTGATTTGCGCAAATCAGAAAATCTATCCTTAAGCAAATGCAACCAAACAAGATCTCCAGGTGCAAACACAACATGTTTTCTACCCTTATCTCCAGCAAGTTTATATTTAGCATTCATATGCTCAATGTTTTCCTTAGTTAACTCATGCATTTTTAAAATCAATTCAGCACGTTGTTTAGCATCAAAATTAGCCTTCTCCGAAGATGGAAGAGGAAACAAATCAATAGGTGCACGAGGTTGGAAACCATACACAATCTCAAAAGGGCACATCTTAGTAGTAGAATGCAATGAACGATTATAAGCAAATTCAATATGAGGCAAGTATTCTTCCCACATTTTCTTATTATTCTTCAAAACAGCCCTAAGCATAGTAGACAATGTTCTATTGACTACTTCAGTTTGTCCATTAGTTTGGGGGTGACAAGTAGTACTAAAAAGCAGTTTAGTCCCCAACTTAGCCCATAAACATCTCCAAAAGTGGCTAAGAAATTTAGTATCACGATAAAAAACAATAGTATTTGGCACACCATGCAAGCGAATAATTTCACGAAAGAACAAATCAGCAACATTAACAGCATCATCGCTTTTATGACATGGTATAAAGTGTGCCATTTTCGACAATCGATCAACGACAAAAAATATGCTATCCCTCCCCTTCTTTGTTTGAGGTAAACCTAAAATCAACATCATGCACATATTGATCTTTGATGGTCTCCAAACCAAATATTTTGAAGTCAAGTTGTGAAAGCATAGAATAGCGATGAGACAATGCATCAGCAATAACATTTTCTTTACCCTTCTTGTGTTTAATGACATAAGGGAAAGTCTCAATGAATTCAACCCATTTAGCATGTCTACGATTAAGTTTAGCTGGACTTTTAATATGTTTCAAAGATTCATGATCAGAATGTATAACAAATTTTTTGGGCCATAAATAATGTTGCCATGTTTCTAAAGTCCGAACAAGAGCATATAATTCTTTATCATAAGTAGAATAATTCAGACTAGGCCCACTCAATTTTTTAGAAATATATGAAACAGGTTTGCCATCTTGTAATAACACACCTCCTAATCCAATTCCACTAGCATCACATTCAAGCTCAAATGCTTATTAAAATCAGGAAGTTGGAGTAAAGGAGCATGTGTCAACTTATCTTTCAACACCGTGAAGGCTTCTTCCTGTGCGGTACCCCAAACAAAAGGCACATCCTTCTTTGTAAGCTCATTGAGAGGTGGAGCAATGGTGCTAAAATCTCTCACAAAACGCCTATAGAATCCAGCAAGGCCAAGAAAACTCCTCACTTCTGTGACCGTTTTGGACTGCGGCCAACTCTCAATACCTTCAATCTTGGCTTTATCAACTTCAATTCCCTGTGGAGTAACAACATAGCCAATGAAAGAAACTCGGTCGGTGCAAAAGGTGCACTTCCCAAGGTTACCAAACAAACGTGCATCACGTAGAGCAATAAAAACATCACGTAAATGTTCCAAATGTTCCTCCAAAGATCTGCTATAAATCAGTATATGATCGAAATAGACTACCACAAATCGTCCAATGAAAGCACATAAAACTTTTTTCATTAATCTCATGAAAGTACTAGGTTCATTAGTTAGCCCAAAGGGATGACTAACCACTCATATAATCCAAACTTAGTTTTAAATGTTGTTTTCCATTCACCCCCCAATTTCATACGGATTTGATGGTATCCACTACGCAAATCAACTTTGGAGAATATTGTAGAGCCACTCAATTCATCAAGCATATCATCTAGCATAGGAATAGGATGACGATAACGAATAGTAATATTATTAATGCCTCTACAATCAACACACATACGCGATGTACCATCCTTTTTCGGCACTAGAATAATACGAACAGCACAAGGACTAAGGGGTTCGCGTATATAACCTTTGTCGAGAAGCTCCTATACTTGACGCATAATATCCTTCGTCTCCTCTGGATTGGTACGGTATGGCGCACGGTTTGGCAGTGAAGCACCGGGAATTAAGTAAATCTGATGCTCAATACCTCGAATAGGTGGTAATCCCGGTGGCACGTCTTGTGGAAAGACGTCAGTGAACTCCTGCAAAATGTTAGTGACAGCAGGAGGCAAAGAGGAAAGCATGTCGTCGAATGAAAATAATGCCTCTTTGCACACAAAAGCATAGCAACAGATTTTCTAAAATCTAGCTCATCAATATCAGATTTGGTGGCAAATAAACATGCACTTTTCAATTTAATTTCAGAAGCAACAGTAGATGGTTTATTATTAGGCCTCATTTGTTGCTCAAATTCTTTTGCCACAATCTGATTTTCACTCTTATTCTTCTCCTGTTTTGCTTTATTAGCTCTATCAATATCATCTTTCAAAATGAAATCGGGAGTCATAGGAAGCAAAGTAATATTTTTATCGTTATGAACAAGAGTATACTGATTGTTTGTACCATGGTCTACAGAATTTTTATCAAATTGCCATGGTCGACCAAGTAATAAAGAACATGCTTGCATAGCTACCACATCACAATCAACATAATCAGCATATGTAGAGATACTAAAATGCACACGAACAGTACATGTTACCTTAACCTTGCTGCTGTTATTGAACCATTGGAAGTAGTAAGGATGTGGATGTGGTCTTGTGGTGAGAGATAGCTTCTCCACCATCTTCATGCCAGCCAAGTTGTTGCAGCTCCCTCCATCTATGATGATGTGCACAGAACGTTCCTTCACAACTCCCTTTGTATGGAACAAATTATGCCTCTGATTTTGCTCAGCTTGTGTGACCTGCACACTCAAAACACGTTGAGCAACTAAACATTCATACCTATCAGTGTCTTTAGGAGCCATGTATTGCGTCTCATGATCAGAATCATCTCCACCGTGTTCTTCACGTGTAATAAGAGCCAAAGTCTCCTCATCATAGTCACTAGCGGATTCATACCCACCATCCTCAGTAGCAATCATCACACGCTGAGATTTGCATTCTCGCGCATAATGTCCTCTTCCCTTACAACGACGACAAATAATATCACTTGTGTGCCATGTTGATGCCCTGGAAGAAGAAGAGCTCTGTGCAAGCCCGCCAGGTGTGCTCTTTGCAGATAGTGGTGGTTGTGCCTGCTTTCTTGTATCACGACTGGAGGTGGCAGCTGATAGAGGTGCTAGTGCAGTGGAAGTAGAGGATGCACGCGATGTCCATGATGAAGGTCGACCTGCAGAAAAGTTAGTTCGCGCCAATGCTTGTCGATCCTACACTTCACATTCAGCTTTACAAGCAAGATGGAATAAACGAGTGATATTAGTATACTCCTTATACTCTAGAATGGTCTAAATCTCTCTATTTAATCCACCCATAAAACGTGCAAACATAGCTTCATTCTCCTCAACAATACCCCATCTAATCATGCCAGTTTGTAATTCCTAATAATATTCTTCTACAGAATTTTTTCCTTGTCTTAAACGCTGCAATTTTTGAAGCAATTCACGTTGATAATATGGTGGAACCCAACAAGTACGCATAGTAGTTTTCAAAGCAGCCCAAGTAGATGGAATAGGATATAATCTACAATGTTCAGACCACCATACACATGCAAAAGTAGTGAAAGCACAAACAGTAGCAGCAACCCGTCTCTCCTCGGGATATTGTAAACATGGAAAACGTTGTTCAGTTTCTGACGCCCAAGTAAGATATATATCAAGAACATATCTACCCTCAAATGGTGGAATATTCAATTTCAGTTTAGGAACATGGTAATGATCTTGTACCTGAGGTGGTGGTGCAGGCCTACCATTGCGATTATATACCTGAGGTCGACCTACTGGTGGTGGTGCTGGTGGCCGCACGTAGTTCTGATTTTGATCAACCTCATCCTCATAATCGCCCGCATACTCATCATCCTCCTAGGTACCAGCAGCATGCTACGGCTACGTCTTGAGCTTGCGTTGGTTTTCCTCGAAGAGGAGACGGTGATGCAACAAGTGTAGCGTAAGTATTTCCCTCAGTTTTGAGAACCAAGGTATCGATCCAGTAGGAGGCTCCTCAAAAGTCCCACGCACCTACACAAACAAACTGAGAACTCGCAACCAACGCAATAAAGGGGTTGTCAATCCCTTCACGGCCACTTGCGAAAGTGAGATCTAATAAAGATAGTACGATAAGATAAATATATTTTTGGTATTTTATAATATAGATGCAAAAGGTAAAGATGCAAATAAAAGTAGATTGAAAGCAAATATGATAAGAGATAGACCCGGGGGCCATAGGTTTCACTAGAGGCTTCTCTCAAGATAGCATAAGTATTATGGTGGGTGAACAAATTACTATCGAGCAATTGATAGAAAAGCGCATAGTTATGAGATTATCTAGGCATGATCATGTATATAGGCATCACATCCATAACAAGTAGATCGACTCCTGCCTGCATCTACTACTATTACTCCACACATCGATCGACTCGCCTCGCATCTAGAGTATTAAGTTCATAAGAACAGAGTAACGCATTAAGCAAGATGACATGATGTAGAGGGATAAACTCAAGCAATATGATATAAACCCCATCTTGTTATCCTCGATGGCAACAATACAATATGTGCCTTGCAACCCTTTCTGTCACTGGGTAAGGACACCGCAAGATTGAACCCAAATCTAAGCACTTCTCCGATGGCAAGAAACACCAATCTAGTAGGCCAAACCAAACTGATAATTCGAAGAGACTTGCAAAAATAACTCAATCATACATAAAAGAATTCAGAGAAGATTCAAATATTATTCATAGATAAACTTGATCATAAACCCACAATTCATCGGATCTCGACAAACACACCGCAAAAAGAGTTTACATCGAATAGATCTCCACAAGAGAGGGGGAGAACATTGTATTGAGATCCAAAAAGAGAGAAGAATCCATCTAGCTAATAACTATGGACACGTAGGTCTGTGGTAAACTACTCACAACTCATCGGAGGGGCAAGGATGTTGATGTAGAGGCCCTCCGTGGTTGATTCCCCCTCCGGCAGAGTGTCGGCGAAGGCTCCAAGATGAGATCTCACGGATACAGAAGGTTACGATGGTGGAAATTGTGTTTCGTGGTGCCCCTAGATGTTTCCGGGGTACGTAGGTATATATAGGAGGAAGAAGTACGTCGGTGGCCGCCCGAGGGGCCCACGAGGCAGGGGGCGCGCCTTACAGGGGGGCGCGGCCTCCATCTCGTGGAGCCCTCGGTTGCTTCTTGACTTGCACTCCAAGCTCTCCGGATCACATTCGTTCCAAAAATCATGCTCCCGAAGGTTTCATTCCGTTTGGACTCCGTTTGATATTCCTTTTCTTCGAAATACTGAAATAGGCGAAAAACAGCAATATGGGTTGGGCCTCCGGTTAGTAGGTTAGTCCCAAAAATGATATAAATGTGTAAAATAAAGCCCATAAACATCCAAAAGGGGTAATGTAATAGCATGGAACAATAAAAAATTATAGATACGTTGGAGACGTATCACAGCAGCAGTAGTAGGAGCCAAAGAAGCATCAACAACAAGCACAGCAGCACCAGAAGTTTGGCCATCCTCAAGAGGAACACGCTTCGCTCATCCATACTGATTTGGAAGGGGGCATTGTTGTTGTCATTGCAGAGGTGCGATAGGTGCAGCCGGCGGTGGTTGTGGAAAAGCGCGAGAAATTCATTAAACTTGTTATCAAGCTTTGTTTCGAATGTCTTCTCAATGCCATATATCTTCTCCATGGCCTCTTCAAATTTGTTTAGCACATCTTGCACCTGTCCACTCATCATTTGCTGAAATTTATCATGTAGCTCTTTGTTCGTCAGGTTCTCCCAATCAGTCTCATCGGCTTGTGATCCTGCCATGGTTAGCAGCAAATAGAAACACACAAGAATATGATCCTATAGACTACTAGGAAGTGGTGGTGGTGTATCACAAACCCGTCAAGCAAATCTCAAATTCTTACCAGTTCTTACCCAGTAGCAGGTGGTAATCGGCAACCCTTGTAGTCAAAACTCTCAAAGCTTGGATAGAGCGATGGCCAGGGAGAGTCAAACGCACGACGTAGATATATGTGGAGCTGGGAAGGCTTATGATATGGTAGCAAAAAGGATCAGCAATAATCAATTCAGAGATGCAAAGTTGAATAAACGCTCAATGACGGTACTCAAATACCCAAACCTGTTAGTGCATTATTAAAAGAAGTGACGGTTGTCGGGACAAGTCCAGAGCTATCACCCCTCCTGGGTGATACCGCTAGATAGCCAGCCGCCACCGTCACATCGCACGGGTGCTCTCCAGGCCCGCCCGGCTATCACAAAGGTCTCAAGTAAAGTCAACGTAACCGTGTGTCCAGACATCGTGGGGAAAACCCAAGGAATCACCCCCGATGGATTCCACTCGATGTAATCATCAAGGTGAATGTAAGAGGAACCACCCTCAAGGTTCACACTTGAGGTGTTGCACGACAAAGCCGTATCAACAATGGTGAAGGAGGAACCACCCTCGATGACCACGACCGAATAGCTACACTACAGAGATCTCATCAGGAGTGATGTATGAGGTTCCACCCTCGGCACTCGATGGTAACTCTGCAGAGTCGAGCAACAAAAAGGGGAGTGATGTGATGTGAGGTGTCGGGCTCTGGTCGTCGATCACGTTGATCGAGTCGTCGATGATGAAGCAGGGGCAACAAGGACTAGGTGGGGGTCACTGATGCATCACTAACCAACCTGATGCGGAGCATCCCATGATCATCCCCATGGACGCATCTACATCCCCTACATCACCACTTGGACCTATGACTCGAGCACGTGCAAGAGCTCTCGAAACGGAGGTGACATCACTCCTCTCACAACACCCTTTCGATTCACAGGAGACATGGCTACTACCTCCAACGGAGACGCTTTGCATACTCAGGAACCAAGGAGTTAGCCATGGAGAAGCTAGGAAGCAAGGAGAACTGGAAGCGGAAGATATGCGTGAAGACAGAGAGGAAAAGCGCCAACTCCCAGACTGGCGGACGATCCGGACGAGGGCCCGGACGATTCGGTCAGAGCCCGAATGATCCGAACCCCGGTCCGGACGATACGGCTAATGCACGCCGAAGACACCCGAAGCTCTCACCTGAAGCCGGATCATCCGGACGCCGTTCCGGATCATTCGGGCCCTACCCGGACATTTGGACCCTCAGCCGGACATCCGGACATGCACCACCACCGCTTGCGCCTCCAGCTCATCCGGGCCTCCACCCGGATCATTCGGCCGAGCCCGGATCATCCGGCTCCCCACCCGGATCATCCGGCCAGCACCTGCGCACGCGTGTTGGGCTGAGGCCATGTACCCCTTCGCCCCCTAGCCTATATATAGGACTCCTCCTCCTCACTTTGAGACTTAGCATTGGTTTAGCTCATGTGAGATAGAGCATTGCTCATCTGCACGGATCTACTCCTCGTGAGGGACCGCACCTCTTCGAAGAAGATCCATCCAGATTCAAGGCCTCCATCCGGAGAAGACAATCAAGACCTCCTCTCGGAGAAGAACGGTTAACTTTGTGTCGTCCTTTGTTGACTTTGGATCTCGTGTTATTTTGTGCCTCGATGATCTAGCACTTGTGTGATCAAATTCGAGTCGGTTGAGTGTTTCTCTCATTTCCCCTCGTGATTTCCCTCGTGTTCTTCCGCGCGTTCTTCATGTTTCCCCGTAGGAACCACTCCAAACGTGAAATATCAGCCCCTAGGGTTCCGGCCTACATCACAACCTATACTAAGCAGTTTAGGATAAGCAGGTAGGTAACAATAGAAGGTACAAAAGCAGGCTATGCATCAGAATAGGAGCAATCAATTACAATAGCAAAATCTAATGCAAGCATGAGAGAATGGAATGGGCAATATCGGGATGATCAAAGCGGGGCTTGCCTGGAAGCTCCGCTGAAAGGGAAGAAGGGTCGTCGTCGACGTAGTCGATCACAGGGGCATTGATGAGGACATCAATACCATTGTTATACCCACAACCCCTGCTGCTATACATACTAGACCAATTACTAGAGCTCGCGCACGCCAATTAAATTACCAGGTACTTTTGTTTCTTGGTAATGATTCTAATGTTCATGAGAATATGATGCTGCCTAAATTGGATACATTTGTTATGCATACAAATGAAGGGCCTAGCTTGGAGAAGGATGAACATTGGAACAAGAACAAGCATGGAGATGATGGCATGCGCAAGGGGAACAAGAACGGAGTTACAAGTGATGATTTTAGGACGTTGAAGCCACCATAATGAGTGCATGAAGCCTTGGACGAAATATACAAGATGCTACTTCATAACTTTCGTCCAGAGGCTATTCTAGGTGCTACGTCACCTTATTATTAGGCCAGGCCCATGTATTTTCGAAATACTTGAGTACAGGCTGTTTTTAGAGTCCGTATGTGTGGGGAAACAAGAGATAGGGTTGGTTTCGGACCCCTTCCCCAAGGGCCACGAAATTCCCCCCTCTTCCTCCATATATACAGCCCTTAGGGCGTCGTTTAGACTTTGATGATCCATATATACAGGCTGTTTTGGTGGAAGTCGACTTTGATGATCCAAAGTCTAAACGGTGCCCTAAGGGCTGTATATATGGAGGAAGAGGGGGAAATTTCATGGCCCTTGGTGGAGGGGTCCGAAACCAACCCTGTCTCTTGTTTACCCACACATACGGACTCTAAAAATATCCTATACTTATGTATTTCAAAATTACATGGGCCTGGCCCAAAAAAAGGTGACGCAGCACCTAGAATAGCCTCTGGACGAAATTTATGAAGTGGCATCTTGTATATTTCGTCCAAGGCTTCATGCACTTGTTATGGTGGCTTCAAAGCCCTAAAATCATCAATTGTAACTCCGTTCTTGTTCCCCTTGCACATGCCATCATCTCCATGCTTGTTCTTGCTCCAATGTTCATCCTTCTCCAAGCTAGGCCCTTGATTTGTAAGCAAAAAAATGTATCCAATTTAGGCAGCATCATATTCTCATGAACATTAGAATCATTACTAAGAAACGAAAGTACCTGGTAATTTAGTTAGCGTGCGCGAGCTCTAGTAATTGGCCAAGTATGTATAGCAACATGGGTTGTGGGTGTAACAATGGTATTGATGTCCTCATCATCGTCCCCTTCTTGAAATAATGTCGTCCTCGACGGAAGTTCATCGTCCTCACCCAAATAAGGCTTCAAATCTGCAATGTTAAAAGTGGGACTAACCCCAAAATCTGCAGGCAACTCAAGTGTATATGCATTATCATTTATTTTCTCTAACACCTTAAAGGGACCATCAGCACGTGGCATTAGCTTTGATTTGTGCAAATCAAGAAATCTATCCTTACGCAAATGTAACCAAACAAGATCTCCAGGTGCAAACACAACATGTTTTCTACCCTTATCTCCAGCAAGTTTATATTTAGCATTCATACGCTCAATGTTTTCCTTAGTTAACTCATGCATTTTTTAAATCAATTTAGCACGTTGTTTAGCATCAAAATTAACCTTCTCCGAAGATGGAAGAGGCAACAAATCAATATGTGCACGAGGTAGGAAACCATACACAACTTCAAAAGGGCACATCTTAGTAGTAGAATGCAATGAACGATTATAAGAAAATTCAATATGAGGCAAGCACTCCTCCTACATTTTCTTATTATTCTTCAAAACAACCCTAAGCATTTAGTTTGTCCATCAGTTTGGGGGTGACAAGTAGTACTAAAAAGCAGTTTAGTCCCCAACTTAGCCCATAAACATCTCCAAAAGTGGCTAAGAAATTTAGTATCACGATCTAAAACAATAGTAGTTGGCATACCATGCAAGCGAATAATTTCACGAAAGAACAAATCAGCAACATTAACAATATCATCGCTTTTATGACATGGTATAAAGTGTGCCATATTTGAGAATCAATCCACGATAACAAATATGCTATCCCTCCTGTCGGTGTCAAAACCGGCGGATCTCGGGTAGGGGGTCCCGAACTGTGCGTCTAGGCGGATGGTAACATGAGACGAGGGACACGATGTTTTACCCAGGTTCGGGCCCTCTCGATGGAGGTAAAACCCTACGTCCTGCTTGATTAATATTGATGATATGGGTAGTACAAGAGTGGATCTACCACGAGATCAAGGAGGCTAAACCCTAAAGCTAGCCTATGGTATGATTGTTGTAATGTATGTTGTGTCCCACGGACTAAAGCCCTCCGGTTTATATAAACACGGAGGAGGCTAGGGTTTACAGAGTCGGTTACAATGGCGGAGATCTACATATCCAGATCGCCAAGCTTGCCTTCCACGCCAAGGAAAGTCCCATCCGGACACGGACGGAGTCTTCAATCTTGTATCTTCAGTAGTCTTGGAGTCCGGTGGGCGATGATAGTCCGGCTGTCCGGACACCCCTAGTCCAGACTCCTCGGTAGCCCCCGAACCAGGCTTCAATGACGATAAGTCCGCGCGCGCATAATGTTCGGCATTGCAAGGCGGGTTCCTCCTTGAATAATCGAGAGAAGATCATGAACACCAGGATAGTGTCCGGCTCTGCAAAATAAATTCCACATTCCACCGTAGAGAGAATAAAATGTACACCAGTCCAATCTGCTGACGTATTATGCGGCGTGGCATCACACCGCTACCAAGCTTTTACTTGAATCTTTTTTATTATACCACCTCAGCACGTTTAGCGAAGCGGTTTCCTTGGCATGTCTTGTCGAAGCAGAGATCGTGTTCCCCTTATTCCGTGATTCTCATCAATACGTGCGTGGGTAACCCAACCGCGCCCGTCGCCACGCCTCCTCTATCGAAGGTGAATCCCGAACGGTCACGGAGATGACTCTTGGTATTTTTCCAATTTATAAGAGGACCAAGGAGCGTTCCTTTTCTTCAATCTCGCATCGAATCTCCTTCTCGCTCCCAGTTCCAACACCCAGAGCCTCAGATTCGAGCGCTTCGGATTCTCAACCATGTCCGGCTCCGACCTCCAGGGCCGGTGGATGCCCTCCTCCGTCACGGAGGAGGACGTGTTAAAGCTGCGTGAGGCCAAGCACTGGCCCCACGAGATTTAAGACAGTTGCTCGCCCAAGGGCAGGCCGTGCCCGCCCGAGCCAGGTGAGTACGTTGTCTTCGTATCCCACCTCCGTTGGGGTTTAGGCTTCCCGACGGACCCCTTCGGGAGAGGGCTCATGTTCTATTACGGGCTGGATTTTCATGATTTGGCTCCGGAGTCCATCCTCCATATTTCCGCATTCATTATCGTCTGCGAGGCCTTCCTCCGCGTCACTCCCCACTTCGGCATGTGGCTGAAGACCTTCAATGTGGAGCCGAAGATGATCGGGGGGTGTCAAGCGGAGTGCGGCGGGGCGGCCATAAGCATAAGGGCCGATGCCTCGTGGCCCGAGGGTTCCTTCCAAGAGGAACTCGGACTGTGGCAGCAGGAGTGGTTCTATATCACCGCTCCGAAGGGCAGCAAGCAAAAGCCGCCGCCTTCATTCCGCCCGGGACCTCCACACCGACTGATGTTGTAGGTCAACCAAGGGCTCAATTGGGGGCCGTCCGAAGACGTGCCCTCATTGCAGGGCCGGATTCGAGACCTCCAAGTGAGGGAGATCAATCTGGTTGTGGTGATGCAGGTTATGCTAATCAGGCGTCTTCTGCCCTGCAAACGCCGTCCTCTCCATCTATGGGAGTTCAACCCGGAGGGACCTCGAATTCTCCAACACTTCATGGGTGCGACACCCGTGGAGATGTAAAAGTTGTTCTTCGGACCGCAGGTGGCGTGTCCGGATTTGACCGAGGACGCAGGCCTAAGCCGCAATCGCCCGTATACTCAGGTAAATAGCTCAGAGTCCGGACGTTCTATTTATCTGCTTTTCTAGAGTTCTCCTCCTGACCCATTACTTTTCACAGGAGTGGGTAGCGCGATCGAAGCTGATAAGGTGTCCGGCTCCCCTCCCAGAGACCGCACTGGAGCCCGTGCTGGTCAGAATGTTGGAGGTCGCGCCCGTAAAAGGGGGCGATGGGAAAGATAGAGGAGCTATTATTTCGCCCAAAGGGGCGTCTGAAGAGGGGGGAATCAAAAACCCCTCCTTCCAGGGGGAGAAGAGGACCGCCTCCGAAGATCCGGAGGCCAAAGCCCCTAAACGGGGGAAGAGATCTTCACCGGGGGGTCCGGCGTCCGGGGAGAATCCAGACGTATAATCATTGCCAAAGGATCAGCCCTCCAACGAGCCGTGAGTATGAAAAGGGGAGTTCATTAGTAAGAAAATACCTCCATTTGTGCTTCTGTGGGTAACCGAAATTTTTATCTTGCAGTTTGGATTTGCAGCCTTCGCAGATGAGTTCGTCTTCGGGGGACCTTCTTCCGGAGATGATGGAGAGCGAAACGCCCCCGTCTGCTGCGCCGTCAGATAGGGCAGACGAGCCTGAAGTATCGTCATGGAGGGTGTCCCCGAGTCCGGAGGGGCCGGAGAGTCCGGTGCCCACTAGTATCCGGCCGGGAGAACTGAAGGATCTGCTTGAGAGGGCGTCCATCTCAGAAGATCACCGTGCTTTGATGCGTATGGTGATTGGAAGGATCTCGTCCGCCGAGAGCGGATTGCATAAAGCCGCTATGAGTTTGCTGGCGGGATTTGAGGTACGCAAGAATAACGCACTTGTTTTTTTACAGTTTGGCACATAAAAGTGCGCCCTGTATAGGTAGTAGCCCCTGAGACTCGGTAGGTTGTCGAAAACGACAGCGTGCCGAGGATTAAAATCGCAAGTAATGAATGCCGCTGTTCCTATGCAGGTGGCGGATAGTCCGAGGGCTAGCCGGACTGGTGGAGTTGCCGAGTTAATGCGGCAACTTGACGTGGCGGATGCGGACATCGCAATTGTCAACCGGCGACTTGACGAGTCGCAAGGTAAATGAGTTCTCATGATCGCTTTATTAAGGGGTCAAGCCCTCCTTTGATAAATTATATGTTGTGGTACAGACGGTGCTGCTGCTGTGGAGAGCCTTCGGGCCGAACTTGCTCAAGCTAAGGAGCAAGCCCGAAGGAGTGACGCGGCTGCCTCGAGGGCGGCCGAGGAGTTGAAAGCCAAAAAGGCTGCACACTGCCTAAGCAGGGAAGAGGTGGCCGAATTGGCCGTGAAATTAAAGGATGCTGCCGACCGCAATGAGGCTCTTGAAAAGGAGCGCTTATAGGAGCGGGAAGACCTGGGGAAGGCCACCGCCGAGGCCAAGGATGCCTGTTCTGCAATGCGGGCCATGAAGGAGGAGCTGCGCCAGGCCGGAGATATCGTGGCTGGCAAGCCTTTTCTGCTGCGTCGCCGGTTTACGGATCAAAAGTATGCTCAACTTGGCCAGCTGTGGAGTCCGGAGGATCCGTATATGGACTTAGCGGCAAGTGCGGCTGATGCCGTTGAGCACTTTCGGAGCCAGCAGGATCACAAGACGGAAGGGCTATTTTGGTCTCAATTCCGTAGTCCGGATCGTTCACTTCCGTTGACCGATCGGTTGGCCGAATGGGCCGAGCTAAATAGATTGTCCGGACTTGCCATGACTGACATCGTGGCTCATGTGTGGCTAGAGAGGCCCAAGGCGACGAGCTATTTCGGCTTACTGCAGCAATTTCTCGGAGCGGTGCCGCATATCAAGGAGATGAAGCGGCCGGCCTGCATTGAAGGCGCGCGGATGGCTCTTGCCCGTGTGAAGACACATTGGACAGAGATGGATGCCACCGCTATTGCCGCCCAGGGTTCGGATGAAAGCCGACTCCCCGCCGAGCACTATTTCGGGGAAGTTATGCGTGGCGCTCGTGTAATAGAGTCGCAGTGCTCAAAAAATGTCACGTTCAAATGAACGTTTTGGCTTGTACAATGATGATTATGCTATAACTGCTTTTTATACTTGTGCGTCCCAAGTAGTAAAGTTTCTCCTTTGCGGCCGTTTACCTATACATTTGTATAACCTGAAAGATTGCAGTCTTCGGCTTCAGCCACCACGCACAAGGTGCGGGGGTGTTCGCAAAAATAGCGCGTTTTCACACTTAATCCGACGTCTCGGTCCTGTTAAGGAGGTGGTAGCGTAGCAAACGAGGCAATCCGGACTATAACGCTTTATCACTTTCACTTAGCCAGTGGAGTTCGAGGGTGGGGCTATGATATAGCCCCTTGGGGCACCGCGCTTTTCCGAGTTCGGGGCGCGTGTGTGCTTGACTGGGAAACGGTCCTTCGTCAAAGCGGGGAATTCTAAACATTCCGGTAGTCGATCGAGTGGTTGACCAGTCTCTCGCTATATCATGATGATCGGCGGCTTTCTCTCGAGGTGCTCGCCCGGCCGAACTGGGGCACAATCGCATAGTTCTCCGGTGCGCGTTAGCCGATGATACGGAACGTAAGGCAGCAAAACACAGGAGCCGGGCAAACCCAACATTTGACCAAAGACATGATTCGGAGCTGATGCATATAATGCCTAACTCGAGACGCCGAACACTCCCTAAGGTGTTCGGTCTTTATAATAGTGGGCAAAACGATGCCCTAAGCCCCTAGTGTCCAGGTACGGGCATGGCCTCCTGACGCGGCCGATGCCAAAACGTCAGGCTCCGCTTTGGTTATAGGAAGAAACCAAGGGAAAATAACAATAAGAGACAGTAAAAAGGTTTACGCAGGGTCTTAATCTGAAAAGAATCCTCGCAACGGGTCCCTACTGCACGTCTGCGCCTGTGTCTCCGTTGTGCCGTTATCCTGGACGGGTATGCACGCTGTTCATCTGTAAAAAGAGAGGAATGCTTAGTTTGAAAACAATTCATGCGAAAAAAAGGTATGAAAGAAAAAATATAAATAAGTAAAGCGGGGTTTGAATGAACCCGCGGTTGTTTGTGTGCGCAGGTCCTTGTGAAGGGGTGTGCGGCTAGGGAGCCCCTAGCCTGCTCATGCCGGACTCGTCTATCCGTGTCCGGGGTTTTTAAGTGACCCTCGCACTGAAATGATGCCTCGTGGACCGGGCATCTTGAGTGTAAGAGACGCGTAACGCGGTATGGCGTTGAAACGGACAAAAGCTTTTCGTCCCAAGAGTGCTTGATATTCGCTTTTAAATGGGACGATATGAAAGATTAGTTTTTCGCGTCGAAAGTTGTTCGGTGATCCGAACACAACTTCTAGTAGTAGGGAGCCTGTGCACTTGGCGTAAGGGCCTGGCGTCACTCCTTTGAAGGGAGTGTGGCTGTGTCGAATTTTAGTAGGGTCTATCCCCATCTTGCGGATTGTGTTTGAATACAGGAGGTTTAAGTCGCTACCTCCGTCCATTAGGACTTTAGTAAATTGTAGTCCGTCGATTATGCGATCCAATACCAGGGCAGTCCGTCCCGCGTTTCGAACGCTTCTGGAATAATCCAGGTGGTCGAAAGTGATTGTTTTTGATATCCAATCTCTATGGTCTGCTGGGTTGGACCGTGCGAGGCTCTTTTTAGGAAGTGCCGCACTATTTTTCTGTATTATCACATGAAGTGAGTTTACTGCTTCGACCTCTTATGGGAAAGCCTTTTGTTTTCCGATGCTCTGCTGGTGGGGTTTATCGTCTTCGCTTGACGCGTCGAGCTCCTTGTGTTCGGCGTTTAATCGGCCGGACTGTTTAAAAACCCAACAATCTCGATGGGTGTGGTTTGCAGGCCTTCCGGGGGTACTGTGGATTTGACATATCCGACCCAGAATCTTGTTTAAGTTGGACAGCTCATCGCTGTCGTCCTTAAGAGGCGGTGTTTTGTTGTTTGGCCGCGAGCTTTTGAATCCGTCATTGAATGCCGTGCTCTTTGGGCTTTTCTCTTTATTCCGGCGCTGCTCTTTTCTGCGTCGTGATTTTCCGTTTCCATCTCTTATCTCGGATGTACTTGGGTTGCTGGTGCTGCATCTTGCTAGCCAGCTATCCTCTCCTACACAGAAGCGGGTCATGAGGCTTGTTAGCGCGGACATTGTCCTTGGTTTCTCTTGGCTGAGGTGTCGGGCAAGCCGTTCGTCTCGGACGTTGTGTTTAAAAGCTGCTAAGGCTTCGGCGTCCGGACAGTCGACTATTTGGTTCTTTTTAGTGAGGAACCTGTTCCAGAATTTGCGCGCTGACTCTCCGGACTGTTGAGTTATATGACTTAGATCATCTGCATCCGGAGGGCGGACATAGGTCCCTTGAAAATTTGCTCTAAACGCGTCCTCGAGCTCTTCCCAACTTCCCACAGTGTTTTCTGGGAGGCCTTTAAGCCAATGACGGGTTGGCCCTTTGAGCTTGAGGGGTAGGTATTTTATCGCGTGGAGATCATCTCCTCTGGCCATGTGTATATGTAGTATATAATCTTCTATCCAGACTCGAGTGCATTGTTCCATCGTAGGCCTCTATGTTTATTGGTTTGAATCTGCTGCGAATTCATGGTCCAGCACCTCATTGGTGAAACATAGTGGGTGTCTGGCGCCCAGTATTTGGGTGTGCCGCTATCTTGGACACTTGACGTGTTGCCTTGCTTCTGGGGCCTTCTTCTTTGGCCGTAGATGGACTGGCTGGGCCATCTATCTTCCGGTTCATTAGTAGGTTTATGTGCGGCGCCGCTTTCAGAATTTGGCCTATCATCCGCCGTCTATCCAACCAGCAGCCTCTTTATTTTTTGTTTGTGGGGCTCTATGGCCTCCTCGTCGAATTCTGGTAGCAGCTTGCGCTTCGGGTAGCTCTTTGATTGGTGGCCGTTGCCGTATTTATCCGCGGTCTTGAGTACTTTGCTCCACCTCATTCTGAGTGTGTCCCCCGCTGTTTTGAGCTTCCGATTTTCCTTCTTCAAGCTTCTTGCAGTGTTGACGAGTCTTTTCCGAAGGTTTTTACCCTCCGGCGGCATGTCCGGCGTGAGATCGTCTGGACTATCGTTTTCTCCGGGCTTGGACTGATTATCTGACTCGTCCTGTTCGGACGGTTGCTTATCTGCATGTTCGTCGTCCACTTGTGTGCCCTACTCTATTGCGGGGTCCTTAGGAGCGTTGTTGTTGTCGAGGCGGGACTTAGGGTGGCGTCTGCGCCGCCGTTTTGGTTGCTTGTCGGCGGGGTTATCTTCTGTCGCGGCCCGTTGGTCCTCGTCATCGCTCTCTCTTGGGGTATCCACCATATATATGTCGTATGACTGGGTGGTCCTCCGTGCCTCGTAGGCGCTGGTTCTGTTCGTCTCGGCATCGCCGTCTATTCCGTCGATGTCTTGAGCCGTAGTCTAACATGTCGGTTAGATCGCCGGCAGCCGCTATAAAGTGGGTGGTGGGTGGGCTCTGAATTTCTTCGTCGTCAGTATCCCAACCATCCCGCCATAGTCCGCCAGGCTCTCCGATAACGAGAGATGCTTTAGCGAATCAGGATGTCGCCAAAAGGCGAGTGTTGGAAGATGTCCGCGCGGTGAATTCCATAACCGCGCCCGATCCGATTTGATCGGTAAGGCGTGGAGGTCCGAGTCCGCAAGGAGTCGGCACCTCGGAATCACGAGTTTCGCGAGGGACAAGATTAGTGTTCGGCTCCATCGCCGTGGAAGTTGAAGCCCCCGAGGCGGTGTCCATCCACCGATCCTCGATCTGGGTGATCTGCTCCGGACTAATGGCCAAAGCGGATTCGTGTGCGGCCACCAAGGCACTGTCCGGTGGCAGAGCTAGATCATGCCCATCGTGACAGTGCGGCGCGCTTGGCTGTGGCTCGAGCCCGTCGGAGATCAAGTCTCCGCGGACGTCGGCCATGATGTTTCCGAATCTGACCTGACGGCCAGGGGCATAGCTTTCGATCTGCTCCAGATGGCCAAACGAATTAGCCCGCAGTGCGAAGCCGCCGAATACGAAGATCTGTCCGGGGAGAAAGGTCTCAGCCTGGACAGCGTTGTTGGTTGAAGATGCCATCGAGCCTATCGGTGACAACACAGAGGAACTCTCAATGAAAGCACCAATGTCGGTGTCAAACCGGCGGATCTCGGTAGGGGGTCCCGAACTGTGCGTCTAGGCGGATGGTAACAGGAGACGAGGGACACGATGTTTTACCAGGTTTGGGCCCTCTCGATGGAGGTAAAACCCACGTCTGCTTGATTAATATTGATGATATGGGTAGTACAAGAGTGGATCTACCATGAGATCAAGGAGGCTAAACCCTAAAGCTAGCCTATGGTATGATTGTTGTAATGTATCTTTGTGTCCTCACGGACTAAAGCCCTCCGGTTTATATAGACACCGGAGGAGGCTAGGGTTACACAGAGTCGGTTACAATGGCAGGAGATCTACATATCCGTATCGCCAAGCTTGCCTTCCACGCCAAGAAAAGTCCCATCCGGACACGAGACGGAGTCTTCAATCTTGTATCTCGTAGTCTTGGAGTCTGGCGGACGATGATAGTCCGGCTGTCCAGACACCCCCTAGTCCAGGACTCCCTCACCTCCCCTTCTTTGTTCGAGGTAAACCTAAAACAAAGTCCATAGATATATCCTCCCAAGGAACACTAGGTACAGGCAAAGGCATATATAAACCATGAGGATTGAGTCGTGACTTAGCTTTTTGACATGTAGTGCACCGAGCAATAAAATGCTCAACATCCCGTCTCATCTTTGGCCAAAAGAAATGTGTAGCAAGTACTTCCTCCATCTTCTTCACGCCAAAGTGTCCCATTAATCCTCCTCCATGCGCCTCCTGCAACAACAAAAGACGAACGAAGCTAGCTGGAATGCATAGCTTGTTAGCATGGAACAGAAATCCATCATTAACGATGAACTTGTTCCACATTCTTCCTTCTTTAAAATTCATTACATCTTTAAAATCAGCATCATGCACATATTGATCTTTGATCGGGTCCAAACCAAATATTTTGAAGTCAAGTTGTGAAAGCATAGTATAGCGACGAGACAATGCATCAGCAATAACATTTTCTTTTCGCTTCTTGTGTTCAATGACATAAGGGAACGTCTCAATGTATTCAACCCATTTACCATGTCTACGATTCAGTTTAGCTTGACTTTTAATATGTTTCAAAGATTCATGATCAGAGTGTATAACAAATTCTTTGGGCCATAAATGATGCTGCCATGTTTCTAAAGTCCGAACAAGAGCATATAATTCTTTATCATAAGTAGAATAATTCAGACTAGGCCCACTCAATTTTTTAGAAAAGTATGCAACAACTTTGCCATCCTGTAATAACACACCTCCTAATCCAATTCCATTAGCATCACATTCAAGCTCAAAAGTCTTATTAAAATCAGGAAGTTGGAGTAAAGGAGCATGTGTCAAGTTATCTTTCAATACCGTGAAGGCTTCTTCCTGTGCGGTACCCCAAAGAAAAGGCACATGCTTCTTTGTAAGCTCATTGAGAGGTGCAGTAATGGTGCTGAAATCTCTCACAAAACGCCTATAGAATACAGCAAGGCCAAGAAAACTCCTCACTTGTGTGACCGTTTTGGGCTACGGCCAACTCTCAATAGCTTCAATCTGGGCTTTATCAACTTCAATTCCCAGTGGAGTAACAACATCGCCAAGAAAAGATACTCGGTCGGTGCAAAAGGTGCACTTCCCAAGGTTACCAAACAAACGTGCATCACATAGAGCAATAAAAACTGCACGTAAATGTTCCAAATAATCTTCCAAAGATTTGCTATAAATCAGTATATCATCAAAATAGACTACCACAAATCGTCCAATAAAAGAACGTAAAACTTCGTTCATTAGTCTCATGAAAGTACTAGGTGCATTAGTTAACCCAAAAGGCATGACTAACCACTCATATAAACCAAGCTTAGTTTTAAATGTTGTTTTCTATTCATCTCCCAATTTCATACGAATTTGATGGTATCCACTACGCAAATCAACTTTGGAGAATATTGTAGAGCCACTCAATTCATCAAAAATATCATGTAGCCTAGGAATACGATGACGATAACGAATAGTAATATTATTAATGCCTCTACAATCAACACACATACACGACGTACCATCCTTTTTAGGCACTAGTATAATAGGAACTGCACAAGGAGTAAGAGATTCACGTATATAACCTTTGTCGAGTAGCTCCTGTACTTGACGCATAATCTCCTTCGTCTCCTCTGGATTGGTACGGTATTGTGCATGTTTGGGTAGCGATGCACCGGGAATTAAGACAATTTTATGCTCAATCCCTCGAATAGGTGGTAATCCGGTGGCACGTCTTGTGGGAAGACGTCAGCGAACTCCTGCAAAATGTTAGTGACAGCAGGGGCAAAGAGGAAGGCACGTCCTCGAATGAAAATAATGCCTCAAACAGATTTGCTAAAATCTAGCTCATCAATATCAGATTTAGTGGGAAGTAAGCATGCACTATTCAATTTAATTTCAGAAGCAACACTAGATGGTTTATTATTAGGCTTCATTTGTTGCTCAAATTCTTTTGCCACAATCTGATTTTCACTCTTATTCTTCTCATGTATTGCTTTATTATCTCTATTAATATCATCTTTCAAAATGGAATCAGGAGTCATAGGAAGCAAAGTAATATTTTTATCCTTATGAACAAGAGTATACTGATTGTTTCTACCATGGTGTACAGAATTTTTATCTAATTGCCGTGGTCGACCAAGTAATAAGGAACATGCTTGCATAGGTACCACATCACAATCAACATAATCAGCATATGTAGAGATACAAAAATGCACACGAACAGTACGTGTTACCTTAACCTTGCCGCAGTTGTTGAACCATTGGATGTAGTAAGGATGTGGATGTGGTCTTGTGGTGAGAGATAGCTTCTCCACCATCTCCACGCTGGCCAAGTTGTTGCAGCTTCCTCCGTCTATGATGACGCGGACAGAACGTTCCTTCACAACTCCCTTTGTATAGAACAAATTGTGCCTCTGATTTTGCTTAGCTTGTGTGACCTGCACACTCAAAACACGTTGAGCAACTAAACATTCATACCTGTCAGCGTCTTCAGGAGCCATGTATTCCGTCTCATAATCAGAATCATCTTCACCATGTTCTTCACGTGTAATAAGAGCCAAAGTCTCATCATCATAGTCACTAGCGGACTCATACCCACCATCCTCAGTAGCAATCATCGCACGCTCAGACTTGCATTCTCGCGCATAATGACCTCTTCCCTACAACGACGACAAATAATATCACTTGTGTGCCCTGTTGATGCCATGGAAGAAGAAGAGCTCTGTGTACGCCCGGTAGGTGTGCTCTTGGCAGATAGTGGTGGTTGTGCCTGCTTTCTTGTATCACGGCTGGAGGTGGCACCTGATGGAGGTGCTAGTGCAGTGGAAGTAGAAGATGCATGCGGTGTCCATGAGGAAGGTCGACCTGCAGAAAAGTTAGTGCGCGCCATTGCTTGTCGATCCTACACTTCACGTTCAGCTTTACAAGCAAGATGGAATAAATGAGTAATATTAGTATACTACTTATACTCTAGAATGGTCTGAATCTCTCTATTTAATCCACCCATAAAACGTGCAAGCATAGCTTCATTCTCCTGAACAATACCACATCTAATCATAGTTTGTAATTCCTGATAATATTCTTCTGCAAAATTTATTCCTTGTCTTAAACGCTGCAACTTTTGAAGCAATTCAGGTTGATAATGTGGTGGAACCCAACGAGTACGCATAACAGTTTTGAAAGCAGCCCAAGTAGTTGGAATAGGATATAATCTACAATGTTCAGACCACCATACACATGCAAAACTAGTAAAGCACAAACAGCAGCAGCAACCCGTCTCTCCTCGGGATATTGTAAACATGTAAAACGTTGTTCAGTTTCTAACTCCCAAGTAAGATATATATCAGGAACATATCTACCCTCAAATGGTGGAATATTCAATTTTAGTTTAGGAATATGGTCATTATCTCATACCTGAGGTGCTGGTGCAGGCCTACCATTGCAAATATATACCTGAGGTCGACCTACTAGTGGTGGTGCTGGTGGCTGCACGTAGTTCTGATTTTGATCAACCTCATCCTCATAATAGTCCTCCACCTCTGCAGTAACAGCAGGAGCTACATAAGCATCAACAGTAGTAGCAGCGGCACCAGAATTTTGTCCTGGCTCAATAGGAACAAGCTGTGCTCGCCCTACTGTATTGCGGCGTAGAGCTGGTTGTGGGAGACGTTTGAGTAATTCATCAAACTTGGCATCCAACTTTGTGTCAATTGACCTCTCAATGTCATCCATCTTCTCCATTGCCTTTCCAAAGCTGACCATTACGTCTTCCACCTGTTGACCCAACATTCGATGAAACTTATCATGAAGCTCCTTGTTCGTCATGTTCTCCCAGTCAATCTCGTCGGCTTGTGTTCCTGCCATAGTTAGCAGCAATAGAAACAGACAAGAATATGATCCTACAGACTACTAGAATATGGTGGTGGTGGGGTGTCACAAATCCATCAAGCGAATCTCAAATTCTTACCAGTTCTTACCCACCAGCAGGTGGTGATCGGCAACCGATGTAGTCAAAACTCTCAATGCTTGGATAGAGGGATTACCAGGGAGAGTCAAACGCACGACGTAGATGTATGTGGAGCTGGGAAGGCTTCTAATATGGTAGCAAAAAGGGTCAACAATAATCAATTCAGAGATGCATAGTTGAATAAACGCTCAACGACGATACTGTGCTGGTTCTAGGCTAGACCGTGCTAGAGACGCGAGCCTAGAACACTAACAAAATCACGATGCTGCACGTAAACAAGGGAAAAGCACACTCTGGATTTTTTTTGCTTTGTTTTTTTGCGCTCTGTTTTTTTTTTGCGAAAAATCACTATAATGGCGAGTGTCTCAAAACTCTTCCCAGTTCAAACTGATAGGATGTGCATGAAATTTTTTTGACAACTTCTTTTCGGAAATCAGGGCAGCGACGACGAAAAAGTGTGACAAAAAATCACTATGATGGCGAGTGTCTCAAAACACTCCTTGGGACCTAAAAATAGGATAGGGAAAAAATATTTTCGGTCGCAAAAATTTTGGCCTAAAAACTGCCCAGGGGTCTCAAGACTTTTTTTTCCCGAAACCTACTCAGGCAAGAAAATACGAATCGGAAATTAGATGGTAATTGAAAACAAACCTAATATGAAAAGAACTCGGATTGGTGGTGGATATATGGTGGTAGGATATGGCAGCGGTGGTGGTATATGGTAGCGATGGTGGTATATGATATGGATCAGTGGTATATGGCAGCATTGGTGGGATATGGCAGTGGTGGTGGTATATGGCAGCGTTGGTGGGATATGGCAGCGGTGGTGGTATATGGCAACAATAATGAAGATGGTGCGGCGGCGGCGTGACAAACTATGACAGAACTCGAAACCCTAAAGGACTAGACGCTAAGACCAACAACTAGACACGACGATGCAACCGCAAATTCAACAAAGCAAAACCCTAAAAAGATTATGCAAAGGCTCAGATTGGTTCGGATATGATGAACTAACCCTAATTTTTTTGTGGCTTTTTCGTGGACTGTAGGTATGATGAACAAACTCGAAACTACGAAAAACTGTAAAATCTCACCGAGCAACCTGGAAATCTCATACCACTTTATAGAGGCAAAGGTGTCCCGTCTTTCGATAAGATGGTGGTTATCGTTTTGGTGGAAGTCGACTTTGACGATCCAACTATGAACGTGCGATGACGTCGCGCCTTAGCAATCGCTAAACCAACTCTGAGAGGTTATTGACCACGCCGGAGCACGATCAACCTGACCACGAAGGTCTATTTCCTGCAAGCAAACGAAGAACAAGCAAGAAACTAAGATTGCATCTGGATATCCACAGCCCCTACTGCTATACATACTGGACCAATTACTAGAGCTCGCGCACGCCAATTAAATTACCAAGTACTTTCATTTCTTGGTAATGATTCTAATGTTCATGAGAATATGATGCTGCCTAAATTGGATACATTTGTTTTGCTTACAAATGAAGGGCCTAGCTTGGAGAAGGATGAACATTGGTGCAAGAACAAGCATGGAGATGGTGCCATGCGCAAGGGGAACAAGAACGGAGTTACAGGTGATGATTTCAGGACGTTGAAGCCACCATAATGAGTGCATGAAGCCTTGGACGAAATATACAAGATGCTACTTCATAACTTTTGTCCAGAGGCTATTCTAGGTGTTGCGTCACCTTATTATTGGGCCAGGCCCATGTATTTTTGAAATACTTGAGTATAGGCTGTTTTTAGACTCTGTATGTGTGGGGAAACAAGAGATGGGGTTGGTTTCGGACCCTTCCCCAAGGGCCACGAAATTCCCCCCTCTTCCTCCATATATACAGCCCTTAGGGCGTCGTTTAGACTTTGGGTTTTGTTTAGATTAAAGTTCGCCATAGCTGCAACTTCGCGTACTTCGTTTGTGTTCAACGACCAGACAAAGACGTCTCAGAACCCCACCTTCATCAATAAAGCTTTCATCTTATATTCGCAATATCCAGATCGCAATCTCAGTTTCTTGCTTGTTCTTCATTTGCTCGCAGGAAAACAGACCCTCGTGGTCAGGTTGATCGTGCTCCGGTGTGGTCAATAACCCCTCGGAAGTTGGTTTAGCGATTGCTAAGGCGCGACGTCTCGCACGTTCGTAGTCGGATCGTCAAGGTCGACTCCCTCAGAAAATGATAGCCACCATCTCATCGAAAGATGGGACACCTTTGCCTCTATCAGGCATCAAATGTGGTCTCGGGGTCTACCGGAGATAAGAGGGGGAAGAAACAGTATATACAAAGCATACGGTAGTATCACTAAGCATGACATGAAGGTAAGCGGTGCTAGGGTGTTCTAGCGCAGTGCTAGGCGATATGAGCGAAGGGGGAAACATCCGGGAAAGTTTTCCCGAAGTTTGGCATTTTTGGACAGACGAAACGGAGGGGGACGGTTGCCGGTTCGCTATGCTAGGGACGCGTGACAGATGAACGGACTGTGTAGTCCGATTCGACTCGTCGTTCTGAGCAACTTTGATGTATAAAACTTTTTTGTTTGAGCTACGGATTATTTATATGAATGTCTAAAGTTTTAGCAATATTCAGAAATCATTATTAATTCAAAAATTAGATTGTGAGATACTTTTTATACACAGTTTTAGCTAGCCTATTAGAATGACATGTGGGGTCCAGTGGTTGAGTCAGCATACACAATCAGCAACTCAACAGTCAAAGGTTGACCTGGTTAAAGTGTGAATAGTGGCTGTGGGGCCTACTTGTCAATGACTTATGGGTTAATAACTTATTTAAACACGTTTAGTTAGTGGTGGAGGGGTCCCACATGTCATAGCCAGTAACTAAACTATTCTAGTTGATTAGATAAATTAGCTATGGGGTTCCACATGTCATAGGAGGTTAGTTAGTCTGATTGGTGCTCAAATAAACTAATTGGGCCGGCCATACGTGCAATGGCCCTGTTGAGTATTGTGAGTAGTTAGGAAACATAAGATAGACTAGGAATTATTCTAGCTTGTCTTGTACTCCAAGTTGATCATGTACTCCTATATATATGCCCACGAGGCTCAAGCAATACATCAAACTATTCCACCAATCCCATCTTTCTCTTCTAACATGGTATCTATCGCAAGTTGATCCTAAACCCTAGCCGCCGCTCAAGACCTCTTGCGCGCCCGGGCGGTCGGCCTCCATGACCGCCGCCGGGGCGCGCCGCCGTACCTAGGGTTCGTCCGCCGGCCGTGTTGGCCGGCTGCCCTAGAGAGTCCTTTTTCCCGATCCTTTGATCCGGGTTTTCTCTCTCTCGCCGGTCGCCTTGATCGGCGTCTACTTTTTGGTTTTCCGATCTATGTGATCCGGTTTGCGTCGCCCACCACCGTCGTCGACCCCGTGCGCCTCTACTCCAACACCGCGCGATTGGCAGCTTCTTCACCGACCAGCGGCCTCGCGCGTCGTCGTAGCGTCTGCCGTCGGTCGCCCGACTTCAGCGGCCTCGCCGTCGTCCGTCGTCGGCCGGCGGTCGCCCGACCCGTGGCCTCGCGTCATGCGGCGGCCCTTCACCGCCACCGTTCGCGTGGCGGCCCGCCCGTCGATCTCGCCGCCGTGATCGCCTGCCCGACCGGGACTCTGCATCACCCGACCGGCGGCCTCGCGCCATCGCGGCGCCAATCATAGCCGCCGCCGCCCGTCGCCGCCGGCTTCATCTCGGACTCCGCCGCCACCACGCCTCCACCGAAGCGGCGTCCAAGACCTCGCGATCGGCGATCACCGCTTCGCCGCCCGATCCGCCTCATCTACGCCGCGTGACCGGCCTGGCCCGTCGATTCTGCAGCGCCGCAGGGCCCGTGAAGATCGTCCCGAGTTCAGCGCGCCTCTCCACCGATCGAGCATCGGGCTGCCGCTGCGTCGCCCGTCGAACGCAGCGCCGCCGCCCGTGGTTCTTCTCCGGCTGCACCGACCTGCGTCGCCCCTTCGGGCTATAGTGCCGCGGCCCGCGGTTCCCCGCCGCCCCGAGGGCGTCCGCTCTAGGCCGTCTCGTGGCTGCACCGACCCTCGCGCGCCGCCGCCGCGTCGCCCGTCAGAAGCGAAGCGTGGCACGCGGTCCACGCCGCCGTCCCGAGGCCGTCCATGCGGTTGCACCACTCGCGAACCACCGTTGCGTCACCCCTACGGGCCGCAGCGTCGCGGCCCGTGGTCTCCGCCGCCGCCCCGAGGTCTTCCCGCCGTTGCCCCGACCTGCCTGCCGCCGCTGCGCCGCCTTTGGCCGTAGGGCAGCGGCCCGCGATCCCTCTGCCGTCATCGCGCGTCGATCTCCGTGGTATCGCCGCGCGCGTCTGTTGGCGCAGAACACCACCGTCCGTGCGGTCTTAAATCACGCTGTCGGGGTTTTAGCCTACCGAGCACCGCCGCCGCGCTCTCTAACCTAGCCGCCGCCGCCGCCCTCGAGCGCCGCCGCCGCTCTTCTTTAGCGCCGCCGCCATACGCCGTAGCGCTGCCGCCGCCGTCCACCCCTTCGTCTTT
This sequence comes from Aegilops speltoides, assembly GCA_021437245.1. Lineage (NCBI taxonomy): Eukaryota > Viridiplantae > Streptophyta > Magnoliopsida > Poales > Poaceae > Aegilops > Aegilops speltoides. The sequence goes on along the minus strand of CM038144.1, from coordinate 180,571,809 downwards.
GTCCAAGCACCAGCCCGTCGCTAGCGTCGCCGTCATCTACCCGACCGCCGTCTACTCCGGCCACCGTTGGTGACATCGGCCCGCGTCGATGGGCGCCACAATCGTCGTCGAGTTCTTCTCTGCTGGCCCTCCGACTTCTCCGACATGGCGTACAGCTCGTGCAGGTCCTCGTCTACGCATGCCCGGTGCTGGCAACACCGATGCGTGCCTTCATCCACGACGTGTCCCCCGGCCTGGCAAGCCTGGTCGGCGCTTCGTTAACTTCGTCATCGTCCGTCTACGCATGCCCGGTGCTGGCAACACCGGTGCGTGCCTTCGTCCACGATGTGTCCCCGGGCTTGGCAAACCCGCCGCGACACGTCGTCAACAACATCTTCTTTCCGGCGCACCACTACTTCGACATCACTGCGCCTATGACTAACATGGCGCCTCCTTGCGCCCGCGGCTCCACGGCGACTTTCTCGACACCGGCTACCCCGACTCAACATCGACCACGGCATTCTTCGCACGGCTACCTCGACCACGGCTCCACCACCTACGCTCTCGGCTACTACATCGACAAACGGCACAAAGGGCTACCGCCTTGCTTGAGCAACCTCGTCGGTTGCCACTCCAGCCACGACTCCGCGATGCGTCAACCGTTACGACTGTGGGAAGGTGTCCGTTGGCTTGCCTTCAGATTCTTCTCCAGTCTCACCGTCTGCGTCGCTACCGTTGTGACTGCGGGGGGATGTTGAGTATTGTGATTAGTTAGGAAACATAAGATAGACTAGGAATTATTCTGGCTTGTCTTGTACTCCAAGTTGATCATGTACTCCTATATATATGCCCACGAGGCTCAAGCAATACATCAAACTATTCCACCAATCCCATCTTTCTCTTCTAACAGGCCCAGGCCGTTATCATGGCTGTGCACACAAATGTACACGTAACACATGACCATGTTTGGATGGGGCAATCTCTCTGATGCAGTTCAGTTTCATCAGTTATTTCTTCAGCAAACAACTTCGCAGCTACGCACGCCCGACTGGCGGAGCGACTAGCAAACAATAGCTAGTCACGGCGCGACGCTAGCAGCAGAAGCAGTAGAGAGTAGCAGTAGCAGCAACAGAGCAGCGGCAGAGGCTAGCGAGCAGCAGCAACAAAGCAAGCAGCGACAACAGAACCAACAGGCAGCCAAGCAGCGCATGGAGCAGTAGGCGCGGGGAGAAGCGAGCAGCACCGGGCGCGGTGTCGCGCGCGTAGACAGCACCGACTAACAATGGCGGACACGGCTGGGGCGGCCAGGGTGCGGTCGGACGACAGCGGCGAGCGGGGAGGCGAGGCCATGGCCGGAGCGGGATGACGCGGGGCGCGGCTGGGCTAGCGGGGAGGCACGAGTAGAGGTGCAGCAGCGCGGGGCTGGGCACGGTCGAGGGGAGGCGGGGGCGCGCTTGGGTGGGGCCACAAGCGGCACGCGCGGCCAGGCCGCGGCCCAGGCTTGGCCAGGGGCGTGGGGAAGTCGGCAACAGGTGGGGCACGACGCTTTGGCCTCCTGGGAGCCCCAGGAGCACGTCAGTGGCTCTGGTTCGACCCGGGTTGGACGAGGTTGACCACCACGAGCTCACCGGCGGGAGCAGAGCCACGGCCGGAACACAGCGACTACCGCGAAGGATCGAGGTGGGAACAACGCGGCTTCGAAGGAGGAGCTCACGAGGAATCTATAGGGGAGGGCAGCAGGCTCGGGGAAGGCGCCGGAGTGAGGGATGACGGTGATGCAGTGTGGCGGCTGAAGGTGAGGAAGACGACGCAGTGACGAGCGTACAGGGCCTCCCTGCTCGATTAGATGCACGTAGGCAAAGGAGACGGTGGCGGTGAAGCTTATGGACATCCTCCCAAGCGCCGGGGAGCACCATGGCCGCAGGATCAATGGATCCATGGTGATGTGTGGTTTGGTATCGAGCAAGGGGGAGCTAGGGGTTGCGTAGGGAGGTCTGGGATGACATATAGGCGATGGGGAGGAGCTGGATGGCTAACTCGTGGCCATCCATGGCCATGAACGTGGGTGGGGCAGCCACCGAGCCTCCTGTAAATAGGAGGTGGAAGATGAGAGGGGGAGTTGGGCTAGTTCTGGTAGATGGGCCAAGGGGCATGGTGCCACTAGAGCCCACTAACATCGTAGTAGTTAGGCCTTTTTTTCATTTTTATTTTACAGAATCTGTTTGCAATATTTTGAGCTGCCAATTGTTCTTTCTAAAATGTGGAAGTTGGCCATAGAAATACATTACAATATTTGGCACTACCACAAAAAGTTTGGGAGGAGTATGAATTGATTTGGATTTTTCACAAATGGAAAAGTAAAAAAATGCTGATTTGGAACTGTTTTAATTTCCAAGGGAAATTAAATACCTCTAATGGTGTTGAATCATTCATGACAATTAGTTAGTGAATAGTTGCAACCCAGCGAACATTTTTGTTTTACTGTTTGGCGAAATAATTTATTTGACTTTATTTTAAATCTGAAATTTGAATAGGTTTGAAACAATGTGGGATTTAGCAACAGTAAAAATGATGACATGACACCATTAACTTGGGATTACTGTAGCTTAATTACCCGGACGTCACAATTCTCCTCCACTACAAGAAATCTCGTCCCGAGATTTTAGGAGATGGATGGAAACAAGACAGGGTATTCATCACGAAGACGATCCTCGAGTTCCCAAGTGGCTTCATCTTCAGAATGATTTGACCACTGAACTTTATGAAATTTTGATAGACCTCAGATGGGTGCGACGTTTAGCTTGAAGAAGGACGTAGTCGGATGCTCTCTATAGTGAGATCATCATGTAGAGGTTGAGCTTTATAAGCCAAGTGGTTGTTGCAGTAAGACTTGCCACTCAAGGCATCGGCCATGATTAGCCTTGCTAGCGGTATAAGAAATACCATAGTCATGGTTGGTAATTGTTTCCATACATCGCTGCTGACGGAGATCCGTATCTAGGCGAGTAAACAGATACTTCAGACTTTGATGATCGGTGAAGATCTTGCAACAAGTACCAAGAAGGAAAAGTTGCCACAACTTCAGTGCAAATTTAACTGCAGCAAGTTCAAGGTTATGGACTAGGTAGTTCTTTTATAAATACATCCTGGACATCACAAACGGCTGGAGCGTTTTCGGTTCTCACAAGAGGAGAAGCGTTTCATGCATTCAAGGAGTAAATCCGTGCTTCAGCATTTTGATCAAGATGAGCATGGTAGCATACTCTCTCACTCAAAGGATGCAGTAGATGGACGGTTTTAGTGGCGCAAATGATAGCTGTGGTATGTGTTTACAACCATTCAATTTCAACAGGGACGTTGTGACTAAGCAAGGTGGTTCGACATTGGCACACACAATGCACCTTGAAATTCCGGCCAAGTGACGTCGGTTCCAACAGGTAAGGAACGACCGTGGTTGTTCTACCATCGAGCAACAGGACCTTTCAGGTAGTAAGCCGTGAAGGTGACATAGTTGGTAGTGGCTATATTAGTAGACTCCATCTCGAAAGTGATGTCAAGGAGCCAATCATCAGCATCAAGGGGCTGAGTCGAGATACGATTGCTGACAGGGTTGAGACTCGCAAAGTCTTGCAAAGTCATTGGGGCTAGTTGCTGATTCATATTGGGGTGTGGAAATTGAGCCATGACTCCTTCCATGAACCGGCGATTCAGCTCAAACTGTTGTATCATTCCGGCCATGTATTCAGGCGGTCACAACCAGCGGGTCTAACCATCCTGCTTAATGCAAAGGGGGGTGGAGCAAGTGTAAGGAGTCAGTCATTATGTAAACTAAATGGCGAGCAAAGGCGCAATATGTACAAAGCAGTAGTCATTGATGACATACAACTACATATGCAAAGCCAATTACATGATATTCATAATAGTTCGGATAAGAGAAACATCATAGACATACTAGGAGGCACGTATGCACGCGATGGAGGGATTTAACAATGGGACATAGCAAAGGCTACATGAACGTCACGGAAAACCTCAGGAACGAGGGATTTGAAAGTGACGACGCAGGGTGCCCACGATAAGAGGACCCTGCGGTCAATGAACATTATGAAGCAGATCTTGGCCCTCAATTCGAGAAAGGGGTAATACAAACCACCGCGTGGATGTGATCACGAGATCCTAATGTTAGACTTAGAAAAATAATTTAACCCGAATAGAAGAGAGATCAGAGTCCTAGAGTATAGACGAGGAATAAAAGATCCTAATACCACCCAATTGGTGACGTGGGCCCGTAAGCCACACAACCATGTTAGTAAATCATTTTTTCAAAGACTAGACTCAACTTCGTCCAAGGAGTTCGAAAGGGGGATCCTACAGGCAGTTGGCTCTGATACCAACTTGTGATGCCCCCGATTCGACCGTACACTAATCATACACGCAAATGTGTACGATCAAGATCAGAGACTCATGGGAAGATATCACAACACAACTCTAGACAAAAATAAAAGAATAGAAGCTTCATATTACATGCCAGGGGCCTCGAGGGCTCGAATACATAGCTCGATACACAAGAGTCAGCGGAAGCAACAATATCTGAGCACAGACATAAGTTAAACAAGGGTGCCTTAAGAAGGCTAGCACAAAAGCAACACGATCAAAGAGGCAAGGCCACCTGCCTGGGACCTCCTAGCTACTCCTGGTCGTCGGCGACCCCCATGTAGTAGTATCCGCCGTCAGTGGCATCTGGCTCCAGGGATCCACCATCTTGTTGCATCAACCGGAAAGAAGAAAGAAGGGGGAAAAGGGGTAGCAAAGCAACCGTGAGTACTCATCCAAAGTGCTCGCAAGCATTAGATCTATACTAAGTATGCATTGGTATCAAATGGAAGGTTTGTATACGTGGACTGAACTGTAGAATGCCAGAATAGAGAGGGAAGGCCTAGCCTATCAAAAACTAGCATCTTCAAGCAACTCCAAGCATCTTGCAGCATGTAGAAGAGTAAAGAATAGCAAATTATAATTAACAAACATGTTGTAGAAACAACACCCAAAGATTCTTCCTCGACTCCCTTCAAGAAAGCAATCCCGGAGCCACATATCCATCACACATCTCAAAATTTCTAGTTCTGTAAGATTAGGATACAAGTCTGAACGTCCATTACCGTGGACGCGGTATTCGAATATATATCTTCCCTGCAGGGGTGCACCACGTTACCCAACACGCCCGATCACTCTGGCCGGACACACCTTTCTGGGTCAATGCTCGACCTCGGAAGATCAACACGTCGCAGCCCTACCTAGGCTCAGCAGAGAGGTCCCCGCCGGTCTACATCCTAAGCACTCCGGGGTCTTGGGCCCATCGCCCGCAGCACTACGGGTCATTGTGAGCAGGGTGGATACCAGCACCGCCTTAGATGGTCAGCACGATCCGACCGTGCCGCATTGCTGAACTGGACGTCTGACAAACCTTCGGCTGATACTGCGACATCGAGGTCCATAACTATTCTCGCGTGGTGATTAGTGCGTAAAGACCAGAGGCCAAATCAGAAATAATACCCAAAACGTGTTAGTACATTATTAAAAGAAGTGATGGCTGTGGGGACAAGTCCGGAGCTATCACCCCTCCTGGGTGATATCGCTAAACAGCCAGCCGCCACCGTCACATCGCACAGGTGCTCTCCAGGCCCGCCCGGCTATCACAACGGTCTCAAGTAAAGTCAAGGTAACCGTGTGTCCATACATCAAGGGGAAAACCCGAGGAATCGCCCCCAGTGGATTCCACTCGATGTAATCATCAAGGTGAACGTAAGAGCAACCACCCTCGAGGTTCACACTTGAGGTGTTGCACGACAGAGACGTATCGAGAATGGTGAAGGACCCACCCTCGATGACCACGACCGAATAGCTACACTACAGCGATCTCATCAAGAGTGATGTAGGTTCCACCCTCGGCACTCGATGGTAACTCTGCAGAGTCGAGCAACAAAAAGGGGCGTGATGTGATGTGAGGTGTCGGGCTCTGGTCGTCGATCATGTTGATCGAGTCGTCGACGATGAAGCAAGGGCAACAAGGACAAGGTGGGGGTCACTAATGGATCACTAGCCAACCTATACTAAGTAGTTTAGGATAAACAAGTAGGTAACAATAGCAGGCACAAAAGCAGGCTATGCATCAGAATAGGAGCAATCAATTACAATAGCAAAATCTAATGCAAGCATGAGAGTATGGAATGGGCGATATTGGGATGATCAAAGGGGGGCTTGCCTGGAAGCTCCGCTGAAAGGGAAGAAGGGTCGTCGTCGACGTAGTCGATCACAGGGGCATCAACAACGGTCTCAGGGTCTACCGGAGAGAAGAGGGGGAAGAAACAGTAAATACAAAGCATACAGTAGTATCTCTAAGCATGACATGAAGATAAGCGGTGCTAGGGTGTTCCAACGCAGTGCTAGGCGATACAAGCGAAGGGGAAAACATCTGGGAAAGTTTTCCCAAAGTTTAGCATTTTCGGACAGATGAAACGGAGGGGTACGGTTGCAAGTTCGCTATGCTAGGGACGCGTGACAGACGAACAGACTGCGTACTCGGATTCGTCTCGTCGTTCTGAGCAACTTTGATGTATAAAACTTTTTCATCCGAGCTACGGATTATTTTATATGAATTTCTAAAGTTTTAGCAATATTCAGAAATCATTATTAATTTTAAAAAATTAGATTGTGAGATACTTTTATACACAGTTTTAGCTAGCCTATTAGAATGACAGGTGGGGTCCAGTGGCTGAGTCAGCATACACAGTCAGCAACTCATCAGTCAAAGGTTGACCTGGTTAAAGTGTGAATAGTGGCTGTGGGGCCTACTTGTCAATGACTTATGGGTTAATAAATTATTTAAACAAGTTTAATTAGTGGTGGAGGGGTCCCACATGTCATAGCCAGTAACTAAACTATTCTAGTTGATTAGATAAATTAGTTATGGCATGTCATAGGAGGTTAGTTAGTCTGATTAGTGCTAAAATAAACTAATTGGGCCGGCCATATGTGCAATGGCACAAGCCGTTCTCACGGCTGTGCACACAAACGCACAAGTAACACATGACCATGTTTGAACGGGGCAATCTCTCTGGGGCAGTTCAGTTTCATCAGTTATTTCTTCAGCAAACAACTTCGCAGCTACTCACGTCGGACTGCCGGAGTGACTAGCAAACAGCAGCTAGTCACGGCGCTACGCTAGCAGCAGAAACAGTATAGAGTAGCAGCGGCAGCAACAGAGCAGCGGCAGAGGCTAGCAAGCAGCAGCAACAAAGCAAGCAGCAGCTGTTGGCAATAAGCCATGCATGTGGCACGGGTGTCCGGTGCGTGCACGCGCTCCGGATCCGGCTCGTAAGGCAGCGGCTGTTAGCTAAAGTTGTGGGTTGTTAGTGCATGGCAATGCATGGCTGAGTTAGTTAGCTAGTGGAGCCCTTCTAGGAGTGGATGAGTGCATGCAGTTAGTGGCAGTGTGGTGGCCGGGTCTTGTGCATCGTGGAGAGATTCCAGGGGTGCATGGCCTTGCCGTAAGTTAGAGGATCAGGATATGTGTGCGAGTCGTTATCTTGTACTGCTATTTAAGTCAAGAAAAGGAATGAGGGCTGGAGAAACAATGTAGCCACGGTGTGATCACCAAGGAAGCCTCTTGGCAAATCCTGTGTGTTCTTCCTTGGTGCATGTGTGCGTGGGTGTGTGTGGAGTTTCTTCTTGCGTGAGTCAAGAGGTAGAAGAAGAGCGGTGTCGCGCGAGGCGGCGCCAACAATTGGTATCAGAGCCACAAGGTTCGAGGGGAAGCCGTGGCGCGCGGTGACGTCCGCGGTGGACGGGGCGTGCACGGCCGACATGGAGGCATCGGCTGCGGCGCGCGGCGAGCGCTTGGCGACGGCGACGCGCAGCGAGTCCGCAGATGTGCGGTGTGATGTCGTGCGCGCGAAGAGCACGGTGGTCGCGGAGACGAGGAGGTCGCGGAGGACCTGCGTGGTGGCGCAGAGGTCGCGGCGGCTCGACACGACAACCGTGGAGGCGCGTGGCACGGAGCCGCGGCGGCCGCGACGGACTTGCGTGGTGGCACAGAAGCTGTGGTGGCACGGCGTGGCGGCATGGAGGCCGCGGCGGTGCAGGGCAATGAGTCGTGGCGGCAAGCCGGGCGCGACCCGTGCGTGTTATGGGTGCGCACTGGACGCATCGGGCGCGTCGGGACAGCGGGCGCGCGTACGAGCGTGCGGTTGACGTTGGGAGGAGGTGTATGTTGCCGTGGTGCTCAAGTCCGTGCTCGAGTTCAGCTACATCCTTCCAGCGTTTGTCGCTGGCGGACGCGGAGGCGGCACGCGGTGAGTGTCTGGTGCTGTCGGGCGCGTCGGATGCGCGCGGGACGTGGGGGACGCACTGGTGCGGTCGGGCTCGTCGGGCGCGTTGGGTGCGCGCGGGACGTGCGGGGCGCAGAGGGACGCCAAGCGTGTGTCGCCGGCGGGGAAGGAACTCGGCGTGTGTCGCCAGAGTCGTGAGAAAGCACGGCGCGACCGACGTCAGTGCACCAGGTCGGGTCCGTGGCGGTGCCACCGGCGTCGTTGCGCCAGGTCGGGTCCGCGGGCTGGGTCACGGTCGTGGCGACATCAACGATGGGAGCTGCAACAACTCCGACGACGACGAGGTCATGGCTTAGGGGGTGAGTGCTGGCAATAAGCCATGCATGTGGCACGGGTGTCCGGTGCGTGCACGCGCCGTGTCCGGCTCGTAAGGCAGCGGCTGTTAGCTAGAGTTGTGGGTTGTTAGTGGATGGCAATGCATGGCTGAGTTAGTTAGCTAGTGGAGCCCTTCTAGGAGTGGATGAGTGCATGCAGTTAGTGGCAGTGTGGTGGCCGGGTCTTGTGCATCGTGGAGAGATTCCAGGGGTGCATTGCCTTGCCGTAAGTTAGAGGACCAGGATATGTGTGCGAGTCGTTATCTTGTACTGCTATTTAAGTCAAGAAAAGGAATGAGGGCAGGAGAAACAATGTAGCCACGGTGTGATCACCAAGGAAGCCTCGTGGCAAAGCTTGTGTGTTCTTACTTGGTGCATGTGTGCGTGGGTGTGTGTGGAGTTTCTTCTTGCGTGAGTCAAGAGGTAGAAGAAGAGCGGCGTCGCGCGAGGCGGCGCCAACAACAGCGACAACACAACCAGCAAGCAGCCAAGCAGCGCATGTAGCAGCAGGCGCGGGGAGCAGCGAGCAGCGCCGGGCGCGGTGTCGCGCGCGTGGACAGCGCTAGCTAACAACAGCGGGCACGGCCGGGGCGGCCAGGATGCGGCCGGATGGCAGCGGCGAGCAAGCGACGCTGGGAGGCGAGCCATGCCCGCTGCGGACGGCGGGGGGCTGGCTGGGCTAGCGGGAGGCGCGAGCAGAGGTGCAGCGATCTGAGGCGAACGCGGTCGAGGAGGTGGCGGCCACGACGGCCGTATGTGCAGCCAGGCATGCCCGGCGTGGCCAAGGGAGTGGGGAACACGGCAACGGGTGGGGCACGACGCTTTGGGCTCCTGGGAGCCCCGAGAGCACATCAGTGGCTCTGGTTCGACCCGGGGTGGACGAGGTCGACCACCACGCGCTCACCGGCGAGAGCAGAGCCACGGCCGGAACACAGCGACTACCGCGACGGATCGAGGCAGGAACAAGGGGGCTTCGAAGAAGGAGCTCACAAGGAATCTGTAGGGAAGGGCAGCGGGCTCGGGGAAGGTGTCGGAGTGCGGGACGACGGTGATGCAGTGCGGCGGCCGAAGGTGAGGATGACGACGCGGTGACGAGCGTACAAGTCCTCTCTGCTCGATTCGATGCACGTAGGCGAAGGAGACGGCAGTGGTGAAGCTTATGGACATCCTCCCAAGCGTCGGGGAGCACGATGGCCACAGGATCGACGGATCCATGGTGACGTGTGGTTCGGTCTCGAGCAAGGGTGGAGATCAAGACGAGGGGGAAATTGGGGGAGCTAGGGTTTCCGCAGGGAGGTCGGGGATGACATATAGGCGACGGGGAGGAGCTGGATGGCCGACACGTGTCCATCCATGGCCATGAACGTGGGAGGGGCAGCCACCCAGCCTCCTGTGAACAGGTGGAAGATGAGAGGGGGAGTTGGGCTAGTTCTGGTAGATGGGCCAAGGGGCATAGTGCCACTAGAGCCCACTAACATCGTAGTAGTTACACCTTTTTTCATTTTTATTTTACAGAATCTGTTCGTAGAATCTGTTTGCAATATTTTGAGCTGCCAATTGGTCTTTGTAAAATGTGGAACTTGGCACAGAAATACATTACAATATTTGGCACTACCACAAAAAGTTTGGGAGGAGCTTGAATTGATTTAGATTTTTCACAAATGGAAAAGTAAAAAAAATGCTGATTTGGAACTGTTTTAATTTGCAAGGGAAATTAAATACCTCTAATGATGTTGAATCATTCATCACAATTAGTTAGTGAGTAGTTGCAACCCAACGAACATTTTTGTTTTACTGTTTGGCAAAATAATTTATTTGACTTTATTTTATATCTGCAATTTGAGCCGGTTTGAAACAACGTGGGATTTAGCAACAGTAATAATGATGACACGACACCGTTAACTTGGGATTACTGTAGCTTAATTACTCGGGCGTAACATCACCTTTCCTTTTTACATTTTATCCTTTGGCAAGCACATTGTATTGGAAAGATCTTGATATATATATATATATATATATATATATATATATATATATATATATAGGACTCCTTTTTTATACTCCCCAGAGTATGTACTCCCATCTGTTAATGGATAAGGTTTAACGAGTGAGCCGGGTATACCCGATAGCAACATGCAACCGGCCGTGCTAATTAGTGAAACAAATTAACTAATTTGTTTGCATGCGTAGCTACCCCCTAAATTGATGGAACGTGTGCATGCTAATCTCTAGCATGAGGCGGATGAGGTTGTTAGAGGCTGGTTGGCTATATTCTCTCTCGTACGCACAAGAGTATGACACCAAGTGTATACTTCATATTTTATGAGTGTATATTAAAAAATATTGGGGAAGTATATACTTCATCTTTTGTGAGTGTGTATATACAACATTTTCTAGGAAGTACATACTTCATCTTTTGTTAGAGTGTACAGATAATATTTTATATGAAGTATATACTTTACTTTTTTTTATGAGAGTGTGTACGACCTTTTTTGAGGACGTATATACTTCATTTATATGGGTGAGTATATACAACAACATTTGTGAGGAACTTCATATTGTATGGGAGAGCAAACACGACATATTTTGCGGGGAAGTTTATACTTCATGTATCACATGAGAGTATATGCTTCATCACTTTTGAAACATTTGTCAATCAAAAGCAAACAGTTTTCCTTGCACGCCCCCCGCGTCGCCCCCGCCTCGGGCGACTCGGGCGGGATCCCAACCCTAGCCGCCGGGGGCTCCTCGTCCTTCCATCCCTCCCTCCGCCGCCGCCGAAGGACGCCGCCGGCCTTTGCCGGGGCTGATGGCGATGGCGGGGTTTTCTCTCTCGCGCCATGAGGGCGGTGCGGAGCTCGCGGCGTGGTGGCACGGCCGATCGGCCTCCGTGGCGTGGCGGCCAAGGGCGGCGGCCGTCCTAGGGCGGTGGTGGTGGCGGTTGCGGCGGCGGCCCTGCGTCGGCGGCGGCCTTGGCTGCGTTCGGCGGTGGCGGCGGATCTGCAGCGACGGACCATCTGTCCTCGGATCGGCGGTGGCGGCATGGAGGGCCTGGTGGTTGGGTCGGCGCCATGCGTGGTTTGCCTTCGGACGGATCGATCTGCCGGTGCGGCATGCTCGATGTCGGCGGCTCGGATCGGCGGCGACCCGTGCGCTGTCGCGATGGAGGTTCTTCGGCGGATCCGGTGAAAACCTTGTGCTCGGCTTGTTGCCAAGACCGGCGTTGGTGGCACCTGTGGTGTCATTACCTTCTTGAAGGCATCGCCGTGGAGAAGCTCTAGACCTCTATCCGCTACCTCGGAAACCCTAGATCAGTTGATCGGATGATGGCGACGCGTTGGTGTCGTTTCCTCCTTGGGGCGTCATTCTTGAGGCGACACGGGATCGAGGACCAGCGGGTGCCTTATTGGTGGAGCGGTACTTCATCCTTCACATTGATGACGGCGAATCTCGGCGGCGTGGTGCGATGGAGACTCGGCGTCCGTCTTGTGAGGATGGACTCGCGCAGTGGAGGTAGTTGTCTGGCGTCAAGGTGGCGTCGATGACGGAGTGGCTCGACAAGGTAGAAGCCTCAATATCTGCTCAAGACGGACAGGAAAGATGGCGGCGACGACACATGTGAGTCGTCGAGACCGGTTTATGCCCCAGACCGGTATGTGGCTCGGCCGGGCTTCGGCTTTGATGATAGGCTTAGGTGAGTAGACCGGGTATGTGGCCCGGTAGCACCCCTTCATCATATGGATAGGAGTAGTGGCATATGTTGCCAAGATGGCGGATTCAGGCATATTGTTGTAATACTTTGTAAGGTCCTCGGGAATAATCAATAAAGTGGCCGTATGCATCTCCCAGATGCAGAGGCCGGGGGTCATCCTCCTTTTCTAAAAAAAAAGTGTAAACTACATTAGCGAGAAAATTACTTTCTAATGGAGCATATACTACTCAGGACCCTACATGGCTAACTATATGTACTGATCATCATGCACATGATTACTATATGTTGCTCATCCATAAAGAAGTTTCAGCTTAATTACACTAATAACCAAAAGGAGTATGTCATACTTGCTAAATTAAAAAGATTATGACTGTATATCCTATATGCGTAAGAATTGTTTACAATTCATAAGAGTTATAGAAGCACTTTTCATTTTAATGGACTAGATAATATCTATTCATAAAGAAGTATATACTACACTTTTTAAGTATATACTAGCATTACTTCTTCGAGGGATTTATTTGTCTTATTTTGATGGACTATATACCGCATTTTGTCAAGGAATATCTTCTGACTTTTAAAGAGTACATACTGGTATTTTAAGCAGTGTATACTGACTATTTTGGAAGGAAGTACATATTGATTTTTATTGTACGTACAGATTTGTTCAAAATAAGTATATGCTCACATTTTTTCAAAGAAGTATGTACTGCATTTCTTTATAAGAAGTACATACTGACTTTTTTGAAACAGTATATACAGTACTATTTTTAAGGAGTATGTACCTCCCTTTTTCGGAAGAGCATAAATATAATGCCATATTTTTAGAAAGTAGATACTTTTTAATCCAAGGAGTATATACAGGTAAGCATCAATAGAATAACCAAATAATAAGTATACTCGGCTACTTTATAGGAGTACATATATGGATAGTACGTTACGTAGCATCGGACAAGCCCAATATGTACTGCTTCTGCGTTATGAGTGTTTCCCATCTTCGAACATCAAGTGTACGTGTAGGCCAGAAGAGAAGGAATTGCTGGGCTAACGCTGCTGGGTGAGACACCCACAGGCCGTCCGACGACCAAAAATCGGCATATAACACGCATGAAGCATTTGTGTCTGCAGCAATGAACAAATCTGCAAAACAAAATCAAGATTTTAATCCTTTAGCAGATTGATGGATTGTTGACTTGACTCGAAAGTGTTCATACAAAATGTTGTCTTTCTATGACAAAAATACAAAATGCAGTTGGATCCCAGATCTCATGCTAGTATGTTGATAGCTCATCTCCCCCGCAGAAAAAAAAATGTTGGTAGCTCATCTCGTGATCCCTTGGTTCAAACAGCATTATACTCCAAACTATTGGTACCGTCCGGCGAATACTATAGTAAAAAAATGGGTGCAGCTAGCATGATATTCGTACATGCCTCTAATGATTGTACATGCATAGAATAGATTAGATTGATTCTTTGGCGTAAGGCAGAGATCACCGATTGAGTATAATACGCGCGTGCCGGAGTAGTAGGAGTTGAGTATTGTCCCATATGCATGTTCCGCGGTGGGATTGACATATGCTCGTCGGCAGGCAGCCCGGCGCTCGGCCCAATCCCGCGGCGACCTGCCCAGGATGAACGACGATGAGGATCACAGATTGATCAGATGAGAAAGGGTGGTTGTTGTCGTCGTTGTCGCTCTCGCCGGTGCATAATACAACCACATCTTCTCGTAGCCGCCGCCGTCGCCGCCGATGTGTTTCATATGTGAGGACGCGACGACAATGTGTTTTGGAAGATGGAACGGAGCCTAATAGGCTAATAATGCGGGACTAGCAAGACTAAGGGCCTGTTTGGTTCATAAGTTCTAGGACTTTTTTTAGTCCCAACTTATAAGTCCCAAGTCCCTAAAAAGTCTATACCTGTTTGGTTCCTGGGACTTATAAGTTCCTATAAGACCATATTACAACTATAAGTCCCTATAAGTCCCTCCTTGAGAGTCTTATTTCATAAGTCCCAAACGACCACTTTAAGTCCCTATAAGTCCCTCCTGTTTGGTTTAGATGGGACTTATAGGGACTTTTTTAAGTCCCTAAGCCAATAAGTCCCTGGAAACAAACACCCTCTAAAAATTGGTGTAGCTTATCCCTAATAATTCGGAGCTAACCTGATCCCTACGGTGGGTTAATTGGATGTGAACGCTTGATATCTGGTGGATAGAAAAAACAAGGACACATGGCTAGGAGTATGTACTCCTAGGAGTACTAACCCATTTTCCTATATATATATATATATATATATATATATATATATATATATATATATATATATATATATATATATATATATATATATATATATATTCAATTGGATGTAAGTTAGCATGAACTATTATTGTTGACATTTGTAACGCCCCGGATTCGATGCGCTAGGTGTCGCCAGTTATTCGCCATCTTTGCCATGTCATTTGCTTGCGTGTTGCACTTTGCCATGTCATCATCTGCATTTCATATCATGTCATCATGTGCATTTCATTTTGCATACGTGTTTGTCTCATGCATCCGAGCATTTTCCCCATTGTCCGTTTTGCAATCCGGCACTCCTATGTCATCCGGCGTCCCCTTCTTCTCTCCTTTTGTGAGCGGGTGTTAAACTTTATCGGAATGGACCGAGTCTTGCCAAGCGGCCTCGGTATAGCACCGGTAGACCGCCAGTCAAGTTTCGTGCCATTTGGAGGTCGTTTGATACTCCAACGGTTAACCGGGTAACCGCAAAGCCCTCTTTTAGTTGCAGCCCAACACCCCTTCCAAAGTGGCCCAAAACCCAGAAAACTCCCCTCCATGCTCTCGGTCGTTCGATCACGATCGCGTGGCCGAAAACCGCTCCTCATTTGGACTCTCCTAGCTCCCTCTACCTATAAAACTAGCCCCTCCCCCGAAATTCGCGGTCAAATCCTACCCTAACCCTAGCTTCTTCCTCCTCCAGCCGCCGGACATGTCCGCGCCCCACCGGACATCTCCAGCCGCCGCCTGCCGGCCAACCGCGACGCGCCACGTCGCCCTCTCTCTCCCTGCGCCGCGCTGCCCACGGGCCAGGCTGCCCGCTTCGAGCCGTCGGCCGCCCGCTCGCGCCGCCTTCCCTGCCTAGCGCCGCCTCCGCGCTTCAGTGCCGACCCGTCGCCGGCGACCTCGGCCGCCGCCGCGCGTCCCCGTCGCGGCGCCCGCCGCCTCGCCGGTCGCCTCCGCGCCGCCGCCCGCGCCGAACTCCCTCGGCCGCCGCCGTTCTGCCCTCGCGCCTTTCGCGCCCACGCGCTTCGCCTCGCGGCGGCCGGCGCCTCGCGCCATGAACGTGCCGGCCGCCTCGCCCGAGCCCCTGCGGTTCGTCTCCGCCGCCGGAGCTTCGCGGAGGAGCTCGCGCGCGCCTTCCTCGTCCGATGCCGCCCCTCGCCGGCCGCGCCTCCGTCGTCCCCGTCGCCCTCGCCGGAGCTCTCGCCGGAGCCGCCGGACCCGTCGCCCCAGATCGGGACGAGATCCACCAGGAGCCCATCTAAACGCCTCCCCACGCCTGGATCCCTCCGTCCCGGGTCGAACCCGTCCCGCGTTGACTTTTCGCGGAGGTAATTTTTGCCAAAGTCCCTGACATCTGCAACTTTATCATGCCATGTTTGACATGCTGTATCTCTGCATCCGTAGCTCCGTTTCGTGCGTGTAATATGTCAAATTGTTCGTCCCGACGAGTACTTCATTTCATTCCATTGCATCATTTTCTTTTGAGCTCATCTTGATGCCCGAAATATTGTTGGAAGAGTGCATGTTGATGTTAACCTGCTAAAACTGTTATAACTTGCTCATTTGTCATTTTTGCCATGATTGATGTGTGCATCCTATGAGGTTGATGTCTATATGTGTTTTGATCTATGCCATGCCATCTTTCCAGGGGTGTATTCCATGTATTTTTGTGATCAATATGGTGACTAGCACAAGCATGCAAACTAGGCTTCGTGATATTGCTTATTTTAGTCCCTGTTCTGCTATTATTTTGATGCCATGTAAACTTGATGCTACAGAGAGATCCATGCATATTTTGAGATACTTCAGTAAGGGTGTTTTGAACATATGGTTATTGTCTATCCATTCATATCGTTGTTTGCAATTATGGAGTAGTCTAGCATGTCATTTTGGTGCTCTACTTTTGCTTCAAAATGTTTCCTGGCAGATTGTTTACTTATTATTCAATTTAGCCAAGGTTGCTATAGTTGATCCTTGCATACTATGGACTTGTTCTTGCCTTGGTTGGTTACATAAACATGTCTTCTTGATGATGCTATGCTTATCTTGCCATGCAATGACTTGTGTTGAGTGGTTCAAGCTTGTTAAGTAGTGTACTTGTTGTTGCTGTTTTGCTAGGCTGAATCTGTTATTTGGTGATGCTATGTAAACATGTTGCTACTAATCATTCTATGCATAATCTGGAGATGCTCTATAAACATGTTTTGATCTACATGTTATGGCCTATCCATCCATGCCCCTGGTTGCATTTATAGGTTGCTGTAGCTTGTTGTAATCTTGCTCTAAAGTTGCTTCATAATGTTGCTGTCAGCCTGTTTACATTAAGTTCAGTTGTTTCCATGTGTTTTCCTAGTGATCCATGAACCCTATGAACTTGCTCTTGCCATGCTTAGCTTCATAAACATGTCTTCTTACTGTTGGTTGCCTTGCCATGCCATGTAATGCTTTGTGGTGAGTGGTTCAAGCTCACCAACATGCCTACTTATTGTTGTTCCTGCCATGTATGAATCTGTAATATAACTTGCCATGTTTACATGGGTGCCATCATATCTTCTGATCCTTTTTGGCTCATGGTCAGTAAGGGACTTTTGATCTATGCAATTAGTAGGTTCATGCCATGCCTTTGTTTGCTATGATAGCTTCCTGTAATCTGTTGTTTGATAGCTCTAAACATTGCAACCTGATATTATTTCTGCTAAAGTCTGAAACTGTTATTATTTGCAATATCTCCATGTCATTTTGAGCATGTTCTAGTGATTTCTGGAGATAGCTCAGTGTTCATGTTTTGTTATGCTTTACCAGTACTTCATGCCCATGCCTTTTTTTATCATGTTGGGGTGTTGTAGCTTATTGTTTTGATGCTTGCAATATGCCTAGTTGCTGTTATGGACAGATTGTTGTTATGACTTGTATAGTGTTTGTGTGTGTTGCACCGTTGCTCCGTTTTGAGTGCACTCTATATGAAACTTGCTTGATTTTGCATGTAGTTTCATATTATCATGTTGCATCCTTGTTTTGAGGTGTTTGCTTGATGTTTGTATGCATTTTGCATCAATGCCAGGTTTAACTTGTTTTGCTCATATCTTCTAGGCCGTAGCTCCGAATCTAATGAACTTTATATGTAACTTGACTAGAATCTCGTGTAGATCATCTTGGTGCATCTTAACTTGCTGTTTAACAACTTGAACATAAGGTTTATTCAGATCTGGACCAATTTCGAAATTTGCATATGAGGACTTACGGAATTGTTATATGTTGTTCGGCCTCATTTAAACTTGCCTTGATGTGTTGTTCTTGTTTGCATCATCTCTTGCCATGAGTAGCTTCATGTAGCTTGGTCATGCATCATGCTTGTTGTGCATCATGCCTTGTTCATGTGTGGTGTGTTTACCATGTTGTGTGCTTCTTCTTGTTAGTTCCTGTTTCATTGTGATCGTGAGGATTCGTTCGTCTACGGTTGGTTCAGCTTCATCCGTTCTTCTTCTTCATGGACTCGTTCTTCTTCCTTGCAGGATTTCAGGCAAGATGAACGCTACCCTGGATCTCACTACTATCATTGCTATGCTAGTTGCTTCGTTCTATCGCTATGCTGCGTTACCTATCTTTTGCTCATCAAGCCTCCCAAATTGCCATGAACCTCTAACCTTTGACACCATTCCTGGCAAACCATTGTTTGGCTATGTTACCGCTTTGCTCAGCCCCTCTTATAGCGTTGCTAGCTGCAGGTGCAATTGAAGATTTCTCCATGGTGGACAGGGTTATGTTGGGATATCACAATATCTCTTATATTATTAATGCATCTATATATTTGGTAAAGGGTGGAAGGCTCGGTCTTATGCCTGGTGTTTTGTTCCACTCTTGCCGCCCTAGTTTCCATCATACCGGTGTTATGTTCCCGGATTTTGCGTTCCTAACGCGGTCGGGTGATTTATGGGACCCCCCTGACAGTTCGCTTTGAATAAAACTCCTCCAGCAAGGCCCAACATTGGTTTTACCTTTTGCCTCACCACCACCTATTTTTCCCTTGGGAGTCGCTCTCTCGAGGGTCATCTTTATTCAGCCCCCCGGGCCAATGCTTGTCTAAGTGTTGGTCCAAACTAGAGCCACTTGCAGCGCCACCTCGGGGAAACTTGAGGGCTGGTTCTAGTTGTACATACTGCTCATCCGGTCGTGGCTCGAGGCGAGATCTGCTGCTACTATCGGGATGTCGGCACGCCGGGAGGTCTTGCTGGTCTTGTTTTACCATTGTCGAAATGTCTTGTAAACCGGGATTCCGAGACTGATCGGGTCTTCCTGGGAGAAGGTCTATTCCTTCGTTGATCGCGAGAGCTTGTCATGGGCTAAGTTGGGACACCCCTGTAGGCTTTAAACTTTCGAGAGCCGTGCCCGCAGTTATGTGGCAGATGGGAATTTGTTAATGTCCGGTTGTAGATAACTTGACACGGATCCAAATAAAACGCATCAACCGCGTGTGTAGCCGTGATGGTCTCTTCTCGTGAGTCCGGAAGTGAACACGGTTTCGTGTTATGTTTGGCGTAAGTAGGTGTTCGGATCACCTCTTGATCATTGCTAGCTTCACGACCGTTCCATTGTTTCTCTTCTCGCTCTCATTTGCGTATGTTAGCCACCATATCATGCTTAGTCGCTGCTGCAACCTCACCACTTTACCCCTTGCTTTCCCATTAAGCTTTGCTAGTCTTGATACCCATGGTAATGGGATTGCTTTGAGTCCTCGTGGCTCATAGATTACTACAACAACGATTGCAGTACAGGTTATCACGATGATCATGACGCGAGAGCGATGCTGCTTGTTTTGGAGTTTCTTCTTCTGCTTCTTCGATCAGGGGATAGGTTCCAGGTCGGCAGCCTGGGCTAGCAGGGTGGATATTGTTTGAGTTTCTGTTTATGATTCATCCATAGTCGGATGTTGTTCTTGTATGTTGTATTGATGTATTCATGTGGCATTGTATGCCTTATGTATGTATCCCCATCTATTATGTAATGTTGATGTAATGATATCCACCTTGCAAAAGCGTTTCAATATGCGGGTCTATCCTTGGTGGGACCTTCGAGTTCCTCTTGGATAGGGTCGCATATTGGGCGTGACAACATTACCCTTGAGGTAAAAGGTTGGGAGGCAACACTATAAGCCCCTATCTTTCTCTGTGTCCGACTAAAACTTCATACCCATAAGTATTGCATGAGTGTTAGCAATTGTGGAAGACTAAATGATAGTTGAGTATGTGGACTTTCTGAAAACCTCTTATATTGTCTCTTTTCTGATGTTATGATAAACTGCAATTGCTTCAATGACCGACATTATAGTTTGTTAGTTTTCAATGAAGTTTCTGATTCATACTTGACATTGTGAATAGATTGTTACTTTAGTATAAGAAATCTTATGACAATATTTATATATGTTTCTGTTATAAGAATGATCATGATGCCCTCATGTTCGTATTTTATTTTATCGACACATCTATCTCTAAACATGTGTACATATTTTCCGATATTGGCTTCTGCTTGAGGACAAGCGAGGTCTAAGCTTGGGGGAGTTGATACGTCCATTTTGCATCATGCTTTGATATTGACATTTATTGCATTATGGGATGTTACTACTCGTTATGTCACAATACTTATACCTTTTCTCTCTTATTTTACAAGGTTTACACGAAGAGGGAGAATGCCGACAGCTGGATTCTGGGCTGGAAAAGGAGCAAATATTAGAGACCTATTCTGCACAACTCCAAAAGTCCTGAAACTCCACGGAAGTTATTTTTGGAATTAATAAAAAATATTGAGAGAATAAAATACCAGAGGGGGGCGACCCACCGTCCACGAGGGTGGGGGGCACGCCCTACCCCCTGGGCGCGCCCCCTGCCTTGTGGGCCACCTGGCAGGCCTCCGGTGCCCATCTTTGGCTATATGAAGTCTTTCGCCCTCGAAAAAATAAGGAGGAAGCTTTGGCGGAACCAAACTAGGGCTCCAGCGGAGCTGTTCTGCCGGGGAAACATCCCTCCGGGAGGGCGAAATGATCACCATTGTCATCACCATCGATCCTCTGATTGGGAGGGGGTAAATCTCCATCAACATCTTCACCAGCACCATCTCCTCTCAAACCCTAGTTCATCTCTTGTATCCGATCTTTGTCTCAAAACCTCAGATTGGTACCTGTGGGTTGCTAGTAGTGTTGATTACTCCTTGTAGTTGATGCTAGTTGGTTTATTCGGTGGAAGATTATATGTTCAGATCCTTAATGCATATTAATACCCCTCTGATTATGAACATGAATATGATTTGTGAGTAGTTATGTTTGTTCCATGGGAGAAGTCTTGCTATAAGTATTCATGTAAATTTGGTATTCGTTCAATATTTTGATAAGATGTATGTTGTCTTTCCTCTAATGGTGTCATGTGAACATCGACTACATGATACTTCACCATTATTTGGGCCTAGGGGAAGGCATTGGGAAGTAATAAGTAGATGATGGGTTGATAGAGTGACAGAAGCTTAAACCCTAGTTTATGCGTTGCTTTGTAAGGGGCTGATTTAGATCCATATGTTTCATGCTATGGTTAGGTTTACCTTAATTCTTCTTTCGTAGTTGCGGATGCTTGCGAGAGTAGTTAATCATAAGTGGTATGCTTTTCCAAGGAAGGGCAGCACCAAAGCACCGTCCACCCACATATCATATTATCAAAGTAACGAACGCGAATCATATGAGCGTGATGAAAACTAGCTTGACGATAATTCCCATGTGTCCTCGGGAGCGTTTCGCTTCATATAAGAATTTGTCCAGGCTTGTCCTTTGCTACAAAAAGGATTGAGCCACCTTGTTGCACCTTATTTAATTTTGTTACTCGTTACCCGTTACGCATTACCTTATCACAAAACTATCTGTTACCGATAATTTCAGTGCTTGCAGAGAATACCTTACTGAAAATCGCCTGTCATTTCCTTCTGCTCCTCGTGGGTTAGGCACTCTTACTTATCGAAAGGACTACGATAGATCCCCTACACCTGTGGGTCATCATGCATCTAGTTTATCGTGCTCAGAATTATATATATAATTTTTGGCCTCGTGAAGGAGAAAGCATCGCTCTAGCATGGGGGAGGCTTAAGTCAATGTTATATTCATGCCCCAATCATGAGCTCTCAAGAGAAATTATTATTCAGAATTTTATGCTCGGCTTTCTCGTAATGATCAATCCATGCTCGATACTTCTTGTACTGGATCTTTTATGAAGAAGACTATTGAATTCCGGTGGGATCTTTTAGAAAGAATTAAACACAACTCTGAAGATTGGAAACTCGATGAAGGTAAAGAGTCAGGTATTGAACCTAAGTTTGATTGTGTTAAATCTTTTAGAATATCGATGCTTTTCGAAACTTTAGCACTAAATATGGACTTGACTCTGAGATAGTAGCTTCCTTTTGTGAATCTTTTGCTACTCATGTTGATCTCCCTAAGGAGATGTGGTTTAAATATCACCCAACAATTAAATAAGAAATTAAAGAACGGTAAAAGCTAAAGAAGAAACTATCATTTACAATGTTGATCCAGTTGTTCCCACTGCTTATATTGAAAAACCACCTTTTCCTATTAGGACGAAGGAACATGCTAAAGCTTCAACTGTGGTTAACAAAAGTTATGTTAGAACACCCAAACCATCTGAACAAATCAAAGTTGAACCTAGTGTTGCTATGGTTAAAGATCTCTTAGTGGATAATATTGATGGGCATGTTATTTACTTCTGTGGTGAAGCTTCTAGAATTGCTAAACCTAAAGGAAAAGATAAACATAGACCAGTTGTTGGCATGCATGTTGTCTCAGTTAAGATAGGAGATCACTATAATCATGGGTTATGTGATGTAGGTTCTAGTGTAAGTGTTATTCCTTTCTCCTTATATCAAGAAATTAAAGATGAAATAGCACCTACTGAAATAGAAGACATAGATGTTACTATTAAACTTGCTAATAGAGATTCTATATCACCAACTGGGATACTTAGAGATGTTGAAGCCTTGTGTGGGAAAATAAAATACCCTATTGATTTCCTTGTTCTTAGCACCCCCCCAAGATGACTTTTGTCCCATTATATTTGGTAGACCTTTCTTGAACACCGCCAATGCTAAAATAGATTGTGAGAAACAAACTGTCGGTGTTAGCTCTGGAGATGAATCTCATGACTTTAATTTTTCCAAGTTTAGTAAACAACCTCATAAGAAAGATTTTCCTAGTAAGTATGAAATTGTTGGTCTTGCTTCTATTGTGCCTCCTACTGATCCTTTGGAACAATATTTGCTAGACCATGAAAATGATTTGCATATGCGTGGAAGAAATGAAATAGATAGAATCTTTTTCCAACAGCCACCTCTACTTAACACAATCTACCTATTGAAACTCTAGGAGGTCCTCCTCCACCTAAAGGTGATCCTGTGTTCGAACTAAAACTATTACCAGAAACTTTGAAATATGCTTATCTTGATGAAAAGAAGATATATCATGTTATTATTAGTGCTAACCTTTCAGAACATGAAGAAAAAAGATTATTGAAATTTCTAAGGAAGCACAGGGCTGCTACTGGATATACTCTTGATGATCTTAAAGGCATTAGTCCCACTCTATGTCAGCACAAGATTAATGTGGAACCTGAAGCTAAACCCGTTGTCGATCAACAACATCGGTTAAACCCGAAAATGAAAGAAGTGGTAAGAACGAAAATATTAAAACTTCTGGAAGCAAGTATAATCTATCCTATAGCTGATAGTAGATGGGTAAGTCGTGTTCATTGCGTTCCTAAGAAGGGAGGTATTACTGTTGTTCCTAATGATAAGAATGAGCTTATTCCACAAAGAATTGTCACGGGTTACAGAATGGTAATTGATTATAGAAATTAAATAAAGCTCCTAGAAAAGATCATTACCCTGTGCCTTTTATCAATCAAATGTTAGAAAGATTATCGAAACACACACATTTTTGCTTCCTTGATGGATACTCTAGCTTTTCACAAATACCTGTTTTACAATATGATCAAGAAAATACCACTTTTGCTTGTCCTTTTGGAACATTTGCTTATAGACGTATGCCTTTCGGTTTATGTAATGCACCTGCTACCTTCCAAAGATGTATGACTGCTATATTCTCTGATTTTTGTGAAAAGATTGTTGAGGTTTTCGTGGATCACTTTTCTGTTTATGTGAAGTCTTTTGATGATTGTTTAAGCAATCTTGTTCGAGTTTTGCAGAGATGTGAACAAACAAATCTTGTCTTGAATTGGGAGAAGTGCCACTTTATCAAAAATGAAGATATGTCTTGGGCCACAAAATTTCTGAAAGAGGCATTGAGGTGGAGAAAGCCAAGGTTGATGCAATTGAGAAAATGCCATGTCCTAAAGATATCAAAGGTATTCGTAGTTTCCTTGGTCATGCTGGTTTCTATAGGAGGTTTATCAAAGACTTCACTAAAATTTCTAGGCCTCTAACAAATCTTTTGCAAAAGGATATTCCTTTTGTTTTTGATGATGATTGTTTGGAAGCCTTCAAAACACTCAAGAAAGCCTTAATTTCTGCACCTGTTGTTCAACCACCTGTTTGGAACTTGCCTTTTGAGATTATGTGTGATGCTAGTGATTATGCTGTTGGTGCTGTTCTAGGACAACGAGTTGATAAGAAATTAAATGTTATCCATTGTGCTAGTAAAACTCTAGACAATGCTCAACGAAATTATGCTCCTACTGAAAAAGAATTCTTAGTAGTGGTGTTTTCTTGTGATAAATTTAGATCCTACATTGTTGGTTCGAAAGTGACCGTGCACACCTATCATGGTCCTATAAAATATCTAATGGAATAGAAATATGCTAAACCTAGACTCATTCGGTGGGTTCTTCTGCTACAAGAATTTGATTTGCATATCACTGATAGAAAAGGAGCAGAGAACCCCGTAGCTGATAACTTGTCTAGACTTGAAAATATTCTTGATGACCCACAACCAATTAATGATAGCTTCCCTCATGAACTAGCTGCAATAAATGTTTCTCATAGTACACCTTAGTATGCTGACTATGCTAATTATATTGTTGCTAAATACATACCCCCTAGCTTCACATACCAACAAAAGAAAAAAATTCTTCTATGATTTAAGACATTACTTTTGGATGACCCACATCTTTATAAAGAATGAGTAGATGGTATTATTAGACATTGTCTACCTGAGCATGAACAGGAACAAATCCTACGGAAATGTCACTCTGAAGCTTATGGAAGACATCACGCGGGAGACAAAACTGCTCATAAGGTATTGTAATCTGGTTTTTATTGGCCTACTCTCTTCAAGGATGTCAGTAAGTTTGTCTCATCATGTGATGAATGCCAAAGAATAGGTAATATCGGTAAGCGTCAAGAAATGCCTATGAATTATTGAATTGTTGTTAAACCATTTGATGTTTGGGGATTTGACTTCATGGGGCCTTTTCCTTCCTCTAATGGGCAAACTCATATTTTGGTTGCTGTTGATTATGTTACTAAGTGGGTAGAAGCTATTCCAACCAGTAGTGCTGACCACAACACCTCTATTAAAATGCTTAAGGAAGTTATTTTCCCAAGGTTTGGAGTCCCAAGATATTTAATGACTAATGATGGTTCATACTTTATTCATGGTGCTTTCCGTAAAATGCTTGCTAAGTATGATGTTAACCATAGAATTGCATCACCTTACCATCCTCAGTCTAGTGGTCAAGTTGAACTTGGCAATAGAGAAATAAAGCTAATCTTACAAAAGACTGTTAATATGTCCCGGAAGAATTGGTCTAAGAAATTAGATGATACACTTTGGTCTTATGGAACAGCATACAAAAATCCTATGGGTATGTCTCCATATAAAATGGTTTATGGAAAAGCTTGTCAATTACCTCTTGAGTTAGAACACAAAGCATTTTCGACAATAAAAGAACACAATTATGATTTCAAACTTGCTGGGGAAAATATGTTATTTGACATTAGCTCATTAGATGAATGGAGAACCCAGGCTTATGAAAATGCTAAGTTATTCAAAGAAAAAGTTAAAAGATGGCATGACAAAAGAATCCAAAAGCGTGAGTTCAAAGTCGAAGAATATGTTCTTTTCTACAACTCTCGTTTCAGATTTTTTGCACGAAAACTCCTCTCCAAATGGGAAGGACCATATCTCATCGAGGTGGTCTACCGAGCCGGAGCTATCAAAATAAATAATGCCGAAGGGACTAACCCGAAGGTTGTCAATGGGCAAAGAATAAAACACTATATCTCTAGTACGCCCATTAATATTGAAAGCAATATTATCCAAACTTTGACACCAGAAGGACACATAAAAGAGTCCTTTTGGAACACTCCAGAATCATGAAAATAAGGAGGTAGGTGATACGGTAAGTAAACGGACTTCGAAAAATCCGCAAAAATATTTTTTGTCAGTTTTGGAATATTTAGAAAATTAGGAAAATAAGAAACTTCCAGGAAAGTGACCCTGGTGGGCACGATACACCGGGGCGTGCCAGGCAACTGGTGCCCCCAGGTGGGTTGTGCCCACCTCGGGTACTTTCCGGTCTCCGTTTTTCTTCCGTTTTGCTTGTTCCCCAAGATAAAAAATCTATATATACCTCCCGAAGCTATTAACCTCCGTATCGCGGAGAAATCTCATGTTTTCTTTTCTTGCTGTTTTCTGTCAGATCCAATCCATCATGGCCTCTCCAAGTTCCTCCAAGGACATATTCTTCGACAACATCATCAACCCATATCTACGGGAGGTGATGTAGCACCCTCAAGCTATCGAGATGCGCGATGGGGTTCTACACATCCGCGATGTGCAAGGACCCAGGGGGACTGGATCCGTGGAGGCCAGGCTTGGAGCCATGGAGCAGGACATCTTCAAGTGCAAGGGGATGGTGGAGCGTGGACTCAATGCCAATCACCTCATGATCGCGGACTATACCCTTGATCTCAAGGTGGATGGCAAGCCCATAAAGGACATTATCTTCTCCCTCAACAAGCAAATCAACTTTCTCCATAGCCAGATCCACGATCTTTAAAGCCAGGTCTTTGAATATGAGGCCAGAGGGTCCCTTATTAATTCTTTCATGTGTTGCATCATTGACCAACCTCTGCTTCCCTCTGCGAAGGGCCTATCTTTTACTTTCATGTATTTACTTTTATGCAAGAGTAAAAGTTCTTCTCTCTATTTCTTTTATTCTTCTCCTTTGGCAAGCATCATGTGGTGAGGAAAGATCTAGGCACCTGTGTCCAGTTGAATATGGGTGGCATAAGTTATTATTGTTGACATCACTCTTGAGGTGAGTGTGTTGGGAGGCGAAACTATAAGCCCATATCTTTTTTTGTGTCCGGTTGAAAGGTTTTGCTCATGTGTACGCGGTGAGTGTTAGCAATCATGGAAGACTAAATGATGGTTGAGTATGTGGACTTGCCTAAAGTCTCCGATACGCGACCCTTCCTGAAACGATGATGAACTATAGTTACAAAGTTGACTGAGAACATAGTTTGTTGATTTCCAATAGAGTTTATGCTTTATACTTCGATGTTGTGATGAATTGTCACTTGTTCATGAGAAGATGATAAAAGTTCTATAATAAAAGTTTTATATTGAAGTTTGTTGCTGTTATAATAAGTCACATGATGCTGATATGTCCGTATTTTTGTTTTTATTGACACCTCTCTCTCTCTAAGCATGTGGGCTTGTTTTTCCATTTCAGTTTTCGCTTGAGGACAAGCAAGGTCTAAGCTTTAGGGGAATTGATACGTCCATTTTGCATCATGTTTTCCTACTGTTATTTATGTTGTTTTATTGTATAATAATGCTTTTTGGAGTAATTCTAATGCCTTTTCTCTCATAATATGCAAGGTATGCACCAAGGGGGAGAATTCTGGCAGCTGGAAATCTGGACCAGAAAAAGCTACGTCAAGCTACCTATTCTGCACAACTCCAAATGAGCTAAAACTCCCTGAGGATTTTTTATGGAATATTTAATAAATATTCGAGCAAATAAGTACCAGAGGAGGGCCACCAGGTGGGCACAACCCACCTGGGGGCGCCAGGAGGCCCAGGCGCGCCCTGGTGCGTGCTTCCCTCCTCATACCACCTTCGGTGCCCATCTTCTAGTATATAAGTCATTTTGACCTAGAAAAAATAAGGGGAGGACATTAGGGACAAAGCGCTGCCGCCTCGAGGCGGAACTTGGGCAGGAGCACTTTTGCCGTCTGGCAGAGCGATTCCGCCGGGGGAACTTCCCTCCCGGAGGGGGAAATCATCATCATCATCACCAACAACTCTCCCATCTTGGGGAGGGCTATCTTCATCAACATCTTCACAGCACCAAGTCCTCTCAAACCCTCGTTCATCTCTTGTGTTCAATCTTTGTATCAAAACTATAGATTGGCACTCGTCGATTACTAGTAGTGTTGATTACATCTTGTAGTTGATTACTATATAGTTTATTTGGTGGAAGATTATATGTTTAGATCCATTATGCTATTTAATACCCCTCTAATCTTGAACATGTTTATCATTTGTGAGTAGTTACTTTCGTTCTTGATGTCACAGGAGAAATCATGTTGCAAGTAATCATGTGAACTTGATATGTGTTTGATATTTTGATGGTATGTATGTTGCCATTCTCTTAGTGGTGTCATGTGAATGTCGACTACATGATACTTCACCATATTTGGGCCTAAGGGAATGCATTGTTGAGTAGTTATTAGATGGTGGGTTGTGAGAGTGACAGAAGCTTAAACCCCCAGTTTATGCGCTATTCCGTAAGGGACCGATTGGATCCAAACGTTTAATGTTATGGTTAGAATTTATTCTTAATACTTTTCTCATAGTTGCGGATGCTTGCGAGAGGGTTAATCATAAATAGGAGGTTTGTTCAAGTAAGAATAGCACCTAAGCACCGATCCACCCACATATCGAATTATCAAAGTACCGAATACGGATTAAGCCAACATGATGAAAGTGACTAGATGAATTCCCGTGTACCCTCAAGAACACTTTGCTTATCATAAGAAACCGTTTTGGCCTGTCCATTTCCTCAAAAGGATTGGGCTATCTTGCTGCACTTTTGTTACTACTATTGTTACTTGCTCATTACAAATTATCTTGCTACCAAACTACTCCGCTACTCACAATTTTAGCACTTGCAGACATTACCTTGCTGAAAACCACTTGTCATTTCCTTCTGCTCCTCGTTGGGTTTGACACTCTTACTTATCGAAAAGGGCTACAATTTACCCCATACACTTTTGGGTCATCAAGTAGGAAGCCCCCAAGTGACCTTAGGAATTGTCAATAAAGACTCAGATTCTCAGAAATGAAATGATAGAGGCCCAGAATTAACAGGGATGCTGGCTTTATTATACTAATCATAATATATACATTGGTAGAGGTATGTGCATCACAAGAGCTGGTGGCTCAGGTGTAATAAGGCCGAAGATGAGCAATATTCCATGACCGGCAGGTCTTCACCTCACGCTTGTGTGAGTCCTTGTGCTCTCGAACATCAATGAGGTAGTATGACCCGTTGTTCAGATTTTTGCTGACCACAAAAGGCCCTTCCCAAGGTGGGGATAACTTGTGCATGTCAGTTTGATCCTGGATGAGCCGGAGCACCAGATCTCCTTCTTGAAAAATCCATGTTTTAACCCGGTGGCTGTGATAACGACGCAGATCTTGCTGGTAAATCGCCGTACGAGCCTCTGCAAGGTTGTAACGCCCACGATGCGGCTATATCTCCCACGTGTCGAAGCACGACTTAGAGGCATAACCGCATTGAAAGCAATGTCGCAAGTGAGGTAATCTTCGCACAATCCATGTAATACATAAGGGAAAAGAGATACATAGTTGGCTTATAGTCGCCACTTCACACAATACATAAATAAACATCCATCATTCAGTTTACAAACAAGGTCCGACTACGGAACCAAAATAAAAGAAGACTATCCCAAATGCAACACAGATCGACGCTCTAAGCTGGCTCCACTACTAATCGTCTGGAAATGAAACATAGTAACGACCAAGGGCCTCATCAAATTCCCACTTCAGCTCAGTTGCGCCCTCTGCGCTGGTATCATCGGTACCTGCAACTGTTTTGGTAGAATCTGTGAGCCACGGGGATTCAGCAATCTCACACCCGCGAGATCAAGACTATTTAAGCTTAAGGGAAGGCTGGTGTAAAAAGGAGGAGCTGCAGCAAGCGACTAGCATATATGGTTTGTATGCACGCAAAAGAGAGTGAGAAGAGAAGCAAGGCATGGTCGCGAAGCTAGTAGTGATCAAGAAGTGATCCTAAGCAACCTGCGTCAAACATAACTCCAACACCGTGTTCACTTCCCGGACTCCGCCGAGAAGAGACCATCACGGTTACATACACGGTTGATGTATTTTAATTAAGGTCAACTTCGGGTTTTCTACAACCGGACATTAACAAATTTCCATCTGCCTCATAACCGCGGGCACGACTTTCGAAAGATAATACCCTGCAGGGGTGTCCCAACTTAGCCCATAACAGGCTCTCGCGATCAACGAAGGAATATACCTTCACCCAAGACACTCCGATCAGACTCGGTATCCCGGTACATCAAGACATTTCGAGAATGGTAAAACTAGACCAGCAAAGCCTCCCGAATGTGCCGACAAATCCCGATAGGAGCTGCACATATCTCTTTCTCAGGGCACACCGGATTGTCCAAACTTCCGATAGGCCATCCCAGAGTTGCCCCTGGTAGCCACCGCGGCCGACGAGTTGGACCAACACTCACGACCAGCACCGGCCGGGGTAAATAAAGATGACCCTCGGCTCGCGAAAACCCAAGGGAAAAAGGCTTAGGTGGCAAATGGTAAAACCAAGGTTGGGCCTTCTTTGGAGGAGTTTTATTCAAAGCGAACTGTCAAGGGGTCCCATAAATCACCCGACCGCGTAAGGAGCATAAAATCAAGGAACATAACACCGGTATGACGGAAACTAGGGTGGCAAGAGTGGAACAAAACACCAGGCATAAGGCCGAGCCTTCCACCCTTTACCAAGTATATAGATGCATTAATTAAAACAATAGATATTGTGATGTCCCAAAGTATCCGTGTTCCAACAAGGAACGAACTTCATCTTCACCTGCAACTAGCAACGCTATAAGAGGGGCTGAGCAAAGCGGTAACATAGCCAAACAACGGTTTGCTAGGACATGGGTGGTTAGAGGTTTGACATGGCAAAATGGGTGGCATGATATAGCAAGTGGTAGGTATCGCAGCATAGGCATAGCAAAAGAGCGAGCATCTAGCAAGCAAAGATAGAAGTGATTTCGAAGGTATGGTCATTTGCCTGCAAGGTTCTCAGAGTTGTCGAAGGCTTGATCCTCGTAGGCGTTCTCAACAGGTTCCTCGTTCACGTACTCGTCTCCCGGCTCTACTCAAGGCAAGAACACAAGCAATGGAACAACAATCAAACAAGGAGCAATGCACAAGCAATATGATGCAATACATGACATGCTATGCGAGATGTGATATGCAATGCATATGTGTGCTCCGGAAGGAAAATGATGAACCGGGCATCAACTTGGCAAACCAAGTATGCCGCTGGAAAGATGAGATGATTTCGGGTGAAATCGATATAAAGATCACCGGAATCGGATGCACGGTTTGCAAATTACAAGCAAAACAAGAATGACGCAAATCTGCGTTTAACAGCCCGATGCTACTTAGCACGCAACAAGAAACTATGCTACAGCACCCCAACATAAAAACAAAGCATATGGCAGTGATTTACAGGAGATGCTTAACAAAAGAGGAACACTGAACTACGGCTAAATCACATCATAACATGTTCAAACAAGCATGGTGAAAGTGCTAAAAAATATCAGGTTCACAGACTTGGTGAAAATACTAACATGCCAGGAATTAACATCAGGAAGGCATGTTTAGAGCAAACAAACAACATGCTATAGGAACTTATAATAGCAAAACAAGGCATGCCATGATTCTACTCAAAGCATATATCAATAGTCCCTTACTGACCATAAGCCAAAAAGGACTAGAGGATATGATGGCACCCATGTAAACATAGCAAGTTTTATTACAGATTTCAGACTTAGCAGAAAAACTGGGCATGGCAAAAACAGATATCAAGTAGGCATGTTCGTGAGCTCGATGCACTCACTACAGAGCATCTCATGATAAACTAAGCATACACCCATCAAGAAGACATGGCATAGAAGCTATACATGGCAAGAACAACATCATAGCATACACGGATCAACTACAACGACCTCGTGAAAATTGGATCTCATTCAAACAATCTGCCAGGAAACATTTTCAAGAAAAAGTAGAGCACGAAAATGACATGCTAGACTACTCCATAAATGCCAACAAAGGCATAGATGGATAGAGCACATCCATATGTTCAAAACACCCTTAATGATCATGCTCAAAAAGGGCATAGATCTCTCTGTAACAACATGAACATATGTCATAAAAATAACAGCAGGACAAGACTTGGTGAAAACACCAAGTTCCTGAAATCAGCAACATCATCATCCCTACTTTGCATGCTTGTTCTAGTCACCACGTAACTCAGAAAAATACATGGAATACACCCCTGGAAAGATGGTATGGCATAGTTCAACACACATGTAGGATCAAGTTCATAGGGTGCACACATAAATCATGGCAAAAATGACAAAAGAGCTCGTGCTGATAAGATTCTGGAACTAACGATCTGAAGCCCTCTTCCAACAGCATTTCGGGCATCAAGATGAGCTCAAATGCAAATGATGCAATGGAACGAAATGATGTACTCTTCGAGGCGAACAATTAGACATATTATACGCCCAAAACGGAGCAACGGGTGCGGAGATTGATGCGATGAAAATGCAACAAAATCAACATAGATTTAGGACTGTGGAATTCGGGGTACGGGGAAAGTCAACCTAGGCAGTTTCCTGTAGATCGGATCTCGCCGGAGCGCTGCTCGGGGTTGCCGGAGGAGGGACCGGGGCCGGAGGAGGAGGTCGCCGGCGGGCTGCCGCCGGATCGCCGGATCGGCGCGTGGCGGTGGCGGTGGGCGGCGCATGGGGCGGCGAGGAGGCGGCGGCGGGCTGCCGGGCGGCGGTGGCGGCGGCGGGTGTGCTGGAGGCGGGCGGCGGCGACGCGGCGGCCAAGCTGGGCCATGGTAGCTGCTGGCTGCTGGCGTGAGGCGGGGCGGCGGGCGGGGGCCGCTGCCGGCTGCTGTGCGGCGGGCGGCGGGCGGCGGCGGAGTGCCACGTGGCGAGACCGGACTGGCCGCGGGCCGGGCGCGGACGTGTCCGGCGCGGCGGATCTGGGATTTTTAGGGTTTCAACCGGGATTTCGGGGGAGGGGTGTATATATAGGCATAGGGGGAGCTAGGAGAGTCCAAATGGGGTGCGGTTTTTGCCCGCACGATCGTGATCGAACGACCGAGAGCATGGAAGGGAGTTAGATGGGTTTTGGGCCAGTTTTGGAGGGGTGTTGGGCTGCAACTTAAAAGAGGTCTTTGCGGGAGAGCGGTTAATCGTTGGAGTACCAAACGAACTCCAAATGACCCGAAACTTGACAGGTGGTCTACCGGTGCTATACCAGGGCCACTTGACAAGGCTCGGTCCGTTCCGAGAATGTTCAACACCCGCACATGGAAAAATGTAAAAGGGGACGCCGGGGAACATAGGAGTGCCGGATTGCAAAACGGACAACGGGGAATATGCTCGGAATCATGAGACGAACACGTATGCAAATGAGATGCACATGATGACATGATATGAGATGCATGACATGGACAAAAGCATAAAACAAAAACAAAACCCAACCACGGAGGGAAATCATAGCACATATCCGAAAATGGCAAGAGTTGGAGTTACAAATATGGAAAGTTACATCCGGGTGTTACAACACTCCACCACTACAAGAGGATCTCGCCCCGAGATCTAGGACTGAAAGAACTCCGGATATTCGAACGGAGGTGATCCTCGCTCTCCCGGTGGCGTCTCGGTCGAATGGTGTGACCACTTTACTTTCGTGAATTTGATTGACTTGTTGCGAGTCTTGCGCTCGGTTTCTTCAAGAATACCAACGGGGTGCTCATGATAAGAGAGATCTTCTTGGAGGTCAATTTCTTCAAAGTTGATAGTGCGCTCAGGAATCTTGAAGAACTTGCGGAGCTGTGACACGTGAAACACATCGTGCACGTTTGCAAAATTGGATGGAAGCTCAAGTTGATAGGCGAGATCGCCTCTTTTGCCAATGATCTTGAAAGGACCCACGTATCTAGGGGCAAGCTTCCCTTTGATACCAAAGCGACGAGTAACTTTCATTGGAGAGACGCGGAGGTAGACATGGTCTCCGATTTCAAAAGCCACATCACGGTGCTTGTCATCATAATAGCCCTTCTAGCGCGATTGCGCGGCTTTAAGATTCTCACGAATGACTTTGCACATTTCTTCGGCTTCTGTGATCAAGTCGTTGCCAAGAAGTTGGCGTTCACCTGTCTCGGACCAATTTAGAGGAGTACAACACTTTCTGCCATAGAGAATTTCGAATGGGGCCTTGCCCGATTTGCTTGGAAGCTGTTGTTGTAGGAGAACTCGGCATATGGAAGACACTCTTCCCACTTCATGCCAAAGGAAATGACACAAGCCCTGAGCATATCTTCAAGGATTTGATTGACTCGCTCGACTTGGCCACTAGTTTGAGGATGGAAAGCTGTGCTGAAACGAATGTTGGTACCCATGGCCTTCTGAAAGGAGTCCCAGAACTTAGAAGTGAAGATGCTTCCACGGTCTGAAGAGATCAATTGCGGAATACCGTGCAAGGAGACAATTCTAGAGGTGTATAGCTCTGCCAGCTGAGCTGCTGTGATAGATTCTTTGACATGAAGAAGATGAGCCACTTTAGTAAGCTTGTCAATGACAACGAAGATAGCATCATTTCCACGCTTGGACTTAGGAAAACCAGTCACGAAGTCCATCTCGATATGATCAAACTTCCATTCTGGAATAGCAAGAGTTGCAGGAGACCAGCTGGTCTTTGGTGTTTCTGCTTTCACCCTTCTGCAGACATCACACTCATTCACGAATTGAGCAATTTCTCGCTTCATTCGAGTCCACCAATATGACTGCTTGAGGTCATGGTACATGTTCGTACTTCAAGGATGAATGGATAGGAGGGAATTGTGTGCCTCATTCATGATGACTTTTCTCAGTCCGCCTTTAGGAACCACAATACGGTCCTCGAAGAAAAGAGTATCTTTGTCATCCAAGTGATAGCACTTGTATTTGGAAATGCCCTTGTCGATACCACGTTTCACCTTCTTCACCATGGTATCCAGGAGTTGTGCCTCATGAATTTGATCTTCCAAAGTAGGAGAGACTATGAGGTTGGCAAGAAAGCCTTGAGGAACAACTTGAAGATTCAGCTTGCGGAAAGCTTCACAAAGATCCGGTTGAAAGGGCTTGAGAGTTAGGCTGTTGCAATAAGCCTTTCTGCTCAAGGCATCTGCAATCACATTCGCCTTGCCAGGAGTATATTCAATACTTGGATTGTACTCTTGAATCATTTCGACCCATCGAGTTTGCCTGAGGTTGAGGTTTGGTTGAGTGAAGATATACTTGAGACTCTTGTGATCGGTGAAAATGTCCACTTTCCTTCCCAACAAGAGATGTCTCCATGTTATCAATGCATGGACAACTGCCGCCAACTCAAGATCGTGAGTGGGGTAGTTCTTTTCGTTGGGCTTCAACTGATGAGAGGTATAGGCCACAACCTTCTTCTCTTGCATTAACACAGCACCGAGACCTTGCAAGGAAGCATCACGAAAACTTGAATGGCTTGGATTCATCGGGAGGAGTCAAGACAGAGCTGTGACTAGCTTCTCTTTGAGGGTGTTGAAAGCGACATCACACTCAAAGCGCCCGGACATACTTGACATGCTTCGGAGGAGGTTGGAAAGAGGCTTTGCAATCTTAGAGAAATTCTCAACGAATCTTCGCAATAGCTTGCAAGACCGAGAAAATCTGGAGCTGCTTGACATTCGAGGAGGTTCCCAATTCAGGCGAAGACACCTTCTCGGGATTAACAGCGATGCCCTTGGCGGAGATGATGTGACCAAGATAAAGAACTTCATCAAGCCGTAACTCACATTTGGAAAACTTCAGATAGAATTGATGCTCTCTCGAGCTTGTCGAGCACCAATCGCAAATGTTTGGCATGATCCCGCTTGTTCTTGGAGAAGACCAAAATATCATCGAGATACACCAAGACGAAATCATTTGTGTGGGGGTTGAAGATAAAGTTCATCATGCGAGAGAAAGTTGGAGGAGCATTGACAAGGCGAAAGACATGACAAGTATATTCATAAGAACCATAGCTTGTTACGAATCTTTGTCTTGGGAATATCTTGTTCACGAATGCGAATCTGATGATAACCCATCTGAAGGTCAAGCTTGGAGAATACTTTAGCACCTTTGAGTTGCTCGAATAACTCATTGATGTTGGGAAGTGGATACTTGTTCTTGATTGTCTTCTTGTTCAATGGACGGTAATCAACACAAAGTCGGTCCGCGCCATCCTTCTTCTGGACAAAAAGAACTCCACATCCCCATGGAGATGAACTCGGTCTGATCAAACCCAGACGCTCTTGTTCATCGAGCTGCTTCTTCAATTCCTTCAGCTCCTTGGGACCAAGCTTGTAAGGACGCTTGCAACGGGTTGATGCGGTGCTCAAGATCGATAACGAATTCGACTGGCCGATGAGGAGGCATACCCGGAAGCTCTTCTGGAAAGACATCTTGGTACTCACAAACGACTGGAATCTGAGAGATAGCATCCAACTCGCCCTTCTCATTGAGAGAAAACAACCGAATGGTTTCATCACGAGCGGCATAGATGATAACATCCTCAGAAGGGTGTGTCAATTGAATTTCCCTGGCAGCACAATCAAGCTGAGCCTTGTGCTGAGAAAGCCAGTCCATCCCAAGAATTAGATCAATATCAGAGTCACCAAGAACAATTGGTTTAGCCAGAAATCTATAGTCGCCCATCTTGATAGAAAAATCCGGAACCATGTAGCTTGCGTTCATGCATTTACCCGGAGAGACAACTGCTAATGGTCTAGGAAAATCTTGGAAACACAACTCATGCTTAGATGCAAATGGTTTCGAGATGAAACTAAGAGATGCACCAGTGTCAAAAAGAACTTTTGCAGGAATATCATTAACAGGAAGATTACCCATGATCACGTCTGATGAATCCTCAGCCTGAGCTGCATTCATCATGTTGACCTTTGCAAACTTGGAATTATGCTTGACCACTGCATTGCTTGAAGACCTCACAGGAGGAGGAGGCGGAAGGCGCCTTTGGTTATGGCATTTGTTCGCATAGTGACCCTTCTGCTAGCGCTTGTTGCAGGTCACCTCTGAGAGCGGACGGTGATAAGGAGCATTTGACCTTGGAGCTTGAGGTGAGACTTGTTCGATAGATGGGTTGGGTGGGTGGGAAGATCCACATCCACCCGAGTTCTTCTATTTGATAAGGCTGACGGAACGGAGGAGGAGGAAGATAGAACTTTTGCTGCTTTGCTGCCACTTGAGAGGAAGAAGAAGACTGAGCTGCATCCCCGATTCTCTTCTTTGAAGCCTCACACTTGAGCTGAGCACCTTCTTGCTTGAGTGCCATATTGTAGAATTGATCAAAGCGAGTAGGCTCAAAAGAACAAGAGCTAGCTGCAGATCCTCTCTAAGGCCACCTCTGGCGATAGATCATACTTTTCTCATCAGAACGTCTTGTTTAGCTTAAACGAGCAAGTTTCAAATCTGTATGTTGTATTAGTACATCGACATGTTTCCTTGCTTGAGATTGCGGAACTCCTCACGCTTGCTCTCAACAACACTGGTAGGAATGTGGTGAGCTTTAATGTCCCGACAGAAATCAGTCCAAGTAATCACTCGACCACCTCTATAATCCTTGTATTGCTGGAACCAATCAGCAGCTTGATCCTTGAGCTGAAAAGACGCGAACTTGACGTAGTCCTCAGGTCTGACATTGCTGCATTCGAAATGCTTGTTGATATCCACGAGCCAATCGTCGGCGTCTGTGGCCTCGGCACAGTAGCTGAAAGACTTCGGCTGGTTTGCAAGGAACTGGTTGAGGGTAGGAAACTGTGGCTGATGATAGAACTGCCCTTGACCTTGATTCCCTTGATTTCCTTGTCCTTGGTTACGCTCTTGCATCAGCTGGATCAACAACTGAGCGTTGGCGTTTGTGGTTGCCATCAAAGTTTGCCATGCCTCCGGAGGCGGAGGTGGAGGTGGAGGGTTCGCCTGACTCCCATCACTGCGTTCCAGATTCTGACGCGTTGGCGTAGCCATCCTGAAGAGGGTGACATCCGTTAGCATCTTGATAGACAGATAGACAAGTTGAAACAACGGATAGAAATTGCAACATATAGTCTTCACAATAAACATTCGAACAGGGATGAACGAATGAATTCCAAAGTAAACATCACGTTCATTAAGGTGAGAAGCCACTTGATAAGAGATTGATGAATAAAAATAAAAACAAGGTATGAATGGAACAAATAAGTGGTAAGGATTACCCAATCACAAACCAAATATCTGCGGAAGAAGTGCTAGAGCTACTTGAATCCCACCTATAAACTCCCGAAACTTTCCGGTTATGCAATCAGGTGTTGGGGATACAGGGGAAGCAACATATCTCACCCAAACTAACAATCCCTACATCCAGCTGTATCCATCCTTCAACACATAACCAAGAAACCTTCGGAAATCGTGTACCTCAACCTTGAAAAGCATCCGTTATGCGAGTCATGGCAATACTCCGTACTCACCTCGAAGATTGGGTTAGCGGGGTTATCTCACCAACGAACTGCATAAAAGAGATTTTCGATGTCGTACTAAACTCGGGTATTCCAGAACTGCAACAATAAAATTATGACGACAACACCTCGAGCTCAACTCCCGGGACACCTCCACTAAAAAACCCCGCGACGGGAGGCACCAAGACAATGTTGTCATCATAAAACCATCGAACGATTCTAAGATACCAGCGTGATCCTAAAAATTTTTTAGTGAAATTTGAGAAGAGAAGAGTCAAAACTCTCGTCGGGAGACCTCACCGAGCGGCGAAGGGGACCGAGGAGTAAAAGAATTCTAACTCTCCGATATATATAATCCTAAATGACCCAAAACATTTTTCTAGACACAACTCGCCGCTAAAACAATCAAGCAAAGGGGGCTCCTAAGGTCGGGGATGGCTCGATTACCAACATAGCGCCTCGATGCGGCTATATCTCCCACGTGTCGAAGCACGACTTAGAGGCATAACCGCATTGAAAGCAATGTCGCAAGTGAGGTAATCTTCGCACAATCCATGTAATACATAAGGGAAAAGAGATACATAGTTGGCTTACAGTCGCCACTTCACACAATACATAAATAAACATCCATCATTCAGTTTACAAACAAGGTCCGACTACGGAACCAAAATAAAAGAAGACTATCCCAAATGCAACACAGATCCCCGATCGCCCCAACTGGGCTCCACTACTAATCGTCTGGAAATGAAACATAGTAACGACCAAGGGCCTCATCAAATTCCCACTTCAGCTCGGATTCGCCCTCTGTATTTGGTATCATCGGTACCTGAATCGTTTTAGTAGAATCTGTGAGCCACGGGACTCGTAAATCTCACACCCCGAGATCAAGACTATTTAAGCTTAAGGAAGGCTGGTGTAAAAGGAGGAGCTGCGAGAAGCGTATCATCACGACCGGTTTTCCGATAAAAATATTTATTGAAAAGCCAATCTTGTTACCCCAGTTTTTGAGAAGTACTCCTCACCGGTAGACAAATTCTTGATCAAGAAGCCAAGAGCATAAAATATATCTGAGGGCTGAGCCAAGGATGCTCAACAAATTTATTACAAGCGCCAATAATTATACATAATGGCGGGTATAACACAAGGGTGAGGTGGCATACTCGACTCGAACTAAATCTGGCGGTGGTGGTATATCACGGAGAAGTGATATGCTCAACTAGCATCTCATCGGCGCCGAGGTGAGGCTCGGTGAATTTATTTGGGTAGCGAAGCGGATATAGTACAATGACCAAAACCAAGGGTCGACGGGATCGACCGACTCCTCTAGGCGCCGGACTCGCTATCGAACTCTTCATCCATGAGATCGCTTTCACAAGATCCGCCAAATCAACAAGCCGTGAGTACTTTAAAAGTACTCGCAAGACCGCTCAGACGTAAGATATAACAAATGCATGCATGAAATGCGATCGATAAATACACCAATGCATGAACAGTATATTAGCATACGGAATAAATAAAAGGGGAAACGGCGGTAGTCCGCCGAAAATCCCAACAACATAAACAAAATGAAACCCGATCGGTGTCCGGCGACGCTCGAAAGGTAAATAAATAAATAGAAGGAAAGAAATGCCACGATCGGGCGTCGAGCGACGCCACATAAAGGGCTTTAAAAGAAATGCCACGGATCGGGCGTCGAGCGACACCGCATAAAGGGCTTTAAAAGAAATGCATGATCAAGGCCCGAGCGACGCCACATAAAGGGCTTTAAAAGAAATGCCACGGTCGGGCGTCGAGCGACACCGCATAAAGGGCTTTAAAAGAAATGCCATATCAAGCGTCTGAGCGACACCGCATAAAGGGCTTTAAAAGAAATGCCACGATCAAGCGTCGAGCGACACCGCATAAAGGGCTTTAGAAGAAATGCCACGATCAAGGCGTCGAGCGACACCGCATAAAGGGCTTTAAAGGAAATGCCACGGTCAAGGCGTCTGAGCGACACCGCATAAAGGGCTTTAAAAGAAATGCTACGGTCAAGGCGTCGAGCGACACCGCATAAAGGGCTTTAAAAGAAATGCCACGGTCGGGCGTCGAGCGACACCGCATAAAGGGCTTTAAAGGAAATGCTACGGTCGCAAGGTCTCGAGCGACACCGCATAAAGGGCTTTAAAAGAAATGCCACGGTCAAGGCGTCGAGCGACACCGCATAAAGGGCTTTAAAGGAATGTAACAACACTCATAACAAAAATTCAGCTCATAATAATAAACGGGTTAGCACATCACAAGAATATCCCATTAAATCGCACTTAGTACTCATGAACTTTCTCGGGGTTTTCGTCATCAACAAACACTTGTCGGGATAAGAATAGTATAGAATTTGATGATGATAAGATGATTCAAAGGAGTTTTGACTCGCAGAGCTTGTACTAAAATCACCCACAGTCAACGGATTTCGTAGTCACGAAGGACTAGTTCCGTCACGGTATTTCGAAGAAAACACAGCGATCCAAGACACACCCATCATACTTCTCGATGTCGTCGAACCACCCGCACATCGCTCAAGAAAAACTTTTGAGACGGGAGATCACAATCTCGAATAGCATGGGATCGAATTTATATCGCGCTCTAAGGGTGCCCCTCTCGGTCCCAACCGAAACACCCATGCCCCCGACGGATGGTGGCTTTAA
Source organism: Aegilops speltoides (assembly GCA_021437245.1). Lineage (NCBI taxonomy): Eukaryota > Viridiplantae > Streptophyta > Magnoliopsida > Poales > Poaceae > Aegilops > Aegilops speltoides. The sequence goes on along the minus strand of CM038144.1, from coordinate 180,530,575 downwards.
TCCAGGCCATGGAACCATCATCCCGCCTCTCCTTTTGGTGTGTACCAGAAAGCGGTTTGCAACTTATTATGCCATATTCCTTGCGGAAAACATGTGGTAGTACGAGAGTGGCGAAGGAATCGAACCGTCTGGGTTGATTCGAAGTAAAGAGATGTGTGGCGAAGACCGCATGCTACAACACTGCCATCTTACCCATACTCATGCCAACACATGGCCATGCACCTCCATACACCACAAGTATGGATCAATGAAATTACATGTCTCCACATGCATGAATAATAACCTCCATCGGTATGCTCACCAACATGCTATGAAACTACTTACATGCAAACATGCCAAACACTCATCATATCAAAAGTCTCAACATGCTTGCCTGGTTCAGAGTAGTCGGAGCCTAGCTCGGTGAAGTTCGCGGCTCGTCACCTCCTTGGTATCTACGGTATAACGAGAAAATATACGCGCTATCGTGAATACGGAAGGTGCACAAAATTATCTCAAATAATTTTCAAATAAATCTGATAAAAAACTAGACAAAATTTCAAAGAGGACAGAAAAAGAATCAATCAAAATATGCTTCGATAAAAAGTTATTAGGGTTTTTGTCCAGGACCCATCTCGTAATGAAACGAAACTTCCTGTGGTTTTTATTGCAAAAACAGAAAACGTTTCAGATTAGAATCGCCCGGCTCAGAGGAGAAAACGATTCGGCAAAAGACGTTAGAAAACGGTTCGCTTAAAAGCGAGCAGAGAGGCCGACGGGCGGGTCCCACCCGTCGAGTTCAAATTGAAAAGGCGCGTCGGGCTCGTTGGCGCCGAGAGTCATGATGATCGCCGGCGGCGATCCACGGCGAGGTAGGGTGATCGGGAGTACCAGCGTGTTCAGGTGCCATTCGCGTCGGTTGGTGGTGGTGGTGGTCGCGGCGAGCACCACGCCGACGGTGGCTCTGCCCGCGGACGGCGATTGGGCGAGATGAAGCTCACGGAGAGGGCTGCAATGATCAAATTGACGAGGGGTTAGGGATATGGTAGCTAGAGAGGAAGCTGGACGGAGTTAGGGCATCGGAGACGGCCTCACTGCAGCGAATCGAGCTGGAGCCCGAGGCGGAACGGGCGGCCGGAGTTGGGGAGGAGACCTCCTCGAGGTCCTCCTAGTGGCCCGTGAGGTGTAGGTGGAGTGTAGTGAGCGTGCGTGCTCGAGAGGGGACTCGGGGTCTCTTTTATAGGCGACCGAGGCGGTTGCCGCGAACAGGATAAGTCCGGCGAGGGATTACTGGCGGAGCAATGGCTGGACAGGTGTTTAGGAGTTGGAGCGTTGTCGTTGTTGCCACCGAGCTGATTTGGTGCCGTGGCGTCGAGTTTGGCTTGCCGAGGTGGAGTTCGACGGAACGGGCAAAGGCGGGCACGCCGGCGGCGAGGAGCGCGCCTGTGCTTGCCGGGCCACGACGACGGTGCAGCGGGGTGTCTTTGGCGTGCATGAGGCCACGCGGAGAGCGAGAAGCAATGGGCGGCGCAGAAGCGGCGTTGCGGGCGTGTGTCTTCTCTCCCGTTAGCGCCACGGGTGGCGTTGCCGCCGTGGGACACGCCGCTGAAGGGCTGTGGTGCTCCGGCGCCGAAGCCGCCAAGCGTGCGTGCAAGGCTGCGGACAAGCGAGCGAGCGGACGAAAGCAACGTGCAAAGGCCTGATACCCTTGTGACTCAAACTGCCGGATGAAAAATGACACCGCAAACTGAATTTCTGCAGTGTTTGAACAAAGGCACGCCGGTGTTCGACGAATGATTACGCTTGTAGGAATTTTTCCTTGGGCTGATTTTTGGTGGAGTGGCTCCTCAATGTCCCAAATGGGCTGCCTGATTTTGGTGGAATTTTTGGAGGAGTGTAGGTATGAATTTCACCAAGTTTGGCAAATCTGGTCCAAACTTGCAGAGAGTGTAGTTTGAAAAATTTGAAAAGAAGATGAGTGGATCAAGATGGTCCTGGGTTGTGAGTACAAAGGACTAGCCAAGAGAGTTGGTTTGAGATCAAAACTCACAAGAAAAGGGACACTTGCTTTGTAAATGGTTCAGGCTCAAAATAATTATCAGAAAAGATTTGAGAGAAGAACTAATTCAAATAAAATCCAAAACTTGTTTGGATGAGTTGGGATAGTGAACTTAAGTTCTTGGCAAGGAGGAGAGGAGGTTTTGGAGTGGTTTTACCACATGGGTAAAATACTGAGTCATGGATGGTTAAGAAAAGAAAGGTGACCCTAAATCTTTTTCTTTGAAATATGAAAGAAGATAAACTCCAAAAATCCAATTTTTGGAAGGAAACAACAGAGGGGTATATTTAAAGGATCAAACCTAAGGTTTTGAAGAAGAAAACAGAGATGACAAACTTGCCAAAGAAAAGAAGTTAAAGAGAATAGCCTTTTTACGAAAAAGAAAATAAAAGGCCTTTCTTAAAGAAAGAAAGAAACCAGCAATGTTTTTGCTAAAAACCAAATAAAATTTTGGAGTGTCACAACACCTACCCCCTTAGGAAAAATCTCGTCCCCGAGATTTCAGCTGATCCTTAAATAAGTGTGGATGTTCCGTCCGAAGAAAATCCTCTCTTTCCCAAGTTGCTTCATTCTCGGTGTGATTGCTCCATTGGACTCTGAAAAACTTGATGGTTTTTCGTCGAGTTCTTCTTCAGACTCCTCTAATATTCTTCTTGGATGTTCCCGATAGGTGAGATCTGGTTGTACGTCAATGTTCTCGTGGGATACTTGTTTCTCGGGTTGCTCACGATTTCCTTAATTGTGAGACGTGGAATACGCTAGGACGTCGGATAATTCTTTGGGCAAGTCTAGTTGGTAGGCTACCTTGCCTCTTCGTGCCACTATACAAAATGGTCCGACAAACCTTGGTGCTAGCTTTCCTTTGACCACGAACCGTTGCAGGCCTCTCATAGGGATACCAGAGGTATACATAATCGCCGGCTCAAACCGACCTCTCGATGCTTTTGATTGTAATAACTCTTACATCGGCTTTGAGCGGTCTTGAGTCGGTCCCTCGATTAGCCCGACTTTTCCTCGGCTTCTTTGAGCATGTCTGGGCCAAGATACGATTATCTCCGGTTTGACCAATTTAGCGGGTACGCATCTCCGTCCGTAGAGGGCTTCAAAAGGTGCCATTTGCAAGCTGGCACTCGGTAATGTTGTTGTATGCGAACTTCGGCATATGGCAAGCTTTCTTCCCAGCTGGTCCCATAGGTGAGGACACATGCTCTTAGCATGTCTTCTAGTATTTGGTTTACGCGTTCTGTTTGTCCATCGATGCAGGGATGGTATCTTTGTCATCAAGGCCGTTGAGTTCCCGAGCCTGTTGTAAGTGCTCCCAAAATCTCGAGACTAACCGAGTGCCTCTGTCCGATATTATTGTTTTAGGGACTCCATGCAAACAAACTATACGGGCAAGATAAATCTTGGCAAGCTTCGAGTGGTGTGGGTTGTTTTCTTTGGAATGAAATGTGCCACCTTGGTTAATCTGTCGCTGATGACCCATATGGCATCACTTCGCGTTGTGACCGAGGTAGTCCGACAATGAAGTCCATCCCTATTTCATCCCATTTCCACTCGGGTATTTTATTCGTTGCGATGAGACCGGCTGGTCTTTGATGTTCAGCTTTTATGCGTTGACAAGAATCGCAACATGCAATGAAAGTGGCTATATCCTCTTCATACCGTGCCACCAAAATCTTTCCTGAATATCCTTATACATTTTGGTTCCTCCGTGGTGGATCGAATATGGAGCGGTGTGGGCTTCACTAAAATTTGATGTTTGAGGTCCTCTATATTTGGCACGCAGAGTCATCTCCGCACTATAAGGTTCCTTCATTGTCTATGATGAATTCGAGGCCTTGCCCATTTTTACCTTTATTTTTATGCCCTCGATGTGGGGTGTTTATCTTGAGCTTCTTTGATTTTCTCCACAAGGTTGGGTTGAATTTCCAAATTTGTTATGGTGCCTCCGTGACCATTACCAAGTTGAGTTTGGTAAATTCTTGTTGGAATTCAGGTCTCAAACACAGCAGGTTGTTGTTGTCGGATGGGGTTCCGACTAAGAGCATCTGCCACAACATTTGCCTTCCCGGATGATAGTGAATACCTACATCGTAATCTTTTACCAATTCCAACCAGCGCCGCCAGAATTGAGTTCGGCTGTGTAAAAATATACTTGAGGCTTTTATGGTCCGTATATATTTCACAACGATTCCCCAGTAGGAAGTGCCTCCATTCCTTGAGTGCATGTATGACTGCTGCCAATTCTAGGTCATGAGTGGGATAATTTTCCTCGTGTTTACGAAGTTGCCTTGAAGCGTATGCAACAACTTTGCCCTCTTGCATTAGTACGCATCCGAGACCCTTTCGGGACGCATCACAATATACTTCAAAATTCTTGTGTATGTCTGGCACAATTAATACCGGTGCTGTCGTTAATTTCTTCTTTAGTTCTTGGAAACTTTTCTCACAGGCTTCAGTCCACTCAAATTTCTTGTCTTTTTTGAGTAACTGCGTCATTGGCTTGGCTATGGTGGAGAATCCCTCAATAAATCTGCGGTAATATCCTGCCATTCCCAGGAAACTTCGTACATCTGTTACATTGGCAGGTGGCTTCCAACCAATTACGGCCTTGACTTTTTCTGGGTCCACGGCAATACCTTCTTGATTTAATACGTGGCCCAAAAAGCCTACCTGTCTTAACCAAAATTCACACTTGCTGAATTTGGCGTACAATTTATGTTTTCTGAGTTCCCTAACACAATCTCGAGGTGTTCGCATGCTCTTAGGTGTCTTGAATATATCAAAATATCGTCAATGAATACCACAACAAACTTGTCCATAAACTTCATAAATACTTTGTTCATGAGGTGAACAAAATATGCGGGGCGTTGTCATTCCAAATGGCATTCTTGTGAACTCATACAGTCCAGATCCGGAGGTGAAAGCTGTCTTGGGGATATCCTCTGTGCGCACCTTTAATTGATGGTAACCTGATCTTAAGTCAATTTTTGAGAAGACCACGGCTTGAGCGAGCTGGTCAAATAAATCATTTATTCTTGGCATTGGGTATTTGTTCTTGATTGTGACCATATTAAGTGCTCGGTAGTCTACACACAATCTCGGTGTTCCATCCTTCTTTTGGCAAATAAAATTGGTGAACCCCAAGGAGGAGCTGGCTCAGATATATCCTTTGTCTAGTAATTCTTTTATTTGCTTCTTCAATTCTACCAACTCGGATGGTGCCATTCGTATGGTTTCTTGTATATGGGGTGGTTCGGTGCTAGCTCAATGCTGAATTCTATTTCCGATCTGGTGGCATGCCCGTAATTCTTCGAAATACGCCCGAAATTCACACACCATCGAACTTTGTTTAGTTCGAAATGTCCACTTTATTCAATCTTGGTTGCCGAGATATTTTTCTGTCTTGGGCAGAAACTCTTACTGTTTTCCCGAGGTGATGAGTGAGAATTACGGATCGGTTGAAACAGTCAATAAAACCTTTGTTGGTGGTTAACCAATCCATCCCTAGGATGACGTCCAGTCCATTGTTTTCCAAAACAATGAGATTTGCGTGGAACTCTAATCCTTCAAACTTAATAACCACACCTTGACAGTAACTCTGAGTAACTTGCTGATTTCCAGGGGACTTGATGATCATCGATTTTTCCAAAGGAAGCATCGAAAAATTATTTTCAAAGCAAAACCTTTCGAATGAATGAGTGAGAAGCTCGAATCAAACAAAACCATGGCAGGTATTGTGTTGACAGAAACGTGCGAGTCACGATATCCGGGTATTTCGGCTTCCTCTCGGGGTCACGTGGTTCGATGACCCTTCTGTGGTTGTTATTGGGGTTGAAATTGTTTCGCAGGTGCTGAATTATTGCCACCGTTGTTCGCTTCGGGTTGAGTTCCTTGGTTTGGGGCATTGCTTGGCATAATGCCCTTCCTCTCCAAAGCGTAATAAGTAACGCTCGGGCGATATGTGAACTCCTTGTCCCTTGCATGAAAATTTTTGATTGGGCGTGAGACGCTTGTCGTGGATTTGTGCGCCCCACCTTTCTCGAAAATCTATCTTGCTTCGATGGTTGCGAGCATGGTTTGTCCGGGTCCTTTTTCGCTATGAAATCTTCCAAGCGCGTCTCTCATTTTCCGTGGTAATGGCTTTATCCACCAGTGTTTTAAAATCTGGAAAAGTGTGTACAACCAGTTGGCATTTAAGTGCGGGCGCTAGACCGTCAAGGAATTTTTCCATCTTCTTGCTTTCGGTCATACGCTCTTCATTGGCGAAGGGACAATAAAGTGAATCGACCATTGTAATCGACATCGTCATATTCCTTTGTTTGAGGTCATCGAACTCTCTCTTCTTGATTTTCATAATACTCTTGGGAATGTGTGCACCACTTAAAACCTTCCTTGAAATCATCGAGGTTATATTATTTTCATTGGGATGCATGTGCAGGAAATTTTCCCACCAAGCGGCTGCTCTGTGAGATAGTGCGGTGCATATAATACTTTTTCCTGGTCTGAACATCTTGCAATATTTAATTTTCTCTCCATATCTCAAGCCGTCCTCGGCTTCAAGAGGTTTGTCAAGATGAGAAAATGTCCGAGGACGGTCTTACGTAATTCAGATAATTTGGAATCTGCGGATATCGCCCATGGTGATTTCCCATGTTGAAAACTTGGTTCATCATTTCTCGATGTTGTTGCTGACTTTGTTCAAAAAGGCGGCACATTTGAGAAAGTGCCGCTTCAACGCCTGCTGACACGATCGTCCTTGCGTGTTATCGTTGTATGCGTTGAGTGTCACAATTTTCCTCTGGCGGAGCTGGCATGGAGCGCGCCCAAGGACGAGACATTTTTCACTGGGGATACATTTTGTAAAACCCATAAGAACAAACAGAAAAGAGTCGCCAAAATTTAAATCCATAAATTCACTGGGTTTTCAAATAAGAATAAAATGCCAAGACAACACAAAGAAACAAAAGATTTGCGCACGGAGAAGAACTGCTCATTACGTATCTTACACGCGGTCGATAATTATACAATACATCACTCGGGATAGGCGTACATAATCCCGACATGTTATTTAGGCTAGTGCACTTCTCCACTTCCTACATGATGCATAAACAGGCTACTTCTCACAACCTATGTACATATACACATATCGCATAAGCGGCATCTCGCATGTCGGTTAAGCGTGCTCACCGGAGATGTTGACGATCTCCTTGGCTCGCCAAGGGTGAGGCGAAGAGAGGTCGGGAGTCGACCTCCTCCTCACTAATAGGCTCCAGACGTGGAGTGCTGCGCTGAGAAGGTGGAGCGGGTGCGAGGTGGAGCAACACGAACGAGGATGGGCGCAAAGGTTGGTGTAGCACGGTTGGAGTGGCGCGATGACTTGGTTGAATTCCTCGGTGGTAGGCGGCGACGACTCGGTGCATAGGATCTTGAGGACGAGACAAACGTCGATGGCGGTGCGGTGTGCAGGAGCTCCCTCTGTTGGCGGCACAGCCATGGACTGAGTCCATGCGGCAGCCACGAAGTCGCCCACCAAATTGTCGAATGCTGCCTCCAGGCCCGGAGATACTCAATAAGCATCTCAAAGGCCTCGCCCCGTTCTCCTCCGGGACAGAGAATGCATAGTGACAGTGTAGGGCACATGGCATGGGAGGTAGCGGTAACGACGAGTCTTCATTGAGGGAAGGACATCCACGAGGCGAGCTATCGCCTCACGGGCTGCCATCTGCATAGCATGCTTCTCCGTAGGCATGGCTCTTCCCACAAACCGAAGCGTCGTAACTCAACACGCCTCCCTTGAATTGCACCGCTGCTTTGGTGCATGGTCGACTGTCGTTGACCTTGTGCTGGTAGAATGTGAAAGCTGGGCGACAGATGGCCCCATCGCGACTGAACGACGCAGAGAGAAGCTTGACGAACCCATCGGGCACGCTATAACATCGAGACTCGCAGCCGTCGTCAGCCATCTACAACAGCAGGCTAAAATTCTGAAAGGTCAGATCATAAATTTATGCTGACTGTCAGAAAGAATGTCTACGATTGTAAAAAAAAAATAAGACAAGACAATACTGTGCTAATCACCGATTAGCGATCGCACCTAGTGGCTTCCTACAGTCAGCCTGGCTCTGGTACCAAGCTTGTCACGACCGGTTTTCCGATAAAAATATTTATTGAAAAGCCAATCTTGTTACCCCAGTTTTGAGAAGTACTCCTCACCGGTAGACAAATTCTTGATACAAGAAGCCAAGAGCATAAAATATAATACAGGGCTGAGCCAAGGATGCTCAACAAATTTATTACAAGCGCCAATAATTATACATAATGGCGGTATAACACAAGGGTGAGGTGGCATACTACCGACTCGAACTAAAGCTGGCGGTGGTGGTATATCACGGTGAGAAGTGATATGCTCAACTAGCATCTCATCGGCGCCGAGGTGAGGCTCGGTGAATTTATTTGGGTAGCGGAAGCGGATATAGTACAATGACCAAAACCAAGGGTCGACGGACTCGACGGGACTCCTCTAGGCGTCGGACTCGCTATCGAACTCTTCATCCATGAGATCGCTTTCACAAGATCCGCCAAATCAACAAGCGGTGAGTACTTTAAAAGTACTCGCAAGACCGTTCGGACGTAAGATATAACAAATGCATGCATGAAATGCGATCGATAAATACACCAATGCATGAACAGTATATTAGCATACGGAATAAATAAAGGGGAAACGGCGGTAGTCCGCCGAAAATCCCAACAACATAAACAAAATGAAACCCGATCGGTGTCCAGGCGGCGCCCGAAAGGTAAATAAATAAATAGAAGGAAAGAAATGAAATGCCACGGGCCCGAGCGACGCCACATAAAGGGCTTTAAAAGAAATGCCACGGTCAAGGCGTCGAGCGACACCGCATAAAGGGCTTTAAAAGAAATGTTGCGATCAAGGCGTCGAGCGACGCCACATAAAGGGCTTTAAAAGAAATGCCACGGTCAGGCGCCCGAGCGACACCGCATAAAGGGCTTTAAAAGAAATGCTACGATCAAGGCGTCGAGCGACACCGCATAAAGGGCTTTAAAAGAAATGCTACGGTCAAGGCGTCGAGCGACACCGCATAAAGGGCTTTAGAAGAAATGCTACGGTCAAGGCCCGAGCGACACCGCATAAAGGGCTTTAAAGGAAATGCTACGATCAAGCGCCCGAGCGACACCGCATAAAGGGCTTTAAAAGAAATGCTACGATCAAGGCGTCGAGCGACACCGCATAAAGGGCTTTAAAAGAAATGTTACGGTCAAGGCGTCGAGCGACACCGCATAAAGGGCTTTAAAGGAAATGCCACGATCAAGGCGTCGAGCGACACCGCATAAAGGGCTTTAAAAGAAATGCCACGGTCAAGGCGTCGAGCGACACCGCATAAAGGGCTTTAAAGGAATGTAACAACACTCATAACAAAAATTCAGCTCATAATAATAAACGGGTTAGCACATCACAAGAATATCCCATTAAATCGCATTTAGTACTCATGAACTTTCTCCGGGTTTTCGTCATCAACAAACACTTGTCGATAAGAATAGTATAGAATTTGATGATGATAAGATGATTCAAAGGAGTTTTGACTCGCAGAGCTTGTACTAAAATCACCCACACCAACGGTTTCGTAGTCACGAAGGACTAGTTCCGTCACGGTATTTCGAAGAAAACACAGCGATCCAAGACACACCCATCATACTTCTCGATGTCGAACCACCCTGCACATCGCTCAAGAAAAACTTTTGAGACGGGAGATCACAATCTCGAATAGCATGGGATCGAATTTATATCTGCGCGCTCTAAGGGTGCCCCCTCTCGTCCCAACCGAAACACCCATGCCCCCGACCGGATGGTGGCTTTAATCCAGGCCATGGAACCATCATCCCGCCTCTCCTTTTGGTGTGTACCAGAAAGCGGTTTGCAACTTACTATGCCATATTCCTTGCGGAAAACATGTGGTAGTACGGAGTGAAATCGAAAGGAATCGAACCGTCTGGGTTGATTCGAAGTAAAAGAGATGTGTGGCGTAAGACCGCATGCTACAACACTGCCATCTTACCCATACTCATGCCAACACATGGCCATGCACCTCCATACACCACAAGTATGGATCAATGAAATTACATGTCTCCACATGCATGAATAATAACCTCCATCGGTATGCTCACCAACATGCTATGAAACTACTTACATGCAAACATGCCAAACACTCATCATATCAAAAGTCTCAACATGCTTGCCTGGTTCAGAGTAGTCGGAGCCTAGCTCGGTGAAGTTCAGCGACTCTCACCTCCTTCGATATCACGGTATAACGTAAAATATACGCGCTATCGTGAATACCGGAAGGTGCACAAAATTATCTCAAATAATTTTCAAATAAATCTGATAAAAACTAGACAAAATTTCAAAGAGGACAGAAAAGAATCAATCAAAATATGCTTCGATAAAAAGTTATTAGGGTTTTTGTCCAGGACCCATCTGTAATGAAACGAAACTTCCTGTGGTTTTTATTGCAAAAACGAAAACGTTTGATTAGAATACGCCGGCTCAGAGGAGAAAACGATTTCGCAAAAGACGTTAGAAAACGGTTCGCTTAAAAACGAGCAGAGAGGCCGACGGGCGGGTCCCCCCGTCAGTTCAAATTGAAAAGGGGCGTCGGGGCTCGTTGGCGCCCGAGAGTGATGGTCGCCGTGGCGATCCACGGCGAGGTAGGGTGATCGGGAGTACCAGCGTGTTCAGGTGCCATTCGCGTCGGTTGGTGGTGGTGGTGGTCGCGGCGAGCACCACGCCGACGGTGGCTCTGCCCGCGGACGGCAGTCGGGCGAGATGAAGCTCACGGAGAGGGCTGCAATGATCAAATTGACGAGGGGTTAGGGATATGGTAGCTAGAGAGGAAGCTGGACGGAGTTAGGGCATCGGAGACGGCCTCATCGCAGCGAATCGAGCTGGAGCCCGAGGCGGAACGGGCGGCGGAGTTGGGGAGGAGACCTCCTCGAGGTCCTCCTAGTGGCCCGTGAGGTGTAGGTGGAGTGTAGTGAGCGTGCGTGCTCGAGAGGGACTCGGGGTCTCTTTTATAGGCGACCGAGGCGGTTGCCGCGAACGGGATAAGTCCCGCGAGGGATTCTGGCGGAGCAATGGCTGGACAGGTGTTTAGGAGTTGGAGCGTTGTCGTTGTTGCCACTGAGCTGATTTGGTGCCGGCGCGCCGAGTTTGGCTTGCCGAGGTGGAGTTCGACGGAACGGAGCAAATCTTGGCACGCCGGCGGCGAGGGCGCGCTACTGTGCTTGCCGGGCCACGACGACGGTGCAGCGGGGTGTCTTGGCGTGCATGAGGCCACGCGGAGAGCGTGAAGCAATGGGCGGCGCAGAACGGCGTTGCGGGCGTGTCTCGCCTCTCCGTTAGCGCCACGGGTGGCGTTGCCGCCGTGGGACACGCCCGCCGAAGGGCTGTGGTGCTCCCGACGCCGGAAGCCGCCAAGCGTGCGTGCAAGGCTGCGGACAAGCGAGCGAGCGACGAAAGCAACGTACAAAGGCATGATACCCTTGTGACTGAAACTGCCGGATGAAAAATGACACCGCAAACTGAATTTCTGCAGTGTTTGAACAAAGGCACGCCGGTGTTCGGCTGTAATGATTCGGCTTGTAGGAATTTTTCCTTGGGCTGATTTTTGGTGGAGTGGCTCCTCAATGTCCCAAATGGGCTGCCTGATTTTGGTGGAATTTTTGGAGGAGTGTAGGTATGAATTTCACCAAATTTGGCAAATCTGGTCCAAACTTGCAGAGAGTGTAGTTTGAAAAATTTGAAAAGAAGATGAGTGGATCAAGATGGTCTGGGTTGTGAGTACAAAGGACTAGCCAAGAGAGTTGGTTTGAGATCAAAACTCACAAGAAAAGGGACACTTGCTTTGTAAATGGTTCAGCTCAAAATAATTATCGAAAAAGATTTGAGAGAAGAACTAATTCAAATAAAATCCAAAACTTGTTTGGATGAGTTGGGATAGTGAACTTAAGTTCTTGGCAAGGAGGAGAGGAGGTTTTGGAGTGGTTTTACCACATGGGTAAAATCTGAGTCATGGATGGTTAAGAAAAGAAAGGTGACCCTAAATCTTTTCTTTGAAATATGAAAGAAGATAAACTCCAAAAATCCAATTTTGGAAGGAAACAACAGAGGGTATATTTAAAGGATCAAACCTAAGGTTTTGAAGAAGAAAACAGAGATGACAAACTTGCCAAAGAAAAGAGAAGTTAAAGAGAATAGCCTTTTTCTGAAAAGAAAAATAAAAGGCCTTTCTTAAAGAAAGAAAGAAACCAGCAATGTTTTTGCTAAAAACCAAATAAAAATTTTGGAGTGTCACAGCGACTAGCATATATGGTTTCCATGCACGCAAAAGAGAGCGAGAAGAGAAGCAAGGCACGGTCGCGAAGCTAGTAGTGATCAAGAAGTGATCCTAAGCAACCTGCGTCAAACATAACTCCAACACCGTGTTCACTTCCCGGACTCCGACGACAAGAGACCATCACGGTTACATACACGGTTGATGTATTTTAATTAAGGTCAACTTCGGTTTTCTACAACCGGACATTAACAAATTCCCATCGCCTCATAACGCGGGCACGGCTTTGAAAGATAATACCTGCAGGGTGTCCCAACTTAGCCCATAACAGGCTCTCGCGATCAACGAAGGAATAGACCTTCACCCAAGACACTCCGATCAGACTCGGTATCCCGGTACATCAAGACATTTCGACAATGGTAAAACTAGACCAGCAAAGCCTCCCGAATGTGCCGACAAATCCCGATAGGAGCTGCACATATCTCTTTCTCAGGGCACACCGGACTGTCCAAACTTCCGATGGGCCATCCCAGAGTTGCCCCTGGTGGCCACCGGCGGCTGACAGGTTGGACCAACACTCACGACGAGCACTGGCCCGGGGGGTAAATAAAGATGACCCTCGGGCTCGCGAAAACCCAAGGGAAAAAGGCTTAGGTGGCAAATTGTAAAACCAAGGTTGGGCCTTGCTGGAGGAGTTTTATTCAAAGCGAACTGTCAAGGGGGTCCCATAAATCACCAGACCGCGTAAGGAACGCAAAATCAAGGAACATAACACCGGTATGACGGAAACTAGGGTGGCAAGAGTGGAACAAAACACCAGGCATAAGGCCGAGCCTTAAACCCTTTACCAAGTATATAGATGCATTAATTAAAACCATAGATATTGTGATATCCCAAAGTATCCGTGTTCCAACAAGGAACGAACTTCATCTTCACCTGCAACTAGCAACGCTATAAGAGGGCTGAGCAAAGCGGTAACATAGCCAAACAACGGTTTGCTAGGACATGGGTGGTTAGAGGTTTGACATGGCAAAATGGGTATGGTCATCTTGCCTGCAAGGTTCTCAGAGTTGTCGAAGGCTTGATCCTCGTAGGCGTTCTCAACAGGTTCCTCATTCACGTACTCGTCTCCCGGCTCTACCCAAGGCAAGAACACAAGCAATGGAACAACAATCAAACAAGGAGCAATGCACAAGCAATATGATGCAATACATGACATGCTATGCGAGATGTGATATGCAATGCATATGTGTGCTCCGGAAGGAAAATGATGAACTGGCATCAACTTGGCAAACCAAGTATGCCGCTGAAAGATGAGATGATTTGGGTGAAATCGATATAAAGATCACCGAATCGGATGCACGGTTTGCAAATGACAAGCAAAACAAGAATGACGCAAATCTGCGTTTAACAGCCCGATGCTACTTAGCACGCAACAAGAAACTATGCTACAGCACCCCAACATAAAAACAAAGCATATGGCAGTGATTTACAGGAGATGCTTAACAAAAGAGGAACACTGAACTACGGCTAAATCACATCATAACATGTTCAAACAAGCATGGTGAAAGTGCTAAAAAATATCAGGTTCACAGACTTGGTGAAAATACTAACATGCTAGGAATTAACATCAGGAAGGCATGTTTAGAGCAAGCAAACAACATGCTACAGGAACTTATAATAGCAAAACAAGGCATGACATGATTCTACTCAAAGCATATATCAATAGTCCCTTATCGACCATAAGCCAAAAGGACTAGAGGATATGATGGCACCCATGTAAACATAGCAAGTTTTATTACAGATTTCAGACTTAGCAGAAAAACTGGGCATGGCAAAAACAGATATCAAGTAGGCATGTTCGTGAGCTCGATGCACTCACTACAGAGCATCTCATGATAAACTAAGCATACACCCATCAAGAAGACATGTCATAGAAGCTATACATGGCAAGAACAACATCATAGCATACACGGATCAACTACAACGACCTCGTGAAAATTGGATCTCATGCAAACAATCTGCCAGGAAACATTTTCAAGAAAAAGTAGAGCACGAAAATGACATGCTAGACTACTCCATAAATGCCAACAAAGGCATAGATGGATAGAGCACATCCATATGTTCAAAACACCCTTACTGATCATGCTCAAAAAGGGCATAGATCTCTCTGTAACAACATGAACATATGGCCGAGGCGCAAGATTCTGGAACTACCGATCTGAAGCCCTCTTCCAACAGCATTTCGGGCATCAAGATGAGCTCAAATGCAAATGATGCAATGGAAAGAAATGATGTACTCTTCCAGACGAACAATTTGACATATTATACGCCCAAAACGGAGCAACGGGTGCGGAGATGTGATGCGATGAAAATGCAACAAAATCAACATAGATTTAGGACTTAGTGGAATTCGGGGTACGGGGAAAGTCAACCTAGGCAGTTTCCTGTAGATCGGATCTAGCCGGAGCGCTGTTCGGGGTCGCCGGAGGAGGGACCGGGCCGAGGAGGAGGTCGCCAGGCGGGCTGCCCGCCGGATTCGCCGGATCCGCGCGGTGGCGACGGAGGGCGGCGCGGCGGCTTTGGGCGGCGAGGAGGCGGCCGAGCGGCCGGGCGGCGGCGGCGGGCGGCGGCGCGGAGCTGCTGGGCGCGGGCTTGGCAGGGCTGGAGGCGGCGGCGCTGGCCGGCAGCGGGAGGCGACGGAGTGCCACGTGGCGAGACCGATCGGCGCGGGCGGGCGCGGACGTGTCCCAAGGGCGGATCTGGGATTTTAGGGTTTCAACCGGGATTTCTGGGGAGGGGTGTATATATAGGCATAGGGGGAGATAGGAGAGTCCAAATGGTGTGCGGTTTTCGCCCACACGATCGTGATCGAACGACCGAGAGCATGGAAGGGAGTTAGATGGGTTTTGGGCCAGTTTTGGAGGGTGTTGGGCTGCAACTTAAAAGAGGCCTTTATGGAGTGCGGTTAATCGTTGAGTACCAAACGAACTCCAAATGACCGAAACTTGACAGGTGGTCTACCGGTGCTATACCAGGGCCACTTGGCAAGGCTCGGTCCATTCCGAGAATGTTCAACACCCGCACACGGAAAAATGTAAAAGGGGACGCCGGGGAACATAGGAGTGCCGGATTGCAAAACGTACAACGGGGAATATGCTCGGAATCATGAGACGAACACGTATGCAAATGAGATGCACATGATGACATGATATGAGATGCATGACATGGACAAAATGCAAAACGAAAACAAAACCCAACCACGAAGGGAAATCATAGCACATATCCGAAAATGGCAAGAGTTGGAGTTACAAATATGGAAAGTTACATCCGGGGTGTTACAAAGGTCACGCTTCTCATCCAAAAGGCAAGAGCATCCTGACGTGCTTTTTCATTATCAGCTCAACATAAGCCGTGATAGAGGCAAAGGTGTCCCGATGTTTTGATGAGATGGTGGCTATCATTTTCTGTGGGAGTCGACCTTGACGATCTGACTACGAACGTGCGAGACGTCACGCCTTAGCAATCGCTAAACCAACTTCCAAGGGTTATTGACCACGCCGAAGCACGATCAACCTGACACAAGGGTCTGTTTCCTACGAGCAAACGAAGAACAAGAAAGAAACTGAGATTGCAATCTGGATAATGCAAATATAAGAGGAAAGATTTATTAATGAAGGTGGGGTTCTATGACGCCTTGGTCTGGTCGTCGAACACAAACGAAGTACGCGAAGTTGCAGCTATGGCGAACTTTTAATCTAAACAAAACCAAAAGTCTAAACGGTGCCCTAAGGGCTATATATATGGAGGAAGAGAGGGGAATTTCGTGGCCCTTGGTGGAGGGGTCCGAAACCAACCCTATCTCTTGTTTCCCCACACATACGGACTCTAAAAATAGCCTATACTTATGTATTTCGAAATTACATGGGCCTGGCCCAATAAAAAGGTGACGCAACACCTAGAATAGCCTCTGGACAAAATTTATGAAGTGGCATCTTGATGCAGAGCATCCCTCGCTCATCCCCATGGACGTATCTACATCTCCCTCAACACCACTTGGAACCATGACAAGAGCTAGAGCAAAGGCTATCGAAGATAAGGTGAACTCGCTCCTTTCCGAACTTCCTATCTCTACTCACGAGACTTGGCTACTACCTCGTATGGACACTCTGTGTGTGATCAGGTACCTGGAGGAGAGCCACAGGACAGCTACACCCAATGGCCAAGGTGGCAAGGACGCCAAGCATGGACACCACGAAGAAAGGCCGTTTGGGAAGCTACAGGCACCGGACGACCGGCCAGTCCCGGAAGTCCAAGCCCTGGGAGATGCTACAGCGAGGGAAGGAAGACGGGATAGAGCTACAGGCCATGGATGACCGGCCCTACCCGAACGTCCTGCGACTCCCAGGGCCACGGACGACCGACGCCATCCGGACGTCCGGCAAATGGGCACCCGAGAAGAAATTAACGGAAGACCGAAGCCACTGGATGACCGGGCGACCGGGACTGTCCCGAAGCCTCGGACGTCCGACGCCTTCCGGACGTCCGACACCTGAGTGACCGTAGCCACGGGCAAGAGCCCTTGTACCCCTTCACTTTGACTCCCATTTGCACTACGACTATAAATAGGTCTCTCCCACCTCCTAGCTAGGTTAGCATTGGTTTAGCTCATATTTGTGTGAGAGCCTTGCTCATCCACTTGGATACTTCTCCTCGGAGTTCACGACCTCTTCGGAGAAGATCCCCCAAGCGGATTCAAGACCCCTTTCTAGGGAAGACCATCAAGACCTCCGTACGGAGAAGAACGGTTCCTTTGTATCCTTACCTTTGTTGATTGTGGATCATGTGTTACTCTTTGTTTTCGGTGATCTATTACTTGTGTGATTGATTCCTTTCCGGTTTCATGATTCCCTCTTTGTTTTCCCGTGTTTCCCCTTTGTGCTTCCACGTGTTCTTCGTGATTCCCCGTAGGATCCACTCCAAATGTGCAAGATCGTCACCATAGGGTTTTGCCCTACATCATCTTGGTATCATGAGCCACGTTGATCATGTTTTGGGAGCCCCTACCCCGTGTTTTCTAGCTTGATTTTGTTGTTTTCGTCCTAAATCAGAAAATTCCCCACCAAAAATAGCCCCAAATTTTTTTGTGATTTGTTGGTGAGTTGATATTTTGTTGGATTTGGTTCATGGATTTGAGTTGCTACGTGTGGATCTATCTTTCCCCACCCTCCCCACCCTTTTCCATCCACCAATCCGCTCGATTTCGACCTCACCATCTCTATCCACCCCGAAATCGCACAGTTCATCCCGTGCCTGAATTTTGCACATGCACCGGACGAACGGACCCTGCCGGACATCAGACGACCGAACAACCGTAAAACCCGGACGTCCGTGAAACTCTGACAAAACTGAATTTTTTAGTTCGGCCACCACCACATCCCCACCTTCTACCACATCTTCCAAACCCACATACACCACCATCCTCCCCAATACCTCCGATGACGATTTTGACACATTTTGGTCCTTGAGATTTTGAGTTGTGGCTCCCGTGTCCTATTGTGTTTCGGCTATTTAGGTACGGTTCGGCTTCATCATCACCACGGCTCATCTTCGCAAGGGTCTCATCATCGCGAAGGACGGTAACTTCGACGACATCTTTGTCATACCTTGCAATTGCATTGATACCCCACATGGCCCTACTTTTGCATAGCTTACCCATCGAGACTAGCCATTGAGTATTGCCGGCAACGTGACTTGTGCACATTAGTGATCATACTCCATAGCATACATACCATACCATCGTGGTGCATATCTTGGCATCATCCTGTGTGTCACAAAGTTGTCATCGCATACACATTGCTATCTTGGTTCATGAAGTTTTGCATGAGAAAAGAGCTCAAAAGTGAAAGAGCCACCCAAGCTTTTAAGCAAAGAGGAAAGATAAGCAAAGAGCTTATGAGCAAGAACCATAGCATCATACTACATTAAGATTGCCATATAAGATCATCTTGGATCATAGCACCGAAATACCATACATATAGCATACTTGGGATAGAGATTGTTGCATTTTTGCCTAGTAGGTTGTGCACAAGTTCCGTATCCGCCTATTGTGCAATCGTGCTAGCGTCTCTCTAGTATTGTGCAACAAGAGCATTTTCGTGGGTTCCACATTTTGGCTCACTTTTGGTTTGCACAATCCCATCTATCTATTTGCGTGTGTGTTCCCGTGTTCCACCATTTGCTTGGTCTACTTGTTGCATTTGCAAATTTGTGAATCATTTCCAACATTATTGAAGCTCACTTACTATTGCATCAAATTTTATGCCACCATCCTAACCAAGCTCCACCATAAGCTTTTACTTGTGTAGGTGTGAGAACCGACAAGAATTGGTACCAATAGTGCTATTTCATTGTCCGCATTTGAGTGAACTTGATTCCTCTTCAACATCGGTCAAAGACATTGGTATAAGTTCTTCTCCTTCTACCACTCACATTTTGTTTGGAATGATGGATAGGCCAAGTACTTCTACCAACCCACTCTTCATCGAGCAAGATGACGACATGTCATCATACGTCACCAAGAGCCACCTCTTTGGTGCACAACGAGCGTTGCATCAAGAGCAACAATGTAACGCCCCGGATGTAGCTTTCCATATTCGTAACTCCAACTCCTGCCTTTTCCGGAGATGCGATATATTATTTTCTCCGTGGTTGGGTTTTTGTATTTTGTTTTGCATTTTGTTCATGTCATGCATTTCATCTCATGGCATCATGCACATTGCATCGGCATCGTTTTCATAAAACCTGCATCCGCTCGTAGTTCCCGCTTCTCCTCGTTGCCTTCGTTGTCCCTTTCGAGACCAACCGTTCTTTTGTTGTCCGACCGTTTGAACCTTTTGGCACCGTGCACCGACCCCCTCTTTCTTGCGTCCGAAAACCTCCCCTGAACCCGACCCGGGCAGTCATTACCGTTGGGTCCGGATCATCCCCTAACGTCTATAAAACATCTCCGTTTTTTTGTTGGACTCTCCTAAGCTATATTTCTCGACCGTTCAATTTTGATCAGAGGGTCCGATTAACCCCCTAACCAAAACCCACTTGCTATATAATTGGTCTAACCCTAATTTTTAGCAGGCATGTCCCATCCTTGCTATCCCGCGCCGCCACTCCACGAGTCCCCCTCGGGATCTCCCCTCCCGATCCCCCAACCAACCACCAGCCTGCTCCTTCCTCATTTTCCCCAGCCGGCCAATCCCCACCGAGATCCAGCTCCTCCAGCCACCACCAAATCCTCCTCCTGTCGCCTTCGTCTCCTTCAAGCAGCAGCGGCCCCGTGCGCCTTCGACCATGCCTAACCCCGAGCCGCTGCCTTCCCCTCGTTCCCCCGTGCAGACCAGGTCGCGACGCCCCTGCCCTTCATCTCTCCCTTCTGCTCAGTTCTCTCCTCCCCGTCACCTCTCTCTCCCTCTCCAGGAAACGCCATGGCTGCCTGAGTTCTTTCGCTCCGTCCCGGCGCCTAGATCCGTTGCGCCTCGGCCGTCCAACGCAGCCTGATCCGGTCATCTCCGATGCCGCCACGCTGCCGTTCCCTTGTCTCGTCTGCACCAAGCCCCGGAGCCGCCGTGCGTCCTCTCCTTCCCGCCCCGGCTGTCCCCGTCGCCAAGTCCTTGATCGAGCTCTGTTTCAGCGCCCTGTTTCTTCTGCATCAGGCCAGCGCTGCCCTCGTCATCGCGTTGTTCCTCTGCTCCAGCATGGACTGCAGCGCCAAGTCCCACTCGATCCGCCTCGCTCCGTTGACCGCGCCTCTGCCTCCAGATCCCCCCGGCCCAGCGCGCCTCCTCTCCAGCCGCGGCCTGCCAGCTCCTCCACCGAACCGGGCCAAGGCCCACTGGGTGAGGCCACACCCCCAGCGCCCCTTTATTTTTTCCCTCCTGTTGGGCCAAGCAGATTCAGCCCGCGTGTTTTTTTTCCTGCTACTGCGATTTTAACATTATCCATTGTATTACAGATTTGCAGAAAAGCCCTCATGTTCATGCATATCATAACTCAACAACCGTGCATCAGATTAAAATGATTTAAACATGTAAAATGCTTAGAATTTTGTGTAGTTTAATAATATGCCATTTTCATCCATGTTTAAAATGTTTAAAATTTTGTTTGTTTAAATTTGCTCAAATGCCATGTTAAAATGATTTAATTCATAACTATTTAACCGTAGCTCGGAATTAAATAAACTTTATATGTAAATGGGGTGAAAAAATGCATAGATTAATATGGTCCACTTTATTTTCCTGTTTAACAACTTTAAAATATGCTTTAGGGCAGAACAGTAGCAAATTCATCAATTGCATATGAGGATTTTCCGGAATTGTTGTTTGTTCTTCCGGCCTCATTTAAACTTGCCTAGTTAGGTAGTTTAATTATGCTTCACCCCTTGCCATGTTTAAAAACATTTAACATTGTTGTGTATCTAAACGGGAGAGAACTAAATAAATGTATGTGGTGTTTCGTCAATATGCAACTCGTTGCATATTGAGCTCCACTTAACTTGTAGTGTTGTTTGTTGCACTTTGCCATGACATGCCATGCCTCATTAAACCGGACATGCATCATACCTGTTTGTGCATCATGCCATGATTATGCCTGTGTGTTTACCATGTTGTTTGTTTCTTTTCCGGTGTTGTTCTTAGTTCCGGTAATGTTGCGATTGTGAGGATTCATTCGACTACTCCCGTTCGTCTTCTTCATGGACTCGTTCTTCTTCCTTGCGGGATTTCAGGCAAGATGACCGCTACCCTGGATCTCACTACTATCATTGCTATGCTAGGTGCTTCGTTCTATCGCTATGCTGCGCTACCTATTACCTAATTATCAAGCCATCCCAAATTGCCATGAACCCCTAACCTTTGACACCATTCCTAGCAAACCGTTGTTTGGCTATGTTACCGCTTTGCTCAGCCCCTCTTATAGCGTTGCTAGTTGCAGGTGAAGTTGAAGATTTCTCCATGGTGGACAGGGTTTTGTTGGGATATCACAATATCTCTTATATTATTAATGCATCTATATACTTGGTAAAGGGTGGAAGGCTCGGCCTTATGCCTGGTGTTTTGTTCCACTCTTGCCGCCCTAGTTTCCGCCATACCGTGTTATGTTCCCGGATTTTATGCTCCTAACGCGGTCGGGTGATTTATGGAACCCCCGACAGTTTGCTTTGAATAAAACTTGTCCAAGAAGGCCCAACCTTGGTTTTACCATTTGCCTCACCACCACCTATACCCTTCCCTTGGGTCGGCCAACCCAAGGGTCATCTTTATTTTAGCCCCCGGCCGGTGCTTGTCTAAGTGTTGGTCCGAACGAAAGCAACCTCTGGGGCCACCTCGTGGCAACTCGAGGGCTGGTTTTACTCGTAGCTTGACTTATCCGGTGTTGCCCTGAGAACGAGATATGTGCAACTCCTATCGGGATTGTCGGCGCATCGGGCGGCTTTGCTGGTCTTGTTTTACCATTGTCAAAATGTCTTGTAAACTGGGATTCCGAGACCGATCGGGTCTTCCCGGAGAAGGTCTATTCCTTCGCTGATCGCGAGAGCTTGTCATGGGCTTGTTGGGACACCCCGCAGGTATAAACTTTCGAGAGCCGTGCCATGCGGTTATGTGGCAGATGGGAATTTGTTAATGTCCGGTTGTAGATAACTTGACACCGATCCGAATTAAAATGCATCAACCACGTGTGTAGCCGTGATGGTCTCTTCTCGGCGGAGTCCGGAAGTGAACACGGTTTCGGGTTATGTTTGACGAAGTAGGTGTTCGGGATCACCTCTTGATCATTGCTAGCTTCACGGCCATTCCTTTGTTTCTCTTCTCGCCTCATTTGCGTATGTTAGCCACCATATCATGCTTAGCCGCCGCAACCTCACCACTTTACCCCTTCCTTACCCATTAAGCTTTGCTAGTCTTGATACCCATGGTAATGGGATTGCTGAGTCCTCGTGACTCACCGTGATACTTCCAAAACCAGTTTGCGGTGCCTATGTTACCGAAAGCAGGTGACGCAACCAAGCTCAAGGAGGAGCTCGATGAAGATCTTGCCCTTTGTGTTGTTTCATTCTAGTTGATCAGTAGCGGAGCCCAGTTGGGGTCGATCGGGGACCTTTGTCGCATTTGGGGTTCTTCTTTTATTTAGGTTCCGTAGTCGGACCTTGATTGTATCTGGATGATGTAATGCTTTATTCATGTAATTGTGTGAAGTGGCAATTGTAAGCCAACTATGTATCTCTTTCCCTTATGTATTACATGGGTTGTGTGAAGATTACCTCACTTGCGACATTGCTTTCAATGTGGTTATGCCTCTAAGTCGTGCTTCGACACGTGGGAGATATAGCCGCATCGAGGGCGTTACAAACAAGCAATGAACGACCACATCGACAACCTCGCCACCGACTGGCGACTCTCCGAGCAACGTACAAGAGACTACTTCGACAACAAGCTCGACGCGCACAAGCAAGAGAACGATGCAAGAATGGACGAGATCCGCGCCTTGTTGGTGAACCGGCCTCCTTCTACATCGTCATACTCAAGACGGAGCCACTCAAGTCGACACTCCGACGACTCCTTCTCTGGCTCAAGTACACCATCTTCGAACACTCTTCGACGAGCCGCGTGTCAAGACCGTCATGCATCTCAAAACCCGCTACACGTCAAGCATTCACAAGAGCAAGCTGATGAGCAAGTTCATCGTCCTCAATGAAACCAAGTCGCTTTTGCTCAAGCTCAAGAACGACAACGACTACGGCGCCAAGAGGAAGAACGAGCGCGTCTACACCAAGAGGAACAAGACGCCGAGGCTCAACGTCTTAAACAACAACAACGAGAAGCACAAGCTCTTGAGCTGGAACGTGCCCTTCAAGAATCAAGTCGAGCCATCGCCAACCGCAATCGCGAACGGCGCAATCAAGAGGAAGCCCTTCGAGAAGAAATTCAAGAGAGGAACTATCAACCGCGTGTGCAACGTCAAGTCCCTCAAGCTCCTCCACAAGCTCGTCAAGCTCCACCTCAACCTCAAGGTCAACTAGAGGAAGTTGATCATGGACTTCCTCCACGCCAAGAGCAACATGAGGATGATTACCCTCCATGTCAAGGGCATCATCACCACCATCACCAACAACACAATGAACAGCAACGCTATGGCAAGCTCAAATTCACAATGCCCAAGTTCAATGGAAGCAATGATCCCGAAGAATACCTCTCATGGGCATTGACGGTCGACAAAATCTTTCGTTTGCACAACTATGAGGAAGAGAAGAAGATCGCTATGGCATCACTCGAGTTCCAAGACTATGTGCTCATATGGTGGGATCAAGTCCTTGAGCGCCGACAAGCAAGAGGTGAACCTCCAATCACCACTTGGGCTCAAATGAAGGATGTCATGCGAGCACGTTTTGTACCAACCTACTACAACCGTGATCTCTTCAAGAAGCTACAACTCCTCAAGCAAGGAACAAAGAGTGTTGAAGAATACTACAAGGAAATGGAGATAGCCATGATTCGAGCCAATGTCACGGAAGATGATGAGCAAACAATGGCAAGATTCTTGAATGGACTCAATCGTCCCATCAAGAAGATCGCCGACTTCCAACCTTACTCCAACCTCACTGAGCTTGTGCATCAAGCTACAAAGGCGGAACGTCAAGTGCAAGATGACTTCAAGTATGCCAAGTACTCATCCAAGACCTACGGCTTCTCCAATAACCAAGATTCAACAACTACTCCAACTTCGACATCAACCAAGCCTTCTCCAAGCACCGACGACAAGTCAAGTTACAAGAAACATTCGTCAAGTTCAAGTCATCTTCCTCCTACCAAGCAACTTCAAGTCGCGTGTTTCTTCATCTACTCCGACCGATGAGACCGTCAAGACAAGCTCCTTCAAGTGTTTGACTTGCGGCGGCCGAGGCCACAAGTCCTATGAATGCACAAACAAGCGCACCATGATCCTCAACGACGATGGCACCTACAACTCAATGAGTGAAGATGAAATGGAATCTATTGAGCAAGTGGCCATGCATAGGCGAGTAAATGAAGATGAAGATGACCAAGTCTTTTGTGATGAAGATACGAGCCCTGCTCTTGTTGTCTCCAAGGTCTTGACTCTTGAACATCAAAAAGAAGAATACCAACGATGCCATATCTTCCACACAAAGGACGGCATCAATGGAAGGTCCGTCAAGGTCATCATCGACGGAGTTAGTTGCCACAACTTGGCAAGTGAAGAACTATGCTCCAAGCTTCAATTGGTCAAGAGGAAGAACCCGCACCCCTACAAGGTTCAATGGCCAAGTGACTCCGACACTATGCGAGTTGAGCATACGGTCCAAGTACCCTTCAAAATTTGTGCATATGAGGACACTTTGGAGTGTGATGTGGTCCCAATGACCGTTTGCCACCTCCTTCTTGGTCGACCATGGCAATTCGACCATGGTGTCATCCATAATGGGCGTACAAATCACTATAGCTTCAAAATGAAAGGAAAGGAATATGTGTTATGACCTATGTCTCCTAGTCAAGTGATAGCCGACAAGCAAGCCACCCATCGTGGAGAGAAGAGTGAAAAAGTGATCCACCAAAAAGTGAGTGAGAGCCACAAGACAAACTTGAGCGCCTCTTCGCCTAGAGAGAAAAACCTCACACTATTGGCCAAAAAAGTGAGATGAGGGAAGTGGGTGAGAACCCATTGAGTGTGATGCACTTTGTCCTTGTGTGCAAGGATGGGGAACCTAACACTTTGTCCTTGATAGGCATCCCATTCCTCGCTTAGATGATATGCTTGATGAACTTAGTGGAGCCAACTTTTTCTCAAAATCTGATCTTAAAAGTGGCTATTATCAAATCCGCATTCAAGAGGGTGATGAATGGAAAACTGCTTTCAAAACCAAATTTGGCTTATATGAGTGGTTAGTTATGCCTATGGGTTTATCGAAGGCTCCCGACACTTTTGTGCGTCTCATGCATCATGTACTTCGACCTTATATTGGAGTCTTTGTTGTGGTTTACTTCAATGATATTCTTGTGTTTAGCAAAACCATGAAAGAGCATCTTAATCATGTTAGGGCTATTTTACAAACACTTCGCAAGGAAAGTCTTTATGCCAACATGAAAAAGTGCACATTTGGTGTTGACAAAGTGGTTTTCTTGGGTTTCGTTGTCTCTTCCAAGGGTGTCCATGTTGATGAAACTAAAACTGAAGCAATTAAAACTTGGCCCCAACCCACCAATTTGCAACAAGTGCGAAGTTTTCTTGGTCTTGCGGGTTTTTATCGTCGCTTTTTGAAGAATTTTAGCACTATTGCCGCTCCTTTGCATGCCTTGAGTAAGAAGAATGGTCCTTTTGTTTGGGGATCTTTGCAAACCACCACTTTTGATGAACTCAAGTCTTTGCTTACTCATGCTCCGATTCTTGCTTTGCCCAATTTTGACGAAACTTTTGAGGTTCATTGTGATGCAAGTGGTACCGGAATTGGCGGAGTTTTGATGCAAGAAAAACGAGCCATTGCATATTTTAGTGAAAAACTCTCCGGTGCTCAACTTAACTATCCCATATATGACAAAGAATTGTATGCTTTAGTACGTGTGCTACATGTTTGGGAACATTATCTTAGACCTCATGAGTACTTAAAAGGTCAAACTAAGTTGAACAAGCGTCATGCCAAATGGAGTGAATTTATTGAATCTTTCCTCTATGTGATCAAGTACATTAAGGGTAAGGAAAATGTAGTTGCGGATGCGCTTTCACGCATATGCATGCTTGTCACTAAACTTGAGTTGAATGTTATTGGCTTTGAGCACATAAAAGACTTGTATGCTAATGATCCATCTTTTGCTATTCCTTATGCTAAATGTTTGACGCATACTTCTTGGGAACAATATTATATCAAGGATGCTTATCTTATGAAAGCTAACAAACTATGCATTCCCGAGTCTTCTCTTCGTTTGCTACTTTTGCAAGAGGCTCATGGAGGAGGACTCATGCGACATTTTTGATGAGATAAGACATTCGCCACGCTATCCAAGAACTACTTTTGGCCCAAGATGTTTCGAGACGTCTCACGCTTCACCACCCGATGCTCTACATGTTGCAAAGCTAAGTCTAAAGCTCAATCTCATGGTCTTTACATGCCTCTTCCTATTCCTTATCAACCTTGGGAAGACATTAGCATGGACTTTGTACTTGGTTTGCCTAGAACTCAAAATGGAAAGGATTCAGTGTTTGTTGTTGTGGACCGATTTTCTAAGATGGCACATTTCATCCCTTGCAACAAGATAGACGATGCTTCACACGTTGCAAATCTCTTTTGTAGGGAAATCTTGCGTCTCCATGGAGTACCAAAGACAATCGTCTCCGACCGTGACGTCAAGTTCTTGAGTTACTTTTGGAAGACCCTATGCGCCAAGCTCAGAATCAAGCTCTTGTTCTCATCCGCATACCATCCTCAAACTGACGGCCAAACGGAGGTGACGAACCGGACTCTCTCCACTCTACTTCGTGTGTTGATCAAGAAGAACATCAAGGAGTGGGAAGCATGTCTACCCATCGCCGAGTATGCCTACAACCGTGCAAGACATTCGACTACCGGCAAGTCCCCCTTTGAGGTCGTCTACGGCTTCAACCCGTTGTCACCATTGGACATTCTACCTCTTCCTCTACAAGAGCGCACCAACATGGATGCGAGTGCACGGGCAAGCTACATCAAGAAGATGCATGAGGATACAAGGCACACCATCGAGCGCCAAGTAGAACGACTAGCAACCAAGCTCAACATCCACAAGCAACCCATGATCTTCAACATTGGCGATCTTGTGTGGATACACCTTCGAAAGGACCGCTTCCCCAACGAACGCAAGTCCAAACTTCTCCCCCGAGCCGATGGACCCTTCAAGGTGCTAGCACTCTGCAACGCCAACGCCTACAAGATAGGCCTACCACGAGGCAAGTACAATGTGAACAACATCTTCAACGTCAAGGACCTTGCGCCATACCATGGAGATGAAGCTTTTGATCCGTGGTCGGATCTTTCCCGAGGGGGATATGATGTGGAGCATCCCTCGCTCATCCCGATGGACGTATCTACATCTCCCTCAACACCACTTGGACCCATGACAAGAGCTAGAGCAAAGGCTATTGAAGATAAGGTGAACTCGCTCCTTTCTGAACTTCCTCTCTCTACTCACGAGACTTGGCTACTACCTCATATGGACACTCTGTGTGTGATCAGGTACCTGGAGGAGAGCCACGAGACGACTACAACCAATGGCCAAGGTGGCAAGGACGCCAAGCATGGACATCATGAAGAAAGGTTGTTTGTGAAGCTACAGGCACCGGACGACCGGCCGGTCCTGGACGTCCGAGCCCTGGGAGATGCTACAGCGAGGGAAGGAAGACGGGACAGAGCTACAGGCCATGGACGACCGGCCCTGCCCGGACGTCCGACGACTCCCAGGGCCATGGACGATCGACGCCCTCCGGACGTCCGGCAACTGGGAACCCAAGAAGAAATTAACGGAAGACCGAAGCCACCGGACGACCGGGCGACCGGGACCAGAGCCGAATTTACGGAAGTCCGACAGCCCCGGACGTTCAGACCGTCCGGAAGCCTCGGACGTCCGACACCTTCCGGACGTCCGACACCTGAGTGACCGCAGCCACGGGCAAGAGCCCTTGTACCCCTTCACTTTGACTCCCATTTGCACTACGACTATAAATAGGTCTCTCCCACCTCCTAGCTAGGTTAGCATTGGTTTAACTCATATTTGTGTGAGAGCCTTGCTCATCCACTTGGATACTTCTCCTCGGAGTTCACGACCTCTTCGGAGAAGATCCCCCAAGCGGATTCAAGACCCCTTTCTAGGGAAGACCATCAAGCCTCCGTACGGAGAAGAACGGTTCCTTTGTATCGTTACCTTTGTTGATTATGGATCATGTGTTACTCTTTGTTTTCGGTGATCTAGCACTTGTGTGATCGATTCCTTGCCGGTTTCGTGATTCCCCCTTTGTTTTCCCATGTTTCCCCTTTGTGCTTCCGTGTGTTCTTCGTGATTCCCCGTAGGATCCACTCCAAACGTGAAAGATTGTCACCATAGGGTTCCGCCCTACATCACATCTTGTATATTTCGTCCAAGGCTTCATGCACTCATTATGGTGGCTTCAAAGTCCTGAAATCATCACTTGTAACTCCGTTCTTTTTCCCCTTGCGCATGCCATCATCTCCATGCTTGTTCTTGCTCCAATGTTCATCCTTATCCAAGCTAGGCCCTTCATTTGTAAGCAAAACAAATGTATCCAATTTAGGCAGCATCATATTCTCATGAACATTAAAATCATTACCAAGAAACGAAAGTACCTGGTAATTTAATTGGTGTGCGCGAGCTCTAGTAATTGGTCCAGTATGTATAGTAGCAAGGGCTGTGGGTGTAACAATGGTATTGATGTCCTCATCATCCTCCCCTTCTTGAAATGAAGTTGTCCTCAACGGAAGCTCATCTTGCTCACCCAAATAAGGCTTCAAATCTACAATATTAAAAGTGGGACTAACCCCAAAATCTGCAGGCAGCTCAAGTTTATATGCATTATCATATAATTTCTCTAACACCTTAAAATGACCATCAGCACGTGGCATTAGCTTTGATTTGCGCAAATCAGGAAATCTATCCTTACGAAATGTAACCAAAGAATATCTCCAGGTGCAAACACAACATGTTTTCTACCCTTATCTCCAGCAAGTTTATATTTAGCATTCATACGCTCAATGTTTTCCTTAGTTAACTCATGCATTTTTAAAATGAGGTAAATGCACTAGAAGTCACAGAACTTGCACGCATCGTTCAGTTTAGTGCATAAACTTGTAAAATACGTGTTTCTGGTCATCTAACTTGTCCTCTTGTTCATATACGGTGCTTTCTACGGTATCCAGTCGTATCCCTTTGCATGCCACATGGAGGGGCTCACTGTCTGTGGCTGAGATGGTGGTAATCCGCATGCACTTTTTTACATAGCACCCTTATATTTTATTTATTTACGCAAAAAATTCTGAAGTAAATGTAAAACGTTGGAACGTTTGTGGGATTTGAAACCCATGACCTGCTGTAATTCGCCTAGGATAGACAGCCACTCGACCAGCTGAAGTTTTACATTAAATGTATACAATTTGCTTTATATAACATAGACTATATCAATTAAAGTAAAAATCAAACAGGGAAAAAGGGAAACCCCACTTCAAACACGACTTGTTGCACTAAAGCGGGCGTCCTAACCAACCACCTAATGTTACTTCATGTTTATTTGAGACTACTAAGATATGTATCCAAGTGTAAAAGTACACATTTTGAACTAAATTTTCTCTTATCTAGATTATTAATTTAAAATTATTTGAATTCAGACAAAATTTCCGTTGATTTGTCCGAATTTTTTCATTACTAAAACCAAAGTTACTTGGACTACTATTATGAAAAAGTTCAGACCTCGGGCTCGAGGACGTACATTCATTCTACATTATATTTCCTTCTATCAAGATTTTAATTTTAATTTTTTTCGAATTCAAACAAAAAATATTTGATTTTTCCAGAAGAATTTATGTACATCCATTCTGCATTGTATGTTCTTTTATCTAGATTTTTAAATTTACATTTATTTGAATTCAAACATAAATTGAGTTTATTTGTCCAAAGAACATACGTACATTCACTGTGCACTATATTTCCTTTTATATAAATATTTAAATTTAGAATTATTCGAATTCAAACAAAAAAATTGGTTATTTGTCCAAAAGAATTTACGTATATTCATTCTACATTTTATTTCCTTTATCCAGATTTTAGAATTTTTTTAAAAATAAAATTCAACCAAAAACTTCGTTGGTTTGTCCAAAAGAATTTGCATTCATTCATTCTGCACTATTTTTTGCGGGAATATATATTTAAAGTTAGGTACTATGTGCAAAAAAAATCTATCTTTGCGTAAAAAAATTAAACATAGCTCGCTGCCATTGGAATACATAAATTTTATACTATACAATACATAGCACTTTTATCATTTTTATCTCTATTTATCACTGATAAACTAAAATCAAATCTATCTTACATAGAAAAAACAATACACAAGATAAAAATTGTTTATGTTACTAAGTGTCGTTGTGACCTAATGGTTGGCACTTGTACACGATGCCATAGTATCAAACTGGGGCTTTCCCTTTTCAGCAAACCCTTTTGTCATTTTAATTTCTATTTTTATTTATGTAGTACGTGTTAAATAGCTTTAACTGTGCATTTTAGCGTCAACTATTAGTTTTTTTAGGAAGTGTCAACTGTCAGTTGGTCTAGTGGCTCTCTATGCTAGGCGGATCATGCTAGCTCCTCGGTTTGAATCCCATCAAGTGCTGTAGCTTCTTTCATTTTATTTGAGGATTTTTTGTGTAAAAATAAATAAAGTGTATGGGTCCTTTCTTACAAAAAAACAGCCTTAGCCACTGACGGGGGCCCTGCCACGTTGCCACCCGTAGGGATACAGTTGGAAGCACAGTATATGAACGAGATGACAAGTTAGATGACCAGAAACACGTATTTTACAAGTTTATGCACTAAACTGAATGTTGCGTGCAAGTTCTGTGACTTGTAGTGTATTTACCTCTTTTAAAATCAATTCAGCACGTTGTTTAGCATCAAAATTAACCTTCTCCGAAGATGGAAGAGGCAACAAATCAATAGGTGCACGAGGTAGAAAACCATACACAATTTCAATATGGCACATCTTAGTAGTAGAATGCAATGAACGATTATAAGCAAATTCAATATGAGGAAAGCATTCTTCCCACATTTTCTTATAATTCTTCAAAACAGCCCTAAGCATAGTAGACAATGTTCTATTGACTACTTCAGTTTGTCCATCAGTTTGGGGGTGACAAGTAGTACTAAAAAGCAGCTTAGTCCCCAACTTATCCCATAAACATCTCCAAAAGTGGATAAGAAATTTAGTATCACGATTTGAAACAATAGTATTTGGCACACCATGCAAGCGAATAATTTCACGAAAGAACAAATCAGCAACATTAATAGCATCGTCGCTTTTATGACATGGTATAAAATTTGCCATTTTCGAGAATCTATCCACGTCAACAAATATGCTATCCCTCCCTTTCTTTGTTCGAGGTAAACCTAAAACAAAGTCCATAGATATATCCTCCCAAGGAACACTAGGTACAGGCAAAAGCATATATAAACCATGAGGATTGAGTCGTGACTTAGCTTTTTGACATGTAGTGCAGCGAGCAACAAAACGCTCAACATCCCGTCTCATCTTTGGCCAAAACAAATCTGTAGCAAGTATATCCTCCGTCTTCTTCACGCCAAAGTGTCCCATTAGTCCTCCTCCATGCACCTCCTGCAACAACAAAAGACGAACAGAGCTAGCTGGAATGCATAGCTTGTTAGCACGAAACACAAATCTATGGTTAACGACGAACTTGTTCCATGTTCTCCCTTCTTTACAATTCTGCAATACATCTTTAAAATCAGCATCATGCACATATTGATCTTTGATGGTATCCAAACCAAAATTCTTGAAGTCAAGTTGTAAAAGCATAGTATTGCGACGAGATAAATCATCAACAATATAATTTTCTTTACACTTCTTGTGTTTAATGACATAAGGGAAAGTCTCAATGAATTCAACCCATTTAGCATGTCTACGATTCAGTTTGGCTTGACTTCTAATATGTTTCAAAGATTCAAGATCAGAATGTATAACAAATTCTTTGGGCCATAAATAATGTTGCCATGTTTCTAAAGTCCGAACAAGAGCATATAATTCTTTATCATAAGTAGAATAATTCAGATTAGGCCCACTCAATTTTTTAGAAATATATGCAACAGGTTTTCCATCTTGTAATAACACACCTCCTAATCCAATTCCACTAGCATCACATTCAAGCTCAAAAGTCTTATTAAAATTTAGGAAGTTGGAGTAAAGGAGCATGTGTCAACTTATCTTTCAATACCGTGAAGGCTTCTTCCTGCGCGGTACCCCAAACAAACGACACATCTTTCTTTGTAAGCACATTGAGAGGTGCAACAATGGTGCTGAAATGTCTCACAAAACGCCTATGGAATCCAGCGAGGCCAAGAAAACTCCTCACTTGTGTGACCGTTTTGGGTTGCGGCCAACTCTCAATAGCTTCAATCTTGGCTTTGTCAACTTCATTTCCCTGTGGAGTAACAACATAGCCAAGAAAAGATACTCGGTCGGTGCGAAAGGTGCACTTCCCAAGTTTAACCAACAAACGTGCATCAGGTAGAGCAATAAAAACAGCACATAAATGTTCCAAATGTTCTTCCAAAGATCTGCGCTAAATCAATATGTCATCAAAGTAAACTACCCCAAATCGTCCAATGAAAGCACGTAAAACTTTGTTCATTAATCTCATGAAAGTACTAGGTGCATTAGTTAACCCAAAAGGCATGACTAACCACTCATATGATCCAAACTTAGTTTTAAATGTTGTTTTCCATTCATCACCCAATTTCATACAAATTTGGTGGTATCCACTACGCAAATCAACTTTGGAGAATATTGTAGAGACACTCAATTTATCAAGCATATCATCTAGCCTAGGAATAGGATGACGATAACGAATAGTAATATTATTAATGCCTCTACAATCAACACACATATGTGATGTACCATCCTTTTTCGGCACTAAAATAATAGGAACAGCACAAGGACTAAGGGATTCACACGTATAACCTTTGTCGAGAAGCTCCTGTACTTGACGCATAATCTCCTTCATCTTCTCTGGATTGGTACGGTATGGTGCATGGTTGGGTAATATGCACTAGGAATTAAGTCAATCCGATGCTCAATCCCTTGAATGGAGGTAATCCCGGTGGCACGTCTTGTGGAAAGACGTCAGCGAACTCCTACAAAATGTTAGTGACAACAGGAGGCAAAGAGGAAGGCACGTCCTCGAATGAAAATAATGCCTCTTTGCACACAAAAGCATAGCAAACAGATTTGCTGAAATATAGCTCATCAATATTAGATTTAGTGGCAAGTAAACATGCACTTTTCAATTTAATTTCAGAAGCAACACAAGATGGTTTACTATTAGGCTTCATTTGTTGCTCAAATTCTTTTGCTACAATCTGATTTTTGCTCTTATTTTTCTCCTATTTTGCTTTATTAGCTCTATTAATATCATCTTTCAAAATGGAATCAGGAGTCATAGGGAGCAAAGTAATATTTTTATCCTTATGAACAAGAGTATACTGATTGTTTCTACCATGGTGTACAGAATTTTTATCAAATTGCCATGGTCGACCAAGTAATAAGGAACATGCTTGCTTAGGTACCACATCACAATTAACATAATCATCATATATAGAGATATTAAAATGCACACGAATAGTACGTGTTACTTTAACCTTGCCACTTTTGTTGAACCATTGGATGTAGTAAGGATGTGGATGTGGTCTTGTGGTGAGAGATAGCTTCTCCACCATCTCCATGCTAGCCAAGTTGTTGCAGCTCCCTCCGTCTATGATGACGCGCACAGAACGTTCCTTCACAACTCCCTTTGTATGGAACAAATTGTGCCTCTGATTTGCTCAGCTTGTGTGACCTGCACACTCAAAACACATTGAGCAACTAAACATTCATACATGTCAACGTCTTCAGGAGCATGTATTGCATTTCATGATTAGGATCATATCCACCATGTTCTTCACGTGTAATCAGAGCCAAAGTCTCCTCATCATAGTCACTAGCGGACTCATACCCACCATCCTCAGTAGCAATCATCACACGCTGAGATTTGCATTCTCTCGCATAATGACCTCTTCCCTTACAACGACGACAAATAATATCACTTCTGTGCCCTGTTGATGCCATGGAAGAAGAAGAACTCTATGCAGGCCCGGCAGGTGCGCTCTTGGCAGATAATGGTGGTTGTGCCTGCTTTCTTGTATCACGACTGGAGGCGGCACCTGATGGAGGTGCTGGTGCATTTGAAGTAGAAGATGCACGTGGTGTCCATGATGAAGGTCAGCCTGCAGAAAAGTTAGTTCGCGCCAATGCTTGTCGATCCTGCACTTCACGTTCAGCTTTACAAGCAAGATGGAATAACCAAGTGATATTAGTATACTCCTTATACTCTAGAATTGTATGAATCTCTCTATTTAATCCACCCATAAAACGTGCAAGCATAGCTTCATTCTCCTCAACAATACCACATCTAATCATGCCAGTTTGTAATTCCTGGTAATATTCTTCTATAGAATTTTTCCCTTGTCTTAAACGCTGCAATTTTTGAAGCAATTCACGTTGATAATATGGTGGAACCCAACGAGTACGCATAGCAGTTTTCAAAGCAGCCAAAGTAGTTGGAATAGGATATAATCTACAATGTTCAGACCACCATACACATGTAGAACTAGTGAAAGCACAAACAGCAGCAGCAACCCGTCTCTCCTCGGGATATTGTAAACATGTAAAACGTTGTTCAGTTTCTAACTCCCAAGTAAGATATATATCAAGAACATATCTACCCTCAAATGTTGGAATATTCAATTTCAGTTTAGGAAAATGGTCATTATCTCGTACCTGAGGTGGTGGTGCAGGCCTACCATTGTGAATATATACCTGAGGTCGAGCTGCTGCTGGTGGTGGTGGTGGCTGCACGTAGTTCTGATTTTTATCAACCGCATCCTCATAATAGTCCTCCACCTTTGCAGTAGCAGCAGGAGCTACAGAAGCACCAACAGTTGTAGCAGCGGCACCAGAATTTTGTCCTGGCTCAATAGGAACACGTTGTGCTCGCCCTACTGTATCGCGGCGTAGAGCTAGTTGTGGGAGACGTTTGAGTAATTCATCAAACTTGGCGTCCAACTTGGTGTCAATTGACTTCTCAATGTCATCCATCTTCTCCATTGCCTTTCCAAAGCCGACCATCACGTCTTCCACCTGTTCACCCAACATTTGATGCAACTTATCATGAAGCTCGTTCGTCATGTTCTCCCAGTCAATCTCGTCGGCTTGTGTTCCTGCCACAGTTAGCAGCAATAGAAACAGACAAGAATATGATCCTACAGACTACTAGAATATGGTGGTGGTGGGGTGTCAAAAACCCGTCAAGCTAATCTCAAATTCTTACCAGTTCTTACCCAGCAGCAGGTGGTGATCAACACCCGTTGTAGTCAAAACTCTCAAAGCTTGGATAGAGCGATTACCAAGGAGAGTCAAACGCATGACGTAGATGTATGTGGAGCTAGGAAGGCTTATAATATGGTAGCAAAAAGGGTCAGCAATAATCAATTCAGAGATGCAAAGTTGAATAAACGCTCAACGACGGTACTGTGCTGGTCCTAGGCTAGATCGTGCTAGAGACGTGAGCCTAGAACACTAAGAAAATCACGGCGCTGCATGAAAACAAGGGAAGAGCACACTCTGAAATTTTTTTCTCTTTTTTTCAATTTTTTTATACTTTTGTTTCCTTTTTTTTGCTCCGTAACAAATTTTTTTTGAAAAAGTCTACAAATGGTCTAGAAACTGCCTAGCCATATTTTGTTTTTGAAAATGGAACTATTTTTCTACTGCGGGTAACACGGAAGTTCGGGAGTCCGTCTCTGTCACGACTCGAAGTATGGTGTGATCTGGAAAATGAAAACAAAGGAACAAATACTAGACTCGGACTAGGACTCGTGGCGGAGATGAATCTGGTGGAAACTCGGACTTGTGGCGGATATATGTAGGGCGGTGGAACACGGACTGGTGGCGAATCTCATATGGAGGTGGACTCCGATTATTGTGATGGCTGTGAATATGTGGTATATGGCACCGGTGATGACGATGGTGGTATATGGCAGCGGTGATGACGATGGTGGTATATGGCAGCGGACATGACGATGGTGGTATATGGCAGCGGTGATGATGGTGGTGGTATATGGCAGTGGTGATTACGGTGATGCGGCGGTGGCATGACAACTTGTGAACAGAACTCGAAACTCTAAAGAACTAGATATGGCAAACTTTAATATAAACAAAACCCAAAGTCTAAACGATGCCCTAAGTGCTGTATATATGGAGGAAGAGGGGGGGGGGGATTTCGTAGCCCTTGGTGGAGGGGTCCGAAATCAACCCTATCTCTTGTTTCCCCACACATACGGACTCTAAAAATAGCCTATACTTATGTATTTCGAAATTACATGGGCCTGGCCCAATAATAACGTGACGCAGCACCTAGAATAGCCTCGGGACGAAATTTATGAAGTGGCATCTTGTATATTTCGTCCAAGGCTTCATGCACCCATTATGGTGGCTTCAACGTCCTGAAATCATCACTTGTAACTCCGTTTTTGTTCCCGTTGCGCATGTTATCATCTCCATGCTTGTTCTTGCTCCAACGTTCATCCTTCTCCAAGCTAGGCCCTTCATTTGTAAGCAAAACAAATGTATCTAATTTAGGCAGCATCATATTCTCATGAACATTAGAATCATTACCAAGAAACGAAAGTACCTGGTAATTTAGTTGGCATGCGCGAGCTCTAGTAATTGGTCCAGTATGTATAGCAGCAGGGGCTGTGGGTGTAACAATGGTATTGATGTCCTCATCAAGCCGCCACACAGGGCGAGTCGTGACGGATGTCACTAGGGAGAACTGCGTCTGCTCCATAAACCTTGAAAAAAGGCATGTAACCCGTAGATCTGTTGGGGGTAGTATTGATACTCCATAGCACTTAGGGCAACTCCTCAACCCAACAACCCGGTGTCCGCTGCAAGGGGACCATAAGCCGGGGTTTGATACTTATCAAGATTTCTTGATTGGCTCTTACAGCTTGACCATAGGACTGGGCTGGGCCAGAGATGAAACATCAAGATGAATATGTTCTTGTTGACATAATTCTTTCATTGCACCCTTAGACATGTTAGTACCCTTATCAGTGATGATACTATGAGTGTATCCAAAACTAAAGGTCACCTTTTTAATGAGCTGAACCACTGTCGCTGCATCACATTTGCCGACCGGCTCAGCCTCAACCCACTTTGTAAACTTGTCAACAGCCACCAGGAGGTGAGTCTTTTTGTCCTTGGACCTTTTAAAAGGCCTAACCATATCTAGCCCCCAGACTGCAAATGGACAAGTAATTGGAATCATCCTCAATTCTTGAGCCGACACATGAGCTTATCTTGAAAGTTCTGACAACCATCACATTTACTAGCCAAATCCTCTGCATCAACATGAGCCGTCAGCCAATAAAACCCATGACGAAAAGCTTTAGCCACGAGGGACTTCGAGCCGGCATGATGGCAACAATCTCCTTCATGAATCTCTTGTAGAATCTCACGGCCCTCCTCAGGAGAAACACAACGTTGAAACACCCCTGTGACACTACATCGGTGCAACTCTCCATTGACAATAGTCATTGATTGAGACCACCAGGTTATCTGCCTGGACAAAGTTTCATCATCAGATAACTCACCCTGGGTCATATAAGCCAAATATGGAACAGTACAATCAGGAATAGCATGGAGAGCCGCCACCAACTGTGCCTCCGGGTCAGGAATTGCAAGATCTTCCTCCGTAGGCAATTTAACCGAAGGATTATGTAGAATATCGAGGAAAATATTAGGTCGCACCGACTTATGCTGGGACCCTAGCCGACTTAAAGCATCAGCAGCCTCATTTTTCCTGCGATCAACATGCTCCACTTGATAACCCTTGAAATGACCAGCAATAGCATCAACTTCTCGGTGATAAGCAACCATGAGTGGATCCTTTGAATCCCAAGTTCCTGAAACTTGCTGAGCCACCAAGTCTGAGTCTCCAAAGCACCTCACCCGACTTAGATTCATCTCTTTAGCCATCCAAAGACCATGGAGCAAGGCTTCATACTCAGCTGTATTGTTAGTACAAGGGAACATCAACCATAAAACATAACTAAACTTGTCACCTCGTGGGGAAGTTCAAATAACTCCAGCCCCCGAGCATTCCAGTTGCCTGAATCCATCAAAGTGGATAGTCCAATACGTGTTATCCGGCTTCTCCTTAGGCATCTGCAGCTCTGTCCAGTCATTGATGAAATGCACAAGTGATTGAGACTTGATAGCTGTCCGAGGCATATACTTCAAACCATGGGGTCCAAGCTCAATGGCCCACTTGGCTACCCGACCTGTGGCTTCTCTGTTTTGAATAATATCCCCTAACGGGGCAGAACTAACCACAGTGATGGGATGACCAAGGAAATACTATTTCAACTTAAGGCTAGCCATGAACACGCCATAAACCAGTTTCTGCCAATGTGGGTATCTCTCCTTAGATTCAATGAGCAGCTCACTGACATAATAAACCGGCCTTTGAATCGGATATTCCTTGCCTGACTCTTTCCTTTCCACCACAATTGCCACACTGACAGCTCTGTTGTTAGCATCCACATATAAAAGCAAGGGCTCCTTCTCAATAGGAGCTGCAAGAACCGGCGGTTCAGCCAGCTGTCTCTTAAGCGCCTCCAATGCCTCATTGGCAACATCACTCCAGACAAAATGATCCGTCTTCTTCATCATCCGATAAAGAGGAATAGCCTTTTCACCCAGGCGGCTTATAAACCGGCTCAAAGTCTCAATACGTCCCGCCAAACGCTGGACGTCATTGATATATGCCGGCTTAGCCAAAGAAGTGATAGCCTTGATTTTTTGGGTTAGCTTAAATGCCTCTCTCGTAAACCATGAAACCCAAAAGTTTGCATGCTGGTACACCAGAGACACACTTGGCCGGGTTGAGCATCATCTTATAGACACGGAGATTGTCAAAGGTCTCTTTCAAATCATCTATCAAGGTCTCTTTCTTCCTGGATTTCACAACAATATCATCCACATAGGCATGAACATTGCGTCCAATCTGATCATGGAGGCAATTCTGAGTGCACTGCTGATAAGTCGCCTGGGCACTCTTGAGCCCAAAAGGCATAGACACATAGCAGAAGGCTCTGAAGGGAGTGATGAAAACTGTCTTCTCCTAGTCCTTAACTGCCATCTATCGATCCTGATCTGATGATAACCAGAATAAGCATCTAGGAAACTCAAACACTGACAACCCGCCGTAGCATCAATAATCTGATCAATACGAGGAAGGGCAAAAGGGTCATCTGGACAGGCCTCATTAAGACCTGTATAATCCACACACATACACCAAGTGCCATTTTTGTTAAGCACCAGCACCGGGTTAGCGAACCACTCAGGATGAAAAACTTCAATGATGAACCCAGCCGCCAAGAGCCGGTCCACTTCTTCACCAATGGTCTTATGCCTCTCTTCATTAAACCGACAAAGGAATTGTTTGACCGGCTTAAACTTTGGATCAATATTGAGAGTGTGCTCAGCGAGTTCCCTCGGTACACCTCGCATGTCAGAAGGTTTCCATGCAAAGATTTCCCGGTTCTCACGGATGAACTCGATGAGCACGCTTTCCTATTTCGGATACATATTAGCACTGATAGTGAACTGCTTGGATGAATCGCCAGGAACAAAGTAATACAACTCCAATGTATCTACTTTTCCAAACACTTTTGCCCTTGTTTTGGACTCTAACTTGCATGATTTGAATGGAACTAACCCGGACTGACGCTGTTTTCAGCAAAATTGCCATGGTGTTATTTTTGTGCAGAAATAAAAGTTCTCGGAATGACCTGAAACTCCACGGAGAATATTTTTGGAATTAATAAAAAATACTGGCAAAAAGTTCAAGGCCAGGGGCCCACACCTTGTCAACGAGGGTGGGGGGAGCACCTACCTCCCCTTGTGCGCGCCCCTACCTCGTGGGCCCCCTGGAGCTCCATCGACCTCAACTCCAACTATATATATTCACGTTTGGGGAGAAAAAATTAGAGACAAGGATTCATCGCGTTTTATGATACGGAGCCACTGCCAAGCCCTAATCTCTCTCGGGAGGGCTGATCTGTAGTCCGTTCGGGGCTCCGGAGAGGGGAATCCGTCGCCGTCATCATCATCAACCATCCTCCATCACGAATTTCATGATGCTCACCGCTGTGCGTGAGTAATTCCATCATAGGCTTGCTGGACGTTGACGGGTTGGATGAGATTTACCTTGTAATCGAGTTAGTTTTGTTAGGGTTTGATCCCTAGTATCCATTATGTTCTGAGATTGATGTTGCTATGACTTTGCTATGCTTAATGCTTGTCACTGGGTCCCGAGTGCCATGATTTCAGATCTGAACCTGTTATGTTTTCATGAATATATGTGAGTTCTTGATCCTATCTTGCAAGTCTATAGTCACCTATTATGTGTTATGATTCGACAACCCCGAAGTGACAATAATCGGGACCACTCTCGGTGATGACCGTAGTTTGAGGAATTCATGTGTTCACGAAGTGTTAATGCTTTGGTCCGGTACTCTATTAAAAGGAGGCCTTAATATCCCTTAGTTTCCAATAGGACCCGCTGCTACGGGAGGGTAGGACAAAATATGTCATGCAAGTTATTTTCCATAAGCACGTATGACTATATTCGGAATAGATGCCTACGTTACATTGATGAACTGGAGCTAGTTCTGTGTCACCCTATGTTATAACTATTGCATGAGGAATCGCATCCGACATAATTATCCATCACTGATCCAATGCCTACGAGCGTTTCACATATTGATCTAGTTACTTTACCGTTGCCACTGTTACAATTACTACAAAACTGCTACTGTTACTTTTCCTACCGCTACCGTTACTTCCATACTACTTTGCTACTAAATACCTTGCTGCAGGTATTGAGTTATCCAGGTGTGGTTGAATTGACAACTGAACTGCTAATACTTGAGAATATTCTTTGGCTCCCCTTGTGTCGAATCTTTAAATTTGGGTTGAATACTCTACCCTCGAAAACTGTTGCGATCCCCTATACTTGTGGGTTATCAAGACTATTTTCTGGCACCGTTGCCGGGGAGCATAGCTCTCTTCTTTGAGTCACCTGGGATTTATATCTGCTGATCACTATGAGGAACATGAAAGACGAGAAAACCAGGATTTATCCCTCAACTACGAGGGGAGGTAAGGAACTACCATCTAGCTCTGCACTTGATTGACCATCTGTTTTGAGTAAACTTGCGACACCTAAACCTGCTTCTACTATTCATTCTGATATGTCAATGTTATTGATGATGCCACTTCTGCTATGCATGATACTTATGATGAAACTACTTCTATGCTTGATAATACTGTGACATTAGGTGAATTTCTTGATGAACAACTTGCCAGGGCTAGAGAGAATGAAATTATTGAAACTGATAATATTGATGAAAGTGATGATGAAGATTCTCCCCCTAGATGTGAATTACATGTTGTGCCTGAGGGTTCTGTTATGGATGAAGAAACTGCTAGAGACTTTCTTGATTGCAATGATAGATCTGATCTTAAGAAATTATTAGCTAAAGTCTTTGAATGCTAGAATGAAATATGACCCTACTTTTGCTACTTCACCTATCTGTGTAACTGATAAGGATTATGATTTCTCTGTTGATCCTGAGATAATTACTTTGGTTGAATCTGATCCTTTTTATGGCTATGAATCTGAAACTGTTGTGGCACTTACTAAGTTAAATGATATAGCCACCCTATTCGCTAATGATGAAAAAACTCGTTACTACTATATCCTTAAATTATTTACGTTCTCATTAAAGGGTGATGCTAAAACATGGTTTAACTCTCTTGATCCTGGTTGTGTGCGTAGTCCCCAGGATATAATTTATTACTTTTCTGCTAAATATTCCCCGCTCATAAGAACAAGCTGCTTTAAGGGAAATATATAATTTTGTGCAAATTGAAGAAGAGAGTCTCCCACAAGCTTGGGGGAGGCTTCTCCGATTACTTAATGCTTTGCCTGATCATCGTCTCAATAAAAATGAAATACTTGATATCTTTTATAATGGACTAACTGATGCTTCCACAGACCACCTAGATAGTTGTGCTGGTTGTGTTTTCGGGGAAAGAACTGTTGATCAAATTGAATTGTTATTGAATAACATGTTGACTAATGAAAACAATTGGACACTTCCTGAACCAACTCCTAAGCCAACTCCGAAGAAAAGGGGTGTTCTATTTCCCAGTCCTGAAGATATGCAAGAGGCAAAGAAATCTATGAAAGAAAAAGGTATTAAAGCCGAAGATGTTAAGAATTTACCTCCTGTTGAAGAAATACATGGCCTTAATTTACCACCCATTGAAGAAATACATGGTCTTGATAACCCGACACAGGTAGTAAAGGTAAATTCTCTCTACAGATATGACAAAGTTGAAATCCCGTCTACTAAGTTTGCTAGCCAATGCTTGGATGAGTTTGATGACTTTATGGCTAAACAAGAAAACTTCAATGCTTATATTGGTAGACAATTGAAACTTAATACTTATATGGATGAACACTTGAGTGATTATATGTCTAGAGTTAAAGGTGAACTTAAACTCATTAGTAAACATGCTTCTATGGTGACCACTCAAGTAGAACAAGTACTTAAAGCTCAAAATGATTTGCTCCATGAATTAAATGATAAGAAAAATGATAATGCTGTTAGAGTTATGGCTAGAGGGGGTAAAATGACTCAGGAACCTTTGTATCCTAAGGGCCACCCTAAGAGAATTGAGCAAGATTCTCAGAGAACTAATGTTGATGCACCTAGTCCTTCTAAAAAGAAGAGGAAGAAAAATGATAGGACTTTGCATGCTTCTAGTGAATCTGTTGTTGACACACCCGAGAATCCCAATGATATTTCTATTTCTGATGCTGAAACACAATTTGGTGATGAACATGAACTTAGTGATAATGTTAATGATAATGTTCATGTTGATGCTCAACCTAGCAATAATAATGATGTAGAGGTTGAACCTGCTGTTGATCTTGATAACCCACAATCAAAGAATCAACGTTATGATAAGAGAGACTTCGTTGCTAGGAAGCACGGTAAAGAAAGAGAACCATGGGTTCAGAAACACATGCCTTTTCCTCCTAAACCATCCAAGAAAGAGGATGATGAGGATTTTGAGCGCTTTGCTGAAATTATTAGACCTATCTTTTTGCGTATGTGTTTGACTGATATGCTTAAAATGAATCCTTATGCTAAGTACATGAAAGATATTGTTACAAATAAAAGAAAGATACCGGAAGCTGAAATTTCCACCATGCTTGCTAATTAAACTTTTAAGAGTGGAATACCTAAGAAAGTAGGATATCCAGGAGTACCAGTTATACCTTGCTCCATTA
Source organism: Aegilops speltoides (assembly GCA_021437245.1). NCBI lineage: Eukaryota > Viridiplantae > Streptophyta > Magnoliopsida > Poales > Poaceae > Aegilops > Aegilops speltoides. The sequence continues at coordinate 180,486,885 of CM038144.1, read as the reverse complement.
AAAGAAACTATGTTAAAACTGCTTTATGTGATCTTGGAGCCGGTGTTAGTGTTATGCCTCTGTCTTTATATCGTAGACTTGAATTGAATAAGTTGACACCTACTAAAATATCTTTGCAAATGGCCGGTAAATCAACCGCTATACCTGTCGGTATTTGTGAGGATGTGCCTGTTGTGGTTGCAAATGTTACTATCTTAACAGTCTTTTTTATTCTTGATATTCCCGAGGACGATAGTATGTCGATTATCCTTGGTAGACTCTTTTTGAATACTGCGGGGGCTGTTATTGATTGCAACAAAGGCAATGTCACTTTTCATGTTAAAGGTAATGAGCATACGGTACACTTTCCGAGGAAACAAACTCAAGTCCACAGTATAAATTCTGTTGGAAAAATTCCATCGATCATTATTTGAGGTTTTGAATTTCCTTCCTACTGTCAGGAAGAAATATGATATTCTTATTATTGGGGATGTACATATCCCCGTTGAGGTAACCTAGTGTTATTCGAAATTTCTCCGGTTCCATGTTATTCGGAATGAGTTTGTTAACAAGACTTGATCAACCTTGTTAGTGGATTCCTTTTGATGAGCATGAGATGGATGAAGTTAGAAAGCACAACCTTCTATACCGTCCTTTTACTTTCTATTATTTAGATTAAATAAAACAAAAATAGTATTTTTCTGTCCGTTTTCTGAATTATCCTTGCAATAAAAAAATACCCCCAAAATAAAAGTTCTCCAAATGCCCTGAAAATGAAATATGATTTTTTTCTAGAAATTTTGAGAATATTTGGCACTGATAACACACCAGAGGGAGCATTCATTTTCCTGCTATACATTATTTTGCTCTCTTTATAGGTAGATGCATAAATGGTAAGGACGAGGCATGTCACATGTGTGTTCCTGATTTTGTGTTCTCAAGAGTGTTGTGCTAGGCGATAAACAATATAACTTGGGGGCCATTGTTGCACGTAGGTTGCATAATAATAGTTTAAATGGAGACTTGTTTGGTGGGATTTATGCAACACGTGTGTCGGTGTACTAAGGTAGGGGTACCTCAGTACCCCAACTTGTGCACGGGCAGTCGCAGCTCCCCGTAGCTGGATCCACCAAATGTTTGCCGGAGACCATTCCTGCTCCATACCAAGCCATTCAAGAACAAAGTGTACAAGATAGAAGATCAAGGCCCCGGCAAGAGGAGCTTGCCGGGAAGGCCGTTCCAGGCTCAAGATTACATCACTCATGCATGTCCCTGGCGAGAGGAGCTCGCCGGAGAGACTAGAAGATCACATCACAAAAGACACGCCTCGGTGCTATACGCGTCCCGGCGAGGGCCCGGGGAGCGACAAGACTACAAGCCCGACAAGCTCCCGGGCCCGGCAAGATCAAGACCCCGCAAGGTACTTGCCGGGCGAAGCTACGCTGCGTTCGCGACTCCAGCTCATCTCGCCCACGCCGCCTTCACTTCTTTCCAGAGACGCTGGCGGATGGTCAGGTACCGAGGGGATGCGGTGGCACTCCACGGTGGTGGATCCATCGCCGTGGCAAACGGAGACGCAAGGGCGGGAGCTTTTGGGGCGACGGCGACGGGCATTAAATGCTCTTGTCCCTCTCGTCAAAAGTAGGTAGAATCCATCGCTCAAGCTAATCAGAGTGCACTGCTCCGCTTGACTGCTCCAACTACCACCTCTTTTACATTTTTACCCTCTACCCTACGCTGACACTGTCGGTGACCCCTTGCCCTATAAAAGGAGGCCCATGCACAACGAGAGGGGTTCGACTTTTGCAACTCCCACGCCGTAGTAGCTGCATCGCAGCTCTCCAAGCTCCCGAGCGCAATACAACACAAAGCAGCAAGAGGGTTTTACGACCATCGCGCTCGGCTGGGTAAAATCCGCCCAGCAAGATCGCCTCGACCGCTCTCAGGCCTCCTCCGCCTCGCATCAACACACGAAGGGCTCTCGCCCCATAGGTGTCCCGCCGGGCGTGCCACCAGCGCCGCGCGCGCCCGACATCTTTGGCGCGCGCTGTAGGGGCGCCGAGGTTGTGCGGACTGATCCGGCGTTCGCGCGCCGCGCTCTTCCTCAACCTCTCCGCCATCGACGGTTTATCGACAATCGCGTCATGGCCTCAAGACGAGGGCTTCAAAGGTTGCAGACCTGTCTGTTTCACCCGCCGCCACCGGAGCCGCGGTGGGCGGAGGAGACGCTAGTGGAAGGGTGGACACCGGCGAGGGCACTCGCGCGCCACTGAGATCTGTGGACAGACGGATCACCGCGCTCGGTCTCCGCAGATCCACGCCCATCTCAGCGACGGCGACTCCAAGAGCGCCATACCACGAGAGGTGGTATCCGCGCCGGGCAAGAATAAGCCGGAGGCTCGCGGGATGCTCCGGACTGCTGTCCGTGCACGAGCAAAGCGAAGTACGAGCAGGCCTTGCTCCTCCTATCGCTACTAGGAGTCCGAGCATGTCCTGTTCCTCGCGCCGCCTCGCCCGCTCCCCTCCATTCCGCAAGCGATCTCCTCGAGCGCTTACGCTGTCGCCGAGGACGCGCCATCGAGCTCTAAGTCCGTGAGGACGGCTCGTGCTCACTCCGACAAGCAAAGCTCCTCGGGACGCTATAAGCCCGGCGAGACAGCTCGTGCTCGTTCCGCGAACGCACCTCCCCGGAGTGCTGCGCTGTCGTCGAGGACGCGCCATTGAGCTCCACCAGCAAGTGCAAATAAACAAGAAAAAGAAAAGCTAAGTTGCTCAAGCCTTTGTGCGGAGCACTCTTTAATTCCATGCTTTTTTATGTTATATCCTCAGACGTTCGTCCTTTGTGCGCAAAGCTCGTGGCGCGGAGGAGCCTGCTTGTGAATAGCCGCACCTTACTTTGCTTCAACACACTCAACGAGTAAAAGTGAGCCGCGACCAGCTTCGCGCCCTTGTTTCGCTTCGAGTCCGCTCAGCGGGTTAAGGCGCGCCGCGACCGACACGGCGAGGTTGCTTGCGAAGCGACACCAGCCAGCGGGCTGCTGATGTTCCGTGACTCAGCAAGCGTGTTAAGCACCGCAAGTTACCTAGAAGCGAGGGTAAAAGCGCACAAAGGATGTAAAGAAGAGGGTGTAACGTGGCAAGCCCCGCCGTGAGATGTCCTTCGATGAGAGGCTTGTGCGCGAGAGGAGCCAAGTCGTGGTCCAGCTTATGCATTTGTTTTGTTTCCGAGTCCGCTCAACAAACACAAGTGTGCTGCTGCACCCTTATCTTGCTTTCGAGCCTGCTCAAGCAAGGTAAGCGCCCGAATCGCCCGCAAGGTTGTTTGCCGGAAGCAACACCGCCGCCGGGCTGTCCCCGCCGCAAGCGTGTTCGCCCGCAAGCTCCCGAAAGCGAGAGTACAAACATACGAAGGGCAAAATGCGCATCAGATTGCAAAATCAAGACTTACGTACATATACATGTAGATAATGAAGCTGTTGCAGATCTATCTCAGCTGTTTTCATGGCTGAAATTGCAGCAACAAGGAGGAACCAAAAATCACACCAAGACTGCGCCGGCAAGCCGTGGTCGCTGGGGCTGCTGCCAAGGTTCTTCCCGCAAGCCAGCTCACTGGGCTGCGAGCGCCAAGATTCGCCTCCGCAAGCTAGAGTTGCTGGGGCTGCGATAGCAGATAAGTTTTTCATCCTCATCATGCATCCTCCTATGGACCGGAAATGCGGGCTGCGTCTTGGAACGAGCGTGTCTTGTAAAACCCAGACGTGGAGGAGCCGAGTCGTGGCCAGCTTATGCATTTGGTTTGTTTCGAGTCCGCTCAACAAACACAAGTGTGCCGCTGCACCTTATCTTGCTTTCGAGCCTGCCAGCAAGTTAAGCGCCGAATCGCCCGGCAAGGTTGCTTGCCGAAGCGACACCGCCAGCTGGCTGTCCTGCTGCCGCAAGCGTGTTCGCCCGGCAAGCTCCCCGACAGCGTAAGAACACACAAGGCACGCAGTCAAGTAAAAGACTCGGTCCGCAAGCTTTCCCTCTTTTTCATTAAAAACATCCAATTTAGTACAAGTCCATAGAGGATGAAAACATGATAGAGAGGATTACAAGTCCTTAAATGCAGCCGAGGCCCGAGGGCTTACAAATTAAAAAGATAAGGTGCCCGTGATCCTCTCCTGCTTCTCTGCTCGGGAGTTCAGGAGGTAGGTCAAGGAGCCCCTGCAAGGTAAGCCTGCCGGGAAGGAGGCCCTGCAAGAGGAGCTTGTCGGAGAAGGGCGAAGGAGCGCCTAGGAGAGCGTGGCGGTGACGCCGCCGTGCCTCAGAGCTGCGCAGGTGACGGGCATGGGGAACGATCCCGGAGAGCCACGGGCGCCAGAAGACACCAAGAGAACACCCGGGGCCGCCAGAGCTTGGCGGAGGGAGACGGCGCTGGAGGCAGAGCTTGAAGACGGGTGGTGGGACATCGGACGCAGCGAGGGCACCTCGCCTCAGACTCCAACATGACGGCCTTGCCACCATCCCCTCTTCCTCTTCCGCAGCCTCCTCACGCCAGCCGCCCAAGGAGACGGCCCGGAGTTCAAGGCGGCGGCGACTGAGACGGGTCGCCGGTGGCGCGAGGCAGCGGTGTCCGACGCCTAGTCGACCCGCCATCCCCTCGCTCGCCGCTGCCGCGCCCTCCTCGCTACTCGCCGAGGAGGAGCCTTCGCTATCCGAGGAGCTGTCCACACAAGAGCGCACCCGGTTCCATAGTCCTCGAAGGCCTTGACGGCGAGGAGGTCACCATCCATTAACTTGAAATGGAGGGTGAACCCCCCGCCAAGCTATGGATCCGGCGAACGCCTTCCACCTCGGTCGAAGAACATCACGCCGGGCTGGGGACACGACACTCACTCGAAAGTGCCGCTGATCCCGCAGCCCTCATGCGTAGCTCCATCACGCCGGTGGATCCGTCCCATCGCGCCCAAGAACGGGACCGGCAGCCGGAGGCGGCGACGAGGCGCCCGGCAAGCTTGATGAAGAACTCCTGTGGGTCATCTCCAGATGGACCGCACCGTGGTCGAGACGCTGGGGAGACGGGAGGCGATCGCCACGACCGCCTCTCCTCGACCGCCTCGGCCACGCCTCGGCCTCGCTCATGCCCGCCCCTCCCTCTCCCTCTCGGAGCGGCTCCGCCCGCGGAGGCAGGATGGGAGTGGTGCGCTGCCCAGAGGCGACCAGCGCCGCCACCGTCAAGAGCCGGATTCCTCCTTCCATGGCGGCAAGAAGAATTGAAGATGAAGACGAAGGGAGAAGAGGATGAGTGTGACCATTGTGCTCCCCTTCCGCCCTTTTTAAAGGGGTGAGGTGGGGACTCAACCGCCCCGCTCGACCAATCAGGAAGCGAGAAGGCCAGAGGAGCGGGCCGACTCGCTTTCTCCGTCTGCGTGACGGCTCGGTCTCCATTTCGCCGCCCACGACCCCCATGCATGAGGGGCGTGGCATAAAAAGTGGAGCCGAGCGACGGGTGAAGCGACCCGCTCTCGCGCCACGATCACGGGTGGATGCCTTAAAGGCTGCATGCGCCGCCCACGCCTCCCACGACGCCGCAATCGACGCGTGCTGTTTGGGAAGCGGCGGATGCGTATAGATTCGACGCGCCATGGGCTTCAAGCGTCTGACTGCTTTTGGGCCTGGCCCAACAGCGCTTCGGCACTGTATGGCCCAGTTCGGGGCTCTGTCGGTGTACTAAGGTAGGGGTACCTCAAGACCCCAACTTGTGCACGGGCAATGCAGCCCCCGTAGCTGGATCCACCAAATGTTTGCCGAGACCATTCCTGCTCCATACCAAGCCATTCAAGAACAAAGTGTACAAGATAGAAGATCAAGGCCCCGCAAGAGGAGCTTGCCGGAAGGCCGCTCTGTGCTCAAGATTACATCACTATGCAAGTCCTGGCGAGAGGAGCTCGCCGGGAGACTAGAAGATCACATCACAAAGACACGCCTCGGCGCTTATACGCTGCCCCGTGAGGGCCCGGGAGCGACAAGACTACAAGCCCGACAAGCTCCCGGCCCGCAAGATCAAGACCCGGCAAGGTACTTGCCGGGCGAAGCTATGCTGCGTTCCGACTCCAGCTCATCTCGCCCACGCGCCGCCTTCAGCCCTTTCCAGAGACGCTGTGGCGGATGGTCAGGCAGCTGAGGGGATGCGGTGGCACTCCACGGCGGTGGATCCATCGCCGTGGCAAACGGAGACGCAAGGGCGGGAGCTTTTGGGGCGACGGCGACGGGCATTAAATGCTCTTGTCCCCCTCTGTCAAAAGTAGGTAGAATCCATCTGCTCAAGCTAATCGAGTGCACTGTTCCCGCACTGTTCCAACTACCACCTCTTTTACATTTTTACCCCTCTACCCTACGTTGACACCTGTCGGTGACCCCTTGCCCTATAAAAGGAGGCCCATGCACAACGTAGAGGGGGTTCGACTCTTTTGCAACTCCCACGCTCGGTGTAGCTGCTACTGCAGCTCTCCAAGCTCCCGAGCGCAATACAACACAAAGCAGCAGTAGGGTTTTACGCGACCATCGCGGCCTGAAGCTGGGTAAAATCCGCCCACAAGATCGCCTCGATCCGCTCTCAGGCCTCCTCCGCCTCGCATCAACACACGAAGGGCTCCCTGCCCCATAGGTGTCCCGCGTCGGGCGTGCCACCCAGCGCCGCCCGCGCGCCCCGACAACGTGTGGCTAATTTTCTTGAGATACCCATACACGAAAAAGAAATGGAGTTTCCTCCCGATTATCTAGATTATGAAGCCATGGTTCATCATCAATTTCTTGAGAGGAATGAACAGTTCCACCAGTACCGACTAATCTTTGACAGACGTCGCACCTTCCATGTTGGTCTCCCTGCTCCTGGTTTCTTTGACTTTCAGGCAAAAAGGAGATATATTATAACCAGGGAGGAGGCGAACGAGTACGAAACAAGGACGGAGGCAGCCCGCCTCCAAGCTGCAGCTCGTGAGGCAATGGCTGCTGCATCTCAGTACGACCCCAGCTACAAGTTTGATCCATGGGCATAGACCAACTTAGGCCAAAAGCCTAAGCTTGGGGGAGTACGTATTTCTCACTGACATTACATTCATATTCACACACTCATTCTAGTTGTCGGTGCTCATACTTTTCCATTGTAAGATCCATGCTAGTCTATCTTCTTTTTCTAGCCTTCTTCTTGTGTGTTTGAAAAACCTTAAGAAAAACCAAAAAAATAGTAATAGCTTTTAGCTAGTTTACTTTCCATGCCTGTAGTAGTAGTAACTAAAATAAAACTCAAAAAGATTTCTCGTTCTTCTTTGCTTGTTGGGAGCTTTCCCGTGTAAATAGCTTTATTTCTTTTCTTTTGGGGTCGAGAGGAGAAGACCATGATGAAAATGTTGAGTGGCTCCCATATGCATTATTGTTGATTTAACCAAGAGCCCATATTACCTTGTCTTCTCCCTTGAATTGAATGCTTGCAGATTCCAGCTTAGTCCAATGCACGTGCACTATTATTATTAACACACCGTTTGGTCGTGCGAGTGAAAGGCAATAATGACGATATATGATGAAATGATTGAGATGAGAGAAGCTGGTATGAACTTGACCTCTCTTGTTTTTGTAAATATGATTAGTTCATCGTTCCTGATTCAACCTATTATGAATAAACATGTTTGCAATGACAATTAGAGATTATAGTTGATTATGCCATGCTTAATTAGCTAGGAGTTTATAATGGTTTACCTTGCGTGCCAACATGCTATTAAAATGGTTGTGATGTGGTACGATAGGGTGGTATCCTCCTTTGAACGATTCGAGTGACTTGACTTGCCACATGTTCACACATGTAGTTGAAACAAAATCAACATAGCCTCCATGATATTTATGTTCATGGAGGATTATATCCTACTCATGCTTGCACTCAGTGTTGATTAATTTTAATGCATGTTCTTGACTGTTGTCGCTCTCTAGTTGGTCGCTTCCCAGTCTCTTTCTAGCCTTCACTTGTACTAAGCGGGAATACTGCTTGTGCATCCAAAATCCATAAACCCCAAAGTTAGTCCATATGAGTCCACCATACCTTCCTATATGCGGTATCTACCTGCCGTTCCAAGTAAATTTGTATGTGCCGAACTCCAAACCTTCAAATGAAATTCTGTTTTGTATGCTCGAACAGCTCATGTATCAACTAGGGTTGTCTATATCTTCAATGCTAAGTGGGTTATTCTCATGAGGAGTGGACTCCGCTCCTCACTCACGAGAAGATGGCCGGTAATCGGGATGCCCGGTCCCATGCTCAAATAAAATCAAAATAATTGCAAACAAAACTCCCCCAGGATTGTTGTTAGTTGGAGGCACCTGTTGTTTCGGGCAAGCCATGGATTGATGCTTCTTGGTGGTGGGGGGGTATAAGCTTTTCCATTCTTTTGGGAACCGCCTATAATGTGTGTAGCATAGAAGATATCGAGATCTCTTGGTTGTTATGTTGACAATGAAAGTATGCCACCCAAAATATTATTTATCTTTGTTTCAAAAATCGAGCTCTTGCACCTCTACAAATCCCTGCTTCCCTGTGTGAAGGGCCTATCTATTTACTTTTATGTTGAGTCATCATCCTCTTATTAAATAGCACCAGCTAGAGAGCACCGCTATCATTTGCATGCATTACTATTAATTTATATTGAGTGTGACTATGACTGGATCTCTTTTACCATGAATTGAAATGTTTAGTCAGTCCTTGATCTTCGTGAGGTGCTCAGATTTATGTTTTATGGTCTCGTAAAGGGCTAGCGAGATACCGTCTTATTATATCATATTATGATTGTTTTGAGAAAGTGTTGTCATCCGAGATTTATTATTATTGCTTGCTAGTTGATTATGCCATTGATATGAGTAAACATGAGACCTAAGTGTTATTACGAATATGGTTAGTTCATAACCTTTGCTAAAAACTTGAGTGTTGGCTTTACGTATTTACAACAACAAGAGCAAACAGAGTTTGTAAAAGTTTTTCTTTATCACTTTCAATTTATCAACTGAATTGCTTGAGGACAAGCAAAGGTTAAGCTTGGGGGAGTTGATACGTCTCCATCGTATCTACTTTTCCGAACACTTTTGTCCTTGTTTTGGACTCCAACTTGCATGATTTGGATGGAACTAACCCGTACTGACGCTGTTCAGCAGAATTGTGCAGAAATAAAAGTTCTCGGAATGACCAGAAACTCCACGGAGAATATTTTTGGAATTAATAAAAATACTGGCGAATGAATTAAGGCCAGGGGCCCACAGCCTGTCCACGAGGGTGGGGTGCGCCTACCCGCCAGGGCGTGCCTGCTGCCTCGTGGGCCCCCTGGAGCTCCAATGACCTCAACTTCAACTCTATATATTCACGTTCGTGGAGAAAAAAATTAGAGAGAAGGATTCATCGTGTTTTATGATACGGAGCCGCCGCCAAGCCCTAATCTCTCTCGGGAGGGCTGATCTGGAGTCCGTTTGGCGCTCCGGAGAGGGGAATCCGTCGCCGTCGTCATCATCAACTATCCTACATCACCAATTTCATGATGCTCACCACGGTGCATGAGTAATTCCATCGTAGGCTTGCTGGACGGTGATGGGTTGGATGAGATTTACCATGTAATCAAGTTAGTTTTGTTAGGGTTTGATCCCTAGTATCTATTATGTTCTGAGATTGATGTTGCTATGACTTTGCTATGCTTAATGCTTGTCACTAGGGCCCGAGTGCGATGATTTCCTATCTGAACCTATTAAGTTTTCATGAATATATGTGAGTTCTTGATCCTATCTTGCAAGTCTATAATCACCTATTATGTGTTATGATCCGACAACCCCGAAGTGACAATAATCGGGACCACTCTCGGTGATGACTGTAGTTTGAGGAGTTCATGTATTCACTAAGTGTTAATTCTTTGGTCCGGTACTCTATTAAAAGGAGGCCTTAATATCCCTTAGTTTCCAATAGGACCCCGCTGCCACGGGACGGTAGGACAAAAGCACGTATGACTATATTCAGAATACATGCCTACATTACATTGATGAACTTGAGCTAGTTCCGTGTCACCCTATGTTATAACTATTGCATGAGGAATCGCAGCCGACATAATTATCCATCACAGATCCAATGCCTACGAGCTTTTCACATATTGATATTTGCTTAGTTACTTTACCGTTGCCACTTTTACAATTACTACAAAACTGCTACTATTACTCTATCATTACCGTTACTTCCATACTACTTTGCTACTAAATACTTTGCTGCAGATATTAATTTATCCAGGTGTGGTTGAATTGACAACTCAACTGCTAATACTTGAGAATATTCTTTGGCTCCCCTTGTGTCGAATCAATAAATTTGTGTTGAATACTCTACCCTTGAAAACTATTGCGATCCCCTATACTTGTGGGTTATCACAAAGTCAACCAGCTTAGTGTCATCTACGACTTAAATTTCAACAAGGGGTCATGCTCTGTAGTTGGATTTTTCAAAGGTGTCATATCTGCCGGGTCAACATTATCTTTGTATAATTTCAACTCCTCTATGGCACAAGAAGACTTAGCATAAGTAGCATCCCCTTCTTCACAATCTAGAGTGGTCATCCTATCACCGTGCACTGTGATGGTGCCTTTATGTCCTGGAATTTTAAGCTGCAAATAAACATAACAAGGCTATGCCATATATTTGGCATAAGCCGGCCATCCAAACAAAGCGTGATATGGACTTTTGATCTTGACTACCTCAAAGGTCAATTTTCAGCTCTAGAATCATGGTAATTGCCGAAGGCCACTTCAGGGTTAGCCCACCCACCGGATACGCCAACTTACCAGGCACCACCCCATGAAAATAGTAGAAGACGACTTAAGATCTATGTCAGTCAAATTCATACAGTGAAAAGTATCATAGTAAAGGATATTGATACTACTGCCTCCATCCATAAGCACCTTCATAAGCTTGTATCCTCCTACCTGAGGAGCAACTACCAATGCCAATTGACCCGGATTGTCAACTTGGGAAGGGTGATCCTCACGGCTCCATACAATAGGCTGCTCAGACCACCTTAAATACTGAGGGATCGCCATCTCAACCGAATTCACTGCCCACTTTTCGATTTTCTGATCTTGTTTGCACAGACTCATGGTGAACACATGATATTGACCACTATTCAGCTGCTTTGGGTTGCTCTAATAACCAACTTGCTGCTGCTGATTCCCTTGACCAAACTGTTGATTAAAGCCACCTTGATTTCCTTGGCCCTGAAAAACAGATCTTGAACCACCACCTCCAAAGCCAGGTCCGTGAGAGCCGGATCCTGAGCCACCATGCGGGCCATGATTATTCTGGAAAAAATTGGAATTTCTATACTCCCTCATGATGAAGCAATCCTTCCACATATGACTGGCCGGCTTCTCTTGCGTACTGTGCTTTGGCCAAGGTTGATTCGTCATGGCCTCAAGGTTGAACTTAGCCCCTCCAAACCGGGGCGTTGATGCTTTCCCCTTACGACACTGATTATTGTTCTGCGCATTGGTGTTAGCCACAAAGTACAAACCGCCGTCGGCCTTGCGCTTACCGTTGCCACCTTGACTCGCCGTATTATGTTTTCCCTTTGCATTGCCACTCTTTTTCCCCTTGTCAGCCTTCTCCTCATCAGACTCAGTGTCGGTGTCAAAACCGGCGGATCTCGGGTAGGGGGTCCCGAACTGTGCGTCTAGGCGGATGGTAACAGGAGACAAGGGACACGATGTTTTTACCCAGGTTCGGGCCCTCTCGGTGGAGGTAAAACCCTACTCCTGCTTGATTAATATTGATGATATGGGTAGTACAAGAGTAGATCTACCACGAGATCAATGAGGCTAAACCCTAGAAGCTAGCCTATGGTATGATTGTTCTTCATCCTACGGACTAAAACCCTCCGGTTTATATAGACACTGGAGAGGGCTAGAGTTTCACAGAGTCGGTTACAATGGTAGGAGATCTACATATCCGTATTGCCAAGCTTGCCTTCCACGCCAAGGAAAGTCCCATCCGGACACGGGACGGAGTCTTCAATCTTGTATCTTCATAGTCTTGGAGTCCGGCCAAAGATGATAGTTCGGCTATCCGGACACCCCCTAGTCTAGGACTCCCTCACTCAGGGTCCTTAGTACTATCAGAGTCGGCATATTTGACGAGAGCCGCCATGAGCTCCCCCGTGTCATTGCAGTGGCGCTTAAGCCGCCCCAACTTCTGCTTAAGAGGAAGAAAACGACATTCTGTTCCAACATCAGGATGGCTGAACCGGCATTGATGTTGTCTGATGAATGGATAACGGCTGAGATCCAGTGCACCCAATTGGTTGTTGACTCGCCTTCTCCCTGGACACAAGAGTCTAAGTCTAAAATCGACATAGGTTGCTTGCACGTGTCTTTAAAATTCTAAATAAAATGCGCCTTCAGCTCAGCCCATGATCTAATGAAGTTAGGGGGCCATCCTTTCGGCCAAGTTCGTGCTGGCCCATCCAACATCATGGTGAACAACTTAGCACATGCAGCATCACTAACATCCAGCATCTCCATAGCCATCTTGTAACTCTCAATCCAGGCTTCTGGGGGTTGATCTACTATGTAATTAGGCACCTTGCGAGGCCCTAAAAATCCTTATGCAAGCGCTCTTTACATAGAGCCGACTCTAAACATGGCATGCCAAGAGTTATGGAGGTCACACCTGCCTCCGGAGACGCTCATGGGTAAGCCAGAGATTGTTGCTGAGCCGCCAGCTTAGCCTCACGCCACGCTCTGCCTTGGTCCACCAAAGCCTGAGCATCACTACCAGCGTGCGACGAGTCAGGCCTACGAGGCTGGTTATGGTGCCGCTCACTGCTCGACACTGCTGGCGAATCAATGTGCCTGTTATAACTCCAGTTTGGACACGAGGTTGAATGAATCCATTCATGAATGAATGGATAAGCCACCTGTTGAGCAACTTCCGTCTGAAGAAGCTCTCCGGCTTGTCATATCTCCATCGCAGCTGGTGGTTATCTTGAACAACGAGATCCACCAATCGGGTAGCCGCGGCTATCATATTGTCTAGAGGGTTAGAATATTGACCCGGTGGCGTCGGAACATGCTGAGGAGGAGTCAAGTTCAAACGTGGGGGTCTGCAGCACGTGGCTGAACCGACGCTCCGGCTGCAGGCGCCTCAACGGCCCGATCCACAATGGGCGGGTTACAGGTTCTTGCCCCAGGCGTATTGAAAAGGTTTCTTGCATCGTACACCGGAGTAGACGACTCTGGTGCCTTCTGTTAAAGACAACGTTTGATGCATTCTTGTCCAAGCTCAAGCGAAAATTTTCTGCTTGAATCCGCTGTGTTTCCCTCTCCAAGGCGGCTTGTTCTGTCGCCATTCAGGTGTTCTCAGCGTTAAGATCCTCCTTAGATTGAGCTATCTCATCGCGTAACTTCGCAACATCCATGTTATGTTGCGCCTGTTTTGCCGGGGTTACCTCCACCGTCAGAAATGTTGCCAGAGTCTCCAACAGTTCAGATAAAACTTGAGCCGGCGGGCGCACAGGGCCTCTTGCCCTGGCTGCCGTAGCAGTCACTGAACCGGAGATCAGTGCTGCTGCAGTCAAAGAATTCTGCACAGGCTATGTACTGGCCATGAAGATCGCATCCCGGTTTGGCGGCTCATAGGGGTCCGGAATACTGTCTCCATCGGAATAGCTCCCAAGCCTGTCATCCTGCACTTGATACAAGGATTTGGTCTCGCCGGTTGAGGACTCATCGCTTGAGTAGAGGGTCGTCTCTCCACCGAACACAGATCCTCCCTCAAGATCCACTCCTTAAGTAAAGCCAACAAAGCTACACTTCGAGGCGGCTTGAATCTTGGCGGGTCACGCGCGTTGAGCCGTCTCAACGATGTCGGTGCAGGTGTCCGGCTTAGCTTCCGACTCACCGATCTTGCCGATGAAGACATGAATCCCACTGAAGGGGACCCGGTATCCATACTTCATTTAGCTAGCCTCGGGGCCCCATCCCGCGTCATCGATGTAGAGCTTGACGCGACGACTCTTAGTCATCCGGCCCATAACGTATCCCTTGATCCCTGTGAAGTTGCCCTTCAAGAACTCGAAACCACCGTGCGTTGGCCCCATGATGGGCACCAACTATCATGGACTTAACATGGCAGATGCCCTAGCAAGAGGACTTATGTGTGGAGCCATCACCACTAGGTTAGCTTGAAGGGGTTGAACGGGACAAAGTACACAGAGAGCTTACCCAGGTTCGGCCCCTCTCAACGAGGTAAAAGCCTACTCCTGCTTTAGATTGTATTGCTTGGGTTTCCATTACCAGGAAGCGAATACGCTTGACCTAGTTCTCGATCTGTTGTTTCTTGAGTTAACCCGCTGCCAAGTCTTATCTTTATATACACAGGTTGAGGGCTAGCGGCTTACAGAGTCCCGGCCGGCTCACACAACATGACCGGCTCGGTTTCTAACAACACTTGCCTTACAGAACAATTTAAACATATGGCGGCTCATCCCTTTGGGCCCTAAGTCGCCTCCAGGTCTTGGGCCTTCAATAAGCTTGCTTTATGAACCGCAATCTTCACATCTTCTTGGGCTTCTTCATCTTGAATCGCCCGTAGCATGACCTGGCCCCTCCTAGGCGGGTCATACCTAATAGTTATATCCCCAACACCCATACTCAAATCAAAAGATTGGATAAGACAATAGATCGAACAACTGATCACGAAGATCAATTAATGAAGATATCATCTTTCTTCAACACACCTGCAAAAGATATCCCTTTGGAATGAACTAAGTAAGGCAAGTTGTTATCTTTCAACTCTCAAAGTTGTTGTTTACCTTAACCAACTAGTACAGGGTATCTAGCACAAATTCTTGCAGAAGGGGTACTTTAGAGGGAAACCAATTTGATCATGAACTCAACATAAAGGCCAGGGAAGAACCTGGTAATACTTCTGAGAATATAGTCGGCAAATCATGAACCACTGATGATGTAGGGTGGAACCCTATAGCGGCGATCTTTCACGTTTGGAGGGGATCCTACGGAGGAAACATGAAGAACACGCGGAAGAACGAGGAGAAACAGGGGGAAAACGAGAGAGAATCACTCAACCAACAAGGGATCGATCACACAAGTGCTAGATCAACATACACACATGAGATCCACAAGATACATAGTCAACTAGGGTAAGGATACAAAGGAACCGTTCATCTCCAAGAGGAGGCCTTGATGTTCTTCCCTAGATAGGGGTCTTGAATCCGCAGGGGGATCTTCTCCGAGGAGGTCCTGATCACCGAGGAGAAGTAACCGAGTGGATGAGCAAAGGCTCTCACACAAATATGAGCTAATCCAATGCTAAGTCTCAAAGTGAGGAGATGGGGTCTTTATATAGAGTTGGGGGCGAAGGGGTACATGGGCTCAGCCCAACACGCGCACGCAGGCGCTGGCCGGATGATCCGGACGAGGGTCCGGATGATCCGGGCTGGTCCGGATGATCCGGGTAGGGACCCGGATGAGCTGGAGGCTCGGCTGGCGACGGCGACGGACCGGATGTCCGGCTGGCGGTCCGGACGTCCGGGCGGTGTCCGGATGATCCGGGCCTGGGTCCGGATGATCCGCTTCGGTTTGAGCTTCGGAGTCCTTAGGCGATGAGCGGATCGTCCGGGCCGGGGTCCGGATCGTCCGGGCTCTGTCCGGATTGTCCGGGCGGGGGTCCAGATCGTCCGGGCATCCTGGTCCCTGGTGGTTTTTCCTCTCCGTTTTCTCGTATGTCTTCCGCCTCCGGTTCTCCTTGCCTCCTAGCTTCTTCATGGTTGACTCTGGTACCTGAGTATGCATAGAGTTTCCGTTTGAGGTAGTAACCATGTCTCATGTGAATCAAAAGAGAGTTGTGAGAGGAGTGATGTAACCTCGGTTTCGAGGGCTCTTGCATGTGCTCGAGTCATAGGTCCTTGTGGGGTTGGAAGTGTTGATGTAGAGTCCATGGGGATGATGGAAGGATGCTCCGCCTCATATCCCCTCCCTTCGAAAGGATCCGACCTCGGATCTAGATCTTCATCACCATGGAAAGGCGAGAGGTCTTTGACGTTGAAGGTGTCGCTCACGTTGTACTTGTCGCTTGGTAGGTCGAGCTTGTAGGCGTTGTTGTTGTAGCGTGCTAACACCTTGAAGGGTCCATCGGCTCGAGGTTGAAGTTTGGACTTGCGTTCGTTGGGGAAGCGTTCCTTGCGAAGGTGTAGCCACACGAGATCGCCTATGTTGAAGATCATGGGTTGCTTGTTGATGTTGAGCTTGGTCGCTAGTCGTTGTACTTGGCGCTCGATGGTGTTTCTTGTATCTTCATGCATCTTCTTGATGTAGCTTGCACGGGCGCTTGCGTCGAGGTTGGTGCGCTCTTGTAGAGGTAGAGGTAGAATGTCCAATGGGGACAATGGGTTGAAGCCGTAGACGACCTCGAAGGGGGACTTGCCGGTGATCGAATGTCTTGCACGGTTGTAGGCGTACTCGGTGATGGGTAGACATGCTTCCCACTCCTCGATGTTCTTCTTGATCAACACGCGAAGTAGAGTGGAGAGCGTCAGGTTCGTCACCTTCGTTTGGCCGTCGGTTTGAGGATGGTATGCGGATGAGAAGAAGAGCTTGATTCCGAGCTTGGCGCATAGGGTCTTCCAAAAGTAACTCAAGAACTTGACGTCGCGGTCGGAGACGATTGTCTTTGGTACTCCATGGAGGCGCAAGATTTTCCTACAAAAGAGATTTGCAATATGTGAAGCATCGTCTACCTTGTTCAAGGAATAAAATGTGCCATCTTAGAAAATCTATCCACAACAACAAATACGGAATCCTTTCCATTTTGAGTTCTAGGCAAACCAAGTACAAAGTCCATGCTAATGTCTTCCCAAGGTTGATAAGGAATAGGAAGAGGCATGTAAAGACCATGAGATTGAGATTTTGACTTAGCTTTGCGGCATGTTGAGCATCTTGTGGTGAAGCGTGAGACGTCTCGAAACATCTTTGGCCAAAAGTAGTTCTTGGAGAGCGTGGCGAAGGTCTTGTCGCGTCCAAAGTGTCCCATGAGTCCACCTCCATGAGCTTCTTTCAAAAGGAGCAAATGAAGCGAAGACTCGGGTATGCATAGTTTGTTAGCTCTCATAAGATAACCATCCTTGAGGTAATATTGTTCCCAAGATGTATGCGTCAAACATTTAGCATAATGAGGTGCAAAAGATGGATCACTAGCATATAAATCTTTTATGTGCTCAAAGCCAATAACATTCAACTCAAGTTGGGTGACAAGCGTGCATATGCGTGAAAGTGCATCGGCAACTACATTTTCCTTGCCCTTAATGTACTTGATCATATATGGGAAAGATTCAATAAATTCACTCCATTTGGCATGACGCTTGTTCAATTTAGTTTGACCTTTTAAGTACTTAAGCGTTTCATGATCGGTATGGATGACAAACTCATGAGGTCTAAGATAATGTTCCCAAACATGGAGGACACACACTAAAGCATACAATTCCTTGTCATACACGGGATAGTTAAGTTGAGCACCGGAGAGTTTTTCACTAAAATAAGCAATGACTCGTTTTTCTTGCATTAAAACTCCGCCAATTCCGGTACCACTTGCATCACAATGAACCTCAAAAGTTTTGCCAAAATTGGGCAAAGCAAGAATCGGAGCATGAGTAAGCAAAGACTTGAGCTCATCAAAAGCGTTTGATTGCAAAGGTCCCCAAACAATAGGAGTATTCTTCTTACTCAAAGCATGCAAAGGAGCTTCAATATTGCTAAAGTTTTTCACAAAGCGGCGATAAAAACCTGCAAGACCAAGGAAACTTCGCACTTGTTGCAAATTGGTGGGTTGGGACCAAGTTTTAATTGCTTTGATCTTAGTTTCATCAACATGGACACTCTTGGAAGAGACAACGAAACCCAAGAAAACCACTTTGTCAACGCCAAAAGTGCATTTTTTCAAGTTGGCATAAAGACTTTCCTTTCGAAGTGTTTGCACAACAAGCTTAACATGATCAACATGCTCTTTCATGGTTTTGCTAAACACAAGAATATCATCGAAGTAAACCACAACAAAGATTCCAATGTATGGACGAAGTACATGATGCATGAGACGCACAAAAGTTCCGGGAGCTTCCGACAAACCCATAGGCATAACCAACCATTCATATAAGCCAAATTTTGTTTTGAAAGCAGTTTTCCATTCATCACCCTCATGAATGCGGATTTGATAATAGCCACTTTTAAGATCAGTTTTTGAGAAAAAGTTGGCTCCACTAAGTTCATCAAGCATATCATCTAAGCGAGGAATTGGATGCCTATAGCGCACGGTGATAGCATTTATGGGTCTACAATCGGAACAAAAGCGGAAAGTTCCATCGGGCTTAGGCACAAGTATAACGGGAATGGCACAAGGGCTTAAGCTTTCACGTACATGACCGTTGTCGATTAGTTGTTGTACTTGCCGTTGAATCTCCTTGGTTTCTTCGGGATTGACACGGTATGGAGCTTTGTTTGGAAGTGGCGCTCCGGGAATGAGGTCAATTCGATGCTCAATGCCTCGTAGATTAGGTAGACCCGGAGGTAGCTCATCGGGGAAAACATCTTGAAATTCCTGCCAAAGAGATTGAAACACCAAAGGTAGCTCATGAATGGTGTTAGTTTTGGTATCTCCATCCTTGCACACAAGGACAAAGTGCATCACACTCGATGGGTTCTCACACACTTCTCTCATCTCATGTTTGGTGGCGAATAGTATGAGGTTTTTCTCTCTAGGCGAAGAGGCGCTCAAATTTGGCTTGTGGCTCTCACTCACTTTTTGGTGGCTCACTTTCTCACTCTTCTCTCTTTGGTTGGTGGCCTGTTTGTCGGCAATCACTTGACTAGGAGACATGGGTCGTAGTACATATTCTTTTCCTTTCATCTTGAAGCTATAGTGGTTTGTACGCCCATTGTGGAAGGCACCACGGTCAAATTGCCATGGCCGACCAAGGAGGAGGTGGCAAACGGTCATTTGGACCACATCACACTCCAAAGTGTCCTCATATGCACCGATTTTGAAGGATACTTGGACCGTATGCTCAACTCGTATAGTGCCGGAGTCACTTAGCCATTGAACCTTGTAGGGTTGCGGATGCTTCTTCTTGACCAATTGGAGCTTGGAGCATAGTTCTTCGCTTGCCAAGTTGTGGCAACTACCTCCATCGATGATGACCTTGACGGATCGTCCATTGATGCCAGCCTTTGTGTGGAAGATGTGGCATCGTTGGTCTTCTTCTTGTTGATGTTGAAGTGTCAAGACTTTGGAGACAACAAGAGCGGGGCTCGTATCTTCATCACAAAAGACTTGATCATCTTCATCCTTGTTGATGCGCCGGTGCATGGCCACTTGCTCAATAGCGTCCATTTCATCTTCACTCATTGAGTCGTAGGTGCCATCGTCTTTAAGTATCATGGTGCACTTGTTGGTGCATTCATAGGACTTGTGGCCTCGGCCGCCGCAAGTGAAACACTTGAAGGAGCTTGTCTTGATGGTCTCATCGGTTGGAGTAGATGATGAAGCACGCGGCTTGAGGTTGCTTGTAGTAGGAGGAGGACGACTTGAACTTGTAGAAGTTTTCTTGTAACTTGACTTGTCGTCGTTGCTTGGAGAAGGCTTGGTTGATGTCGAAGTTGTAGTAGTTGTTGAAGCTTGGTTGTTGGAGAAGCCGTATGTCTTGGAGGAGTACTTGGCGTACTTGAAGTCATCTTGCACTTGACGTTCCGCCTTTGTAGCTTGATGCACGAGCTCAATGAGGTTGGAGTAGGGTTGGAAGTCGGCGATCTTCTTGATGGGATGATTGAGGCCATTCAAGAATCATGCCATTGTTTGCTCATCATCCTCCGTGACATTGGCTCGAATCATGGCAATCTCCATTTCCTTGTAGTATTCTTCAACACTCTTTGTTCCTTGCTTTAGGAGTTGTAGCTTCTTGAAGAGATCACGGTTGTAGTAGGTGGGCACAAAGCGTGCTCGCATGACATTCTTCATTTGAGCCCAAGTGGTGATTGGAGGTTCACCTCTTGCTTGTCGGCGCTTAAGGACTTGTTCCCACCATATGAGTACATAGTCTTGGAACTCAGGTGATGCCATAGCAATCTTCTTTTCTTCCTCATAGTTGTGCAAACGAAAGATTTTGTCGACCTTCAATGCCCATGAGAGGTACTCTTCGGGATCATTACTTCCATTGAACTTGGGCATTGTGAACTTGAGCTTGCCATAGCGTTGCTCTTCATTGTGTTGTGGTCGATGTTGATGATGACGTTCTTGCCGTGGATGGTAATCATCCTCATGTTGCTCTTGGCGTGGAGGAAGTCCATGATCAACTTGCTCTTGTTGACCTTGAGGTTGAGGTTGAGCTTGAGGAGCTTGTGGAGGAGCTTGTGGGACTTGACGTTGCGCACGCGGATGGTAGTTCCTCTCTTGTATTTCTTCTCGAAGGGGTTCCTCTTGATTGCGCCTTTCACGATTGCGGTTGGCGAAAGCTCGACTTGATGCTTGAAGGGCACGTTCCGCCTCAAGAGCTTGTGCTTCTCGTTGTTCTTGTTGAAGACGTTGACCCTTGGCGTCTTGTTGCTCTTCATGTAGGCGCGCTCGTTCTTGTTCTTGTTGGCGACAGAGACGTTGTCGTTCTTGAGCTTGAGCAAACGCCACTTGGTTCGATTGAGGACGAGGAACTTGTTCATCAACTTGCTCTTGGGAATGCTTGTTGTGTAGCGGGTTGCGAGATGCATGACGGTCTTGACGCGCGGCTCGTCGAAGAGTGTTCGATGACGGTGTACTTGAGTCGGTGAAGGAGTCGTCGGAGTGGCTCCGTCTTGAGTGTGAGGAAGTAGAATGACGCCGGTTCACCAACAAGGCGCGGAGGTCGTCCATTCTTGCATCGTTCTCTTTCTTGTGCGCGTCGAGCTTGTTGTCGATGCTTTCGCTCATTGCTTGTTGCTCTTGATGGAGAGCTCGTTGTGTGGCAAAGAGGTGGCTCTTGGTGACGTATGATGACATGTCGTCGTCTTGCTCGATGAAGAGTGGTTTTGTAGAAGAACTTGGCCTATCCATCATTTTAAGCAAATTATGAGTGGTAGAAGGAGAAGAACGAATACCAATGTACCTTTGACCAAAGTTTAAGATGAATCAAGTTCACTCAAATGTGGACAATGAGATAGCACTATTGGTACCGATCCTTGTCGATTCTCACACCTACACAAGTAAAAGCTTTTGGTGGAGCTTGGTTAGGATGGTGTCACAAAATTAATTGCAATCGTTAGCTTGACTCAAAAATGTTGAAGAAGATTCGCAAATTCGCATATGCAACAAGTAGACCAAGCAAGTAGTGGTACACGGAAACACAAGCAAATAGATAAATGGAATTGTGCAAACCAAAAGTGAGCCAAAATGTGGAATCCACGAAAATGCTCTTGTTGCACAATACTAGAGAGACGCTAGCACGATTGCACAATAGGCGGATACGGAGCTTGTGCACAACCTACTAGGCAAAAATGCAACGATCTCTATCCCTAGTATGCTATGTGTATGGTATTTCGGTGCAATGATCCAAGATGATCTTATATGACAATCTTAATGTTGTATGATGCTATGCTTGTTGCTTATAAGCTCTTTGCTTATCTTTCCTCTTTGCTTAAAAGCTTGAGTGGCTCTTTCTCTTTTGAGCTCTTTTCTTATGCAAACTTCACGAACCAAGATAGCAATTGTGTATGCGATGACAACTTTGTGACACACAAGTTGATTTCGAGATATGCACCACGATATTATGTATGATATGGTGTATGCAACTAATGTGCACAAGTCACGTTGCCGGCAATACTCAATGGCTAGTCTCGATGGGTAATCAACGCAAAAGATGGTCTATGATGGTTATCAATGCAATTGCAAGGTATGACAAAGATGTCGTCGAAGTTACCGTCCGTAGCGAAGATGAGTAGGCGACGAAAATGAGCGTTTGTTGTTGATGTCTCACCGCACCTAAATAGCCGAAACATAATAGGACACGGAAATCTCAACTCAAATTCTCGAACCCAAATTCGAATGGTAGTACGGAGGTTGTGTCGTGGGGTTTGGAAGTGGAAGTGGTGGTGGTTGGGGTGGGAAGGTGGTATGTAGGTGTAGATGGTGGTGGTGGTGGAGGAGGACTGCACAACTACAGTTTCGGCAGAGGAAGCCGGATGATCCGGGCCAGGAGCTGGATGATCCGGGCACGTCCGGATGATCCGGGTCAAGGTCCGGATGATCCGGGCAAGTCAAACTCGCACGGGAACACCTCGGGAAGAACACGAAAATGGGGAGAAATTTGACGATTTCAGGGATTTTGGATGGATTTCGAGGGGGACAAGGTAGGGAAAAGCAAGATCCACGAGTTACACACCGAATCCACAGATCAAAAACAACAAAACATCATCAAAACCAACAAATCACAAAAATTTTGGGGCTATTTTTGGTGGGGATTTTCGGATTTAGGACGAAATCAAAAAAATCAAGCTAGAAAAAGAGGGGTAGGGGCTCCAAAAACGTGATCAACGTGGCTCATGATACCATATGATGTAGGGTGGAACCCTATAGCGGCGATCTTTCACGTTTGGAGGGGATCTTACGGAGGAAACACGAAGAACACGCGGAAGAATGAGGAGAAACACGGGGAAAACGACAGAGAATCACTCAACGAACAAGGGATCGATCACACAAGTGCTAGATCAACATACACACATGAGATCCACAAGATACATAGTCAACTAGGGTAAGGATACAAAGGAACCGTTCATCTCCAAGAGGAGGCCTTGATGTTCTTCCCTAGATAGGGGTCTTGAATCCGCAGGGGCATCTTCTCCGAGGAGGTCCTGATCTCCGAGGAGAAGTAACCGAGTGGATGAGCAAAGGCTCTCACACAAATATGAGCTAATCCAATGCTAAGTCTCAAAGTGAGGAGATGGGGTCCTATATATAGAGTTGGGGGCGAAGGGGTACATGGGCTGAGCCCAACACGCGCACGCAGGCGCTGGACGGATGATCCGGACGAGGGTCCGGATGATCCGGGTAGGGATCCGGATGAGCTGGAGGCTCGGCTGGCGATGGCGACGGGCCGGATGTCCGGCTGGCGGTCCGAACATCCGGGCGGTGTCCGGATGATCCAGGCCTGGGTCCGGATGATCCGGCTTCGGGTTTGAGCTTCGGGAGTCCTTGGGCGATTTAGCCGGATCGTCCGGGCTCTGTCTAGATTGTCCGGGCGGGGGTCCGGATCGTCCAGGCATCCTGGTCCCTGGTGGTTTTTCCTCTCCGTCTTCTCGTATGTCTTCCGCCTCCGGTTCTCCTTGCCTCCTAGCTTCTTCATGGTTGACTCCTTGGTCCTGAGTATGCATAGAGTTTCCGTTTGAGGTAGTAACCATGTCTCATGTGAATGAAAAGAGAGTTGTGAGAGGAGTGATGTCACCTCGGTTTCGAGGGCTCTTGCACGTGCTCGAGTCATAGGTCCTTGTGGGGTTGGAAGTGTTGATGTAGAGTCCATGGGGATGATGGAAGGATGCTCTGCATCAATTGACATGTTATTAAGCTCACGAATAATCTTCCTATCCAGATCAAGATGATATGATCAAGAGAGCAAAGGATTGACACAATCCTAACTCATCAATCGAAGTGTGCACCAGGAAACATGGACTAGGTAGCACGATCAATCTTAGAATGGTGATTCAATGATCAACACGCTAAGAAGGAAATTATCTTCCATTAACTACGAAGTAATAGGCTTGCTAGGAGTATTGATTTCACACATCACGGTTCACTTGTCGGCATTCCGGTTACAACCAACACGAAGACCGATGAATGAGTAGTGATGGCGGGAAGTAGCACTGTATCAAGTTCATAAGATGTGGTGAAATTATCATGACCATCCTGACATAAAGGGGGTAACACTCCAGGGTAGAATAGAACAAAAGCTGGATTGGCATTTTAATCTACGGAATACAATTGCTTTGACCCAATCCTCGGAATGGGTAAGGTACTGGAGCTTGTTTCTCCTAGTCATTTTGAAAAGGAATGGCTTGACGAACCACATGAATATTAGGCAGTGATAAAACAAATG
Organism: Aegilops speltoides; assembly: GCA_021437245.1. Taxonomy (NCBI): domain Eukaryota; kingdom Viridiplantae; phylum Streptophyta; class Magnoliopsida; order Poales; family Poaceae; genus Aegilops; species Aegilops speltoides. The sequence continues at coordinate 180,462,748 of CM038144.1, read as the reverse complement.
CACACATAACCTTGAGTATCAATTGATAGACGAAGGCTGGGATACAAGAGAAGAAGGACAACTCAAAGGAACGTATAATTTTATGAGTTGTGGATGCATAGATTAACATGACGAACAAGGCTCAACATATTTCTTCCGGATAACCCATGCAAAAAGTAGGATTAGTAGAGTCGCAAATATAGAATGAGGAACTCATCGAGGGCACTCTAATCGTGATCTTTTGGTTCAAGATAAATTTTGCCATGATGGTTCATGGTATTGGAAGAATGACTATAACAAGGTTACTCATCAACGTAAAGGAACAACAATTACCATCAACAGAGATAAGCCAAACAAACTATGGATCCAGGAACATAGAGATAGAATACCTCCTAACTAACATCGCGAGATGCTTTCAAGATTGATGGCCATAATTATCACACTAGGGATACAACACAAAGGCTAAACCTCCGGGTGGTTCACTAAATACCCTAGGGTCCTAATAACTCCAACATATATGTCGAGACAACGAAGTGTTGTTGTACTAAAGTTTGGTTCCTTTAGTATGCCAGACTTGTGCATATGCGATATGTAACGCCCCGAGACCGATGCTCCAGATGCCTTCTATTTATTTTAGTTGTTGCCGTGTGTTTATTATGTTTGTTGCATTATCATAATTGTTTTTCATATTTCTTTTCCCTATGATTGTTGCCATGATCATGTTGCATTGTGCCTTTTGTCCTTTTGCATTTCATCATAATCACCATGTGCATTGCCTTCTTCATGATGTTGTCTTGCTCTATGCATGTTGCATGTGACCAAATCCCTTGCTATGTCTCTCAAACCTACCCATGCATCAACACCTCCTTCCTTCTTATTCCTTTCATTTTTGCTAGTGCCATTTTCTGTCCTCCATAAATGTTCATTCTTTTCCTATAAATCTTGCACATTCTCTATAGCCTATCTGCCAAATTTCACACTTTTTGAAGTGGTTTTGGTTAGGTTCAAAAATGGAGCAAGTTTGAAGTAAATTCAAACTTGATTTATTTTTCTATCTGTAAGAAATGCCCAAAGCAATTTATTCAAAGACTACATAAATCCAGGAGTCCATGAAAATTCCTATCTCTGTCCCACACCTCCCCATTACCCCTATGTATTTCTTTTCTCTATTTTTCTGTTTGAAGAAAAGAAGGAAAAGGGCAGGGGCCTCCCAGCAGCACACTTGGGCCTCCTCCTCCTCCTTTTCAAGCCCAGCGCAGCCCACCTATCTTACCTGTTCACTGCAGCCCGCAGTGCATAGCCAGCCCATCTGCATAGGAGCTTCGTCATCCTCTTGTATGGCGCACATCTAGAGAGCCACGTCGACATCCTCCATGATTTGACGGCCGGAGCCTACCTGAGAGCCCTATTTAGCACGTCATGTGCCTTGCCCTAGACCTCCTCTTTTCATTCCCTCCTCTCCTGCCCTCGCCGCCACCCAGGTAAGCTTCTCCATGCCAAGCCGTTGCCATGGCCGAGAGGGAGCCCGAGCTCCTCTCCGGCGTGACCCACCCCTGCAGCCACCGTCTTCTTCTTCGGGAGCGTCGAGAACATCTTCATCATCTTCCTCACCCTCGCTCGTAACCACAAGTACTCCGAAACTTCCTCTCCGACGTCCTCTTTTTTGTCTACTTCAGCTTCTTCACGGAGCAGAGAAACATCAGGTTCAGCGAGCTCCCTCATCGCCTCCGTCGTCTCTCCGTCCGATCTGTCCAGCACCCCCATGGTGAGCAGCCGCTCCTCCATGCCTCGTAACCCTGTCGGTTTCCTCGCCGTATCAGCATCCTACTCGTGTCCGAAGACCAGTCGCCGCGCTCTCGCCATGTGGATGAAACAGAGCGCCTAGCTCTCTGTCCGGCTCCAGCCCCGCCTAATACATAGCGCCTGCTCCACACACGCACACACCCACGCACACAAGTGCACGCACAAGGGCCTCGCCTTGCCCCGATTGCATCTACCGACTGCATCCTGTACGCCATGGATGAGGTGCTCGAGCTCCTCACACCCATGCGCCCTTCCTGCATAGCACACACATCATGCGCACATCCCACCGCGGCCACCTCAAGCCTTTTCTGCACCCGCGCCGGCGCTTGGTAGCCGCAGCAGTCGCCGCTGCTTGTTCCAGTCACTAACGAGAATTAGTCATCTGCCATGTAGAAGAAAGCCCCAGCCTTCTTCAATTCATCTAAGTCTGAACCCTCTTTGCACACCAGTATTGCAGTAGCGCAGTGGTTAGCGCACCTCGGGCATATCCAGGGATCTGGGGTTCAAATCCCAGGTGGTACCCTTTTTCTTTGTTTTGTTTTCGTACTGCTGTTCTTTTCCAGGCCACACAAGAGCAGCCGATCCCCATCTATAACAGAAACACCAAACTAGCGCAGTCGCTAGTAGTCTCTGTTTTCAACGGAGAGGTTGTGGGTTCGAGTCCCAAGAACCCCCGTTTTTCCTTTCTTTTGCACACACGCACACTTGGGACCGATTCCACTTCTGGCCGTTGCACTCTAGGGCGTGTTTGGTTGCCCACACCGAGCCCAACCAGGCCCGCGCGGGAAGGGAGAGGCCTGTTTGGTAGTCTGGTTTTCCTATTGGGCCAGCACCGCACGATTCTCAAAGCAGCCCAGAGCCTGGCTCGCTGGAAACCTTGGGATCGGCAGTTTCTCGCGAGCCAGGCTCAGTGCGGCGCGAGGTCGCACGGGCGGGAGATAGGCGCGGGCGAGGGGGAATGGAGGGAGATGGAAATCTGGCGGGCCGTCCCGACGCCAAATTAGCCTCACCCCCATTTCACTCACTCACCCGTAGCCACTGCCCCCCTTTCTTCGCTACTGCCTCACCACCGGCGGCGGCTGCGATTTTAGATCTGCGCTATAGGCGGCGGAGGAGGAAGAGGCGGCGGCGTTTGCGGCGGATCTGGTGCTTCCCTTGCTGTTGGCCACCGTCTGGTCAACCTAGTCTGTGCCATGGCTCCCCCTACGCCGCCCTCGTCTCCGATGCCGGTAAGCAGCACCCCCTCCCCCCTTTGTTAGCTTAGTGGTTAGGCCGTTAAGCAAGGTGTAGGATCGATTTCCCACTGAACGAACCGTCGATGTCGACTAGGTTATGGACGCATGGATGAGGCTGATAATCCAGGCAGCAGCACTGATTAGTGTGATTCAGGCATGGGTCATGTTCATGCACCAGAGAGCTGTTCGTCGTGCTGGGAGACCTTTGATCCGCTATGGTCCATTGTTTCCCGGGGAACAGGAGAGGATCCAAAATCTGAACTACATCTACAACTGCAATGACGTCGAGGCTCTGTGGATGCTTAAAATGAAAAGAGCACCATTTGCCAGGCTTGTTGAGACCTTCAGGAGCAGGGGGCTATTACAAGATAGCATCAACACCAGTGCCGAAGAGCAAGTGTCCATGTTCCTCCATGTTGTTGGCCATAACCATAGGTTCATGGTCATTCACAACATGTTCAGGAGATCAATGGAGACCATGATGTAGGGCGGAACCCTATGGGGCTGATCTTTCACATTTGGAGAGGATCCTACGGGGAACACGAACAACGCACGGAAGAACACGAGGGAAGTCACGGGGGGAAAACAAGTGAAACACTCAACTGACATGAAATTGATCACACAAGTGCTAGATCATCGAGGCACAAATTAACACGAGATCCAAAGTCAACAAGGGACGATACAAGAGTAACCGTTCTTCTCCGTGATGAGGTCTTGATTGTCTTCTCCGGATGGAGGCCTTGAATCCAGATGGATCTTCTCCGAAGAGGTGCCGTCCCTCACGAGGAGTAGATCCGGTACGGATGAGCCATTCTCTATCTCAAATGAGCTAAACCAATGCTAACCCTAGAAAGGACGAGGGGAAGGTCTATTTATAGTCTAAGCCTTTGAAGGGGTAAGAGAGGGGCGAAACAAGTACATGGGCCTCGGCCTGGATACGCTACATGCAGGCAGGGCGGTAGTACCGGACCCTCGGGAGGTAGTACCGCTTGTAGAGCTTCAGCGGTAATACCACTTTGATGGGGCGGTAGTACCGCTCTAGAGCCACTCGATCACAGGAGTTTGTCGGGTTCGGCGGAAGAAGGGCGGATGTAGGGCGGTAGTGCCGCTTGGCTGGGTTCAGCGGAAGTACCGCTTGGCGTGGGCGGCAGTACCACCTGTTCCAGGCTGGGCAGCTTCTCCTCTAGCTCTCGACGTCCATCTTGTACCGTAGCTTCTTCTAGGTTGGTTCCTTGGTACTTAAGCACACAAAGCTTCTCCGTTTGAGGTAGTAGCCATGTCTCAAGTGGATCAAAGGGAAGTTCAACAAGGAGAGAGTTAACCTCGGATTGAATAGCACGTGTTCGAGCTCTTGTCATGGGTCCACTTGGAGCTTGTGTAGTCGAAGTAGTGTCCATGGGGATGATCGTAGGATGCTCCGCATCATCTCCCCTCCCTTGGGAAAGATCCAACCTTGGATCGGAATCTTCATCACCATGGTACGAGGAGAGAGCTTGGATGTTGAAGATGTCACTCACGGAGTATTTGTCGTGTGGGAGGTCGATCTTGTAAGCATTGTTGTTGTAGCGTGCTAGCACCTTGAATGGTCCATCGGCTCGGGGTAGAATTTTGGACTTGCGTTTGTTGGGGAAGCGGTTCTTTGGAAGGTGTAGCCACACGAGATCACCAATGTTGAAGATCATGGGTTGCTTGTTGGCGTTGAGCTTGGTCACTAGTCGTTGTACTTGGCGCTCGTTGGTGTGCCTTGTATCTTCGTGCATCTTCTTGAGATAGTTTTCTCGTGCAGTCGCGTCGAGGTTCATGAGCTCTTGTAGAGGAAGAGGTAGAATGTCCAATGGGGACAACGGGTAGAAGCCATAGACGACCTCGAAGGGGGACTTGCCGGTAGTCGAATGTCTTGCACAGTTGTAGGCATACTCAGCGATGGGTAGACACGCCTCCCACTCCTTTATATTCTTCTTGATCAACACGTGAAGTAGAGTGGAGAGCGTATGGTTCGTCACCTCTGTTTGGCCGTCGGTTTGAGGATGGTATGCCTAAGAGAATAAGAGCTTGATTCCGAGCTTAACGGATAGCGTCTTCCAAAAGTAACTCAAGAACTTGACATCGCAGTCCAAGCCGATTGTCTTTGGTACTCCATGGAGTCGCAAGATTTCCCTACAAAAGAGATTGGTCACATGTGAAGCATCGTCTATCTTGTTGCAAGGAATGAAATGTGCCATCTTAGAAAATCGGTCCACAACAACAAACACGGAATCCTTTCCATTTTGAGTTCTAGGCAAACCAAGTACGAAATCCATGCTAATGTCTTCCCAAGGTTGATAAGGAATAGAAAGAGGCATGTAAAGACCATGCGATTGAGCTTTAGACTTAGCTTTGCGACATGTAGAGCATCGGTTGGTGAAACGTGAGACGTCACGGAACATCTTGGGCCAAAAGTAGTTCTTGGAGAGCATGACGAATGTCTTGTCGCGACCAAAGTATCCCATGAGTCCGCCTCCATGAGCCTCTTAAAAAAGGAGCAAACGAAGAGACGACTCGGGAATGCAAAGTTTTTTAGCTCTCATAAGATAATAATCTTTGATGTAATATTGTTCCCAAGATGTATGCGTCAAACACTTAGCATAAGGAGTAGCAAAAGATGAATTATTAGCATACAAGTCTTTTATGTGCTCAAAGCCAATAACATTCAACTCAAGTTTAGTGACAAGTGTGCATATGTGTGAGAGTGCATCCACAACTACATTTTCCTTACCCTTAATGTACTTGATCACATAGGGGAAAGATTCAATAAATTCACTCCATTTGGCATGACTTTGGTTCAACTTAGTTTGACCTTTTAAGTACTTAAGCGTTTCATGATCGGTATGTATGACAAACTCATGAGGTATAAGATAATGTTACCAAACATGTAGCACACGCACCAAAGCATACAATTCTTTGTCATATATGGGATAGTTAAGTTGAGCACTGGAGAGTTTTTCACTAAAATATGCAATGGCTCGTTTTTCTTGCATCAAAACTCCGCCAATTCTGTACTACTTGCATCACAATGAACCTCAAAAGTTTTGTCAAAGTTGGGCAAAGCAAGAATCGGAGCATGAGTAAGCAAAGACTTAAGCTCATCAAAAGCGGTAGATTGCAAAGATCCCCAAACAAAAGGAGCATTCTTCTTACTCAAGGCATGCAAAGGAGCGGCAATACTTCTAAAATTCTTCACAAAGCGACGATAAAAACCCACAAGGCCAAGAAAGCTACGCACTTGTTGCAAATTTGTGGGTGGGGGCCAAGTTTTAATTGCTTCAATTTTAGATTCATCAACATGGACACCCTTGGAAGAGACAACAAAACCCAAGAAAAGAAGTTTGTCAACACCAAATGTGCACTTTTTCATGTGGCATATAGACGTTCCTTGCGAAGCGTTTTCAAAACAGCCTGAACATGCTTTAGATGCTCTTTCATGGATTTGCTAAAAACAAGAATGTCATCAAAGTAAACCACAACAAAGACTCCAATATAAGGTCAAAGCACAAAATGCATAAGATGCATGAAAGTACCGGGCGCTTCCGATAAGCCCATAATTATAACCAACCACTCGTACAAGCCAAATTTGGTTTTGAAATCGGTTTTCCACTCATTACCTGATTCTATTCGGATTTGATAATAGCCGCTTTTAAGATCAATTTTTGAGAAAAAGGCAGCACCGCTAAGTTCATCAAGCATATCATCTAGGCGAGGAATGGGATGCTTATAGAGAACGGTGATAGAATGTATGGGTCTACAATCGGAACACATGCGATAACTTCCATCTTGCTTAGGAACAAGTATAACCGGAATGGCACAAGGGCTTAGGCTTTCACGTACATGACCGTTGTTGATTAGTTGTTGTACTTGCCATTGGATCTCCTTAGTTTCTTCGGGGTTGACATGGTATGGAGCTTTGTTTGGTAGGGGCGCTCCGGGGATGAGGTCGATTCGATGCTCAATGCCTCATAGAGGAGGTAGACCCGGAGGCAGCTCATCGGGGAAAACATCTTGGAATTCCTACAAAAGAGATTGAAACACTACAGGTAGATCGTGAGAGGTGTTAGTTTTTGGTTCTCCATCCTTGCACACAAGGAGAAAGTTCATAACACTCAATGGGTTCTCACACACTTCTATCATCTCACTTTTGGTGGAAAATAGGACTAGGTTTTTCTCTCTAGGCGAAGAGGCGCTCAAGTTTGGCTTGTGGCTCTCACTCACTTTTTGGTGGATCACTTTATCACTCTTCTCTCCATGATGGGTGGCTTGTTTGTCGGCTCTCACTTAACTAGGAGACATAGGTCGTAGCACATATTCCTTCCCTTTCATCTTGAAGCTATAGTGCTTGGTATGCCTGTTGTGGATGACACCACAGTCGAATTGCCATGGTCGACCAAGAAGGAGGTGGAAAACGGACATCGGGACGACATCACACTCCAAAGTGTCCTCATATGCACCAATTTTGAAGGAGACTTGGACCGTATGCTCAACTCGTATAGTGCCGGAGTCACTTAGCCATTGGACTTTGTTTGGGTGCGGTTGCTTCATCTTGACCAATTGAAGCTTGGAGCATAGTTCTTAACTTGCCAAGTTGTGACAACTACCTCCATCGATGATGACCTTGATGGACCTTCCATTGATGCCGACATTTGTGTGGAAGATGTGGCATCTTTGGTCTTCTTCTCAAGACTTTGGAGACAACGAGAGCGGGGCTCAAATCCTCATCACAAAAGACTTGATCATCTTCATCCTCGTTCACGCGCCTGTGCATTGCCACTTGCTCAAGGGCTTTCATCTCCTCGTCACTCATGGAGTCATAGGTTCCATCATCATTGAGGATCATGGTGCGCTTGTTTGTGCATTCATAGGACTTGTGGCCTCGGCCGCCGCAAGTGAAACACTTGAAGGAGCTTGTCTTCATGGTCTCATCGGTTGGAGTAGATGATGAAGCGCGCGGCTTCAAGTTGCTTGTATTAGGAGGAAGACGACTTGAGCTTGTCGAAGTTTTCTTGTAACTTGACTTGTCGTCATTGCTAGTAGATGGCTTGGTTGAGGTAGAAGTTGGAGTAGTCGTTGAAGCTTGGTTGTTAAAGAAGCCGTAGTTCTTGGATGAGTACTTGGCGTACTTGAAGTCATCTTGCACTTGGCGTTCCGCCTTGGTAGCTTGATGCACGAGCTCAATGAGGTTGGAGTAGGGTTGGAAGTCGACGATCTTCTTGATGGGATGATTTAGTCCATTCAAGAAACGTGCCATAGTTTGCTCATCAACTTCCATGACATTGGCTCGAATCATGGCTATCTCCATTTCCTTGTAGTATTCTTCAACACTCTTTGTTCTTTGCTTGAGGAGTTAGAGATTCTTGAAGAGATCCCGGTTGTAGTAGGTGGGCACAAAACGTGCTCGCATGACTTCCTTCATTTGAGCCCAAGTGGTGATTGGTGGTTCACCTCTTGCTTCTCGGCACTCAAGGACTTGTTCCCACCATATGAGCACATAGTCTTAGAACTCAAGTGATGCCATAGCGATCGTCTTGTCTTCCTCATAGTTGTGCAAACGAAAGATTTTGTCGACCTTCAATGCCCATGATAGGTACTCTTCGGGATCATTGCTTCCGTTAAACTTGGGCATGGTGAATTTTAGCTTGCCGTAGTGTTGCTCTTCATTGTGTTGTTGGAGATGGTGATGATGACGTCCTTGACGAGGAGGATAGTCATCCTCATGTTGCTCTTGGCATGGAGGAAGTCCATGATCAACTTGCTCTTGTTGAACTTGAGGTTGAGGTGGAGCTTGACGAGCTTGTGGATGAGCATGAGGAACTTGATGCTGCACTCGCAGATGGTAGTTCCTCTCTTGGATTTATTCTCGAAGGGCTTCCTCTTGATTGCGCCATTCACGATTGCAGTTGGCGATAGCTCGACTTGATTCTTGAAGGGCACGTTGCACCTCAAGAGCTTGTGCTTCATGTTGTTGTTGTTGTTGTTGTTGTTGTTGTTGTTGTTGTTGTTGTTGTTGTTGTTGTTGTTGTTGTTGAAGACGTTGAGCCTCGGCGTCATGTTTCTTTGGGTGTAGACGCGCTCGTTCTTTCTCTTAGCGCCGTTGTCGTTGTCGTTCTTGACCTTGAGCAAACGGAACTTGATGTGGTGGACGACAAAGTTCTTGCTCGTTGACTTGCTCTTGTGAATGCTTGTCATGTAGCGGATTGCGAGATGAATGATGGTCTTGACGCGCGGCTCGTCGAAGAGTGTTCGATGTTAGTGTACTTGAGCCGGAGAAGGTGTCGTCGGAGTGTCGACTTGAGCGGCTTCATCTGGAGTATGAAGAAGTAGAAGGAGGACGGTTCACCAACAAGGCGCGGATCTCGTCCATCCTTGCATCGTTCTCTTGCTTGTGAGCATCGAGCTTGTTGTCGAAGTAGTCCTTTGTACGTTGCTCGGAGATTCGCAAGTCGGTGGTGAGGTTGTCGATGCGGTCGGTCATCGCTTGTTGCTCTTGATGCAACGCTTGTTGTGCACCAAAGAGGTGGCTCTTGGTGACGAATGATGACATGTCGTCATCTTTCTCGATGAAGAGTGGGTTGGTAGAAGTACTTGGCCTATCCATCATTCCAAGTAAAAAATGTGAGTGGTAGAAAGAGAAAGACTTATACCAATGTACCTTGACCGATGTTGACAATGAATCAAGTTCACTCAAATGCGGACAATGAAATATCACTATTGGTACCAATTCTTGTCGGTTCTCACACCTACACAAGTAGAAGCTTATGGTGGAGCTTGGTTAGGATGGTGGCACAAAATTTGATGTAATTGTTAGTTTGACTCAAAGATGTTGAAAAAGATTCGCAAATTCACAAATGTAACAAGTAGACCAAGCAAGTAGTGGTACACGGAAACACACACGCAAATAGATGTGGGACTGTGCAAACCAAAAATGAGACAAAATGTGGAGTCCATGAAAATGCTCTTGTTGCACAATACTAGAGAGACGCTAGCACGATTGCACAATAGGCGGATACGGAGCTTGTGCACAACCTACTAGGCAAAAATGCAACGACCTCTATCCCACGTATGCTATATGTATGGTATTTCGGTGATATGATCCAAGATGATCGGACATGACAATCTTAATGTAGTACGATGTTATGGTTCTTGCTTGTAAGCTCTTTGCTTATCTTTCGCTTTTGCTTAAAAGCTTGTTTGGCTATTTCTCTTTTGAGCTCTTTTCTCATGCAAAACTTCACGAAGCAAGATAGCAATTGCGTATGCGATGACAACTTTGTGACACAAGAGATGATATGGTATGTATGCTTATGGAGAGTATTATCACTAATGTGCACAAGTCACGTTGCCGGGAATACTCAATGGCTAGTCTCGATGGGTAAGCAACGCAAAAGTAAGACCATGTGGTTATCAATGCAATTGCAAGGTATGACCAAGATGTCGTCGAGGTTACCGTCCTTGGCGATGATGAGTAGTTGATGGAGATGAGCGGTGGTGATGTTGACGTCGAACATTACCTATATAGCCGAAACACAATAGGACACGTGAACCACAACCCAAAATCTCAAAGACCAAAACGTGTCAAAATCATCATAGGAGGTAGCGATGAGCGGAGGTGGTGTTTGCCGAAAGTGGTGGTGGTTGCGGAAGTATGCATGGGCACCGGGGTAAAAATTTCGCGAAACTAGGCGGAAAAGGGGGGCGCAGAAGGAGTTGCGGCTGCCAGGAGTGGAGCGGTGGTGCCGCTTGGGAGGGCGGTAGTAGCGCTTGTGGTGCTCAGCGGTAGAACCGCTTGGAGGGCGGTAGTACTGCTCGTGTCAGAAAAAATTCGCAAAATTGAAAATCGGGGCGATTTTGGGGCGGAAAAGGATGATTTCGGGGGCAAAATTGGATGGAATTCGTGGATGGAAAGAGTTGAAAATTGGGGGATGCTAGATCCACTCGAAACCAAGCAAATACACGGATGAAAATCAACAAAACATCATCAAAACCAACAAATCACAAAAAAAATTTGGGGGCTATTTTTGGTGGGGATTTTCGGATTTAGGATGAAAACAACAAAATCAAGCTAGAAAACACGGGGTAGGGGCTCCAAAAACGTGATCAACGTTGCTCATGATACCAAGATGATGTATGGCGGAACCCTATGGGACCGATCTTTCACGTTTGAGAGGATCCTACGGGGAACACGAAGAACGCGCGGAAGAACACGAGGCAAATCACGAGGGGAAAACAAGAGAAACACTCAACCGCCACGAAATTGATCACACAAGTGCTAGATCATCGAGGCACAAAGTAACACGAGATCCAATGTTAACAAGGGACGATAGAAGAGTAACCGTTCTTCTCAGTGAGGAGGTCTTGATTGTCTTATCCGGATGGAGGCCTTGAATCCAGATGGATCTTCTCCAAAGAGGTGCGGTCCCTCACAAGGAGTAGATCCGATACGGATGAGCAATGCTCTATCTCAAATGAGCTAAACCAATGCTAACCCTAGAAAGGATGAGGGGAAGGTCTATTTATACTCTAATCCTTCGAAGGGGTAAGAGAGGGGCGAAACGAGTACATGGGCCTCGACCCGGATACGCTGCACGCAGGCAGGGCGGTAGTACCGGACCCTCGGGTGGTAATACCGCTTGTAGAGCTTCAGCGGTAGTACCGCTTTGATGGGGTGGTAGTACCGTTCTGGAGCCGCTTAATCACAGGAGTTTGTCGGGTTCGGCGGAAGAAGGGCGGATGTAGGGCGGTAGTGCCGCTTGGCTGGGTTCAGCGGCAGTACCGCTTGGCGTGGGCGGTAGTACCTCCTGTTGCAGGCTAGGCAGCTTCTCCTCTTGCTGTCGACGTCCATCTTGTACCGTAGCTTCTTCTAGGTTGGTTCCTTGGTACCTAAGCCCACAAAGCATCTCTGTTTGAGTTAGTAGCCATGTCTCAAGTGGGTCAAAGGGAAGTTCAACAAGGAGAGAATTAACCTCGGATTGAATAGCACGTGCTCGAGCTCTTGTCATGGGTCCACTTGGAGCTTGTGTAGTCGAAGTAGTGTCCATGGGGATGATCGTAGGATGCTCCGCATTAGACCGTCTCTAGGTACTTCAAGCAAGTGCTTTTGGCTATTGGGGAGCTTAGAGGAGAGATGATCAGGAGACCATCTAGTCAGACTCCACCCAAGATTCACGGAAGCCCAAGATGGTATTCATACTTCAAGGTGAGCATTGACAATATACACTTTTCATGGCTTGATATGCTTGTATTGTTCAAGTTGAGCACTAACACAGGCTTGTGATGCCATTTTTAGGACTGCATTGGGGAAATAGATGGTAGTCATGTCACTGTCGGAGTTCCTAGGTCACAGTCTGCAGCATACAGGGGGAGGAAGCACTACACAAGCCAGAATGTGCTTGCTGCTATTGACTTTGATATGAAGTTCACATATGTGCTGGCTGGCTGGGAGGGGTCAGGGCATGATGCAAACATTCTCGCTGACAGTGCTACATCTTGAGCTTGCGTTGGTTTTCCTTGAAGAGGAAAGGGTGATGCAGCAAAGTAGCGTAAGTATTTCCCTCGGTTTTTGAGAACCAAGGTATCAATCCAGTAGGAGGCTCCTCAAAAGTCCCACGCACCTACACAAACAAACAAGAACTCGCAACCAACGCAATAAAGGGGTTGTCAATCCCTTCATAGCCACTTGCGAAAGTGAGATCTGATAGAGATAATATGATAAGATAAATATTTTTGGTATTTTTATGATATAGATTGGGAAAGTAAAGATGTAAATAAAAGTAGATTAAAAGCTTATATGATAAAAGATAGACCCGGGGGCCATAGGTTTCACTAGTGGCTTCTCTCGAGATAGCATAAGTATTACGGTGGGTGAACAAATTACTGTCGAGCAATTGATAGAAAAGAGAATAGTTATGAGATTATGTAGGCATGATCATATATATAGGCATCACGTCCGTGACAAGTAGACCGACTCCTGCCTGCATCTACTACTATTACTCCACACATCGACCGCTATCCAGTATGCATCTAGAGTATTAAGTTCATAAAGAACAGAGTAACGCATTAAGAAAGATGACATGATGTAGAGGGATAAACTCATGCAATATGATATAAACCCCATCTTTTTATCCTCGATGGCAACAATACAATACGTGCCTTGCTGCCCTAACATCCCGGGAAAGGACACCGCAAGATTGAACCCAAAGCTAAGCACTTCTCCCATTGCAAGAAAGATCAATCTAGTAGGCCAAACCGAACTGATAATTCGAAGAGACTTGCAAAGATAACTTAATACACATAAAAGAATTCAGAGGAGATTCAAATATTTCTCATAGATAAACTTGATCATATACCCACATTTCATCGGATCTCGACAAACACACCGCATAAAGAGTTACATCGAATAGATCTCCAAGAAGAGCAAGGAGAACTTTGTATTGAGATTCAAAGAGAGAGTAGAAGCCATCTTGCTAATAACTATGGACCCGAAGGTCAGTGGTAAACTACTCACAACTCATCGGAAGGGCCTTGGAGATCATATAGAGGCCCTCCATGGTCGATTCACCATCCGGCGGAGCGCCGATGAAGGCTCCAAGATGGGATCTCGCGGATACAAAAGGTTACGGCGGTGGAAATAGTTTTTCATGGTGCTCCTCGATGGATTCAGGGTACGTGGGTATATATAGGAGGAAGAAGTAGGTCGTTGGACGCTCGAGGGGCCCATGAGGGTGGGGGGGGGCGCCAGGCACCCTCGTGGCTGCCTCCTCTGTTGCTTGACGTCCACTCCAAGTCCCCTGGATCACGTTTGTTCCAAAAAGATCGCCCCCGAAGGTTTCATTCCGTTTGGACTCCATTTGATATTCCTTTTCTTCGAAACACTGAAATAGGCAAAAAAACAACAATTCGGGCTGGGCCTCCGGTTAGTAGGTTAGTCCCAAAAATGATATAAAAGTGTAAGGTAAAGCCCATAAACATCCAAAAATGGGTAATATAATAGCATGGAACAATCAAAAATTATAGATACGTTGGAGACGTATCAAGCATCCCCAAGCTTAATTCCTGCTCGTCATCGAGTAGGTAAATGGAAAAAACAGAATTTTTGATGTGGAATGCTACCTAGCATAATTCTCAATGTAATTTTCTTTATTGTGGCATGAATGTTCAGATCCAAATGACTGAAAATAAAAGTTCATATTGACATAAGAAATAGTAATACTTCAAGCATACTAATCAAAGCAATCATGTCTTCTCAAAATAACATGGCTAAAGAAAGTTATCCTACAAAATCATATAGTCTAGCTGTTGCTCTATCTTCATCACACAAAGTATTTAATCATGCACAACCCCGATGACAAGCCAAGAAATTGTTTCATACTTTAGTAATCTCAAACTTTTTCAACTTTCACGCAATACAGGAGCGTGAGCGATGGACATAGCACTATATGTGGAATAGAATGGTGGTTGTGGAGAAGACAAAAAAGGAGTAGATAGTCTCACATCAACTAGGCGTATTAACGGGCTATGGAGATGCGCATTAATAGATATCAATGTGAGTGAGCAGGGATTGCCATGCAATGGATGCACTAGAGCTATAAATGTATGAAAGCTCAACAAAAGAAATTAAGTGGGCGTGCATCCAACTCGCTTGCTCCCGAAGACCTAGGGCAATTTGAGGAAGCCCATCATTGGAATATACAAGCCAAGTTCTATAATGAAAAATTCCCACTAGTATATGAAAGTGACAACATAGGAGACTCTCTATTATGAAGATCATGGTGCTACTTTGAAGCACAAGTGTGGTAAAAAGGATAGTAGCATTGTCCCTTCTCTCTTTTTCTCTCATTTTTTTATTTGGCCTCTTTTTTTTATTTGGTGGGCTCTTTGGCCTTTTTTATAAAGTCCGAAGTCTCATCCCAACTTGTGGGGGAATCACAGTCTCCATCATCCTTTCCTCACTGGGACAATGCTCTAATAATGAAGATCATCACACTTTTATTTACTTACAACTCAAGATTACAACTCGATACTTAGAACAAGATATGACTCTATATGAATGCCTCCGGTGGAGTACCAAGATATGCAATGATTCAAGAGTGACACATACGAAAATTATGAAGGTGGCCTTGCGACAAATACAATGTCAACTACATGATAATGCAAAGAGCAATATGACAATGATGATGCGTCTCATATGAATGGAACGGTGGAAAGTTGCATGGCAATATATCACGGAATGGCTATGGAAATGCCATAATAGGTAGGTATGGTGGCTGTTTTGAGGAAGGTATATGGTGGGTGTATGGTACCGGCGAAAGTTGCGCGGCACAAGAGAGGCTAGCAATGGTGGAAAGGTGAGAGTGCGTATAATCCGTGGACTCAACATTAGTCATGAAGAACTCATATACTTATTGCAAAAATCTACAAGCCATTGAAAACAAAGTACTATGCGCATGCTCCTAGGGGGATAGATTGGTAGTAAAAGACCATCGCTCGTCCCCGACCACCACTCATAAGGAAGACAATCAATAAATAAAATTATGCTCCAACTTAATCACAAAGCGGTTCACCATACATGCATGCTACAGGAATCACAAACTTCAACACAAGTATTCTTTAAATTCATAATCACCCAACTAGCATGACTCTAATATCACCATCCTAATATCTCAAAACAATTATCAAGTATCAAATTGATCATAGCATCCAATTCACTTCTATGATAGTTTTTATTATACGCAACTTGGATGCCCATCATTCTAGGACCAATTTTATAACCTTAGCAAATACCATGCTGTTCTAAGAGACTCTCAAAATAATATAAGTGAAGCATGAGAGATCAATAATTTCTACAAAATCAAGCCACCGCCGTGCTCTAAAAGATATAAGTGAAGTGCAAGAGCAAAACTATCTAGCTCAAAAGATATAAGTGAAGCACATAGAGTATTCTAATAAATTCCAATCAAGTGGGTTTCTCCCAAAAGGTGTGTACAGCAAGGATGATTGTGGTAAACTAAAAAGCAAAGACTAATATCATACAAGACGCTCCAAGCAAAACACATATCATGTGGCGAATAAAAATATAGCTCTAAGTAAAGTTACCGATAGACGAAGACGAAACAGGGGATGCCATCCGGGGTATCCCCTAGCTTAGGTGATGCAGAGCATCCTTCGGTCATCCCCATGGACCTTCCATCGTCTCACCAAGCACCAAGAGGACCCATGACTAGAGCATGAGCTAGAGCTCTCGAGACCGAGGTGACTTCTCTCCATAGTGATATCTCATTTGATCCTCTCGAGACATGGCTACTACCTAAGTCCGGAATGTTGTGCATGATTAGGTACTAAGAGGACCCTCCCGACGATGTACATGAAGATGGTCGAGACCCCAAGTCCACGGAAGAAGAGAACCAACGGAAGAAGGCAAGAACAGCCTCCAGGCACCGGACATCCGGCCAGGACCCCAGACATCAGGCCCCTGGAGATCTACACGGCCAGGAACCTGCAAAAGAAGCTACCGGGACCGGACATCCGGCGTCTGATACGTCTCCAACGTATCTATAATTTATGAAGCATTCATGCTATTTTATTATCTGTTTTGAATGTTTACGGGCTTTATTATACACTTTTATATTACTTTTGGGACTAACCTATTAACCGGAGGCCCAACCCATATTACTGTTTTATTGCCTATTTCAGTGTTTTGAAGAAAAGGAATATCAAACGGAGTCCAAACAAAATGAAACCTTCGGGAGCATGATTTTTGGAACGAACATAATCCGGGAGACTTGGAGTACAAGCCAGTGAAGCTTTGAGGAGGCCAGGAGATAGGAGGGCGCGCCCTCCTGTCTCGTGGGCCCCTCGAGCCTCCCCCGACCGACTTCTTTCACCTATATATTCCCATATACCCTAAAACCATCGAATACGAAGATAGATCGGGAGTTTCGCCGCTGCAAGCCTCTGTAGCCACCAAAAACCTCTCGGGAGCCCGTTCTGGCACCCTGCCGGAGGGGGAATCCCTCACCGGTGGCCATCTTCATCATCCCGGCGCTCTCCATGACGAGGAGGGAGTAGTTCACCCTCGAGGCTGAGGGTATGTACCAGTAGCTATGTGTTTGATCTCTCTCTCTCTCTCTTGTGTTCTCTCTATGGCACGATCTTGATGCATCGCGAGCTTTGCTATTATAGTTGGATCTTATGATGTTTCTCCCCCCTCTACTCTCTTGTGATGAATTGAGTTTTCCTCTTGAAGTTATCTTATCAGATTGAGTCTTTAAGGATTTGAGAACCCTTCATATATGTCTTGTTGTGCTTATCTGTGGTGACAATGGGATATCACGTGATCCACTTGATGTATGTTTTGGTGATCAACTTGCGGGTTCCGCCCATGAACCTATGCATAGGGGTTGGCACACGTTTTCTTCTTGACTCTCCGGTAGAAACTTTGGGGCACTCTTTGAAGTACTTTGTGTTGGTTGAATAGATGAATCTGAGATTGTGTGATGCATATCGTATAATCATGCCCACGGATACTTGAGGTGACAATGGAGTATCTAGGTGACATTAGGGTTTTGGTTGATTTGTGTCTTAAGGTGTTATTCTAGTACGAACTCTTGAATAGATCGATCCGAAAGAATAACTTTGAGGTGGTTTCGTACCCTACCATAATCTCTTCATTTGTTCTCCGCTATTAGTGGCTTGGGATTGACTCTTTGTTGCATGTTGAGGGATAGTTATATGATCCAATTATGTTATTATTGTTGAGAGAACTTGCACTAGTGAAAGTATGAACCCTATGCCTTGTTTCCTATCATTGCAATACCGTTTGTGCTCACTTTTATCATTAGTTACCTTGCTATTTTTATATTTTCATATTAAAAAAACCTATATCTACTATCCATATTGCACTTGTATCACCATCTATTCGCTGAACTAGTGCACCTATACAATTTACTATTGTATTGGGTGTGTTGGGGACACAAGAGACTCTTTGTTATTTGGTTGCAGGGTTGTTTGAGAGAGACCATCTTCATCTTACGCCTCCTACGAATTGATAAACCTTAGGTCATCCACTTGAGGGAAATTTGCTACTGTCCTACAAACCTTTGCACTTGGAGGCCCAACAACGTTTACAAGAAGAAGGTTGTGTAGTAGACATGAAGCTCTTTTCTGGCGCCGTTGCCGGGGAGGTGAGTGCTTGAAGGTATATCTTTAGATCTTGCAATCGAATCTTTTTGTTTGTTGTTTTATCACTAGTTTAGTTTATAAAAGAAAACTACAAAAAAATGGAGTTAAGGTTGTCTCATACGCTTCATCTTTTTAATATCTTTCGTGAGTTTGATGAAAAGGAAAATTGTGCTCAAGTGCTAGAAGAAGAAATCTATAAAATGCTTGATACTAAATCTTTGAATGATGAGCATGATTGCAATGTTGTTAGTATGAACTCTTTGAATATCCATAGTACTAATGATGATTGCACTAGTTATGATGAAAATATCTCTTATAAGCATGTCGATTTTTGTGGAGTAGATTGGGTTTGCAAGTACACACCAAATAGGGAAAATAGATATTGCAAGAGGCATAAGTATTTAGAAACTAAAGGTTTGCAAGAAAGTCTTGATGATTGTGCTGAAAGATTCAATATTTTTTGTGCTCCTTGTGAACTTTGCAATGAATGTGGTCATTTAAATCTCCAATGCAAATTGTTTCATGATCGAATCGTGTCCAAAAAGTGTGATAACTTGATTACCCTTGAGCATCATAAAGAGCTTAGTCTTCTTTTGGGGTATGAAGAAATGAAACGTATAACTAAGGGTATTCCAAAATTTAATCTTGATAGATTTCTTGATTTTGATCTAGAGAAGATTTATATGTATTGTGCGGTGAATTGCATTGAAAATCCTTATATTGCCAATTTCATAAAGAAAATAAAGCAAATAGAAGATGATGAGAATACTAATGAAAGGGAAGAGACTTCCCAATATCCTCCTATTATTTCTTATGATGAATCAGGTAACGAGGAGGAGCTTTCTATTCAACCAATCTCGTCAATAAGGAGCTCAAAGAAGAAGGTTGAACCCACACATAATGTGAAAAGGAAAAGAAGGAGCAACAAAGGTAAAAAGGTATCTCTTTCGAATGATGTTGCTCCTACTACTCATTGTGATGATGATAGTTGCTATACTATTGGTGCTATCCATACTATTAATGATGAGAGTGATTATGCTTATGATATGAAAAGGCCCAAGCTCAGGGAAGCTACGTTTGGTGAGGATGACATATTTGAGAATATATTTGACGAAATTAATGTTTGTCCCAATCTTGGGGATGCTATGTTTAATGAAGATGATATTTTTTGCCTCCCAAGTTTTGATATGCAAAGTTGTTATGATGATAGCATGCCTCTTACCTATGATGATTACGTTGATGAAAGTGGGTTTGGAAGAGTGTCAAATTTAAGAAGTAGTGATCCCACTATTTTGGAGGATGTTGAATCTTATTGTGATGAATATGAAAGTGGATTTGGAAGAGTGTCAACTTTATTTAGTGATGATTCCACTATCTTGGAAGAGGTTTCAATCGATTATGATGAGAACGAAGTTGCTACTTATGATGATTATTGTGATGAAACTTATGCTATAAAAAGTAGTGATGATTATATTTATAAAACTTGTCATGATTATGATTACCAATTTTCTGAAGATTACTCTTTTAATGTGGAAACAATTTAGAGTGTTCAAGTCTTTTATGATACTCCCACTATTCCAAATGAGAAGAATTTTGCTTATGCAGAGAGTAGTAAATTTTCTATGCTTGTAGATCATGAAAAGAATGCTTTAGGTGCTGGTTATGTTGTTGAATTCATTCATAATGCTACTGAAAATTATTATGAGGGAGGAACATGTGCTTGTAGGAATTGCAATAATATCAAGTTTCCTCTCTATGTGTTGAAAACTTTGAAGCTATGCTTGTTTTACCTTCCTATGATAGTTGATTATTGTTCCCATAAGTTGTTTGATCAAAAAATCCCTATGCATAGGAATTGGGCTAGACTTAAATGTGCTAGTCATATGCTTCATGATGCTCCCATTATGTTTCAATCCTTATCTTTTATGTGAGCATCATTGTCATCATCATGCCTAGCAAGAAAGGCATTAAAGAAAAGCGCTTGTTGGGAGACAACCCAATATTTACCTTTACTGTTTTTGTGTGTTCACATGATTATTCTACTGTATTAATCATGTTTTATATCTTTTGTTTCAATAAAGTGCCAAGTAAGACCTTTAGGATAGCTTACGGTGATAGTTGTGTTGATCCTGCTGAGAATCAGAAACTTTTGCACCCAGTAAATTAGTTTCGTTAATTCATAGAAACGTGATTGTGATTTGATTCTTTTTCTATGGATTGTTACACAAACTTCTTAGTACTTCCTAATTTGGTAGGATTTTTGGAGATCCATAAGTATACGTTTGATACTGATTACTACAGACTGTTCTGTTTTTGACAGATTCTGTTTTCTATGTGTTGTTTGCTTTTTTTGATGAATCTATGAGTAGTATCGGAGGGTATGAACCATAGATAAGTTGGAATACAGTATATATTACACTAATATGAATTTAGAATGAGTTCATTACAGTACCTAATTGGTGGTTTTATTTTCTTATACTAACGGAGCTTACGAGTATTCTGTTAAGTTTTGTGTTGTGAAGTTTTCACGTTTTGGGTAAAGATATGATGGACTATGGAATAAGGAGTGGCAAGAGGCTAAGCTTGGGGATGCCCAAGGCATCCCAAGGTAATATTCAAGGACAACCAAGAGCCTAAGCTTGGGGATGCCCCAGATGGCATCCCCTCTTTCGTCTTCGTCTATCGCTAACTTTACTTGGAGCTATATTTTTATTCACCACATGATATGTGTTTTGCTTGGAGCGTCATTTTCTATTGTTAGTATTTGCTTTCTGTTATTTAGAATAATGTTTTGCATCTATATTTTCAATAAAAAGGTCAAGGATAGCCTTTACCATGCTTCTTTTGCTAGTATACATGTTGCTGTTTGAAAACAGAAAGTTTACCGCTGTTGCAAAGATTCCCTAGAAAAGTCAGAGAATGATATAATGTTGAAACTTTTTGCATATTGAGCTCTGATAAATATTCTACAGCGTAGTATTTTTCTCATAATATTTGGAGTTAGGGAAGTATGATGAATCTTGCATTCTTTACAGACTATACTGTTTTGGCAGATTGCTGTTATGTTTGCATTGTTTGCATATGTTTGCTTGTTTAATGATTCTATTTGAGGATAGGAGTATTAAATATGCAAAGGCATTTAGTGTGCAATGTTGAATAATAATTTTAGTGATTTGTTACAGTAGAAAATGATAAGGTTTTGCATTGGTTTATACTAACTTATCTCACGAGTTCTTGTTGAGTTTTATGTGAATGAAGTTTTTGAGAAATAGAGAAACCGTGATATGAGAGGAATTAAGGAGACACAAAAGTTCAAGCTTGGGGATGCCCAAGGCTCCCCAAGATAATATTTCAAGAAGTCTCAAGAATCTAAGCTTGGGGATGCCCCGGTAGGCATCCCACCTTTCTTCTTCAACAACTATCAGTTAGTATCGGTTGAGCCTAAGTTTTTGCTTCTTCACATGAGTTGTGCTATCCTTGCAATGTCATTCTATTTTACTTTGCTTTCTGTTTGAATAAAATACCAATATCTGAAATTCTTTAATGAGAGAGAGTCTTCACATAGTTACATAATTATTTAGCTACTCATTGATCTTCACTTATATCTTTTTGGAGTAGTTTGTCATTTACTCGTGTCTTCACTTATATCCTATGAGTAAATGGTTGAATGTCACAAATCTTAAATTATATATGTTTCATTTGCTTATCCCATGGGGAGTAATGACTTCACATCTAAGAAGTAGAGGTTGTAAATTTATTGAAGGTTAGCAAGCATTGTATTGGTCATTTGAACAATTCATGAAAGAATATTGAAGGAAGAGAGATCTCACATGTAAATATACTATCCTAGACATCTTTTATAGTTGTGAGCACTCATTAAGTATGACATGCTAAAGAGTTGATGTTGGACAAGAAAGACAACGTAATGGGTTATGTTTTCTCACATCTCAGTTAAAGTATATTGTCATGGATCATTCAAACATGTTGAGCTTGCCTTTCCCCCTCATGCTAGCCAAATTCCTTGCACCAGGAAGAGATACTACTTGTGCTTCCAAATATCCTTAAACCCAGTTTTTGCCATGAGTGTCCACCATACCTACCTATATGCGGTATTTACCTGCCGTTCCAAGTGAATTTGCATGTGCCAAACTCTAAACCTTCAAATAATAATATGTTTTGTATGCCCGAATCGCTCATGTAGCGACTAGGGGCTGTCAGTATCTTCCATGCTATGTGGGTTACTCTCAAGATGAGTGGACTTAGCTCATCATTCACGAGAAAAATGGCTGGTAACCGGCATGCCCAGTCCCATGATCAAAAGATCAAAATCAAATCAAAAATAATTGCAAACAAAACTCCCCCAGGTTTGATGTCAGTTGGAGGCACCCGTTGTTTCGGGCAAGCCTTGGATTGATGATTGTTGGTGGAGGGGGAGTAAAAAATTTTACCATTCTGTTTGGGAACCGCCTATAATGTATGTAGTATGGAATATATTGGGAACTCTTGGTTGTTATGTTGACAATGAGATAATACCTCTCAAAATTATTTATCTCTATTTCAAAATTGAGCTCTGGCACCTCTGCAAATCCCTACTTCCCTCTGCGAAGGGCCTATCTTTTACTTTTATGCAAGAGTCAAGGTGATCTTCACCTTTCCCTTTTTCGTTTTATCCTTTGACAAGCACCTCGTGTTGGAAAGATCCTGATATATATATATATATATATATATATATATATATATATATATCCAATTGGATGTAAGTTAGCATGAACTATTATTGTTGACATCACCGAAAGGTGAATACGTTGGGAGGCAACACTATAAGCCCCTATCTTTCTCAGTGTCCGATTAAAACTCCATAACCATAAGTATTGCGTGAGTGTTAGCAATTGTAGAAGACTATATGATAGTTGAGTATGTGGAGTTTGCTAAATCAAAGCTCTGACATAGACCCTTCCTGAAAATAAGATAAATTGTAATTGTTTGATGACTAAGAATGAAGTTTGCTAGTTTTCAAGAAAGTTTATGGTCTATGCTTTAACATGTGAATTGCTTGTTACTTGATCATGAGAAGTCTTATGAGATGAACTACTGTCATGACATATAATCATGCTAGAAAAGGTGGTTGAAATTATCATTGATCAAACTTGTGCACCTTCTAGCATTCACAATTCATAAATTCTTTCTTTTATCATTTACCTACTCGAGGACGAGCAGGAATTAAGCTTGGGGATGCTGATACGTCTCCAACGTATCTATAATTTATGAAGCATTCATGCTATTTTATTATCTGTTTTTAATGTTTACGAGCTTTATTATACACTTTTATATTACTTTTGGGACTAACCTATTAACCGGAGGCCCAGCCCATATTGTTGTTTTATTGCCTATTTTAGTGTTTCGAAGAAAAGGAATATCAAACGGAGTCCAAACGGAATGAAACCTTCAGGAGCGTGATTTTTGGAACGAACATGGTCCGGGAGACTTGGAGTACAAGCCAGGGAAGCTTCGAGGAGGCCAGGAGATAGGAGGGCGCACCCACCCCCTGGGCGCGCCCCCTGTCTTGTGGGCCCCTCGAGCCTCCCCCGACCAACTTCTTTCACCTATATATTACCATATACCCTAAAACCATCGAATACGAAGATAGATTGGGAGTTCCGCCGCCGCAAGCCTCTGTAGCCACCAAAAACCTCTCGGGAGCCTGTTCCGGCACCCTGCCGGAGGGGAATCCCTCACCGGTGGCCATCTTCTCATCCCGGCGCTCTCCATGACGAGGAGGGAGTAGTTCACCCTCGAGGCTGAGGGTATGTACCAGTAGCTATGTGTTTGATCTCTCTCTCTCTCTCTCTCTCTCTCTCTCTCGTGTTCTCTCTATGGCACGATCTTGATGTATCGCGAGCTTTGCTATTATAGTTGGACCTTATGATGTTTCTCCCCCTCTACTCTTTTGTGATGAATTGAGTTTTCCTCTTGAAGTTATCTTATCGGATTGAGTCTTTAAGGATTTGAGAACACTTGATGTATGTCTTGCCGTGCTTATCTGTGGTGACAATGGGATATCACATAATCCACTGGATGTATGTTTTGGTGATCAACTTGCGGGTTCCGCCCATGAACCTATGCATAGGGGTTGGCACACGTTTTCGTCTTGACTCTCCGGTAGAAACTTTGGGGCACTTTTTGAAGTACTTTGTGTTGGTTGAATAGATGAATCTGAGATTGTGTGATGCATATCGTATAATCATGCCCACGGATACTTGAGGTGACAATGGAGTATCTAGGTGACATTAGGGTTTTGGTTGATTTGTGTCTTAAGGTGTTATTCTAGTACGAACTCTTGAATAGATCGATCCGAAAGAATAACTTTGAGGTGGTTTCGTACCCTACCATAATCTCTTCATTTGTTCTCCGCTATTAGTGGCTTGGGACTGACTCTTTGTTGCATGTTGAGGGATAGTTATATGATCCAATTATGTTATTATTGTTGAGAGAACTTGCACTAGTGAAAGTATGAACCCTATGCCTTGTTTCCTATCATTGCAATACCGTTTGTGCTCACTTTTATCATTAGTTACCTTGCTATTTTTATATTTTCATATTAAAAAAACCTATATCTACTATCCATATTGCACTTGTATCACCATCTATTCGCTGAACTAGTGCACCTATACAATTTACTATTGTATTGGGTGTGTTGGGGACACAAGAGACTCTTTGTTATTTGGTTGCAGGGTTGTTTGAGAGAGACCATCTTCATCCTACGCCTCCTACGAATTGATAAACCTTAGGTCATCCACTTGAGGGAAATTTGCTACTGTCCTACAAACCTTTGCACTTGGAGGCCCAACAACGTTTACAAGAAGAAGGTTGTGTAGTATACATCAAGCTCTTTTCTAGCGCCGTTGCCGGGGAGGTGAGTGCTTGAAGGTATATCTTTAGATCTTGCAATCGTATCTTTTTGTTTCTTGTTTTATCACTAGTTTAGTTTATAAAAGAAAACTACAAAAAAATGGAGTTAAGGTTGTCTCATACGCTTCATCTTTTTAATATCTTTCGTGAGTTTGATGAAAAGGAAAATTGTGCTGAAGTGCTAGAAGAAGAAATCTATAAAATGCTTGATACTAAATCTTTGAATGATGAGCATGATTGCAATGTTGTTAGTATGAACTCTTTGAATATCCATAGTACTAATGATGATTGCACTAGTTATGATAAAAATATCTCTTATAAGCATGTCGATTTTTGTGGAGTAGATTGGGTTTGCAAGTACACACCAAATAGGGAAAATAGATATTGCAAGAGGCATAAGTATTTAGAAACTAAAGGTTTGCAAGAAAGTCTTGATGATTGTGCTGAAAGATTCAATATTTTCGTGCTCCTTGTGAACTTTGCAATGAACGTCGTCATTTAAATCTCCAATGCAAATTGTTTCATGACCGAATCGTGTCCAAAAAGTATGAACCCTATGCCTTGTTTCCTTCATTGCAATACCGTTTGTGCTCACTTTTATCATTAGTTACCTTGCTGTTTTTATATTTTCAGATTACAAAAACCTATATCTACTATCCATATTGCACTTGTATCACCATCTCTTCACCAAACTAGTGCACCTATACAATTTACCATTGTATTGGGTGTGTTGGGGACACAAGAGACTCTTTGTTATTTGATTGCAGGGTTGTTTGAGAGAGACCATCTTCATCCTACGCCTTCTACGGATTTATAAACCTTAGGTCATCCACTTGAGGGAAATTTGCTACTTTCGTACAAACCTCTGCACTTGGAGGCCCAATAACGTCTACAACAAGAAGGTTGTGTAGTAGACATCAGCGTCCAGCCCAAACATCCCCCCACCGGAAATCCGGCCTCCGGCCCGGACATCCGGACAAGGCGTCCAGGGAGCACCGAAGGTAGCACCATCAGCCCGGACATCCGGTCGCCACCCCGGACATCCGGCCCCGCTAGAAGCCCCGGGCATCCGGCCCCTACGCCCGGACAACCGGCGCCGCCCATCCAGAGAACAGAACGACCACCTTCACCAGCCCGAACATCCGGCCCCTCACGAGCCACCGGACATCCGGCCCGACGCCCGGACATCCGGCCTTCCCGTTCTACGAACAGTGTAAGGGCTGAAGCCCATGTACCCCCTTCGCCCCTAGACTATATATACTCCATCCCTAGTATTGTGATAGCTCATCTGAGATAGAGCATTGCTCATCCGTACTGGATCTACTCCTCATGAGGGACCGTACCTCTTCGGAGAAGATCCATCTGGATTCAAGGCCTCAACGGGAGAAGACAATCAAGACCTCCTCACGGAGAAGAACGGTTACTTTTGTATCATCCCTTGTTGACTTTGGATCTTGTGTTACTTTGTGCCTCGATGATCTAGCCCTTGTGTGATCAATCCCTTGCCGGTTGAGTGTTTCTCATGTTTTCCCCCGTGATTTCCCTCGTGTTCTTCCGTGCGTTCTTCGTGTTTCCCCGTAGGATCCACTCCAAACGTGAAAGATCGGTCCCTAGGATTCCGCCCTACATCATCTTGGTATCATGAGCCACGTTGATCACGTTTTTGGAGCCCCTACCCCGTGTTTTCTAGCTTGATTTTGCTGTTTTCGTCGTAATCCGAAAATCCCCACCAAAAATAGCCCCAAATTTTTTTTGTGATTTGTTGGTGTGATGAAGTTTTGTTGGATTTGATCCAAGGATCTGCTTTGCATCGAGTGGATCTAGCTTTTTCCCATCTCTCCCGCGATTTCCATCCAACAATTCGTCTGAATTTTGCCCCAGAGTTGCCCTTTTTCCCATGGAGTTCATCGTGTTTGTCCCCGATCCAGGAGCCCGGACATCCGCCCATGCCCACCGGACATCCGGCGTCCCGAACATCCAGCAGCTGGCCTGGACATCTGGTCCCTGTCAGCAGCAACTCCATTCTTAGGCGTCCATTTCTGCCTAGTTTCGCCCAATTTTGCCCCGGTGCCCACGCTTACTTCCGCATACCGCCACCACTTTTCACAAGCACCACCACCGCTCACCGCTACCTCCTATGATGATTTTGACACGTTTTGATCTTTGAGAATTTGGGTTGTGGTCCCCGTGTCCTATTGTGTTTCGGCTATATAGGTACGGTTCAATGTCAACAACACTACCGCTCATCTCCATCGACTACTCATCATCGCCAAGGACGGTAACCTCGATGAAATCTTTGTCATACCTTGCAATTGCATTGATACCCACATGGCCTTACTTTTGCGTAGCTTACCCATCGAGACTATCCATTGAGTATTGCCGGCAACGTGACTTGTGCACATTAGTGATCATACTCCATAGCATGCATACCATACCAAAGTGGTGCATATCTTGGCATCAACTTTTGTGTCACAAAGTTGTCATAGCATACACAATTGCTATCTTGGTTCGTGAAGTTTTGCATGAGAAAAGAGCTCAAAAGTGAAAGAGCCACCCAAGATTTTAAGCAAAGAGGAAAGATAAGCAAAGAGCTTATAAGCAAGAACCATAGCATCATACTACATTAAGATTGTCATACTCGATCATCTTGGATCATAGCACTAAAATACCATACATATAGCATATTTGGGATAGAGATCGTTGCATTTTTTCCTAGTAGGTTGTGCACAAGTTCCGTATCCGCCTATTGTGCAATCGTGCTAGCGGCTCTCGTGTATTGTGCAACAAGAGCATTTTCGTGGATTCCACATTTTGGTTCACTTTTGGTTTGCACAATCCCATTTATCTATTTGTGTGTGTGTTTCCGAGTACCCCTATTTGCTTGGTCTACTTGTTGCATTTGCAAATTTGTGAATCTTTTCCGACATTATTGAAGCTCACTTACAATTGCATTGAATTTTGTGCCACCATCCTAACCAAGCTCCACCATAAGCTTTTACTTGTGTAGGTGTGAGAACCGACAAGAATTGGTACCAATCGTGCTATTTCATTGTCCGCATTTGAGTGAACTTGATTCATCGTTAACATCGGTCAAGGTACATTGATATAAGTTCTCTTCTGGCTACCACTCACATTTTTGCTTGGAATGATGGATAGGCCAAGTACCTCTACCAAACCACTCTTCATCAAACAAGACGACAACATGTCATCATACATCACCAAGAGCCACCTCTTTGGCGCACAACGAGCGTTGCATCAAGAGTAGCAAGCTATGAATAAACGCATCGACAACCTCGCCACCGACTTGCGACTCTCCGAGCAACGTACCAAGGACTACTTCGACAACAAGCTCGACGCGGACAAGCAAGAGAACGATGCAATGATGGATGAGATCCGCGCTTTGTTGGTGAACCGTCCTCCTTCTACATCGTCATACTCAATACGGAGCCACTCAAGTCGACACTCCGACGACTCCTTCTCCGGCTCAAGTACACCGTCATCGAACACTGTTCGACGAGCCGCGCATCAAGCCCATCATGCATCTTGCAATCCGCTACACGACAAGCATTCACAAGAGCAAGTCGAGTACTTCGTCCTCAACCACACCAAGTCGCTTTTGCTCAAGCTCAAGAACGACAATGACAACGGCGCCAAGAAGAAGAACGAGCGCGTCTACACCAAGAGGAACAAGACGTCGAGGCTCAACGTGTTCAACAACAACAACGTGAAGCGCAAGCTCTTGAGGCACAACGTGCCCTTCAAGAATCAAGTCGATCCATCACCAACCGCAATCGCGAACAGCACAATCAAGATGAAGCCCTTCGAGAAGAAATCCAAGAGAGGAACTACCAACCGCGCGTGCAACGTCAAGTTCCTCAAGCTCCTCCACAAGCTCGTCAAGCTCCACATCAACCTCAAGTTCAACAAGAGCAAGTTGACCATGGACTTCCTCCATGCCAAGAGCAACATGAGGATGATTACCCTCACCGTCAAGGGCGTCATCATCACCATCTCCAACAACATAATTAAGAGCACGCTACGGCGAGCTAAAATTTACCATGCCCAAGTTCAATGGAAGTAATGACCCTGAAGAGTACCTTTCATGGGCATTGAAGGTCGACAAAATATTTCGATTGCACAACTATGAGGAAGAGAAGAAGATCGCTATGGCATCACTTGAGTTCCAAGACTATGTGCTCATTTGGTGGGAACAAGTCCTTGAGCGCCGAGAAACAAGAGGTGAACCTCCAATCACCACTTGGGCTCAAATGAAGGATGTCATGCGAGCACGTTTTGTGCCCACCTACTACAACCGCGACCTCTTCAAGAAACTCCCACTCCACAAGCAAGGAACAAAGAGTGTTGAAGAATACTACAAGGAAATGGAGATAGCCATGATTCGAGCCAATGTCACGGAAGATGATGAGCAAACTATGGCACGATTCTTGAATGGACTCAATCATCCCATCAAGAAGATTGCCGACTTCCAACCCCACTCCAATATCATTGAGCTCGTGCATCAAGCTACAAAGGCGGAATGTCAAGTGCAAGATGACTTCAAGTACGCCAAGTACTCGTCCAAGACCTACGGCTTCTCCAACAACCAAGCTTCAACAACTCCTCCAACAGCTACATCAACCAAGCCTTCTCCAAGCAACGACGACAAGTCAAGTTACAAGAAAACTTCGACAAGTTCAAGTCATCCTCCTCCTACTACAAGCAACTTCAAGCCGCGTGCTTCATCATCTACTCCGACCGATGAGACCATCAAGACAAGCTACTTCCAGTGTTTCACTTGCGGCGGCCGAGGCCACAAGTCTTATGAATGCACAAACAAGCGCACCATGATCCTCAATGACGACGGCACCTATGACTCCATGAGTAACAAGGAGATGGAAGCCCTTGAGCAAGTGGACATGCACCGGCGAGTGAACGAGGATGAAGATGATCAAGTCTTTTGTAATGACGATTCAAGCCCCGCTCTCGTTGTCTCCAAGGTCTCGACTCTTCAACATCAATAAGAAGAAGACCAAACATTCCACATCTTCAACACAAAGGCCGGCATCAATGGAAGGTTCGTAAAGGTCATCATCGATGGAGGTAGTTGTCACAACTTAGCAAGTGAAGAACTATGCTCCAAGCTTCAATTGGTCAAGATGAAGCACCCGCACCCATACAAAGTCCAATGGCTAAGTGACTCCGAAACTATATGAGGTTAGCATACGGTCCAAGTCTCCTTCAAAATTGGTGCATATGAGGATACTTTGGAGTGTGATGTCGTCCCAATGTCTGTTTGCCACCTCCTTCTTGGTCGACCATGGAAATTTGACCGTGGTGTCATCCACAACGGGCGTACCAATAACTATAGCTTCAAGATGAAAGGGAAGGAGTATGTGCTACGACCTATGTCTCCTAGTCAAGTGATAGCCGACAAGCAATCCACCCACCGTCGAGAGAAGAGTGAGAAAGTGATCCACCAAAAAGTAAGTGAGAGCCACAAGCCAAACTTGAGCGCCTCTTCGCCTAGAGAGAAAAACCTAGTCCTATTTGCCACAAAAAGTGAGATGAGATAAGTGTGTGAGAACCCATCAAGTGTTATGCACTTTGTCCTTGTGTGCAAGGATCGGGACCCAAAAATTGACACCTCTCACGAGCTACCTTTAGTGTTTCAATCTCTTTTGCAGGAATTCCAAGATGTTTTCCCCGATGAGCTACCTCCAGGTCTACCTCCTCTATGAGGCATTGAGCATCGTATCGACCTCATCTGCAGAGCGCCCGTACGAAACAAAGCTCCCTATCGCGTCAACCCCGAAGAAACTAAGGAGATACAACGACAAGTACAACAAGTAATCGACAACGGTCATGTACGTGAAAGCTTAAGCCCTTGTGCCGTTCCGGTTATACTTGTCCCTAAGCAAGATGGAAGTCATCGCATGTGTTCCGATTGTAGACCCATCAATGCTATTAATGTTCATTATTGGCATCCCATTCCTCGCTTAGATGTTATGCATGATGAACTTAGCAGTGCTGCCTTTTTATCAAAAATTGATCTTAAAAGTGGCTATTATCAAATACGCATACAAGAGCGTGATGAATGGAAAACTGCTTTCAAAACCAAATTTGGCTTGTACGAGTGGTTGGTTATGCCTATGGGTTTATTAGAAGCTCCTGGAACTTTCATTCGTCTTATGCATTTTGTGCTTCGACCTTATATTGGAGTGTTTGTTGTGGTTTACTTTGATGATATTCTTGTGTTTAGCAAATCCATGAAAGAGCATCTAAAGCATGTTAGGGTTGTTTTGCAAATGCTTCGCAAGGAACGTCTTTATGCCAACATGAAAAAGTGCATGTTTGGTGTTGACAAACTTGTTTTCTTGGGTTTTGTCGTTTCTTCCAAGGGTGTCCATGTTGACGAATCTAAAATTGAAGCAATTAAAACTTGGCCCCAACCCACCAATTTGCAACAAGTGCGTAGCTTTCTTGGTCTTCCGGGTTTTTATCGCCGCTTCGTGAAAGACTTTAGCACTATTGCCGCCCCTTTGCATGCTTTGAGTAAGAAGAATGCTCCTTTCGTTTGGGGATCTTTGCAATCCACCGCTTTCGATGAGCTCAAGTCTTTGCTTACTCATGCTCCGATTCTTGCTTTGTCCAATTTTGACAAAACTTTTGAGGTTCCTTGTGATGCAAGTGGTACCGGAATTGGCGGAGTTTTGATGCAAGAAAAACAAGCCATTGCATATTTTAGTGAAAAACTCTCCGGTGCTGAACTTAACTATCCCATCTATGACAAAGAATTGTATGCTTTAGTGCGTGTGCTACATGTTTGGGAACATTATCTTAGACCTCATGAGTTTGTCATCCATACCGATCATGAAACACTTAAGTACTTAAAAGGTCAAACTAAGTTGAACAAGCGTCATGGCAAATGGAGTGAATTTATTGAATCTTTCCCCTATGTGATCAAGTACATTGTGATGCAAGTAGTTCTGGATGCACTTTCACGCATATGCACGCTTGTCACGAAACTTGAGTTGAATATTATTGGCTTTGAGCACATAAAAGACTTGTATGCTAATGATCCATCTTTTGGTACGCCTTATGCTAAATGTTTGACGCATACATCTTGGGAACGATATTACATCAAGGATGGTTATCTTATGAGAGCTAACAAACTATGCATTCCCGAGTCTTCTCTTCGTTTGCTCCTTTTGCAAGAGGCTCATGGAGGTGGACTCATGGGACATTTTGGACGCGACAAGACATTCGCCACGCTCTCCAAGAACTACTTTTGGCCCAAGATGTTCCACGACGTCTCACGCTTTACCAATCGATGCTCTACATGTCGCAAAGCTAAGTCTAAAGCTCAATCCCATGGTCTTTACATGCCTCTTCCTATTCCTTATCAACCTTGGGAAGACATTAGCATGGATTTTGTACTTGGTTTGCCTAGAACTCAAAATGGAAAGGATTTCGTGTTTGTTGTTGTGGACCAATTTTCTAAGATGGCACATTTCATTCCTTGCAACAAGATAGACGATGCTTCACACGTTGCAAATCTCTTTTGTAGGGAAATCTTGCGCCTCCATGGAGTACCAAAGACAATCGTCTCTGACCGCGACGTCAAGTTCTTAAGTTACTTTTGGAAGACGCTATGCACCAAGCTCGGAATCAAGCTCTTGTTCTCATCCGCATACCATCCTCAAACCGACGGCCATACGGAGGTGACGAACCATACACTCTGCACTCTACTTCGCGTGTTGATCAAGAAGAACATCAAGGAGTGGGAGGAGTGCCTACCAATCGCCAAGTACGCCGACAACCGTGCAAGACATTCGACAACCGGCGAGTCCCCCTTCGAGGTCGTCTACGGCTTCAACCCGTTATCCGCATTGGACATTCTACCTCTTCCTCTACAAGAGCGCACCAACCTCGACGCAAGCTTTGCGCTCATGCAAGCTACATCAAGAAGATGGATGAAGATACAAGGCACACCATTGAGCGCCAGGTACAACGACTCGCAACCAAGCTCAACATCAACAAGGATCCCATGATATTCAACATTGGAGACCTCGTTTGGCAACACCTTCGCAAGGACCGCTTCCCCAACGAACGCAAGTCCAAACTTCTCCCTCGAGCCGATGGACCCTTCAAGGTGCTAGCACGCTACAACAATAATGCTTATAAGATCGATCTCCCATGTGACAAGTACAACATGAGCGACATCTTCAACGTCTCCGATCTCTCCCCGTACCATGGTGATGAGGATTTCGATCGGAGGTTGGATCTTTCCCAAGGGGGGGAGATGATGCGGAGCATCCTTCGGTCATCCCCATGGACCTTCCATCATCTCACCAAGCACCAAGAGGACCCATGACTAGAGCACGAGCTAGAGCTCTCGAGACCAAGGTGACTTCTCTCCTTAGTGATATCTCATTTGATCCTCTCGAGACATGGCTACTACCTAAGTCCGGGATGTTGTGCATGATTAGGTACCAAGAGGACCCTCCCGATGATGTACATGAAGATGGTCAAGACCCCAAGTACATGATAGAAGAGAACCAACGGAAGAAGGCAAGAACAGCCTCCAGGCACCGGACATCCGGCCAGGACCCCGGACATCCGACCCCTGGAGATCTACACGGCCAGGAACCTGCAGAAGAAGCTACAGGGACCGGACATCCGCGTCCAGCCCGAAATTCCCCCCAGAAAATCTGGCCTCCGGCCCGGACATCCAGACAAGGCGTCCAAGGAGCACAGAAGGTAGCACCATCAACCCGGACATCCGCTCGCCACCCCGGACATCCGGCCCCTCCCGAAGCCCCGGATATCCGCCCCCTACGCCCGGACATCCGGCGCCGCCCATCCAGAGAACAGAACGACAACCTTCACCAGCCCGGACATCCGGCCCTTCCGCCCGGACAGCCGGCCCCTCGCGAGGCACCGGACATCCGGCCCGACTCCCGGACATCCGGCCTTCCCTGTCTGTGAACAGTGTAAGGGCCGAAGCCCATGTACCCCCTTCGCTCCTAGACTATATATACTCCATCCCCACCTACATTTTAGGTTTAGCATTGTGATAGCTCATTTGAGATAGAGCATTGCTCATCCGTACTAGATCTACTCCTCGTGAGGGACCGCACCTCTTCGGAGAGGATCCATTCGGATTCAAGGCCTCCATCCGGAGAAGACAATCAAGACCTCCTCACGGAGAAGAATGGTTTCTCTTGTATCGTCCCTTGTTGACTTTGGATCTCATGTTACTTTGTGCCTCGATGATCTAGACCTTGTGTGATCAACCACTTGTTGGTTGAGTGTTTCTCTTGTTTTCCCCCGTGATTTCCCTCGTGTTCTTCCATGCGTTCTTCGTGTTTCCCCGCAGGATCCACTCCAAACGTGAAAGATCGGCCCCTAGGGTTCCGCCCTACATCATTAGGCTTTTGGTCATCCTTGAATATCTTGGGGTGCCATGGGCATCCCCAAGCTTAGGCTCTTGCCACTCCTTATTCCATAATCCATCAAATCTTTACCCAAAACATGAAAACTTCACAACACAAAACTCAACAGGAAATCTCATAAGCTCCGTTAGTGCAAGAAAGCAAAACCACCACATAAGCTACTGTAATGAACTCATTCTTTATTTATATTGGTGTTAAACCTACTGTATTCCAACTTCTCTATGGTTCATACCCCTACATAGTAGCCATAGATGCATCAAAATAAGCAAACAACACACGAAAAACAGAATCTGTCAAAAACAGAACAGTCTGTAGCAATCTGTAACTCTCAAATACTTATGTAAATCTAAAAATCCTACTAAAATAGGAAGTCCTGGGAAATTTGTCTATTGATCTACATCAAAAAGAATCAACACAAAGGCACGTTTCTGTGAATTAATAAAATTACTTCCGTGCGCGCAAAGTTTCTGTTTTTCAGCAGAATCTAATTAACTATCACCGTAGGTTATCCTATAGGTTCTATTTGGCACAAACACTAATTAAAACTTGAAAACACATCTAAACAGAAGGTAGATGAAAAATTTATTACTAAATATAAGAAACAAAAAAAAACTAAAATAAAATTGGGTTGCCTCCCAACTAGCGCTATCGTTTAACGCCCCTAGCTAGGCATAAAAGTGAGGATAGATCTAATTAGTGCCATCTTTGGCACTTAATTCTTCAATAGAGCACTTATAATCCTTAGGAGTTTCTTTCTTTTTAGTAATGATTAAGCTCCAAGGAAAGAAATCAAGAAATTCGTTTGTAGCAAAAGGTTCTTTAATGATAGCAAGAAAATTGGGGTGAACACTTATTGATTTGATATCGGCACTTCCTTTACTAGAAGATTCACCCTTATTTTTAGGAACATACATGACCTTGGCAATTTTGTTAGGAGGAGTTGGGGTATTTTTCATAGATGAAAAGGCAGGCCCTAAGTTGGTGATAATGTCCTCCAGTTTACCAATTCTTGTAGAATCTAAATCTATTCTTTCATTAACTATAGGTTCTTTTTATTTAAAATATTTCAAGGTAACTCCAACCCTAGATACATATTGGGAAATTTGATTGTGGATCTTTTTATCCAAATTAACTCAATAGTGGCAACTTTATTTTCAATAATTTCAAGCCTTTGCATCACATGTTCCAAAGTTAAAACAGTTCCATTAACCAAAAGAGGGGGTGGACCAAACAAATCTAACATAGCATTATAAGCATCAGAAGTATGGCTACCCAAGAAATTCCCTCTGGTAATGGTATCAAGGATATATCTATTCCAAGGAGTAATGCCTACATAAAAATTGCGAAGAAGAACGGAAGTGGATTGCTTCTCAGTAGATCTATTTTGAGCATTGCAAATTCTATGCCAAGCATCTTTTAATTTTTCTCCCTCCCTTTGTTTAAAATTGAGAACTTCATGATCGGGAGTATTAACGATAATAGGAGGACTAGCCATAGCGACGAGAAATCCAACACACAAGCAAACAAAAAGGCACGCGAAAGAGAGAGGAGATTGGGAAAGAGAGGGCGAATAAAACGGCAAGGGTGAAGTGGGGGAGAGGAAAACGAGAGGCAAATGGCAAATAATGTAATGCAAGGGAGATGAGTTTGTGATGGGTACTTGGTATGTCTTGACTTGAGTGAAGACCTCCCCGACAACGGCACCAGAAATCCTTCTTGCTACGTCTTGAGCTTGCGTTAGTTTTCCTTCAAGAGGAAAGGGTGATGCAGCAAAGTAGCGTAAGTATTTCCCCTCAGTTTTTGAGAGCCAAGGTATCAATCCAGTAGGAGGCTCCTTAAAAGTCCCACACACCTACACAAGCGAACAAGAACTCGCAACCAATGCAATAAAGGGGTTGTCAATCCCTTCATGGCCACTTGCGAAAGTGAGATTGATAGAGATAATATGATAAGATAAATATTTTTGGTATTTTTATGATATAGATTGGGAAAGTAACGATGCAAATAAAAGTAGATTAAAAGCTTATATGATAAAAGATAGACCCGGGGGCCATAGGTTTCACTAGTGGCTTCTCTCAAGATAGCATAAGTATTACGGTGGGTGAAAAAATTACTGTCGAGCAATTGATAGAAAAGCGAATAGTTATGAGATTATCTAGGCATGATCATGTATATAGGTATCACGTCCGTGACAAGTAGACCGACTCCTGCCTGCATCTACTACTATTACTCCACACATCGACCGCTATCCAGCATGCATCTAGAGTATTAAGTTCATAAAGAACAGAGTAATGCATTAAGAAAGATGATATGATGTAGAGGGATAAACTCATGCAATATGATATAAACCCCTTCTTTTTATCCTCGATGGCAACAATACAATACGTGCCTTGCTGCCCTCGCATCCTTTGGGAAAGGACACCGCAAGATTGAACCCAAAGCTAAGCACTTCTCCCGTTGCAAGAAAGATCAATCTAGTAGGCCAAACCAAACTGATAATTCGAAGAGACATGCAAAGGTAACTTAATCACACATAAAAGAATTCAGAGGAGATTTAAATATTTCTCATAGATAAACTTGATCATAAACCCACAATTCATCGGATCTCTACAAACACACCGCAAAAAGAGTTACGTCGAGTAGATCTCCAAGAATATCAAGGAGAACTTTGTATTGAGATTCAAAGAGAGAGAAGAAGCCATCTAGCTAATAACTATGGAACCGAAGGTGATGCGGAGCATCCCACGTTCATCCCCATGTACACTCCGACTACTCTCCAAGCCCCAAGTGGACATATGATATGACCTCTGACTTACGCCATTGGACCTAAGGTGAACTCGCTCCTTTCTGAATCCTCCCTTTCCGCATGTAAGACATCGGTGATACCTGAAGAGCGGACCTTGTGCATACTCAGGTACACCCGAGGAGAGCCCAGGGACCAAGGCCAAGTGTGCGCGGGAGCGAAGGAAGGAGAAGGAAGAAGAGCCTGCTGCTACAGCAGCCGGACATCCGGCCATGTCCCGGACATCCGTCCAGGCCCGAACATCCGGCTCAACGCGAGAAATCTGGCTCCCTTCTATCCAGAGAGCACCAGCGTCGGCCAAGTCATCCCGGACATCCGGCCAGGCCCCGGACATCCGGTCCCTCCCGCAAGCCCGGACATCCGGCGCCCCGTCGTAGCACATCCAGAAGCTGGATCTCGCCAGCCCGGACATCCGGCCATAGCCCGAACATCCGACGTCTCGGGAAAACCCGGAATCCGGCCCCTCCTGCCTGCGTGCAGTGTATCCGTGCCGAAAGCCGTTGTACCACTTCGCCCCTTAGACAATATATACTCCACCTCCACCTACGTTTTAGGGTTAGCATTGGTTTAGCTCATTTGAGATAGAGCTTTGCTCATCCATACGGATCTCCTCCTCGTGAGAGACCGCGGCCTCTTCGGAGAAGATCCACCATGGATTCAAGACCCCTTTACGGGAAGATCCCTCGTGGATTCAAGACCTCCTCTCAGAGATGAACTACCGCCACTTGTATCGTCCTTTGTTGGATTTGGACCATGTATCTCTTTGTGTTTCTTAGATCTAGCACATGTGTGATCATATTCGTGTCGGCTGAGTGTTTTCTCTTGTGTTCCCCCGCGATTTCCCTCGTTTCCTTCCGCGCGTTCTTCGTGTTCCTTGTAGGGATCCTCTCCAAACGTGAAAGATTGGCCCCTAGGGTTACGCCCTACATCATCATGGTATCATGAGCCACGTTGATCATGTTTTTGGAGCCCCTACCCTTTGTTTTCTAGCTTGATTTTGTTGATTTCGTCCTAAATCCAAAAATCCCCACCAAAAATAGCCCCAATTTTTTTTGTGATTTGTTGGTTTGATGATGTTTTGTTGATTTTGATCTATGAATTTGCTTGGTTTCGAGTGGATCTAGCATCTCCCCAAGTTTCACCACCTTACATACATGAAATCTCCCCAATTTTGGCCCCGAAATCATCAATTTCCGCCCCAAAATAGAGTTCCTTGAGTTCATCCTCGGATTTGGAGCCCGGACATTCGGCCCGACCCCCAGACATCCGGCCACCCCGGACATCCGGCTCCTGGAGCGCATTTTCGCACAAGGTTCTGGACATCAGGTCCCGGACTGGCCAAACCCCCGGATGTCCGCCCGCTGTCATTTCAGCTTTTCCCGTTTCACCGTTTTGACCATAATTAATTCATCCGGAGTCCGATTTTGGCGTTCTTTAGCTTGTTTTGAAGCTATTGTCATCCCCCATCCCACAAAACTACCACCATCACCATTTGACTCCATGAAATGTTTGAAAATTTGGCAAGTTTGCCTAGGCCCTCCACCACATCATCCGCTACACCATCACCGACTTCCACAACCTAACCCATTTTGCTTGACATAGCATTAGTGGTTGCTTGAGTAGTGATTTGAGTCTCCTAAGGTGTTTCGGCTACTTAGGGACGGTTGCTTCTTCATCAACCGCCACCACCATTTCCGCATAACCTTGCCACCATACACTTCCGACAACCCAACTTAACCAATTTTGTTTGAGCTTGTTTGAGTTGTGGCTTGTGTCTCCTAAGGTGTTTCGGCTACTTAGGGACGACAACTTCAACTCCGACACGTGTATAGCCCATCATTTCACTTCCGCATTTCCAAGTGCAAACCACCACCGCTTTCCGCTACCACCATTTTGACATTTGACGTTTGAGATTTTGAGTTCACGGTTTTTCCGTTTCCTAGGGTGTTTCGGCTAACTAGGAACGGGTCGACATCGACAACACCGCCTCTCATCATTGCCTCGAGGTCGTCATCGACTTTGACCACTTCACCATCATCCGTCCGTGGCGTACATACGAGAAACCCTCGACGGTAACCTCCATATCATCTTGGTATTGTGGTATCCCTCCATTGTATATTCCCCTTGCCATTGCATTATTAACCCCTAGCCCATTTTGCGTTACTTGCCTATCGAGACTAGCCATTTGAGTATTGCCG
Source organism: Aegilops speltoides (assembly GCA_021437245.1). Taxonomy (NCBI): domain Eukaryota; kingdom Viridiplantae; phylum Streptophyta; class Magnoliopsida; order Poales; family Poaceae; genus Aegilops; species Aegilops speltoides. The sequence continues at coordinate 180,423,162 of CM038144.1, read as the reverse complement.
GCAACGTTACTTGTGCACATTAGTGATCTATACTTGTCATAGCATACATACCATATCATCGTGGTGCGTATATTGGTATCATAGCTTGTGTCACAAGTTTGTTCCCGCATATACACAATTGTTATCTTGGTTTGTGCATTGTGCAAAAGTGGCCATACAAAAAAAAGAGAATAAGCTTTTAAGAAAAGAGAAAGAGCAAAGAGCTTGTAAGCAAGTGCCATAGCATCATACCACATTGCATAAGATTGTCATATCCGATCATCTTGGATCATCTTGAGAGAAACACCGGGAACCATACATACATAACATACTTGGGATAAAAGTCCACATATTTTGCATCTTATAGGTTGTGCACAAGTGTCGTATCCGCCTATAGAGCAATCGTGCTAGCGTCTCTCTTGAGTTGTGCAACACAAGCGTTTTCCGTGGATTCAACATTTTGCGCTCATTCCTTGGTTGCATGACCCCATTTATCTATCCGTGTGTGCGTTTTCGTGTGCCATCCATATTGCTATTGGTATTCTTGTTTCGCTTGCGAATTTGTGAATCTCTTTCAACATTATTGACTCTTGCTAACATTTTGTATCAAATTTTTGTGCCACTATCCTCACCGAGCTCCATCATAAGCCTTACTTGTGTAGGTGTGAGAACCGACAAGAATTGGTACCAATTGTGCTATTTCCTTGTTACACATTTGAGTGATCATTGATCCATCTTCAACATCGGTCAAGGTACATTTGATCTAGTTCTTCTCTTTCTCCCACTCATATTTGCTCGGGTCTTGTGATGGATAGGCAAGGCATTACCTCTCTGGTCTACAACTGTCACGCCCAATATGCGATACTATCCTAAAGAGACTCGAAGGTCCCACCAAGGATAGAACTGCATATTGAAACGCTTTTGCAAGGTGGATATCATTACATCAACATTACATAATAGATGGGGATACATACAAAAGGCATACAATGCCACACGAATACAACAATACAACATACATAAGATCAACATCCGGCTACGGATGAAACACAAACAGAAGCTCAAACAATATCCACCCTGCTAGCCCAGGCTGCCGACCTGGAACCTATCCCCTGATCGAAGAAGAAGCAGAAGAACTCCAAAACAAGCAAACATCGCTCTCGCGTCATGATCATCGCATAACCTGTACCTGCAACTGTTGTTGTAGTAATCTGTGAGCCACGAGGACTCAGCAATCCCATTACCATGGGTATCAAGACTTGCAAAGCTTAATGGGAAAGGAAGGGGTAAAGTGGTGAGGTTGCAGCAGCGGCTAAGCAAGATATGGTGGCTAACATACGCAAATAAGAGCAAGAAGAGAAGCAAAGGAATGGTCGTCAACTAGTAATGATCAAGAAGTGATCCTGAGCTCCTACTTACGTCAATCATAACACAGAAACCGTGTTCACTTCCCGGACTCCGCCGAGAAGAGACCATCACGGCTACACACACGGTTGATGCGTTTTAATTCGGATCTGGTGTCAAGTTATCTACAACCGGACATTAACAAATTCCCATCTGCCACATAACCGCGGGCACGGCTCTCGAAAGTTTATACCCTGCAGGGGTGTCCCAACTTAGCCCATGATAAGGTCTCGCGATCAACGAAGGATATTCCTTCTCCCAGGAAGACCCGATCAGTCTCGGAATCCCGGTTTACAAGACATTTCAACAATGGTAAAACAAGACCAGCAAAGCCGCCCGATGTGCCGACAAATCCCGATAGGAGCTGCACATATCTCGTTCGTGGCACACCGGATGAGCAAGACGACGGGTTGGCATAGACCTGGTTGGCGGCGCCGGACATCGCCAAAGTTGGACCAACACTCGAAGGAGCACCGCCCGGGGTAAAATAAAGATGACCCTCGGGCTCCGGAAACCCAAGGGAAAAAAAGGGCTAGGTGAGGCAAATGGTAAAACCAAGGTTGGGCCTTGCTGGAGGAGTTTTATTCAAAGCGAACTGTCAGGGGGTCCCATAAATCACCCGACCGCGTAAGGAATGCAAAATCCAAGAACATAACACCGGTATGACAGAAACAAGGGCGGCAAGAGTGGAACAAAACACCAGGCATAAGGCCGAGCCTTCCACCCTTTACCAAGTATATAGATTCATTAATTAAATAAGAGATATTGTGATATCCCAACATAACACTGTCCACCATGGAGCAATCTTCAACTTCACCTGCAACTAACAACGCTATAAGAGAGGCTGAGCAAAGCGGTAACATAGCCAAACAACGGTTTGCTAGGAAGAGTGAAAAGGTTAGAGGCTAACATGGCAATTTGGGAGGCTTGAAAAGCAAATGATAGGTAACGCAACATAGCGATAGAACGAAGCAACTAGCATAGCAATGATAGTAGTGAGATCTAGGGTAGCGGTCATCTTGCCTGAGATCCCACTAGGAAGAAGAACGAGTCCATGAAGAAGACGAATGGGAGTAGTCGAACGAATCCTCACAATCGCAACATTACCGGAACTAAGAAGCAACACCGGAAAGAAACAAACAACATGGTAAATGCACAAGCATAAACATGGTATGATGCACAAACAAGTATGATGCATGTCCGGTTTAATGAGGCATGGCATGGCAATATGCACAAACAACACTACAAGTTAAGTGGAGCTCAATATGCAACGAGTTGCATATTAACGAAACACCACATCAATTATTAAGTTCTCTCTCATTTATGTACCCAACAATATTAAATGTTATTAAACATGGCAATAGGTGAAGCATAATTAAACTAACTATTAAGGCAAGTTTAAATGAGGCCGGAACAACAAACAACAATTCCGGTAAATCCCCATGTCATTTAGCAATTTAAAAGCAAACAACAATTTTAAGCATTTTAATTGTTGTTATCATGATGTGGATGACATGTGCAAGTTATATGCATTTTTTTACGAAAATGTTGACATGAAGATGATTAGGAGCATTTGGTCACCATGGCAGAAAGAATAGGGTGCCACGGTGACGAAAACGGAAACGATGCCATGGCAACGTCCCGGTTCCGATAACTCATTGAACGACCGGTGCAAACGAAGATGTGGAGGTGTGGAACATGCAAAAGATGGTGGGGTGATCCCGGATACCGGGTTCCCCATGGGTCAACGGCTTGGCAACCGAGGAGGAACGTGCAAAGACCTCTCTCGGACACAGTGCAAACACGAGCATCTCATACAACACATGCATTCGTTCACGGGTCAACGTCTCGGCAGTTATACCTTTGAAGCGTGCATTTCGGAGCGGGTCGAGTTCGACGAAGGAAGTAGTGGTACATGGGCCGTAGTGGAAGTAGTCGTTCTCGCGATGGTAGTGGAAGTAGTGGTAAAAGATTCACAGACGTTTGAGTCATCGGTAGAGGTACTTGTCGCATCATCGGGCGTAGTCGACCTTGGTGTATCCGTGCGTAGGGGTACTTGCAAAAATCCACAGGAACAGTAGTGGTGCATGGTCTTTGCTTTGTAGTCGGACTTGGCGAATCCGCGTAGTGGTACTTGTCGGTCTCGGTCAGGGCGCCCCTAGTCTTGAGGAGGTCCCCGAAAGAAAGCTTGGCGTCCATGGGGACATGGAGCTGCGGTCTTGGCGTCGGGCGGGGATCGAAGGCCAACAAGGGTTATGCGTAAGAGTGCTGCAGGAGAGGCCGGAGTTGCGGGCGTTGGAGGCAGGGCCGGTCGATGCTGTCTGGTCGAGGACGAAGCCGGAGAAGTAGGGGCAGAGCTGGGAAGAAGCGGCTGCAGCAGGAGCTTGGGGTCGGGTTGGCCATGGTGTGAAGGATGAACCAGGTGGCCTCGGCGAGGAGGCGCGATGGCAGGGCCGACGGGAGCAGCAGCTGGGACAGCGAGGCGTGGCCATGGAAGGAGCCTGGCGCGAGGGACGCTAGCGGTGGGACCGCGTGCGAGGTCGCCCTCCTGGTGGTCACCGACGGCGGCGGGTGGCGAAGGACGGGCGCCTTGGGGATGCAGGCAGTGGAGAGGCGCGGGGCGTCGTGGCCAAGCGGAGGGAGGAGGAGGCGCGGATGGGACGGCGCCGGTCACCGACGTCAAGGCCCGTGGTGGAGCTCGTGGTGGTTGGTGGTGGCTCGGGACGAGGATGGACGCAGGGGAGAGGCGATCGGGAATGGGGCAAGGGCGTCGCTCCTCTATGCGTGCATGCCCGGCGGCGGACAGGAACGAGAGGAAGAGATGGGGATCGAGAGGAGGGGATCAGGGTAGCTAGGGTTATGGAGCTGGGGCCGGCTGGGCCTAAGAGGCCGGCCCGGTAGAGAAGGAAGTGGCCAGAGGCCTGGCTGGAGGCCTGGTGAAAAAAAAGGGTTTTCCTCATTGGAAAAGAAAAGAGGGGCCAAAGGATTTATTTGGAGGTCTAAATAAATCCAAATTTAGCTGAAATTTGACAAGTGGCCTCACTGGAATATAAGAAGGCTCCACAAGAAGGATTGGAGGCAAAAGGATAATAGAGCAACGATGTGAATATTCGAAAACGAAAGGAACTTTAAAATGCAAGTGGGTTGTGGTTAATTCCAAATAAATGGAATAATTTCATTATAGCTCCCTAATAATAGTAGGAGACTTTGAATATGTTTTAAAGAGAAATCACCATGTGAATATCCCTCGATTTAAATAGATCAACGATCTATGCAATTTATTAGTTGAGGTGAGATGCAAAGATTAATGACATGATGGCATGATGACATGATGCAATGCAAAAATAAAAGAGCAAGCACAAAAGAAACACACGGTGATCACAAAAATATGGAAATCTTCTAAAGCGTTAGTCTCGGGGCGTTACAACAACAACAATGACGGCGTGAACAACTACATCTCCTAAGCATCCATCTTCGATCTACAACGACAAATGCAAGGCGCACAATCAAGATTGCGAGAGCGCATCGAGAACATCTCCATCGACATTCGTCACTCCGAAGCAAGGAAAAGGGACTACATCGACAAGAAGCATTCCGCACAAAAGAGGAGCAAGATGCAAGGATGGAGGAGATTAGAGTCTTGATCAAGTCTTCTTCCCCTTCATCATCTTCAAGGTGGCGACATTCAAGCCACAAGTCTTCGGAGTGCGAAAACGATGCAAGTGCAAATCATCCTCGTCCACATCTACATGGCGACCACCATCACGTTCGTGATCCACATTGTCATGAAGGGCAAGTCACCTCCAAACAACATGTGCACGATGACGACGAATGACATCTACTACGAGCTCAAGCACGACAATGACATCATCATCATGAAGATGCTCCACAAGCGCAAATGCACAAGTCCCAACAAGCCCTACTTCACTCCAAGTCCAAGCTTCATGAGGAAAAGAGAAGACCGCAAGATGACCAACCCCAAGACGGTGCTACGGCTACCACCACCACTTCAATATCTTCGCGAAGTGCTATCAAGGCATTTTTGCCTTTGGGCGTACGACATCTTCGCCTACTTCCCATGAGTACGCCTACATCGACTTCATCAAGTCCAAGGCGACTACCTACAAGCGAGGGCGACACTTCCATCTTCGGAAGCCTCTCAAGGAAGATGCCCGAGCATGGGAAATTCCCTTCGGTCATGGAGACGAGCTACGAGGTGCCACATAATATGGGCCTCCAACACCAAGATGGCAACAAGAAGGCCGAGCAAGGGCCATCCCCTTCGACCACGGCGATAGGAGTTGAGCATGGAGACATTTGCACCTACATCTCTCCGACACCCACATATGTCAAGATGCCCCATTTGTCATGTGAGGAGAGCCACCACCCCATGAGTGAGATGAGTGACTCCACCATATATAACATTGAGTGCATTTCCTATGAGAGGACGAGTGTGACCACCACTAGCCCCACACATGAGAGCATGCCACACATCCTATGTGAGGTTGAGCGCCATTTGAGTGACTCCACCAACCATATGAGTGAGAGCACCCTTGAGGGAGTGAGTGAGCCACAACACTTAGCGAGTAAGGTAGTTGACATGGCATATGAGGCCACTATGATTTCTAACGACTTAACCTCTACTCCTAGTGTGTTTTCTTCTTTGGTGCTAGGTCTTCTACATGACGACATGCCTACCCTCGATGAGTCCATTCCTCCAATGGAGACGACGACGGCCATGGTGGACAATGATGCACCCCCACATGGTTCCATTAAGATGAAGATGACAACGAGTGGATCTTCGACACCTCACCTACAACACATGAGCAAAGCTCCAAAGGTACCATAGGTGATGGTGCTTCTCTTGTCCCACTAGAGGACTATCTTACCAATGATTGCTTGCATGATGTTGACCCACCTATTCCCATGCTTCATGCTAGTGAGACTTCTTCATGCCTTGACTTACCTATTTATGATGAATATGATGATGAGCATGTTGAGTTGCCTAGTTGTGATGCTATGCTCCATAGGATATCATGTGAAAATTCTATTGGTCACGTCATGTTTGACAATCCATTGAACTTGTCATATGCTATGAGTGAGATCTCCCATATTGCATCATTACAATCTCAACATAGTAACTATGCATGCCCCATTAAAATAAATCCCATTTGCACTTATGGCATAGATGATGAGATGATCGTCATTGACTTTTGTTTCTCTTGTGATGATATTGCCATGCTTCCTTTACATGATTTGCGCAATTCATCTACCATGTCATGCCATGATCACATTATTTTAAATATGTATTGTTTTGGATGTTGTCAATATTCTCCATTTGATGTTGCTACTCATGCTCGTGAGGAGTCCCCCATAGTTCATACTTATTCGAAGATCTTGATGCATTTCATACTTTGCATGATTCCCATGTTTGCGTGCACCATATGCCTTACATGAATAACAATGCTCTAGATATTTGTCATGATGCATTACACAATTTGATTCTCCATTATGCCATGCATAAAAACAAACCTCTCATGATGGATGACATGTTTCTATATCACCCATCTCATTTATTTGAGCATTGGATATTTTGTGCTAACCGACACATGCACGTGCGCATCATGATGGATGATGTGTACATATTTCACGCACACACAATTTTTCCTTTTCCTTTGTTTTGTGTAGGTACTTATGAACACTCGTCAACCTCTCCATCCCAAGAGTTGACGAAACGAGCTCTTGAGAGCAACGATGCTTTGGGATCCCGTGGACTATCATTCCCACCATTCTCTTTGCACAAGGACTACACTCATCTCTTTTACTTGTCTCTCACACGACTATGGGCTATATATCACTTGTCACCTTATGCTCATTTTACCATGTTCACTTGGCATGATATGCTTGCTCCTATGCCTTTGCCATTCAATTGTGACCCTTGTCTGCATCTACCCATGATTCACCATTATGCTACTTCTATGTGTATTTGCATGCTTGGTGGAGATACTTGTTGCTATTGGCATGATTTCTTTGTGCACCATGTTATTGAAGCTTGTTGTTTTGGGAGAGTCATGATGTCCCATTGCTATTTACATATGGCCTCTCACCAATACATTGATGATATTTTGCTCATATCTTGCTTTCATGCTTGTGCTATGTCATGTGAATTATTCATGCCCACTATTTGCACACATGACATGCTTGCCATGATTCCTTCTAGTAAGTTGCATCTTCGCACTACTAGCTTGCTTAACTTGATCACTATGATTGTTTGCTTGGTTGCATCACCCATGTTCCACTACTACTCGCTTTCTTGGGTTGATGACATATATGCTCATGCCTCTCACATGATATATCTTGATGATTGTCTCTTGTCTCAATTAGTTGCCTATCTCATATCCTATATTGAGTGCAACCATACTATGCTGAGTGATCTTGGGGACTTGGACACTTTACTTGTGATGCATGCTTGTTTGATTGAGCCTATTGTATTTGGTTGTTCTCGCATCATATGCCTCCATACTATGAAATGCTCCCTTGCCCTTTCTTATGATGATTATGATGCATACACTTGTTGGGTATCTTACTACACGAATGATAGGTTTTGCATTTATGCTAACCTCATTTGTTTTTCCGAGTGTTTGTCATGTTCTTTTCTTTTGAAGGATTCACAAGGTGGTACCATCATGAGCCATATTGGTCATGCAAAGGTCTACATGATCCGCGACACCAACATTTTCGACATCCTCAGAAAGGTGAACTCCTTCTCTTTGAGCCATCCTCAAATACGCATATTGGATGGGTCACTCTTTTATTGTTGTTTCCTTCTTGTTGTGCACATGTTACATCTATTGGATGGAGGAGCGACATTGGAGATTGGATCTATGGACCTTCACATTGAGGAGCGCTCACACTTATTGGATGCACCTTCGAACCTCCACTCTTGCCACGACATCGAGCATTGGTACACCAACACCTCCATATTTGTTGATTGTGCTCATACATGTCATGCTCGATGGACATATCATACTCACGACAAGTTTGCAGCCCATGCATGGATTAACTCACATTATGATCGCCTTGTTGCATCTTGTATTCCCATGTCATCCATGATATATGAGCTTGTGCATTTCCTTAGCAAATTTGTTGTGATCTTCCTTGATGGCATATTCATACATCATGATCATATTGTCCACCATCAATTGCATGATAGCTCACACATATTGAGCATCCATTGCCATATTCATGCTATTGATGAACCGTCCCTCTATGACTTCATTTTGCATGATGGTAGAATTTGTCGCTTTGTGCACCATGCTAATTATCCCATGAATGCTTTGCATATCATTCTAGATCATCTTGATAAGCATCATGTGTCTTGCCACGCACTATCTTGTCGCACGGACTCATTCTTACATGATGGACACTTTGTGTGCACTAACCATTGTATTTCCGAGTGTCGCTTGTGTTTGCTCTTTTTGCATGTCTATCACTCCGGTGACACCTTGGACTACTTGGATTGCGCCATGTCTTCAACTTCATCCAACTACAAGTCCGTCCACGAAAACCGTTTCCATGGTGACGAGGCTCACAATCCGAGGTCGGATCTTTCCCAAGGGGGGAGATGATGTGGAGCATCCCACGTTCATCCCCATGTACACTCCGACTACACCCCAAGCCCCAACAGGACATATGATGAGACCTCTAACATACGCCATTGGACCTAAGGTGAGCTCGCTCCTTTTCGAATCCTCCCTTTCCGCATCTAAGACATGGATGCTACCTCAAGAGCGGACCTTGTGCATACTCAGGTACACCAGAGAAGAGCCCAAGGACCAAGGCCAAGTGTGCGCGGGAGCGAAGGAAGGAGAAGGAAGAAGAGTCTACTGCTACAGCAGACGGACATTCGGCCATGTCCCGGACAGCCGGCCAAGCCCGGACATCCGGACCAACGCTGGAAATCCGGCTCCCTTCATCTAGAGAGCACCAGCATCGGCCAAGTCAGCCCAGACATCCGGCCCCTCCCGCAAGCCCGGACATCCGGCCACAGCCCACACATCTGGCGCCCCGTCACAGAACGTCCAGAAGCTGGATCTCGCCAGCCCGGACATCCGGCCCCAAGGCCCGGGCATCCGACGTCTCGGGAAAGCCCGGACATCCGGCCCGTCGCCCGGACATCCGGCCCCTCCTGCCTGCGTGGAGTGTATCCGGGCTGAAAGCCCTTGTACCCCTTCGCCCCTTAGACTATATATACTCCACCTCCACCTATGTTTTAGGGTTAGCATTGGTTTAGCTCATGTGAGATATAGCTTTGCTCATCCATATAGATCTCCTCCTCGTGAGAGACCGCGACCTCTTCGGAGAAGATCCACCATGGATTCAAGACCCCTTTACGGGAAGATCCCTCGTGGATTCAAGACCTCCTCTCGGAGATGAACTACCGCCACTTGTATCGTCGTTTGATGGATTTGGACCGTGTATCTCTTTGTGTTTCTTGGATCTAGGACATGTGTGATCATATTCGTGTCGGCCGAGTGTTTTTTCTTGTGTTCCCCCGCGATTTCCCTCGTTTCCTTCCACGCGTTCTTCGTGTTCCTCGTAGGGATCATCTCCAAACGTGAAAAGATCGGCCCCTAGGGTTCTACCCAACATCAGAAGGTCTATGGTAAACTACTCACAACTCATCGGAAGGGTCTTGGAGATGATGTAGAGGCCCTCTGTGGGCGATTCCCCCTCCGGAGGAGCGTCGACGAAGGATCCAAGATGGGATCTCGCGGATACAGAAGGTTACGGCGGTGGAAATAGTTTTTTGTGGTGCTCCTCGATGGTTTTAGGGTACGTGGGTATATATAGGAGGAAGAAGTAGGTCGGTGGACGATCGAGGGGCCCATGAGGGTGGGGGCGCGCCCACGTGTAGGGGGCTCACCGGGCACCCTCGTAGCCGCCTCCTGTGTTGCTTGACATCCACTCCAAGTCCCCTGGATCACGTTTGTTCCAAAAAGATTGCTCCCGAAGGTTTCATTCCTTTTGGACTCCGTTTGATATTCCTTTTCTTCGAAACACTGAAATAGGAAAAAAAACAGCAATTCGGGCTGGGCCTCCGGTTAGTAGCTTAGTCCCAAAAATGATATAAAAGTGTAAAGTAAATCCCATAAACATCCAAAAACGGGTAAATAATAGCATGGAACAATCAAAAATTATAGATACGTTGGAGATGTATCAGACATCATGAGTCGACCTAATGGGATCAACATCTCCAACGGCAAGTTCTACCTTGGAGATGCTGGCTATGCATGTCGGCCGGGTATTCTTCCACCCTTCAGGAAACAAGGTACCATCTCAACGAGTTCTCTGGTAGGAACTTTCCTAGGACTGCACAGGAGCTGTTTAATCTCAGACACTCCAGCCTTAGAGTAAGTGTTGAGAGGGCATTTGGAGCTCTAAAGAATAGGTTTAAGATCCTGGATCAGAAGTAATTCCACCCATACTCCACTCAAGTTAAGCTAGTTCTTGCTTGTTGCATTCTGCATAACTGGATCCTCCAATGGGGCTTTGATGAACACGTGCCTGAGGAGGAAGAGGTCGAGCCTAACGATGTTGTTAGCTCTGGCCATGGTGTGGAGGCATTTGACAATGACGCTTGGAAGAACAAAAGGTTGGAGTGGGCAGAGGCAATGTGGCTTAACAGAGGTCACTGTAGGATTTGAAGAAGAGGAAGAAGAAGGAGGAGCAGCAGCAGAAGCACAGAAGAAGAGGAAGAAGAAGAAGAAGCAGCAGCAGCAGAAGCGGAAGAGGAAGATGAAGAGGAAGTTCAAGCAGCAACACCGATGAACTATCCCCTATTTAGCCAATGGCTCTTAATAATTTGAACTGTCATTTGATTGTAGTTAGGATGAACTGTCATTTGTTTAACTAGCTGTCACTATGTTCAGATTGTGTGTGGTAAGGTCACCACTAGTTAGAAGTGGTGACAACACCTTATGCAGGTTGCAACCAAACACCATGTCATATGTGCACCTAATGCAATGCGGGCAACCAAACACTGGGTCAAAAATGGTTGTCTCATGCAACTAGGGACATGCAGGCAACCAAACTATGTGCATCTGGTTTTTTCTGGCCTGCATCCCCTCAAACCAGCTCAATAGAGACTCGCCGGGCCAGGCCGAGTCGGCAATGTAACCAAACACGCCCCTAATGCTTCTGGCCCGTGCATTTTTTTTCCTCTGCCTGCGGATTTCGTTATTTTCCAGTGCATTGCATAATTATAGTTTTGCCAGTGTTTTGTAATGTTCATATCTAAATATCCATGCATCCAAATGAAACATGTCATATATGCATCTTGCTCAGATTTTCATGTATTTTCACAATGTCCAACTTTCATTCATGTTTAAGATGTTTAAAATTGTTGTTTCCACTAATTTTGCATAAATGACATGCTAAAATGGTTTATTTCATAACTAAATAACCGTAGCTAGGTTTTAAATGTTCTTTAGATGTAACTTGTCCATAAAAATGCAAAGAATAACATGGTCCACTTTATTTTCCTGTTTAACAACTTTAAAATATGGTTTAGGGCAGAACAGTACCAAATTCGAAATATGCACATGGGGATTCTCCGGAATTGTTGTTTTTTGTTTCCGGCCTCATTTAAACTTGGCTAAATAGTTAGATTACTTATGCTTCACCTCTTGCCATGTTAACAATATTTAACCTTGTTATGCATCATACTTGGTTGTGCATCATGTCATGTTTACGTGTAGTGTGTTCACCTTATTGTTTGCTTCTTTCTGGTTATGCTTCCTCTCGATAGTTCCTGTTTCATTGCGACCATGAGGATCCGTTCGACTACGCTTGGTTCGTCTTTGCCCGTTCGTCTTCTTCATGGACTCATTCTTCCTCCTAGCAGGATTTTAGGCAAGATGACCGTTACCCTGGATCTCACTACTATCATTGTTATGCTAGTTGTCTCGATGCTATCGCTATGTCGCGCTTCCTACCACTTCTTTATCAAGCCTCCCAAAATTGCCATGTCAGCCTGTAACCTTTTTCACCCTTCCTAGCAAACCATTGTTTGTCTAAGTTACCGCTTTTGCTCAGCCCCTCTTATAGCGTTGTTAGTTGCAGGTGAAGTTGAAGATTGCTCCATGTTGGAACAGGATTATGTTGGGATATCACAATATCTCTTATTTATTTAATGCATCTATATACTTGGTAAAGGGTGGAAGGCTCGGCCTTATGCCTGGTGTTTTGTTCCATTCTTGCCGCCCTAGTTTCCGTCATACCGATGTTATGTTCCTTGATTTTGCGTCCCTAACACGGTGAGGGATATGGGACCTTCCTGACAGTTCGCTTTGAATAAAACTCTTCCAGCAAGCCCCAACATTGGTTTTACCATTTGCCTAATAACAACTAAAACTTAAATAGGAGATTTTCTCCGGACCCCTAGTATTTTTATTCAACCCCCAGGCCAGTGCTCCTCTAAGTGTTGGTCCAAACTAGAGCACTGTGCGGGGCCGCCCCGGGGCAACCTGGGTAATTTTGGCACCTGTACGCGTAGCTCATCCGTGGTGCCCTAAGAATGAGATACATGCGGCTCCTAACAGGATTTGTCCGCACACCGGGAGGTCTTGCTAGTTTTGTTTTACCATTGTCGAAATCTCTTGTGCACCAGGACCCCGAGTCTGATTGGATGTCCCGCGATGGAGGATTGTCTCCACGGATCGTGAGCTTATAGTGGGCTAAGTTGGGACACCCCTACAGGGTATAAACTTTCGAGAGTCGTGCCCGTGGTTATGTGGCAGATGGGAATTTTTTAATATTCGTTGTAGAGAACTTCACACCAGACTCGAATTAAAATACCCAACCACATGTGTAATCATGATGGTCTCTTTTCGAGCGGGTCGAGAAGAGAACATGGTGGTGTTATGTTTGAACGTAAGTAGTTCAGGATCACTTCTTGATCATTACTAGTTTGCCACCGTTTGCGTAGCTTCTCATCTTATTCTTGTATTCATAAGTTAGCCACCATACATGCTTAGTCGCTTGCTGCAACCTCACCACTATCCATTCCTTACCCATTAAGCTTTGCTAGTCTTGATACCCATGGTAATGGGATTGCTGAGTCCTCATGGCTCACAGATTACTACAACAATAGTTGCAAATATAGGTAATGCAATGATAATGACGTGAGAGCGATATTTGCTTGTTTTGGAGTTCTTCTTCTGCTTCTTCTTCGATCAGCGGATAGGTTCCTGGTCGGCAGCCTGGGCTAGCAGGGTGGATGTCGGTTGAGTTTCTGTTTGTGTTTCATCCGTAGTCGGATGTTGCTCTTATGTATGAGTTTGTTGTATTCATGTGGCATTGTATGCCTTTTGTATGTATCCCCAACTATTATGTAATGGTATGATGTAATGATATCCACCTTGCAAAAGCGTCTCCAATATGCGCTCCTATCCTTGGTGGGACCTTCGACTTCCTTAAGGATAGGGTCGCATATTGGGTGTGACAAGATAGCAGCCTTCCTGACGACAGGGCTAGCCGGAGGGTAGCTGAAGAGAAGCTCAAGACTTGGTTAATAGAACCATGAAGAAGACCTCTAGTCAGATGATCGAAAAGTACAGAAGATCAAGATTGGAGTTATCGGCAATTTCCTTGCCAGCAAGCAAGCAAGAGCCCTGCAAGTTCCCACTACATTGCCACTGCTCCACCTCAGTGACCAGCATGTCGCTTGTCAAATAGGTGTCGAACACGTAGGTAGTTAGGTGAATATTTTCTAGTCACGTGTCAGCCCGCTGCTCTAAAGAGAACTTTAATGACACCCGTCCTGGAGATGTGTCTAGATAATAAAAGGTAGTTGGACGAACGGCACAAAAGGAGAGATGATTCTTGCGCGGGAGTTTCACCAGCATGATAACTCATGGCGCATTTAATGTGTCTGTCCTAACTCATCAGAGTTAGGTATATGGCAATGTAGCCACTATTTGCATCATGTAATTACCATTTTGCTATTGTGTTGACTACTTTATCTATAAAAGGTGGCCCATGGCTACATTTATAAAGGTCGGAACTTTGCTCATTTACACGCGTGGCTGCACTTCCCACGCAACCTTGCCAGCAAGTGGTGCTCCTTGTACTTGAGCTTCACACATCCAATACAACAAAGCAGGAGTAGGGTTTATGCTTCACAGCGCCCCGAACCTGGGTAAACCACTATGTTGATTGCTAGATCTGACCTTTGTGCACATTGATCTCCCCAGTCAAACTGCAAAGGGGCCTTTGATGGTCCCATATATCATCGTACACATGACATATTTGGCGTGCCAGGCAGGGGGGGTCATTTGCGTGAACCTGATTTTGTAGTCAGCGCGTTAGTTTCATCATCTTCATCGCCATGGCTCCCAAGAAGACGGGGTGCTGCTACTTATGAGCTACGTTCTGATTTCCCCGAAGAGGAGGGGATGATGTAGTATAGTAGAGATAAGTATTTCCCTTAGTTATGAAACCAAGGTTATCAATACAGTAGGAGAATGTGGCACCCCGGCTTAGAGCAACCGGTTTACCTTGCATTGTCAGCCCGGAGTTCATGTCTTCTGGCAACACACGACAACATGGCACAGAAACAACCGCTTTATTGATGCTAGCGGATACATAAGTCTGATATTACATCGAGAAAAGAGGCCAAGCGGCACACACGGTGCAACTGAACAGTATGTACATTATTTAATGAACATGAAGGGGCCTCGATCATAAGCTACACGGCTGTGGAATAACGACGAAGTGGAACTCCATATCACAGGGACACCGACGTGGACACGATCGAAACATGGGATGCTCTCCGATCCGATACGTCTTGCCTAAAAGCTGGCATGACACACTAGGTCAGTACATTAAATGTACTTGCAAGCTCACAAAAACATAAGCACAATGACAAACAATATCATGACAATTAATCAGGTTAATGCAATGCAATTAATACTACTGATGCAATGAAACCGACATGTGCACGGAGTCCCTCAGACTCGCTTACCAGACGGGTTACCACTGTAACCGAATGGTGATCATACCTGGATCATAGTTGAAGCCAACCACTTACGATCATCACATGATACAACAATTCATCATAAAACCAGGGCCAACAATAAATACTTAGTGTTCAAGATTAATTAAAATTGTTGATCCATGGTGTGACTTACTACCGAGTTGTGTCCACAACCGAGGACGCGGCTATCGATAGATTAAAATACACTCTACAGAGGTTAGCGCACTTTACCCACACTACAGAACTCATGGCCTCGCACTCCCATTCGGGTGGACCAACGGAGTTCCGACGAAACCCTTCCCTTGCCATGACACTCTCCCGGCCACTCCGATCCACTCCCTCTTAGGGCTAAGTCATGGGTGGCCCCATGCCTACCAAAGGCATCTTCGGCCACCGTCATGGCAAAATGGTCCCAAACGGGGACAAGGTACCATAAAAACAATGGTCACACAAGGTTATGTCTGCTTACCGGGCTAGGGTACCGCACACCCATAACCTTCCCTCGTTGTAGGCACCGGTAAGAGGCACGACAAAGGACCGAATCAAGACCCCCCATAAAGGTAAATGTGGTCGCACTGAGAAGAACCTGATTCAGAGGCACCATGACTTGATCAACGTTATATTCAAATTGGATTATTATCAGGTTTAACTTGAAAATAAACTCACTACAAGTCATACGATGCCATGATTATGCAACTATTCGATATGCTCAGTATGCAACTCATAAGAACGGATCAACATCACAGAAATAACTTTCCTGCACTACTCATCAACAAAACTTACTGATGTTACTACACTGGTTATTAGCAAACCTCATTTTGAGTCATTTATCTTTTATATGAAAAGTTAAATTATCAAAAGAAACTATCATTATTTATCAAAGCACTTTCATTAAGCCAAAAACTTTACTCTACTTGATTAAACTACTCCATGCAATTCGTCAGTAACTAAAGCAAGCATAACAAGCATGACAAAGTAACTAAACATAAATCATAATTATTTAACTATTTTTAAATGGATGAAAATTAGCTCATATTCAAGTAGAAAATCATAGATATTGAGATGACACCATCCAAATGTTATTGTGGCTTGCCTTAGTGCAGAGGAGGTTCACACTCCTCCTGGATAGCTTCAAGACAAGTCTCTCCCTATGAAAATATTTAAAAACCACAAAAAAAATATTAAGAACCACTCAGAAAATCACCGGAAATTCTAGGCAGGAAGGAAAAATCCACACTTTGCTGTGCTGCTAGAGCTTTCTAAAACAAACACAATGAAAAAGAATCAACTCAGTTGGACTTATAGGCTAGGAGATATCAATGGTCAAAGTTCTGGTCAAAATATTTGAATATATTTGAATTAACAGAAAACCAGGGGGTGACGTCGATGGCGTAAAGTCAAAAGACGCCTCCACTTGTATCGCTTTGGGTGCGAGTGGAGAGGCTGACACTGGGCCCCACCAGTCAGGAGAGAGGAGAGGAGGAGAGAAACAGAGTGCGGCGGCGCTTCGCCGG
This sequence comes from Aegilops speltoides, assembly GCA_021437245.1. NCBI lineage: Eukaryota > Viridiplantae > Streptophyta > Magnoliopsida > Poales > Poaceae > Aegilops > Aegilops speltoides. The sequence continues at coordinate 180,406,230 of CM038144.1, read as the reverse complement.
AGCTCACGCTGGTGAGGAGGGGTTCTTGGCCAAAGCTAGAGGGATAAGATTGAATAGAGGGCTACGACGCACCTACCTATACCCGTGGCACGACGAGAGATGGCCGGAGCGGCTCGCAATCAACCTCGCAAGCGGCGGCGGCGGTCAGGTTTTGCCGGAGAGGAAGAAGGCGACAACGTGGGGTGGTTCCAGGGGCTCTACGGCTTCGGGGCGTCGCCAGAGTGATGAGGACATGACTGCCTTGGATAAGACCAAAAATATTGCATACATGCATATTTGTCAGGTGATTTCTAGTGCAAACTATTCAATAATCTATTTACGTTATTCAGAACAAAAATACTTCACACTCTTTTGTGTTTTGTCTAGTTGCAGGTGTATGGGACATTTGTACAATCCACATATAACGATAAGGGAAAAGGAGAAGTTTAGGTTCTGTTCAAAATGTCCTCTCACGTCACTTTTGGGCCAAGAGAAGATAGAGTCCAACTCTCTCACGTTCTGGATTCAGATTCGGACTGCACAGACATACCTGACTCAAAATGCCAACAACTTTTTCATACGAACTCCTAATTGGGTGATTCTTTTTTTTTGTTGGAAAGTAGATTTCGTACTCTTTCCAACCCAATTGGATTCACCTTCAAATTCGTAAGGAGCATTGAGATATCGACGAAGCAATCTGACGCTGCAGCAGAATCTGAGTCAAACAACAAGTCCAAAGGTGTTGCATCACCTCCAATTGGGCCCATGAGCCTTGTACGCCCTAGGGTTAGTTTTAAGCTCCCTCGGGACGTCCTCCCACCTCCTTGGCCGCCACCCCTTACTCCTATATAAGTAGATCCATCTAGTAGCTTTTTCCTTGGGATTTTTTTAGTTAAAAGTTAGCCATTGCAACTTCGTGTACTTCGTTTGTGTCCAACGACCAGATCAAAACTGCTTACAGATCCCCACCTTTATCAGTACTTCATATATATTCGCAATATTCAGATTGCTTTATCATATTCTTGCTTGTTCTTCGATTGCTTGCAGGAATAGACCTTCGAGGTCAGGTTGATCATGCTCTGGCGTGGTCAATAACCTCTCGGAGTTGGTTTAGCGATTGCTAAGGCGCAATGTCATGCACTTGTGTAGTCGGATCGTCAAAGTCGCCTCCAGCAAATCGATAGTTATCAACTCATCGAAAGATCTGGACACCCCCGCCTCTATCAAATGGTATCAGATTTTCAGGTTACTCGGTGAGATTTTACAGTTTTTCGTAGTTTAGATCGAGTCTGTTCTTTATACCTATAGTCCACGAGAAAGCCACAAAAAAATTAGGGTTAGTTCATCATATCTGAACCAGTTTGAGCCATTGCATAGTCTTTTTAGTATTTTGCTTTGTTGAATTTTTAGTTGCATCATCGTGTCTAGTTGCTGGTCCTAGTGTCTAGTTCGTTTAGAGTTCCGAGTTCTGTTCACATTAGTCATGCCGCCGCTGCATCCTTATCCCTTCCGCTGTCCACCACCCATCCATCAATTTCCACCATGTGCTACCCACCGTTCATTGTCATAATCATAGTTGAGATCGTTCATATCTTCGCACGATCCAATCTGCATCTTATCTAGTTTGTTTTGGCAAGAGAGAGAGAAAAAAAGATAGAGAAAAAAGAGAAAAAAAGGAAAGAAAAAAAAGAGAGAAAGAAAAAAAGGAAAAAGTGTGAGGAAAAAAAAGAGAGAAGAAAAAAATTCGGATCTATCTAGACTCAATCTCGTAGTTGAATTTGGATTGGAATCTGTTTTGCGCACTGTTTAGTAAAACAGGCATAACTTCCTCATAATAAGTCCGTTTTAGCTCCGCGAGTACTCAAATGAAAGCTAGCGACAAGAATCTAAATAATTGTAGAAGCTATTTCAATATTTGGCACCTCAAAATCGGCTTCTAAATAGGTCTTTTTGCCCTCCGAATTTCGCGAACACAGCTTATTCCAGTTTTTCAAGCAAGTTTTAGAAATTTTTTGACTCCTCATATCAACTCGGAATTGAGTGATTCTTTTTGCATTAGAAAGCTTGAGTTAGTAGTATTCTTTGAAAAAAATTATCAAAAATTGGCTCAAACTTTTCAAGAGGAAAGTTGGAGAGAGAGTTGTTGTATATCCTGCTTGGCAGTTGTTTTTCATCATTATCTTTACTGCCGTTGTGATCTTCACTTATATCTTGCTGTCCAGAGCTACTTAGTATCCTTCATTGATGATAGTTGTGCTACGCCGTGACCTCATTAGTGTTCTAGGCTCACGTCTCTAGTTCGGTCTAGCCTAGGACCAGCACAGTACCGTCGTTGAGCGTTTATTCAACATTGCATCTTTGAATTGATTATTGCTAATTTTTTACTATCATATATAGCCAACCCACCTCCATATATTTCTACACTGTGTATACGTACGTTCCCCTGGAAATCGCTTTACACAATCTACAGAGTTACTTGACACCGCTGGTTGCCTGTCACCACTTGCCGCATGGTAAGAACATGTAAGATATTGATATTTGCTTTACTGTGAGCACTTTACAAACACATCCTAGTAGTTCATAGGAACATTGTTCTCGAATTTTGTTTCTTGTTTCTAGTAATCATGACAGGTTCCGGCGATAGAAGTTCTTGGACGACGGACACATCTTCACCATCACGAGAGTTAGGACAACACACACAAGCACATAGTCAGGTTATCTCTTTACCGTCATTTGAGGTTAGATTTAATCCTACTATTTATCTCGCTTGGGAGCTTGAAGTAGAAAAAGTTTTTAGTCACCATGATTTTTTTGAACTTGAGCGAGTACGAGATGCCACTAGAGCATTTACTGGTTATGCTTCTGTTTGGTGGAGTGTGCATTGTAAGAAAAACATTGATAACCAACGCACAACTTGGAAATATTTGAAACATGTAATGAGACAACAATTTTTCCCTCCTTACTATCGTCATGAATTGCTTCGCAAATTTGAACAATTTAAATAAGGCAACAACACTGTTCACGCTTACTACCAAGAGTTCAAATCTTATATGCATCATTGTGACATAGAAGAACCTGATGATACAATGAATAGATTTTTTGGTGGTTCGAACCATGATATTCAGGCAAGATTTCGGTATATTCCTCGTTGCATTACTGGTATGTATGTTTGTGCTTGTACCTTTGAGAGACAGTTACAGGAGGATGCATTGGATGACTACAACAACTATTATTCCAATTCATGCTCACTACCATCGGTTGATTCCTCCACCGTTGCACCTACTAGAGCAGACACACCTCAGATTGTGAGTGTGACATCATCTCAAGTGTATGGTACATTGTCATTGTCCATTCCTACATCAACTACGTCTTCGCGACAAGGTAACAGTAAAGGTATTGATGATATAACTTCACGTGAGAATGATGCACCCCTAATTAACTTAAATACATCATGTGTTGAGTTACTTGTTGATTTGAGCACGCCACCTATTTTAGAGAATCATGTTACTATCATGAATGCATCATGTGATCAAACAACTGAAATACCAAAAATTTTGAGTGTGCCCATTGAATTAACTGTTGATGTCAAAGAACCATGTGAATCAGGAAATAAATCAGATTTGGATCAAATACATTTTAAAATAATTGTGTCAATGTTTAATCATTTTGATATGACCTCTAATGTTGGTGATCATTCTGTGTCAAATGAATTATTGCATGTTTTCTTATTTAAGCATGTTGTAGCATGTAAATTTGATGCACGTAAGGTTTATTCACCATTGTTGGGATGGTTTAATGATGAATATTGTCAATCTTTTGATATTAATGAGAGCTTCACTTATATGTGCAAACTGAGTTGCAATATTTTCATGCCTTTTACTTATGATAATATTTTGGCTTTATATTTCATAGTCTATGAAGATTCCTCATATATACATGTGTCATATGTGCAAAAATCAAGGGAAGTAAAAATGGATGACATATACATATACAACATGTACACCTTGTCTCTTTTGTTAGCCACATTTCAGATTAAGCAACGCCGAGGATGGCTTTGTTTTCAAGAAGGGGAGGATGATGAGGACATGACTACCTTGGATAAGACCAAAAATATTGCATACATGCATATTTGTCAGGTGATTTCTAGTGCAAACTATTCAATAATCTATTTATGTTATCCAGAACAAAAATACTTCACACACTTTTGTGTTTTGTCTAATTGCAGGTGTATGGGACATTTGTACATTCCACATATGAAGATAAGGAAAAAGGAGAAGTTTAGGTTCTGTTCAAAAAGTCCTCTTACGTCACTTTTGGGCAAAGAGAATATAGAGTCCAACTCTCTCACGTTCTAGATTCAGATTCGGACTGCACAGACATACCTGACTCAAAAGGCCAACAACTTTTTCATATGGACTCCGAATTGGGTGATTCTATTTTGTTGGAAAGTAGATTTCGTGCTCCTTTCAACCCAATTGGATTCACCTTCAAATTCGTACCGAGCATTGAGATATCGACGAAACAATCTGACGCTGCAGCATAATCCGAGTCAAACAACAAGTCCAAAGGTGTTGCATCACCTCCAATTGGGCCCATGAGCCTTGTACGCCCTAGGGTTACTTTTAAGCTGCCATGGGACGTCCTCCCACCTCCTTGGCCGCCACCCCATACTCCTATATAAGTAGATCCATCTAGTAGGTTTTTGCATGGGATTTTCTTAGTTAAAAGTTAGCCATTGCAACTTCGTGTACTTCGTTTGTGTCCAACGACCAGACCAAAACCGCTTATGGATCCCACCTTTATCAGTACTTCATATATATTCACAATATTCAGATTGCTTTATCATATTCTTGCTTGTTCTTCGATTGCTTGTAGGAATAGATCTTTGTGGTCAGGTTGATCGTGCTCCGGCGTGGTCAATAACCTCTCGGAGTTGGTTTAGCGATTGCTAAGGCACAATGTCATGCACGTTTGTAGTCGGATCGTCAAAGTCGTCTCCACCAAATCGATAGTTATCATCTCATAGAAAGATTGGGACACCCCCGCCTCTATCACAGCGGGTCTCCAGGGACGCGCCTAGGTGGCTGGTGGGGCTCCAGGAGGTCGAGGACGGGGTGGCTAAGCTACGGGTGTCGCCGGCGTGCTTAGGTCGGGCATAGCAGCCAGAGGCCTGTCCGGCCGGGCTGCGGCTGTGCTGCGTGCTCGTGGAGGTTGGGTGGTGCGGTGGGTGGCTCTGGAATGGAGGGGAGAGCTCAATTTATAGCCGGTGGGGGAAGGGGGTACGTGTCGTCGCTGGCGTTCTCTGGAAGACGGCGAGAGGCGATGAGAGGCGTCAGCGAGGGGGTGAGATGCTCAGCGATCACGCGGAGGCTGTCCATGCTCGCGGAAGAGCACTGGGAGGAGGGGGAGAAGAAGACAGGGGCACGGGTGCACTATGGCTTTTCGCTGCGACGCGCCCGTGCTCGCTGCGGCATCTCTAGTGTCGGCGAGCACCAGGGAGGGGTCAAGGGTGATGAGACGAAGGTGGTGGCGTGGTGCAGTAGTCGTCGGTGATCTCTGGCTTGGGCACGCACCGAATAGTAGTCCTGGCGTGACGCAGAGCGCGTCAAACGCATGCCAGGCCCCATGTACACACGCGATCACCACCCTGGCATGGCCAAAACGATGCCCAAACACTGCCAAACCTTATTTGGGCTAAAGTCCACGCAGTGTTTAGTCTAGGAAAAGTGAAGACTCGAAGCTAGGCCGACCAGAAGTGATTGAAGCTTGCTGGCAAGTTTCTGGACAGAAACTTGGTCGCCAACTTTGGCTAGCTTCTAGAAGGCCATTAGGGCTTATCTCCTGGGGTTAATGGTTACTTAGGAGGTTATCTAGGCTCAAGAAAAATTATCTCCAAAAGATTAAAAAAAATGCACTTGCTGTACAAAGTGCATTTTTGGGCCAGAATGGAAATGATTTTCTGAAGCAAAAATATTACAAAAAGACATGCAATATTTTTACTCAGGGAGGTGAACCAAGGTTCAAAGAAAATTCAGGAATTATCTCCAGATTTTTGGAGCTATAAAAATTGGGGTTGCTTTGGAGCTCTAGTTTCTGAAATGATTTTTCAGAAGGGAAAATGAATATTTTCATTTATGAAAAATATTCAATGGGCCATTCTAGGGTTTTATGAGATAAACGAAGTTGGATGAGAGGCAGATGGGTCACTTGGGTGAAAGTCAAGGGCATGCCCAAGTGACATATCCATTTGAATTGATTCTAGAAACTCAAATCCAAGGCAAAGGCAAATCAAGTCCGGAAAAAGAGAGAGAAGGCAAAAACCAGGTTGTCACAAACCTCCCCCACATAGGATGAATCTCATCCTCGAGATTCGGTTGCTTGGGAAAATGATTCTGGGTAAGCATTCCTTAAAAATTTCTCTCTTTCCCAGGTTGCCTCTTCCTCGGTATGGTGCTCCCATTGAACCTTGAGAAAACTGATTACTTTGTTGCGAGTGACTCTTTCTGTCTCATCCAATATTTTAACCAGTCTTTCCTCATATGTCAGATCCTTAGCCAGTTCTATCTCTGCCATATCAATCCTTTTCTCCGGTGGCGAGATACACCTTCTTAGCTGTGAGACATGAAACACATTGTGTACCTCTGACAGTTTTGGTGGCAACTCCAACTGATAAGCAACTATTCCAACTCTAGTCATTACTAGGAATGGGCCAATGTATGTGGGTGCCAACTTGCCCCGGGTCTGAAACCTCTTAACTCCTTTCATCGGGGTGACTCAGAGATACACGTGTTCTCCTGGTTCAAAGCTAACCTGCCGGTGTTTTGCATCATAGTAACTCTTCTGCCATGACTTGGCCAACTGCAGTCTGTCTCAGATCTCCTTGGCTTGGTTCTCAGCTTCCATCATTAGATCAGTTTCGAAGATACGACTGTCTTCAGTTTGAGACCAGTTCAGTCGAGTGCGGCTGTCGGTGTACTAAGGTAGGGGTACCTCAGTACCCCAACTTGTGCACGGGCAGTCGCAGCTTCCCGTAGCTGGATCCACCAAATGCTTGCCGGAGACCATTCCTGCTCCATACCAAGCCATTCAAGAACAAAGTGTACAAGGCAGAAGGTTAAGACCCCGGCAAGAGGAGCTTGCCGGGAAGGCCGTTCCAGGCTCAAGACTACATCGCTCATGCAAGTCCCTGGCGAGAGGAGCTCGCCGGGGAGACTAGAAGATCACATCACAGAAGACACGCCTCGGCGCTATACGCGTCCCGGCGAGGGCCCGGGGAGCGACAAGTTTCAAGCCCGACAAGCTCCCGGGCCCGGCAAGATCAAGACCCCGGCAAGGTACTTGCCGGGAGAGCTGCGATGCGTGCCCGCACTCCAGCTCATCTGCCCACGCGTCGCCCTCAGCCCTCTCCAGAGACGCGTGGCGGATGGCTGTGCTGCATGAAGGGTGCGGTGGCACTCCACGGTGGTGGCTTCATCGCCGTGGCAAACGGAGACGCAAGGGCGGGAGCTTTTGGGGCGGCGACGGCATTTAATGCTCTTGTCCCCCTCTGTCAAAAGTAGGTAGAATCCACTGTTCAAGCACTGTAGCTGCACTGTTCCCGCACTGTTCCAACTACCACCTCTTTTACATTTTTACCCCTCTACCTTACGTTGACACCTGTCGGTGACCCCTTGCCCTATAAAAGGAGGCCCATGCACAACGTAGGGGGGTTCGACTCATTTGCAACTCTCACGCTCGGGTAGCTACTGCTGTAGCTCTTCAAGCTCCCGGCTGTCACGACACAAAGCAGCGGTAGGGTTTACGCGACCATCGCGCCCGGCTGGGTAAAATTCCTCGCCCAGCGCATCGCCTCGATCTGCTCTCCGCGCGTCCTCCGCCCTCGTACCGAACACACGAAGGGGCCGTCCCCGGCGGCCCCATAGGTGTCGTCCCCCCACCGGCCACGACATCTTTGGCGAGCCAGGTAGGGGGCGTCGAGGTCGTGCGGACCTGATCCGACGTTCGCGCGGCTGCGTTCTTCATCAACCTCTCCAGATTTCGTCAGCAACTTCGTCGACAACTGCGCCATGGCCCCAAGACGAGAGCGAGGGTCGCAGACCATCTCCGTCTTCCCCACCGCCACGGAGCCAGCGGTGGGCGGAGGAGACGCCGGTGGAAGGGTGGACGCCGGCGAGGGCACTCGCGGCGTCACGAGATCGAGGGCGGGGACGGAGGACCACGCCGGCCTCCGTAGATCGCGTCCATCTCGGCAAGACGACGACCAGCTGCGCCATACCACGGAGGTGGTATCCGTCTGCTGGAACAGGGCGCCTCAGGCTCGCGGGATGTTCGAACCCCGCCCGAACACGGCAAAGCGAAGGTGCCGGGGCAGGACCCTGCTCCTTCTAACACTGTTAGAAGCCCGAGCGCGTCCCGCTCCCCGCACCGCTCGCTCCCGCTTCCCTCCACTCCTGCAGAAGCGCTCACAAGAGCGCAAATGCTCCTCGACTTCCCTCCAGCGGCGGACAAGGCCGAGGACTGGAGGGCTACCATCCAGAGCCTGGTCGCCTTCGCCAACAACGACCGTCAACAGCAGCCTGCGGCCTCACGGCCGCGGCAAGCCGAGAAGACGAAGGCCGGCGGCGACAAGACCGCCGGGGGCGCAACTACCGTGCACTCCCCGCCGCGGAAACGAAAGACGCCGCCCCGCCGGAACAACGCCGACGATGGCTCCACGGCGTCGTCGGACCCGCGGGCTCGTCGGGATCAACGCCAGGTCCTCGACGAGCGGCGACAAGAAGACGCTCGAACCACGATCGAGCGCCGCCGAGAGACTCGGCGACAATCAGACCAGAGGGCTGGGAGCATTGTCGACGCACGTGCGCCCGGCGAGCCAGGCGACTTGCCGTACGCGGCAGGCTGCCCTGCGTTCACCCGTGAGCTGCGGCGCGTCCAGTGGCCCAGCATGAAGAATTTCAAGCCCGACGTGCCGGAGAAGTACGACGGCAAGACGCACCCCTCGGAATTCCTCAGTGTCTACACCATCGCCGTGCGAGCTGCGGGCGCGACGAGAAGATTTTGGCGAACTACTTCCGCTTCGTGCTTAGGCGAGCGTTCGTTCTTGGCTTATGCACTTGCCGGAGGGCTCCATTTCTTCTGGGCGGACCTTTGCCATCGGTTTGTTGGCGCCTTCACCGCGCCACAAACCCCACGGCCAGAGAGTGATCTCCACATTTTGGCCCGAAGGAAGGAGAATCCTCACGCAAGTACATCCAACGCTTCAGCCGCGTGCAAAGACAACATCTCGACGTCCACCCTGCTGCGGTTATCGGTCGTTCCACGAGCGTCGCGTAACCGCCGCATGCGTGAAGAAATGGCGATGACCAAGATCCGGGATGTCGCCGAGCTTTATGCTCTGGTGATAAATCGCGACGCTGAAGAGGGAGGCTCCCGGGGAGGATCTTTGGCGCAGGAGGGAGCGACTCGGCGACGTCGCCCGGCAAAGAAGCGCCCGTGGCGAGAACTTTCGAAGAAGAACAAGGAACAGGTGCTTGCCGTCGAAAAGTCCGGCAAGGAAGCTCCCGCCAAGCAAACACAGCTGGCAACTCCGGCAAGGAGCTTGCCCGTGGCGGCAGCCGACAAGCGTGGCGGTCCCGCAAGCGATCTTGCAAAATCCACCGCACCAAGGGCCACGACCTCTACAACTGCAAGCGCGTCGACTATCTCGTCGAGCAGCAAAAAGCTGAGTACGAGAGACGCGACAAGGAGAGGGCCCAGGGTGGCGGGGGGGAACCGAGCAAGAAGCGGCCGTTCACTGGTCGGGGAGGACCCCCCGGCAAGGCCAAGCGGAGACAAGGTGATCGACCTTCTCGGAGCCGCGACAAGGATGAAGAAGATGGCGACGAGGACATGGAGGAAGAGGATGACAGTGAACAGGAGTTCCAGAAGGCCACGGAGGTCCTGTGCGTCGACGGTGGCGCCTCGTTACACACCTCCCACCGCCAACTAAAGCAGTGGGCACGTGAGGTGAATGCAGCAGAGTCGCCCATGGAGTCGCGCAGGCTCCTCAAATGGTCCAACACGCCCATCATTTTTGATCTTGAGGATCACCCCAACCGCACCACCGCGGTCGGGTGTTTGCCGATGCTGGTCTCACCCACCATCCGCAACCTCAAGGTCACCAAGATGTTAGTTGACGGCGGGGCCGGGCTGAACTTGATCTCCTCTGCTGTGATCAAGAAACTCCAAATCCCAGATGGCGAGCTCGAAGAGACCGGTTCCTTCCAAGGAATCAACCCGGGAAGGAGCAGGCCCAAGGGAAAGATCACCTTGCCGGTGACCTTTGGCGGGGAGCTCAACTTCAGGACCGAGCGCGTCACTTTCGACGTCGCCGATATTCCGTTGCCATACAACGGGATACTCGGCAAATCTGCTCTCGCCAAGTTCATGGCAGCTTCCCATTACGCCATAGCGTGCTCAAGATGCCGGGGCGATAAGCGTCATCACCGTCCTGGCGACAAGAAAGACGCGCTTATCTGCACCGACAAGATCTACGGGATGCGGCAGCAGCGGCCGACAAGGATGCACTTGCGGCGAGGCTCCTGGGAAAGAAGACGAAGACCAAGTCCGGCAAGCGCTCCGGGACCCACTCCGGCAACAGCACCCCTTCGGAGTGTTGCGCTGCTGTCGAGGACGCCCCGTCGAGCTCCACCGGCAAGGATAAAAAGGGAATGGCTGCTCCGCCGGCGACCAAGAAGGTGTCCGCCAAGGAGGACGGCACTGGTGGTACCTTCACCATCAGTGCCACGCTTGACAGCAAATAGGAAAGCGCGCTCGTTGCTTTCCTGCGGGCGAATGTCGATGTGTTTGCATGGCAACCATCTGACATCCCCGGTGTTCCCAGGAAGGTAATTGAGCACAAACTCGCCGTTTGCCCTCATGCGCGGCCCGTCAAGCAGAAAGTGAGGAAGCAAGCCGTGGAGCGCCAAGAATTCATCAGCGAAGAAATCAAGAAGCTAGAGGCAGCAGGCCTAGTTAGAGGTGTGATCCATCCGACGTGGTTAGCAAACCCAGTCGTCGTGCGCAAGGCTAACGGGAAATGGAGGCTGTGTATAGACTTCACCGATGTGAATAAAGCATGCCCCAAGGATCCATTCCCCTTGCCGCGCATTGACCAGATTGTTGACTCCACTGCCGGATGTGAGCTACTCTGCTTTCTTGATGCTTACTCAGGCTATCACCAGATCTTCATGGCCAAAGAGGATGAAGAGAAGACTGCGTTCATCACTCCATGTGGCACCTATTTGCTTCATACGCATGCCATTTGGGCTGAAGAATGCAGGATCGACATTCGCAAGGGTAGTGTATACTGCTTTTGAGCCACAGATCCACAGAAATGTAGAAGCTTACATGGATGACATCGTGGTGAAGAGCAAGAGCAAGGATACACTGATTCAAGATTTGGAAGAGACATTTCAGAACCTGCGCAAGATACAGCTAAAGCTGAACCCTGAGAAGTGCGTCTTTGGGGTTCCCTCCGGCAAGCTTCTCGGGTTCTTTGTGTCACAAAGAGGGATCGAAGCCAACCCGACAAGATCAAAGCCATTGAGCAGATCCAAGCCCCAAAGCGGGTCAAGGATGTCGAAGGCTCAAGGGTTGTGTGGCCGCCCTCGGTAGGTTCATTTCAAAGTCTGCAGAGCGCGCCCTACCCTTCTTCAAAATCTTGAAGAAGGCAGGGCCCATGAAGTGGACTCCAGAGGCGGAGACAGCGCTGCAAGATTTGAAACATTACCTGTCCTCCACTCCAATACTTGTCGCGCCTAAACCACAAGAGAAGTTGTTGCTGTACCTAGCGGCAACCAACCAAGTGGTTAGTGCTGCGCTGGTAGCGGAGAGAGAGTCCGACGAGGAGGCTGCATCTCCGGCAAGTGAGTCCAGCGACAAGCAGGGTACCGCTCCGACAAGCGCTGGCCCCGAGCGAGACAAATCACAAGCAGAATGAAGGAGGTGCGGAAAAAGATGGTGCAGCGCCCAGTGTATTTTGTAAGCTCCCTTCTGCAGGGGGCTAGATCAAGATACTCTGGTGTGCAAAAGTTGCTTTTTGGCCTCCTCATGGCCTCAAGAAAGCTGCGCCATTACTTCCAGGCACACGAGATAACAGTGGTCACTCGCTTCCCGCTGAAGAGAATATTGCACAACCCAGAGGCAACAGGCAGGATCGTTGAGTGGGCACTGGAGTTGTCGAGCTTTGGACTCAAGTTCGAAAGCACTTCAACCATACAGAGCCGGGCTTTGGCAGAATTCATAGCAGAATGGACCCCAACACCTGATGAAGAAGTCCAAGAAACAAGTGCACCCGTGCAAGAAGCGTCAAGTGAATGGGTAATGTACTTTGATGGTGCCTTCTCGCTGCAAGGCGCCGGTGCCGGCGTGGTACTCATCGCGCCCACCGGGGAGCACCTCAAGTATGTCATCCAGATGCACTTCCCAAGAGAGCAAGCGACAAACAACACCGCTGAATATGAAGGATTGCTTGCCGGCCTCAGGATTGCGGCCGAACTTGGGATCAAGAAGTTGATTGTGCGGGGGGATTCTCAGTTGGTGGTCCGGCAAGTGAACAAGAGCTATCAGAGCCCTTTGATGGAAGCTTATGTAGATGAAGTGAGGAAGCTTGAGGAACGCTTTGAAGGTTTGCAGATGGAGCATGTTCCGAGAGCTCAAAATGAAATCGCAGATGGCCTTTCAAAGTGTGCTTCAATGAAGTTACCTGTGGAACCAGGAACCTTCTTGCTCAAGTTGACTCAACCCTCCGTCACACCATCAATTGGGCAGACCAAGAAGAGAAAGTTGGTCGCCGGCGACTACTTGCTGGCGGATCTCCCTGAGACCGCCGCCAAAGTCCCCAGGGTCAACGGTCAGGACGCTGAGGAACAGTTTGCTCCTGCCGATCCTCGGATCTGTGCGATCGAAGCAAGTGTTCCCGACAAGCCTTGCCCCGGCAAGCTTACCGGGGGACCTTCAGCTCCGGCAGAGCCAGAGATCTTTGCCGTAGAAGCCGAGGTTCCTGCAGCGGCCTTCATGCCTTTAGTCCATGCCGTCGAGCCCCAAGCTCCGGCATGGGCGCAGCAGATCGTCCGTTTCCTGCAAACTGGAGAACTTCCAGCGACCACAGAAGAAATAGAAAGGGTAACCAGACAGTCAGTATGTACCGGTTAAGTGGACAACGAACTGCATGAAGAAGGCTCAATGGTGTCGATTGAAGTGCATCTCCGGGAAGATGGGCGAAGCTGCCGCGAAATACATGGAGGCATATGCGGCCACCACATTGGCGCAAGGGCACTTGCCGGGAAAGCTTTCCGGCAAGGGTTCTTTTGGCAAGAAGCCCTCCAAGATGCAACTGCACTAGTAACCAAGTGTGAAGCGTGCCAGTTCCATGCAAAGCAAATTCATCAGCCAGCTCAAGCTCTCCAAACAATCCCTTTATCCTCGCCCTTTCGATGCCGGGGCTCGATATCTCGGCCCCTTCCCCGTCTTTGTCGGGGCTTTGAGTACTTGTACGTGGCAATCGACAAGTTCACAAAGTGGCCAGAAGTGGAGCCAGTGAGAAAGGTGACAGCACAGTCAGCGGTCAAGTTCTTCAGGTCGATTGTGTGTCGCTTCGGGGTTCCTAACCGGATTATCACCGACAACGGTACACAATTCACTAGCCGCACCTTCATGCAGTACGTCCAAGACCTTGGCGCCAAGGTCTGTTTCGCTTCTGTTGCTCACCCAAGGAGCAACGGTCAAGCAGAAAGGGCCAATGCTGAAGTGTTGCGCGGACTCAAGACAAGAACTTTCGACAGGCTGCGCAAGTGCGGAAGAAATTGGATAGAGGAGCTGCCGCGCTCTTTGGTCAATCGAGCGACACCAAATCGAGCCACCGGACGGACACCCTTTGCTCTAGTTTATGGAGCGAAGCAGTTCTCCCCACGGAATCAGATACGGATCTCCTCGAGTGCTCGCTTATGATGAGCTTGAGCAAGAGCAAGCGCAACAAGATAACGCATTGCTCCTCGAGGAGGGACGTCTCGAGCTGTCAGACGAGCTGCTCGATACAAAGAAGCCTTGCGCCGCTACCATAGCCGCAAGGTCAAAGCCGGAGTCTCGAGGAAGGCGACCTTGTTCTTCGGCGTGTTCAGTCCGCCAAGAATTCCAACAAGTTGGCGCTTGAAGTGGGAAGGCCCTTATCGGTGAGACAAGTCACGAGGCCCGCGCTGTCGTCTCGAGACCGAAGAAGGCTTACCAAAGGAGTAACTCCTGGAACATAGAGCATCTTCGCAAGTTTTACCCATAAGGCGCGGTTGCCGTGATCCGCTCCGGCAACCACCTATTGTACAAAAGCTTTGCCGCCGTTGCATGTAACCCTTTGTACAAAGCCGGGCGCAGACCCCGTGCAGCAATAAAGTTTCCGTGTTTTGCGCTATTTGCCTTTTTCCCATGCTCTTCTTTGCTATCTGCATGAGTTATTTGGCATCTTTCGTACGACACGCATATCCGACAGGCAATAGCACGCCGAAAGGCCATATGCTTTTTCCTTTTTCTCTTTCCTTGTCTCTTAAGCAAAAGAAACATTCCTCGTGCACAAGTTTGCCGGGGGGGAAGGAAGTGGAGGATGAGTTCAAGAAAGAGAAGCTTGCCGGAGAACGGCTCAAAGTTTTAAATTTTTAAGTTACCTTCCTTGAACAACCACACTTCGTATGGAAAACTTGTGCTCGGAGGAACCTACCCGTGGATAGCCGCACCCTCGTCTTGTTTTCGAGCGTGCTCAACGATTTAAGTGAGCCGCGACAAAGTCTTGCGCCCTTGTTTCGTTTCGAGCCCGCTCGGCAAGCTAGGTGCGTTGCGGCAAGCCATGGCAAGGTTGCTTGCCGGTAAGACCTTGGCTAGCAGGCTGCTTCGAGTTTGACACTCAGCACTCGCGGCAAGGGCTCCTTGCCGGCAAAACTCCTAGAAGCATAAAGTTAAAACGTGCGAAGTTGAGGATCAAGGCAAGGAGATGACTTTGCATCCGCCGATCAGAATAAAGGTAATATCTTACAAGGAATAACTTGTCGCGATGACTAATGAATTCATAGCGACCTGTGCAGCAACAAAAGGAAATAAAGATAAAGAGGCCTAGTCTGCGGTCGCCCTCCATCCCGGGATCTTGTTCACTTTGGCGATGATGTGGGCGACCTGCTCCTTCAAACCTCCATGTCGCGTCGGCGGCAAGCTGCGAAGGACGTTGGAGAGGTTTATACCGGGGTTGCGGTATACGATCTTCGTCAGCACGCGCTCCATGGTTCCCGCGCACAGCTGGCGCGCCTCCTCGGCGAGCTGCGCGGGGATCTTCTTCCGCAGATTTGCAAGAGCTGGCGCGACCCCCCTGAAGAAGAGGCTGAGCTTGGCGCTGTGAGCGAGGTTTGGGTCCGGGGAGTAGATGAGATGCTCCAGCTTCAGCGCCAGCAGCTCCTGGTCAATGGCGGACGCAGAAGACACCAAGTCTTCGGTCCATATCTCAACAATGCGACGGAAATCCTCGGCTGCTTTGTTGGCGCCGGCCACTAAGGATCGCTCCTCGCGGAGCTCCTCCTTGACTTGGTTTCTGGTCCCGGGCAGCGTCGGCGAGTCCTTCAACAGAAATTTTACGCTCAAGATCCTCGACGGAATCCTTGGCGGCCTTCAGCTCGCCGCCCTTCTCAGCAAAGACGCGCTGGAGCTCGAGTTGGTGTGGGCGTGTTTCGCGCTCCGTGGTGGCCTTGGCGATCTTCTCCGAGTCCACCTTCAACAGCTCCTCCAGATTCTGCGACCTTGGCGGCAAGATCTTCCTTGGCGGTCTCCGCGCCGCCGCCCGCGTCTTCGCTTCCTTCAATTCCCCGCCAAGGGCTTGCTCCCGAACGGCAAGGTCTTCCTCGTGGGCGTCAAGGGCAACCTTTCGCTGGTTGAGCTCTCCTTCTCGCCGGGACAGCTCCACTCCGGCGAGCCGTTGCTGCTCTTCGGCCTCGGCTTTCTCCAGCAGCCACCCTTCATACTGCCCGGCGAGTTGCTCACGTCTCTCCGCCACCTCGCGGAGAGCAGCCTGATTGGCGGCGCTGAGCTCCGCCGCGCGCTTCTCCATCTCCTCGGCGGCCTTGGCGGCAAGGGCCTCCCGGGAAGCGAGCTTCGCCTGTCTGGCCCGGTAAAGGGCCAGGAGCTGGTGAAGCAGCTTCTCCTCGTCAGGCCCGTCGCTTCCGCCGGGCCCTTCGACGACCTTCAAACCCGCAGAGGCGAGGATCTCCCCTTCAAAGGCCTCGCCCTCCGCGGGAGCTCGCGACGACGAACCCCACGGCATCTGGATGAAGATGCCGTTGGGGGCTTCCAAATAATAGCCGGGCCGCCCCTCTCCGGCGGAGGGGTCGGTAACCGGCGCGGCACCTGACGCTCCCGCAGCTTCCGGGCCAGTGGTGCGGTCGCCGTCCCCCTCCCCGGCCGCTGCGTCCGCAGCCGGAGCAGTCTCTGGCACATGTGGCTCGGCGGCTCCCGCCGCGTCCTCGACGACAGGGGCGTCGTCGCCGCCACCCTGCACGTCTTCCTCCTCCTCGATGACGACTTCTGTCTCCATCTGCTCGGGGGGAGGAGGAGGATCTAGAAGAAGAAAAAGCGAAAGGGGTTCAAGCAAATATCCGAAAAGAGGCGACGCCAAGAGGGCAAAGTTGCAGAACTTACCTTGGCGGACGTCTTCAGCGGCGGGCTCTCTTGCCGGGGAACTATCCCTTGGCGGAGTGGCCGCCCTCGTCGGGCCGCTCGCTCTTGACGGGGTACTCGCCCTTGGCGGAGTACCCGCCCTTGGCGGAACGCTCTCCCTTGCCGGGGAGTCCAACCTTGGCGGGGATGGAGGGACTGCCGGATCCTCGAGGGCGACCTCCGGATGCTCCTGCCGCTGCGGCTCCATCTCTGCGCAAATCAAGACAAACACATAAAGATATCGGAACAAGATGAAGCTTTCAGACGCGCCCGGCAAGCGAAGGTGCGGGGCCCAGACTTACGCTGGGGGCTGCGCCGGGGGCTGCTCCTCGGGACGGCGCTCGGGTCCGGCAAGCTTGCCTCCGGCACGTCCCCGGTCGCCTCGACGGGCGGGTCATCCGCGACTTCGACCACGGGCACCTTGGCTCTCTTCGCCGCCCGCTCAGTCAGGGTCCTGAAATCAGCACAAAAACAAAATTAGCCACAACAATAATCGAGGCGAAATCTAAGAAGATAAGGATTTCGGATACTCACTCCTGTTCTTCCTCGTCATCTTCGCTCAAGGCGGAGAAGTCATACTGCACCTGGGTTGCGTCGGCGCGAGGAGCAGGATGCGGAGGCCCTCTCGGGCGCTTGGCGGCCCTCGGGGCTGGGGCTGCGAAGATCCAGCCTGAGCGCCGGGGCCGAGAAGGGCGGAGCCGCCGCTCCGCCGGGAAGACCCTGTCCACTCGGCGCCCGGCCTGCGAGGCGCCCTTGCCGTGGCTGCGCGCTGGTCGCTTCGCCATGTCTGGTGCATCGGTGCGCCCTCGGCGGCTCGACTCCCAGGAAGCTTGTGCTGCCCGGCAAGCCGGTAGTTGCCGGGGGCTTGCGTGATTGCTTCGCCGCCGCCTATGGAGGCGCTCAATGAGAACGCTTGGGGCTCTCTGACGGGCGGGAGGTTTCCGACGACGAGGAGAGGTCGTCGTCGTAAAGGTCTGTGGACCCGCCGGCATCCTCGGCGACGGCGACGTTCTCCCCTCCTCGTCGCCGGCTGGCTCGCCGGGCCCGACGCCCTGCGCTGCGGCCCCTTTTCCTTTGGCGTCTCCGCTCCCTCCGACGCCTCCGCTCCCTGCGGCGCCTCTGCTCCCTCCGGCAGCGCCACCACTTGCCGCGGCTCAGCCGCGATTCCGGGATCCCAGAGTGCCTCAAGAGGGACCCGGCGTCTTGGGAGGAAGTTGCAGCGATCTGCAGATCTCCGCCGCCTCCGTTTGGTAGGACTCCTCCGCAGCCTCTGCCTCCTCGGGAGTACAACCGAACTTCCTGCCGCTTGGCTGCAGCGGCCTCTTCGCCCGAGAAGCTATGTCTGTGAGCTCTGGTCCGTGGTGTCCCGTGTCGCCCCGGATCTCGTCCTTGTTCTTCGCCACCTCCTCAAGGGTGTCGAAGAAGTTGAGGATGTCTGATGGCTCGGGCGGAATCCATGAACGCTCCACGCCGTGTGAGTCACACGCGGGCATCATGGCGAGGAGGCGATCCCGAGCCGCGCTGTTGCAAAGGGGCACCACTCCCCGGGGAAGCCTGAACCACTCTGGATGGGCCGGGTCATATTTGAAGAGTTCCCGGACCATCCCCCTCAGCTCCAGCGTCGTGAAGTTGAAGTTCAGACCAGTGCGCAGCCTCATTATATCCCCAGCGCCGCCATACTCCCAGGCCGGCCTCTTCCTGTCTTGGAGAGGGGCAATGCGGCGGCGGAGGAAGTCTGCGCCCACCGCTGCAATGGACAGCCCCGCTTCTCGAAGACGAAGAATCCGGATAAGGGCAACGTCGAGCTTGACGTCGTCCGAATCCAGCTCACTCCAGTCTCGGCCGCGCGAATGGGCGTTGTCGCGCGGTGCGGTGAAGGCTGCGGCTCGTCTTCGACGATCCAGCACCAATCCGCGCGCCACTCTTCCCACTTGACGCGGAGCTCCCCCGGCAAGTACGACCTCTTCAAGTTCAGACGGAAAACCCAAGAAATCCCTCCGGAGAGGGGGGAGCCGGGCTCTGCTCTAGGAGTAAAGAAGTGCCTGAACAGAGCTACATTTGGGTATATCCCTATGAAGTTTTCGCACATATGTGCGAAAACCGCCATTGTGAGGACGGCGTTGGGGGTGAAATCAAGAAGGTGGAAGCCATATGTGTTCATGATATCACAGAAAAATTCAGAAAAAGGAGGACAAAGACCGCAGTGGAAGAAGGCTGCGAAGAAATAGTACCCGCCGGGGTAGTTGTCCATAGTGGCGGCCAGGTGGGCTCTGGTCCGAGGATGCGCCGAGGTCCTCTTGGCCCAGAACAAGAAATACTTGCCCCAGAGTTCTTGCACGCCGAGCCGCGGAGGAAAGACGACGTTCTCCCTCCGCATCTGGGCGAGCTCTTCGCTGCTGCTCAGTTTCTCCTTCTTGGTATTCTCTGCCTTCTCCTTCCCTTCACGGTTTTCGGGGCCATGGCGGAGGCGGCGAGGAAGGAGGATGAAGAATCCGGCGACGCCATGGACGCAAGAAGCGGCGGAGGAGATGCGGAGGCGGAGCGCAAAGAGGGTTTCGGAGGAGAAAGGAGAAGCAATGAAAGCGATGGAGGGAACGCGCTGCTTCCTCTGTTTTAGGGGAAGTGGGGGCGTTCCGCTTTTCTCATTAAGGCGTGGGCACGTCCTATCCCACGACGCCAATCGACGCGTGCGTTGCAGACGGGAGGTGGCAGAGTCGGAAGTGGATTCGACGCGCCATGGGCCGTGTGCCGTGCTGCCTTGTCTTGGGCTCGCCCAACAGCGCTTCGGCACGTGTATGGCCCAGCCGGGGCTCTGTCGGTGTACTAAGGTAGGGGTACCTCGGTACCCCAACTTACCTGCGGGCGATCGCAGACTTCCGTGGCTGGATCCACCAAATGCTTGCCGGAGACCATTCCTGCTCCATACCAAGCCATTCAAGAACAAAGTGTACAAGGCAGAAGGTTAAGACCCCGGCAAGAGGAGCTTGCCGGAAGGCCGTTCCAGGCTCAAGACTACATCGCTCATGCAAGTCCTGGCGAGAGGAGCTCGCCGGGAGACTAGAAGATCACATCACGAAGACACGCCTCGGCGCTTATACGCGTCCGGCGAGGGCCCGGGGCGACAAGTTTCAAGCCCGACAAGCTCCGGGCCCGGCAAGATCAAGACCCGGCAAGGTACTTGCCGGGAGAGCTGCGCGTGTTCGCACTCCAGCTCATCGCCCACGCGTCGCCTCGGCCCTCTCCGAGAGACGCGTGGCGGATGGCTGTCTTTGCATGAAGGGTGCGGTGGCACTCCACGGTGGTGGCTTCATCGCCGTGGCAAACGGAGACGCAAGGGCGGGAGCTTTTGGGGCAACGGCGACGGGCATTTAATGCTCTTGTCCCCTCTGTCAAAAGTAGGTAGAATCCTTTGTTCAAGCTAATTTGTAGCGACCTTTGTTCCCTTGTGTTCCAACTACCACCTCTTTTACATTTTACCCCTCTACCTTACGTTGACACTGTCGGTGACCCTTGCCCTATAAAAGGAGGCCCATGCACAGCGTGGGGGGTTCGACTCATTGCAACTCTCACGCTCGGGTAGCTACTGCTGTAGCTCTTCAAGCTCCCGAAGCACTGTCGACACAAAGCAGCAGAGGGTTTCTGCGACCATCGCGCCCGGCTGGGTAAAATTCCTCGCCCAGCAAGATCGCCTCGATCTGCTCTCCGCGCGTCCTCCGCCCTCGTACCGAACACACGAAGGGGCCGTCCCCGGCGGCCCCATAGGTGTCGTCCCCCCATCGGCCACGACAGCGGCACTACAGAGCTTCATAGGGTGACATTTTCAAACTGCTCTGGAAACTATTGTTGTAGGAGAACTCGGCGTACGATAGACAGTCTTCCCACTTAGGTACTTGGGCCAATCCACATGCTCGGAGCATATCCTCGAGTATTTGATTTACTCACTCAGTCTGCCCGTCTGCCTGTGGATGATAAGCGGTGTTATATTTTAGGGCAGTCCCCAAGGCTTGATGTAGACAGGACCAGAAGGCTGAAGTGAAGAGAGATCCTCTGTCTGAAGTGATGGTCTTTGGCACTCCATGCAAATTGACAATCCTGGACACATATAATTGTGCAAGTTGATCGGCATGGTAAGTGGTCCGGATGGGAAGAAAATGAGCTACCTTGGTTAAGGTATCCACGATGACCCATATTGCGTCATTCCCTCAGTGTGTCTCTGGTAAGCCGGTGATGAAGTCCATGCAGACATCATCGCATTTCCATTGTGAGACGGGTAAGGGTAGAAGGAGTCCGGCAGGCTTATGATGTTTCGCCTTTACCTTGTTACATATGTCACAACAAGCTACAAAGTAAGCGATGTGTTTCTTCATTCCTTCCCACTAGAATACCTGACGTAGACCTTCGTACATTTTGGTGCCACCTGGGTGAATGGAGTACGAAGATTCGTGTGCTTCTGATAATATCTCCTTTTTCAGAATTTCTTGGTTGGGTAAGCAAATCCTTCCTTGAAAACTTAGCGTACCATGTGGATCCTTAGAGAAATCCTTCGTTGGCTGGGCATATGTTTGTAGTGAGTCGTCATGTTCTTGAGTGCTGCGAATTTCTTCCTCGAGAGTAGGAGCCATTTCTAGTATGCTGGCCATACGGGCATCTACCATTGAAAAATTGAGTTGAGCCCTTTCTTTGCAGAGTTTGGGATGCAAAGAATCTAGTAGAGCATTCAGATTGACGGGCTTGCGGCTGAGGGCATCGGCCACCACATTAGCTTTACCCGGGTGATAATTTATCCTGAGGTCGTAATCCTTAACCAACTCAAGCCATCTTCGCTCACGGAGGTTTAAATCCGGTTGAATGAATATATAATTCAGACTCTTATGGTCCGTATATATTTGACACCTCTTGCCAATCAGATAGTGTCTCCAAATCTTCAAGGCATACACCACCGCAGCCAATTCCAAGTCATGAGTTGGATAATTTCCTTGATGAGGCCGTAGTTCTCGAGGTGCATATGCCAAAACCTTGCCATCTTGCGTGAGTACACATCCGAGTTCTTTCCTCGATGCGTCACAGTAGACATCAAAACCGCGGTAGATGTCGGGAAGAGTCAATATTGGCGCGGATGTCAGTCTGGTTTTAAACTCGCTGATGCTCCTTTCGCAGCCCTTCGTCCATTCTAACTTCTTATCCTTCTTTAGGAGCTCTGTCATTGGCTCGGCAATCTTAGAGAATCCTTCGATAAAGCGGCTATAATACCCGGCTAATCAAAGGAAACTCCGGATTTCTAAGACTGTCGTGGGTGCGGCCCAATCAAGCACATCTTTCACTTTACTAGGATCCACGGCTATACCTTCAGCTGAGAGAATATGTCCTAAGAATCCCACTTGGTAGAGCCAAAATTCACATTTTCTGCACTTGCATAAAGCTGGTTGTCACTGAGTCTTTGCAAAACTGCTCGGAGGTGGTCCTTCTGCTCTTCTTTGTTCTTTGATTAAATGAGGATGTCATCGATGAACACCACCACAAACTTGTCCAAGAAATCCATAAACACCTTATTCATCCTATGCATGAAAAAGGCTGGGGCGTTGGTGAGACCGAATGACATAACAGTATATTCATAAAGACCGTATCGAGTGGTGAACGCGGTCTTGGGAATATTTTCCTTCCTGATTTTGAGTTGATGATATCCGGTCCTAAAATCAATCTTGGAGAATACTTGGCCCCACTGAGTTGATCAAACAAATCATCAATTCTTGGTAGTGGATACTTGTCCTTGATGGTGACATCATTTAGTTGTCGGTAGTCTACACACATCCGAAGACTGTCGTCCTTTTTATCCACGAATATAGCGGGTGATCCCCAAGGTGAAGAGCTTGGACGGATGTATCCTTTCTGCAGGATCTCATCGAGCTGTTTCTTTAACTCCACAAATTCTGACGAAGGCATCTGATAATATTTCTTATATATCGGTGCAGTCCCGGGCACCAAGTCAATCGCAAACTCCAGTTCTCTGTCTGGCGCCATTCCTGGCAATTCCTCAGGAAATACATCTGGATACTCACTGACCACGGGAATTGATTCCACTTCTTCGGCCACAGCTGAGAAAACCATATCCTTCTTGGGTATACTTCTGCGGGCATAAAAACTTGCGATGCGACCTTCCTGATTTACCATGGTGACTTCTCTCGTCGCACAGTTGATGCATACTTGTTATTTGGTCAACCAATTCATTCCCAGAATAATATCCAATTTATTAGATTCAATGACTATCAAGACTGTTGGAAACTTTACTCCCTTTATCTCAATTTCCAAATCTCGGCAGACCAGATTACATCGGAGCACCGATCTCGGGGATTGTACCATCATACTTTTGCCCATAATAGAGGAAGGAAATTTGTTTTGGGCAACAAAACTCCGCGAAATAAAAGAGTGGGAAGCCCCAGAATCAAATAAAATTACTGCAGGTATGCTATTAACAGGGAACATACCAATGACGACTTCCAGGTCTTCTTGGGCTTCGTCAGTGGAGATATGATGGATTTGGCCTAGGATGGCTCTCGGGTCAGAATATGTCTCTAGGTGGTTAACTTGTGGACAGTAGGAAGCTATTGGTTTGCCGTTCTTGGGACATTGTCTGGCGTAATGTCCGGCTTGTCCACAGCTGAAACAGGCATTGTTGCGCTGGCAATCTTCACATACCGGGTTGGTTACAACATTCTTGACTTGAGTAGTGGTCTTGTTGACATTCTGCTGCCAGTTCGGTTTGTACTCAACCTGGGTCTGTTGCCAGGTACGAGCCTTCTGCACTGGTTGCATATCCTTCTTAGGCTCGAATTTGCACTCGTGGTCATTATTTGCGGGCCTGCTGTCGTGCATGAGCTTGTGTTCCCTTTCTGCAATGTGGGCCTTGTTCACAAGAGTTTGGAAGTCCGAAAAATCAAACATGTTGAGAGTGCATCTGAGGTGCTGGTTCGGTCCTCCAAGGAATCTGTCGATCTTCCTTTCTTCGGTGGCCACATCATGGAGAGAATACCGGGCCAAATGGTTGAATTTATTCAGGTACTCACTTACTGACATGCCTCCTTGAGTAAGGGCGAGAAATTTGCGCTGCTTGATCTTCATAATTCCGGTGGGTATATGGTACTTGTGGAAATGATCCTTGAATTTGGTCCACATAATTTCCTCGTTCGCGGGCCACATAGCTTTAGCATTATCCCACCATATAGCTGCGGCTCCTTCGAGATAATGCATTGCGAACGAAACCTTGTCTCCTTCTTTAGTGCGAGCAATTTCCAGCTTTCTCTCAATGGTCCTCAACCAATCATCGGCTTCCAATGGATCAACAGCTTGACTGAAACTGGGAGGCTTGGTCCTTTGAAAATCTGGCAACTTGGAGTAATGACCATTCCGATTCCCATTCTGTCCAACCATAACTTGCACACTTTTCAACATCTCCATCAGATTGTTGTCTCTTCTTTCTTCAAACATTCACATAATCTGTTCAGTGGAGGGCGGATGTTCCAGTGGAGGTGGTGGTGGCTGATACGGCTCGGGGGAATGTCCTGCTTGCCGTGCGGAACGACGAATAGGGACATCCTCGCAAGCTTGTCTGCTTCTACCTCCCCGCATCATCCTATTATTTATTTTCCCAATACAAGGCAATCGTGATGAGAAATATCCAAAAATGGGAGGAAAAAGCCAGTGACAAACCCGAAAACACAGCGAAAAGAAACCAAGGCGAATAAAAAGGTTCCAACATAATTATACATAGACTCAGCATAAAAGATAACATCATGATGAGTTCACTACCCTCATACATGAAACTAAACATCATGACACGTACGACTACATCCATACATCATACTCATGACGAAGATGATACTCTAGCAATCTACTGCTCGGCTAGTGCTGCTGCAGGCTCCTCTCCTGAGCCGAACTCAGACCGTGAACTGATAGTTGAGACCTTCGGATTAAAACAAACGCGACGCTGCTACCTCGAGGACTCTCCCTCCGGGGCAGGTGCGGGACGGGATCTAAGCATAGGAGCTGCAGGAGTCGCGACAAGGGAAGACCACACAGCAGGAGCACTGCAAGGAGTCACTAGCAAAGGGTTGGTGGTACCCTGGGTGGTCACCGGGGTACTAGAAGTGGGAGGAACATATGGAGTGAAACCAAGAGTGGGTAGCGGGTTCCTATTCCGAGCTGCGGCAAGGGCTATCCGAGCTTGGGTTAGCTCTTGGGCTAACTCATAGATCAAGAGATAAGTGGCAGTGATATAGCAAGAAAGGTGGCTAGAAGAACGATCGCACGGCGGGTCAATAAGAGGGAAGCGAATATGCCCATTCTCGTGCAGAGATGGGTAGTAGTAAGAACTTGGGTGGGTGTGCATGCGAACCTCATTGTAGCGCAAGTTTACAAGAGACTCGATGGCAGCAAACTTGACCGCCTGACATGGCGTAGAAGTGAAACCATCCTTGGAGGAACGAGTGTAAGCGCCGGAAGGGGAACTGTGGTGTAGAGTGACCTTAGCATAATACTCATACAACAAACCAACCAGCTGCTCTTGATACACCTGATACACTGGATCAGCACCCTCGGGATAGAGTCGCCATCACACGTTCTGAAGCAGGTGCGGCAATGTGTACGGAGCTGGCTCAGGATGGTACAAGATCGGAACTGGTGCCATCTACACTCACAATCACCAGATGATTAGTAATAACAACAATTAAACATGCATGCAATGCAGCAATCAATTTCTATGACTACCGGCACTCAGACGCAACTATATACCGTTCCACTAACGCACTAACGGTCTAGCGTGTTCTACAATCATCGTGGCTCTGATACCAAGCGTTGTGGCACCCCGGCTCAGAGCAACCGGTTTACCTTGCATTGCTAGCCCAGAGATCAAGTCTTCTGGTAACACACAACAACATGGCACAGAAACAAGCGCTTTATTTGATGCTAGCGGATACATAAGTTTCATATTACATCGAGATAAGAGGCCAAACGACACACATGATGCAGCTGAATAGTGTGTATATTATTTAATGAACATGAAGGGGCCTTGATCATAAACTACGTGGTAGCGGAATAACGACGAAGTGGAGCTTCATAGCACAGGGACACCAATGTGGACACGATCTAAACACGGGAAGCTCTTCGATCCGATACGTCTTGCCTGAAAGATGGCATGACACGCCAGGTAAGTACATTGAATGTACTTGCAAGCTCACAACAGACATAAGCACAATGACAAACAATATCATGACAATTAATCAGGTTAATGCAATGAAAGTAATACTACTGACGCAATAAAACTGACATGTGCACCGAGTCCCTCGAACTCGCTTACCAGACGGGTTACCACTGTAACCGAATGGTGATCATACCCGGATCAAACTGAAGCCAACCACTTACGATCATCACATGATCCACAGTTCATCATAAAACCAGTGCCAACAATAAATACTTATTGTGCAAGATTAATTAAAACTGTTGATCCATGGTGTGACTTACTACCGAGTTGTGTCCATAACCAAGGACGTGACTATCGATAGATTAAAATACACTCTGCAGAGGTTAGCGCACTTTACCCACACTACGGAACTCATGGCCTCGCACTCCCATTCGGGTGGACCAACGGAGTTCCAACGAAACCCTTCCCTTGCCATGACACTCTCCCGGCCACTCCGACCCACACCCTCCCAGGGCTAAGTCATGGGTGGCCCCATGCCTACCAAAGGCATCTTCGGCCACCGTCGTGGCAAAACGGTCCCAAACACGGACAAGGTACCATAAAAACAATGGGCACACAAGGTTATGTCTGCTTACCGGGCCAGGGTACCGCACGTCCATAACCTTCCCTCGTTGGAGGCACCGGTAAGAGGTACGACAAAGCACCGAATCAAGACACCCCATAAAGGTAACTGTGGTCGCACTGAGAAGAACCCGATTCGGAGGCACCATGACTTGACCAACGTTATATTCAAGTTGGATTATTAGCAGGTTTAACTTGAAAATAAACTCACTACAAGTCATACGATGCCACGATTATGCAACTATTCGATATGCTCAGTATGCAACTCATAAGAACAGATCAACATCATAGAAATAACTTTCTTGCACTACTCATCAACAAAACTTACTGATGTTACTACACTGGTTATTAGCAAACCTCATTTTGAGTCATTTATCTTTTATATGAAAATTTTAATTATCAAAATAAACTACCATTATTTATCAAAGCACTTTCATTAAGCCAAAAACTTTACTCTACTTGATTAAACTACTCCATGCAATCCACCAGCAACTAAAGCAAGCATAACAAGCATGACAAAGTAACTAAACATAAATCATAATTATTTAACTATTTTTAAATGCATGAAAATTAGCTCATATTCAAGTACAAAATCATAGATATTGAGATGACACCATCCAAATGTTATTGTGGCTTGCCTTAGTGCAGAGGAGGTTCACACTCCTCCTGGATAGCTTCAAGACAAGTCTCTCCCTATGAAAATATTTAAAAACCACAAAACATAATATTACGAACCGCTTTGGGTGCGAGTGGAGAGGCTGACACTGGGCCCCATCAGTCAGGAGAGAGGAGAGGTGATAGAGGCAAAGGTGTCCCATCTTTCGATGAGATGGTGGCTATCGTTTTCTGTGGGAGTCGACCTTGACGATTCGACTACAAATGTGCATGACGTCGCGCCTTAGCAATCGCTAAACCAACTTCCGAGGGGTTATTGACCATGCCGGAGCACGATAAACCTGACCACGAGGGTCTGTTTCCTGCGAGCAAACGAAGAACAAGCAAGAAACTGAGATTGCAATCTGGATATTGCGAATATAAGATGAAAGCTTTATTGATCAAGTTTTGTGACGTCTTGGTCTGGTCGTTGAACACAAACGAAGTACGCGAAGTTGCAGCTATGGCGAACTTTAATCTAAACAAAGCCCAAAGTCTAAACGATGCCCTAAGAGCTGTATATATGGGGGGAAGAGGGGTGAATTTCGTGTCCCTTTGTGGAGGGGTCGAAACCAACCCTATCTCTTGTTTCCTCACACGTACGGACTCTAAAAATAGCCTATACTTATGTATTTCGAAATTACATGGGCCTGGCACAATAAAAAGGTGACGCAGCACCTAGAATAGCCTCTGGACGAAACTTATAATGTGGCATCTTGAATATTTCGTCCAAGGCTTCATGCACTCATTATGGTGGCTTCAAAGTCCTGAAATCATCACTTGTAACTCCGTTCTTGTTCCCCTTGCGCATGCCATCATCTCCATGCTTGGTCTTGCCCCAATGTTCATCCTTCTCCAAGCTAGGCCCTTCATTTGTAAGCAAAACAAATTTATAATTTAGGCAGCATCATATTCTCATGAACATTAGAATCATTACGAAGAAACGGAAGTACCTAGTAATTTAATTGGCGTGCGCGAGCTCTAGTAATTGGTCCAGTATGTATAGCAGCAGGGGTTGTGGTTGCAACAATGGTATTGATGTCCTCATCATCCTCCCCTTCTTGAAATGAAGTCGTCCTCGACGGAAGCTCATCTTCCTCACCCTAATAAGGCTTCGAATCTGCAATGTTAAAAGTGGGACTAACCACAAAATCTGCAGGCAGCTCAAGTTTATATGCATTATCATTAATTTTCTCTAAAACCTTAAAAGGACCATCAGCACGTCGCATTAGCTTTGATTTGCGCAAATAAGGAAATATATCCCTACGCAAATGTAACCAAACAAGATCTCCAGGTGCAAACACAACATGTTTTCTACCCTTATCGCCAGCAAGTTTATATTTAGCATTCATACGCTCGATGTTTTCCTTAGTTAACTCATGCATTTTTAAAATCAATTCAACACATTGTTTAGCATCAAAATTGACCTTCTCCGAAGATGGAAGAGGCAACAAATCAATAGGTGCACGAGGTAGGAAACCATACACAATTTCAAAAGGGCACATCTTAGTAGTAGAATGCAATGAACGATTATAAGCAAATTCAATATGAGGCAAGCATTCTTCCCACATTTTCTTATTATTCTTCAAAACAGCTCTAAGCATAGTAGACACTGTTCTATTGACTACTTCAGTATGCCCATCAGTTTGGGGGTGACAAGTAGTACTAAAAAGCAGTTTAGTCCCCAACTTAGCCCATAAACATCTCCAAAAGTGGCTAAGAAATTTAGTATCATGATCTGAAACAATAGTATTTGGCACACCATGCAAGCAAATAATTTCACGAAAGAACAAATCAGCAACATTAACAGCATCATCGCTTTTATGACATGGTATAAAGTGTGCCATTTTGAGAATCTATCCACGACAACAAATATGCTATGCCTCCCCTTCTTTCTTCGAGGTAAACCTAAAACAAAGTCCATAGATATATCCTCCCAAGTAACACTAGGTACAGGCAAAGGCATATATAAACCATGAGGATTGAGTCGTGACTTAGCTTTTTGACATGCAGTGCAACGAGCAACAAAGCGCTCAACATCCTGTCTCATCTTTGGCCAAAAGAAATGTCTAGCAAGTACGTCCTCCGTCTTCTTCACGCCAAAGTGTCCCATTAATCCTCCTCCACGCGCCTCCTGCAACAACAAAAGACAAACGGAGCTAGCTGGAATGCATAGCTTGTTAGCACGGAACACAAATCCATCATTAACGACGAACTTGTTCCATGTTCTTCCTTGTGTACAATTCTGCAATACATCTTTAAAATCAGCATCATGCACATATTGATCTTTGATGGTCTCCAAATCAAATATTTTGAAGTCAAGTTGTGAAAGCATAGTATAGCGACGAGACAATGCATCAGCAATAACATTTTCTTTACCCTTCTTGTGTTTAATGACATAAGGTTAAGTCTCAATGAATTCAACCCATTTAGCATGTCTACGATTCAGTTTAGCTTGACTTTTAATATGTTTCAATGATTCATGATCAGAATGTATAACAAATTCTGCCATAAATAATGTTGCCATGTTTCTAAAGTCCGAACAAGAGCAGATAATTCTTTATCATAAGTAGAATAATTCAGACTAGGCCCACTCAATTTTTCAGAAAAGTATGCAACAGGTTTGCCATCTTGTAATAACACACCTCCTAATCCATTCCACTAGCATCACATTCAAGCTCAAATGTCTTATTAAAATCAGGAAGTTGGAGTAAAGAAGCATGTGTCAACTTATCTTTCAACACCGTGAAGGCTTCTCCTGTGCGGTACCCCAAACAAAAGGCACATCTTTCTTTGTAAGCTCATTGAGAGGTGCAGCAATGGTGCTGAAATCTCTCACAAAACGCCTATGGAATCTAGCGAGGCCAGGAAAACTCCTCACTTGTGTGACCGTTTTGGGCTGCGGCCAACTCTCAATAGCTTCAATCTTGGCTTTATCAACTTCAATTCCCTATGGAGTAACAACATAGCCAAGAAATGATACTCGGTCGGTGCAAAAGGTGCACTTCCCAAGGTTACCAAACAAACGTGCATCACGTAGAGCAATAAAAACAACACGTAAATGTTCCAAATGTTCCTCCAAAGATCTACTATAAATCAGTATATCATCAAAATAGACTACCACAAATCATCCAATGAAAGCACGTAAAACTTCGTTTGTTAATCTCATGAAAGTACTAGGTGCATTAGTTAACCCAAAAGGCATGACTAACCACTTATATAATCCAAACTTAGTTTTAAATGTTGTTTTCCATTCATCCCCCAATTCCATACGAATTTGATGGTATCCACTACACGAATCAACTTTGGAGAATATTGTAGAGCCACTCAATTCATCAAGCATATCATCTACCCTAGGAATAGGATGATGATAACGAATAGTAATATTATTAATGCCTCTACAATCAACACACATACGCGATGTGCCATCCTTTTTTGGCACTATAATAATAGGAACAGCACAAGGACTATGGGATTCGCATATATAACCTCTGTCAAGAAGCTCCTGTACTTGACGCATAATCTCCTTCGTCTTCTCTGGATTGGTACGGTATGGCGCACGGTTTGGCAGTGAAGCATCGGGAATTAAGTCAATCTGATGCTCAATCCCTCGAATAGGTGGTAATCCCGGTGGCACGTCTTGTGGAAAGACGTCAGCGAACTCCTGCAAAATGTTAGTGACAGCAGGAGGCGAAGAGGAAGGCACGTCCTCGAATGAAAATAACACCTCTTTGCACACAGAAGCATAGCAAACAGATTTGCTGAAATCTAGCTCATCAATATCAGATTTGATGGCAAGTAAACATGCACTTTTCAATTTAATTTCAGAAGCCACACTAGATAATTTATTATTAGGCTTCATTTCTTGCTCAAATTCTTTTGCCACAATCTGATTTTCACTTGTTTCCCCACACATACGGACTCTAAAAATAGCCTATACTTATGTATTTCGAAATTACATGGGCCTGGCCCAATAAAAAGGTGATGCAGCACCTAGAATAGCCTCTGGACGAAATTTATAAAGTGGCATCTTGAATATTTCGTCCAAGGCTTCATGCACTCATTATGGTCGCTTCAAAGTCCTGAAATCATCACTTGTAACTCTGTTCTTGTTCCCCTTGCGCATGCCATCATCTCCATGCTTGGTCTTGCTCCAATGTTCATCCTTCTCCAAGCTAGGCCCTTCATTTGTAAGCAAAACAAATGTATCCAATTTAGGTAGAATCATATTCTCATGAACATTAGAATCATTACCAAGAAACAAAAGTACCTGGTAATTTAATTGGCATGCGCGAGCACTAGTAATTGGTCCAGTATGTATAGCAGCAGGGGCTGTGGGTGTAACAATGGTATTGATGTCCTCATCAAGAGGGGGAGAGAAGCAGAACGCGGCGGAGCTTCGCCGGAGCTCACGCCGGCGAGGATGGGTTCTTGTCCAAAGCTAGAGTGATACGATTGAAGAGAGGGCTACGGCGCACCTGCCTGTACCCGTGGCACGACGAGAGACGGCCAGACCGGCTCGCAAGCGACGGCGGTGGTCGGGTCTTGCCGGAGAGGAAGAATGCGACGACGTGGGGTGGTTCTAGGGGCTCTACGGCTTCGGGGCGTCGCCAGAGGGTCTCCAGGGACACGCCTACGTGGTTGGTTGGGCTCCAAGAGGTCGGGGATGGGGTGGCTAAGCTACGGGTGTCGCCAGCGAGCTCAGGTCTGGCACGGCGGCCAGAGGCCTGCCCGGCCGGGCTGCAGCTGTGCTGCGTGCTCGTGGAGGTTGGGTGGTGCTGTGGGTGGCTCTGGAATGGAGGGAAGTGCTCAATTTATAGCCAGAGGGGGAAGGGGGTACGTGTCGCTGCTGGAGTTCTCTGGAAGACAGCGAGAGGCAACGGGAGGCATCAGTGAGGGGGTGAGATGCTCAGCGATCACGCGGAGGCTGTCGAGCTCATGAGCGAGCACTGAGGAGGAGGAGAAGAAGACAGAACACAGGTGCTTTGTGGCTTTGGCTGCGACGCACCCGTGCTCGCTGCGGCGTCTCCGGAATTGGCGAGCGCTGGGGAAGAGGTCAAGGGCGATGGGACATAGGTGGTGGCACGGTGCGGCAGTCGTCGGCGAGCTTTGGCTCTGGCATGCGCCGAATAGAAGCCCTGGCGCGACGCAGAGCACGTCGAACGCATGCCAGGCCCCGTGTCCACATGCGGTCACCAACCTGGCATGGCCAAAATGACGTTCAAACACTGGCAAACCTTGTCAGGGCTAAAGTCCATGCAGCGTTTAGTCTAGGAAAAGTGAAGACTCGAACCCGTGCCGACCAAAAGTGACTCAAGCTTGCTGGCAAGTTTCTGGACAGAAACTTGGTCGCCAACTTTGGCTAGCTTCTAGAAGGCTATTAGGGCTGATCTCCTGGGGTTAAGGGTTACTTAGGAGGGTGTCTAGGCTCAATAAAGAATAGCTCCAAAAGATTAAGAAAAAATGCACTTGCTGTACAAAGTGCATTTTTGGGCCAGAATGGATATGATTTTCTGTAGCAAAAATATTACAAAAAGACATGCGATATGTTTAGTCAGGGAGGTGGGCCAAGGTTCAAAGAAAATTCAGTTATTATCTCAAGATTTTTGGAGCTATAAAAATTGGGGTTGCTTTGGAGCTCTAGTTTCTAAAATGATTTTTCAGAAGGGAAAATGAATGTTTTCATTTATGAAAAATATTCAATGGGCCATTCTAGGGTTTTATGAGAGAAAATAAGTTGTATGAGAGGCAGATGGGTCACTTGGGTGAAAGTCAAGGGCATGCCCAAGTGACAAGTCCATTTGAATTGAGTCTAAAAACTCAAATCGAAGGCAAAGTGATGAAGGGTAGAACCCTAGAGGCCCAATCTTTCACGATTGGAGCGGATCCCTACGAGGAACAAGAACACGGGGAAGAACGAGAGAAATCACAAAGGGAAACACTAAAGAACAAGTCCAATCACACATCCACTAGACAATCAAACACACAAGATCCACAAGGTACATGAACAGCAAAGAGAAAGATACAAGGTAGAGTTCATCTCCAAGAGGGGGTCTTGATGGGGGTCCACCCGTGAGGGGGTCTTGATGATATCCCGCATGATCTTCTCTAAGATGGAGGTCTTGGCCTCCAATGTAGTAGTGGTCTCTCTCTCTCTCAAGAGTAGAGATAGGTAGGAGCAAAGCTCACATACAAATGAGCTATCACTTTGCTTCCCTAGAAAGGAGGTGGAGGTGGTCTATTTATAGTCTAAACGAAGGGGTAAGTGGGAGAGGGATACAAGGCCCAAGCCCCACGACTGCGCACAGGTAGGGCGGTAGTACCGGACACATGGGCGCGCTTGAGCGGTAGTACCGCTTGGAGGGGTGGTAGTACCGGACTTATACCGCTCGATCACTGGAGTTTGTCGGGTTGAGCAGTAGTAGGGTGGATGTTGGGCGGTAGTGCCGCTTGGGTGGCCTCAGCGGTAGTACCGCTTGGAGTGGGCGGTAGTACCGCTCGTTCTGGAGTGGCCAGGTTCTGTTCCTCCTTCTCTTCCATGCTTCCCTCGCGGACGGTGTAGTCGTTCCTTGGCGCTTGCACTCCTCGTCGACATCCGTGAAGCTCCGACAATACCTATGCATGAACACAGGAGAAGTGTCAAGTAGTATACCATCCTCGAAGGGGTAAAGGAGAAGATTCACCTTTATGTATGAGAAGTAGAGGCCACACATGTCACTTGCCAAATGAACTCTTGACATGGTGATGTCCGTAGGATGCTCCGCATCATCCCCTCCCCCTTGGGAAAGATCCGACCTCGTATCGAAAACCAAATCACCATGGGAAAGAGATGGCTTCGCCTTGAAGAAGTGGACGTTCACCAAGTACTCGTCATCTTCAAGCTCGCAATGGGTACTCTCCAATGTCGCACCGTCTTGGGATTCCTTCAAAATGAGCAAGGACAACAAACACTTGGAAAAACAAATGTGGTTAGCGTTAGTGCAAAACCAAGCATTCAAGTGGTGATTCACCAAACAAGTGTCTTCATCAAGCATAGCATATGGTGTGACAAAGGATTGTGACAAGGCATGTAAGCATATCAATCGAGCACAAGCAAAGATATCATGGGGACAAGTACGCAAATGTGACATAGAGATGCAAATATGTGTGACAAGAGCATAAGCATCTACCTCGAGGTCATAGCAAGCATTCACAAATTGCTCAATTAAAGGTCTATGGTAGGCATAGGAAGGATTCACATCACCAAATAAAATGAAGTGTTTAAACACATGGGTCAAGTGCAAGACAATCCTAACATAACGTGCATAGGGTGTAGTGAATATAGTGTAGCACTCAACACAATATAAAGAGAAATTGTTCATCATGTGTGAGGCAATCAAGTCAAGCATGAGACAAGCAATGGGACATGGCATATGTGAAGAAGTGACATTGTTGCAACCAAACATATGATAGGAGCAAGTAATCCAAGAAATGGATGCAACACACAAGTCATATATATCATGATGCATGGGAATGTGAAAATGGTAAGTCAAAGCAACATCACTAGCAAGTGCGCAATCAGGTGGTCCAAGATGACCAATAAGTCTCACGGTACAAGCAACACATCCACAATATCCATGCTCAAGAAAGATGTCACCTTGAGGGCATGTCCTTGTGCCTTCTTCACAATGCCGATGCGCAAGCAAATGCAGTGTAGAAGCGAGTCGTGGTAGAATGTATGAGGCTCGCTCTCAAGAGCTCGAAAGGTTAACTCACGGGAAGTGGAAGTCGACACGAAGTCCAAGTATCCTACACATGCACACAACAAAACAAAGAATGTATGTGCATGGTAGATAACACATTGATGCGGAGCATCCCTCGCTCATCCCCATGGACGTACCTGCATCTCCCTCAACACCACTTGGACCCATGACAAGAGCTCGAGCAATGGCTATTGAAGATAAGGTGAACTCGCTCCTCTCCGAACTCCCTCTCTCTACTCATGAGACATGGCTACTACCTCATACGAAGACTCTGTGCGTGATCAGGTACTTGGAGGAGAGCCACGGGACGACTACATCCAATGGCCAAGGTGGCGAGGACACCAAGCGTGAAGATCAAGAGGAAGGACTGCTTTGGAAGCTACAGGACCCGGACGACTGGCCAGGCACGGATGTCCGACCCCTGGAAGGTGCTACAGCCGAGAGAAGGAAGGCAGGCCAGAGCTCCAGGTTACGGACGACCGGACACTCCCAGGCTCCAGACGACCAAGCCCCTATGGACGTCCGTGCCAACAACCACAGAACAGAAATTACAGCAATCCGAAGGCTTCCGGACGACCGTGCGCCTACCAACAGAACCGAATCTACGGTCATCCGAAGGACCCCGGACGTCCGGGACCCCGCGAGCCTCCGGATGACCGGCGCCCCACGGACGTCCGGACCCTGGCTGCGTCCAGCTGCGGGCTGAGTCCCATGTACCCCTTCACTTGGCCCCTCTTTTGCACTAAGACTATATATAGACCACTCCCACCTCCTAGATAGGGTTAGCATTGTGATAGCTCATTGAGATAGAGCATTGCTCATCTGTACCGGATCTACTCCACATGAGGGACCGCGCCTCTTCGGAGAAGATCCATTCGGATTCAAGGCCAACATCCGGAGAAGACAATCAAGACCTCCTCACAGAGAAGAACGGTTACTCTTGTATCTCCCTTTGTTGACTTTGGATCTCGTGATACTTTGTGCTTTCGGTGATCTATCCCTTGTGTGATCGATTCCTTGTCGGTTGAGTGTTTCTCTCGTTTTCCCCCGTGATTTCCCTTGTGTTCTTCCGCGCATTCTTCGTGTTTCCTCATAGGATCCATTCCAAACGTGAAAGATTGGCCCCTAGAGTTCCGCCCTACATCATCTTGGTATCATGAGCCACGTTGATCACGTTTTTGGAGCCCCTACCCTGTGTTTTCTAGATTGAATTTGTTGTTTTCTTCCTAAATCCGAAAATTCCCCACCAAAAATAGCCCCCAAATTTTTTTGTGATTTGTTGGCGAGTTGAAATTTTGTTGGATTTGGTCCATGGATTTGTGTTGCCACGTGTGGATCTAGCTTTTCCCACCCTCCCCACCCTTTTCCATCCACAAATCCGCTCGATTTCGACATCACCATCTCCCTCCTCCCTGAAATCGTGATGTTCATCCCATGCCCGATTTTCGCCCAGGATACGCACGACCGGACCCAGCTGGACGTCCGATGACTTCCGGATGACCGTGACCACCCGGACGTTCGGGCCACTCTGACGAAACTGAATTTCGTTCGGTTCGGCCACCACCACACCCCACCATCCACCACATCTTCCAAACCCACATACACCACCATCATCCCCCAATACCTCCTATGACAATTTTGACACGTTTTGGTCTTTGAGATTTTGAGTTGTGGCTCCCGTGTCCTATTGTGTTTCGGCTATATAGGTACGGTTCGACTTTGTCATCACCACGGCTCATCTTCGCAAAGGTCTCATCATCGCCAAGGACGGTAACCTCGATGACATCTTTGTCATACCTTGCAATTGCATTGATACCCACATAGCCTAACTTTTGTGCAGCTTACCCATCGAGACTAGCCATTGAATATTGCCGGCAACATTACTTGTGCACATTAGTGATCATACTATGGAGATTGTAGCAACAAGAGAGGGAAAGAATGAGCATCTTCATACCTTTGAAGATCTCTAAGCGGAAGCATTACAAGATCACTAAGAGCATAACGACATTCACTGCGTGCCTCAGCAGTCATTGGATTGCACACATCAAATGTATTACTTCCAACAAGTTGCTCTCTTGTCCCATCTCACTGAAAACGAGGCCTTTCAGTCATCTTGCCCATGTGGTATGTGAAAGTGCGTTATATCGACTAGAGGGGGGGTGAATAGGCGATTTTTATGAATTCTTCACTGAGGAATTTGCTGGTGAGGAAATTCCTTAGCGAAGAACTACTTGCAGCGGAATATGTACTCAGAAGTAAACATAACAGGATACACACATAGTCAGCATGATGAAATGAAGACTAAAAACAAAATACGGAAAGCGTGAACACGGGATAACAAGATGAAGACAAAGCGGTGAAGAAATTGGGCGAGGAATTTGTGAAAGTCTTACATCAAAGTCTTCAAGCACGATATGAACAACATGCAACAGAATGAGGAAATGGAAGAGTTGAGGAAATAGAACCGGTCGGTTGGTGAAGACAATGATTTGGTAAACCAGTTCCAACTGTTGTCTCGGTTATGCGTCTGGTTGGAGCGGTGAGTATTTAAACTTCGAGGACACAGTCCGGACACCCGATCTATGAGCCGCAACTCAGGACACCCAGTCCTCACCGTATTCTCCTTGAACTAAGACCACGCAGGCCTCGTCCAATCACTCGTGGTAAGTCTTGGTGACTTCCAAACCTTCACAGACTTGGTCACTCGGCGATCCACAATTTCTCTTGGATGCTCTAGACCTTGGCGCCTAACCGTCTGGAAGAAGCACAGTCTTCAAAGGTAACAAGCGTCGGATCCACGCAGGATCAATTTCTTCAGTGATGCTCAATCACTTTGGGTTTGTGGGGGTTTGGTTTTGGGATTTTCCTCACTCGATGATTTTCGCTCAAAGTCCTCGGAGGATGGATTGCTCTCAAATGACAAGTGTCAAGTTCTCTCGGAGCAGCCAACCAACTAGTGGTTGTAGGGGGCGGCTATTTATAGCCTAGGGAGCAGCCCGACATGATAAGACATAAATGCCCTTCAATGATATGACCGTTAGGTGGATAAGATATTTTGGGACAGCGGTAGCGCAAGAAGACAAAGAACGGTCGGAAATTTGACTCTCAAATTCCTCGGGGCTATCATGTTCCTCCTTTGTGTAGGCAAATCCTTTGGCGAATTCCTAACTCCTCGGTCGAGCAAAGTCCTCGATGAATGGAAGAACTGCGTCTCATCTTGATGAATTTGACTGAGTTGTATGAGATTTCAATGGCTTCACTCGAAGGGATTGGTAGGTGTAGGATTTTGAGTTGAGCATCACATGGAAATTTTTCCTTAGTATTTCCTCGACCCCTTTAACAAAGACGGTGTTTCCTATGACTCAAGAAAGAGAAAATGAAACTACGAAAACAAAAGTCTTCACGCTTCATATTCCTCGAATGATTATCAAGTCTTCAAGGTCACACCAATTTCTTCACTTTCAAAGTCTTCAGAAAGTCTTCAGAATATCAAAGTCTTCAGTCGAAGAACTTCATTTTTGGGGGTCGACTTTCTCTGTAAATATCAAACTCCTCATATACTTATAGACCTGTGTACACTCACAAACACATTAATTACTTAACCTATAAGTCTTCAATACACCAAAATCACTAAGGGGCACTAGATGCACTTACAATCTCCCCCTTTTTGGTGATTGATGACAACATAGGTTAAGTTTTCAACGGGGATAAACATATGGAGTGTAAATACTGATATTGAGGAATTTGATTGTAAGATATAGAAGAACTCCCCCTGAATATGTGCATAATGAGGAATTTGCTTTTGAGGCAATGCACATTTGAAGAGTTGAATCATGGAGATCTCCCCCTATATCTTGTAATTCATACACGCATTTGATATATAATATGAAGAATTTGAAATGCATGATGAAGTATGGTGCCTGATGAGATTCGGCATGCGTGCAATGATATTGACTAGGAATAAGCATGCAGAATATCACATCAAAAGTTTCAGAGCTCAAATATCACATTCAGAGCTTAGTGCTTCAAAAGCATCAGAGCATCAAAGCGTATCAAAGCACGACCAAAAGTATCAAGGCACCATCGGTTTGAGATTACAACTCGATCCAATTAAAAGTTTGGAAGAGCGAGTTGTAACTTAAAAAAATGCCCATAATATAAACCCGCTTGAAGACTAACTCAGATTTCTCCCCTTTGTCATCAAATGACCAAAAGGATCGGCGAGGACTAATGCCCTGAAGATTTTCAAGTTGATGGAGGCGCCCGGCGTTATCGGGTTAGTTGGTGGCGTAGGGCCTGCCGCAGATGTCGTCCAAATCTTCATGTTCATCGGTTTAGCGATGAAGAATAAGAGCTGGCCACGGATCGGGAACTTTGACTCTCTTGAATTTCTTGGAGGTGGTGCGAGACCAGTCAAAAGCTTCACGAGACCCATAGTCTTCAATTCTTGGCAGAATATACATGATTAAGAACAGCCCAGTGCGGTTGAGGGTTTCATGAAGGTAGTACTGATTTTCTTCTTTGCATTATGCGTTGAGGTCATGTTGTAAAGAATCCAAATTGGCGCTTCACCCATTTCGATTGCGTTCAACCTTCCGATGAAGGCGAGGAGTAACTCACGATCGGTCATCACCACGGTCTTTGTTGCTTGAGGCTTTTGCTTGGCTGAGGTATTTGCGGCAGTGTCATGTGTTGCAGAATCGTCATTGGTGGAGTAAGATGTAGCTAGATGGAATTGACCATCCAATGGGCGAATGCCTTCATCAATCACAGCTGCTGCCTTGCCCTTATAATCAGATGATGAAACTGGTCGCTTGAGGACTTCAATGGGCGGCAAGTAGCTGCCATGGTTCAAAGTGTCAGCCTTGTAATTCAGTGAAGATCTTGCCCTTATGAATCTCATAATCGAAGGCGCATATGGCTTCAGCTCAAAAGGTGACATTGCAACATTGGCCAGAGTCCTCATGAAGAAATCATGGAAATTGACAGGAACGCCATGAATGATATTGAAAAGCATGTTCTTCATGATGCCAACGACATCTTCTTCATTTGAGTCGTGGCCTTTGATGGGACTCATTGTCTTCGTCAAGATTCTATAGGCGTCCGAGGCACATCTGATAATTCCTTGACGAGGAATTTGGTTCGAGGGCATGTCACGGCTTCAAAGGCTTCATGAGCACTTGCATAAAGTGATCGACAGTTCGCGATCATTGTAGATACAACGTCAGATTCATGGGGAGGATCAAGAGGAAGGACACGAAGCAATTCAGTTGCTGGTGCCTTGTAATGAGTATTTTCCATCATCAATCCAGCACCCATGAATTGATATCTTGACATCTCCGGTGATGTGCGGGGTGGCATAGAGCGAAGAATGAGTTCTTCATTCGATCCACAGATATCGGTCAGAAATTCAGCAGCCCACGCATCGTGAATAACCACGAGGACTGGCTCAAGCATGGCAATGATTCCATATCCACATGAGGAATATGCTCATGGTGAAGATCTTGTCCTTGTCAAATAGCAGCGAGGAATAGAAGTTGGCTTGAGTTGGAGTCGAGCGTCTTTTCCTCATGCGGCAGAGTCATATGGATTATAAGCGATGAAGAACACATGCTCAGAAAAGAAGTCTTCAGCCTTGAATTTTTGCTTGCTCGAGAATGGATTCTTCGGTTTGGGCAGAGGAATGTCTGTGATTTGCAGCACAACCTCAGGAATCGCGATCTCAGGTTCTTCAGGCTGAGGAATTTCTGGTTCCTCTTCTTGTGCAATCTGGGGATCAACAGCAGGTTCTTCAGCGCTAGCGGCTGGAATTTCCTCATTAACAGAAGATGTGGGATGAGTTTCTTCAGAGCCCAATTGTACAGTTGTAGCCGGGGACTGAGGAACTTGTTGAATCGGAGTGAAGAGAGGAGTATTGGGATGCTGACTTTCCCAAAAGTCATCGTTCATCACTGGTGTAGTGCACCCAATATCCACGTCTTCATCTTCATTTTCAATTTCCTCAACACCAGCCTCTTCAGCTATGAACTGAGGCATGGGTGAGGAAACGACTGGCGGTGAAGGGAATGCTTCCACTTCAATTTCTTCATCAAGCTGTTCTGAGGTAGCAACAGATTGATTTTCTTCATCAGATCCGCTTGGGATCGGGTAATCTTCTCCATAAGGAACAATTTCCTTAGACGACATGGAGGAAATGGAAATGGCATCAATAGGATTTTCAATCGAGCTGGTCATTGGCTTCATTTTCTTCGCAGCCGAAGAATTTGGACTTGGTGATGCCTTCCTTTTCTTCACTACTGACTTGTTCTCAGAGCCTTTGTCTTCTTCACTTCATAGGCAGAAGGAAGAATTGGAGTTGGTGTTGGTGCAGGAGGAGCTGAGGACTGTGGTACAGTTTCTTCAGGTGCAACTGGTGCGGTTGCCCTGATCTCTTCAGTTTCTTCAGGCGCACCACTAGTGGATGCCACAGGAATTTCTTGGTGGTGGAATGGAGTCATCAGCCCTGGAACTTGTATTTTCATCAGCATGCTGAAAGTCATCAGCAGTGCTGGCATGTTCTTCAGCAGGCTGAGCAGAGTCTTCAGCCTGAGGATTTTCTTGTTGCGATGGAGCTGCAACAGTTGTCATTTTCTTCGTCAAATTGACGAATCTCACCTTGGCTCCTTGCCAATCAGCATTGTACGCATCGAAATCCTTGCTGAGTGCTTGGATTTCAGATTGAGCTTTTAGAAGTTCTTCAGGAGTCAAGTTGACGATGTTCTTCCTCAGAAGCTTCTCCTTTCTGGCTTGTGTTCTCTTTAATTCACGAGCCTTTTCAAATTTCCATTTCTCTTCAGCGATGAAATGGTTCAGCATATGACTTTGACCAGGAGTCAGTGGCAGATCCGGTATGGGAGTGTTTGGATCCTGATGCCATAGGTCGATGAAGTCAAGGATCTTCTTCGGATCCAGAAGCGAGGCACATTTGTTCTTTTGGCTCTAGCGGCCTTGGTCGATCTGTCTCGATGATTTCGCAAGTTCTTCATCGAAGCTTCATCATCGAGAGGCACGTTGAATGCAACTGTTTCTTCTTTGGACTTGGCGAGGACCGCGTCCATTTGTTGCTTTTGTCTTCAGCAGGTGGGGCTGATGAGGACATTAGTGCGGTGAGGAACTTCTTTGAGGCACGAAGCAATTGAGAAACCCTGAGTCCTTTGACATGTAGCAAGATGCACAGGAGTTGAGGACTTGGAGGGAGCTGCTGAGGATTTTGAATGAGCAGCAGCAGTCTGAGGAATTTGCCGTGAGGGTGCGGCTGAGGAACTGGGCCGTGAGGGCGCTGATGGTGAAGCACTTGGCTTGCGAGCAGGCTTCTTCGGCATTGATTTCCTCGGCTTGACCGAGGGCTCAGCGACAGCAGCAGCAGCAGAATCCTCATTGAATTTTCTCACTGCCTCCTTGGCCTGTCTTGCCAGTTTGGCTTGGCGCCTAGACCATTCTTCAGGAAAGTCTTCACCACGCTTGATGCTGGTGGGATCAGTGACTTGGCCAGGTGCCAAAGGAGCTCTTGGGCATGGAGGAT
Source organism: Aegilops speltoides (assembly GCA_021437245.1). Taxonomy (NCBI): domain Eukaryota; kingdom Viridiplantae; phylum Streptophyta; class Magnoliopsida; order Poales; family Poaceae; genus Aegilops; species Aegilops speltoides. The sequence continues at coordinate 180,363,758 of CM038144.1, read as the reverse complement.
TTAAGGCGAATTTCCTCATGTACTTGGGAGTAACATAGCGATATTCCCTCCATTCTCGTGCCCATCTTCTTTCTATCCTTTGTATGCGCACTTTGCGCTGATTTTTGGTCTCCTTGCCAAACTTGGCTTCATCGGTGTGTGATAATCTTTGTATATTTCATCGGGGATCTCAAAGGCGTCATGACCTCCGGTTTCTTTCCTCCCTTCTGCGGTCTCTTGCTTTACGCCATTTTCTTCAGATGAGGAATTTGAACTATAGAGCACTCGAAGAAGTATGCGGTTTTTCTTCGAGGAACGCTGCAAATGAGTTAAGTTGATGAGAACCTAGTGATTCAAGGCGGACATGAGTACTGTGAGCAGAGTGTAGGTGCGAGGAATTTGGAGAGGTCATATCGTTCTCGGAAGATTTTCCTAAAGGAACAAGTTTGAGGAATTTGACCAGTTGAGCCTTGAGGAATTTCACTAAGCGTTTCGTCTTAGGTTCCAGAGTTGTACAGATTGAAAATCCGCACAATTGAGGAATCTTGAAGAAATGAATGCTTAGAGAGATAAATCAAGAGCATATAGTGTGTGAGGTGTTCATATGCTTTTCAAAAACATCTTTGAAGATTTTCAGAAAGATTTGAGAATCAAAGTGAGTAACAAAAGTGACTTTTAATTACCCGAACTGAAGAACACGATGAACAGGAATGAACTGTAGTGAAGTTCGTCACGTTAGATCTCCCACGCCCTAACTTGGCAGAGGAAGACGGCTACGGCGGCGGCAGAGTGAAGATTTCCGCGGCGGTAGCGAAGTACGACGGCGACGAGGTCGGCGATGAAGCTCTTCCTCACCCGGCGATGAAGTAGCGGCGGCGCTAGGGTTTGAGGAGAGCTCGGCGAGAGACGGCGACCGAGCGGAGTAAATGAAGTAAGGAAGGGAGAGGGTATTTATAGCCATTTGTAAAAACTGTTCGCCCGAAGATTTTGGGACGAACATGCCCCTGCCCTTTCTCCTTCACGTGACATGTGTCACCCACGTACTGTGCAGATGAGATCGTGTAAGATCGTGGGAGATTAAACTAATGTATCGTGGGGAGCGGAACGGTTTGAGCGGTAAAACCGAAAATCTGGATAAGATTTGTTTAAAAATTCCGTTCGCAATTTCTTCAGCTGTCAAGGACACAGTGAAGACTTTGAACGAGTTTCAATCAGAACGCACATGAAGAATTTGTGAATAGATTGGGTTGAGTATAGCATAGAGGGAAGGGTCCGATCACATTCACTTAGCGAAATCACAACTTGAAGAATTAGCAATAAGTGAATGTTTGTAGAGGACATAAACTCACATATGTATATAGCCAATGAAGAAAAACAACGGAGTCATTGAAGATTTTGCAAAGTTGAAGAATTTGAAAACTGAGGTATTTCAAAATGAGGAAAAACTCAAATTGAAGATTTTCAACTTTTGTGGTGGCGTAGCCCACCAGTATAAGAATGATGATTTCGGACACCGCGTACAATTGTCGAGGGTTACGAGAATCAAATTCTTCATTAATTTCTTCACACTTAGAGTGTTATTCTTCATTGATTGAAGAAAAACGTTTCTTCATGTGTTGCACATCTAAGTCATCAATTCTGCATAAGGGTTAGGATGTGTGTCCTTTTCAAAGAACATTCGAAGATTCTAAGATATTTAGCTCACACCGCAACTTGCTAAATCTCTTCTCATCCAAGGGCTTAGTGAAGATATCAGCTAGCTGTTCTTCATTCTTCACATGCTCGATGGAGATATCGCCCTTCAACACATGATCACGAAGAAAATGATGACGAATCTGGATGTGCTTAGTCTTCGAGTGCTGAACTAGGTTGTGAGCAATCTTGATGGCACTCTCATTGTCGCAGAGGAGAGGCACATTCTTCACGTTGACGCCATAGTCCTTGAGGTTTGCTTCATCCAAAGCGATTGAGCACAGCATGAGCCAGCAGCAATGTATTCAGCTTCAGATGAGCGGTGATCGCAGATTCTGCTTTCTTGAGGACCAACGGACCAAAGATCGCCCAAGGAAATGACAAGTGCGGATGTTGACTTGCGGTCCACACGATCACCAAAGATAGTCGAGTCGAGAATATCAATGAGATCAAAAGCGAGCCCTTGAGGTACCATAATCCTAGTGTTGGTGTGTGAGCTAGATATCGAAGAATATGCTTCACAGCCTTATGGTGTGATTCCTTGGTGCAGCTTGAAATCGGGCACACATGCAAACACTAAGCATTATATCTGGCCTAGATGCACATAAGTACAATAAGGAACCAATCATGGGCGGTATACCTTGTGATCAAAATCAATACCATTTTCATCGATTGCATAGATGGCCATTTGTGGGCATAGGAATTTTGACGCCTTTGCAATCTTGCATGCGAATTTCCTCGATTACATCTTTGAGGTATTTCTCTGAGATATGAATATGCCATTCTCAGCCGATTTAATTTGAAGACCTAGGAAGAATTTCAACTCTCCCATCATAGACATTTGATATTCTTCACTCATCATATAGGCAAATTCATCACTGTATCATTGGTTAGTACAGCCAAAGATAATATCATCAACATATATTTGGCACACAAACAGTTCACCATCATATGATTTAGTAAAAAGAGTAGGATCAAGTGAACCGGGTGTGAAGCCATTCTTCACGAAGAATTCCTTCAATGTGTCATACCACGCCCGAGGGGCTTGCTTGAGGCCATAGAGAGCCTTATTGAGTCTGAAGACTTTGTCAGGATTCTTGGGATCTTTAAAACACAGGGGTTGAGCAACATATACTTCTTCCTCAAGCTTACCATTGAGGAATGCACTTTTCACATCCATTTGATATAAGATGATATCATGATGGTTAGCATCGGCAAGTAAAATGCGAATAGCCTCAAGTCTAGCAACAGTGCAAAAGTTTCATCGAAATCAATTCCTTCAACTGTGTGTAGCCTTGAGCTACTAGTCGTGCCTTATTCCTCACCACAAGGCCATTTTCATCTTGCTTGTTGCAGTAGATCCACTTTGTGCCAATGATATTATGCTTGCGAGGATGCAGGCGATTGACCAATTCCGGACATTGTTCAACTCGAACTGATGTAATTCTTCTTGCATAGCCTGAATCCACTCCGGCTCGAAATGCTTCATCTACCTTAGTGGGCTCGAGATAGAAACAAAAGCATAGTGCCCACAAATGTTAGATAAGTGTGAGGCTTTTGAGCGTGTGAGAGGACACAGTGCGCTAATGTCATCGATGATCTTCTCCACTTGCACTTCTTTTGCAGCGTGGATGAGTGGGCTGTCACGAGGATTTTGATCAGCATTTTCTTGACACCATTTTCCTCATCATGTTCTTCAGTGCATCAGCTCGATGTTCTTCACGAGCAGGAATGAATTCTTCAGCAGATTCTTGATGAGGAATAACATCCTCGGTTGCCTTGAGCTTGATAGCATCTTCAGGTGCTGGTTCATCTAACACAGAAGGTAGGTGCTCTCTTTGCGAGCCATTAGTTTCATCGAACCGCACATCTACAGTGTTAACAATCTTGTGAAGAACAATGTTGAAGACTCTGAGGTGTGCGAGTCCTTCCGTAACCAAGCATAAAACCTTCATGTGCTTTGGTGCAAATTTTGAGTTGTGGTGAGGATCTCTAATCCAACATTTAGCACGAAGACTTTGAAATAACTCACATTGGGTTTCTTGTCGGTGAGGAGTTCATAGGCGTCTTCTTGAAGAATTTGTGAAGATATACTCTGTTGATGATGTGGCGAGCAAGTATCAATTGCATCAATCCAAAATCTTTGAGGCGTTTTGTATTCATCAAGCATAGTGCGAGCCATCTCAACAAGAGTTACGTTCTTGCGCTCCACGACGCCATTCTCACGAGGAGTATAGGGAGCAGATAATTCATGAGTAATACCAAGTTCATCAAGATAGGCATCAAGACCAGAATTCTTGAACTCGGTTCCATTGTCACTTCGATATGCTTGATCTTCACACCAAAGTTGGTTGAAGCCCTTGAGGAAAATCGTTTGAAGACTTCACGCACTTCATGTTTGTAAGTAACAATGTGTACCCATGTATATCGAGAATAATCATCAACAATGACAAAACCATATAAAGATGCATCATTAGTATTTGCTGAATAATGGTTAGGTCGAAGAGGTCCATGTGAAGCAATTGAATGGACGGGTAGTGGTCATGATGGTCTTATTTGGGTGCTTGGCCTTGGTCATTTTTCCGTCTTCACATGCTCCGCATAAGTGATCCTTGAGGAATTTGACATTCTCAATGCCAATGACATGCTTCTTCTTCGCAAGCGTGTTCAAATTCCTCATGCTGCATGACCAAGTCGTCGATGCCATAGCCAGCCTACGAAGCTTTTGCTAGTAAACACACGGCTGGTTGTGGTCTGTAGAGAATCAACAATATCAGATCTCCTCTCCTAAAGCCTTGAAGACTTTGGAATTGTCGACTTCCATAATCACAACACAACGATATTTGCCAAAGACAACAACCATATCAAGATCACAAAGCATTGAGATCGACATGAGATTGTATCCTAAGGACTCAACAAGCATGACTTTGTCCATGTGCTTATCCTTAGAGATAGCAACCTTACCAAGACCCAATACCTGACTTTTGCCTTTGTCAGCAAAGATGATATGCTTCAGAGGTGAAGGTGATAAGGGAGCATCCATCAATAGATTCTTGTCACCAGTCATGTGATTTGTACATCCACTATCGAGGACCCATTCAGTGGTTTTGGGTTGATCATCCTGCAGATGAATTAGTGTAGCTTACAATCTCATATGCTTCATCAGTGAAGAATATGACATCAAGTTCATCAGATGAATTTCATCAAGCAGTAAACAGTTATAGCAGTATGAGGACGTGTGAAATGAAGGTTCATTTCATCATGATTCGCCTGCGTCCTTTCAGGCATTTTGTCAGGTCCCCAGCAAATTCTTCAGACGTTAGAGCACGTCTGGAGACCTGACCCTGCAGAAGAGATTAGTTCTTTTTCTTCACCACCCACATCTGAAGGGGTGGCAAAGAGTTCATCATCCTGCGAGCACCATGTGAGAAAGGTGGCAAAGATGCCAAACCATTTCGCTTAGCATGAGAGGGGTTAGGGTATGCATATGAATAAGCAGAGTAATTCTTCGAGGACTTATGAACATAATGGTTTGAAGAATAATGCACATATTCATAGCCCTTAGCTCCACCCTACGAGACAGATTTGTTAGCACGATGATAATCATATGAGGACTTTGATCCAGTTGAGGAATTTGATCCTCGTGAAGAATTTGGTCCATATGAAGAATTTGATCTGGGGTTCCTGTTCTTCATAGGTGGTGTCATGAGGACATTCACCTGAAGACTTTCAACACAGCTTTTGGGAACCCAGATTTTCTTCATAGGGGAACCGTTCCTGCAGTTAGTGCCAACATATCTAGCAAATACTTCACCATTCGATTTTTGAACAGTTTATAGTTGAGTCAAATGACTCATCAAAAGAATGAGGAGATTCACATGTAAAGCCAGATAAGTTAGATGGATCAAGCTGGAGGTCCTTTGCACAACCCATGAGGTTTTGGGATCCGCTCGGGCTTCCAATATGTTCCATCGGCATTGAGTTTCCTCTCAAAGGCAATACCCTCTTTCCTAGGGTTTACATTTTAGGATCTGCTTTTGAGCACATCACAAAGTGTCGATGCCCTTTGAGGCTTTTGTACATACTGTCATGTACAATTCCTTCAGCCCTGCATTGTCAGTGATACTAGCAATGTCCTCAGATGAGGAATTAGTGATAGCAGAGGCGGATGAAGAATTTGTAACAGTTGAAGCATTTGAACATTCAGGTGAAGAATTGGCAGATTCATGTTCAATGCACTTTAAGCATGGAGGAAAAAATTCTTCCTGAGAAGTGCTGATTTGTTGAGCTAGTAATGAATCACGCTCCTTCTGAAGATCTTCATAACACACTCTTAGCTTTTCAAGATCTTCCTTTCTTTGAAGAGATTCAAGAGAAAGTTTCTCATAATCAGTCAAGAGGGTATTATGTTGATCTTGAAGGACGTCAAACTTGGAGTGAATTTTCTGAAGACATTCACCCAATGCTTTTGATCGATCCATTTCTTTCGCAACATATTATCACTTCTTTCTAGCATATCTTGAGTTTGTTCTAAAACCGTTTGTTGTTTAGTGGCAGCGCAAATAAGTTTGGTATAGCAGGATTCAATATCATCATCGATTCATCATTGTCAGATTCATCACTATCAGATTCATTATCACAAGACTCGGATGAGGAGCATTCGGTTACCTCAGCACCGTTTGCGATGAGACAAGATGCAGAAGATGATGATTCTGGCTCGAAAGTTATCGTTTTGAGAGATTCCTTGAAGTCCTCAAACCAAGGATCATGACGAGTTCGATGACCTTCATAGACATCAGAGATTCGGTCCCAGATGAGCTTCGAATTGCCAAGATGCATAATTCGCCCGAATTGATCTCTGGATAGGCAGGAGCAGATGATATCCTTCGCTATGATATCAAGTCGAGTGTACTTGCGAATATCATCAGCATTCGCCATCTTGCATAGATCAGTAAGACCAATCTCAGTGATGGTCCACAGCTCGCTGTTCTTTGCCATGAGGCGCTTCTTCACCATGGCCTTCCACTAGGGATAGTTATGACCGTCAAAGATAGGGCATGTCACTTTCTTCATACCTGCGGTCGACATAACTAAACTCCAGGCGGTTAAACCAAAATCACACAGAACAAGGGAGTACCTTGCTCTGATACCAATTGAAAGTGCGTTATATCGACTAGAGGGGGGTGAATAGGCGATTTTTATGAATTCTTCACTGAGGAATTTGCTGGTGAGGAAATTCCTTAGCGAAGAACTACTTGCAGCGGAATATGTACTCAGAAGTAAACATAACAGGATACACACATAGTCAGCATGATGAAATGAAGACTAAAAACAGAGTACGGAAAGCGTAAACACAGGATAACAAGATGAAGACAAACAGACTGAAGAAATTGGGCGAGGAATTTGTGAAAGTCTTGATCAAAGTCTTCAAGCAGAGATATGAACAACATGCAACAAGAATGAGGAAATGGAAGAGTTGAGGAAATAGAACCGGTCGGTTGGTGAAGACAATGACTTGGTAAACCATTTCCAACTGTTGTCTCGGTTATGCGTCTGGTTGGAGCGGTGAGTATTTAAACTCGAGGACACACAGATCCGGACACCCGATCTCGAGCGCAACTCGGGACACCCGTCCTCACCGTATTCTCCTTGAACTAAGACCACGCAGGCCTCATCCAATCACTGTGGTAAGTCTTGGTGACTTCCAAACCTTCACAGACTTGGTCACTCGGCGATCCACAATTTCTCTTGGATGCTCTAGACCTTGGCGCCTAACCGTCGGAAGAAGCGCAGTCTTCAAAGGTAACAAGCGTCGGATCCACGCAGATCAATTTCTTGATGATGCTCAATCACTTTGGGTTTGTGGGGTTTGGTTTTGGGATTTTCCTCACTTGATGATTTTCGCTCAAAGTCCTCGGAGGATGGGTTGCTCTCAAATGACAAGTGTCAAGTTCTCTCGGAGCAGCCAACCAACTAGTGGTTGTAGGGGCGGCTATTTATAGCCTAGGAGCAGCCCGACATGATAAGACATAAATGCCCTTCAATGATATGACCGTTAGGTGGATAAGATATTTTGGGACAGCGGTAGCAAGAAGACAAAGAACGGTCGGAAATTTGACTCTCAAATTCCTCGGGGCTATCATGTTCCTCATTGTGTAGGCAATTCAGACTGGCGAATTCCTAACTCCTCGATCGAGCAAAGTCCTCGAGTGAATGTAAGAAGCTGCGTCTCTCACATCGATGAATTTGACTGAGCTGTATGAGATTTCCAATGGCTTCACTCGAAGGGATTGGTATGTGTAGGATTTTGAGTTGAGCATCACATGGAAATTTTTCCTTAGTATTTCCTCGACCCCCTTTAACAGTACGGTGTTTCCTATGACTCAAGAAAGAGAAAATGAAACTACGAAAACAAAAGTCTTCACGCTTCATATTCCTCGAAAGATTATCAAGTCTTCAAGGTCACACCAATTTCTTCACTTTCAAAGTCTTCGGAAAGTCTTCAGAATATCAAAGTCTTCAGTCGAAGAACTTCATTTTTAGGGGTCGACTTTCTCTGTAAATATCAAACTCCTCATAGACTTATAGACCTGTGTACACTCACAAACACATCAGTTACTTAACCTATAAGTCTTCAATACACCAAAATCACTAAGGGGCACTAGATGCACTTACAGTATGATTTGCATGTCTCAAGTGATTCGAAATCAAGTGAGTCCAAACGATCCATCTGCATGGAGTTTCTTCATGCGTATATACCAATAGACATGTTTCACATGTCTCAATCTTTTCAAAAAATGAGTGAGTCCAAGGATCCATCAACATGGAGCTTCTTCATGCGTTTTATACCAATATGACTCAAATGGCAGTGCCACAAGTATGTGGTACTATCATTACTTTTGGTACGAACATGTGTATCAACACGATCGAGATTCAATAAACTCTTTTTAGGTGCAAGACCATTGAAGGTATTATTCAAATAAACAGAGTAACCATTATTCTCCTTAAATGAATAACTGTATTGCGATAAACATAATCCAATCATATTTATGCTCAATGGAAACACCAAATAACAATTATTTAGGTTTAACACCAATCCCGATGGTAGAGAGAGCGTGCGATTTTTGATAACATCAACCTTGGAAATACTTCCAACACATATCATCACCTCGCCTTCAGCTAGTCTCCGTTTATTCCGTAGCCTTTTATTTTGAGTTACTAACACTTAGCAACCGAACCGGTATCTATTACCCTGGTGATACTAGTAAAGTACACATTAATATAATGTATATCCAATATACTTCTGTCGACCTTGCCAGCCTTCTCATCTACAAGTATCTAGGGTAGTTCTGCTTCAGTGACCGTTCCCCTCATTACAGAAGCACCTAGTCTCAGGTTTGGGTTCAAACTTTGGGTTTCTTCACTAGAGCAGCAACTGATTTGCTGTTTCATGAAGTATCCCTTCTTTCCCTTGCCCTCCTTGAAACTAGTGGTTTCACTAACCATCAACAATTGATGCTCCTTCTTGATTTCTACTTTTGCGGTGTCAAACATCGCGAATAGCTCAAGGATCATCATATCTATCCCTGATATGTTATAGTTCATCACGAAGCTCTAGTAGCTTGGTGTCAATGGCTTTGGAGAACCATCACTATCTCTTAAGGAAGATTAACTCCCACTCGATTCAAGTGATTGGAGTACTCAGACAATCTGAGCACATGGTCAACGATTGAGCTTTTCTCCCTTAGTTTGCAGTCTTAAGAAACTCGTCAGAGGTCTCATACCTCTTGACATGGGCACGCGCCTGAAATCCCAATTTCAGCCCTTTGGACATCTCATATGTTCCGTGATGTTTCAAAATCGTCTTCGGCGCCCCAATTCTAAACTGTTTAACATTACTGAACTATCACATAGTCATCAAAATGTGTATGTCAGATGTTTGCAACATCCACAGACAATGTTCGAGGTTCAGCACACCGAGCGGTGCAATAAGGACATAAGCCTTCTGCGTAGCAATGAGGACAATCCTTAGTTTAAGGACCTAGTCCGCATAATTGCTACTATCAACTTTCAACTAAATTTTCTCTAGGAACATATCTAAAACAGTAGGACTAAAGCGCAAGTTACAACATAATTTGCAATGACCTTTTGACTATGTTCATGATAATTAAGTTCATCTAATTTAATGAATTCCCACTCAGATGGACATCCCTCTAGTCATCTAAGTGATACATGATCCGAGTCAACTAGGCCGTGTCCGATTATCACATGAGACGGACTAGTCATTATCGGTGAACATCTTCATGTTGATCGTATCTGCTATACGACTCATGTTCGACCTGTTGGTCTCTTGTGTTCCGAGGCCATGTCTGTACATGCTAGGCTCGTCAAGTCAACCTAAGTGTTTTGCTTGTGTAAATCTGGCTTACACCCGTTGTATTCGAACGTTAGAATCTATCACACCTGATCATCACGTGGTGCTTCGAAACAACGAACCTTCGCAATGGTGCACAGTTAGGGGGAACACTTTCTTGAAATTTTAGCGAGGGATCATCTTATTTTTGCTACCGTTGTTCTAAGCAAATAAGATGTAAAAACATGATAAACATCACATGCAATCAAATAGTGACATGATATGGCCAATATCATTTTGCTCCTTCTGATCTCCATCTTCGGGGCGCCATGATCATCATCGTCACTGGCATGACACCATGATCTCCATCATCGTGTCTTCATGAAGTTGTCTCGCCAACTATTACTTCTACTACTATGGCTAACGGTTTAGCAATAAAGTAAAGTAATTACATGGCGTTATTCAATGACACACAAGTCATACCATAAATTAAGACAACTCCTATGGCTCCTGCCGGTTGTCATACTCATCGACATGCAAGTCGTGATTCCTATTACAAGAACATGATCAATCTCATACATCACATATATATCATTCATCACATCCTTTTGGCCATATCACATCACACGGCATATGCTGCAAGAACAAGTTAGACGTCCTCTAATTGTTGTTGCAAGTTTTACGTGGCTGCTATAGGTTTCTAGCAAGAACGTTTCTTACCTATGCCAAAACCACAACGTGATATGCCAATTGTTATTTACCCTTTATAAGGACCCTTTTCATCGAATCCGATCCGACTAAAGTGGGAGAGACAGACACCCGCTAGCCACCTTATGTAACTAGTGCATGTCAGTCGGTGGAACCTATCTCACGTAAGCGTACGTGTAAGGTCGGTCCGGGCCGCTTCATCCCACGATGCCGCCGAATCAAGATAAGACTAGTAACGACAAGTAAATTGACAAAATCGACGCCACAACAACTTGTTTTCTACTCGTGCATAGAAACTACGCATAGACCTAGCTCATGATGCCACTGTTGGGGAATGAAGCAGAAATTCAAAAAAATTCTACGCATCACCAAGATCTATCTATGGAGATTCTAGAAACAAGAGGGGGAAAGGATGAGCATCTTCATACCTTTGCAGATCGCTAAGTGGAAGCGCTACAAGAACACGGTTGGTGGAGTCGTACACACATCGATTCAGATCGCGGTCGATACCGATCTAAGCAACGAACGGACGGCGCCTCCGCGTTCAACACACGTACAGCCCGGGAACGTCTCCTCCTTCTTGATCCAGCAAGGGGAGAGGAGAAGTTGAGGAAAAACTCCAGCAGCACGACGGCGTGGTGGCGATGGAGCTCGTGGTTCTCCGGCAGGGCTTCACCAAGCACTACGGAGGAGGAGGAGGTGTTGGAGGAGGGAGGGGCTGCGCCAGGGGAAGGGTGCGGCTGCCCTCTCTCTCCCTCATTATATATAGGGTGAAGGGGGGTGGAGGAGGCGCCCTGGGGTTCCCTAGGGGAGGGGTGGCGGCCACAGGGGAAACCCTAGATGGGTTTGGGCGCCCCCACCTCTAGGAAACTTGCCCCTCAAGCCGGGAGGGGCGGCTGCCCTAGGGGAGGTGCCCCCACCTCTCCAGGTTATGTGAGAGGGGTTGGGACGGGCGCACAAACCCTTAGTGGGCTGGTGTGCCCCCTCCCCTTGCCCATAAGGCCCCCAACGCTTCCCGGGGCCTCCGAAACACCTTTCGGTCATGCTGGTCGTCAATCAGTACTCCCAGAACAATTCCGGATGCCAATACCCTTCGTCCAACATATCGATCTTCACCTCTGGACCATTCCGGAGTTCCTCGTCACATCCAGGATGTCATCCGGGACTCCCAACAACCTTTGGTAACCATATACTATTTCCCATAACAACTCTAGCGTCACCAAACCTTAAGTGTGTAGACCCTATGGGTTCGGGAACCATGCAGACATGACCGAGATGTTCTCCGGCCAATAACCAACAGCGGGATCTGGATACCCATGTTGGCTCCCACATGTTCCATGATGATCTCATTGGATGAACCACGATGTCGGGGATTCAATCTATCTCATATACAATTCCCTTTGTCAATCGGTATGTTACTTGCCCGAGATTCGATCGTCAGTATCCCAATACCTCATTCAATCTCGTTACCGGCAAGTCACTTTACTCGTTCCGTAATGCATGATCCCGTGACTAACTACTTAGTCACATTGAGCTCATTATGATGATGCATTACCGAGTGGGCCCAGAGATACCTCTCCGTCATACGGAGTGACAAATCCCAGTCTCGAATCGTGCCAACCCAACAGACACTTTTGGACATGCCTGTAGTGTACCTTTATAGACACCCAGTTACGTTGTGACGTTTGGCACACCCAAAGCATTCCTACAGTATCCGGGAGTTGCACAATCTCATGGTCTAAGGAAATGATACTTGACATTAGAAAAGCTTTTAGCAAATGAACTACACGATCTTGTGCTATGCTTAGGATTGGGTCCTGTCCATCACATCATTCTCCTAATGATGTGATCCCATTATCAATGACATCCAATGTCCATGGTCAGGAAACCATAACCATCTATTGATCAACGAGCTAGTCAACTAGAGGCTCACTAGGGACATATTGTGGTCTATGTATTCACACATGTATTACGGTTTCTAGTTAATACAATTATAGCATGAACAATAGACAATTATCATGAACAGTGAAATGCAATAATAACCATTTTATTATTGCCTCTAGGGCATATTTCCAACACCTCCCATGAGACAAGTACAACATGAGCGACATCTTCAACGTCACGGACCTCGCGCCATACCATGGTGATGAAACTTTTGATCCGAGGACGGATCTTTCCCGGGGGGGGGGGGGATGATGCAGAGCATCCCTCGCTCATCCCCATGAATGTACCTACATCTCCCTCAACACCAGTTGGACCCATGACAAGAGCTCGAGCAAAGGCTATTGAAGATAAGGTGAACCCGCTCCTCTCCGAACTCCCTCTCTCTACTCACGAGATATGGCTACTACCTCATACGGAGACTATGCGTGATCAGGTACTTGGAGGAGAGCCATAGGATGGCTTCATCCAATGGCTAAGGTGGCGAGGACACGAAGCGTGAAGATCAAGAGGAAGGAATGCTTTGGAAGCTACAGGACCCGGACGACCGGCCAGGCACGGACGTCCGACCCCTGGAAGGTGCTACAGCCGAGAGAAGGAAGGCAGGCCAGAGCTGTAGGTTACGGACGACCTGCCGAACCCGAACGATCGGACACTCCCAGGCTCCGGACGACCGAGCCCCTACGGACGTCCGTGCCAACAACCACAGAATGGAAATTACGGCAATCCGAAGGCTTCTGTACGACCGTGGGCCTTCCAACAGAACTGAATCTACGGTCATTTGAAGGACCCCGGACGTCCGGGACCACGCGAGTCTCCGGATGACCGGCGCCCCATGGACGTCTGGACCCTGGCTGCGTCAAGCTGCGGGTTGAGTCCCATGTACCCCTTCACTTCGCCCCTCTTTTGCACTAAGACTATATATAGACCACTCCCACCTCCTAGATAGGGTTAGCATTGTGGTAGCTCATTGAGATAGATCATTGCTCATCCGTACCGGATCTACTCCATGTGAGGGACCGCGCCTCTTCGGAGAAGATCCATTTGGATTCAAGGCCTCCATCCGGAGAAGACAATCAAGACCTCCAAACGGAGAAGAACGGTTACTCTTGTATCTATGTCGGGGATAAACCCTGCGGTATGACCCGGCCGGAATCATAATCCGGCTGGGACTTGGTAAACCGGCACGGTGTTAAACCGGCAGACAGTTAAGACAGATGGCTAAGACAGACGGTAAACCGGCAAGTGTTAAACCGGTAGAGTTAAGACAGATGGTAGCACCGGCAGGTGTTAAGTCAATCATAACCTCCGGCAGTCAACGTTAAACCGGCAGACCATGTTAAACCGGCAGACAATGTTAAACCGACAGACAATGTTAAACCGGCAGACGTTAAGAAGCCCAGGAAGGGAAGTCAAAATAGTTTAAGTCTTAGTCTGAGATGGACTCTACATGTAACCCGCCCCTTCAACTTATATAAGGAGGGGCAGGGCTCCCCAAAGAGGGACAAGCAAGAAACAATCTCTAGGGCTAGACACAACTAGAGGAGAGCCGGTTTACGGCGACTCCCTCATGATGATAATGAGATCTAGCCTCAAACAATATGTAGGGTTTTCACCGGATGATGTTTCCCGGGGCCCGAAGCTGTCTAAACCCTTGTCTTGTGTTGCGTCTCTCGATTCCGCTCAACCCCTCTCAAGCTACCACATAGATGCGTTGGCCTCGCGACTAAGTCCTCACACTAAGGACATCTGACGTGTTAATTCCACGACAGTTGGCGCCCACCGTGGGGCATGCGCACGGTGGTGTTGAGTTCTTGGAGAGATTTCTCACAGGGATCGAGGAGCTTGCAATTTTATGGATGAAAGAGCCGGTTTGAGAGGATTTCCATCAGTTTCAAGTTTTATGGATCTAGATTTAAGGATTTGTGAGATTTAAAGTTCAAGAAATTAGGGTTGCATTTGGACACTACCATAAGCCGCCAAGGAAAGAAGTCACAAATTGCCAGAGCCATCGTCTTCCTTTATGGCCAATTTTGATCTCGGCGTGTTAAGTTTCCATCAGTAAATCGCCACGTCTCGTTTTGGTTCGCCAATTAAAGCCATCAACGCAGCAAAGAAAAAAAAGTCAAGGTGTTGCCTCGCCGAGGTGGCAACGTAAACCGCCAGCCACCTCTGGACCGTGGTTCCAACCGCCGTGTACGAGTCACTGCCACTTGATGTGCTTTTAAACCGGACCTACCTCTACTTACGAGACGGCTCCGACCCGGAAGATGCGGGGATGGATTCCGCGTCGTTTCCTCGACCACGACCCGGAAGCAGATTCAGCTACGACCAGGAAGAGGAGACAGCGGTGACCCGGTCTCTCGCGCAGCTTTCCTTCGCTGGCGACGCTTTTGGGCCACCATCATTGACCTCCCCACCTGCAAGTCGCCATCTCGGACCAGCCCTGTCGCCTCCGAGCTGTGTGCCCGAACCGGGTTGCCGCTCCGGCCGGCTCCGGCGCGCCCCGCCGCGGCCACACCAACCCGGCCTTGGCGTTGTTTTTTGCCTCCACCATCAAGCCAGATCCGCCTTGAGCTGGCCGGCCTCAGCGGTCGCTGTCTCGGCCTTGCATTAAATCTCCGGGAGGGCCTCGATTCAAATCACCACGCCATTCCGCCTGGAGCCTCCAAGTCGCCGCACGCTGCTATCTGAACCGCGCTGCGTCCAATTCAGCCTGCCTCACGCCGCCGTGTGCTTCAGTGCTTTTGCAGCACTAAACCACCTTGCCTTCTCAGCTATGGCCGGTCTATCCTCTCGACTCTGAACCGTCGCATTGTCAAGCCACAGGTCGCTTCGTTATGGTCGACTGTGCTAAGTCGTCATTGCCGCTCGTCCATCAACCCCCGGAGGGTTACTGCTCTGACTCGCCGCGGACTTCATCGCCACGACTGTGCCGAGAGCCACCCCGAGTCCTCTGCCGGCTTACTACGCGGCCAGCCTCAAGTCGCCGTCTTCAGACCTGCTTGATCTGAAAGCGCGAGCCGCCAGCCTCAACTCGTTAGCCGCCTCCGCGCTGACCTGCCTCCGTGCTGACCCGCCCTCGCTTCTGCCGCGCGTGGCCACCGTCAGGAATCGTCGCATCCGTGGCCGGCTCCGCCTTCACCGGAGCAGCCTCGAGCCGCTAGGCCTAAAGCAGTTGTCTCTGCGGTGTCCCTTCGCCGGTGCATCGCCTCCGAGCGGCCGTGGCTCAAACCGCCCACTAACGAATCACACCTGGCTTGCTTCCGCCCTATTCTCGTGTACACGCCCCTGAGCCGGCTCTGCCTGTGCTGTGCTGCTCCGTGGTCGCGTACACGACCCCGTTCGACGATCCTGGGGGCTGTTCCAGAGTCCGCTGGCCTGTCCGGCCGCCTACTGGGGAATTCCCTAGCTGACGCTCACTGCGTCGAACTGTCGCGGTTCCGCACAGGGATATCTAGCGATCGATCCGCTTGGGCCGGCCCATTAGAAGAGTTCCACCGATCCCGGTTTTGGGAATCTGCTGGAAGGTTCCAGCCGGTTTTTCCCGGTTTTGGGAACCTTCTAGTAGGTTCCTGAACCGTTTTTTCTTTTCTTTTTCCGTTTTTCTTTCTTTCTTTTTCCTGTTTTTTATTCTTTTCTCTCCTTTTTCATGTTCTTTTTTCTCTTTTCTGTTTTTGGAAAAATGTTCTTAAATTTCAAAAAATGTTTTGAGTTATCATAAAAATTTTCTTTTTTCTTTCTCTTCTCTTTTCTGTTTCTTTTCCAAACAATTATAAATATTAAAGAAATCATTTTTTTTCTAAAAACATACGTGTTTTTGGAATTTTGTTTGGAATTTCAAAAACTGTTTGCGATTAAAAACTTTGTTCCTATATTCAAAAAATGTTTGGAATTACAAAATTTCGAAAAATGTTCGTGTTTCCAAAATTTGCTAATATTTTTCAAAAAAGTTTAAAAACTTGGAAATTTGTTCACTTATTTAGAAAATGTACTGGATTTCAAAAATTGTTCATATTTTCAATTTTCATTCTTTTAAGAAATTTACACTTTTTTTATAAAAATGTTTGTTTTTTCTTGTTTCTTCAAAAAATGTTTGGAATTTTCAAAAATTGTTCACATTTTAAAAAATGTGCAGAATTTAAAAAATTGTTCATTTTCTTTATGCTTTTTTGAAAAATGTTTTGAAATTACAAAAATTGGTTTGGAAGTTTGAAAAAATGTTCCTGTTCCAAATTTGTTCACAAATTTCAAAACATGTTCATATTTAAAAGTTTTGTTTGGAATTTCAAAAAATGTTCCGTTTCCAAAATTGTTCGCAAATTTTAAAAAAGTTCAGTTTTTCAAATTTTGTGCTGGAGTTTCAAAAAATGTTCGCGTGGTAAAGTTGTTCGTGTTTCCAAATTTTGTTTTGAAATTTGGAAAAAAATCCTGCTGAGTATTTTGGGCAGTTTAAAAATGTTTCCATTATAAAAAATATGTTCGTGTCTGCAAAATTCGTTTGTATTGAAAAATGTTTGAGTTTTCTTATAATTTGTAAAAAAAATTAATAATGTTCATGTTTGATAAAACATTCACGTTTTGTTTTAAAAAAAAGTTGTGTTCGAATTTTTGAAAAACGTTCGGATCAGCGTTTGAGTTTTCTTAAGGTTTTGCAATGTCTTTTATCAAGAAAGCTAGCTAGCTCAACTGGTTTGAATTTTATGCTGCGAAGCAGTGGGTCTCGAGTTTGATTCCTAGCAAGCATCTTTTTTATTCCAGCGTGATCTACTGTTTGCGGGAAAGATGGGCCGGCCCAGTCTATCGATGCCCTATGCGATCCCTCGACTACTTGACGCAGAGAGCGTCACATAGGACCTCCCGCCTACTGGCTCCAACTGCGAGGCTGCTCCTGCTCGCGACTGGCGATGCGGTCGTAGAGCCTTAGCATGTTAGCGGACGGCATGCTGGAATTTAGTCTATATTGGGCAGCCCAATAACTATTTCAGAAATTCCTAATAAATCCTAGAGGCCCACTTAGCCCATTTGTGCAAGGCAAGGGATACTACTAAAGTTTAGTCCCACATTGCTAGTCTAGTGGGAGTTGGACCTCCTTATAAGGGAGGTTCTTTCCCTACTTGTACGAGCATGAGAACAAGAGGGACATCCACGCGCGCTCCTCCTCCGCCGCCCGCCTCGCCACGCCGCGACGCGACGCGACGCGACGCGGGTTGCGGGAATGAGCCGAGCCGATGTCTAATTTTTGCCACGCACTACGGGTATACGAAAGGTTTGCGGTAGTGGACAATTAATATGAACGGCGAGAGGTCGCTCCTCTCCAGAGAGACACATCAGAAGGTCCTCCTCCTCTCGCCACACAAGTTCCATTCTCTGCGCTGCTGTTGTCTTCCTCATCCCGGCTTGCGGCGTGCACCGCGAGTCGGGACAGTAGGCCTCCGGAACCGCACCTTTTGAGTCCTGTACGGGAGAAGGGTGATAAGGTTTTTGGGGAGCGCTCAGCGCGACTACTGGCTTCTTCATCACGGACGATCCGGTCGCCGACAACTTCTTCCCCAACGTCCACGATCTCCTCAACGACATGGCAGGCGAGGACACCGACCCCAAGTCCAGCGCTTCTGCTGCTGCTGTGCCGTACGTGTTCTTCTCCTTCCTGTTAGAAGTCCTACTACAGTTCTCGGCTCTAGTTTCTGTCCTACATATGTTAGGTTCTATGTCGGATAAGCAACTTCATCTAGTATTTGTTCTAGATGTGTTTACCTCAAACTCATATATGCAGACGATGTTTACCTTATCTCTTATGTATCTTGATCTACTGTCTGCTCTAGAGATGATCGATTCTAGATTATATATGCAGATGTTGTTTACCTTCTCTTTGTCAAATTGCATGACTTGCTTTATCACCGTTATATTAGTCATGCTTTATCTACTATTTCTGTTAATAAAATCATTTGGTAAATTGCTCATATTTCCAACAATCCAAAAACCTTATTATAGGCAATTTACCTCGAATGGTTTTGCTGCTTCCATGAGACCTCCTATGTTTGAGGGTATCCACTATAAGAGATGGCGCGTGAGAGCAGTCTTATGGTTTCAAACCATGAGTTGCTATGACGCCACTCTTGGCAAACTGAAGGAGAGCAAGATGCCCAACAGCACAAGCTTTTCGAAAATGGATACCTTGTTTAAGGCTGCTCTCTTGAGTGTTCTTGGTGAGAACATAGTTGATGCTTATCGCCAATTGACAATGGAAAAGATATGTGGGGACGACTCGAGGCCAAGTTTGGGGTCTCGGATGCGGCAAGACCGAGCTGTACATCATGGAGCAATTTATGATTACAGGATGACCAAGAGCGCTCCGCTGTTGAGCAGGCTCACGAGATCTGATCATTTGCTAGAGAACTTGAGCACTTCAATTGTATCCTACCGGACAAGTTTGTTGCGGGGTATCATCACTAAGCTTCCTCCTTCGTGGAGGAACTTTGCTACCTTGTGAAGCATAAGAGGCAGGAGTTTTCCGTCCGGATCTCATTGGCACTCTTGATGTGGAAGAAAAGGCGAGAGCAAAGGATACACGTGCTCGAGGTATTGAGGAGGATCTAGTGCCAACTGCATGTAAGAAAAACTTCCGATCCCACAAGTTCAAGAACAAGGGCAAGTTTGATGGTAAAGGAAAGTTTGATGGGAAGAACAAGGCTGTGCAGCACACGAACTTCAAGAAGAAGAATGACAAGAAGAAAGGTGCTTGTCATGTGTGTGGAGATCCCGATCATTGGGCTCCTAGTTGCCCCAATCGCTATGACAAGCGTCATCTCAGGAAAGGCGGCAAGACCGCTAATGTTGTCATCGGAGACATTGACATGAAGGATGCGGGTATGGTATGTTTCCACTATTCTTTCAGTATGTCATTCTCCTGATTGGTTGATTGACACGGTGCTAATGTGCATGTATGCGTGATATTTCCATGTTTTCGTCTTATTAGACCACGGGGACTTCAACGTCTTGATGGGCAACGGTTCAAGTGCTTCATTCTGGTGTTGGCACGGTCGATCTGAAGTTTACTTCGGGAAGATCGTGCGGTCAAGAACATGCATTATGTCCCTCCGTCAATAAAAATCTTGTTAGCGGATCTCTTCTATGTAGAGATGGCTACAAGCTTGTCTTTGAGTCGAATAAATTTGTAATATCCAAGTATGGAACCTTTGTCGGTAAAGGCTATGAGTCGAGGCCTGTTTCGCTTATCCTTATCGACGCTTGCAATAAAGTTGTTAATCATATTTGCAACAATAGTGAATCAAATGTGTGGCATTCACGACTTTGTCATGTTAACTTTGGTTGCATGTCGCGACTAGCGAAGTTGAACTTAATCCCTAGTTTCACCACCGTTAAGGGATCTAAGTGTCAAGTGTGTGTGCAAGCTAAGCAACCTCGTAAATCTCACATGACTGTGGAGACGAGAAATCTTGCACCACTAGAACTTATACATTCAGATCTATGTGAAATGAATGGTGTTTTGACAAAAGGTGGAAAGAAATATTTCATGACGTTAATTGATGACTCCACTAGATACCTGTGTGTATCTTTTCAAATCTAAGGATGAAGCTTTGAACGTTTTCAAGATCTATAAAGCTGAAGTGGAAGACCAACTTGATCGGAAAATCAAGAGGCTTAGGTCCGACCGTGGTGGAGAGTATTTTTCCAATGAGTTTGATGCTTTTTGTGTGGAACATGGTATAATCCATGAGAGGACGCCTCCCTACTCACCTCACCAAATGGGGTGGCGAAAGAAAGAACCGTACTCTAACTGATTTGGTTAACGCCATGTTAGACACATCGGGTCTCTCCAAGGCATGGTGGGGGGAGGCGATATTGACAACATGTCATGTCCTAAATCGAGTCCCCACAAAGAACAAAGAGATAACTCCATTCGAGGAATGGGAGAAGAAAAGGTTAAAACTCTCTTATCTGCGAACATGGGGTTGTTTGGCGAAAGTCAATGTTCCAATTCCAAAGAAGCGGAAGCTTGGACCAAAGACTGTGGATTGTGTTTTCCTGGGATATGCTTTTCATAGCATTGGCTATAGATTCTTGGTTGTAAAATCTGAGGTACCGGACATGCACGTTGGTACGATCATGGAGTCGAATGATGCGACTTTCTTTGAAGATATCTTTCCTTGAAGGATATGGCTACCTCATCTAATCAGAGATGCCTAGTTCATCGAATCAGAACCGCGATTACAATCTTGAACCTGCCATTTTGATGGAACACTTTGAAAGTCTGTGGAGGAGAACAATGAAGTTCCTACTAGGAGCAAGAGCAGAGGACTGCAAAGTCCTTTGGTGATGATTTTCTTGTGTATCTCATAGATGACACTCCCGGTTCTATTTCAGAGGCCTATACATCCAAGATGCCGACTACTAGAAGGAAGCGGTTCAGAAGCGAGATGGATTCCATCTTGGCGAATGAAACTTGGGAGATAACTGATCGTCCTTATGGGTGCAAACCTATAGGATGCAAATGGGTATTCAAGAAGAAGCTTAGGCCTGATGGTACTATCGAAAAGTACAAGGCTCGGCTCGTGGCTAAGGGTTATAACCAAAAGGAAGGTGAAGACTTCTTTGATACTTACTCACGTGGCTCGTGACCACTATTCGAGTTCTACTTTCACTAGCTGCCTCACATGGTCTTCTCGCTCATCAAATGGATGTTAAGACTGCTTTCCTAAATGGAGAGTTGGATGAGGAAATTTATATGGAACAACCAGATGGGTTTGTAATAGATGGTCGAGGAAGGAAAGTGTGCAAGTTGTCAAGTCTTTGTATGGACTCAAGCAAGCACCCAAGCAATGGCATGAGAAGTTCGAAGAACTTTAACAGCCCACAGCTTTGTTGTGAACGGGCGACAAATGTGTGTACTATCGCCATGGTGGGGGCGAGGGAGTTATGCTTTGCTTGTATGTTGATGACATACTGATTTCGGAACAAATCTGAATGTTATTAAGGAGGTCAAGGATTTCCTATCTCGCTGTTTTGAGATGAAGGATTTAGGAGTGGCTGATGTCATTCTGAACATCAAGTTGTTGAGAGATGATGATGGTGGGATTACATTGCTTCAATCGCACTATGTGGAAAAGATCTTGAGTCGCTTTGGTTATAGTGACTGCAAGCCCTCTCCAACACCATATGATGCTAGCGTGCTGCTTCAAAAGAATCGAAGAATTGCTAGAGATCAATTGAAGTATTCTCAGATTATTGGCTCGCTTATGTACTTAGCTGCTACAAGACCGACATCTCTTTTGCTGTTAGCAAGCTAAGCGGTTTGTCTCAAAACCGGAGATGTGCATTGAAAGCTCTAGAAAGAGTTTTGCGTTATTTGAAAGGCATCAAATTATGGAATTCACTACACGGGCACCCAAAGGTGCTTGAAGGGTATAGTGACTCAAAGCTGGATCTCGATCTTGATGAGATAAAGGCCACGAGCGGATATGTGTTCACTCATGGAGGTGGCGCTGTTTCTTGGAAGTCTTGCAAGCAGACCATCTTAACGAGGTCAACTATGGAAGCAGAACTCACAGCACTAGATACAGCTACAGTCGAAGCAGATTGGCTTCGCCGGCTCTTGAATGACTTGCCGGTTGTTGAGAAACCTGTACCGGGTGTCCTTATGAACTGCGGCAATCAAACTATGATCACAAAAGGGAGCAGCTCTAAGGATAACATGAAGTCATCAAGACACGTTCAGAGAAGGTTAAAGTCTGTCAGGAAAATGAAAAACTCCGGAGTTATTGCATTGGATTATATCCAAACGTCTAAAAATCTGGCAGATCCTTTCACTAAGGGTCTTTCACGTAATGTGATAGATAATGCATCGAGCGAGATGGGTATGAGACCCACAATATGAGTTGTTCACAGTGGTAACCTATTCTTTGTGATCGGAGATCCCGTGAATTAGATGTGGAAGACAAGCTGTTGGTCAACTGAGAGGAGAGTATCCTTACTATTCACAATACCACTCCATGAAGATGCAATACTCTCCTAATCTGCATGGCAGGTTGATGTATATCTTAATGTGTTCTAAGTGGCTCTTTAAAGCAGAGATGTTGTCCTGCAGAACATCTTTTGAAGAACACACCTATATGAGTCTGATTGTCAAACGTCGCAATCTATGAGAGTAGGGTTCTCTCTAGTAAACTCATGAAAGGTCACGGAGTATGACGATAAGCTCCACCAGCAGGGAAGACCCACGGTAGCCACGATCGGTCAAGGCTTTATGTGAAGCTAGATTCGCATGAAAACTTGCGATTCAAGGCCCGATCCTTTGTTCAAGTTGCTTACTAGTGTAGCATAGAGTTCTAGGTGGAAGTTCAACTTAACGGTCTCCACCGATACGGTATATAAAAGCAGTGTTTTGGAACCAAAGGCAAATTTACGTGTGCCTCTCGGGATCTGGTGGGGATTGCTGAATTTAGTCTATATTGGGCAGCCCAATAACTATTTCAGAAATTCCTAATAAATCCTAGAGGCCCACTTAGCCCATTTGTGCAAGGCAAGGGATACTACTAAAGTTTAGTCCCACATTGCTAGTCTAGTGGGAGTTGGACCTCCTTATAAGGGAGGTTCTTTCCCTACTTGTACGAGCATGAGAACAAGAGGGACATCCACGCGCGCTCCTCCTCCGCCGCCCGCCTCGCCTCGCCTCGTCACGTCACGTCACGACGCGCCGCGGGTTGCGGGAATGAGCCGAGCCGATGTCTAATTTTTGCCACGCACTACGGGTATACGAAAGGTCACTTGGGAGCTGGAAAGTTTTGCGGTAGTGGACAATTAATATGAACAGCGCACCCTTCGCGTGCCGCCTGTTCACTTCGCCTCCCTCCGTTGCTTCACCTCCCATCGCAGCCTGTTCGCATCCATCTCTTGTGCCTATATAAGAGAGGTCGCTCCTCTCTAGAGACACATCGAAGGTCCTCCTCCTCTCGCCACACAAGTTCCATTCTCTGCTGCTTTGTTGTCTTCCTCATCCCAGCTTGCGGCGTGCACCATGAGTCGGACAAGATGAGCCTCCGAACCGCACCTTTTGAGTCTGCATGCGGAGAAGGGTGATAAGGTTTTGGGGAGGCGCCAGCGACCATCGGCTTCTTCATCACGGACGATCCGGTCGCCGACGACTACTTCCCGACAGCGACTTCTTCCCGACGTCCACGATCTCCTCAACGACATGGCGGCGAGGACACCGACCCCAAGTCCAGCGCTGCTGCTGCTGTGCAGACGTGTTCTTCTCCTTCTGTTAGAAGTCCTACTACAGTTCTCGGCTCTAGTTTCATCCTACATATGTTAGGTTCTATGTCGGATAAGCAACTTCATCTAGTATTTGTTCTAGATGTGTTTACCTCAAACTCATATATCGCACGATGTTTACCTTATCTCTTATGTATCTTGATCTACCGCTCGCTCTAGAGATGATCGGTTCTAGATTATATATGCAGATGTTGTTTACCTTCTCTTTGTCAAATTGCATGACTTGCTTTATCACTGTTATATTAGTCATGCTTTATCTACTATTTCTGTTAATAAAATCATTTGGTAAATTGCTCATATTTCCAACACGGCAATGTACACCACGTTGGTAAATTATATGGTGAAACTAACCACTGTACCTCCCTGGCAAGAAAGGAGGGAGCAAAGATACTAAGAAGAGGATTTGACAAAGCAACGGGTGAAAGATTGGCATAGATGCTGACTAAAAGAAACGTATGTAGGCGCATACACTTCCAGAGAGATTGATAGGACAGAGCGCCCGTGCGCATGCAACGAGCAATCCGGGGGACTAGAGGAAGCACTAGTACTCCAAGTGCTAGCCTGTATTTTAACCACAGCAATTGGTTTTCAAGCATCCCATACGAGAGATCAAAGTACTATTTTATAAAGCGGACAAAGACAATGGATTAATACTAGTACTAGTATATACGTGCTCACTTTCCAAGATCCAACTACCTGTCATCCAATGTGGAGCCCGAGCACTATTTCGTCTGGAGAAAACCAAGGAGTATCAGTTTTTCATCTGCTGCCAAATAAACCAGCTGAAGCCTAAGGCTAGGCATAGTGGGAGTAACTTAGGCAGTAACATAACACATACCAAGAAACAATTGCTTATGTGGCATGGAGTTAAGACTAGCCACAATGGGCAGTAACATAGAGTAGTAACATGGGTATGTTACTACTCTATGTTACTACCTCTACAATGGGGAGTAACATATCTGTAGTAACATGCAGCACTTCATTTATTAGGCTATAGACTCATTTTGCTTTGATATGTGTGATGTTACTCATACTAGTAGTAACTAGCTATGTTACCACATACCTCTCTTTCTTCATTTATTGCTTGCCACATCATCTATTTTATCTAGATATGTGTGATGTTACTACCTATGTTACTCCCATTGTGGGTAGTCTAATGAGGAAAGAGATGCTTGTGGTAACATAATATGTTAATGTAACATAACACACTCCGAGGCAAAATGAGTCTATATCTCAATTAATGAAGGCTTGCATGTTAACATCCATATGTTACTACCCATTATGAAGGTAGTAACATAGACTAATAACATATGTATGTTACTAGTCTAAGTTACTTCCCACTATGACCAGCCTAAGGAAGGAAGGGACAATTGACTGCAACAAGTGGTGTGATGATCAATCAGTTGACCATCGAAATGACGTCACTCCGTGGACACAGGTCTCATGCATCCTTGATGGAGTTTGGGCCAGAGTTCACCCTGCAGGAACACGACTGAAGCCTGCTGAAAAAAAAAGAAAAAAAAGGGTCAAACATGACCCGGAGGGTCCGTCTGAGCCGACAGGTGAAGTGCTTTAAGCCGCCAACTCTGTTGCGGTGAACGGATCATTCGTATCCGAAGCCGTTTGGCATCCGCAAACATCAGGTGATATCCATCTACATTTTGTTATATTAAACACATATTACTTTTATAAATGGATAAATTACTTTGCTTTGTATATTTTTATATACAGGACCATTATTCATTACAAATGTGGTTTATACCACGGATATGAAGCGCGGATTGATAATATCCCGCCTAGGGATAATCCGAAACATATCACATAATGAAGGGACACACACAAGCTTCTGCCCTTGCGGTCCGATCCACATCAGCTTGTTGGGATCGCGTCTGCTCATTGTCAATGGACGTGCATAAATCGCCACCCTCGCAGCCTGGTCTACATCAACACATCGGGCCGCACCTGTCTGCATGAGCTGTTCATTGAGTATGAGCAAGTCACAGCTTGGGTAGCCCGGTTTTCTTTCAACAAAATGAAGGCAAATTATCATATACTATCAACTGCCGTCTGCACTGGGTGGTCGAGTGGGCAGGTGCACAAGTCGCCACCACTACAGTTTGGTTAACTTCAAATAGCCTTGGAAGGAACCATTGGCCGAGTTGCTGAGACGGCTCATACGGGATCAGTTATAACCCGCCGTAGTCACCTCAACCTTCTATGGACTCACATCGTGTTATCAACACCAATGATATATACCTTCTGCTATGGTCAAGTACGGAGAATCTCAAGACAACTCCTTGAGTCATCTTAAGACTCGGGGGCTATGATGATATGACTCAGCAAGTCTTGCCAGTTTCAGCAAATTCAAGTGCCCCAGGATGTGATGAGGACATCAATACCATTGTTACACCCACAGCCCCTGCTACTATACATACTGGACCAATTACTAGAGCTCGCGCACGCCAACTAAATTACCAGGTACTTTCGTTTCTTGGTAATGATTCTAATGTTCATGAGAATATGATGCTGCCTAAATTGGATACATTTTTTTTGCTTACAAATCAAGGGCCTAGCTTGGAGAAGGATGAACATTGGAGCAAGAACAAGCATGGAGATGATGGCATGTGCAAGGGGAACAAGAACGGAGTTACAAGTGATGATTTTAGGGCTTTGAAGCCACCATAACAAGTGCATGAAGCCTTGGACGAAATATACAAGATGCCACTTCATAAATTTCGTCCAGAGGCTATTCTAGGTGCTGCGTCACCTTATTATTGGGCCAGGCCCATGTAATTTCGAAATACATAAGTATAGGCTATTTTTAGAGTCTGTTTGTGTGGGGAAACAAGAGATAGGGTTAGTTTTGGACCCCTCCACCAAGGGCCACGAAATTCACCCCCTCTTCCTCCATATATACAGCCCTTAGGGCACCGTTTAGACTTTGGGTTTTGTTTAGATTAAAGTTCGCCATAGCTGCAACTTCGCGTACTTCATTTGTGTTCAACGACCAGACAAAGGCGTCACAGAACCCCACCTTGATCAATAAAGCTTTCGTCTTATATTCGCAATATTCAGATTGCAATCTTAGTTTCTTTGCTTGTTCTTCATTTGCCTTCAGGAAACGGACCTTCGTGGTCAGGTTGATCGTGCTCCGGTGTGGTCAATAACCTCTTGGAGTTGGTTTAGCGATTGCTAAGGCCCGACGTCCTCGCACGTTCGTAGTCGGATCGTCAAAGTCGACTTCCTCCAAAATGATAGCCACCATCTCATTGAAAGACGGGACACCTTTGCCTCTATCAAGTGGTATCAGATTTCCAGGTTGCTCGATGAGATTTTACAGTTTTTCGTAGTTTGGATCGAGTCTGTTCTTCATACCTATAGTCCACGAAAAAGCCACACAAAAAAAATTAGGGTTAGTTCATCATATCCAAACCAGTCTGAGCCATTGCATAATCTTTTCTGTATTTGCGTTGTTGAATTTGCGGTTGCATCGTCGTGTCTAGTTGCTGGTCTTAGTGTCTAGTCCTTTAGAGTTTCGAGTTCTGTTCACAAGTTGTCACGCCGCCGCCGCATCATCATCATCACCGCTGCCATATACCACCATTGTCATCACCGCTGCCATATACCACCATCATCATCACCGCTGCCATATACCACCATTGTCATCACCGCTGCCATATACCACCATCATCATCACCGCTGCCATATACCACCATCGACATCACCGCAGCCATATACCACATATCCACCTCCATCATGCCAATCCGAGTCCACCTGCAACATCTATCCACCACAAGTCCGAGTTCCACCCGATTCATCTCCGCCACCAGTCCGAGTTCCACCAGATTCATCTCCACCACCAGTCCTAGTCCGAGTCCAGCATTTGTTGCTTTGTTTTCGATTTCCAGATCACGCCATACTCCGAGTCATGATAGAGAAGGACTCCCAAACTTTCGGGTTACCCACAGTAGAAAAATAGCTCCAGTTTCAAAAAAAAGTCTGGAAAATTCTAGCTAGGCAGTTTCTAGACCATTTGTAGACTTTTTCGAAAAAATTTTGTTGCGGAGCAAAAAAAAAGAGGAAAAAGAAGTGCAAAAAAAGTGAAAAAAAGAGAAAAAAAATTCAGAGTATGCTCCTCCCTTGTTTACGTGCAGCGCCGTGATTTTGTTAGTGTTCTAGGCTCGCGTCTCTAGCACGGTCTAGCCTACGACCAACACAGTACCATCGTTGAGCGTTTATTCAACTTTGCATCTCTGAATTGATTATTGCCGACCCTTTTTGCTACCATATTATAAGCCTTCCTAGCTCCACATACATCTACATCGTGCCTTTGATTCTCCCTGGTAATCGCTCTATCCAAGCTTTGACAGTTTTGACTACAACGGTTGCCGATCACCACCTGCTGCTAGGTAAGATTTGGTAAGAATTTGAGATTCGCTTGAAGGATTTGTGACACACCACCACCACCACCGCTTCCTACTAGTCTATAGAATCATATTATTTTGTGTTTCTATTGCTGCTAACCATGCTAGGATCACAAGCCGATGAGATTGACTGGGAGAACATGACGAACAAGGATCTTCATGATAAGTTTCATCAAATGTTGGGTCAACAGGTGGAAGATGTGATGGCCAGTTTTGGAAAGGCATTGGAGAGGATGGCTAACATTGATAAGACAATTGACACCAAGTTGGACGCCAAGTTTGATGAATTACTCAAACGTCTCCCACAACCAGTTCTACGCCGCGATCTGAAGAGGGCGAGCACAAACATGTTCCTATTGAACCGGGACAAAATTCTGGTGCGCTGCCATCGCTATTGGTGCTTCAGCAGCTCTCTGCTGTTACTTCAGAGGTGGAGGACTATTACGAGGATGAGGTTGATCAAAATCAGAACTACGTGCAGCCACCAGCACCACCACCAGCAGGTCGACCTCGGGTATATGTTCGCAACGGTAGGCCTGCACCACCACCTTAGGTACGAGATAATGACCATATTCCAAAACTGAAATTGAATATTCCACAATTTGAGGGTAGATATGTTCCTGATATATATCTTACTTGGGAGTTAGAAACTGAACAACGTTTTACATGTTTACAATATCCCGAGGAGAGACGGGTTGCTGCTGCTGTTTGTGCTTCCACTAGTTTTGCATGTGTATGGTGGTCTGAACATTGTAGATTATATCCTATTCCAACTACTTGTGCTGCCTTGAAAACTGCTATGCGTACTCGTTGGGTTCCACCATATTATCCACGTGAATTGCTTCAAAAATTGCAGCATTTAAGACAAGGAAAAAATTCTGTAGAAGAATATTATCAGGAATTACAAACTGGCATGATTAGATGTGGTATTGTTGAGGAGAATGAAGCTATGCTTGCACGTTTTATGGGTGGATTAAATAGAGAGATTCAGACCATTCTAGAGTATAAGGAGTATACTAATATCACTCGTTTATTCCATCTTGCTCGTAAAGCTGAACGTGAAGTGCAGGATCGACAAGCATTGTCACGAATTAATTTTCTGCAGGTCGATTTTCATCATGGACACCGCGTGCATCCTCTACTTCCACTGCACCAGCACCTCCATCAGCTGCTACCTCCAGCCGTGATACAAGAAAGCAGGCACAACCACCACTATCTGCCAAGAGCGCACCTGCCGGGCCTGCGCAGAGCTCTTCTTCGTCCATGGCATCAACAGGGCACACAAGTGATATTATTTGTCGTCATTGTAAGGGAAGAGGACATTATGCGCGAGAATGCAAATCTCAGCGTGTGATGATTTCTAGTGAGGATGGTGGGTATGAGTCTGCTAGTGACTATGATGAGGAGACTTTAGCCCTTATTACAAGTGAAGAACACGGTGGATATGATTCTAATCATGAGACGCAATACATGGCTCCTGAAGATGCTGACAGGTATGAATGTTTAGTTGCTCAACGTGTTTTGAGTGTGCAGGTTACACAAGCTGAGCAAAATCAGAAGCATAATTTGTTCCATACAAAGGGAGTCGTGAAGGAACGCGTTCGCACGCCATCATAGATGGAGGGAGCTGCAACAACTTGGCTAGCATGGAGATGGTGGAGAAGCTATCTCTCACCACAAGACCACATCCACATCCTTACTACATACAATGGTTCAACAACAGCGGCAAGGTTAAGGTAACACGTACTGTTCGTGTGCATTTTAGTATCTCTACATATGCTGATTACGTTGATTGTGATGTGGTACCTATGCAAGCATGTTCCTTATTACTTGGTCGACCATGGCAATTTGATAAAAATTCTGTACACCATGGTAGAAACAATCAGTATACTCTTGTTCATAAGGATAAAAATATTACTTTGCTTCCTATGACTCCCGAGTCTATTTTGAAAGATGATATTAATAGAGCTAATAAAGGAAAACAGGAGAAAAATAAGAGTGAAAATCAGATTGTGGCAAAAGAATTTGAGCCACAAATGAAGCCTAATAGTAAACCATCTAGTGTTGCTTCTGAAATTAAATTGAAAAGTGCATGTTTACTTGCCACTAAATCTGATATTGATGAGCTAGATTTTAGTAAATTTGTTTGCTATGATTTTCTGTGCAAAGAGGCATTATTTTCATTCGAGGACGTGCCTTCCTCTTTGCCTCCTGCTGTCACTAACATTTTGCAAGAGTTCGCTGACATCTTTCCACAAGACGTGCCACCGGGATTACCTCCCATTCAAGGGATTGAGCATCAGATTGACTTAATTCCCGGTGCATCAATACCCAACCGTGCACCATACCGTACCAATCCAGAGGAGACGAAGGAGATTATCGTCAAGCATGTGAGCTGCTCGACAAAGGTTATATACATGAATCCCTTAGTCCTTGTGCTGTTCCTATTATTCTAGTGCCGAAAAAGGATGGTACATCACGATGTGTGTTGATTGTAGAGGCATTAATAATATTACTATTCATTATCGTCATCCTATTCCTAGGCTAGATGGTATGCTTGATCAATTGAGTGGCTCGCAATATTCTCCAAAGTTGATTTATGAGTGGATACCATCAAATTCGTATGAAATTGGGAGATGAATGGAAAACAACATTTAAAACTAAGTTTGGATTATATGAGTGGTTAGTCATGCCTTTTGGGTTAACTAATGCACCTAGTACTTTCATGAGATTAATGAACGAAGTTTTACGTGCTTTCATTGGACGATTTGTGGTAGTTTACTTTGATGACATATTGATTTATAGCAGATCTTTGGAGGAACATTTGGAACATTTACGTGTTGTTTTTATTGCACTACGTGATGCACGTTTGTTTGGTAACCTTGGGAAGTGCACCTTTTGCACCGGCCGAGTGTCTTTTCTTGGCTATGTTGTTACTCCACAGGGAATTGAAGTTGATAAAGCCAAGATTGAAGCTATTGAGAGTTGGCCGCAGCCCAAAACGGTCACACAAGTGAGGAGTTTTCTTGGCCTTGCTGGATTCTATAGGCGTTTTGTGAGAGATTTCAGCACCATTGCTGCACCTCTCAATGAGCTTACAAAGAAAGATGTGCCTTTTGTTTGGGGTACCGCACAGGAAGAAGCCTTCATGGTATTGAAAGATAAGTTGACACATGATCCTTTACTCCAACTTCCTGATTTTAATAAGACTTTTGAGCTTGAATGTGATGCTATTGGAATTGGATTAGGAGGTGTGTTATTACAAGATGGCAAACCTGTTGCATACTTTTCTGAAAAATTGAGTGGGCCTAGTCTGAATTATTCTACTTATGATAAAGAATTATATGCTCTTGTTCGGACTTTAGAAACAAGGCAACATTACTTATGGCCCAAAGAATTTGTTATACATTCTGATCATGAATCTTTGAAACATATTAAAAGTCAAGCTAAACTGAATCGTAGACATGCTAAATGGGTTGAATTCATTGAGACTTTCCCTTATGTCATTAAACACAAGAAGAGTAAAGAAAATGTTATTGCTGATGCATTGTCTCGTCGCTATACTATGCTTTCACAACTTGACTCCAAAATATTTGGTTTGGAGACCATCAAAGATCAATATGTGCATGATGCTGATTTTAAAGATGTACTGCAGAATTGTAAAGAAGGAAGAACATGGAACAAGTTCGTCATTAATGATGGATTTGTGTTCCGTGCTAACAAGCTATGCATTCCAGCTAGCTCCGTCCGTCTTTTGTTGTTGCAGGAGGCGCATGGAGGAGGATTAATGGGACACTTTGGTGTGAAGAAGATGGAGGACATACTTGCTACACATTTCTTTTGGCCAAAGATGAGGCGGGATGTTGAGCGTTTTATTGCTCGCTGCACTACATGTCAAAAAGCTAAGTCACGACTAAATCTTCATGGTTTCTATATGCCTTTGCCTGTACCTAGTGTTCCTTGGGAGGATATATCTATGGACTTTTTTTAGGTTTACCTCGAACAAAGAAGGGGAGAGATAGCATATTCGTTGTCGTGGATAGATTCCGAAAATGGCACACTTTATACCATGTCATAAAAGCGATGATGCTGTTAATGTTGTTGATTTGTTCTTTCGTGAAATTATTCGCTTGCATGGTGTGCCAAATACTATTGTTTCAGATCGTGATACTAAACTTCTTAGCCACTTTTGGAGATGTTTATGGTCTAAGTTGGGGACTAAACTGCTTTTTAGTACTACTTGTCACCCCAAACCGATGGATAAACCTGAAGTAGTCAATAGAACATTGGCTACTATGCTTAGGGCTGTTTTGAAGAATAATAAGAAAATGTGGGAGGAATGCTTGCCTCATATTGAATTTGCTTATAATCGTTCATTGCATTCTACTACTAAGATGTGCCCTTTTGAAGTTGTGTATGGTTTCCTACCTCGTGCATCTATTGATTTGTTGCCTCTTCCATCTTCGGAGAAGGTTAATTTTGATGCTAAACAACGTGCTGAATTGATTTTAAAAATGCATGAGTTAACTAAGGAATACATTGAGCGTATGAATGCTAAATATAAACTTGCTGGAGATAAGGGTAGAAAATATGTTGTGTTTGCACCTGGAGATCTTGTTTGGTTACATTTGCGTAAGGATAGATTTCCTGATTTGCGCAAATCAAAGCTAATGCCACGTGCCGATGGTCCCTTTAAGGTGTTAGAGAAAATAAATGATAATGCATATAAACTTGAGCTGCCTGCAGATTTTGGGGTTAGTCCCACTTTTAACATTGCAGATTTGAAGCCTTATTTGGGAGAGGAAGATGAACTTCCGTCGAGGACGACTTCATTTCAAGTAGGGGAGGATGATGAGGACATCAATACCATTGTTACACCCACAGCCCCTGCTGCTATACATACTGGACCAATTACTAGAGCTCGCGCACGCCAATTAAATTACCAGGTACTTTTGTTCCTTGTTAATGATTCTAATGTTCATTTGTTTTGTTTACAAATGAAGGGCCTAGCTTGGAGAAGGATGAACATTGGAGCAAGAACAAGCATGGAGATGTTGGCATGCGCAAGGGGAAAAAGAACGGAGTTACAAGTGATGATTTTAGGACGTTGAAGCCACCATAATGTGTGCATGAAGCCTTGGACGAAATATACAAGATGCTGCTTCATAACTTTCGTCCAGAGGCTATTCTAGGTGCTGCGTCACCTTATTATTGGGCCAGCCCCATGTATTTTCGAAATACTTCAGTATAGGCTGTTTTTAGAGTCCGTATGTGTGGGGAAACAAGAGACAGGATTGGTTTCGGACCCCTTCCCCAAGGGCCACGAAATTCCCCCCTCTTCCTCCATATATACAGCCCTTAGGGCGTCGTTTAGACTTTTTGTTTTGTTTAGATTAAAAGTTCGCCATAGCTGCAACTTCGCAGCATTTCGTTTGTGTTCAACGACTGGATAAAGGCGCCACAGAACCCCACCTTCATCAATAAAGCTTTCATCTTATATTCGCAATATCTAGATTGCAATCTCAGTTTCTTGCTTGTTCTTCGTTTGCTCACGGAAAGCAGACCCTCGTGGTCGTTGATCGTGCTCGGCGTGGTCAATAACCTCTGGGAGTTGGTTTAGCGATTGCTAAGGCGCGACGTCCTCGCACGTTCGTAGTCGGATCGTCAAAGTCGACTTCCACCAAAGCGAAATCCATCATCTTATCGAAAGACGGGACACCTTTGCCTCTATCATCATCAGCGGTAGTACCGCTTGTGGTGATCAGCGGTAGTACCGCTCGTGTCGGGATTCATTGCAGATTGAATCGGGGCGCGATTTTGGGGCGGAAATGGATGATTTCGGTGGCAAAATTTGACAAATTTCGTGGATGGAAGGTGGGGAAACTTGGGGAGATGCTAGATCCACTCAAAACCAAGCAAATCCATGGATCAAAATCAACAAAACATCATCAAACCAACAAATCACAAAAAATTGGGGTTATTTTTGGTGAGGATTTTCAGATTTTAGGACGAAATCAAGCAAAAGAAGGCGAGAAAAAGAGGGGTAGGGGCTCCAAATTCGTGATCAACCTTGCTCTGATACCAAGATGATGTAGGGTAGAACCCTAGAGGCCCAATCTTTCACGATTGGAGCGGATCCCTACAAGGAACACGAAGAACACGGGGAAGAACGAGAGAAATCACAAAGGGAAACACTCAAGAACAAGTCCAATCACAAATCCACTAGACAATCAAACACACAAGATCCACAAGGTACATGAACAACAAAGAGAAAGATACAAGGTAGAGTTCATCTCCAAGAGGAGGTCTTGATGGGGGTCCACCCATGAGGGTGTCTTGATGATATCGCGCAGGATCTTCTCTAAGATGGAGGTCTTGGTCTCCAATGGAGTAGTGGTCTCTCTCTCTCTCAAGAGTAGAGATAGGTAGGAGCAAAGCTCGCATACAAATGAGCTATCACTTTGCTTCCCTAGAAAGGAGGTGGAGGTGGTCTATTTATAGTCTAAGCCACGAAGGGGTAAGTGGGAGAGGGACACAAGGCCCAAGGCCCATGGCTGCGCACAGGCAAGGCTGTAGTACCGGACACATGGGCGGTAGTACCGCTTGAGCGGTAGTACCGCTTGGAGGGGCGGTAGTATCAGACTTATACCGCTCGATCACTAGAGTTTGTCGGGTTGAGCGGTAGTAGGGCGGATGCTGGGCGGTAGTGCCGCTTGGGTGGCCTCAGCGGTAGTACCGCTTGGAGTGGGCGGTAGTACCGCTCGTTCTAGAGCGGCCAAGTTCTCTTCCTCCTTCTCTTCCATGCTTCCCTCGCGGATGGTGTAGTCGTTCCTTGGCACTTGCACTCCTCCTCGACATCCGTGAAGCTCCGACAATACCTATGCATGCACATGGGAGAAGTGTTAAGTAGTATACCATCCTCGAAGGGGTCAAGTGAACACATGTAGAGGAGAAGATTCACCTTTATGTATGAGAAGTAGAGGTCGCACGTGTCACTTGCCAAACGAACTTTTGACATGGTGATGTCCGTAGGATGCTCCGCATCACAAAGGGAAATCAAGTCCGGAAAAAGAGAAAGAAGGAAAAAACCAGGCCGTCACAGAGAACCAAGCAACACTATGTAAACAACACCTGCACACAAACAACAAATACTTGCAACCCAACGCATAAAGGGGTTGTCAATCCCTCAACGGTTATGAGCAAGATTAAAAGATATAGTTTTTGATTAATAGATCTGAGAAAAATATTATTGAAAATTGCAGCAAGGTTTTTTTGGTTTTAATATGTGATAGAAAATAGACCCAGGGGGCATAGTTTTTCACTAGAGGCTTCTCTCGAGAAAATAGCATACGGTGGTTAGACAAATTACTGTTGGGCAATTGACAGATAAGCAAATAATTATTATGATATCCAAAGCAATGATCATGTATATAGGCACCACGTCCAAGATTAGTAGACCAAAATGGTTCTGCATCTACTACTATTACTCCACATATCGACCGCTATCCAGCATGCATCTACTGTATTTAGTTCATGGAAAAAATGGAGTAATGCTTTAAGCAAGATGACATGATGTAGACAAGATAAACTCTTGTATGAATAAACCGCATCTTGTTACCCTTAATAGCAACGATACATGCATGGCATGTCTCTTTCTATCACTAAGATTGAGCTTCGCAAGATCGAACCCATCACAAAGCACCTTTTCCCATGGCAAGATAAATCAATCTAGTTGGCCAAACCAAACCAATAAATCGGGGAAGAAATACGAGGCTATAATAATCACGCATCAAAGTGTTTATAGAAAAACCCAAATAATATTCATGGATAGATCTGATTTAAACTCACAATTCATCGGATCCCAACAAACACACCACAAAAAGTCATTACATCCAATAGATCTCCAAGAACATAGAGGAGAACATTGTATTGTAGATCAAAAAGAGAGAAGAAGCCATCTAGCTACTAACTATGGACCCATAGGTCCGTGGTAAACTAATCACGCATCATCGAAGGGGCAGCAAGGATGAGGAATAACCCCTCTGTGATTTATTTCCCCTCTAGTAGAGTGCCAGAAAATGCATCTAGATTTGTAAGTGCATCTAGTGCCCCTTAGTGATTTTGGTGTATTGAAGACTTATAGGTTAAGTAACTGATGCGTTTGTGAGTGTACACAGGTCTATAAGTCTATGAGGAGTTTGATATTTACAGAGAAAGTCGACCCTAAAATGAAGTTCTTCGATCAAGACTTTGATATTCTCAAGACTTTTCAAGACTTTGAAAGTGAAGAAATTGGTGTGACCATGAAGACTTGATATTCATTCGAGGAATATGAAGCATGAAGACTTTTGTTTTCGTAGTTTCATTTTCTCTTTCTTGAGTCATAGGAAACACCGATCTTTGTTAAAGGGGTCGAGGAAATACTAAGGAAAAATTTCCATGTGATGCTCAACTCAAAATCCTACACCTACCAATACCTTCAAGTGAAGCCATTGAAATCTCATACAGATTCAGTCAAATTCTTGAGGATGAGACGCAGTTCTTCCAGTCATCGATGACTTTGCTCGGCGAGAGTTAGGAATTCGCCAAAGGCGAATTACCTACACGATGAGGAACATGATAGCCCCGAGGACTTTGAAAGTCAAATTTCCGACCGTTCTTTGTCTTTGCTTGGCATGACCAAAATATCTTATCCACCTAACGGTCATATCATTGAAGGGCATTTATGTCTTATCATGTCGGGCTGCTCCCTAGGCTATAAATAGCCGCCCCTACAACCACTAGTGGGTTGGCTGCTCCGAGAGAACTTGACACTTGTCATTTGAGAGCAACCCATCCTCCGAGGACTTTGAGCGAAAATCATCAAGTGAGGAAAATCCAAAACCAAACCCCATTAAAACCCCAAGTGATTGAGCATCATCAAGAAATTGATCTGCGTGGATCCGACGCTTGTTACCTTTGAAGACTGTGCTTCTTCCAGACGGTTAGGCGCCAAGGTCTAGAGCATCCAAGAGGAATTGTGGATCGCCGAGTGACCAAGTCTGTGAAGGTTTGGAAGTCACCAAGACTTACCACAGTGATTGGACGAGGCTGCGTGGTCTTAGTTCAAGGAGAATACGGTGAGGATGGGTGTCCTGAGTTGCGCTCGAGATCGGGTGTCCGGACTGTGTGTCCTCGAGTTTAAATACTCGGCCGCTCCAACAGACGCATAACCGAGACACAGCAGTTGAACTGGTCTACCAAATCATTGTCTTCACCAACCGGTGGTTCTATTTCCTCAACTCATTCATTTCCTCATTCATGTTGCATGTTGTTCATATCTCGTGCTCGAAGACTTTGATCAAGACTTTCACAAATTCCTCGGTTCAATTTCTTCATCTGCTTTGTCTTCATCTTGTTATCATGTGTTTACGCTTCCTGTACTCTGTTTTAGTCTTCATTTCATCATGCTGACTATATGTGTAATCTGTTATGTTTACCTCTGAGTACTTATTCCGCTGCAAATAGTTCTTCGCTAAGGAATTTCCTCACCGGAAAATTCCTCAGTGAAGAATTTCATAAAAATCGCCTATTCACCCCCCTCTAGTCGATATAACGCACTTTCAATTGGTATCAGAGCAAGGTACTCCCTTGTTCTGTGTGATTTTGGTTTAACCACCTGGAGTTCTAGTTATGTCGACCGCAGTATGATCAAGGTCTCGGTGGGTGTCCTACCTTTGATGGAACGGACTATCCCTCTATCGAAGAACAAGATGCGGATGCATCTTGAGGCAATTGCTAATGATCTCGGTATGTTGTGGAAAATGGTGTCCCCATCCTTTCAAACACCGACCGCCATCGACGTGAAGAGATTCAAACAACTCGACTCTCAAGCGAAGAATATCATCTATGGCCATCTGAGCAAAGGACAGTATGGAAGAGTGAGTGCTTTGGAAACTGCCAAGCTTATCTGGGATAGGCTGTCCAAAGTAAATGAAGGAGTCTCAACTCAGTGTGATTCTCGAGTTGATGTTCTTCGGAATCTCTTCAACCGCTTCAAAAGACTCGACAACGAAAATGTTCAACAAACCTTCGATCGCCTCACTAACATCTCAAATGAGCTTCAAGCCCTCGGTGCCACTGACATCACTGACCATGAAGTGGTGAAGAAACTGCTAAGATCGCTTGATTCCTCATTTGATACTCTGGGACTGATGATACAAGAGCGTGCTGACTACAAGTCACTTGATCCTGCTGATATCCTCGAAAGGCTTAACACTCACGAAGTTCCGACTTTGTCAAAAGAGAGATCTCTATGGCTCAAACTATGGCAAACCACGTGCCCTGAAGGCTAAGGTTGTGTCTGACTCTGAATGTGAGGACTCTGGTAGTAGCCTTGGTGATCCTGAAGAACTGAGCCAGGATCTAGCTCTCCTTGTGAAGAAATTCCAGAAATTCACAAGACGTGGTCGCCTTGGAAAACCCTCAAGAGGAAGTGATTCTTCATCCAGTGACTACAAGAGAAGACTTTGCCACAAATGCAAGAAGCCTGGTCACTATATTCAAGATTGTCCTCAATGGGAAAAGGAAATAAAGAAAAACAAATACAAGGACTACAGTTCTGATGAAATGAAGAAGAAGAAGAAATCATCAAAATCTTCGTCTTCAAAACCATCAAAGTCTTCACCTCACAAGAAGGGCAGCTCCAAGAAAGCTCGGGCATTCATTGGCAAGGAAATGGACTCTGAAGCTGAATCTGAGGAAAATGATGAAGAGGAGGAGTCTCAAGAATCTGAGTCAGTGTGGCGAGTCCGGCGCTACTCTTGCCTTCGTCGACAAGTCCATCTTCAACATCAAGAAACTGATTCCACCAACAAGCCTCGATGAAGATAATGATGGCTACGCCCCACCTATTGCTTCATGGCAAAAGCAGCTAAGGTACTCAAATACAACTCCTCGATTCTAGTGAAAATGAATCGATGAGGATCTTAAGCCTAGCTACTCTAAACTTGCTAAAATTGCCGTGAAACAACAACGGGCTCTTGAAAAGGTTCAAAACATGCTAGATAAAAGTGATGATATGTTGGGTGAAGAAATGGATCGCACTAAAGCCCTCGATCGAAAATCTTGAGACTTCAGTCTAAGTATGATAACCTTCAAGGTCATCATAACTCTCTCTTGTCGATCATGATAAACTTTCTTATGAATTTCTTCAAGAAAAGCAAGACAATGAGAAGCTTTCTCTTGAAGCTATTCAAAGAAAGGCAGATCTTGAAAAGCTAAGAGTATGTTATGAAGATCTTCGTAAGGAGCGCGATTCATTACTAGCTCAACAAATCAGCACTTCTCGTGAAGAATTTGTTCCTCCATGCTTAAAGTGCATTGAGCGTGAATCGCTAATTCTTTACACGAATGTTCAAATGCTTCAAATGTTACAAATTCTTCATCTGCCTCTGTTATCACTAATTACTCATCCGAGGACTTTGCTAGTATCAATCGACAATGCAGGTTGAAGGAATTGTACATGACAGCATGTACAAAAGCCTCAAAGGGCATCGACACTTTGTGATGTGCTCAAAAGCAGATCCTCAACGAAACCCTAGGAAAGAGGGTATTGCCTTTGAGAGGAAACTGAATGCCGATGGAACATATTGGAAACCCGAGCAAGTATCCCAAAACCTCATGGGTTGTGCAAAGGGACCTCTGCTGATCCATCTAACTTATCCGGCTTTACATGTGAATCTCCTCATTCTTCCGATGAGTCATTTGACTCTAGCTATAAACTGTTCAAAAATCGAATGGTGAAGTATTTGCTAGATATGTTGGCACTAATCTGCAGAACGGTTCCCCTATGAAGAAAATCTGGGTTCCCAAAAGCTGTGTTGAAAGTCTTGGTGAATGTCCTCATGACACCACCGTGAAGAACAGAACCCCAGATCAAATTCTTCATATGGACCAAACTCTTCATATGGATCCAAATCCTCATATGGACCAAATTCTTCACGAGGATCAAATTCCTCAAGCGGATCAAAGTCCTCATATGATTATTATCATGCTAACAAATCTGTCTCATGAGGTAAAGCTAAGGGCTATGAATATGTGCATTATTCTTCAAACCATTATGTTCATAAGTCCTCAAGAATTACTCGCTTATTCATATGCTTACCCTAACCCTCCTATGCTAAGCTTAAATGGTTTGGCATCTTTGCCACCTTTCTCACATGGTGCTCGCAGGATGATGAACTCTTTGCCACCCTCCGGATGTGGGTGGTGAAGAAAAGAACTAATCCTTCTGCGAGGTCAGGTCTCGGGCGTGCTCGAACGTCTCAAGAATTTGCCGGGACGACAAAAATGCTCGAAAGGACGCAGCGAATCATGATGAAATGAACTTTCATTTCACACGTCCTCATCTTGCTATATCTGCTTATCGCTTGATGAAATTCATCGATGAACTTGATATCATATTCTTCATCGATGAAGCATATGAGATTGTAAGTTACACTAATTCATCTGCAGGATGATCAACCCAAAACCACCGAATGGGTCCTCGATAGTGGATGTACAAATCACATGATTGGTGACAAGAATCTATTGATGGATGCTCCTTTATCACCGTCACCTCTGAAGCATATCATATTTGCCGACAAAGGCAAAAGTCGTATTGGGTCTTGGTAAGGTTGCTATCTCTAAGGATAAGCACATGGACAAAGTCATGCTTGTTGAATCCTTAGGATACAATCTCATGTCGATCTCAATGCTTGTGTGATCTTGATATGGTTGTTGTCTTTGGCAAATATCGCTGTGTTGTGATTATGGAAGTCGACAATTCCAAAGTCTTGAAGGCTTTAGGAGAGGAGATCTCAGTATATTGTTGATTTTCTCTGGGACCACAACCAGCCATGTCTTTACTTGCAAAGGCCTCAGAAGGCTGGCTATGGCATCGACGACTTGGTCATGCAGGCATGAGGAATTTGAACACGCTTGCGAAGAAGAAGCATGTCATTGGCATTGAGAATGTCAAATTCCTCAAGGATCACTTATGCGGAGCATGTGAAGCCGGAAAAATGACCAAGGCCAAGCATCCAGCGAAGACTATCATGACCACTACCCGTCCATTCGAATTGCTTCACATGGACCTCTTCGGACCTAATCATTATTCAGCAGTCACTAATGATGCATCTCTATATGGTTTTGTCATTGTTGATGATTATTCTCGATATACATGGGTACACATTGTTACTTACAAACATGAAGTGCGGAAGTCTTCAAGCGATTTTCCTCGAGGGCTTCAACCAACCGATGTTAAGATCAAGCATATCGAAGTGACAATGGAACTGAGTTCAAGAATTCTGGTCTTGATGCCTATCTTGATGAACTTGGTATTACTCATGAATTATCTGCTCCTTATACTCCTCAGCAAAATGGCGTCGTGGAGCGCAAGAACAGAACTCTTGTTGAGATGGCTCGCACAATGCTTGATGAATACAAAGCGCCTCGGCGTTTTTGGATTGATGCAATTGATCGCCTGCCACATCATCAACAGAGTATATCTTCACAAATTCTTCAAGAAGGCGCATATGAACTCCTCGCGACAAGAAACCCAATGTGAGTTATTTCAAAGTCTTGATTGCTAAATGTTGGATTAGAGATCCTCACCACAACTCTAAATTTGCACGAAAGCACATGAAGGTTTTATGCTTGGTTACGGAAAGGACTCGCACACCTACTGAGTCTTCAACATTGTTCTTCAAAAGATTGTTGACATTGTAGATGTGCGGTTCGATGAAACTAATGGCTCGCAAAGAGAGCACCAACCTTCGTGTTAGATGAACCAGCACCGAGGATGCTATCAAGCACAAGGCAACCGAGGATGTCATTCATCTTGAAGAATCGGTGAAGAATTCATTCCTGTTCGTGAAGAACGTCGGTGATGCACCTGAAGAACATGATGAGGAAATTGGTGCTGAAGGAAATGCTGATCAAAATCCTCAGCGACAACCAACTTATCCACGCGTTGCAAAAGAAGTACAAGTGGAGAAGATCATCGATGACATCCGCGCACCAGGTCCTCTCACCCGCTCAAAAGCCTCACACTTATCTAACTTTTGTGGGCACTATGCTTTTGTCTCTATCTCAGAGCCCACTAAGGTAGATGAAGCATTTCTGGAGCCGGAGTGGATTCAGGCTATGCAAGAAGAATTACATCAGTTCGAGGTGAACAATGTCCGGGAATTGGTCAATCGCCCAGATCCTCGCAAGCATAATATCATCGGCACAAAGTGGATCTACCGCAACAAGCAAGATGAAAATGGCCTTGTTGTGAGGAATAAG
Source organism: Aegilops speltoides (assembly GCA_021437245.1). Taxonomy (NCBI): domain Eukaryota; kingdom Viridiplantae; phylum Streptophyta; class Magnoliopsida; order Poales; family Poaceae; genus Aegilops; species Aegilops speltoides. The sequence continues at coordinate 180,321,056 of CM038144.1, read as the reverse complement.
GCACGACTAGTAGCTCAAGGCTACACACGGTTGAAGGAATTGATTTCGATGAAACTTTTGCACTGTTGCTAGACTTGAAGCTATTCGCATTTTACTTGCCTATGCTAACCATCATGATATCATCTTATATCAAATGGATGTGAAAAGTGCATTCCTCAATGGTAAGCTTGAGGAAGAAGTATATGTTGCTCAACCCCGTGTTTTGAAGATCCCAAGAATCGACAAAGTCTTGAGACTAAATAAGGCTCTCTATGGCCTCAAGCAAGCCCCTCGGGCGTGGTATGATACACTGAAGGAATTCTTCGTGAAGAATGGCTTCACACCCGGTTCACTCGATCCTACTCTATTTACTAAATCATATGATGGTGAACTGTTTGTGTGCCAAATATATGTTGATGATATTATTCTTTGGCTGTACTAACCAATGATATAGTGATGAATTTTCCTATATGATGAGTGAAGAATATCAAATGTCTATGATGGGAGAGTTGAAATTCTTCTTAGGTCTTCAAATTCGTCAGCAGAGCAATGGCATATTCATATCTCAGGAGAAATGCCTCAAAGATGTACTGAGGAAATTCGGCATGCAAGATTGCAAAGGCGTCAAAAGTCCTATGCCCACAAATGGTCATCTATGCACTGATGAAAATGGTACTGACTTCGATCACAAGGTATACGCTCCATGATTGGTTCTTTATTGTACCTATGTGCATCTAGGCGGATATAATGCTTAGTGTTTGCATGTGTGCCCGATTTCAAGCTGCAGAAGGAATCACACCATAAGGTGTGAAGCATATTCTTCGATATCTAGCTCACACACCAACACTAGGATTATGGTACCCCAAGGGCTCTGCTTTTGATCTCATTGGATATTCGACTCGACTATCTTTGGTGATCGTGTGGACCGCAAGTCAACATCGGCACTTGTCATTTCCTCGGACGATCTTTGGTGCGTTGGTCCTCAAGAAAGCAGAGCGTGTATCATTGTCTACTCCTGAAGCTAAATATATTGCTGCTGGATCATGCTGTGCTCAACTGCTTTGGATGAAGCAAACCCTCAAGGACTATGGCGTCAATGTGAAGAATGTGCCTCTCCTCTGCGACAACGAGAGTGCCATCAAGATTGCACACAACCCAGTTCAGCACTCAAAGACTAAGCACATCCAGATTCGTCATCATTTTCTTCGTGATCATGTGTTGAAGGCGATATCTCCATCGAGCATGTGAAGATCAAGAACAGGTGGCTGATATCTTCACCAAGCCCTTGGATGAGAAGAGATTTAGCAAGTTGCGGTGTGAGCTAAATATCTTAGAATTTTGAATGTTCTTGAAAAGGACACACATCCTAACCCTTATGCATAATTGATGACTTAGATGTGCAACACATGAAGAAGCGTTGTTCCTCAATCAATGAAGAATAACACTCTAAGTGTGAAGAAATCAATGAAGAATTTGATTCTCGAGAACCCTCGACAATTGTACGCGTGTCTGAAATCATCATTCTTATACGGTGGGCTACGCCACCACAAAAGTTGAAAATCTTCAATTTGAGTTTTTCCTCGTTTTTGAAATTCCTCATTTTTCAAATTCTTCAACTTTGCAAAATCTTCAGTATTTCCGTCGTCTTTCTTCATTGGCTATATACATATATATGAGTTTATGTCCTCTACAGCAATCACTTATTGCTAATTCTTCAAGTTGCGATTTCTGCTAAGTGAATGTGATCGGACCCTTCCCCTCTATGCTACACTCAATCCAATCTATTCACAAATTCTTCACGTGCGTTCTGATTGAAACTCGTTCAAAGTCTTCACTGGTCCTTGACAATTTGAAGAAATTGCGAACGACACTCTTAAACAAATCCTATCCAAAATTTTCGGTTTTACCGCTCAAACCGTTCCGCATCCCACGATGTATTAGTTTAATCACCCACGATCTTACGATCTTATCTCGCACGATGCGTGGGTGACACACGTCGCGTGAAGGAGAAAGGGCAGGGGCATGTTAGTCCAAAATCTTGAGCGAACAGTTTTTCACCGTGGCTATAAATACCCCTTTACCCTCCTCACTTCATTTACTCCGCTCGATCGCTGTCTCTCGCCGAGCTCTCCTCAAACCCTAAGCGCTGCCGCTACTCCATCGCCGCCCGGTGAGGAAAAGCTTCACCGCCTTGACCTCATCGCCGTCGTACTCGCGCCCGATCATGAAATCTTCACTCCGCCGCCGTAGTAGTCGTCTTCCTCCACCAAGTTAGGCGTGGAAGATCTAACGTGACGAACTTCTCTACAGTTCATCTCTATTAAATCGTGTTCTTGATTCGGGTAATTAAAGTCACTTTTATTACTCGCGTTGATTCTCAAATCTTTACGAAAATCTTCAAAGGTGTTTTTACTCTTCAAAATCTTCACATATGAACACCTCACACACTATATGTTCTTGATTTATCTCCTAAGCATTCATTTCTTCAAGATTCCTCAATTGTGCAGATTTTCGATCTGTACAACTCGAACCTAAGGCAAACGCTTAGTGAAATTTCTCAAGGCTCAAACTGGTCAAATTCCTCAAAACTTGCTTCTTTTGAAAAATCTTACGAGAACGATATGACCTCTCCAAATTCCTCGCACCTACACTCTGTTCACGGTACTCATGTCCGCCTTGAATCACTAGGTTCTCATCAACTTAACTCATTTGCAGCATTCCTCGAAGAAAAACTGCATACTTCTTGAGTGCTCTATTGTTCAAATTCCTCACCAAGAAAATGGCAGAAGGCAAGAGACCGCAGAAGGGAGGAAAGAAACCGAAGTCATGATGCTTTTGAAATTCCGAGGAAATATACAAAGACTATCGCACTTTTGATGAATCCAAATTTGGCAAGGAGACTAAGAACCAGCGCAAAGTGCGATCTGAGAGAATAGAAAGGAGATGGGCACGAGAATGGCGAGAATACCGCTATGTCACTCCTAAGTACATGAGGAAATTCGCTCTGAATCCTCCATGCCCAAGAGCTCCTCCGCTTTTGGCCAAGTTCTTGATCCCACCAGCAAACATGGTGAAGACTTTCTTGAAGAATGGTCCAGCGTCAAGCCAAATTGGCAAGACAGGCCAAGGAGGCGGTGAGGAAATTCAATGAGGATCTGCTGCTGCTGTTGCTTGAGCCCTCGGTCAAACCGAGGAAATCAATGCCAAAGAAGCACTGCACGCAAGCCAAGTGTTTCACCGTCGGCGCCCTCACGGCCCAGTTCCTCGGCCAGCGCCCTCACGGCACATTCCTCGATGCTGCTGCTCATTCAAAATCCTCAAGAGCTCCTCAAAGTCCTCAACACTGTGCATCTTGCCACTTGTCAAAGGACTCAAGGATTCTCTATTGCTTCGGTGTTTCAACAAGTTCCTCATTTGCACCTATGTCCTCAACAGTCCCTCTGCTGAAGACAAAAGCAAGCGCTGGGACGCGGTCCTTGGCCAAGTCCAAGAAGAAACAGTTGCATTGAGCGTTCCCTCTGATGATGAAGCCTCTGATGAAGAACTTGAAGAAATCATCAGAGACAGACTGACCAAGGCCGCTAGAGCCAAAGGAACAAGTGTACCTCTGCTTTTGGATCCGAAGAAGATCCTAGACTTCATTGACCTGTGGCATCAGGATCCACACACTCCTCTTCCGGATCTGCCACTGACTCCTGGTCAAAGTCACATGCTGAACCATTTCATCTCTGAAGAGAAATGGAAATTTGAAAAGGCTCGTGAATTGAAGAGAGCAAAAGCAAGAAAAGAGAAGCTTCTGAAGAAAAACATCATCAACTTGTCTCCTGAAGAACTTCTTAAAGCTCAATCCGAAATCCAAGCACTCAACAAGGATTTTGATGCTTACAATGCTGACTGGCAAGGAGCCAAGGTGAGATTCGTCACTCTGACGAATAGAATGTCAACTGTTGCAGCTTCATCGCAACAAGAAAATCCTCAGGCTGAAGAATCTGCTCAGCCTGTTGAAGAACATGCCAGCACTGCTGATGACTTTCAGCGTGCTGATGAGAACACAAGTTCCAGGGCTGATGACTCCATTCCATTGCTGAAGAAATTCCTGTGGCATCCACTAGTGGTGCGCTGAGAATCTGAAGGAAACAGGCAATCTGCACGGTTGCCAGCTCAAGAAACTGTACAACAATCCTCAGCTCCTCATGCACCAACACCAACTCCAATTCTTCCTTCTGCCTATGAAGTGAAGAAGACAAAGGCTGCAGAGCGAGCTGCAGTGAAGAAAAGGAAGGCATCAGATGCGTCAAATTCTTCATCTGCGAAGAAATTGAAGCCAATGACCAGCTCTATTGAAAATCCTATTGATGCCATTCCCATTTCCTCCATGTCATCTAAGGAAATTGTTCCTTTTGGAGAAGAATACACGATCCCAAGCGGATCAGATGAAGAAAATCAATCTGTTGCTACTTCAGAACAGCTTGATGAAGATATTGAAGTGGAAGCTTTCCCTTCAACTCCTGTTGCTTCCTCACCCATGCCTCAGTTCACAGCTGAAGAGGCAGGCGCTGAGGAAATTGAAAAAGAAGATGAAGATGTGGATATTGGGTGCACTACACCAGTAATGAGCGATGACTTTTGGGAAAGTCAGCACCCCAATACTCCCTCTTCACTCCGCTTCAACAAGTTCCTCGACCACCGACTACTACTGCTCAAATGGGCTCAAGAAACTCATCCCACATCATCATCAACGAAGAGATTCCAGCCACTAGTATTGAAGAACCAGCTGCCGATCCTCAAAGCGCACAAAGAGAGGAACCAGAAATTCCTCACTGAAGAACACAAATCGCGATTCCTGAGGTTGTGCTTCAAATAACAGATATTCCTCTGCCTAAGCCAAAGAATCCATTTTCAAGCAAGCAAAAGTTCAAGGCTGAAGATTTCTTTTCTAAGCATGTGTTCTTCACTGCCTACAATCCGTATGACTCTGCTCGAATGAGGAAAAGACGCTTCTGGACTCCAACACAAGCAAACTTCTATTCCTCAGTACTATTCGACAAGGACAAGATCTTCGACCATGAGCATATTCCTCATGTGGATATGGAATCCTTTGCCGTGCTTGAGCCAAGACTCCGTGTTCTTCACGATGCGAGGGCTGCTGAATTTCTGCACCGATATATGTGGTGGAATGAAGAACTCATTCTTGATTCTATGCCACCCTACACATCACCGGAGATTTGAAGACATCAACTCATGGGTTCGGATTGATGGTGAAAATACTCACTACAAGGCACTAGCAACTGAATTGCTTCGTGTCCTTCCTCTTGATCCTCCCCATGAATCTGCTCGTTGCCTCTACAATGAGCGTGAATCGTCTGATCACTTCGTGCAAGTACTGATGAAGCCACTGAAGCCAGGCCAAGCCCCTCGAACCAAATTCCTCGTCAAGGATTTGCTATAAGAGCCTCGGACTGTGTACAGAATCTTGACGAAGACTATGAGTCCAATCAAAGGCCACGACTCAAAGGATGAAGATGTCGTTGGCATCATGAAGAACATGCTTTTCAATATCATTCATGGAGTTCCAGTCAACTTCCATGATTTCTTCATGAGGACTCTGGCCAATATTGCAATGTCACCTTTTGAGCTGAAGCCATATGCACCTTGGATCATGAGATTCATAAGGGCAAGATCTTCATTGAACTACAAAGCTGACACTCTGAATCATGGCAGCTTCCTGCCACCCATTGAAATCCTCAAGCGACCAATTTCATCATCTGATGACAAGGGCAAGGCAGCAGCTGTAATTGATGAAGGCACTCGTCCATTGGATGGTCAGTTTCGCAAAGCTGCATCTTATTCCACCAATGACGACTCTGCTACACATGATACTGCCGCAAATACCTCAACCAAGAAACAGCCTCAAGCCACAAAGCACCTGTGGTGATGGTCGATCGTGAGTTACTCCTCAGTCTTCATCAGAAGGTTGATCGCAATTAGAAATGGGTCAAGCGCCAATTTGCTGCAATTCTTCACAATATGACCTCAACGCATAATGCTGTGAAGAAAAAACCAGTACTACCTTCATGAAACCCTCAACCGCACCTGGGCTGTTCTAAATCATGTCTACTCCGCGGAAGAATTGAAGACTATGGGTCTTCGTGAAGCTTATGACTGGGTCGCACCACCTCAGAAGAAATTCAAGAGAGTCAAAGTTCAGATTTGGTGGCCAGCTCTTATTCCTCATCGCTAAACCGATGAATTTGAAGATTTGGACGACATCTGCGGCGAGCCCTACTTCAACAACCAACCCGACAATCTTTGGCGCTCCTCCATCGACTTGAATATCTTGAGCGTTAGTCCTCGCCGATCCTTTTGGTCATTTGATGACAAAGGGGAGAAATCTGAGTTAGTCTTCAAGCGGGTTTATACTATGGGCGTGTTTATTAAGTTACAACTCTCGTTCTTCCAAACTTTTATTGGATCGAGTTGTAATCTTAAACCGATGGTGCCTCGATACTTTTGATCGTGCATGGTGCTTGACTTTGCACTTTGTGCTCTAATACTTTTGATCGTGCTTCTGATGCTCTGATTTTGATACGCGTTATGCTCTGATGCTTTTGAAGCACTATGCTCTGAATGTGATATTTGAGCTCTGATACTTTTGGTGTGATATTCCGCATGCTCATTCCTAGTTAATACTATTGCATGCATCTTGAATCTCATCAGCACCATATTTCATCATGAATTTCAAATTCTTCATAGTATATTTATCAAATCGTGTATGAATTACAAGATATAGGGGAGATCTCCATGATTCAAATCTTCAAATGTGCATTGCCTCAAAAGCAAATTCCTCATTATGCACATATTAGGGGAGTTCTTCTATATCTTGCAATCAAATTCCTCAATATCAGTATTTACACTTCATATGTTTATCCCGTTGAAAACTTAACCCATGTTGTCATCAATCACCAAAAGGGGAGATTGTAAGTGCATCTAGTGCCCCTTAGTGATTTTGGTGTATTGAAGACTTATAGGTTAAATGGCGATGCGTTGTGAGTGTACACAGGTCTATAAGTCTATGAGGAGTTTGATATTTCTGAGAGAAAGTCGACCCTAAAATGAAGTTCTTCGATGAAGACTTTGATATTCGAAGACTTTCTCGAAGACTTTGAAAGTGAAGAAATTGGTGTGACCATGAAGACTTGATATTCATTCGAGGAATATGAAGCGTGAAGACTTTTGTTTTGTAGTTTCATTTTCTCTTTCTTGAGTCATAGGAAACACCGTACTGTTAAAGGTGGTCGAGGAAATACTAAGGAAAAATTTCCATGTGATGCTCAACTCAAAATCCTACACCTACCAATCCCTTCAAGTGAAGCCATTGGAAATCTCATACAGATTCGGTCAAATTCTTGATGGTGAGACGCAGTCTTCAGTCATCGATGACTTTCTTTCGATCGAGGAGTTAGGAATTCGCCAGTCTGAATTACCTACGATGAGAACATGATAGCCCCGAGGACTTTGAAAGTCAAATTTCCGACCGTTCTTTGTCTTTTTGGCGGACCAAAATATCTTATCCACCTAACGGTCATATCATTGAAGGGCATTTATGTCTTATCATGTCGGGCTGCTCCTAGGCTATAAATAGCCGCCCCTACAACCACTAGTGGGTTGGCTGCTCGAGAGAACTTGACACTTGTCATTCCTCCGAGGACTTTGGCGAAAATCATCAAGTGAGGAAAATCCAAAACCAAACCCCATTAAAACCCCAAGTGATTGAGCATCATGAAGAAATTGATCTGCGTGGATCCGACGCTTATTACCTTTGAAGACTGTGCTTCTTCCAGACGGTTAGGCGTCAAGGTCTAGAGCATCCAAGAGGAATTGTGGATCGCCGAGTGACCAAGTCTGTGAAGGTTTGGAAGTCACCAAGACTTACCACAAGTGATTGGGACGAGGCCTGCGTGGTCTTAGTTCAAGGAGAATACGGTGAGGACTGGGTGTCTGAGTTGCGGCTCGTAGAGGCGGGTGTGCAGGACTGTGTGTCCTCGAGTTTAAATACTCGGCCGCTCCAACAGACGTATAACCGAGACAGCAGATTGGAACTGGTCTACCAAATCATTGTCTTCACCAACCGGTGGTTCTATTTCCTCAACTCATTCATTTCCTCATTACATGTTGCATGTTGTTCATATCGTGCTTTCGAAGACTTTGACTGAAGACTTTCACAAATTCTTCAGTTCAATTTCTTCAGTCTGTTTGTCTTCATCTTGTTATCCTGTGTTTACGCTTCCTGTACTCTGTTTTAGTCTTCATTTCATCATGCTGACTATATGTGTAATCTGTTATGTTTACCTCTGAGTATTTATTCCGCTGCAAATAGTTCTTCGCTAAGGACTTTCCTCACCGGCAAATTCCTCAGTGAAGAATTTCATAAAAATTGCCTATTCACCCCCCCTCTAGTCGATATAACGCACTTTCAAGATTGGATCTCGTGGTTCTGGAATTTGCGGCGGCGGAAAGTGTATTTCGTGGACTCCCCTGAGGATTTGGGGATTTTAGAGTATTTATAGAGGCGGAGGTAGGTCCAAATGATGCTCGTGGGCCCCACTACGCACCAGAATGCGCCAGACGCCCCTAGTGCGCCCTCGTGCTTAGTGGCCCCTCTTTCATCTTCTGGTTCCCTCCTGAAACTTCCAGGGTCTCTTATTGCCAGAAAAAAATCTCCAAAAATTTTGTGGCATTTGGACTTCGTTTCGTACTGGTATTCTGCAAAGTCAAAAACAAGCAAAAAACAACAACTGACACTGGCACTAAGTTAATAGGTTAGTCCCAAAAAATGATGTAAAGTTGCCTGTGAATGTATATAAAACATCCAAGATTGATAAATAATTGCATGGAACAATAAAAAATTGTAGCTACGTTGGAGACGTATCAGGTGCCACGGCGGCCTGTCCGTCTATGTCCGAGATACCGACGCCAAGGCAGACAGGTGACGACGCAGGTGACAGCAGGGGAGGCATAGGCGGCGAACATAACCCATGATGTTTTGGCAAGCCAAGCCAGGCGAGCGACATCGTCCGGAGTGGGAACAACAAAAACAACCCACACACCACCAGGTCCAAGGAGAGAGCCATGCTGCCTAAGAACGTCATGGCAAACTCCAAGGACAATGTAGTGCCTTCCAAGACACCCACACCGGCGCACACACAATGGATGTCTCAGATCACGTGCGACGAGCAGTGCCACAACATCGGCGGCTCCGGGTGTCCCCACAGCAAAGCCCCTGTTCATCATTATCAGGATGTGCAGGGCCAGCGTGCTCGCTAGCATGCCGACAGAAGTGGGCTATGATTGCAAGATCTAGATGGTGCTCCTTCTAGCTTTGTCAAAAGTAAGAACACCTCCCATTCTTCGCACCGTTCCATGCCATCCACACCGAAAGAAGCTTTGGCACGAGCACAACTGCTTCTTGACTTCCTCCTGCTGCTGACAAGATGGAGGAGTAGAGAGCTGCTATTCGGAGCCACCTCAGCTTGGCCAGCAATGACAAGCCACAGTAAGTGGGGCCCTCACAGCAGCAACCCACTTGTGCCGATGCATGCTGTTGGTGACAGGACTGGAGGCGGTGCAGCCAGGGTGCACTCCCCTCCATGACAACAGCAACAATAGAGCCAGCGGACTCGCACCCATGATGATGTTTCCATGGAGTCATCTGATCCACGAGCTCACCACCACAAGTGCCAAGTTCTTCAAGAACGATGTAGAGAAGATGCTCGTACCACCATCGAGCATCACGGGGAAGCACATCGTCAGTTTGACAGGCGCGCCGGGCCTGCTATTGATGAGCCTTGCCAGGGTATCCTGGGTGCCTGCCTTACAAGGTAGGCTGCCCAGCCTTTACCCGTGAGCCATGGCAAGTCCAGTGGCCCAATTTCCAGACTTTCAAACCAGAAGTGCCATCAAGGATGACGAAAAGACTCACTCGTCAGTGTTCTTGAGCATCGACACCATCGCGGTGCAGGCTGCCGGGGGACGAGACGACAAGATCCTCGCCAACTACTTTTCATTGTTGCTCAAGCCCAACGTTAGATCATGGTTGATGAACTTGCCGGAGAATTCCATCTCCTCTTGGGCAGATCTATGCCACGAGTTCGTTGGCACCTTTACTGGAGGTCACAAATTCCCCAATCAAGACAGTGACTTGCATGTGATTCCATAGAAAGAGGGTGAATCTCTCCGCAAGTACATACAGAGATTCAGCCGCGTACAACACAATATTCTTGATATTCATCTTGCCGCTGTCATTAGCACATTTCACCAAAATGTGCATAACCGCAAGATGCGGGAAGAGCTGGTGATGAATAAGGTGAGGGACGTTGTCGAGCTTTATGCTCTGGCCGACAAGTGTGCACGTGCTTAAGAGGGGAGGAGACTTCCTGGGGAGGATGCTGGTGTAGAGGTCGACTCTGAAGATCATGACGCTACCACGACCCCAAAGAAGAAGGGCCACAAGCGCAATAGGAAGCACAAAGGCAAGGCGATGCTAGCTGTTGAAGGCTACGACAATGTCAACACCGCCAAGAAGGCCAAGACTGAGAGCCCCAACAAGGAGGTTGCCGGGTGCACCTTGTGTCAAGCCTTGGCGGCTGCTGACAAGACGGAGGTCTCCAGTAAGCAATATTGCAAGATCCAACATACCAAGGGCCATGACCTCCAAGACTGCCGACAAGTGGAGCAGCTTGCCAAGAAGCAGAAAGATGAGTATGAGAAGGGACACAAGGAGAAAGCCCAAGATGGTGCCGGGGGATCTGGCAAGAAGCATGGTGGCCCATGAGGTCACCGTGGCAAGGCCAAGCAACAGAAGGAGAAGCCTGCTAGGGGCCGCGACAAGAAAGAGGGAGATGATGATGAGGACGAAGAGGATGATGACGAGTCCTGTGAACACGAGTTCTAGAAAGCCATAGAAGCCATGTGCATTGACGGAGGTGCATCTTTGCACTCCTCTCACCGCTAACTCAAGCAGTGGATGCATGGGGTCAATGCAGCAGAGCCAATAGTTGACGCCCAAAAAGCAATGAAATGGTCCAACACGCCCATCATTTTTGGCGCTGAGGACCACCCTGATCGCACAACTGCGGTCGGGTGCTTTCCGTTGTTGGTTTCACCAACAATAGGCAACCTCATGGTGACAAAAATGTTGGTTGACAGTGGGGCTGGTCTGAACTTGATCTCACTAGATGTGATCAAGAGGCTACAAATTTCTGATGAACATCTGAAGAAAACAAACACATTTCAAGGGATCAATCTAGGAAGATGATGTAGGTTAGAACCCTAGGAGGGACCTTTTCATACTTGGAGGGAGAAAAAGGAGAGAAACAACAAGAACAACAAGAACACAAAGAGGCAATCACTCCAACAATTCCCGATTACACATCCACTAGAGTAACAACACAAGATCCACAAGTCACAAACACAATCAAAGGAAAGATACAATGGCAAAGTTCATCCCAAATCCAAAGGAAGTGGGGGCTTGAAGGTAGTCTTCTCCTTATGGAGGTCTTGAAATCCTCAAGGATTCTTCCCTAGGGGGTCTTGATCCTCCAAGAGGGAAGGTAAAGGAGAAAAGCTCACCAAGATCTCATCTAAAACTTTGCTAACCCTAAACATAGTCCTAGGTACGGAATATATAGCCTTGGGGTCGAAGGAGAAGAAGGGGAGCAGAAGATGCAATCTCAGCCGGCCATCCTGGGAGGCCCGTGCACACGGGGTAAGTCGGGCCCGTGCGCACGGGGGTCCCATGGGCACGGTACAGGCCCGTGCGCACGGGGTGCTCCAGCGTCAGTTTCTTGTGTAGCCCGTGGGCATGGGATCTCGGGGGCCCGTGCGCACGGGGTTGCTTGGAGCCTCCTGTGCTGCTGCTGTTCTCCTTGTTCTTGGTCCTCACGGCCTTGGGGTGGTCCTCCTTCTCCTTGGTGATGCTCCTGAGCTTCTTGGTGATGTTCCTCTTCATACCTAAGGAGGCATAGCATATTTTGCTGAGGTAGGAAACATGTTCCATCCGTGTCCAAATGCAAGTCTAGTAGGAAGGAGTTCACCTCAGTTTCCAAAGCACGTGCTCTTGCTCTTGTCATGGGTCCTCGTGGGGTTGTATGTGTTGGTGTAGAGTCCATGGGGATGATGGAAGGATGCTCCACATCATCTCCCCTCCCTTGGGAAGGATCCAACCTCGGATTAAAATCTTCATCACCATGGAAAGGCGAGAGGTCTTTGACGTTGAAGATGTCGCTCATGTTGTACTTGTCTCGTGGGAGTTCAATCTTGTAGGCGTTGTCGTTGTAGCATGCTAGCACCTTGAATGGTCCATCGGCTCGAGGGAGAAGTTTGGACTTGCGTTTGTTGGGGAAGCGGTCCTTGCAAAGGTGTAGCCACACGAGATCCCCTATGTTGAAGATCATGGGTTGCTTGTTGACGTTGAGCTTGGTTTCTAGTCGTTGTACTTGGCGCTCGATGATGTTCCTTGTATCTTCATGCATCTTCTTGATGTATCTTGCTCGTGCACTCGCATCCATGTTGGTGCGCTCTTGTAGAGGTAGAGGTAGAATGTCCAAAGGGGACAACGGGTTGAAGCTGTAGACGATCTCAAAGGGGGACTTGCCGGTAGTCGAATGTCTTGCACGGTTGTAGGTGTACTCGGCGATGGGTAGACACGCCTCCCACTCCTTGATGTTCTTCTTGATCAACACGCGAAGTAGAGAGGATAGTGTCCGGTTCGTCACCTCCGTTTGGCCGTCGGTTTGAGGATGGTATGCGGATCAGAATAAGAGCTTGATTCCGAGCTTGGCGCATAGGTCTTCCAAAAGTAACTCAAGAACTTGACGTCGCGGTCGGAGACGATTGTCTTTGTTACTCCATGGAGGCGCAAGATTTCCCTACAAAAGAGATTTTCAACGTGTGAAGCATCGTCTATCTTGTTGCAAGGAATGAAATGTGCCATCTTAAAAAATCGGTCCACAACAACAAACACGGAATCCTTTCCATTTTGAGTTCTGGGCAAACCAAGTACAAAGTCCATACTAATGTCTTCCCAAGGTTGATAAGGAATAGGAAGAGGCTTGTAAAGACCATGCGATTGAGCTTTAGACTTAGCTTTGCGACATGTAGAGCATCGGGTGGTGAAGTGTGAGACGTTGCGGAACATCTTGGGCCAAAAGTAGTTCTTCGAGAGCGTGGCGAGAGTCTTGTCGCATCCAAAGTGTCCCATGAGTCCACCTCCATGAGCCTCTTGCAAAAGGAGCAAACGAAGAGAAGACTCGGGAATGCATAGTTTGTAAGCTCTCAGAAGATAACCATCCTTGACGTAATATTGTTCCCAAGATGTATGCGTCAAACATTTAGCATAATGAGTTGCAAAAGATGGATCATTAGCATACAAGTCTTTTATGTGCTCAAAGCCAATAACATTCAACTCAAGTTTGGTGACAAGCGTGCATATGCGAGAAAGTGCATCGGCAACTACATTTTCCTTACCCTTAATGTACTTGATCACATAGGGAAAAGATTCAATAAATTCACTCCATTTGGCATGACGGTTGTTCAACTTAGTTTGACCTTTTAAGTATTTAAGTGTTTCATGATCAGTATGGATGACAAACTCATGAGGTGTAAGATAATGTTCTCAAACATGTAGCACACGCACTAAAGCATACAATTCTTTGTCATAGATTGTCGGAGTAATGGGCCATGGGTAGGCTGACCCAGGACCCAAGATCTTTCAAGACATCGGGGCAGGTCGCGCCCCTCAGCCAAGTCCCAGCTAGGCGATCTTCGAGAAGGCCGAGTCCCAGCGGGCGACCTTCGAGAAGGCCAAGTCCCAGCTGGCGACCTTCGAAGAAGCAGAGTCCTCAGATGGCGACTCTGAAACAAGCCGACTCCGGGCTTGCGACCTCTCAAGGGGCCGACTGTGAGAGTCGGCCCGCGACCTTCACGAAGACCGATGCGGGTACAGCCCCATCGTGGCTGTCCCCTCGGACCCACGGGAAAAAGGCATGGCTACTGATGAGCGCGTCACGGGAGATCTCCGGTGAGGCGCGGCACTGTCGCCATGCCTCCCTTGACCTCAGCCACAGTACGCAAGGCACTGTGCCCACGACGGCGGCTCGTACGGCCCGAAGATCGCTGGGCTCCCCGTCAGTGAGATAGAAGAAGACGGCCGGAGAGTCCGAAGACGGCCCTACGGGAGTCGGCTTCCCCAGAGTCGGCCGCCTCACGGCTAGGGCCCCACAAGCCATAAACCAGATTGGACGGGGAGTGGCGACAGTGATCACCTGACAGACGGCGGCACTGTTCCCACGACCCCATGACCGAGCCTGCGTCATCGAGCGCCGACAAGATGTTACGCTGTCATGAGGCCCGCCGATCAGCGGGCCCGAAGCCGGCGAGGAGGACGGCTGCAGAGAGATCGACGGCGGGGGGCCACGCCCATCGGATTACCATTGTACCCCGGGTAGGCCTATCTAAACCCCAGGGCACCCATGCAAAGGGTTCGACCTGGATAGGTTTAGACACATAGCAAGAGGGAAGAAGCTAGCCTTGCTCCTCCTGCCTCCACACAGCTCGAGGAGCACCATTGTACTATCACCCCATAGTGATCATGCGGAGACCCCGCAGAGCAGCAGTAGGGGTGTTATCTCCTCGGAGAGCCCCGAAGCTGGGTAAGATTCGCCGGCGTGCATGTCTTCGCCTCATCCCGTTTCCAGGCACCGGCGACGTTCTACTCGCCCCCACCATGATAAGCCACCCGTTGGCATATGTCGCATCCAACCCCCGACATAGATGGGATAGTTAAGTTGAGCACCGGAGAGTTTTTCACTAAAATAAGCAATTGCTCATTTTTCTTGCATCAAAACTCCGCCAATTCCGGTACCACTTGCATCACAATGAACCTCAAAAGTTTTGTCAAAATTGGGCAAAGCAAGAATCGGGGCATGAGTAAGCAAAGACTTGAGCTCATCAAAAGCGGTGGATTGCAAAGATCCCCAAACAAAAGGAGCATTCTTCTTACTCAAAGCATGCAAAGGAGCGGCAATAGTGCTAAAGTCTTTCACAAAGGGATGATAAAAACCCGCAAGACCAATGAAACTATGCACTTGTTGCAAATTGGTGGGTTGGGGCCAAGTTTTAATTGCTTCAATCTTAGTTTCATCAACATGGACACCCTTGGAACAGAGAACAAAACCCAAGAAAACCACTTTGTCAACACCAAATCTGCACTTTTTCATGTTGGCATAAAGACTTTCCTTGCGAAGTGTTTGCAAAACAACCCTAACATGATCAAGATGCTCTTTCATGGTTTTGCTAAACACAAGAATATCATCGAAGTAAATTACAACAAAGACTCCAATATAAGGGCGAAGTACATGATGCATGAGACGCACGAAAGTACCGGGAGCCTCCGATAAACCCATAGGCATGAATAACCATTCATATAAGCCAAATTTAGTATTGAAAGTGGTTTTCCATTCATCACCCACTTGTATGCGGATTTGATAATAGCCACTTTTAAGATCAATTTTTGAGAAAAAGTTGGCTCCACTAAGTTCATCAAGCATATCATCTAAGCAAGAAATGGGATGCCTATAGCGAACGGTGATAGCATTTATAGGTCTATAATCGGAACACAAGCGGAAACTTCCATCGGACTTAGGCACAAGTATAACGGGAACGGCACAAGGGCTTAAGCTTTCACGTACATGATTGTTGTCGATGAGTTGTTGTACTTGCCGTTGAATCTCCTTGGTTTCTTCGGGATTGACATGATATGGAGCTTTGTTTGGAAGTGACGCTCCGGGGATGAGGTCGATTTGATGCTCAATGCCTCGAAGAGGAGGTAGACCCGGAGGTAGCTCATCGGGGAAAACATTTTGAAATTCCTGCAAAAGAGATTGAAACACCAAAGGTAGCTCGTGAGCGGTGTTAGTTTTTGGTTCTCCATCTTTGCACACAAGGACAAAGTGCATCACACTCGATGGGTTCTCATACACTTCTCTCATCTCACTTTTTGTGGAAAAGAGTATGAGGTTTTTCTCTCTAGGCGAAGAGGCGCTCAAGTTTGGCTTGTGGCTCTCACTCACGTTTGGTTGGCTCACTTTCTCACTCTTCTCTCTATGGTGGGAGGCTTGCTTGTCGGCTATCACTTGACTAGGAGACATAGGTCATAGCACATACTCCTTCCCTTTCATCTTGAAGCTATAGTGATTGGTACGCCCATTGTGGATGACACCACGGTTGAATTGCCATGGTCGACCAAGAAGGAGGTGGCAAATGGTCATTGGGACCACATCACACTCCAAAGTGTCCTCATATGCACCAATTTTGAAGGAGACTTGGACCGTATGCTCAACTCGTATAGTGCCGGAGTCACTTAGCCATTGAACCTTGTAGGGGTGCGGGTGCTTCCTCTTGACCAATTGAAGCTTGGAGGATAGTTCTTCACTTGCCAAGTTGTGGCAACTACCTCCATCGATGATGACCTTGATTGACCTTCCATTTATGCCGGCCTTTGTGTGGAAGATGTGGCATCGTTGGTCTTCTTCTTGTTGATGTTGAAGAGTCAAGACCTTGGAGACAACGAGAGCGGGGCTCGAATCCTCATCACAAAAGACTCTATCATCTTCATCCTCGTTCACTCGCCGGTGCATGGCCACTTTCTCAAGAGCTTCCATTTCATCTTCACTCATTGAGTCGTAGGTGCCATCGTCATTGAGGATCATGGTGCGCTTGTTTGTGCATTCATAGGACTTGTGGCCTCGGCCGCCGCAAGTGAAACACTTGAAGGAGCTTGTCTTGACAGTCTCATCGGTTGGAGTAGATGAAGAAGCACGCGGCTTGAAGGTGCTTGTAGTAGGAGGAAGACGGCTTGAACTTGATGGACGTTTCTTGTAACTTGGCTTGTCGTCGTTGCTTGGAGAAGGCTTGGTTGATGTAGATGTTGGAAGAGTAGTTGAAGCTTGATTGTTGGAGAAGCCGTATGTCTTGCATGAGTACTTGGCGTACTTGAAGTCATCTTGCACTTGACGTTCTGCCTTGGTTGCTTGATGTACGAGCTCGATGAGGTTGGAGTAGGGTTGGAAGTCGGCGATCTTCTTGATGGGATGATTGAGTCCATTCAAGAACCTTGCCATTGTTTGCTCATCATCTTCCTTGACATAGGCTCGAATCATGGCTATCTCCATTTCCTTGTAGTATTCTTCAACACTCTTTGTTCCTTGCTTGAGGAGTTGTAGCTTCTTGAAGAGATCACGGTTGTAGTAGGTGGGCACAAATCGTGCTCGCATGACATCCTTCATTTGAGCCCAAGTGGTGATTGGAGGGTCACCTCTTGCTTCTTGGCGCTCAAGGACTTGTTCCCACCATATGAGCACATAGTCTTGGAACTCAAGTGATGCCATTGCGATCTTCTTCTCTTCCTCATAGTTGTGCAAACGAAAGACTTTGTCGACTTTCAATGCCCATGAGAGGTATTCTTCCGGATCATTGCTTCCATTGAACTTGGGCATTGTGAATTTGAGCTTTCCATAGCGTTGCTCTTCATTGTGTTGTTGGCGATGGTGATGATGATGCCCTTGACGTGGAGGGTAATCATCCTCATATTGCTCTTGACATGGAGGAATTCCATGATCAACTTGCTCTTGTTGAACTTGAGGTTGAGGTGGAGCTTGATGAGCTTGTGGAGGAGCTTGAGGAGCTTGACGTTGCACACGTGGTTGGTAGTTCCTCTCTTGGATTTCTTCTCAAAGGGCTTCCTCTTGATTGCGCCGTTCGCGATTGCGGTTGGCGATGGCTCGACTTGATTCTTGAAGGGCACGTTCCGCCTCAAGAGCTTGTGCTTCTCGTTGCTGCTGTTGAAGACATTGGGCCTCGGCTTCTTGTTCCTCTTGGTGTTGACGCGCTTGTTCTTCCTCTTGGCGCCGTAGTCATTGTCGTTCTTGAGCTTGAGCAAAAGAGACTTGGTTTGATTGAGGACGAGGAACTTGCTCATCGACTTGCTCGTGTGAATGCTTGACGTGTAGCGGGTTGCGAGATGCATGACGGTCTTGACGCGCGGCTCGTCGAAGAATGGTCGATGACGGTGTACTTGAGCCGGAGAAGGTGTCGTCGGAGTGTCGACTTGAGTGGCTCCGTCTTGAGTAGGAAGAAGTTGAAGGAGGCCGGTTGACCAACAAAGCTCGGATCTCGTCCATTCTTGCATTGTTCTCTTGCTTGTGCGCGTCGAGCTTGTTGTCAAAGTAGTCGTGTGTACGTTGCTCGGAGAGTCGCAAGTTGGTGGCGAGGTTGTCGATGCTGTCGTTCATTGCTTGTTGCTCTTGATGTAGCGCTCGTTGTGCACCAAAGATGTGGCTCTTGGTGACGAATGATGACATGTCGCCGTCTTGCTCGATGAAGAGTGGGTTGGTAGAGGAACTTGGCCTATCCATCATAAGAAAGTGGTGGTGAGTAGGAAAATGAGAGAACAAAACCAAAGTTACCTTTTCCAAAGATTGTGGATGTAACAAGTACGATCCCACGTGATGTTACAATAGGAGAATTGGTACTGGGAATTGTTTCTCACACCTACAAGTAAATGGTCTATGGAGGAGGTTGGTTAGGAAAGGCACAAATAATTCAAGCAAATGTTAGTCAAGGTGTTGATAAAGTTGAGAAGATTCACAAATGGCAAATAAGACAAATAGATCAACCTTCAAAGATAACACGAGGAACACACGCACAGAAGATAAATGGGATCCGCACAACGAAGGGGTGAGCTCGAAGATGTCAAACCACGGGAAAAGCTCTTGTCGTACGGATATTAGAGAGACGCTAGCTCGATTGCACTAATGGGCTAGATACGCTAGTGCAACAACCTAATAGAGAATCCACTCGTCTCACTATCCCAAGTATGCTTATGTATGTGGTGACCAAGATGATGCACGTATGCTAAGAGGCTCGATGTTATTTCTTATAAGCTCTTTGCTTCTCTTCTCTTTTGCTTAAAAGCTTTTACTCTCTTTTTTTTCAACTATGCCACGATGCTTGATATACGAGCCACACAACGAGGTAACAAGTAGTAAATGCACGGGATGGACGGAACACTAAATGGTGCACTAAGACGTGGACCGGCAATAGTCAACAAGCTAGTCTCGATGGGTAAGCTACGCAAAAGGGCTCGAAGCTATCAAGTTAATGGCAAGGGAGTACAAGGTGTCATCGAGGTTACCGTCCTTGCTTACGGTGGAAGATGATCTTGTCGAAGCCGATGTGTTGTTCGAGTTGATGATTGGTAGCGATGATGACCAACACGCGCCTAAGTAGCTGAAACACCTTAGGACACAAGAGAAATCGCAACCGAACACTCAAACAAACACGTGGAATGGTGCGGAAGAACACGAGAGGTGGTGGTGGAACGAAATGAGAAAAACAGAAAAATGGCCGAAACTCCCTGGATAGCCCGTGCGCACGGGGTAAGTGAGTCCCGTGTGCATGGGGTCCCGATGGCCCGTGTGCACGGGGTCCTCCGTGAGCGGATGAACTGATCTGACTTTGTGATGATTCCCAAGTTTTAGGCCAAATTCGAATGGTGGAAGGGTGGGGATGATGGTGGAGGGGTAGATCCTCTTGCCAAACACCAAATTCGTGGATCAAAACAACCAAATCTCACAAGATCAAACAAATTGCAAGAAATTTTTTTCGGGCTATTTTTGGTGGGGATTTTCGGATTAGGACGAAAAACAACAAAATCAAGCTCGAAAGGGGAAGGTAGGGACTCCAAGATGTGAATCAACGTGGCTCCTGATACCAAGATGATGTAGGGTAGAACCCTAGGAGGGACCTTCTCACACTTGGAGGGGGAAAGGGAGAGAAACAACAAGAACAACAAGAACAACAAGAACACAAAGAGGCAATCACTCCAACAATTCCCGATTACACATCCACTAGAGTAACAACACAAGATCCACAAGTCACAAACACAATCAAAGGAAAGGTACAATGGCAAAGTTCATCCCAAATCCAAAGGAAGTGGGGGCTTGAAGGTAGTCTTCTCCTTATGGAGGTCTTGAAATCCTCAAGGATTCTTCCCTAGGGGGTCTTGATCCTCCAAGAGGGAAGGTAAAGGAGCAAAGCTCACCAAGATCTCATCTAATACTTTGCTAACCCTAAACATGGTCCTAGGTACGGAATATATAGCCTTGGGGTCGAAAGAGAAGAAGGGGAGCCGAAGATGCAATCTCAGCCGGCAATCCTGGGAGGCCCGTGCACACAGGGAAATCGACCCCGTGCAAGACAATACAAGCCCGTCTTGCGCACGGGTGCTCAGCGTCGATTTCTGTGTAGCCCATGGGCACGGGTCTCGGGGCCCGTCTTGCGGGTTACTGGAGCCTCTGTCTTCTTCTTTGTTCTCCTTGTTCTTGATCCTCACGGCCTTGGGCTGGTCCTCCTTCTCCTTGGTGATGCTCCTGAGCTTCTTGGTGATGTTCCTCTTCATACCTAAGGAGGCATAGCATATTTTGGTGAGGTAGTAAACATGTTCAATTCGTGTCCAAATGCAAGTCTAGTAGGAAGGAGTTCGCCTCGGTTTCCAAAGCACATGCTCTTGCTCTTGTCATGGGTCCTCGTGGGGTTGGATGTGTTGGTGTAGAGTCCATGGGGATGATGGAAGGATGCTCCGCATCAGAAGAAGTCAACCAAAGGGCAAGATCATGCCACTGGTGACATTTGGCAGTGAGCTGAACTACATAATGGGAAGATCATCTTTGACATCGTCAAGATTCCATTGCCATATAATGGGGTCCTTGGCTACCCGGCAGTGGAAAAGTTCATGCCAGCATCACATTATTTCTACAACACACTGAAGATGCCATGGCCGATGAGCGTCATAACCATCAACTCCGACAAGAAGGACTGCTTATTTGCACTAACCAGCTCTACCAGGAAGTAGTTGCAGCATCTGCCACAAAGGCACTTGCTCTTGCTGACAGAGCTCCCAGGAGGTAGAAGAGGAAGAAGACCAGCAAGACATCTGACAAGGACTCCAACAAGTGCACCTCTCTAGAGTGTTGCGCTCCCCTTGAGGACATGCTGGAGAGCTCTGCTGGCAAGAGCAAGAAAACCAAAGCAGCTCCACCAGCAACGAAGAAGGTGTCCACCAAGGGGGATGGTACATGAGGAACTTGATGGGGAACTATCGGCATGGAGTCGGCGATCTATGGGGCAGTGCAGCCCCTTTGCTGGTTCGGTGAGGGGCGACGATCAATGCAAAGAGCAAACACAACGAGGGGCGCACGATTTTACCCAGGTTTGGGCTGCCCGGGGGCGTAAAACCCTACTCTTGCCTTTGGGTGTATTGTTGGTGTTTGAGCACAGGTACACGGAGCGGGGGTAATTGTACCTTTTCTTGAACTAGAGAGTAGCACATCACAGAAAGTAGTTCCCGTGATGCCTAAACTAATCGGAGAGGAAGCTAATGACGATGATCATGAAACTTTGGATCAATTTACTACTGAACTTTGTAGGTCGACCAGGATACGTTCCACACCATAGTGGTATGGTAATCCCGTCGTGGAAATCATGTTGGTAGACAACGACGATTCTACGAATTATGGAGAAGCAATGATGAGCCCGGATTTTGACAAATGTCTTGGGGCCATGAAATTCGAGATAGGATCCATGTATGAGAACAAAGTATGGACTTTGGTAGACTTCCCGGTGACCGGCAGGCCATTGAGAGTAAATGTATCTTTAAGAAGAAGACAGATGCCGATGGTAATGTCACTGTCCATAAAGCTCGACTTGTCGCAAAAAGTTTTTGACAAATTCAAGGAGTTGATAATGATGAGAATTTCTCACCCGTAGTGATGCTTAAGGCTGTTAGAATTATGTTAGCAATTGCCGCATACTATGATTATGAAATCTGGCAGATGGACGTCAAAACAACGTTCCTTAACAGTTTCCTTAGGGAAGAGTTGTATATGATGCAACCCAAAGGTTTTGTCGATCTGAAGGATGTTGGCAAAGTATGCAAGCTCTAGCAATCCATGTATGGACTGGTGCAAGCATCTCAGAGTTGGAATATACACTTTGATGAGGTGATCAAAGCTTTTGGTTTTATACAAACTTACGGAGGAGCTTGTATTTACAAGAAAGTGAGTGGGAGCTCTATAGCATTTCTAATACTATATGTGGATGGCATATTATTGATTGCAAATGATATAGAATTTCTAGAAAGCATAAAGCGTTATTTGAACAAGAGTTTTTCAATGAAAGACCTAGGTGAAGCTGCTTACATATTGCGCATTAAGATCTATAGAGATAGGACTTTCTCAAAGCACATACCTTGACAAGATTTTGAAGAAGTTCAAAATGGACCAGTCAAAGATGGGGTTCTTGCCTGTGTTGCAAGGTGTGAAGTTGAGTCAGACTGAAAGCCCGACCACAGCAGAAGAAAGAGAAAGGAGAAGGTCATCCCCTATGCCTCAGCCATAGGCTCTATAATGTATGCAATCCTATGTACCAGACCTGGTGTGTGCCTTGCCATAAGTTTGGCAAGGAGGTACCAAAGTAATATAAGAGTGGATCACTGGATAGTGGTCAAGATTATCACTTGATAGTGTTCAAGATTATCAGCTTTTTGATCCTCAACTCTACCGCAATTCTGAGGCCGGCAAGCAGTCCCTCATACTCAGTAGTATTGTTGGTAGCTTCATCACGGGGAAAATGCATTTGAACCATGTACTTGAGATGGTCTCTGGTGGGTGCGATAAGTAACACCCAGGTACCTGTCGGCGTTCTTGGAACCAGGGTACCCAGACTTTCCTGCCTGTGGCTCCCGGCATGGCTCCTTCGGCGGCCTGGTACGGCCCACCTCCAAGACCATCAAGACAATACCCTCGCGAGGGGCCAAGCCTCCCGAGGCGGACGACACCAAGACCTCCGGAGGGTG
Organism: Aegilops speltoides; assembly: GCA_021437245.1. Taxonomy (NCBI): domain Eukaryota; kingdom Viridiplantae; phylum Streptophyta; class Magnoliopsida; order Poales; family Poaceae; genus Aegilops; species Aegilops speltoides. The sequence continues at coordinate 180,298,108 of CM038144.1, read as the reverse complement.
TGGCCTCCCTAGGCTGCCTCCCGAGGAGCAGAGATTTCTATGCAGGTACCCAACCTTAGGAGGTTGCCATGATGCAAGCCATGACGACCAAGGCAGGCGAGCGCCAGCGAGCGTAGAGGAGACATTTTCCTTTTTGGTGCTAAGGAAGCAAGGACATGCGTGGGTTCCCGAGGAATCTGGAAAAGGTTTCCATTCCGGTAACGAGACCAAGGCCGCCAGCACGACAAGACGGATATCACCGCTGAGACCATCGCTGCATGATGACCAGAAGCTTTGCAGGCAAAGACCACCTTTGATGTAGGGTTGAACCCTAGATGCCTGATCTTTCACGATTGGAGCGGATCTCATGAAGAATACTAAGAACACGAGGGTAAACATGGGAGGAATCACTCAAACCAATAAGATTTGATTACACATGTGCTAGATCCTCGAAACACAAAGAGATACACGATCCACGATCAGCAAAGGATGATACAAGTAGCAAGTTCTTCTCCGTGAGGAGGCCTTGAGGGGGTCTTCCTGTGAAGGGTCTTGAATCCACTCGGGGAGATGAGGACATGACTACCATGGATACGACCAAAAATATTGCATATATGTGTATTTGTGAGGTGATTTCTAATGCAAACTATGCAATAATTTATTTATGTCATCCAGGACAAAAATACTTCACAAACTTTTATGTCATTTTCAATTGCAGGTGTATGGTACATTTGTACAGTCCACATATGAAGATAAGGGGAAAAGAGATATTTAAGTGCTGTTCAAAAAGTCCTCTCACGTCACTTTTGGTCCAAGAGAAGATAGAGTCCAAGTCTCTCACGTTCTGGATTCAGATTCGGACTGCACAGACACACCTGATTCAAAACGCCAAGAACTCTTCCATACGGACTCCAAATTGGGTGATTCTTTTTTAGTGGAAAGTAGATTTCGTGCTCTTTCCAACTCAATTGGAGTATCCTTAAAATACGTCCGGAGTGTTGAGTTATTGATGAAATAATCTGACGCTATAGCAGAATCCTACTCAAACTACAAGTCCAAAGGTGTTGCATCACCTCCACTTGGGCCCATGAGCCTTGTACGACCTAGGGTTAGTTTTAGGCTGCCTTGGGACATCCTCCGACCTCCTTGGCCGCCATCTCTTGCTCGTATATAAGTAGATCCATCTAGTAACTTTTTCCTTGGGATTTGTTTAGTTAAAAGTTAGCCATCGCAAATTCGTGTACTTCGTTTATGTCCAATGACCAGACCAAGATCGCTTACGGATCCCCACCTTTCAGTACTTCATATATATTCGCAATATTCATATTGCTTTATCATATTCTTGTTTGTTCTTCGATTGCTTGTTGGGAATAGACCTTCATGGTCAGGTTGATCGTGCTCCGGCGTGGTCAATAACCCCTCAGAGTTGGTTTAGCGATTGCTAAGGCGTTCGTCTCCACCAATTCGATAGTTATCATCTCACCAAAAGATTGGGACACCCGCCTCTATCAAGTGGTATCAGTTTTCAGGGTGCTCGATGAGAATTACCAGTTATCCCTTGATTAGATTTATTTTCTTACCTATTGTCCAAAAAAGCCCAAAAAACAGTTATATCTAGTCATCCTTTGTCCTAGCCAGTCTGTGCCTTTGCAATTTTCTTTTCATTGTTTGCATTATTGAATTATCGGTTGCATCGTCGTGTCGAGTTACTGGTCTTAGTGTCTAGTTCGTTTAGAGTTTCGAGTTCTATTCACAGTAGTCACGCCGCCGCTGCATTTTTATCCCTTCCGCTGTCCACCACCCATCCATCAATTTCCACCACGTGCTACCCACCGTTCATTGTCATAATCATAGTTGAGGTCATTCACATCTTCGCTTGATCTAATCTGCATCTTATCTAGTTTGTTTTGGAAAGAGAGAGAGAAAAAAAGACGGAAAAAAGAGTGAAAAAAAGTAAAAAAAAAAGTCAGAGAAAAAAAAGAGAAAGAAAAAGAAAAAAAAGTGTGAGGAAGAAAAGAGAAAAAAACAAAATTCGGATCTATCTAGACTCAATCTCGTAGTTGAATTTGGATTGGAATCTGTTTTGTGCACTGTTTAGTAAAACAGGCATAACTTTCTCATAAGAAGTCCGTTTTGGCTCCGCAAGTACTCAAATGGAAGCTAGCGACGAGCCACATCTAAGTAGTCGCTGAAGCTAGTTCCATATTTGGCACCTCAAAATCGACTTCTAAATAGGTCTTCTTGCCTTCCGAAGTTCGCGAACACAGCTTGTTCTAGTTTTTCAGGCCAGATTTAGAATTTTTTGACTCCTCATATCAACTCAGAATTGAGTGATTCTTTTTGCATTTGAATGCTTGAGTCAGTGCCATTCTTCAGGAAAAATATTAGAGAATTGACACAAACTTTTCAAGAGAAAAGTTGGAGAGAAAGTTGTTGACATATCCTACTTGGCAGTTCTTTCACATCATTATCTTCAATTGTGATTTTCACTTTTATCTTGCTGTCCGGAGCTACCTCATATCTTTTATTGATGCTAGTTGTGCTACGTCATAACCTCATTAGTGTTCTAGGCTCGCGTCTCTAGTCCGGTCTAGCCTAGGACCAACACAGTACCATTCGTTGAGCGTTTATTCAACATTGCATCTCTGAATTGATTATTGCTAATCTTTTGCTATCATATATAGCTTACTCAGCTCCACATATTTCTACATCGTGTATACTTACGTTCTCCTGGAAATCGTTTTACTCAATCTTCATAGTTATTTGACACCGTTGGTTGCCTGTCACCACCTGCTGCATGGTAAGAACTTGTAAGATATTGATTTGTTATATACTGTGAGCGTTTTACCAGCACATCCTAGTAGTTAATAGGAACATTATTCTCGGATTTTTTTTCTTGTTTTCTACTAACTATGGTAGGTTCCGGAGTTGTTAGTTCTTGGGCTTCATTGATTGTGGGAGATTTGCCACCACATAAGAAAGTACAACAACCATCACAAGAGGAGCAACAATATCGAATGCACATAATCAAGTTAATGTTTTCATGCCACCATTTATTGGTCGTTTTAGGCCTGATTTATATATTGAATGGGAGTACGAAATAAATGCTATATTTGCTTTCCATTATTTTGATGAGCGTGGAAAATTTCAAGCTGCGGTTAGTACTTTCAGTAGCTTTGCTTTAGTTTGGAGGAGTGAATATAGTCGGTTAAACCCTGATTTTATACCTACTACTTGGGATGATTTAAAACTTGTCTTGAGAGATAGATTCGTTGATGTTTATTATACTCATGGCATGATTAAAAAATTACAACAATTAAAACAAGGCACTGACACAGTCACTAAATATTATGATGATTTACAAACTGCATTGTTGCACTCATTTTTAGAAGAAAATGAAGAAGATTTTATGGATAGATTTTGGGGAGGATTAAACCGTGATATTCAAGAGATACTAATTCATGAAGAGTGTTATCCTATGGACCATTTGTTTCATCTTGCTTGCAATGCTGAACAGGAAATAAAACGACGTGTTGCCCACAAGGAGAACAAGCGTATGGTGCACATTCCAAGTGTTGATACAGACGTTTCTTCAACTACTAGGCGTGCTATGACAACCACATCCGTTGTTGCGCGAGCTACATCCTCTCCACTATGTGACACATCATCACGGAGAGTGCCTACATCATCTGAGTTGATCATAAGAGGTAGTAACAAAGGTACAGATTTTCCACTTTCACATGAGAATGATGCATGCCTAGTTAAGTTGAATACATCATGTGTTGAGTTATCTATTGATTTTGGCACACCACCTACTTTAGAGAATTGTGTTACTGTAATGAATGCGTCATGTGATCAAACAACTAAAATACCAACAATTTTGGGTGCACCCATTGAATTAAGTGTTGATGCAAAAGAACAAATGTTTAATCATTTTGATATGACATCTAATCTTGGTGATGATTCTGTCAACAATGACTTACTGCAAGTTTTCTTATTTAAGCATGTTGTAGCATGTAAATTTGATGCAAGTAAGGTTTATTCACCAATGTTAGGATGGTTTAATGAAGAATATTGTCAACCTTTTGAAATGAATAAGAGTTTCGCTTATATGTGCAAACTGAGTTACAATATTTTCATGCCTTCTACTTCTTGTGATAATATTCTGGCTTTAGATTTTATGAACTATGAAGGTTACTCATTTATACATGTGTCATATGTGCAAAAACTAAGGGAAGTAAAAAATGGATGACATATACATATACAACATATACACCTTGTCTCTTTTGTTAGACACATTTTAGATTAAGCAACGCCGATGACGGCTTTGTTTTCAAGAAGGGGAGGATGATGAGGACATGACTACCATGGATACGACCAAAAATATTGCATACATGTGTATTTCTGAGGTGATTTCTAATGTAAACTATGCAATAATTTATTTATGTCATCCTGGACAAAAATACTTCACAAACTTTTATGTCATTTCCAATTGCAGGTGTATGGTACATTTGTACAATCCACATATGAAGATGAGGGGAAAAGAGATTTTTAAGTACTGTTCAACAAGTCCTCTCACGTCACTTTTGGGCCAAGAGAAGATAGAGTCCAAGTCTCCCACGTTCTGGATTCAGATTCGGACTGCACAGACACACCTGATTCAAAACGCCAAGAACTCTTTCATACGGACTCCAAATTGGGTGATTATTTTTTTGTTGGAAAGTAGATTTCGTGCTCTTTCCAATCCGATTGGAATAACCTTAAAATACCTCTGGAGTGTTGAGTTATCGGTGAAACAATCTGACGCTGCAGCAAAATCCGAGTCAAACTACAAGTCCAAAGGTGTTGCATCACCTCAACTTGGGCCCATGAGCCTTGTACGACCTAGGGTTAGTTTTAGGCTGCCTTGGGACGTCCTCCGGCCTCCTTAGCCGCCATCTCTTGCTCCTATATAAGTAGATCCATCTAGTAACTTTTTCCTTGGGATTTTTTTAGTTAAAAGTTAGCCATTGCAACTTCGTGTACTTCGTTTGTGTCTAACGAACCAAGACCGCTTACGGATCCCCACCTTTATCAGTACTTCATATATATTCGCAATATTCAGATTGCTTTATCATATTCTTGCTTGTTCTCCGATTGCTTGCAGGAATAGACCTTCGTGGTTAGGTTGATCGTGCTCCGGCATGATCAATAACCTCTCGGAGTTGGTTTCACGATTGCTAAGGCGCAACGTCGTGCATGTTTGTAGTCGGATCGTCAAAGTCGTCTCCACCAAATCGATAGTTATCATCTCATCGAAAGATCGGGACACCCCCGCCTCTATTATGGGGGATCTTCTCCGAGAGGTCGTGAACTCCGATGGAGAAGATATCAAGTGGATGAGCAAATCTCTATCTCTCAAATGAGCTTATCCTTTGGTAACCCTAACTAGGAGGAGGAGGGGGTCTATATATAGTGCTAGTCAATGAAGGGGTAAGTGTTGGGGAACGTAGCAGAAATTCAAAATTTTCTATGCAACACCAAGATCTATCTATGGAGAGACTAGCAACGAGGGGAAGGAGAGTGCATCTACATACCCTTGTAGATCGTTAAGCGGAAGCGTTCAAGAGAACGGGGTTGAAGGAGTCGTACTCATCGTGATCCAAATCACCGGAGATCCTAGTGCCGAACGGACGGCACCTCCGCGTTCAACACACGTACAGCCCGGTGACGTCTCCCATGCCTTGATCCAGCAAGGTGAGAGGGAGAGGTTGGGGAAGACTCCGTCGATGGCAGCACGACGGCGTGGTGGTGATGGAGGCGTGGCAATCTGCAGGCTTCGCCAAGCACCGCGGGAGAGGAGGAGTACTTGGGAGAGGGAGGGCTGCGCCAGGAGGCGTGTAGCTCCCATGCGCCTCCCCACTATATAAAGGGGTGGAGGGGGCTGGTTTCTTGCCCTCCAAGTCCATTGGGGCGTTGGCAAAGGTGGGAGGAAAGAAATCCCATCATTTCCTTCCCCACCGATTGTTATCCCCCTTTTAGGGATCTTGATCTTATCCCTTGGGATATGATCTTATTCCTTCTAAGGGGGGATCTTGGTGCGCCTTGACCAGGGGTGTGGGGCCTTGCCCCCACTACCCACGTTCATGTTGGTCCCCCCATGCAGGTGGGCCCCACTCCAGAACCTTCTAGAACCTTCCCGGTACAATACCGAAAAATCCCGAACATTTTCCGATGGCCAAAATAGGACTTCCCATATATAAATCGTTACCTCTGGACCATTCCGGAACTCCTCGTGACGTCCGGGATCTCATCCGGGACTCCGAACAACATTCGGTAACCACATACAAACTTCCTTTATAACCCTAGCATCATCGAACCTTAAGTGTGTAGACCCTACGGGTTCGGGAACCATGCAGACATGACCGAGACGTTGTCATGTCAATAACCAACAGCGGGATCTGGATACCCATGTTGGCTCCACATGTTCCACGATGATCTCATCAGATGAACCACGATGTCAAGGACTCAATCATCCCGTATACAATTCCCTTTGTCTAGCGGTATTATACTTGCCCGAGATTCGATCGTCGGTATACCGATACCTTGTTCAATCTCGTTACCGGCAAGTCTCTTTACTCGTTCCGTAACACATCATCCCGTGATCAACCCCTTGGTCACATTGTGCAGATTATGATGATGTCCTACCGAGTGGGCCAGAGATACCTCTCCGTTTACGAGAGACAAATCGATCTCGATTCGTGTCAACCAAGCAGACACTTTCGGAGATACCGTAGTGCACCTTTATAGTCACCCGATTACGTTGTGACGTTTGATACACCCAAAGCACTCCTACGGTATCCGGGAGTTACGATCTCATGGTCTAAGGAAGAGATACTTGACATTGGAAAAGCTCTAGCAAGCGAACTACGCGATCTTTGTGCTATGCTTAGGATTGGGTCTTGTCCATCACATCATTCTCCTAATGATGTGATCCCGTTATCAACGACATCCAATGTCCATAGCCAGGAAACCATGACTATCTGTTGATCACAACGAGCTAGTCAACTAGAGGCTCACTAGGGACATATTGTGGTCTATGTATTCACACGTGTATTACGATTTCCGGATAATACAGTTATAGCATGAATAAAAGACAATTATCATGAACAAGGAAATATAATAATACTTTTATTATTGCCTCTAGGGCATATTTCCAACAGTCTCCCACTTGCACTAGAGTCAATAATCTAGTTCACATCGCCATGTGATTAACACTCATAGGTCACATCGCCATGTGACCAACATCCAAAGAGTTTACTAGTGTCATTAAACTAGTTCACATCATCATGTGATTAAGACTCAATGAGTTCTGGGGTTTGATCATGTTTTTCTTCTGAGAGAGGTTTTAGTCAACGGGTCTGCAACATTCAGATCCGTATGTACTTCACAAATCTCTAGGTCATATTGTAAATGTTGCTTCCACGTTCTACTTGGAGCTATTCCAAATGGTTGCTCCACTATACGTATCCGGTTTGCTACTCAGAGTCATTCGGATAGGTGTTAAAGCTTGCATCAACGTAACCCTTTACGTCGAACTCTTTATCACCTCCATAATCGAGAAACATATCCTTATTCCTCTAAGGATAGTTTTGACCACTATGTGGTGATCCACTCCTTGATCACCTTTGTACCCTCTTGCCAGATATGTAGCAAGGCACACATCAGGTGCGGTACACAGCATAGCATACTGTAGAGCCTACGTCTAAAGCATAGGGGACGACCTTCGTCCTTTCTCTCTTTTCTGCCGTGGTCTTAACTTCATACCTTACAACTCAGGCAAGAACTCCTTCTTTGAGTGATCCACCTTGAACACCTTCAAGATCATGTCAAGGTATGTGCTCATTTTGAAAGTACCATTAAGCGTTTTGATCTATCATTATAGATCTTGATGCTCAATGTTCAAGTAGCTTAATCTAGGTTTTCCATTGAAAAACACTTTTCAAATAACCCTATATGCTTTCCAGAAATTCTACATCATTTCTGATCAACAATATGTCAATAACATATACTCATCAGAAATTCTATAGTGCTCCCACTCACTTCTTTGGAAATAGAAGTTTCTCATAAACTTTGTATAAGCCCAAAATCTTTCATCATCTCATCAAAGAGCACATTCCAACTCCGAGATGCTTACTCCAGTCCTTAGAAGGATCACTGGAGCCAGCATACCTTTTAGCATCCTTAGGATCGACAAAACCTTTCTGATTGTATCACATACAACCTTTCCTTACAAAGACTGGTAAGGAAACTCGTTTTGACATCCATCTGCCAGATTTCATAAATGCAGCTAATTCTAACATGATTCCGACGGACTTAAGCATCACTACGGACAAGAAAATCTCATCATAGTCAACTCCTTGAACTTGTGAAAAACTCTTCGCCACAATTCGAGCTTCATAGATGGTGACATTACCATCAACGTCCGTCTTCTTCTTAAAGATCCATTTATCTCAATGGCTTGCCGATCATCGGGCAAGTCCGCCAAAGTCCATGCTTTGTTCTGATACATGGATCCTATCTCGGATTTCATGGCTTCTAACCATTCATCGGAATTTGAGCCCACCATTGCTTCTCCATAGCTCGTAGGTTCATTGTTGTCTAGCAACATGACCTTCAAGACAAGATTACTGTACCACTCTGAAGCGGTATGCATCCTTGTCACCCCACGAGTGCAGTAGTGACTTGATCCAAGTTTCATGATCACTATCATAAGCTTCTACTTTAATTGGTGTAGGTGCCACAGAACAACTTCACGTGCCTGCTACACACTAGTTGTAGTGACGGTTCAATAACCATATCAAGTCTCCACCATCCTCCCACTCAACTTTTTGAGACAAACTTTTCCTCGAGAAAGGACCGATTCAAGAAACAATCCCTATTGCTTTTGGATCTGAATTAGGAGGTATACCTAACCGTTTTGGGTGTCCTATGAAGATGCATTTTATCCGCTTTGGGTTCGAGCTTATCAACTGAAACTTTTTCACATAAGCGCCGCAGCCCCAAACCTTTAAGAAATGACGACTTAGGTTTCTCTAAACGATAGTTCATACGGTGTCATCTCAACGGAATTACGTGGTGCCCTATTTAAAGTGAATGTGGTTGTCTCTAATGCCTAACCCATAAACGATAGTGGTAATTCGATAAGAGACATCATGGTACGCACCATATCCAATAGGGTGCAACTATGATGTTCGGACACACCATCAAACTATGGTGTTCCAGGCGGTATTAATTGTGAAACAACTTCCACAATGTCTTAATTGCGTGCCAAAACTCGTAACTCAGATACTCATCTCTATGATCATATCATAGACATTTCATCCTCTTGTCACGATGATCTTCAACTTCACTCTGAAATTACTTGAACCACTCAATAATTCAGACTTGCGTTTCATCAAGTAAATATACTCTACTCGAATCATCTGTGAAGTAAGAACATAACGATATTCGCTGCATGCCTCAGCACTCATTGGACTGCATACATCAAAATGTGTTACTTCCAACAAGTTGCTATCTTGTTCCATTTTACTGAAAAACGAGGCTTTTTAGTCATCTTGCCCATGTGGTATGATTTGCATATTTCAAGTGATTCAAAATCAAGTGAGTCCAAACAATCCATCTGCATGGAGTTTCTTCATGCGTATACACCAATAGACGTGGTTCGCATGTCTCAAACTTTTCAAAAATGAGTGAGTCCAAAGATCCATCAACATGGAGCTTCTTCATGCGTTTTATACCAATATGACTTACATGGCAGTGCCACAAGTAAGTGGTACTATCATTATTATCTTATATCTTTTGGCATGAAAATGTGTATCACTACGATCGAGATTCAATAAACCATTCGTTTCAGGTGCAAGACCATTGAAGGTATTATTCAAATAAACAGAGTAACCATTATTCTCCTTAAATCAATAACCATATTGCGATAGACATAATCCAATCATGTCTATGCTCAGCGCAAACACCAAATCTCGATGGTAGAGGGGCGTGCGATGCTTGATCACATCAACCTTGGAAATACTTCCAACACATATCGTCACTCACCTTTAGCTAGTCTCCGTTTATTCCGTAGCTCTTTTATTTGAGTTACTAACACTTAGCAACCGAACCGTATCTAATACCACGGTGCTACTAGGAGTACTAGTAAAGTACACATTAACATAATGTATATCAATATACTTCTATCGACCTTGCCAGCCTTCTCATCTACCAAGTATCTAGGGTGGTTCCGCTTCGATGTCCGTTCCTCTTATTACGAAGCACTTAGTCTCGGGTTTGGGTTCAACCTTGGGTTTCTTCACTAGAGCAGCAGCTGACTGATTTGCCGTTCATGAAGTATCCCTTTTGCCCTTGCCCTTCTTGAAACTAGTGGTTTCACCAACCATCAACAATTGATGCTCCTTCTTGATTTCTACTTTCGCGGTGTCAAACATCGCGAATACCTCAAGGATCATCATATCTATCCCTGATATGTTATAGTTCATCACGAAGCTCTAGCAGCTTGGTGGCAATGACTTTGGAGAAACATCACTATCTCATCTGGAAGATCAACTCCCACTCGATTCTAGTGATTGTTGCACTCAGACAATCTGAGCACAAGCTCAACGATTGAGCTTTTCTCCCTTAGTTTGCAGGCTAAGAAAATCGTCGGAGGTCTCATACCTCTTGGCGTGAGCACGAGCCTGAAATCCCAATTTCAGCCCTCGAAAACATCGCATATGTTCATGACGTTTCAAAACGTCTTTGGTGCCTCAACTCTAAACCGTTTAAGCGAACTATCACGTAGTTATCAAAGCGTGTATGTCGATGTTCGCAACATCCACAAACGACGTTTGGGGTTCAGACACTCGAGTGGTGCATTAAGGACATAAGCTTTCTCTTGTCCGCATAATCGCTATTGTCAACTTTCAACTATATTTTCTCTAGGAACATATCTAAGCAGTGGAACTAAAGCGCGAGCTTCGACAAAATTTGCAAAGATCTTTTGACTATGTTCGGGATAATTAAGTTCATCTTATGAACTCCCACTCGAGATAGACATCCCTCTGGTCATCTAAGTGATTACATGATCCGAGTCAACTAGGCCATGTCCGATCATCACGTGAGACGGACTAGTCATCATCGGTGAACATCTTCATGTTGATCGTATCCTCCATACGACTCATGCTCGACCTTTCGGTCTCGTGTTCGAGGCCATGTGCGTACATGCTAGGCTCGTCAAGTTAACCCTAAGTGTTTGGCGTGTGTAAATCTGTCTTACACCCGTTGTATGTGAACGTAAGAATCCATCACACCCGATCATCACGTGGTGCTTAGAAGCGACGAACTTTAGCAACGGTGCTCAGTTAGGGGAGAACACTTCTTGAAATTTTGTAAGGGATCATCTTATTTACTACCGTCATTCTAAGTAAACAAGATGCATAAACATGATAAACATCGCATGCAATCAAATAGTGACATGATATGGCCAATATCATTTTGCTCCTTTTGATCTCCATCTTCGGGGCTCCATGATCATCATCGTCACCGGCATGACACCATGATCTCCATCATGATGTTCTCCATCATCGTGTCTTCATGAAGTTGTCTCGCCAGCTATTACTTCTACTACTATGGCTACCGGTTAGCAATAAAGTAAAGTAATTACATGGCGTTGTTTAATGACACGCAGGTCATACAATAAATAAAGACAACTCCTATGGCTCATGCCGGTTGTCATACTCATCGACATGCAAGTCGTGAATCCTATTACAAGAACATGGTCAATCTCATACATCACATATCATTCATCACATTCTTCTTGGCCATATCACATCACATAGCATACCCTGCAAAAACAAGTTAGACGTCCTCTAATTGTTGTTGCATGTTTTACGTGGCTGCTATGGGTTTCTAGCAAGAACGTTTCTTACCTACGCAAAACCACAACGTGATATGCCAATTGCTATTTACCCTTCATAAGGACCCTTTTCATCGAATCCGTTCCGACTAAAGTGGGAGGCGGCACCGCTAGCCACCTTATGCACCAAGTGCATGTCAATCGGTGGAACCTGTCTCACGTAAGAGTACGTGTAAGGTCGGTCCGGACCGCTTCATCCCACAATACCATCGAAACAAGATTGGACTAGTAACGGAAAGCATATTGAACAAAATCAACGCCCACAACGACTTTGTGTTCTACTCGTGCAAAGAATCTACGCAATAAACCTGGCTCTGATACCACTTTTGGGGAACGTAGCAGAAATTCAAAATTTTCTATGCAACACCAAGATCTATCTATGGAGAGACTAGCAACGAGGGGAAGGAGAGTGCATTTACATACCCTTGTAGATCGTTAAGTGGAAGCGTTCAAGAGAACGGGGTTGAAGGAGTCGTACTCATCGTGATCCAAATCACCGGAGATCCTAGTGCCGAACGGACGGCACCTCCGCGTTCAACACACGTACAGCCCGGTGACGTCTCCCATGCCTTGATCCAGCAAGGTGAGAGGGAAAGGTTGGGGAAGACTCCGTCCAGCAGCAGCACAACGGCGTGGTGGTGATGGAGGAGCGTGGTAATCCTGCAGGGCTTCCCCAAGCACCGCCGGAGAGGAGGAGTACTTGGGAGAGGGAGGGCTGCGCCAGGGGAAGCGTGTAGCTCCCATGCGCCTCCCCACTATATATAGGGGTGGTGGGGGCTGGATTCTTGCCCTCCAAGTCCGTTGGGGCGTTGGGAAAGGTGGGAGGAAAGAAATCCCATCATTTCCTTCCCCACCGATTGTTATCCCCCCTTTTTAAGGATCTTGATCTTATCCCTTCGGGATATGATCTTATTCCTTCTAAGGGGGGATCTTGGTGCACCTTGACCAGGGGTGTGGGGCCTTGCCCCCACTACCCATGTTCATGTGGGTTCCCCCATGCAGGTGGGCCCCACTCCAGAACCTTCTAGAACCTTCCCGGTACAATACCGAAAAATCCTGAACATTTTATGGTGGCCAAAATAGGACTTCCCATATATAAATCTTTACCTCCGGACCATTCCAGAACTCCTCATGACGTCCGGGATCTCATCCGGGACTCCGAACAACATTCGGTAACCACATACAAACTTCCTTTATAACCCTAGCGTCATTGAACCTTAAGTGTGTAGACCCTACGGGTTCGGGAACCATGCAGACATGACCGAGACGTTGTCATGTCAATAACCAACAGCGGGATCTGGATACCCATGTTGGATCCACATGTTCCACGATGATCTCATCGGATGAACCACGATGTCAAGGACTCAATCATCCCGTATACAATTCCCTTTGTCTAGCGGTATTATACTTGACCGAGATTCGATCGTCGGTATACCGATACCTTGTTCAATCTCGTTACCGGCAAGTCTCTTTACTCGTTCCGTAACACATCATCCCGTGATCAACCCCTTGGTCACATTGTGCAGATTATGATGATGTCCTACCGAGTGGGCCCAGAGATACCTCTCCGTTTACGGAGGGACAAATCGATCTCGATTCGTGTCAACCCAGCAGACACTTTTGGAGATACTGTAGTGCACCTTTATAGTCACCCGATTACGTTGTGACGTTTGATACACCCAACGCACTCCTACGGTATCCGGGAGTTACGATCTCATGGTCTAAGGAAGAGATACTTGACATTGGAAAAGCTCTAGCAAATGAACTACACGATCTTTGTGCTATGCTTAGGATTGGGTCTTGTCCATCACATCATTCTCCTAATGATGTGATCCTGTTATCAACGACATCCAATGTCCATAGCAGAAACCATGACTATCTGTTGATCAACGAGCTAGTCAACTAGAGGCTCACTAGGGACATATTGTGGTCTATGTATTCACACGTGTATTACGATTTCCGGATAATACAGTTATAGCATGAATAAAAGACAATTATCATGAACAAGGAAATATAATAATACTTTTATTATTGCCTCTAGGGCTATTTCCAACAGTCTCCCACTTGCACTAGAGTCAATAATCTAGTTCACATCGCCATGTGATTAACACTCACAGGTCACATCGCCATGTGACCAACATCCAAAGAGTTTACTAGTGTCATTAAACTAGTTCACATCATCATGTGATTAAGTCTCAATGAGTTCTGGGGTTTGATCATGTTTTGCTTGTGAGAGAGGTTTTAGTCAACGGGTCTGCAACATTCAGATCCGTATGTACTTCACAAATCTCTAGGTCATATTGTAAATGTTGCTTCCACGTTCTACTTGGAGCTATTCCAAATGGTTGCTCCACTATACGTACGGTTTGCTACTCAGAGTCATTCGGATAGGTGTTAAAGCTTGCATCAACGTAACCCTTTACGTCGAACTCTTTATCACCTCCATAATCGAGAAACATATCCTTATTCCTCTAAGGATAGTTTTGGCCGCTAGCTGGTGATCCACTCCTTGATCACCTTTGTACCCTCTTGCCAGATATGTAGCAAGGCACACATCAGGTGCGGTACACAGCATAGCATACTGTAGAGCCTACGTCTAAAGCATAGGGGACGACCTTCGTCCTTTCTCTCTTTTCTGTCGTGGTCTTAACTTCATACCTTACAACTCAGGCAAGAACTCCTTCTTTGACTGATCCATCTTGAACACCTTCAAGATCATGTCAAGGTATGTGCTCATTTTGGAAGTACCATTAAGCATTTTGATCTATCATTATAGATCTTGATGCTCAATGTTCAAGTAGCTTAATCTAGGTTTTCCATTGATAAACACTTTTCAAATAACCCTATATGCTTTCCAGAAATTCTACATCATTTCTGATCAACAATATGTCAATAACATATACTCATCAGAAATTCTATAGTGCTCCCACTCACTTATTTGGAAATAGAAGTTTCTCATAAACTTTGTATAAGCCCAAAATCTTTGATCATCTCATCAAAGAGCACATTCCAACTCCGAGATGCTTACTCCAGTCCTTAGAAGGATCACTGGAGCCAGCATACCTTTTAGCATCCTTAGGATCGACAAAACCTTTCTGATTGTATCACATACAACCTTTCCTTACAAAGACTAGTAAGGAAACTCGTTTTGACATCCATCTGCCAGATTTCATAAATGCAGCTAATGCTAACATGATTCCGACGGACTTAAGCATCGCTACGGACGAGAAAATCTCATCATAGTCAACTCCTTGAACTTGTGAAAAACTCTTCGCCACAAGTCGAGCTTCATAGATGGTGACATTACCATCCACGTCCGTCTTCTTCTTAAAGATCCATTTATCTCAATGGCTTGCCGATCATCGGGCAAGTCCACCAAAGTCCATGCTTTGTTCTGATACATGGATCCTATCTTGGATTTCATGGCTAACTTTCGATGAGATGATAACTATCGATTTGGTGGAGACGACTTTGACGATCCGACTAAAAACGTGCACGGCGTTGCGCCTTAGCATCCGCTAAACCAACTCCGCGAGGTTATTCACCACACCGAAGCACGATCAACCTGACCACGAAGGTCTATTCCTGCAAGCAATCGAAGAACAAGCAAGAATACAATAAAGTAATCTGAATCTTGCGAATACATATGAAGTAATGATAAAGGTGGGATCCATAAGCGTTCTTGGTCTGGTTGTTGGACACAAACGAAGTAGAGGAAGTTGCAATGGCTAACTTTTAACTAAACAAGTCCCAAGGGAAAAGCTACTAGATGGATCTACTTATATAGGAGCAAGGGGTGACGGCCAAGGAGGTGGGAGGACGTCCCAAGGCAGCCTAAAACTAACCCTAAGTCCTACAAGGCCAATGGGCCCAAGTGGAGGTGATGTAACACCTTTGGACTTGTAGTTTGACTAAACTACCACACTGACATCAGATTGTTTCATCCATAACTCAACACTCCGGACGAATTTGATGGTGAATCCAATTGGGTTGGAAAGTGCACGAAATCTAGTTTCCAAAAAAAAGAATCACCCAATTCGGAGTCCGTATGAAAAAGTTGTTGGCGTTTTGAGTCAGGTATGTCTGTGCAGTCTGAATCTGAATCCAGAACGTGAGAGACTTGGACTCTATCTTCTCTTGGCCCAAAAGTGACGTGAGAGGAATTTTTGAACAGAACCTAAACTTCTCCTTTTTCCTTATCTTCATATGTGGATTGTACAAATGTCCCATACACCTGCAATTAGACAAAACACAAAAGTGTGTGAAGTATTTTTGTTCTGGATAACATAAATAGATTATTGAATAGTTTGCACTAGAAATCACCTGACAAATATGCATGTATGCAATATTTTTGGTCTTATCCAAGGTAGTCTTGTTCTCATCATCCTCCCATTCTTGAAAACAAAGCCATCCTCGGCGTTGCTTAATGTGAAATGTCACTAACAAAACAAACAAGGTGTACATGTTGTATATGTATATTTCATCCTTTTTTACTTCCCTTGATTTTTGCAAATATGAAACATGTATATATGAGGAACCTTCATAGATTATAAATTATAAAGCCAAAATATTATCATAAGTAGAATGCATGAAAATATTGCAACTCAGTTTGCACATATAAGTGAAGCTCTTATTCATATCAAAAGATTGACAATATCCATCGTTAAACCATCCCAACATTGGTGAATAAACCTTACGTGCATCAAATTTACATGCTACAACATGCTTAAATAAGAAAACGTGCAATAAGTGATTTGACACAGAATGATCACCAAGATTAGAGGTCATATAAAAATGATTAAACCTTGGCACAATTATTTTAAAATGTATTCGATCCAAATCTGAATTATTTCCTGATTCACATGGTTCTTTGATATCAACAGTTAATTCAATGGGCGCACTCAAAATTGTTGTTATTTCAGTTGTTTGATCACATGATGCATTCATAATAGTTACATGATTCTCTAAACTAGGTGGCGTGCTCAAATCAACAGGTAACTCAACACATGATGTATTCAAGTTAACTAGGCATGCATCATTCTCATGTGAAAGTGGAAAATGCGTACCTTTGTCATTACCTCTTATGATCAACTCAGATGATGTAGGCACCCTCGATGGTGATGTGTCACACGATGGAGATGACGTAGTCCTCGCAACAACGGATGTGGTTGTCATAGTACACCTAATAGTTGAAGAAACATCTGTATCAACACTTAGAATGTGCATTGTGCGCTTGTTCTCCTTGTGGGCAACATGTCATTTTATTTCCTGTTCAGCTTTACAAGCAAGATGAAACAAATGTTCCATAGGATAACACTTCATGAATTAGTATCTCCTGAATATCATGGTTTAATCCTCCCCAAAATCTATCCATAAAATATTCTTCACTTTCTTCTAAAAATGAGTGCAACAAGGTAGTTTGTAAATCATCATAATATTTCGGTACAGTGTCACTACCTTGTTTTAAATGTTTTAGTTTTTTAATCATGCCATGAGTATAATAAACATCGATGAATCTATCTCTCATGACATGTTTTAAACCATCCCAAGTAGTAGGTATATAATCATGGTTTAACCGACAGTATTCACTCCACCAAACTAAAGCGAAGCTACTGAAAGTACTAACCACAACTTGAAATTTTCCATGCTCATCAAAAGTGTGGGAATAAAATATAGAATTTATGTCGTACTCCCATTCAATATATAAATCAGGCCTAAAATGACCAGTAAATGGTGGCATAGAAACATTAACCTCATGTGGATTCTGATGTTGTTGCTCCTCTTGTGACGGTTGTTGTATTTTCTTAGGTGATGGCAAATCTCCCACGATCGATGAAGCCCAAGAACTAACAACTCCGGAACCTACCATAGTTAGTAGAAAACAAGAAAAAAAAATCCGAGAATAATGTTCCTATGAACTACTAGGATGTGGTGGTAAAACGCTCATAGTATAGCAAATATCAATATCTTACAAGTTCTTACCATGCAGCAGGTGGTGACAGGCAACCAACGGTGTTAAATAGCTCTGAAGATTGTGTAAAGCGATTGCCAGGGGTACGTACGTATACAAGGTGTAGAAATATGTGGAGCTGGGTTGGCTATATATGGTAGAAAAAAATTAGCAATAATCAATTCAAAGATGCAATGTTGAATAAACGTTCAACGACGGTACTGTGCTGGTCCTAGGCTAGACCGGACTAGAGACACGAGCCTAGAACACTAATGAGGTCACGACATAGCACAGCTAGCATCAATGAAGGATACTAAGTAGCTCTGGACAGCAAGATATAAGTGAAGATCACAACGGCAGTAAAGATAATGATGAAAAACAACTGCCAAGCAGGATATAAAACAACTCTCTCTCCAACTTTCCTTTTGAAAAGTTTGAGCCAATTTTGTGATGAATTTTTTCAAAGAATGCTTCTAGCTCAAGCTTTCCAATGCAAAAAGAATCACCCAATTCCGAGTTGATATGAGGAGTCAAAAAATTCTAAAATTGGCTTGATAAACTGGAATAAGCTGTGTTCGCGAAATTTGGAGGGCAAAAAGACATATTTAGAAGCCTATTTTGAGGTGCCAAATATGGAACAAGCTTCTGCAACTACTTAGATGCGGCTCGTTGCTAGCTTTCATTTGAGTACTCGCGGAGCCAAAACGGACTTCGTATGACAAAGTTATGCCTGTTTTACTGAACAGTGCACAAAACAGATTTCAATCCGAATTCAACTACGAGATTGAGTCTAGATAGATCCGAAACTTTTTCTTCTCTTTTTTTCCTCACATTTTTTCTATTTCTTTCTCTGACTTTTTTTTTTACTTTTTTCTCTCTTTTTTCTCCGTCTTTTTTCTCTCTCACTCTTTCCAAAAGAAACTAGATAAGATGCAGATTGGATCAAGTGAAGATGTGAACGATCTCAACTATGATTGGTGGTGGACAATGAACGATGGGTAGCACGTGGTGGAAATTGATGGATGGATGGTGGACAGCGGAAGGGATAACGATGCAGCGGCGGCGTAACTAATGTGAGCAGAACTCGAAACTCTAAATTAACTAGACACTAAGACCAGCAACTCGACACGACGATGCAACCGATAATTCAATATGCAAACAATGAAAAGAAAATTGCTAAGGCTCAGACTGGCTTGGACAAAGGATGAATATATCTAACTTTTTTCTGTGGCTTTTCCTTGGACAATAGGTAAGAAAATAAATCTAATCTAGGGCAAACTGGAAATTCTCACTGAGCAACCTGAAAACTGATACCACCTAATAGAGGCGGGGTGTACCGATCTTTTGATGAGATGATAACTATCGATTTGATGGAGACGACTTTAACGATCTGACTACAAACATGCACGATGTTGCACCTTAGCAACCGCTAAACCAACTCCGAGAGGTTATTGACCATGCCAGAGCACGATCAACCTGACCACCAAGGTCTATTCCTGCAAGCAATCGAAGAACAAGCAAAAATATAATAAAGCAATCTGAATATTGCGAATACATATGAAGTACTGATAAAGGTGGGGATCCATAAGCGGTCTTGGTCTGGTCGTTGGACACAAACGAAGTACACGAAATTGCAATGGCTAACTTTTAACTAAACAAATCCCAAGGGAAAAGCTACTAGATGGATCTACTTATATAGGAGCAAGGGGTGGCAGCCAAGGAGGTGGGAGGACGTCCCAAGGCAACCTAAAAGTGACCCTAGGTCGTACAAGGCCAACGGGCCCAAGTGGAGGTGATGTAACACCTTTGGACTTGTAGTTTGACTCGGATTCTGCTGCAGCATCAGATTGTTTCGTCCATAACTCAACGCTCCAGACGAAGTTGAAAGTGAATCCAATTGGGTTGGAAAGTGCACAAAATCTAGTTTCCAACAAAAAAAGAATCGCCCAATTCGGAAGCCGTATGAATAAGTTGTTGGCGTTTTGAGTTAAGTATGTCTGTGCAGTCCGAATCTGAATCCAGAACGTGAGAGACTGGAACTCTATCTTTTCTTGGCCCAAAAGTGATGTGAGAGGACTTTTTGAACAGAACCTAAACTTCTCCTTTTCCCTTATCTTCATATGTGGATTGTACAAATGTCCCATACACCTGCAATTAGAGAAAACACAAAAGTGTGTGAAGTATTTTTGTTCTGGATAACATAAATAGATTATTGAATAGTTTGCACTAGAAATGACCTGACAAATATGCATGTATGTAATATTTTTTGTCTTATCCAACGTAGTCATGTTCTCATCAAGGTGTCCATCAAATAAGCATGAGTTCGTCCAATAAGATTGTTCGTGACAAAGGGCATGAAGCTTATCAAGATGATATAGAATGATATGTAAAGCATGCATGTGAGCAAAAGCATTTTATGTATGCACAAAGGTGTTGTGAATGTGATTAATGCAACCATTATGCAAAATGATGTCATAATGGGAAGGTGTATCAAAAGCATGAACATGGTAATTGGTGCTCAATCTGATTATGTTATCTTGCAATTGATGGTAGGCAATGTGATCATTATGCATGAATATGCCATCAAGGAAGATCACAACAAATTTGCTAAGGAAATGCACAAGCTCATATATCATGGAAGACAATGTATTACAAGATGCAACAAGGCAATCAGAATGTGAGTCAATCCATGCATAATATGCAAATTTGTTATGGGTGGTGTTGTACCATAGCTCGATGTCGTGGTATAAGTGGCGGTCCGGTGGAGCTTCTAAAGTAGGTGCATCTAGTAAGTTCGAGCACTCCTCAACTTGAAGGTCCATAGGATCCATCTCCAATGTAAGTCCTCCATCCAATAGATGTATCATGTAGGCAACAAGAAGGCGGCAACAATGAAAGAATGGCCCATCCAATATGCGTATTTGAGAATGGCTCAAAGGGAATGAGTTCACCTCTTTGATGATGTCAAAAATGTTGGTATTGCGCATCATGTACGCCTTCACATACCGAATATGTCTCGTGATGGAACCACCTAATGAATCCCTCAAAGTGAAAGAGCATGACAAACACTCGGAAAAATAAATGAGGTTAGTGAAAATGCAACACCTATCATTCGTGTGGTGAGATACCCAACAAGTGTCCTCATCATTCTTATCATAAGAAGGTACACGGGAATGTGGCATGTTATGGAACCGTATGATGCGAGAACAACTAAAGGGATTAAGCTCAATCAAACAAGCATGCATCACAAGTAATAGATCCAAGTCTCCAAGATCAATAAGCATAGCATGGGCACACTCACTACAATGGCATATGAGAGGTGCAACTAATGGAGACAAGAGACAATGATCAAGACAAATCAAGTAAGAGGCATGAAAATGTATGCTATCAACACAATTAAATGAGCAAGAATGTATCATGGGTGATGCAATGAAGCAAGTAATCATATGAATCAAGTCATGCAAATAGTAGTGCGAAGATGCAACATACTAGAAGTAATCAAAGTCATCATGTCATCTGGGCAAATAGTGGGCATATATAATGCACATGCCATATCACAAGCATGAAAGCAAGATATGAGTAATGTATCATCATTATATTGGCAAGAAGCTCTATGTAAATAGCAATTGAACAATATGACTCTCCCGACACAAGAATCAACAATAGCATGAGGTACAAGGAAAACATGGTAATAGAAACAAGGATCTCCACCAAGCATGCATATACACATAGGAGTAGCATAATGGTGTATCATGGGTAAATGCAAGCTAGGGTCAAAATTGCATGGCAAAGGCATAGAAGCAAGCATAACATGCAAAGTGAACACGAAAAAAATGAGCATAAGGTGATAAATGTTATATGGCCCATAGACGTGTGAGAGCCAAGTAGAAGAGATGTGCGCAGTCGTTGCGCAGAGGGGACGGTGGCCAGGATAGTCCACGGGATCCCAAGTCATCATTGCTCTCAAGAGCTCGTTTCATCAACTCTTCGGATTGAGAGGTTGACGAGTATATGTGAGTACCTACACAAAACAAAAGGCAAAGGGAAAATTGTGTGTGCATGGTATATGTAAACATCATCCATCATGATGCGCACGTGCATGTGTTGGTTAGCACACAATATCCAATGCTCAAATAAAGGAGATGCGTGATATAGAAACATGTCATCCATCATGAGAGATTTGTTATTATGTATAACATAATGGAGACTCAAACTGTGTAATGCATCATGAGAAATATGTAGAGCATTGTTATTCATGGAATGCATATGGTGCATGCAATTATGGGAATCATGCAAAGTATGGAATGCATCAAAATATCCTAATATGTATGAGGAAACTATGGGGGTCTCCTCATGAGCATTAGTGGGAACATCACATGGAGGATATTGACAACAGCCAAAACAATCCATAACCAAAGCAATGTGTTCATGGAATGGCATAGTAGATGAATTGCGCAAATCATGTAAAGGAAGTATGGAAATATCATCGCATGAAAAACAAAAGCCAATGACCATCATCTCGTCATCTATGCCATAAGTGCAAATAGGATTTATTTTAATGGGGCATGCATAGTTACTCTGTTGAGATTTAAATGATGCAATATGGTATATCTCACTCATAGCATATGACAAGTTCAATGGATTGTCAAACATGACGTGACCGATAGAATTTTCGCAAGATATCCTATGGAGCATAGCATCACAACTAGGGAAATCAATATGCTCATCATCATATTCATCATAAATGGGTGGCATATCTAAGAATGTGGAAGACATAGTATGTGGTGAATCCATAAGGTGATCATCATCATGCAAGCAATCATTTGCAAGATAGTACACTAGTGGGACAAGAGAAGCACCATCACCTGTGTTACCTTTGGAGCATCGCTCATGTGTTGTAGGTGAGGTGTCGAAGATCCACTCATTGTCATCTTCATCGTGATGGAACCATGTGGGTGGTGCATCATCTTCCATGATGACCATCAGTTTTCCCATTATAGGGATGGACTCGTCGAGGGTAGGCATGTCGTCATGTAGGAGACCTAGCACCAAAAATGAAAGCACACTAGAAGTAGAGGTTAACTCATTCGAAATCATAGTGGCCTCACGTGCCCTCTCAACTACCTCACTCACTAAGTGTTGTGGCTCACTCACATCCAGCATGCTGCTCTCACTCGCATGGTTGGTGGAGTCGCTCAAATGGCTCTCAACCTCACATAGGATGTGTGGCATGCTCTCAAGTGTTGGGCTAGTGGTGGTCACACTCATACTCTCATAGGAAATGCACTCAATGTCACATATGGTGGAGTCACTCATGTCACTCATGTGGTGGTGGCTCTCCTCACAAGGGAATTAGGGCATCTCATCATATGTGGGTGTCGGAGAGATGTAGGTGCAAATGTCTCCATGCTCAACTCCTATCGCAGCCTTTGTTGAAGGCATGGACCCATGCTCAACCTCCTCATCCATAACGCCTCCGAAGATGAATGTCGTAGGATGTGGAAAATCATCACTCTCCTCCGAGATCAAAGAGAAGGTCTCATGTGCGCTCACGTAGCTTGACTCGGAGTATGAGTCCAATATGGGCACCGTCTTCATGTTGTTGAAGAGTTTTGCGCTCGTCGCCGAGGTCGAACGGGATGGATGATGCGGAGCATCCCTCGCTCATCCCCATGGACGTACCTACATCTCCCCCAACTCCACTTGGACCCATGACAAGAGCTCGAGCAAAGGCTATCGAAGATAAGGTGAACTCGCTCCTCTCCGAACTCCCTCTCTCTACTCACGAGACTTGGCTACTACCTCACACGGAGACTCTATGCGTGATCAGGTACTTGGAGGAGAGCCAGGGGACGGCTACATCCAATGGCCAAGGTGGCGAGGACTCCAAGTGTGAAGACCAAGAGGAAGGACTGCTTTGGAAGCTACAGGACCTGAACGACCGGCCAGGCATGGACGTCCGACCCCCGGAAGGTGCTACAACCGAGAGAAGAAAGGCAGGCCAGAGCTCCAGGTAACGTACGACCAACCGAGCCCGGACGACTGGACACTCCCAGGCTCCGGACGACCAAGCCCCTACGGACATCCGTGCTAGCAACCACAGAACAGAAATTACGGCAATCCGAAGGCTTCTGGACAACCGTGCGCCTGTCAACAGAACCGAATCTACGGTCATCCGAAGAACCCCGGACGTCCGGGACCCCGCTAGCCTCCGGATGACCGGCGCCCCACGGACGTCCGGACCCTGGCTGCGTCCAGCTGCGGGCTGAGGCCCATGTACCCCTTCACTTCGCCCCTCTTTTGCACTAACACTATATATAGACCACTCCCCCTCCTAGATAGGGTTAGCATTGTGATAGCTCATTGATATATAGCATTGCTCATCTATACCAGATCTACTCCACGTGAGGGACCGCGCCTCTTCGGAGAAGATCCATTCGGATTCTAGGCCTCCATCCAGAGAAGACAATCAAGACCTCCTCACGGATAAGAACGGTTACTCTTGTATCTTCCTTTTTTGACTTTGGATCTCGTGATACTTTGTGCTTTCGGTGATCTAGCCCTTGTGTGATCAATCACTTGTCGGTTGAGTGTTTCTCTTATTTTCCCCCGTGATTTCCCTTGTGTTCTTCCGCACGTTCTTCATGTTTCCATGTAGGATCCACTCCAAACGTGAAAGATCGGCCCCTAGGGTTCCGCCCTACATCATCTTGGTATCATGAGCCACGTTGATCACGTTTGGAGCCCCTACCCCATGTTTTCTAGCTTGATGTTGTTGTTTTCTTCCTCAATCCGAAAATTCCCCACCAAAAATAGCCCCAATTTTTTTTTTGTGATTTGTTGGTGAGTTGAAATTTTGTTGGATTTGGTCCATGGATTTGTGTTGCCACGTGTGGATCTAGATTTCACCACCCTCCCCACCCTTTTCCATCCACAAATCCGCTCGATTTTGACATCACCATCTCCCTCCACCCCGAAATCGTGTTGTTCATCCCGTGCCCGAGTTTCGCCCAGGATACGGACGACCGGACCAAGCCGGACATCCGACGACTTCCAGACGATCGTGACAACCCGGACGTCCTGGCAACTCTGACGAAACTGAATTTTGTTCAGTTCGGCCACCACCACATCCCCACCTTCCACCACATCTTCCAAACCCACATACACCACCATCATCCCCAATACCTCCTATGACGATTTTGACATGTTTTGGTCTTTGAGATTTTGAATTGTGGCTCCCATGTCCTATTGTGTTTCGGCTATATAGGTATGGTTCGACGTCATCATCACCGCGGCTCATCTTCGCAAGGGTCTCATCATCGCCAAGGACGGTAACCTCGACGACATCTTTTTCATACTTTGCAATTGCATTGATACCCACATGGCCTTACTTTTGCCTAGTAGGTTGTGCACAAGTTCCGTATCCGCCTATAGTGCAATCGTGCTAGCGTCTCTCCTGTATTGTGCAGTAAGAGCATTTTCGTGGATTCCACATTTTGGCTCACTTTTGGTTTGCACAATCCCATTTATCTATTTGCGTGTGTGTTTCCGTGTACCTCTATTTGCTTGGTCTACTTGTTGCATTTGCAAATTTGTGAATCTTTTCCAACATTATTGAAGCTCACTCAGAATTGCATCAAATTTTATGCCACCATCCTAACCAAGCTCCACCAAAAGCTTTTACTTGTGTAGGTGTGAGAACTGACAAGAATTGGTACCAATAGTGCTATTTCATTGTCCGCATTTGAGTGAACTTGATTCATCGTCAACATCGGTCAAGATACATTGGTATAAGTTCATCTCTTTCTACCACTCACATTTTGCTTGTAATGATGGATAGGCCGAGTACTTGTACCAACCCACTCTTCATCAAGCAAGACGACGACATGTCATCATACGTCACCAAGAGCCACCTCTTTGGTGCACAACGAGAGTTGCATCAAGAGCAACAAGCTATGAACGAACGCATCGACAACCTCGCCACCGACTTGCGACTCTCCGAGCAATGTACCAAGGACTACTTCGACAACAAGCTCGACGCGCACAAGCAAGAGAACAATGCAAGGATGGATGAGATCCTCACTTTGTTAGTGAACCGACCTCCTTCTACATTGTCATACTCAAGACGGAGCCACTCAAGTCGACACTCTGATGACTCGTTCTCCGGCTCAAGTACACCGTCATCGACCACTCTTCGACGAGCCGCGCGTCAAGACCGTCATGCATCACGCAATCCGCTACATGACAAGTATTCACAAGAGCAAGTCGATGAGCGAGTACCTCGTCCTCAACCACACCAAATCGCTTTTGCACAAGCTCAAGAACGACTACGACAACGGCATCAAGAGGAAGAAAGAGCGCGTCTACACCAAGAGGAACAAGACGCCGAGGCTCAACGTCTTCAACAACATCGAGAAGCGCAAGCTCTTGGGGCGCAACGTGCCCTTCAAGAATCAAGTCGAGCCATCGCAAACCGCAATCGCGAAGGGCGCAATCAAGAGGAAGCCCTTCGAGAAGAAATCCAAGAGAGGAACTACCAACCGCGAGTGCAACGTCAAGTTCCTCAAGCTCCTTCACAAGCTCGTCAAGCTCCACCTCAACCTCAAGTTCAACAAGAGCAAGTTGATCATGGACTTCCTCCACGCCAAGAGCAACATGAGGATGATTACCCTCCACGACAAGGGCGTCATCATCACCATCGCCAACAACACAATGAAGAGCAATGCTATGGCAAGCTCAAATTCACAATGCCCAGTTCAATGGAAGCAATGATCCCGAAGAGTACCTATCATGGGCATTAAAGGTCGACAAAATCTTTCGTTTGCACAACTACAAGGAAGAGAAGAAGATCTCTATGGCATCACTTGAGTTCCAAGACTATGTGCTCATATGGTGGGAACAAGTCCTTGAGCGTCGAGAAGAAAGAGGTGAACCACCTATCACGACTTTGGCTCAAATGAAGGATGTCATGCGAGCACGTTTTGTGCCCACCTACTATAACCGCGATCTCTTCAAGAAACTCCAACTCCTGAAGCAAGGAACAAAGAGTGTTGAAGAATACTACAAGGAAATGGAGATAGCCATGATTCGAGCACCAATGTCACGGAGGATGAGGAGCAAACAATGGCATGTTTCTTGAATGGACTCAATCATCCCATCAAGAAGATCGCTGACTTCCAACCCTAATCCAACCTCATTGAGCTCATGCATCAAGCTACAAAGGTGGAACGTCAAGTGCAAGATGACTTCAAGTACGCCAAGTACTCATCCAAGACCTACGGCTTCTCCAACAACCAAGCTTCAACAACTCCTCCAACCTCTACATCAACCAAGCCTTGGCAACCGACATCAATGGAAGGTCCGTCAAGGTCATCATTGATGGAGGTAGTAGTCACAACTTGGCAAGTGAAGAACTATGCTCCAAGCTTCAATTGGTCAAGATGAAGCACCCGCACCCCTAAAAGGTTCAATGGCTAAGTGACTGTGACACTATACGAGTTGAGCATACGGTCCAAGTCTCCTTCAAAATTGGTGCATATGAAGACACTTTGGAGTGTGATGTCGTCCCAATGTCCGTTTGCCACCTCCTTTCTTGGTCGACCATTGCAATTCGACCGTGGTGTCATCCATAATGGGCGTACCAATCACTATAGCTTCAAGATGAAAGGGAAGGAGCATGTGCTACGACCTATGTCTCCTAGTCAAGTGATAGCCGACAAGCAAGCCACCCATCGTGGAGAGAAGAGTGAGAAAGTGATCCACCAAAAAGTGAGTGAGAGCCACAAGCCAAACTTGAGCGCCTCTTCGCCTAGAGAGAAAAACCTAGTCCTATTTCCACAAAAAGTGAGATGAGAGAAGTGTGTGAGAACCCATCGAGTGTTATGCACTTTGTCCTTGTGTGCAAGGATGGGGAACCAAAAACTAACACCTCTCATGAGCTACCTTTAGTGTTTCAATCTCTTTTTCAGGAATTCCAAGATGTTTTTCCTGATGAGCTACCTCCGGGTCTACCTCCTCTACGAGGCATTGAGCATCGAATCGACCTCATCCCCGGAGCGCCTCTCCCAAACAAAGCTCCATACCGCGTCAAACCAGAAGAAACTAAGGAGATCCAACGGCAAGTACAACAACTAATCGACAACGGTCATGTACGTGAAAGCTTCAGTCCTTGTTCCGTTCCCGTTATACGTGTGCCTAAGCAAGATGGAAGTTTCCTCATGTGTTCTGATTCTAGACCTATAAATGCTATTATCATTCGTTATAGGCATCCCGTTCCTCCCTTAGATGATATGCTTGATGAAATTAGCGGTGCCACCTTTTTCTCAAAAATTGATCTTAAAAGTGGCTATTATCAAATCCGCATACAAGAGGGTGATGAATGGAAAACTGCTTTCAAAACCAAATTTGGCTTGTACGAGTGGTTAGTTATGCCTATGGGTTTATCGGAAGCTCTCATTACTTTCATGCGTCATATGCATTTTGTGCTTCGACCTTATATTGGAGTCTTTGTTGTGGTTTACTTTGATGATATTCTTGTGTTTAGCAAATCCATGAAAGAGCATCTTAATCATGTTAGGCCTGTTTTCCAAACGCTTCGGAAGGAACGTCTTTATGCCAACATGAAAAAGTGCACGTTTGGTGTTGACAAGCTAGTTTTCTTGGGTTTTGTTGTCTCTTCCAAGGGTGTCCACGTTGATGAATTTAAATTGAAGAAATTAAAACTTGGCCCCAACCCACCAATTTGCAACAAGTGCGTAGCTTTCTTAGTCTTGCAGGTTTTTATCGTTGCTTTGTGAAAGACTTTAGCACTATTGCCGCTCCTTTACATGCTTTGAGTAAGAAGAATGCTCCTTTTGTTTGGGGATCTTTGATCCGATTCTTGCTTTACCCAACTTTGACAAAACTTTTGAGGTTCATTGTGATGCAAGTGGTACCGGAATTGGCAGAGTTTTGATGTAATAAAAATGAGCCATTGCATATTTTAGTGAAAAACTCTCCGGTGCTCAACTTAACTACCTCATCTATGATAAAGAATTGTATGCATTAGTGCATGTGCTACATGTTTGGGAACATTATCTTAGACCTCATGATTTTGTCATCCATACCGATCATGAAATGCTTAAGTACTTAAAAGGTCAAACTAAGTTGAACAAGCGTCATGCCAAATGGAGTGAATTCATTGAATCTTTCCTCTCTATGATCAAGTACATTAAGGGTAAGGAAAATGTAGTTGCGGATGCACTTTCCCGCATATGCACGCTTGTTACAATACTTGAGTTGAATGTTATTGGCTTTGAGCACATAAAAGACTTGTATGCTAATGATCCATCTTTTGCTAATCCTTATGCTAAATGTTTGACACATACATCTTGGGAACAATATTACATCAAGGATGGTTATCTTATGAGAGCTAACAAACTATGCATTCACGAGTCTTCTCTTCGTTTGCTACTTTTGCAAGAGCCTCATGGAGGCGGACTCATGGGACATTTTGGACGCGACAAGACATTCGCCACGCTCTCCAAGAACTACTTTTCGCCCAAGATGTTCTGCGACGTCTCACGCTTCACCAACCGATGCTCTACATGTAGCAAAGCTAAGTATAAAGCTCAATCCCATGGTCTTTACATGCCTCTTCCTATTCCTTATCAACCTTGGGAAGACATTAGCATGGATTTTGTATTTGGTTTGCCTAGAACTCAAAATGGAATGGATTTCGTGTTTGTGGTTGTGGACCAATTTTCTAAGATGGCACATTGTATTCCTTGCAACAAGATAGACGATGCTTCACATGTTGCAAATCTCTTTTGTAGGGAAATCTTGCGCCTCCATGGAGTACCAAAGACAATCGTCTTCGACCGTGATGTCAAGTTCTTGAGTTACTTTTGGAAGACGCTATGCGCCAAGCTCGGAATCAAGCTCTTGTTCTCATCCGCATACCATTCTCAAACCGACGGCCAAACGGAGGTGACGAACCGGACACTCTCCAGTCTACTTTGAGTGTTGATCAACAAGAACATCAAGGAGTGGGAGGCATGTCTACCCATCACCGAGTACGCCTACAACCGTGCAAGACATTCGACTACCGGCAAGTCCCCCTTCGAGGTCGTCTACAGCTTCAACCCATTGTCCCCATTGGACATTCTACCTCTTCCTCTACAAGAGCGAACCAACAGGGATGCGAGTGCACGGGCAAGCTACATCGATAAGATGCATGAGGATACAAGGAACACCATCGAGCGCCAAGCACAATGCCTAGCGTCCAAGCTCAACATCAACAAGCAACCCATGATCTTCAACATAGGCGATTTCGTGTGGCTACACCTTCGCAAGGACCACTTCCCCAACAAACGCAAGTTCAAACTTCTCCCTCGAGCCGATGGACCCTTCAAGGTGCTTGCACGCTACAACAACAACGCCTACAAGATCGACCTCCCACGAGACAAGTACAATGTGAGCGACATCTTCAACGTCAAGGACCTCGCTCCATACCATGGTGATGAAACTTTTGATCCGAGGTCGGATCTTTCCCAAGGAGGGGGAGATGATGCGGAGCATCCCTCGCTCATCCCCATGGACGTACCTACATCTCCCTCAACTCCACTTGGACCCATGACAAGAGCTCGAGCAAAGGCTATCGAAGATAAGGTGAACTCGCTCCTCTCCAAACTCCCTCTCTCTAGTCACGAGACTTGGCTACTACCTCATACGAACACTCTGTGCATGATCAGGTACTTGGAGGAGAGCCACGGGACGGCTACATCCAATGCCCAAGGTGGCGAGGACACCAAGCGTGAAGACCAAGAGGAAGGACTGCTTTGGAAGCTACAGGACCCGGACGACCGGCCAGACACGGACGTCCGACCCCTGTAAGGTGCTACAGCCGAGAGAAGAAAGGCAGGCCAGAGCTCCAGGTTACAGACGACCGGCCGAGCTCGGACGATCGGACACTCCCAGGCTCCGAACGACTGAGCCCTTACAAACGTTCGTGCCAGCGACCACAGAATAGAAATTACGGCAATACAAAGGCTTCCGGAGGACCGTGCGCTTGTCAACAGAACCGAATCTATGGTCATCCGAAGAACCCCGGACGTCCGGGACCCCGCTAGCCTCCGGACGACCGGCACCCCACGGACGTCCGGACCCTGGCTGCGTCCAACTGCGGGCTGAGGCCCATGTACCCCTTCACTTCGCCCCTCTTTTGCACTAAGACTATATATAGACCACTCCCACCTCCTAGATAGGGTTAGCATTATGATAGCTCATTGATATAGAGCATTGCTCATCCGTACCAGATCTACTCCACGTGAGGGACCGCGCCTCTTCGGAGAAGATCCATTAGGATTCAAGGCCTCCATCCGGAGAAGACAATCAAGAACTCCTCACGGAGAAGAACGGTTACTCTTGTATCTTCCTTTGTTGACATTGGATCTCGTGATACTTTGTGCTTTCGGTGATCTAGCCCTTGTGCGATCAATCACTTGCCGGTCGAGTGCTTCTCTCGTTTTCCCCCATGATTTCCCTTTTGTTCTTTCGCGCGTTCTTCGTGTTTCCCCGTAGGATCCACTCCAAACGTGAAAGATCGGCCCCTAGGGTTCCGCCTTACATCAATGGCCCTTTCTCAACTGTCTTGTCGTTGTCTTGTATGAGGTCCATATGATGTGGCACCTCATAGCTCGTCTCCATGACTGATACGTCCATTTTTCATCATGTTTACCTACTGTTATTTATGTTGTTTTACTGCATAATAATGATTTTTGGAGTAATTCTAATGCCTTTTCTCTCATAATATACAAGGTACACACAAGAGGGGAGAATTCTGGCAGCTGGAAATCTAGACCTGAAAAAGCTACGTCAGGCTACCGATTCTGCACAACTCCAAATGAGCTGAAACTTCATGAGGACGTTTTACGGAATAAATAAGAAATACTAGAGCAAATAAGCACCAGAGGGGGCCACCATGGTGAGAACAAGACACTAGGGCGCCTGGGCCCCCAGGTGCGCCCTGGTGGGTTGTGCTCACCCAGGCCCACCTCCGGTGCCCCCATTCTGGTACATAAGTCATTTTGACCTAGAAAAAAATTAGGGGAGGATTTTCGGGCCGAAGCGCCACCGTCTCGAGGCGGAACCTGGGTAGGAGCACTTTTGCCCTCCGACGGAGTAATTCCGCCGGGGGAACTTCCCTCCCGGAGGGGGAAGTCATCATCATCATCGTCACCAACAACTCTCCCATCTTGGGGAGGGCTATCTTCATCAACATCTTCAACAACACCAACTCCTCTCAAACTCTTGTTCATCTCTTGTGTTTAACCTTTGTACCGAAACTATAGATTGGTGCTTGTGGGTGACTAGTAGTGTTGATTACATGTTGTAGTCGATTACTATATGGTTTATTTGGTGGAAGATTATATGTTTAGATTGATTATGCTATAATACCCCTCTGATCTTGAGCATGATTATCATCTGTGAGTAGTTACTTTTTTTCTTGATGTCACGAGAGAAATCATGTTGCAAGTAATCATGTGAACTTGATATGTGTTCGATACTTTGATGATATGTATGTTGTGATTCCCTTAGTGGTGTCATGTGAACGTCGACTACGTGACACTTCACCATATTTGGGCCTTAGGGAATGCATTGTGGAGTAGTTATTAGATGATGGGTTGGGAGAGTGACAGAAGCTTAAACCCTATTTTATGCGCTATTCCGTAAGGGACCGATTGGGTCCAAAAGTTTAATGCTATGGTTAGAATTTATTCTTAATACTTTTCTCGTAGCTGCAGATGGTTGCAAGGGGGTTAATCATAAGTAGGAGGTTTTTCAAGTAAGAACATCACCTAAGCACCAGTCCACCCACATACCAAATTATCAAAGTAGCGAACACGAATTATGCCAACATGATGAAAGTTACTAGATGAAATTCCCGTGT
This sequence comes from Aegilops speltoides, assembly GCA_021437245.1. Taxonomy (NCBI): domain Eukaryota; kingdom Viridiplantae; phylum Streptophyta; class Magnoliopsida; order Poales; family Poaceae; genus Aegilops; species Aegilops speltoides. Next base: position 180,265,306 of record CM038144.1, on the reverse strand, counting down.
ACCCTCAAGAAAACTTTGCTTATCATAAGAGACCGTTTTGGCCTGTCCTTTGCCTCAAAAGGATTGGGCTACCTTGCTGCACCTTTTTACTACTACCTTTACTTGTTTGTTACAAATTATCTTGTTATCAAACTACTCTGTACTTACAATTTTAGCACTTGCAGACATTACCTTGCTGAAAAACACTTGTCATTTCCTTCTGTTCCTTCTTGGGTTCGACACTCTTACTTATCGAAAAGGCTACACTTGACCACATATACTTGTGGGTGATCAAGGCTATTTTCTGGCATCGTTGTCGGGGAGTGAAACACTTTTGGTAAGTGGAAATTGGTAAGGAAAAATTATTACTACATGCTAAAATTTATTGTCACTTGCTACTATGGAAAACAATCCTTTGAGGGGTTTGTTCGGGGTATCTTCACCTCGACTGGAATCACAATTGTTTGCCCCTCAATCTATTGCACCTACTGAAAATATTGAATATGAATTTCCTTCAAGTATGGTAGAACAACTACTGGCTAATCCTTATGCAGGAGATGGAACCGAACATCCTGATATGCACTTGATATATGTGGATGAAATTTGTGAATTGTTTAAGCTTGCAGATTTTCCCAGAGATGAAGCTAAGAATAATGTTTTCCCTTTAACTTTGAAGGGAAAAGCATTGACATGGTATAGGCTATGCGATGGTATCAGATCTTGGAACTGGAATCGGTTGAAATTGGACTTCCATCAAAAAAATTATCCTATGCATCTAGTTCATCATGATCGGAGTTATATATATAATTTTTGGCCTCGTGAAAGAGAAAGTATCACTCTAGCTTGGGGGAGGCCTAAGTCAATGTTATATTCATGCCCCAATCATGAGCTTTCAAGAGAAATTATTATTCAGAATTTTTATGCTCAGCTTTCTTGTAATGATCAATCCATGCTCGATACTTCTTGTACTGGTTCTTTTATGAACAAGACTATTGAATTCTGGTGGGGTGCCGGGGCTTTTCTCTATGGCCTCGAGCACCTATGGGGCACTGGGGGCCCTTACGGTTCGGCAAGGAGGCGGGGTCGTCTGTGAGCAGATCGAGGTCAGGCGCCTGGGAGGCAGGCAATCTTTACCCGGCTTGGGGCTCTCGAGAGATAACACCCCTCGCTGCTTTGTGTTGTTATTTGATCTAGCTCGAGTGTGCGAGCGTATGGTGGTGCAGTGGGTGTCGAATGGACCGAACCTCTCCTACGTGCGCATGGGCCTCCCTTTTATAGTCTGAAGGGGGTACCCACAGGTGGCGGCGTAGGAAGAGGGGTAGAAATGTAAAAGCGAGGTTGGTACAACGAGGCACTGTGATGCCCTACCTAACTCGATGGCAGGGGACAAGGGCATTAAATGCCCGTCCGGTCGCCCTAACAAAGGCAGGAGGAGTGACCGTTAAGTGAGCCCTTTGGTTGCCACGATGGCGCCTCTGTCGATTCCGTTTGCCACCTCGCTCCGCATGGCTGCGTAGTGCCTTGCCACGTGCCCTTAGGATGGCCTGGTGACGACGCGTCACTGGGTGCGCTGGAGTTGGGTGGCAGCCTTGCCGTGGCAAGTGCCTTGCTGCAGCCCATACATTGTCCGGCAAGCTTGCGGCCGCTGGGCTGCTGCCGGGCGCGGGAGGCGCGCGGCAAGTCTTCTGATGGTGCCGGGGTTGGCCTTCCCGGCAAGCTCCCCTTGCCGGGGCCTTCGTGTTCTGGGCTAATACTTCGTTCTTGAATGGCAGTAACAAGGTGTGGTGGAGAGCCTTGCCGGGCGTCTGGCAAGCCCCGCCGCGGGGTACTGCGTCTGCCCGTGCACAAGTTCGGGGTACTAATGTACCCCCCTACTTTAGTACACCGACATGGGGTCTTTTGGAAAGAATTAAATGCAACTCTGAAGATTGGGAACTCGACGAAGGTAAAGAGTCAGGTACTGAACCTAAGTTTGATTGTGTTAAATCTTTTATGAGTACTGATGCTTTTCAAAAGTTTAACAGTAAATTTGGACTTGACTCTGACATAGTAGCTTCCTTTTGTGAATCTTTTGCTAGTCATGTTGATCTCCCTAAGGAGAAGTGGTTAAATATCACCAACCTATTAGAGAACAAATTAAAGAACTGGTAAAAGCTAAAGAAGAGACTATCATTTACAATGTTGATCCAATTTTTCCCACTACTGATATTGAAAAACCACCTTTCCTGTTAGGATGAAGGAACATGCTAAAGTTTCAACTGTGGTTAACAAAAGTTATATTAGAACACCTAGACCAGCTGAACAAATAAAAGTGGAACCTAGTGTTGCTATGGGTAAAGATCTCTTGGTGGATAATATTGATGGGCATGTTATTTACTTCTATGATGAAGCTGCTAGAATTGCCAAACCCGATGAAGAAGATAAATATAGACCAGTTTACTGGCATGCCTGTTGTCTCAGTTAAGGTAGAGATCACTGTTATCATAGTTTATGTGATATATGTGCTAGCGTGAGTGCTATTCCTTTTCCCTTATATGAAGAAATTAAGAATGAAATAGCACCCTCTGAAATAGAAGACATAGATGTTACTATCAAATTTGCCAATAGAGATACTATATCACCAATTGAGATTGTTAGAGATGTTGAAGTCTTGTGTGGGAAAATAAAATACCCTACCGAATTTCTTTTTCTTGGTTCCCCACAAGATGACTTTTGTCCCATTATCTTTGGTAGACCTTTCTTGAGCATCATCAATGCTATAATAGATTGTGAGAAACAAAGTTTCGGTGTTAGCTTTGGTAATGAATCTTATGAATTTAATTTTTCCAAGTTTAGTAGAAAACCACATAAGAAATATTTGCCTAGTAAGGATGAAATTATTGGTCTTGCTTCTATTTCTGTGCCTCCTACTGATCCTTTCGGACAATATTTAGTAGACCATGAAAATGATTTGCATATGCGTGAAAGAAATGAAATAGATAGAATCTTGTTTGAACAACGACCTCTGCTTAAACAAAATCTACCTATTGAAACTCTAGGAGGCCCCCCTCCACCTAAAGGTGATCCTGTGTTTGAATTAAAACAATTACCAGACACTTTGAAATATGCTTATCTTGATGAGAAAATGATATATCCTATTATTATTAGTGATAACCTTTCAGAACATGAAGAAAGATTATTGAAAGTTCTAAGGAAGCACCGAGCTGCTATTGGATTTACTCTTGATGATCTTAAGGGCATTAGTCCCACTCTATGTCAGCACAACATTAATATGTAACCTGATGCTAAACCCATTGTTGGTCACCAACGTCAGTGAAATCCAAAGATGAAAGAAGTGGTAAGAACGGAAATATTGAAACTTCTGGAAGTAGGTATAATCTATCCTACAGTTGATAGTAGATGGGTAAGTCTTGTTCATTGTGTCCCTAAGAAGGGAGGTAACTGTTGTTCCTAATCATAAGAACGAACTTATTCCACAAAGAATTGTCACAGGCTATAGAATGGTAATTGTTTTTAAAAAATTAAATAAACCAACGAGAAAAGATCATTACCCTCTACCTTTCACAGATCAAATGCTAGAAAGATTATCTAAGCACACACATCTTTGATTCCTTGATGGATATTCTGTTTTTTCGTGAATACGTGTTTCACAACCTGATCAAGAAAAGACCACTTTTACTTGTCCTTTTGGAACCTATGCTTATAGACGTATGCCTTTTGGTTTATGCAATGCACCTGCTACCTTTCAAAGATGTATGACTACTATATTCTCTGATTTTTGTGAAAAGATTGTTGAGGTTTTCATGGATGACTTTTCTGTTTATGGGAAGTCTTTTGACGATTGTTTAAGCAATCTTGATCGAGTTTTCCAGAGTTGTGAGAAAACAAATCTTGTCTTGAATTGGGAGAAGTGCCACTTTATGGTTAACGAAGGTATTGTTTTGGGCCATAAAATTTCTGAAAGAGGCATAGAGGTGGACAAAGCCAAGGTTGATGCAATTAAGAAAATGCCATGTCCTAAAGATATCAAAGGTATTCTTAGTTTCCTTTGTGATGCTGGTTTCTATAGGAGGTTTATCAAAGACTTCTCTAAAATTTCTAGGCCTCTAACAAATCTTTTGCAAAAGGATATTCCTTTTGTTTTTTATGATGATTGTTTGGAAGCCTTCGAAACACTCAAGAAAGCCTTAATTTCTGCACCTGTTGTTCAACCACCTGACTGGAACTTGCCTTTTGAGATTATGTGTGATGCCGTGATTATGCTGTTGGTGATGTTCTAGGACAAAGAGTTGATAAGAAATTAAATCTTATCCATTATTCTAGTAAAACTCTAGACAGTGCTCAACGAAATTATGCTACTACTGAAAAAGAATTCTTAGCAGTGGTGTTTGCTTGTGATAAATTTAGATCCTACATTGTTGGTTCTAAAGTGATTGTGCACACCGATCATGCTGCTATAAAATATCTAATGGAAAAGAAAGATGCTAAATCTAGACTCATTAGGTGGGTTCTTCTGCTACAAGAATTTGATTTGCACATCACTAATAGAAAAGGAGCAGAGAACCCCATAGCTGATAACTTGTCTAGGCTTGAAAATTTTCTTGATGACCCACAACCTATTAATGATAGCTTTCCTGATGAACAATTAGTTGCAAGAAATGTTTCTAATAGTACACCTTCAAATGCTGATTATGCTAATTATATTGTTGCTAAATACATACCACCTAGTTTCACATACCAACAAAAGAAAAAATCTTCTATGATTTAAGACATTACTTTTGGGATGACCCACATCTTTATAAAGAATGAGTAGATGGTATTATTAGACGTTGTGTACCTGAGCATGAACAGGAACAAATCCTACGGAAGCTTATGGAGGACATCATGCGGGAGACAGAACCACTCATAAGGTATTGCAATCTGGATTTTATTGGCCTACTCTCTTCAAGGATGCCTGTAAGTTCGTCTTATCTTGTGGTGAATGCCAAATAATAGGTAATATTGGTAAGCGTCAAGAAATTCCTATTAATTATTCACTTGCTATTGAACCATTTGATGTTTGGGGATTTGATTTCATGGGACCATTTCCTTCCTCTAATGGGTAAACTCATATTTTGGTTGTTGTTGATTATGTTACTAAGTGGGTAGAAGCTATTCCAACTAGTAGTGCTGATCACAACACCTCTATTAAAATGCTTAAGGAAGTTATTTTCCCAAGGTTTGGAGTCCCTAGATATTTAACAACTGATGGTAGTTCATACTTTATCCATGGTGCTTTCTGTAAAATGCTTGCTAAGTATGATGTTAACCATAGAATTGCATCACCTTATCATCCTCAGTCTAGTGGTCAAGTTGAACTTAGCAATAGAGAAATAAAACTAATCCTACAAAAGACCGTCCATAGGTCCCAGAAGAATTGGTCTAAGAAATTATATGATGCACTTTGGGCTTATAGAACAACATATAAAAATCCTATGGGTATGTCTCCTTATAAAATGCTTTATGGAAAAGCTTGTCATTTGCCTCTTGAGTTAGAACATAAAGCATATTGGGCAATTAAAGAACTCAACTATGATTTAAACTTGCCGGTGAAAAGAGGTTATTTGGTATTAGCTCATTAGATGAATGGAGAACCCAAGCTTATGAAAATGCAAAGTTATTCAAAGAAAAAGTTAAAAGATGGCATGATAAAAGAATCCAAAAGTATGACTTCAAGATTGGAGACTATGTTTTTTTGTACAAATCTCGTTTCAGATTCTTTGCAGGAAAACTCCTCTCCAAATGGGAAGGTCCCTATGTTATCGAGGAGGTTTATTGATCTGGAGCTTTCAAAATAAATAATGCCGAAGGTACTAACCCAAAGGTTGTTAATGGGCAGCGAATAAAACATTATATCTTAGGTACGCCCATTAATGTTGAAAGCCATATTATCCAAGCTATGACACCGGAAGAACACATAAAATAAACCTTCCGAAACACTCCAGAATCGTGAAAAAAAGGAGGTACATGATACGGTAAGTAAACTGACTCTGAAAAATCCGCAAAAATATTTTTTGTCAGGTTTGGAATATTTAAAAATTTAGAAAAATAAGAAACTACCAGGAAGGTGACCCTGGTGGGCACAAGACACCAGGGCGCGTCTGGCAAGCTAGGCGCGCCCAGGTGGGTTGTGCCCACCTCGGGTACTTTCCGGACTCTGTTTTTCTTCTGTTTTGCTTGTTTCCCAAGATAAAAAAAATCTTTACATACCCCCTGAACCTGTTGACCTCCATATCCCGGAGAATTCTCCTATTTTCTTTTCTTGTTGTTTTCCCAACAGATCTGAAGAGGAGCTCAGTTTCTTGTCAACCTTTAGATAAAAATAACTTTAAGGACACCTACCCCTACATATGGTTCTCCGATGAAGAAGATGAAGATGAAACAGTACCTTCTTGCTTCCTGAAGGAAAGCAAGGAAGCATTATGCAAGAGGATACTAAAGCTCGAGGAGGAGAACTATGAGTTGAGGATAGATAATTTCTACCTCCGAAACAAGTTGGCGAAAAAGGACAAGATCGCTTCTAATCACCACCACCTCCTTCTTCATCACCAAAAGAGAATTGAGTATCGGGTATGGGCACTCCCCTTGGCTTTCGCCAAGCTTTAGGGAGGTGCCTCGGTATCGTATCATCTCCACTATCTTTTTCCTTTACTTTTCTTAGTTCGACCCATAGTTATCTTTTCCTTTAGATGAATAAAAGTTTAGTTCGATCCTTTGTTTTAGAGAGTTTGCTTAGTGATCTATCTTTGTAATCGTGTGCGAGATATATAATAAAGTTTATTTTGAGTTTGATTTCTTTTACTTTCTTGCTTCAATAAAAAGAAAGGAAATAAATAAGAAAGATCATATGCTAATCTTATGGTAAGTGATGACATTACACAAGGAAAAGTATAAGTAGAAAATTTTATTGTAGATTGACAAACATAGCATTTGTCAATGATGCAAGTCATGAAAGAATTAATAATGGAAGAGAAGATTCACAAGCAAATACACTATCCTGGAAATCTTTTATGATTGTGAGCATCCATCAAAATATTATATGCCAAAATTGTTGATGTTGTACAAGGAAGACAACATAATGATTTATGTTTGTTCATATTCACATAGAAGCTATATTGTCATAGATCCTTCAACATGTGGTCCTTGCCCCTATCTTTGCTAGCCAAAAATTCCGAACTAAGTAGAGATACTACTTGTGCATCCAAAACCCTTAAACCCAAATCTTGTTTTGAGAGTCCACCATACCAACCTATGGATTGAGTAAGATCCTTCAAGTAAGTTGTCACCGGTGCAAAAAGGGCAATAAAATTGCTTCTAAAAGTGTGAGATCATTTAGTGTAAGGGAAAATTGAGCGTTGTACGAACTTGTGATGGCGAAGAATAAAAGCGACAGACTGCATAATAAAGGTTGCCATCACAAGGGGTAATATAATGTGACGTTCTCTTGCACTAAGGGCTTGAGCATCCAAACAAAAAGCACATGGCAACCTCTGCTTCCCTCTGCAAAGGTCCTATGTTTTACTTTTATGTATTTACTTTCCTGCAAAAGTCAAAGTTTTTCTCTCTATTCCTTTTTATTTTCTCCTTTGGAAAGCATCATGTGGTGAGGAAAGATCTGGGCACATATATCCAGTTGAATATGGGTAGCATGAGTTATTATTGTTGACATCACCCTTGAGGTGAATATGTTGGGAGGCGAAACAATAAGCCCCTATCTTTCTTTGTGTCCGGTTGAAACATTTTGCTCATGTGTACGCGGTGAGTGTTCGCAATCATAGAAGGCTAAATGATGGTTGAGTATGTGGACTTGCCTAAAGGCTCCGATACGTGACCCTTCCAGAAAAGATGATGAATTATAGTTGTAAAGTTGACTGAGAACATAGTTTGTTGATTTCTAAAGAGTTTATGCTTTATACTTCGATGTTGTGATGAACTGTCACTTGTTCATGAGAAGTCTATGATAAAAGTTCTATAATAAAAGTTTTATATTGAAGGTTGTTGCTGTTATAATAAGTCACATGATGCTGCTATGTCCGTATTTTTGTTTTTATCAACACCTCTCTCTCTCTCTCTCTCTAAGCATGTGGACATGTCTTTCGATTTCGGTTTTCGCTTGAGGACAAGCGAGGTCTAAGCTTGGGGGAGTTGATACATCCATTTTGCATCATGTTTTCCTACTGTTATTTATGTTGTTTTATTGTATAATAACGCTTTTTGGAGTAACTATAATGCCTTTTCTCTCATAATATGAAGGTATACACAAGAGGGGAGAATTTTCGCAGCTGGAAATCCGGACCTGAAAAAGCTACGTCAGGCTACCTATTCTGCACAACTCCAAATGAGCTGAAACTTCATGAGGATTTTTTATGGAATAAATAAGAAATACTAGAGCAAATAAGCACCGGAGGGGGCCACCCTGGTGAGCACAAGATACTAGGGCGCGCCTGGGCCCTCAGGCGCGCCCTGGTGGGGGTTGTGCTCACCCAGGCCCACCTCCTGTGACCCTTTCTGGTACATAAGTCATTTTGACCTAGAAACAATAAGGGGAGGATTTTTGGGACAAAGCACCGTCGTCTCGAGGCGGAACCTGGGCAGGAGCACTCTTGCCCTCCGGCGGAGCGATTCCGCCGGGGGAAGTTCCCTCCTGGAGGGGGAAATCATCGTCATCATCATCACCAAAAACTCTCCCATCTTGGGGAGGGCTATCTTCGTCAACATCTTCAACAGCACCAACTCGTCTCAAACCCTAGTTCATCTCTTATGTTCAATCTTTGTACCGGAACTATAGATTGGTGCTTGTGGGTGACTAGTAGTGTTGATTACATCTTGTAGTTGATTACTATATGGTTTATTTGGTGGAAGATTATATGTTCAGATCCATTATGCTATTTAATACCCCTCTGATCTTGAGCATGGTTATAATTCGTGAGTAGTTACTTTTGTTCTTGAGGTCATGGGAGAAATCATGTTGCAAGTAATCATGTGAACTTGATATGTGTTCGATATTTCGATGATATGTATGTTGTGATTCCCTTAGTGGTGTCATGTGAACGTCGACTACGTGAAACTTCACCATATTTGGGCCTAAGGGAATGCATTGTAGAGTAGTTATTAGATGACGGGTTGCGAGAGCGATAAAAGCTTAAACCCTTTATCCGCTATTCCCTAAGGGACCGATTGGATCCAAAAGTTTAATGCTCTTGTTAGAATTTATTGTTAATACTTTTCTCGTAGTTGCGGATGCTTGCGTGGGCGTTAATAATAAGTAGGAGGTTTGTTCAAGTGAGAACAACACCTAAGAACCGGTCCAACCACATACCAAATTATCAAAGTAGCGAACACGAATGAAGCCAACATGATGAAAGTGACTAGATGAAATTCCCGTGTACCCTCAAGAACACTTTGATTATCATAAGAGACCGTTTTGGCCTGTCCTTTGCCTGAAAAGGATTGGGATACCTTGCTTCACTTTTGTAACTACTACCGTTATTTGTCTGTTGCAAATTATCTTGTTATCAAACTACTCTGCTACTTACAATTTTAGCACTTATAGACATTACCTTGCTGAAAACCACTTGTCATTTCCTTCTGCTCCTCGTTGGGTTCAACACTATTACTTATCGAAAAGGCTACAATTGACCCCATATACTTGAGGTTCATCAATGACCGAAGGGAATTTCCCATGCCCGGCCTTCTTCCTTGAGGGGCTTCTGAAGATGGAAGTGTCGCCCTCGCTCGTAGTTGGTCGCCTTGTACTTGATGATGTCAATGTAGGAGAACTCATGGTAAGTAGGCCAATATGCAGTACGTCCAAAGGCAAAGATGCCTTGATAGCACTTGGCGAATATGCCTTAGTGGTGGTGGTAGCCGTAGCTTCCTCTTGGGGGTGCTTGTCTCGCGGTCTTCTCTTGTGCTCATGAAGTTTGGCCGTAACTTGACATAGAGCTTGTTGGGACTTTTAGGTTGGCGCTTGGCGAGCATCTTCATGATGACACTACTAGGGAAAACCTTATACACAGAAGTTTATCAGTAGCGCGGTTTAAAAATGGGCGCTACTACTAATTAGTAGTAGCGAGGGGTATAAAAACCACGCTACTACTAAGTTGATAGTAGTAGCGAGGAGTATAAACCCGCGCTGCTAGTAAGTGGTCTCCAACAATGCCCCTGGGATAGGCCATAGTAGTAGCGAGGGGTATAAAACTGGCGCTACTACTAAGTAAGTAGTAGTAGCGCAGGTTAGACCCCACGCTACTACTAAGTTGTCCACCCCTCTCGCTCTACTAAACATGGCCACGCCGACCCTAGAAAAAAAACATGGCCACACCTCTCTCCTTCTCTCCCCTTCCCACCTCTCGCTCTCTCCCTCCCCCCGCACGCGGCGCACGCTTGTCCCGTCCCGATCCCCCCACTGCCGCCGCCGTCGCCGGCCGATTTCGGCCAGCTCCGGTGCCACCCCGCGCCGCGCCTCACCGGCCTGCCTCCCCCTTGCCCACCTCCGCCGATTCACCGCCTCCGCCCCAGCCTCCCGCCCCTGCGTGCGCCCCCGAGGCAAACCCTAGCTCGCCGGCGTGGCGGTGTGGTGGCCGTCTTCGCTCCTCCTCCCGAGCCCCCGCGCCCTGCCTCGGCTACTCGGGCGGGCTTCCTCGCCATGACGCCTTCGGTCCAACGGCGGTGGCGGTGGTCGTTCCCACTTCGTCTCCGTCTCGGTAATCCCGGTTCTTCCTCCTTCCCCTCTCGTGCTCGGGTGGCTGCTTGTGCGGCCATTTCTTGGCTACTAGTCCTATGGCCGTTGAATGGTTGCGCAATTCCTGTGTTGGCGTGCTTGTATTATCGCTGGGTGTGGTTCTATTAATGGTCAGTCCTCTGGCCTCCATTTCTAAGCGTTCCTAGAGTTTCTAGTTGTAAGTAATGGCTGTGTCCATGGATATTATTTAGCTCTTGATGTCGTGTGTTACTTGGTTCCTAGAGCTTCCGATGGTACTTCTATTACATTGTTAGCTATAGATCATGTAGAGCTATCTTATTGTTAGCTATTGTACTTCTATGTACGTACTATGGTTTCTAATGGTAGCTAAATTTCTACTTAATGGGATTGGCCACCATGGCTTAGTTGTTACATGCTAGGTAGTCATTATCCGTGGCCTAGACTAGCTAGTGCACTCCATGGATGGATGGATTGGATGAAAAACTTTAGCACTCCTCCGTTTGCAAATATAAGATGTTTTGGATATTTCAATATGGACTAGTACCTTGGGATAAGATAAGATGTTGTAAAATAGTCTCGGCTTGAACTAAGTTCAAATTGGTTCGATAAATCACTACATAAATGAATGCTCCATTGCAGCAGAGCTGCACATGGACGTGGAGTTGTTATACAAGTGAATGCTGTTACGCACTTTTGCTTATTGTACTGATTCAGCTAGGACATCACACGACCGTGCTCTGTTTCTTCTCAGTCCAGCCTGATTCGAGCTTCTGGACAGCCACAAGGCATGCCTTGGCCGCCATTGAGCAGAATGCGCTGGTGTCCAATGACAGAGTGCCGTCTCAGCAGACAAGGGAGTATCAAGCGAGACACCATCATCATCAAGCGAGCATGGGAGTTTTTCACGCAAGCAAGTATCTCATTATCCTTACCTTCATCCGAACCATACTTGCATTTTTAAATCTTTGGAGATGGCGAGGATAAGGCCCGGATGAGCGCTTGTGGAAATATTACAGTCCAATCGTTAGGAGTACAAGTTTAGTATTTTTCCTAATCTAATTATCGCCACGTTGATCACACCTTACTAATTCGGTTGCCGTAGTAGCTAGATCGATCGGAGAAATGGACTGCAATTTGGGGAGCAAAACTGCATCAATTCCTAATGTAGATGGAATAACACTTAATAATTGGGGCTCGACTTGTCTTTGGTACCTTCCATAATTTCCAAACTGTAGGGGGTCCTTGGTATATGCATGAGTATTTGGCTTGATTGAATAAATTGTGCGAACATCGGCAAACAAAGGAGAAACCAGATAGCTTTAGTAATCATGAACATCGACAGTGCTACTCACTAAAATCTACCATATGAAGTTGTAAATTTCTCAAGCGAGAAAAGCGTCACAGGATCCATGACTGAAATGAGTGGAGGAGGGTAAGTTTCTAGGACAATGACCGAGAAAAGAGCGACATACTTGTGCTGAAATTAGCAAGATCTTCTATTCGAATCCAGCAGTGTGTGCGCCCGAAATCAGCGACTCGGGAAGGCTGCACGATGCTCACATCTGTTGGGCTGCATGAAACTTCCACCACAAGTGTATGTACTACAGTTGTTGGTTAGACTATAGATAAGCTTGGGCTGGTTGCTGCTCGACATCATCCTCTCGTGAGGATTACGGAGGCGAAGCCACGAGCTGCTGCTCGAGTAGTCGAGGGAGCATCGTGTTTTCTATGAGATGATGGAACATCACGAGCGATCTTTTGTTCGTTGAATTGATCCTACGCTTAAATTACTCCTTGCAATTTTGGGTGAATGTCTTTGAGGCAGACGGTTTAACTACTACTAGCATCATCGAGTTGCAGTAGTAGTGACCGACAGACGGATGGGCCGGGGTGTGAGGGCTGGCTCGCTGAGGTAGAAGGTCTTGGCGTACTCGGCGCAGACCTTGCAAGTTGTGGTCGTGGCGTCGCCGAGGAGGCCCAGCCGAGCTCAAGCATCGCCCTCTGCTCTAGCTGCTCGTCCCACCACCTGGCGGCACTGACCATATAATTTGAGAGCTCATCCAATGTTTTCTTACTAATTTGAGAGCAGCCATCGGTTTAGCTTGCTGTCACAAAATATATGTTCACAGGTGCAGTATTTTGATATGGGAGATTAGGCCTTGTTAGAGGTGGTATGAAAATACAACATGGAAATTTTAGAGGCTGTTACGTAGATACTTAAACACAAATCACTTGTTAGGTTTAGTTTAGTATATTAAATCCTATGAAATTATCAAGGTGGGTTGTACTATGTTGGACAGAATTTTATGTTTGGACTTGGGTGAATGTAACCGGACTTATACTCTCAAATTTTGTCATAGTTGATGCTGTGAGGACTTATAATGTGATAAAGTATATCGTTGTTGCAACACCAAAATCGGTGAAATATATTGCCTTTTTGCTGCCGATGATATCTCACGGAATCTTTAATCCATAAAGTAAGGATTTAGATAACATCATATGTTTAGAGTTCAGTTCTTTTCTTAGCTGAAACTAACATATTTTACAATGGGCGTGATGGATGTTGTAGGTTCATTGATGACAGCCAAGGGTTCATGCTCGAAACCACTACATCTTGCTCCATGTTGTCGGCTCAGCTAGAGTCCTTAATCATGAGGAGATGGGACACGTCGATTGTTAGAGTACACTTGACAGGTGCATTTTGTGAAATTCTAGCTAGAAGATTGATAGCATGCTTGCGCTTGTTCTTTTCAGTTCAAATAAATGTTCCTTTTCTTGTTGAATCCAAAGTAGCTAGCGAAGATCAAGTGGAAAGGTTGTTGATTGTCCCAAAGTTCTTGGACCATTTAGTTTGAATAGCGGTGAGGAATTAAGCATATATTTTGGCAGATGAGAAATAAGCAACTTAATGGGTCTTGTGAATTGGAATATACCATTTAGTTGAAATGATGCAATTTGCGTACTAACAAGTTTTGACTTTCTTGACATGGGTGCGGGGTGATCGGCGCTGCTAAGCGCGGCCGGTGGTATTTGTGCTCTTCAACTACTCAGAGGCGGACTTCTCCGTGAAGCCGGTGGCCATGTCGCGTAGATGATTGGCCAGGTGATTTCGACGCCGGAGGTCGTCGAGGTGGAGGACCTCGACGCCATCGTCTGGGGGGAGGGAGGATTCGGGTCCACCAGCGTCTAAGCTCCGAGCCTTGGTAGATACATCTAGGGAAGTGGTCTGTTTAGGTTGGTGATGGAACACGAGAGAAGGTACCCACCTTTTGATGTTCATTGTGTGTGTCTGATGTTAAATGCAATCTTGAGAATGTTATGTGACATTGGTTTAGTTTGCATTGGACGTATTGCCATCCATGAATACTACATCTAACTTTTATTTTTTTAATTCCTAAATTATTAGTAGTAGCGTGGGAAACAAATGAGCGCTACTACTAGTTTGGTTAGTAGTAGCGTGGGAAATAATAAATGAGCGCTACTAGTAGTTAGGTTAGTAGTAGCGTGGGATATAAGTGAGCGCTACTAGTAGTTAGGTTAGTAGTAGCGGGCGCACCCGCGCTGCTACTAACTTTTAGCTGTAGCGTGATACTAGTAGCGCGAGTACCCGCGCTACTAGTAGCCATTTTACCCGCGCTGCTAGTAGCCTTTTCCCTAGTAGTGTGATGGTGTCGTTGTCGTGCTTGAGATCGAAGAAGATGTCGTTCGTCGTCGTCGTGCTTGAGATCGAAGAAGATGTCGTTCATCGTCGTTGTTGTTCACATGATGCTCAGAGGTGACTTTCCCTTCATGACGACGTGGATCACAAATATGATGATGGTCGCTGAGTAGATGTGGACGTGGATGAATTGCACTTGCGTCGCGTGGGTGCTCCGAAGATGGTCGACTTGCTCGTCGTTGCCTTGAGGATGACGAATGGGAAGAACGGTTGACCAACAAGGCCCGAATCTCCTCCATCCTTGCATATTTCTCCTCCTTTTGTGTGGAGAGCTTGTGGTCGAGGTAGTCTCTTGTATGTAGCTCAGAGTGTCGTATGTCGATGGCGAGGTTGTCGATGTGCTCTCGCAATCTTGATTGTGTGCCTTGCAATTGTCGTTGTAGATCGAAGATGGACGTTTTGGTGATGTAGTTGTTCGAGCCGTCATTGTTGTCGAAGACCGGAGATGAAATGCCTTGCCCAATGTTGAAAATGGATCAATAATCACTCAATAGTGTAGCAAGGAAATAACACAATTGGTAGCAGATCTTGTCAATTCTCACACCTACACAAGTAAAACTTTGGGTGGGGCTTGGTGAGGATAGTGGCACAAAAATTTAATGCAAAATGTTAGCAAGAGTCAATAATGTTGAAAATATTCACAAATTCGCAAGTGAAACAAGTAGACCAATAGCAATATGTGGCAGCGGAAACACACACATGAATAGATAGATGGGGTCGTGCAATCAACGAACGAGCTCAAAATGTGGAATCCACAGAAAATGCTCTTGTTGCACATCTCTAGAGAGACACTAGCATGATTGCTCAATAGGCGGATACGACTTGTCCAGAACTTATAGGAGACAAAAATGCAACGACTTCTATCCCAAGTATGCTATGTATATATGGTTCCCGGTGTTCCTCTCAAGATGATCCAAGATGATCTTATGTGCAATGTGGTATGATGCTATGGCTATTGCTTACAACCTCTTTTCTCTCTCTCTCTCTTTAATAGCTTATTCTTCTTTTTTGTTATATGTCCACTATGTGAAATGTACAAACCAAGATATCAATTGTGTATATGCGGGAACAAACTTGTGGCACACGAGATGATATGATGATACCAATATGATTTGGTATGTATGCAATGGAAGGGCGGATCGATGATCAGTAATGTGCACAAGTAACATGGCCGACAATATTCGAAGGTTAGTCTCGATAGGTAAGTGACGCAAAATGGGCGAGGGGTTATCAATGCAATTGCATGGGGACTATACAATGGTGTTGTCGATGTTACCATCCTTATGTATGATGACGACCTCGTGGCGATGATGAGTGGCGGTGTTCTCGATGTCGAACCATTCCTAATTAGCCGAAACACCTTAGGAAACAGAAAAACCGCGAACTCAAAATCTCAAACATCAAATGTCAAAATGGTGGTAGCGGGAATGCAGTGGTGGTTGCGAAAGTATTGGTGTAAACCCAGTCAAAATGGGTTAAGGTGGCGGAAGGGTATGATGGGCTATACACGGTGTTGGAGTTGAATCAACGGTCCCTAAGTAGCCGAAACACCTTAGGAGACACAACTCACAACACAAACAAAATTGGGTTAAGTTGGGGTGGCGGAAGTGTATGGTGGGCAAGCAATGCGGGAAGTTATGGTGGTGGTTGATAAAGAAGCAACCGTCCCTAAGTTGCCGAAACACCTTAGGAGAGGTGAATCACAACTCAAACAACCTCAAATGCGAAGGGCAACAAAATGGGTTAGGTTGCGGAAGTCAGTGGCGGTTACGCGAATGATATGGTGAAAGCCCTAGGCAAACATGCCAAAGTTCGAAAAATGTGATGGATTCAAATGGTGTTGACACATATCTATATGCATGGGGTATGTCAATAGCTACTCAACGAGCTAAAGAACGCGAAAATTAGACTCCGGATGAATTAGTTATGGTCAAAACGGTGAAACACTAGTGGCTGAATTCTCAGGGGTCGGACATCCGGGGGCTGATGTCGAGAACCGTGTAGATTTTGTGCGCCAGGAGCCAGATGTCCATCTTGGGGCCCGGATGTCCAGCCTGATGGCCCAGACGTCTGGCCCGATGATTCCAGATCAGGGTTTGGACTTCGAAACTCGATTTTGGGGGCGGAAATTGATGATTTCGGGGGCAAAGTTGGGGACATTTCGTGGATGGAAAGTGGGGAAAATTGGAAGAAAGCTAGATCCAATTGAAAGCAAGCAAATCACGGATCAAAATCAACAAAAATTCATCACACCAGCAAATCACAAAAAAAATTGGGGGCTATTTTTGGTGGGGATTCTCGAAATTGGGGAAGAACACAACAAAATTAGGCTAGAAAACGAAGGGGGAGTCTCCAAATTCAAGATCAACGTGGCTCATGATACCAATATGATGTAGGGTAGAACCCTAGATGCCCGATCTTTCACGATTGGTGCAGATCCCGCGACGAACACAAGGGGAAACACTAGAGGAATCACTCAAACCAACAAGATTCGGTTACAAATATGCTCGATCCTCGAAACACAAAGAGATACACGATCCACGATCAACAAAGGACGATACAAGTAACAAGTTTTTCTCCATGAGGAGGCCTTGATGGGGTCTTCCCGTGAGGGGTCTTGAATCCACTTGGGGGATCTTCTCCGAAGAGGTCGTGAAATCCTATGGAGAATGTATCAAGTGCATGAGCAAAGCTCTATCTCTCAAATGAGCTAATCCTTTGCTAACCCTAACTAGGAGGAGGAGGGGGTCTATATAGTGCTAGTCCACATAGGGGGGAAGTGAGAGGGGGTATACATGGGCCTCGGGCCCTGTCCATGTGCGCAGGCAGGCTCCGGATGTCCGGGTTGGGGGCCGGATGTTCGGCGGCTCATGAAGAGCCGGATGTCCAGGCCTCTGGCCTGATGTCCGGGCTGGAGTTGCCCGATTCTTCTGCTTTTTGGATAGGATGCGCTTGATTTCTGGGCAGGCACCGGATGTCCGGCCTGTCGCGGGGCACCGGATGT
Source organism: Aegilops speltoides (assembly GCA_021437245.1). NCBI lineage: Eukaryota > Viridiplantae > Streptophyta > Magnoliopsida > Poales > Poaceae > Aegilops > Aegilops speltoides. Next base: position 180,247,861 of record CM038144.1, on the reverse strand, counting down.
CCGGACGCTCTAGAGTTTCCTGGCGTCTGCTGGGCTGCTGCTGTTGCTGTAGTTTCCAGGGGCTGGATGTCCGGGGCTGGGGTCAGATGTCCGGGTCCTAGGAGCCTTCTCCAATGCCTTTCGTAGTGCTCCTTCATCCATGTACTTGGGGACTTGTCCATGACCCCGAGCATCTCCGAGAGGGCCTTCTTGGTACCTAAGGACATGTAGTGTCTTTGCATGAGGTAGCAACCACGTCTCACACAAATGGAAAGGGGAGGCATTTAGGAGCGGGTTCACCTTGTGTCCAATGGCGTATGCTTGAGGTCTCATTGTGTGTCCACTTGGGGCCTGGGGAGTAGTCGTAGTGTACGTGGGGATGATCGTAGGATGCTCCGCATCAACCTTTCGTTAGGATAAGATGTACTACTTGTCCCCTTTAAAATTGGGAACTATGCGAACCCTTCCCGCCTACATTTTGGGGGAAGAGGACCGAGGCCACTATAAATATTGGTTAGCCACCACCGTAGAAGGGATCCGATCCCCAGTTCGACTCATTCCCTCACCCCCGAACCTCATGAGGTTGTTCATCCCTGGCACTAGTTCATCCTCAGCCCCTCGTGAGGCCAATCCACCACGGAGCAGGAGTAGGGCCTTACACCGCTGGGGTGGCCCGAACCTGGGTAAACTTTCGTGTCCATCTTCTTCCTTGTTCATGTGAATAGAGCTAGGCAGTGGGGCGACGAGCTGGTAGTCTGGATAGGTTGAGTTCTTAGCACAAGCCCCAGAGTTCGAACCTTTCTTGGGTCTGCGGAGCCCTGAATCCAACATTTGGCATGCCAGGTAGGGGTATGTCGGAACTTGGCCTCCTCATCAACCGCACTCCATCCTCACTCGATCATGATGAGAACTGGCTGGGCTCACGCCGAGCGATGGGCCGTGCGGTTTGATCGGATGACACCCTCCCGCCGCGGTGTTCCTCGTCGCGCCCCGCTTTCCCCGGGGCACCATCTGGAACGACAACGTTCACCACTGCCACCCCTCACGTGATGCCACGGGTGTCGATGTCAAAACCGGCGGATCTCGGGTAGGGGGTCCCGAACTGTGCGTCTAAGGTCAATGGTAACAGGAGGCAGGGGACACGACGTTTTACCCAGGTTCGGGACCTCTCGATGGAGGTAATACCCTACTTCCTGCTTGATTGGTCTTGATGATATGAGTATTACAAAAGTTGATCTACCACGGGATCGTAGAGGCTAAACCCTAGAAGCTAGCCTATGATTATGATTGTTGTTCATGTCCTACGGACTAAACCCTTCGGTTTATATAGACACAGGAGGGGGCTAGGGTTACAAAGAGTCGGTTACAGAGAAGAAAATCTGCACATTCGAATATCCAAGCTTGCCTTCCATGCAAAGGAGAGTCCCATCAGGACATGGGACGAAGTCTTTAATCTTGTATCTTCATAGTCCAACAGTCAGGCCAAAGTATATAGTCCGGCTGTCCGAGGACCCCTTAATCCAGGACTCCCTCAGTAGCCCCTGAACCAGGCTTCAATGACGATGAGTCCGACGCGCATAGTGTCTTCGGCATTGCAAGGTGGGTTCCTTCTCTGAATACTCCATAAGTGATTTAGAACACAAGGATCGTGTCCGGCTCTGCAAAACAAATTCCACATTCCACCGTAGAGAGTATAATATTCCACAAATCTAATCTGCGGACAGCTTCTTATAACATGACATCACGCCACAGTTCGGTCATTATTCGAACCATTTTCCACAACCAGCCACCGCACATATCGCGAAGCGGTTTTAGCGGCACACTTTTGTTGAAGCAGAGATCATGTCCCCTTATCACGGGATCCTCATCAATATAGACGTGGGTAGCCCAACCGTGCCATCTAACATGGCCTTTGGGGAATAAGCGATTTTAGCGGGCAAGTGGGGAGGCACAAGATATTTTGCTGCCTTTATAAGGGGATGAGAGTCTTCCCTTTTTTTGGCTATTTACTGTGAAGCAACAACTCCACTGTCTTTTATTTCAGTAAAATAATAGAGTTCCTCCTAATTACAAACTATATAAGAAAAAAAGGGGTAAGTAGGAGAAAAGCTTACCTACTTACCTATGTTACAAAATACAACTAGCTAAGGAAGATTAACCCAAGATAAGAAAGCAGGTTTAACACTCTCCCTCACTCTATGGTACAACAAGTTGATATCATGTACAAGTTTACATCTCTAGACGCCAAACGAAGCCCTCTCCGATCTGAAAATCTTCCCACTCCTTGTAGTCCAAATGCACCAGGCCGCAGTTAGCATAACCTCAAAGAAGAAAGGGTGCCCAAAATTCTTCTTGGCATGCAATAAACAGGAGGTCACATCATGTCCCCCCAACCAGTCAATCTGCAGATAAGACCATACTCGTTGACTGAAATTGTAGGTGAAGAAAAGATGAAACCTGTCTTCATGCAAACGGTAGGACAAAGAACACAGAAATTTTCATCTTGGTCAGTTCTCCAATGTCTCCGGAGCAGGAGGTCTCGAGTGTTCAGGCGATCAAAGAAGAGAAGCCAACCAAAAACCTTGATTTTCATCGTGCATGAACATCTCCAAAGCCAAACACATGGAGCAATTGTTGGAAGGTGTGTGTACATGATGGTGTAGAAGCTCTTAGTAGAATAACCAGATTTAGAAGGCCAAGACCACACATCAGGAGCAACAGCATCTCTTTGCAGCAAAGTTACCCAATGAAGGAGGTGCTCAAGTTCTATAGCTGCTGAGTTTGAAATAGGTAAATGAAACATTGAAGACACATCCTCAGAATCCAAAAAATCCATGGCAGAGATCTTGTCATCCTTGACAAAGGAGAACAAGTGAGGCAAGCAGTCCCGAAGTGGTCTGTTTGAGTTGTGCAATATCCAACTATCAGACCAAAACAAGATAGAATCACCCTGATTCAGAGTGGTTGTAGAGATTGCTCTGTAGGACTCAGCCAACTTGAACACATCCTTCCACCAAAGAGAGCCACACATCACTGTGGCCTGGGGTGCAATACCATCATAATAAGTACTCCAGATAAGAGAGACCCAAGGGATGTCTGCCTTGTTGTAAAATTTATGCAGATTTGAGCAATCCTTGATTCTGCAGGTGCAGGTTGATTGTGCCAAGCCCGCCTTTATCGTTGGGCCTGCAAACCAAGTCCCATGCCGCAAGTGACTGCTTAGGAGTGTCAGAATTACCACGCCAGAGGCATTGCCTTTCAATTCTCTCTGGCTGCTTAATGATGCCAATTGAGATGTCCAAAGTGCATAAGAAATAAATGGGCATAGAGGACAAAATAGAGGTAAGCAACTGGAGCCGTGAGCCCTGGTTCAGCATGGCAGAGCTAGCAGAAAGCCTTCGTTCCAACCTGTCCACCAGTGGCATGAGATCAACAATCCTAGGCTTGGTAGTTCCCATAGGAAGGCCTAAGTAAGTAAATGGAAACGTCCCCAAAGAGCAACCAAACACAGCAGCAAGTCTAGTGGCCATCTCATTGTCCACATTAAGGGGCACCATTGTAGATTTCTGAAAATTCACCTTGAGACTAGTGGAGGCATATAAAACATCCAATATTTCCTTGAGTGCAATGAGTTGGGAGTCCACTACAGGTACAATTAAAATAGTATCATCAGCATATTGGATGATTGGAAAATGTGGATCATGGGAGGGGATTGGCAAAGTGAGGACTCCATCAGCCAGCATTCTGTTGACCACGGACTGCAGAAGATCAGCTGCGATTACAAAAAGCAGAGGAGATAGAGCGTCTCCTTGCCTAACACCACACTTGCACTGGAACTGCTTGCCTGGAACCCCATTTAACAAAACCGAAGAAGACCCAGAAGATAAGATTGCCTCGACCCAAGCTAACCATTTAGCATCAAAGCCCTTCTCCTGCAAGATTAACAAGATGGCCTCATGCTCAATCGTATCGAAAGCCTTAGCAAAATCCAGCTTCAGAATCAGTATAGGTCTCCCAGATTGCTTGCACTGATGGATGTACACAAAAGCCCACGCTAGCCAATCTTGAATGGACCTTGATTTCAGAAACCCATACTGATTATTGTGGATACATTTGAGGATCACCAACTGTAGCCTATTAGCAAGTAACTTAGTTAAGAACTTTAGGCATGTGTTGGTCAAAGAGATTGGCCTAAAATCTCTAGGACCCTGAGGAGCAATCATTTTAGGTATAAGAGTTATTAGTGAACCATTGATGCCCTCCAGACTAAGCTTACCAGCAGTAAATTGCTCGATCAAATTCAAAAAATCCTTCTGAATAATGGGCCAACATTTCATAACAAAAAGTCCATTGAAACCATCAGGCCCAGGGGCCCTATCCGAAGGCATTTCCTTCAGAACCTTATCGATTTCAGCTTGTAAAAAGGCCTCGACAGCTCATGGAGGCCATCTATGGGCTGGATGAGGTCAGCCAAGCAAAAGCCCATTCGGATCCCTGTGGTCTGGCCCATCCTTGATTTGAAAGAATGCCAAAGAACTCCCGCCATTTGATCATGATCATGAACAGTAACACCATCATCAGACACCAGACTAGCAATGTTGTTTTTTCTCAGCCTCTCAGACGCCATGGCATGGAAAAATTTAGAGTTTTCCTCACCAACTTTGATGTAATGAATAGTGCAGTGCTGCTTCCAGTAAATATACTGCAACCGAAGCAAATCCTCATGGTGGAGCTTAACTATTTTCCTGAAATTGAACTCAGGGATAGTGAGAGGCCTGCATTCCTCCAAAGAATCCAAACAAAGAATCACTTTAGAGAAATTAAGAATAACTTTCTTGATAGAGGCAAGATTAATATGCCATCGCTTAAGATCACTCCTAAGTTGCTTGAACTTCTTTGAAATAACAGCAGCTGCCGAACCCGACCAAGCTAAAGGAGCATTCCATGAAGCATTGACACAATCCATAAATCCAGGTAAGTCCACCCAGTAATTTTCAGACCGGAAAATTTGAGCTCTAGGTATGGTGGTGTCAATTGATACCAAACACGGGATATGATCAGAACCCGTTCGAGCAAGTGGGTGCACAACAGTGTTAGGGTACAAAAAGAGATCCAAGAACTAGTTGTAAAAAACTAGTCCAACTTCTCAAGGAGAGGCTGTTGCTGCATATTTGACCAGGTATAGGCCCTTCCCTTCAACGGCAATTCCAATAAACCGAGATGGCCAATAATCTCATTGAACAGGAAAATATCATTGACGTTACCCCCAATTAGGTTCCTGTTGTCCAACAATATTATGAAGTTGAAATCACCAAGTAGCAACCAGTTAGCATCAATTGGTATTTGAAGATGACCAATGAACAAAATCATCACGCAAAGGGCCGTCACAAGGGCCGTATACCGAAACCAGATTCCAAATTTCGGAATTATGGAATGAAGTAAAAGACACGACGACAGCAAAACTCTGGATTTTAATGAGACAACCAGAGAAAATAGCTGAATTCCAAACAACTAGAATGACTCCCAAAGCCCCATGCGATGGTGCAAACGCAAAATTATCAAATCTGGGCGGGCAAAATTGTCGGATGGACTTAAGATCAAAAGATTCACATTTTGTTTCTTGTAAACAGACTATTGTACAGTTACTTTCCTCAATCTTAGCACGCACGTCTCGCTGATGTTTCTCGGAGTTCAAACCACGCACATTCCAGCACAGAACTTTCAAATTACGGAAACGTGGATTATCCATAAAGAAACTCGAGAAGATAACCAAACATCTACACTGCATAAATGAGAAGATAATTGCCAATAGGTTCATACAAGCAAATAGATAATAGGAGTTCAGACATCAACCCAGTGCTGGCAACACAAAGAACATAAACAACCCACAGCTTAATGCCATGATTAACAGAGGGAAGTTCAGACTGCAGACACAAAATAACAAGCTGATGGACACTAAAATCTAAACAAAAAAGGAATGATAGCGCATTCCTGCCCAACTGACATCTTGATGTATCACTTATCATCGCAAACATTGTGCTGGTCCTTCTTCTCAGGACTTGCCATAAGCTTGTCCTCGGTGAGCTTCTCTGGTGAGATCCCTAGAGATTCTCCAATACGCTGCATGAGACTGATTGGGGTTGGTGGTGGAACTGCCGTGTTGTGCTCCTCCGCAGCAGACTCGCTCTCCTCCTGAGAGATAGAAATGTACCTAGGCTTCTTAGCTTGAGGACGCCGTAGAGGAGAGGGCTTGTTAGGAATTGCAGAAATGGGTTTGAAACCCAACTTCTTGGCGCAACCGCGGGTCATTCTCCTGGTGGAAAAATCCTCAGGAGAACGAACAAGCTTGGTGCCCTGACGACGGCCACGTTTGGACTTGCCTAACATGGATGGAGTCTTGGAAGAAAATTCAAACTCCTCATGCTGAACTGGCTCTGCAGAAAAAACCTCGGGTAGATCTCTCATAGTTTCATCTCCTACCAAAACATCCTGCTCAACTGGCTCAGTAGAAAACCCCTCTAATAAAGCCTTCTGTGATGCAGCTCCCCCAACCATTCCATCAGAAACCTGGCCAAACAAAGACTGGAAAGAGTGCTCCAGCTCCTGGGGCCAAATACTCATTTGCAAAACCGCAGGTGGGAGCACAAAGAGACAAACAGGCTTGTGGATGCTCTGAACTTCAAATTCCGGCAGGAGGTTCTTAAAAGAGCGCTCCCACACCATAGCAGGTGGAAGAGCCGGACCAAACACCACCCTAACAATACCCAGATGATTGGATCAAGGTTAACCACAGGTGGATGAATAGCTGGAGGAATGTAGGGGACAACTGCACCCTCCAAATTTTCCTCGACCACAACCTGCTGACCCACTTCAACGTCTGCTGACTGATCTTCAGAAGAACTATTGGACCCCAAGGAGGGATTCAACACCATGGAGTTCTGATCTTGGGCAGCGTGAACTTCAGGCTCATGCTGTTGAGCATTCTGAGCAGCAACAGCCTCATCCCAAGGGCCCCATCTAGCAGCATTCTGCTCGGGCTCTTGCTGCTGGTCAGGCTGATCAACACCCCAGCCATGAGGTTGCTCCGGTTGATGTTGAACATTTGCAGGATTGCCATCCCAGCCCAAATCAGGAGACAGCGGCATTCCCTAGAATGGTTGCAGAGGATCATGCCCTGGCATAGGATGAGGGTTTCCATCCAGGGGCATCGGGTCCTCATTAGCACCCAACATGGCTTCTGCAAAATTATCAGTGAGAATATAGACCGCAACAGTCCAAGAAACAATAGTGCCTCCCCAACTTGCATACTCACGAAAAAACACAGAACGAGGCACCATAATGTTATCCGGGAAAGAAGCATAAACGAAAGATCGCACTAGACGCCAATCTTGCTGATCCCAGTAGTGAAACTGACCAAACGTGCTGACAACATCAGACAGGTATTGGCTATTCCTGTAATCTAACGGTACACCGATGAACATTAACTAACCCGTTCTGTGTCCATGAATAGCCCTAACACCCTCTCCCTGGTTGTGAGGAATGAAACGCACAAAGAACTCATGCCCATCTTCGTCCAAACCCATGGGAAAAGGCGGATGTCAAGTAAAGCAAGATCGCATCATCGGACTGGCCACTTCAAATAAACCAACACCCTGGAACTAGGTCTGAGCAGAGCGAATAATCACATGAAGACCCTCTTGCAAGAAGTTGAGCACTTGCTCCCGTCTTATGGCCACAAGATGTGCCGGCGGCAGCGGCTCGACGATGGCCACCATGAACTGCTCATGGGCTCTTGGAGGGGCCTTCATCGGGGTGTAGTAGGTTCTTGGCAATCGCTCTGACCCTCCATTGATGATGTCGTGGCCAACAGGAAGAAATCGCCGGGGGTCAAGCTCATAGACCGCCATTGATGGAGTATCAGCAGGGGCAGGCGATGGTGGAGGCGATTGTGGTTTTCCGGCAGATTGGTTCTGTGTGGAAGGGGTGGAGGTGGGCGGTGGAGGCAGCGAGCCCGAAGCATCGGGGAGGCGTTCTGTCAAGGAGCGAGGCTCGAAACCTGGCAACAGGACATTGGGTACCCAAATAGTGGAACCAACATTAATACCAGGGCAGTCTTCCTTAACGTGACCAGACCAAAAGCATAATCTGCAACATACACAATTCATGCACGAATCGGACAAGTGACCCATACCCAAACAGTTCTGACAATCCCAATAATTAGCTGCCATATCCTCAATCATCTCATTGAAACTATGTAAATCATCCACTATTTCCTTAGGTGACGGGACACAAACCGGAGAAGTGGTGCCAGGCAGATCGTCATTAGATAACAAACTGGGTTGTCCAAAGAGGATCCATGGGCCAAATCCAAACCCAAAGTTGCAGTGCCAAGCGATGGAACATGGGCCGGGTCCAAAACACACGATGGAGTGCTAGGGCTATCCGAAAGGATATTAACCATTGGAATGGGCCCAGAAGATTTTGAAATCACAGAACATCCGGGGTTGCCGCTAGGAGGACTAACCGATTCCGGGGATGGAGGAAAAGATCCAAATTGGATAGTCACCGGCGGCGATGAGGGACTCGCCGGCAGCGATGATGAGATTGCCGGAGGTGATGGTAAGAGTTTAGAATTGCCCGACGGTGTGGGAATCGGGTTGTCAGGAGAAACAACATCATAACCAGCCTCCCGGATAGTCAAAACTTCAACATCATTTGGATGATATTGATAACCCTTACAAACATCATACTTCATGAAAGTAGCAAATCTTAAGCTCTTAGCAGGACCCGACCTAGGATTAGTGCATAAAGATGACTTGATGGGTGGATTTCTCATGGCTAATAAACCTAGATTGGCACGACGTTTAGAAGGACTAACCACCGTCCACTCCTCATTGCATTCAATCTGCCAGAGACGAAATTCCTTCGTCCAATCTGGACCACCATGACCCCAAAGATGGAAATAACACTTAAACTGAGGGCAAACGAAGCTATGCTGATGCAGGATGAAAAACCCAACTTCTTTGCAGGAGACATGAAAAGAGAAAACCTGATCACGTAGGCAGAAAACCTTGAGCTGCGAATAATGTCCTCCAATCGCTGATTCCAAGGCCAGAGCAACATTCTCCACAAATAATCTGAAAGAATGCCTTGCAAATGAGACAACCATGATGAAGTGGCCCGAATCCTCAGAAGGATGAACAGAGCGGCGAAAAGAGCGCTAGATCTCCTGGGCTAAGCCCATCCCTGGCTTAAAATCAAACCCTAGAGAGATGGACGCGTGAACAGCCATTGAGATGACCACCAGGGGCTGCGGGAGAGGACGCCGGAGATGATGAGCGGATCAGAAGGCAAGAACCACAGCTATACGTGGAGATCACCGGTGGGGTGGCGGCGGCTAAGGGTTAGGGTGGGTGGGAGGTGGGAGTCGCCATCGTAACCTTTTTGCTGTTTTTTTGAGAGTCTTCCCATTCACCCATGCCCTTCCCTATTCATGCATTCCCTTCCGCCCGAGCCCTAGTGCCCAAGCGTTTCTCTTCTTCGCCCAAAAAGGCTTTCCGAAGATGTCCGGATCCGGAGTAGGAGGCAAGTGGATGGCCTCTACCGTCCGGGAGAAGGACATCAAAAATCTTCAGGGGGGGTATCCGTCCAAGAGATTTGGCCACCGTCTTCCGATGGTGGGACAGATAGTCCCAACCCCGGAACCCCATGAGAGGGTGGTATTTCTCCCTCATTTTGTCCGCGGGCTAGGGTTTCCCCTCGACCCATTTGTTCGCGGTGTCATGTACTATTACGGGATCGATTTCCATGATCTATCCCCAAATTCCTTTCTCAACATCTCGACATTCATAGTCGCGTGCGAGGCCTTTCTCCGCGTTCCGCCGCACTTCGGCTTATGGCTGAAGGTTTTTAATATAAAGCCCAAGGTAGAGAGCGGCGAGCATGCCGAATGCGGAGGCGCCATGGTGAGCAAGATGCCCAATGTCACATGGCCGATAGGGACTTCCAATGATTCCGTCAAGGAGTGGCAGCAGCAGTGGTTCTACATCACCGAGCCGCGTGGCAAGGAGTGGACCACCTTTCCGGAGTTCAGATCCGGTGCCCCCCTGCGACTTATGTCATGGCACGAGAAGGGCCTGAGCTGGGCTTCGTCTGACGAGCTATCAGAGCTCGAGACGCGCGTCCAAGACATGGAAGATAAGAGCGTCAAGCTCGTCAATGTAGTCCAGGTTATGTTAGTTTGCCAGATTCTACCATGTCAACACCGAGCTTGCAATCTATGGGAGTTCGACCGGCCAAGCACCAGACCCTGCTAGAGCTCTTTGGCTCTACACACAAGGACATCTGGAAGGTGCTTTTCAAGTCCAGCAAACCGTGGCCGGACTCCACCAAGGACCGTGGATACCAGCTGTCCCGCCCAGCAAGTTCGGTAAGCAATTGAATGTTTGATAATTCGTGCATTCTGTCCGCACATCCTCAGGGAGACACTTAACATATTTCCCATTATTTTTCCTAGGGCTGGGCAAAGAAAGCGGGGCGGATCCACTGTCATGCCCCTCTGCCAGAAGAACCGACCGGCCCACTCCTGAGGAAGATGCTGGTCCCGACGCCATACAAAGCGCCAAAGAAAAAGACCAAGAAGGAGGCCAAGAAGACCAGGGCGGCCTTCGTCGCCGTGATACCACAGACACAAAATCCGAAGACTCTAATGCCCATCCTTCCTCCGAAGAGAACGGGGAGGAGGACGACGAATCCCCCACAGGGGAAAAAAAGAACAGCCTCCAGCTCCTTGGAGGACAATTCGCTTAAGTGGGGAAAAACTCTTCTTCAAGAGGAGTCCACCAGCACCACCGATAACAGCCCAGAGTGGGATCCCAAGGCCGATCCCCTGGTGAAGTCGTAAGCATAAAATCTGAACACACACATGCGTCCAGACTTGTCATGTCATCACATTCTAATCTGAGCCGTGCTTTTCCTTTTCAGTCTGGCGAAGCCCCGCGCCGAGCAATCCTCATTAGAGGATCTGCTGGGTTCGGACGCTATGGCGAGCGGGACACCCCTGAAGGCCTCTTCCTCCAAACGTAGGAACGAAACCGAGGTTTCGTACCAGAAGGACCCAGGCCACAGAGGGGGGAGAAGGTCGCGAAGACGGCGCCAGGAGGCCATACTTCTAGGGCTGGTTACACGGGAGAGAAAAATCCTGTGGGTGTCGACAACAGAGGTCATCTTGAATCTGGACCCAAGCCGGACACGATTCTAGAGACCCATAAGGTCCCCAAGTCCCATCCACCGGCCACCTCTGTTCAACCAGGGGCGGTGGGTACTTTATCGGCGGCGCTGAAGGGTGCCCCCATTGTTGATGAACACCGTGCCCTCATGGGTGCGGTGATTGAGAAGATTCAGTCCGCCGAGAGTGGACTGAACAAATCCTGTGTCAGCCTCGTAAGAGGCTTTGAGGTATGTTTCATGAGTTCTTGGGAGAATGTCATGGTATAGATAGTAGCCCCTGATACACTGTTCGGTGAAAGAAAGAACCGGACAGGGGATCAAATTCATGTTCGAAGGAGACTCACTTGATGATATTTATCTTTGTAATCAGCAGGTATCTGTAGCGACTGCGGCCTCTCAAGCTGCGGAAGTATCTGGCCTGAAGCGTAGTCTGAAACGGGCCGAAGGAGAACTTGGCCAAGTGAAGAGCCAACTGGAGGATAATCAAGGTATGTAGAAACCTTGTATATGTAGCACGAAAGGATGAGTGTGCATGATAACAATCTTTTAATAATGTGCTCTAGGGGCATCGGCCGAAATTGAGACCTTGAAGAAGGGTTTGGCCGAAGCCGAGAGGAAAGCAGCCGCAGAGCAGGTGCTCCGTGAGAAGCACGAGGCAGAGTTATTGAGGCTGAGCGAGAGCTTCAAGAGGCCATGCATAAATGTGAGACCTTGGAGCAGAGTTTAGCAGGGAAAGAATCCGAACTCTCCCAGGCTCGCCAAGCCTCCAGGCTCACCAAGCCGCAAGTGATGCCCGGGGCGAAGCCCAAGGTGCCCTGAAGGAAATCCAGGAGGCGAGGAAGATTGCGGCTGGTAAGGCTTTTTCTATAAAAAGCAAGTATAGGAAATGAGGAAATCAAATTTGACAATCTTGAGTTTTGATGTATACAAGGGTATTTGCGGAGCTGCCGTGCAGCATATCTGATGCCGCCCAATTCTACCGAGTCGAAGGGGGGAATACTGCGGATAAGCTCTTCTGGATGCAGTATATGGTGCCGAATTATCCAGTGCCCTTCTTGGATCAGCTGAAGCAGCTGGTCGAGCTGCACGAGGCGGCTGAATTAGCCATGAAGGATTTAATTATCCGGCTGTGGCCTGCTGAGCCGATTCCAAGCAGCTACTTTGGGCTCGTGAAGCGGCTTGTAGGTGCCTACCCGCGACTCGAAGTCATCAAGCGGTCAGTGTGCATAGAGGGTGCGTGAATGGCCTTCGCCCGTGCCAAGGTGCATTGGGGGAAGATGGATGCAGAGAAGCTGATGACCGAGGGACCGCCGTAGGGAAAGGAGCACCACAAGCCCGAACTGTATTATGAAGGTGTCTTGAAAGGAGCCCGCCTTGCGGCGGAGCAATGCACCAAGGACATTATATTTCCATGAATACGGTCAAGTTCGTCCGTCGTAATATTTGGACAAGAGCATTCTTATCATCTATTGCTTTGTCGTATGAATGTTTTTCATCCTGTGTGGCTGTTGTATGTAATAATTCTGAGAGTCGGCCAGTCGTCGGCTTCCGCCCCCATGTAGTGAGTACGGGGGTGTTCGGGATAAACCTGAGCACTCTTTATCCCAGTTTTGGGTCCCTAAAGGATGTGTTTAGCACAGCGAACCAGGCATTCGGTCTATAGGGCTTTATCGCTCTCACTTAGCCGTAGGAGTTGTTTCGAGGAAGGTAGGCGCAACCCCTAGTGTTTGGAAGTCCGCACGAGGGGCTCTATTAGGGCCTGATCGGAAAAGGCTGATCCATCGCACTCTGCATTGGTTATAGCATTATGCGGAAGAAATCCTTAAAGATTTTAGAACCTCTCGAACAGCTGACCAGCTCTTGCTACATCATGACAGTCAGTTTTCGGCTTTCTCTACTGAGGTGCTCATCCGGAAGAACCGTGACACAATCGCAGTAGTTCTCCCAGTGCTACCTTAGCCGATATAGCGGAACGTAAGGTACCAAAATATAGGAGCCGGGCAAACCCAACTATTGACCCAAGACATGATTCAGAGCTGATGCATATAATGCTATAAGTTCGGGGTGCCAAACTACCATGAAGGTGTTCGGACTTTTTTACCGTAGTATGGGCTTGATGAAGCCCCTGGCATATCGCGATAAGCAGCTGCCTTTTAACAAAGGAATTTTAAATAAGAAATATTAACAGGTGAGCATCATATAAATCCACATGTTGTATTTGAGTAATACGTCAATTCGTATGAGTACGGGTGATGTGATAAAAAGAAATATGATTGCGCAACCTACTGATACCAGGCGTGCGGGAGTTGTGTTCGGATCCAGGGTGTAGTCGGATGATTACAGGGGAATATCTAGAGATTCCCTAATGCGCTCGAACTGTTCCCATGCTTTCCGTCATAACCTACATAGAGGTGGACCTGTAAAGAAAACATAAGAAATGGGTTTGTGCCACCTGGCGGTTGAGCCGCAGTATGTGGCTTGTTCTATCCTTTTCAGGAGTGTTTTTAATTTATCTCCGGGCGGGCCGGGCTATCCTGCCGCGCAGTAGTTTGGATTCCTTTGGTGGTGTCCGGGAGCTTTGCCTTCGACTCGATGTTCGGCTGTAAGGTATCGTTCCTTGTTCTTGCTGTTAAAGTGGTGGTAGACTCTTCGGTCGGGAGGGGGAATTTGTTTCTGCCTTAACCGTGATGACGCCGCGTGGACCGGGCATCTTTAATTTATGGTAGGCATAATGTGGCACCGTGTTGAACCAAGCGAATGCGGTTCGTTCGAGTAGTGCCTGATGGTCGCTGCAAAAGGGGACGACATCGAAGACTAAGTCTTCGGTACGGTGATTGTCCGGAGATCCGAAGACCACTTCCAGTGTGATTGAGCCCGTGCAACACGCCTCTGCACCTGGTATTATACCTTTAAAGGTGGTTTTTGTGGGCTTGATCCTTGAAGGGTTGATGCCCATTTTGCGCACTGTATCCTGGTAAAGCAGGTTCAGGCTGCTGCTGTAACGCCCCGAGACCGATGCTCGAGAAGACTTCCATATATTCCGGGTTTCGCCGTGTGTTTCATTTATGCTTGCTCTTTTATTTTTGCATTGCATCATGTCATCATGCCATCATGTCATTTAATTTTTAAAACCTCAACTAAATAAATTGCATAGATCTTTTGATCTATTTAAATCGAGGGAATTCACTTGTGATTTCTCTTTATAACATATTAAAGCCTCTCAATATTATTAGGGAGCTATAATAAATATTCCATTAACTGGAAATCACCCATAACACATTTGCTTTATTCTTCTACTCTTCTTTTATACGACTCAACCTCCGATCCTGTTTTTTCGATCTTTTAGTAAAATTGAGTTGCAATTTTACTTCTCCATTAATGTTCCAAATCTGCCCATAAATCACATCTGGTGTGTAGGGTCACCTCCTTTAGTTTCAACCCATTTGGAGCTCATTTGAATGGGTTTCAAATTCAAACTTGTCGAGTTAAATCCAACGTGTGTGGATTTTACTTCCTCAAAAAATTGTCAGGCCATTTTTGTCAAATTCCTCATATTTTTATGACTCTGGAAAAGTTGTCCTCCTGCCCAAATTCTTCCTCTAACCTTCTCTTCTCTCCTTTCTTTCTCTTTATTTCTCTGTTATTTAGAGAAAAGGAAATAGGGGAGAGGGAGAAGAGAGTCCAGCCCAGCTGGGCCTCTCGCCGGCCCATCCATCACCGAGGCCCACCAATCCCGCTGCTAAACCTAGCCAGTCCCTCGACCCCCCTCGTTTTCTCTCCCTCGCGCCGCCACTCAGGGACGAGGAGCCCGATCCCATCCCCCTCGCTCATCCTCCCCCTCTCGTCCTCCCACACCGCTATCACCCGCACGCCCCTTGCCGCCTCCTCCGCTGGTGGCGACCACCAGGAGCTCCACCAGGAGCCCGGAGTACCCTGCCTCCTCGATCGCTTCAAGTCCCCGCCGTCAAGCTCCATGCCACTTCTCCTGCTTCCCTTCGAGCCCTCCTCTGTGTCGCTCGCTCAGGCTACCAGCAGCCTTAGCACGCCAAGACCCGTTCGTGGATTTCGTCAAGTTCGAGCACCGTTAAACGAGGGTTTTTTGCCTTGCTCATTTTGGATGCGCCAAGTTCCTGTTCGAAAGTTCGTCTACATGGACAAGTACCGTGGCACCGAAGACTTTTGTTGCGTCAAGTCCCTCTCTGACAATTGTTGGACTACCATCCCGTGCATTGCACCAAGTACCACGACATCGTCAGCCCTACAAGTTCAAGTATGGTTGCCGTGTACGACTACCGTCGACCCTCGAAGACCCCGTGGACCCCGAATCATCTACGGGACATGAACAACTACTACCACTATTGTCGCCGTGAACCACTACTTCCACTACGGCATGTGTACGACTACTTCCCACGACGACACGTGAACAACTACTTCCTCTACGACCGCTACGAGAATGTCTACTTCCTCTACACCGTACCGAACTCGTTCTGCCCGAGAACGCACGCTTCGAAGGTATAACCCGAGACGACCGCGATGAGATGCCCTTGCATGTATGAGATGCACCGTTTTCACCGTGTCCGAATTGTCACTCGTTTCCATGCCCCTAACCTGTGGGACACCCGATATCCGGGATCACCCCACCATCTTGCATGACTCGCTCATGCTCACTTCCTTTTGCACCGGTATCTCCGTGAGCTACCGGAACCGATATGTTGCCGTGGCATCATTTTCGGATATGTTGCCGTGGCACCATTTCCGTTTCACCGCCGTGGCACCATTTCCGTTTCGGCGCCGTGGCACCCTTTTTGTTCCGCCATGGTGACCAAATGCTTCATAACATGCTCATGTCAACATTTTCATAAAAATTGCATATAACTTGTATATGTCATCCGCATCATGATAACAACAATTAAAATGTTTAAACTTGTTGTTGCATTAAATTGCTAAATGCACATGGGGATTTTCCGGAATTGTTGTTTGTTGTTCCGGCCTCATTTAAACTTGCCTAAATTGTTAGTTTAATTATGCTTCACCTCTTGCCATGTTAACCAACATTTAATCTTGTCTTGTTCATAACCGAGAGAGAACTAAATAATTGATGTGGTGATTCGTCTGTATGCAACTCGTTGCATATTGGGCTCCATTTAACTTGTAGTTTTGTTTGTGCATTTTGCCATGCCATGCTATTTAAACTGGACATGCACCATACTTGGTTGTGCATCATGCCATGTTTATGCTTGTGATGGTTGTTTACTATGTTGTTTGTTTCTTTCCGGTTTACTTCTCTCGTTAGCTTCGGTTTCGTTCCGAAGTTGTGAGGATTCGTGCGACTACGACCGTTTGTCTTCTTCTTGGACTCGTTCTTCTTCCTTGCGGGATCTCAGGCAAGATGATCATACCCTCGAAATCACTACTATCTTTGCTATGCTAGTTTGCTCGCTCTTTTGCTATGCCAATGCTACGATGCCTATCATTTGCTTGTCAGCCTCCCAAATTGCCATGTCAAACATCTAACCACCATGTCCTAGCAAACCGTTGATTGGCTATGTTACCGCTTTGCTCAGCCCCTCTTATAGCGTTGTTAGTTGCAGGTGAAGATTGAAGTTTGTTCCTTGTTGGAACATGGAGATGTTGTTCCTTGTTGGGACATGTTTACTTGTTGGGATATCAAGATATATATTATTTAATTAATGCATCTATATACTTGGTAAAGGGTGGAAGGCTCGGCCTTATGCCTGGTGTTTTGTTCCACTCTTGCCGCCCTAGTTTCCGTCATATCGGTGTTATGTTCCCGGATTTTGCGTTCCTTACGCGGTTGGGCTATAATGGGAACCCCTTGACAGTTCGCCTTAAGTAAAACTCCTCCAGCAAGGCCCAACATTGGTTTTAACATTTGCCACCTAAGCCTTTTTTCCCTTGGGTTCTGCAGACTCAAGGGTCATCTTTGTTTTACCCCCCGGGCCAGTGCTCCTCTGAGTGTTGGTCCAAACTAGAGCACCATGCGGGACCAGTCCTTGGCAACTTGGATTACGTCGGTACCTGTACGCTTCGCTTATCCGGTGTGCCCTGAGAACGAGATATGTGCAGCTCCTATCGGGATTTGTCGGACTGGTGGTGGTCTTGCTGGTTTAGTTTTACCCTGTCGAAATGTCTTGTTGTACCGGGATACCGAGTCTGATCGGAGTGTCTAGGGTGGAGGTCTATTCCTCCGTTGACCGTGAGAGCTTGTCATGGGCTAAGTTGGGACACCCCTGCAGGGATTTGAACTTTCGAGAGCCGTGCCCGCGGTTATGTGGCAGATGGGAATTTGTTAACGTCCGGTTGTAGAAAACCCGAAGTTGACCTTAATTAAAATACATCAACCGCGTGTGTAATCGTGATGGTCTCTTCTCGGCGGAGTCCGGGAAGTGAACAAGGTGTTGGAGTTATGTTTGACGTAAGTAGTTTCAGGATCACTTCTTGATTGCTACTAGCTCCACGACCGTGCCTTGCTTCTCTTCTCGCTCTCTTTTGTGATTGTAGCCACCATATAGGCTAGTCGCTTGCTGCAGCTCCACCTCATTACTCCATCCTTCCTATAAGCTTAAATAGTCTTGATCTCATGGTGCGAGATTGCTTTGAGTCCCGTGGCTCACAGATACTTCAAAACCAGTTTGCGGTGCCTATGTTACCGAGCAGGTGGCGCAACCAAGCTCAAGGAGGAGCTCGATGAAGATCTTGCCCTTTGTGTTGTTTCGTTCTAGTTGATCAGTAGTGGAGCCCAGTTGGGGTCGATCGGGGACCTTTGTCGCATTTGGGGTTCTTCTTTTATTTTGGTTCCGTAGTCGGACCTTGATTGTATCTATATGATGTAATGCTTTGTTCATGTAATTGTGTGAAGTGGCGATTGTAAGCCAACTATGTATCTCTTTCCCTTATGTATTACATGGGTTGTGTGAAGATTACCTCACTTGCGACATTACTTTGAATGCGGTTATGCCTCTAAGTCGTGCTTCGACACGTGGGAGATATAGCCGCATCGAGGGCGTTACAAGTTGGTATCATAGCCTTCCCCGACCTTAGGAGCCCCACTGCTTGATCGTTTTTAGCGGCCGAGTTGTGTCTAGAAAAATGTTTTGAGTCATTTAGGATTATATATATCGGAGAGTTAGGAATTCTTTTTACTCCTCAGTCTCTTCATCGCTCTCGTAAGGCATCCTGACGTAGAGTTTTGGCTTTTCTCTTCTCAAATTTCACTATTTTTTTTTAGGATCACGTGGGTATCTTGGAATCGTTCCGATGGTTTTATGATGAGAACATTGTCTTGCTGCCTCCTGTCAGGGGTTTAGTGGAAGTGTCCCGGGGAGTTGAGCTCTGAGGTGTTGTCATCATAATTTTATCGTTGCAGTTCTGGAATACCTGAGTTTAGTACGCTGACATCGAAAATCTCTTTTGTACAGTTGTTGGTGAGATAACCCGATAACCCGATCTTGAGGTGAGTACGGGAGTATTGCCATGACTTCGTATAACGGATGCTTTTCGAAGGTTGAGGTAGACGATTTCCGAAGGTTTCTTGGTTATGTGTTGAAGGATGGATACAGTTGGATGTAGGATTTGCTAGTTTTGGGTGAGATATTATGCTTCCCCTGTATCCCCAACACCTGATTGCATACCGGAAAATTTCGGGAGTTTCATAGGTGGGAATTCAAGTAGCTCTTAGGATATCTTTCCGACGGATGTATGATATGAAATTGGGGTTCGACGTCTAGTGGTCCGCCTATTCACGATTTGTTTCTGATGGTCTCGTTGTGTCTTAAAGAGTCCTTGGCTATGCCGACTGGGGCGCTTCAGTATGTCATGTGCCTTGCCTTGTACATGATGGTGCTGTACGATCGAGCCGTGTAGGCCCCACCACGAAAACTTGGACGAAATCTCTATCATATGTTTGTTCCGCTTATTCGCAAGCCAGTCCTTTGTTTTTGTTTTGAGTTGTGGTATTCGAGTTGCTTCAATGTCAAGTGTTGATTCCATACCTTTCCGAAATGGTGTTCTCATACTCGATGTGAATACCAATCCTTCTCGACAATCGAGATTGTCATGTCAATCCTTTTCAACCGGCGTGTTTCTCTTCAAGTGGATCCGATCACTTCAACATCAGCAAGACCAATTATCATTTCTTCTCAGCGGTGTTTGTTTCATCCGTCTCCAAGTTGCCTTTGTTTTTTTCCGCCCACCCACCCTTTTTCCTCAAGGACTAAGATTTCTTTACCAAGTATCCTTTTATTTTTGTGAAGTTTCTCCATTCTTTTCCGTCAATGTTCTTACCGGTGGTTCTCAAGAAGATGTTCTACTAGTTAGTCATTCGTCATTCCTTTCTCTTCTCCGGTGGATTCAAGTCAAGTTTTGTTGATCATACCTTTTCCTCATTTCAATGTCTTCTCATACCGGTGCACCTCATTATCATTCTACTTCTCGCTATTTGTTATTCCGAGTGCTCAAGATATCTCGAAGATTCGTGTTTCCACTCTGCATTCGTTCAAGCTCTTTCGATATTGGTATCTCATTCAATTCATTTAATTCAACCGTGCAACATCTCTTTTAAATCTTTTCAACGGTGTTCTTTTGAGTGGGCCCTAACCCACGTGTCTTTTCGAGGATCTTACGACTCTTCTATTTTCCCAGAGCTATCCTAAGTTCTTCTCCAAGTTTGGCGTAAGAATGAGTTATCATCAGTCAAATGCTTTTCTCCAACATCTTTCAAATTCTTTTCATAGTTGGCTCAACCTCTTCGCTTTTGATTCTTCCGGTGTGCCTCAATAATTCTTGGTGGGGTTTCTCGTTGTCATTCTCGTCATTTGTAGACCGAAGAAGAGTTTCTCTTTAATCTTGCTCTATTCTCTTCAAGATTCATGGTGCTAGCTTGTTGCCATCCTCTCATAATTGTTTTTGATTGTGAGAATCTTTTTCACCCATCAGGAGATATTCAAGAGTCTTCTCAGTTTGTCATCCGGAGTCCATCAATTCAGGTTTATTCATTCTCAGTTGTCAGTTATCATTCTCCTATCTTGCCGGTGCATCAATCGAATATCCTCTAATCAGTTCTTGATCTCTTTGTTCTCATGTATCTAGTTTGTCTCAAGCACCTTCGTTCATTTGCTAATTCTTACCGGTGATGCACCCCTACTTCGATCATTTTCAATTCTTACGGTGGTTCTTTCAACATTCCTCTTCTGTTGTTATCGTATCAATTCATTCGTTCTTTCCAAATCCTACCTGTGGATCGTTGAAGACTTTTCGGAAGTTTTGATATATCTCTTTTAATCCTTTCTACGACAATAGGTGGTATGCCAAATCCGTTGCTTGTCATCAATTTAAATTGGTGAAGGATACGCATAATATAATTCTTGTTCTTGCTTCATCCAAGTGATTAATTCCTTCTTTCGGAGTTTGTTCATGATGAATAAATTCTCGGTTTCATTTGTTTCATCTTCTCTTTTTCCGGAGTTCCAAGCTCTAATCATCACGAAGATCCATCTAAATCATTGCAAGGATTCACCTTGTGTTTTCAACTTCTCTTTCTTTCTATCACCCTTTTGTTTACCGGAGTTCTTCATGGAGGCTCTACATGGTGCTTCGTCAAGGTTTCCTTTCATTCTTCAATTGTTCTTCAAGATTTCTCTTGAAGTTAAGATCCGTCAAGCCATACTTCAAAATAAACATGGTGCTCAACACATGTTTTGTTTTGAGGAGTTCAAGCATTCTTTATCGTGCATTCCAAAGTGCAATTTTTTCTACCTTATCTTTTGAGATGGTGTTATGTCACTCTTGACAATTTCCCTTGGTTATTCATGTTGTCAAGAATGAGATATTTAAATCCATCTTTTTCTCTTTGTTCAAGAGATCTTTTCAACCGTCAATCTCTTCATTGGAGTTATCTTGGTATATATTTCACCTAAAGCCTTCCCTAAGGAATGTTGCTATTTTGGTGCTTATTAATGACCCAAGTTATCTCTTTTCCATCGTGATGGAACAAGCTTTCATCTCTTCGTTAATCTCAAGCAAGCAATTGTTTCCGTTAGTGGCCGGTTGTCACCTCATAATGTTGAGATGTTTCCATAAGCCCACTACAAACTTATTCTTTTCGTTGTTGGTCTTCCAACAACTCTATTCTAACCTTCTTGCAAGGATGCCTTCCAAATTCAATTGTGGTAGAAGTTGTCATTTTCTTCTCCGTCCCTTTATTCCAATGATCTACTTCTATTCTTTCTTACGGAGGCATTGTGATGTTGCTCTCTTCACTCCTCTTCTCGAATTGAGGATCGTGTTCTTTTCATGCTTACCCATTTAACCTGAGTGCCGTGTCCTCTGCTCAAGCTCTTTTCTTCCTATCAAGTCTTGTATCTGTTTTCAACCGGAGTGCTATAAGAAATTGTTCTTCCTTGTTCCTCTTTTCTAACGGGGTGTTTTCAACTTCGTTCATCTCTGTTGTAGTCTTTCTTTTAAATTGCTCAACCTCTCAAGGTTCGTGGTTTCACTCGTTCGTCAAAGAAGCAACTTAGTTTTACCTCCTCTCTTCCTCTTCCATTTCTCTCCGGTGCCATCCTAGATCTCGGGACGAGATCCTCTTGTAGTGGTGGAGTGTTGTAACGCCCCGAGACCGATGCTCGAGAAGACTTCCATATATTTCCGGGTTTCGCCATGTGTTTCATTTATGCTTGCTCTTTTATTTTTGCATTGCATCATGTCATCATGCCATCATGTCATTTAATTTTTAAAACCTCAACTAAATAAATTGCATAGATCTTTTGATCTATTTAAATCGAGGGAATTCACTTGTGATTTCTCTTTATAACATATTAAAGCCTCTCAATATTATTAGGGAGCTATAATAAATATTCCATTAACTGGAAATCACCCATAACACATTTGCTTTATTCTTCTACTCTTCTTTTATCCGACTCAACCTCCTATCCTGTTTTTTTGATCTTTTAGTAAAATTGAGTTGCAATTTTACTTCTCCATTAATGTTCCAAATCTGCCCATAAATCACATCTGGTGTGTAGGGTCACCTCCTTTAGTTTCAACCCATTTGGAGCTCATTTGAATGGGTTTCAAATTCAAACTTGCCGAGTTAAATCCAACGTGTGTGGATTTTACTTCCTCAAAAAATTGTCAGGCCATTTTTGTCAAATTCCTCATATTTTTATGACTCTGGAAAGGTTGTCCTCCTGCCCAAATTCTTCCTCTAACCTTCTCTTCTCTCTTTTCTTTCTCTTTATTTCTCTGTTATTTAGAGAAAAGGAAATAGGGGAGAGGGAGAAGAGAGTCCAGCCCAGCTGGGCCTCTCGCCGGCCCATCCATCACCGAGGCCCACCAATCCCGCTGCTAAACCTAGCCAGTCCCTCGACCCCCCTCGTTTTCTCTCCCTCGCGCCGCCACTCAGGGACGAGGAGCCCGATCCCATCTCCCTCGCTCATCCTCCCCCTCTCGTCCTCCCACACCGCTGTCACCCGCACGCCCCTTGCCGCCTCCTCCGCTGGTGGCGACCACCAGGAGCTCCACCAGGAGCCCGGAGTACCCTGCCTCCTCGATCGCTTCAAGTCCCTGCCGTCAAGCTCCATGCCACTACTCCTGCTTCCCTTCGAGCCCTCCTCTGTGTCGCTCGCTCAGGCTACCAGCAGCCTTAGCACGCCAAGACCCGTTCGTGGATTTCGTCAAGTTTGAGCATCGTTAAACGAGGGTTTTTTGCCTTGCTCATTTTGGATGCGCCAAGTTCCTGTTCGAAAGTTCATCTACATGGACAAGTACCTTGGCACCAAAGACTTTTGTTGCGTCAAGTCCCTCTCCGACAATTGTTGGACTACCATCCCGTGCATTGCACCAAGTACCACGACATCGTCGGCCCTACAAGTTCAACTATGGTTGCCGTGTACGACTACCGTCGACCCTCGAAGACCCCGTGGACCCCGAATCATCTACGGGACATGAACAACTACTACCACCACCGTCGCCGTGAACCACTACTTCCACTACGGCATGTGTACGACTACTTCCCATAACGACACGTGAACAACTACTTCCTCTACGACCGCTACGAGAACGTCTAC
The DNA here is from genome assembly GCA_021437245.1 of Aegilops speltoides. Lineage (NCBI taxonomy): Eukaryota > Viridiplantae > Streptophyta > Magnoliopsida > Poales > Poaceae > Aegilops > Aegilops speltoides. Next base: position 180,224,567 of record CM038144.1, on the reverse strand, counting down.
TTCCTCTACACCGTACCGAACTCGTTCTGCCCGAGAACGCACGCTTCGAAGGTATAACCCGAGACGACCGCGATGAGATGCCCTTGCATGTATGAGATGCACCATTTTCACCGTGTCCGAATTGTCACTCGTTTCCATGCCCCTAACCTGTGGGACACCCGATATCCGGGATCACCCCACCATCTTGCATGACTCGCTCACGCTCACTTCCTTTTGCACCGGTATCTCCGTGAGCTACCGGAACCGATATGTTGTCGTGGCATCATTTTCGGATATGTTGCTGTGGCATCATTTACGTTTCACTGCCGTGGCACCATTTTCGTTTCGCCGCCGTGGCACCCTTTTTGTTCCGCCATGGTGACCAAATGCTTCATAACATGCTCATGTCAACGTTTTCATAAAAATTGCATATAACTTGTATATGTCATCCGCATCATGATAACAACAATTAAAATGTTTAAACTTGTTGTTGCATTAAATTGCTAAATGCACATGGGGATTTTCCAGAATTGTTGTTTGTTGTTCCGGCCTCATTTAAACTTGCCTAAATTGTTAGTTTAATTATGCTTCACCTCTTGCCATGTTAACCAACATTTAATCTTGTCTTGTTCATAACCGAGAGAGAACTAAATAATTGATGTGGTGTTTCGTCTATATGCAACTCGTTGCATATTGGGCTCCATTTAACTTGTAGTTTTGTTTGTGCATTTTGCCATGCCATGCTATTTAAACTGGACATGCATCATACTTGGTTGTGCATCATGCCATGTTTATGCTTGTGATGGTTGTTTACAATTTTGTTTCTTTCTTTCCGGTTTACTTCTCTCGTTAGCTTCGGTTTCGTTCCGGAGTTGTGAGGATTCGTGCGACTACGACCGTTTGTCTTCTTCTTGGACTCGTTCTTCTTCCTTGGGGATCTCAGGCAAGATGATCATACCCTCGAAATCACTACTATCTTTGCTATGCTAGTTTGCTCGCTCTTTTGCTATGCGAATGCTACGATGCCTATCATTTGCTTGTCAGCCTCCCAAATTGCCATGTCAAACCTCTAACCCACCATGTCCTAGCAAACCGTTGATTGGCTATGTTACCGCTTTGCTCAGCCCCTCTTATAGCGTTGTTAGTTGCAGGTGAAGATTGAAGTTTGTTCCTTGTTGGAACATGGAGATGTTGTTCCTTGTTGGGACATGTTTACTTGTTGGGATATCACAATATATCTTATTTAATTAATGCATCTATATACTTGGTAAAGGGTGGAAGGCTCGGCCTTATGCCAGTGTTTTGTTCCACTCTTGCCGCCCTAGTTTCCGTCATATCGGTGTTATGTTCCCGGATTTTGCGTTCCTTACGCGGTTGGGCTATAATAGGAACCCCTTGACAGTTCACCTTAAGTAAAACTCCTCCAAAGAAGGCCCAACATTGGTTTTAACATTTGCCACCTAAGCCTTTTTTCCCTTGGGTTCTGCAGACTCAAGGGTCATCTTTATTTTACCCCGGGCGGTGCTCCTCGAGTGTTGGTCCAAACTAGAGCACCGTCTTGGGACCATTCCTTGGCAACTTGGATTACGTCGGTACTGACGCTTCGCTTATCCGGTGTGCCACGAGAACGAGATATGTGCAGCTCCTATCGGGATTTGTCGGCACGGTGGTGGTCTTGCTGGTTTAGTTTTACCTGTCGAAATGTCTTGTTGTACCGGGATACCGAGTCTGATCGGAGTGTCTCGGGTGGAGGTCTATTCCTCCGTTGACCGTGAGAGCTTGTCATGGGCTAAGTTGGGACACCCCTACAGGGATTTGAACTTTCGAGAGCCGTGCCCGCGGTTATGTGGCAGATGGGAATTTGTTAACGTCCGGTTGTAGAAAACCCGAAGTTGACCTTAATTAAAATACATCAACCGCGTGTGTAATCGTGATGGTCTCTTCTCGGCGGAGTCCAGGAAGTGAACACGGTGTTGGAGTTATGTTTGACGTAAGTAGTTTCAGGATCACTTCTTGATCGCCACTTGCTTCACGACCGTGCCTTGCTTCTCTTCTCGCTCTTTTTTGCGATTGTAGCCAACTTATAGGCTAGTCGCTTGCTGCAGCTCCACCTCATTACTCCATCCTTCCTATAAGCTTAAATAGTCTTGATCTCGCGGGTGCGAGATTGCTGAGTCCCCGTGGCTCACAGATACTTCCAAAACCAGTTTGCGGTGCCTATGTTATCGAAAGCGGTGACGCAACCAAGCTCAAGGAGGAGCTCGATGAAGATCTTGCCCTTTGTGTTGTTTCGTTCTAGTTGATCAAGAGTGGAGCCCGGTTGGGGTCGATCGGGGACCTTTGTCGCTTTTGGGGTTCTTCTTTTATTTTGGTTCCGTAGTCGGACCTTGATTGTATCTGGATGATGTAATGCTTTATTCATGTAATTGTGTGAAGTGGCGATTGTAAGCCAACTATGTATCTCTTTCCCTTATGTATTACATGGGTTGTGTGAAGATTACCTCACTTGCGACATTGCTTTCAATGCGGTTATGCCTCTAAGTCGTGCTTCGACACGTGGGAGATATAGCCGCATCGAGGGCATTACACTTCGGGGGTCTCTTTTCTTCCAAAAAATCATCAAAAAATTTCAACCCATTTGGAGAACTTTTATTTGTGCACAAAAAACAACACCACGGTAGTTCTACTGAAAACAGCGTCCGTCCTGGTTAGTTCCATGCAAATTATACCAAAACCATATAAAATATTGTAAACATGGCATGAATACTTCATAATTATAGATACGTTGGAGACGTATCAGTCGGATGATGATCTAACAAATGTGAGAGGAGGGTGGCTTACAGCGGCTGTCGACGGCGATGGGCGGCGGTGGCGGCGGCAGGTCCAACGGTCAGGGAAAGCGGTAGTGGCATCAGGGCGATTTGGCGGAGTGAGAGTAGGTCGATGGTGGCCTCGGTTGTGGTCGGGAACAACGGAGGTGACCGGGGCGATGACGACAGAGCTCGGCAAACTGTAGCTCCAGCAACGGGCGGCGATGCTCGAGGTGGTGGCGTTGGTGGTTCCTAGGCAGCGAGAAGGTGTCTGCGGGGTGCGCGAGGGTGAGGGGGTGCGGTTGACGAGACTTGGCGGCAGGGGTAGCTCACCGGTGGTGGTAGCGGCGATGAACTGCGGCGGCAATGACGAGATCCAAATGGCGCAAGCGTGGGCTATGGTGGGAGTTGGGGTAGGGTTTTAGGGGGTTCGAGAGAGGAGAGCGATGGGCCTTTATAGGGCATTGGCTTTGAGGAGGGGGTGGCTCAGGATCATGATGTCTAGAAGATCGGAATCCTGGCAGCGTCGAGCGTGGTCTCGCGAGGTTGTCATGGGCGACGGGTTGAAGACAAGGGCGGGCACTGCGGGTCAGTGAAGGAGAGAAAGGGGAGACGGGTCGGGAGACCGACCCGTGAGGGGTTCGGGTGAGGGGCAGGCTGGCCTGGTGGGCGCTGGTTTTTTTTTAAATATGACAGAGGGAAAAAATATAGAGAGAGAAAATAAAAATAATATATATATATATATAAATGCTCAGAAAAATAAACTCTAAAAGATGAACTGTTTTTCAGAGGCAAAATAAAAACTTTATAAAAACATATTTTTGAAAATTCCAAATAAAACAAATTTTAATTCAAACTTTTGGCATTATTCTAATATGACTTTTTTGGAGTGCCATGTTAGCTCCTCTCATTCTTCTGAAGTATTTGTTAGGGATTGTTGAAATAAATTTTAAATGTCTATTGAATCCAAATTCAAATAAAACTCAAGTGCCTCTGAATTTTCCAAATGCCACTCAATTCAAACAAAATGTACAGATGATTAGCTAATAATTGTAAAATATTCCAAATTGGAAATCTGGGATATTACAAACCTACCCACCTTAAGATGAATCTCTCCCTCAGGATTCAGGTTGGCTAGCAAATAGGTGTGGGTGATGTCTACGGATGTCTTTTTCTCGTTCCCAAGTGGCTTCCTCCTCGGAGTGGTGACTACACAGTACCTTGCAAAACTTGATGACCTTGCTGCGAGTAACTCTGTTTGCCGTCTTGAGAATCTTGACGGGCTTCTCCTCATAAGTCCGATCACTATCAAGTTGTATGGCCTCTAGGGTCACTGTGTCTCTCAAAGAAATATCGACCGTCTCGGCATGGCATTTCTTGAGCTGGGAAACGTGACAGACATCGTGAACTTCGGACAATCCTTCCGGCAATTCTAGCTTGTATGCAACTTCTTCTCTGCGTTTGAGGATTTTGTATGGGCCAATGAACCTGGGTGCTAACTTTCCTTTAACACTGAACCTCTAGATTCCTCGAAGTGGAGAAACACGGAGATATGCTCGGTCTCCCACTTCGTACGTTACCTCCTTGCGTTTACTGTTAGCATAACTCTTCTGTATCGACTGAGCTATCTTGAGTTTGTCATGAATCAGCTTGACCTTCTCTTCAGAGTCTCTGGTAAGATCGGAACCCAAAATTTTTTGGTGTCCAACACCATCCCACAACAATGGTGTTTTGCACCTCCTTCCGTATAGAGCCTCGAAAGGGGACATCTTTAAACTAGTCTAATAGTTGTTGTATGAGACCTCTGCGTAGGGTAAGTTATCATCCCAGCTTGCTCCATAGTCTAGCCCACAGGCCCTCAACATGTCCTCTATAATCTGGTTAACTCTCTCGGTCTGTCCATCTATTTGTGGATGAAAAGTTGTACTGAACTCCAGCCTCGTACCCAAAGTTTCATGTAATTGATAGCAAAACTTTGAGGTAAATTGTGTTCCTCTATCTGACACGATACTCCTCGGAACTCCATGGAGACATACGATCCTGGTCATGTATATCTTGGCTAACTTAGCACTGGTATATGTGGTCTTCATGGGAATGAAATGTGTTACCTTGGTCAAACGATCAACCACTACCCAGATGAAATCATAACCTGAACAAGTCCTGGGTAATTCTGTTATAAAATCCATTCCATGTTTTTCCCATTTCGACTTGGGTATTAGCAGAGGTTGAAGTAACCCTATCGGCTTCTAATGTGCAGCATTTACTCGCTGACAAACATCGCATATTACCTGGTAATCCTTGTGTACATCCGGCAAAATTAGCACTCTGGTAGTAACCAATCGTTTCTTCATCTCCTGAAAACTGGCTTCACAATCCTTGGTCCAAATGTACTTAGTTTCCTTCTTCAACAGCTGTGTCATGGGCTTAGCGGTCATGGAGAAATTCTCAATAAACCTCCGATAATATCCTGTGAGTATGAGAAAACTGCGGATCTCCTTGACCGATGTGGGTGACTTCCATTTGGTGACTACCTCAACCTTAGTGGGGTCGACTGTTATTCCTTCTCCCAAAATAACATGTCCGAGGAATCCAACTTCCTTCAACCAAAATTAACATTTGTTCAAGTTGGCATATTACTGATGTTCTCGGTGTTTTCCAGAACTAGAAGCAAGTGTTCCTTGTGCTCTTGCTTGCTCTTGGAGAAAACTAATATGTCATCGATGAACACCACGACAAACTTGTCCAGGAATTCCATGCAAACCTTGTTCATGCTCATAAAATACATAGGGGCATTAGTCAATCCAAATGACATGACGGGATACTCATAAAGACCATACCTTGTGGTGAAAGCTGTTTTGGGTATATATCCTATTCACAAATCTTCAGCTGATGGTACCCTGATGGAAGATCAATCTTGGAGAATACCTTGGATCCAACTAGCTGATCAAAGAAATCATTAATCATCAGCAGAGGTTACAGGTTCTTGATGGCCACTTCGTTCAACGAACGATAATCCACAACCATTCTCACGGTTCCATCCTACTTCTCTACCAAAAGAACTGGGACTCCCCAAGGTTACGAGCTTGGCCGAATATATCCCTTCTCCAACAGCTCATTAATTTGCTTCTTGATCTCTTCCAAATCGTTTGGGGGCATCCGATAAAGTCTCTTGGATATTGGGGTTGTGTCGGGCAATACCTCAATCAAAAAATTCAATGTCTCTGTCCGGTGGCATTCCTGGTAATTCCTGCGGAAATGCATCGGGAAAATCCTGCACTACTGGCACTTCCTCCTGAATGACTCACGTAAGGGAATTCACTTGATTCTTCATTAGTGTGCGTTTGGATACATACTTGATTCGCTTGTTCTCTGGGTTGGTGAGCAAGATCATCTTGCAGGCTCAGTCGATGTTTCCTGCAAACTTTGTTAATTCCAATACTATGAGTTCTACAAGAAACTCATGGTTTCTGATGCTGAGGGCCGAGTGACAACCTAAGCATGTCATCATCTCACCTCCTGGGGAACTGACCTGAAGAGGGCTTCTAAGGGTTCTAGTGGGCAACCTGTACTTTTCCACAATTACCCTTGATATGAATGAATGCATTGCACCAGAATCAAACAGTACCAATACCGAACATGAATTCAATAAAAACTTACCAATCACAGTCTCTGGCTGATCATAGGCATTCTGCACGTCGATGTGGTTCACCTAGGCACGAGGAAAAGGATTGGGCTTCTTGGTTGCTGAGTTTCCATTGCCGTTGTCGTTTCCATTTCCCTGCTTGACTTTCGGACAATCGATGGCATAGTATCCCATCTTCTTGCACTTGAAACAGGTGATATGACTCAGATCCTTCTGAGCCGGGCGAGACGGTGCTGGTTTCCCTTTCCTCCATTGTCGGACTTGAAGTTGTTGTTGTTCTGACAATTATTCCCATTCCCCCCATGGTCATGTCCTCCATGGTTATGTCCTCCATGGGTGTGATGAGTGTGTGTCCTCCCGAGTATGGGGTGTAGCGGGGCTTCTGCTAAGCTCCCGAGTTGTACTTTTCTGGCCATACTTCCGTTTGCGGCTATCAATCTGTTGTTGCTTGGCTTCAAGGATGACGACCTTGTCTACCAGCTCTTGGTAGTTGTTGAAGGTAGACACCATCAGTTGCATTCCCAGCTCATCATTGAGTCCTTCAAGAAACTTCTCCTGCTTCGCGGCATCAGTCGCCACATCATCTGGGGCATAGTGAGCTAACTGGCTGAACTCGTCCACGTACTGCCCCATAGTACGATTCCCCTGGCATAAGTTGTGGAACTCACGCTTCTTCGGACTCATGGCTCCAGCTGAGACATGAGCGGTGCGAAAGGCTTGCTAAAACTGACCCATGTAACTATGGCAATGGGATAGGTGGCGGTGTAATTCTTCCACCAAGAGGCTGTGGGTCCATCAAGCTGATGTGCAGCAAAGCGCACCTTCTACGCATACGTACATCCATCAATTACTAGCTCCCTTCTGATCTTGCAAAGCCAATCATTAGCAACAATCAGCTCAGTGCTGCTAGAGAACACCAGCGGATTCAACCTTAGGAAACGGGACAGGTTGTTGATATGGGGTGGTGGCGGCGGATTATTGTTGTTGTTGTTATTATTGTTGCCTTGGTTCTGGATGAGCATCTGCAACAAGGCATTCCACTATTGGATCAGTTGGGTGAGCTCCAAGGGGAAGGTGAATTCGGGGTCACATCTCGGAGGCATCTGATGTTTTGGAGTGAATGAGAAATTAGAATAGAACAAGGGTCTAAAGGGGAAAATAACACTACCCATATGAATGCAACAATCATTTTTTTTGATGGTTTGACAGTGGGAGAGAACTCCCACTGTTTTTTATATATCTATATAAATGGGATGTTTACATAGACATAAACGGACACATCAATCCCACCACTCCTGGTTAAGCATCAGAGAGGGTGGGGGCAGCTACTTCATACAAGGTGGTGAGTGATGTACTAACTGTTTACAACCAGGAAAATAGGGAAAGAAACAGTGACTCAACCAAGCGCGTCACAGTACGAGAGTAGGGACGTTCGACGTGCCACCTTAACTCTATGCTGTAGAAGCCATAAATCGTGTTTGAACCGAGTAGACCAGGAATCCACGCTGGGGACAACACCCCTGAAGTGTTTGTTATTTCTCTCCTTCCATATGCTCCATGCAGCGGTGTAAAATACTTCAGCAAAGAACGCATTCGGCCAGCCTGCTTGTATTTCTTGGAGCGCAGAGAGCCTATTATGGAAATCACCACAATCAATGTGTATTTTGTCCCAGCACAGCTTGCTAAAGTGGCACATGAAGATCATATGGTCAAGTGTCTCAACTTCTTGCCCACAGAGGAGGCAGGCAAAGTCGTGTCCGATGTTATAGTGTCGTCTTCGCAGCATATCACGCGTGTTAAGCCTATCATGAAGAAGCAGCCACCCAAACACTTTGATTTTCATTGTGGAGTTGGATTTCCAAAGCTTATGGAATGCCGGAGGGGCAACTGCAGCGGCAAAGTAGTTATTGTAGTAGTCAATGGGCCTATAATCCACTTTGCTCCAAATGTAATGCCATATGTCAGTCATTGCCGTTGTGGGGTTTAGTTGGATTGAGGCCTGTTGGACAGCTAGCGCTTCAGCGTGGGCCTGAGGAGATAACGGAAGCTGGAAGGTTTCATGCAAATCCGTGGTGGCCCAGAAGCCAGCTACCGTCATGTCTTCATTCAGAGTATAAGAGAAGGCTCGAGGATGTGACACCTGGAGCACCGCGTCAGACCACAAATCTTTCCAGAGCAGCACGGTCGAGCCAGCAACTACTTGCACACGCGAGATTCCACGATACACTTGTGTTAGTTTCAGGACATCTTTCCACCAGAAGGACCCCACCGGATCAACAGCGTGGGGCACTTGGCCAACATATTGATTTTCCCAAGTCATGTTAACCCAGGGAACGTCAATCTTGTTATAGAACTTGTGCAAGAATTTCAACAAGAGGGCATCATTATGGACTTTGATATCGATCACCCCCAAGCCACCTTTGTATTTTGGTTTGCAGACCATCTCCCAGGCAGCCAAAGAGTTACACTTGTCGCCCTGCTCTCTTTTCTTTGTCCATAAGCATCTCCTCCTAATTTTGTCAAGGATATCAATTAGCTTGGGAGGAAACTTTAGAGTGCACATGGCAAAAACCAGAAGTGAGGTGACCGACGCATTAAGCCAGGACAAGCGCCCTCCATATGACATCATGGCTATTGTGGCCATAAGGCGACGCTCCATTTTGCAAACTAAGGGCATAAGTTCTTGAATGGTGGGCTTGGTGGTGCCCAGCGGAAGCCCAAGGTATGTGAAGGGCATGGCTCCTACATTGCACTCAAAAATGCTGGCAATATTAGACATGGTTGTTGCGTCAGTGTTGATAGGGATGAGGGTGGACTTGTGAAAGTTAATCTTGAGGCTGATAGTGGATGCGTAGTCAGATAGAATTTGCTTGACACGCATAGCTTGTTGAGGGCAGGCCGGTAGTACTAAGAGGGTGTCATCCGCGTATTGGATCACCGGAAAATCACTTTGACCGTTGCAAGGAAATGGCAATGAGAGATCGCCACGTTGGAAAGCATTATTGACAGCAGCTTGCAAAAGTTCAGCAACAAGAACAAATATTAAGGGGGACAAAGGGTCACCTTGTCTCACCCCACATCGACACAGAAACTGTCGGCCGGGGACTCCATTAAGAAGGATGGATGAGCGGCCCGAGGAGAAGAGGCACTTGATCCAAGAGATCCACTTATCATTAAATCCCATCTGCTGCATAATGCGAATCATCGGCTCATGCGCAATCGTATCGAAAGCCTTGGCGAAGTCCAGTTTGAGTAAAACGATTGGTTGGCCCGAGCGTTGACAATAGTACAGGTATTGATATGCCCATGCAAGACAATCTTGTATAGTGTGGCCCTTTATAAATCCATATTGGTTACGGTGGACAAGCGAGAGGATGACACGTTGGAGCCTGTCCGCCAACAGTTTGGTAAGTAACTTCAGGCAGCAGTTTAGCAGTGTTATCGGCCTATAGTCATTAACCGACTCGGGGGAGTGGACCTTAGGTATGAGAGTGATAAGACCATCATTGATACTTGTCACATCCAACGAACCTTCATAAAATTGGTCACAGAGAGCATATAAGTCATGACGAATGATTGGCCAACAAGCTTTAAGAAAGGCACCACTAAAGCCATCCGGTCCAGGCGCCCGATCAGGCGGCATTTCCTTGACAACCTTGTCAATTTCGTCATGAGTGAAAGGATTAGTGAGCTGGTCAAGATTGCTGGCTTGAGGAATGATGGAGGGAAGGTTAAATTTCATGTCTGTAGGGGAAACTGTCCCAAGGCGAGCCTTGTCGGTTTGAAATAGGAGAGCTTCTTTGGCAGGGTGATCATCAATCAGTGTACCATCATCCAGCTTGAGGGAAGAAATAATGTTTTTCCGAAATCTTTCCGTGGCCACTGTTTGGAAAAACTTGGAGTTCTCATCCCCAAATTTGATCCATCGAATAGTACATCACTTTTTCCAATATAGTTTTTGGTATTTAAGCAATGTCAGCAAATGTGTTTTCAGGATGGATCGGAAATTCATTTCGGGAGTAGTCAAAAATCTTTTGTTCTCTAGCTCATCTAAATCGGCCAGAACAGCATTGCAGTTTGTGATAGCCACAGATAGACGGGAGATAGACTTACTCCAAATTTTTAAGGCACGTCTTAGGGCTTTAAATTTTCGGCACAGGACTGCAGCAACAATGTCACCCCTAACTGGCCGGCTCCATATCTCATTAACCGTGTCCATGAACCCAGGGTGTAGGATCCAATAGGATTCAAATCGGAATAACTTAGATCGTGGTATTTTGGTCTCAATGGACACCACACAGGGAGTGTGATCTGATACAGGTTTGCCCAGGGGTTTAACTAGTGTCTTGGGATACACATTGGTCCAATGCAGAGAGGTGAAGAACCAATCCATCTGTTCAAGCAGTGGGTCAGTTTGCATGTTACTCCACGTATAAGCCCTACCTTTTACTGGAAGTTCAATGAGTTCCTGTTTGCTATTATGTGATTTTAAGTAATCATGTCGTTAATGTTCCCTCCTGGTTTGTTACGATTCTCCGGGGCTCTTATATAGTTAAAATCACCAAGAAGTAGCCAGTCTTGGACATTCAGGATGTTAACATCATAGAGCCATTGGGTGAAAGTATCTCTACCCATTCCCGTACATGGGCCATACACATTAACTAACGTCCAATGCTGTGCTGATTGAGTACTGGTAAAATCGATGACTAGCGCAAACGGATCAGACGAAACTACCATGCCAGAGAAGACCGAACTCTTCCAGATCGTAAGAAGCCCCCCCCCCCCCGAAGCGCCACGCGAAGGGACAAAAGCAAAACGATCAAATTGTTTAGGACAACAAGTTTTAATAAACGCAAAAGAAACATCAGTCATCTTAGTCTCTTGAAGACAAACCACAGCACAACCACTGGCAGTCACAGCATTATTCAGAGCCAGTTGCTTCTTCTCGGAGTTGAGCCCTCTGATATTCCATGAAAGCACGTTCCAGCATCTCATAGGCGACATGAGAAGATCCAAACTAAGCAGAGTTGCGATGGACAGCCTCGCCTTCGATCCAGAGGCAGATTTATTTAAGACGAGGCAGCCATCCGGCGAGTTCGATTAACGATGCATCTTCAAGTGAGGGCGGCGGTGGTATAGCGCATCTGTTAATGCCAATGTCCTGCAGAGTAGCAATAGGAGTAGGTGGTGGAATTGCCTCTGCAGCAGAGGCAGTAGAAGAAGATGCTCCAATAGAAGGAATAATACGAGGCTTGACCTTAGAAGTGCTCCTGCGAGTGTCAGAGAGGGCTGGTACCTTGAACCCGTCATATTTGTTGGAGCGAAGGCTTCGACAAACTTCAGTAGTGGTGGTGGGAACAGCAGCTCAACTCCTGCGAGGCCGCGCGCTGGATGGAACCACCGGGTCTGCAGTGTTGTCGTCAGTCACGGCAAGGTTAACAGCGAGTGCAACATGGTCAGAGTTTCCAGGGGCGTCAGACAAAAGTGGCAACATTGTAGTCTCAATGGGGCCATCAATGCTGTCAGATTCAGGCAGTTCTTCAATAGTAACTGAAGGTTGAGCTGGAGCAATTGCAGTGGAGAAGTTCAGAGTGTCCTCATTCAGTGTGACTAGAACAGAGAGCTGCACCGGGCTTGAGCGTAGACCAAATCCTTCCCTCCAGGGCCCAAATGAAGCAATCAGAGGACTAACAGCACTGAAGATGAAGGTGTTGAGGTTCTGGCGCAGGATTGGGTCATTCAGCAGCCGAGAGAGTATCTCATCACCTTGAGCAGATAAGCCAAACCTGATACCTTGTTCATGAACCTCAAGAGATATGTTAAGTGGCTCCACCTCTGGATGTGCAGTTAAAGGCATTGTTGGAACTAGCATGAAGTATATGTCTGAATGAGTGGAGCTAGAGCTGTCAGACTGAGTAATGGAGTCATTCCAAGCTTGAAAAGCATTGTCTTGAATGTTGTTTTCAGGAACAACACCATGAAGCACCGTGAGGCCCTGAGCGGCTAACCAGGCCTGATAGTTAACCAAATGAGGTGGTATAGCTGGCATAGGAGGAGCAGGAGGTTCAGGCCAGGCATCCCAGCATTGGTTGGCATTAACCTGATTAGCAGGAGCGCCATTTGCAGGTCATTCATTGTTACCAGCACCTAGGGCCCCATTTTGAACTAGCCAGTTATGCACTTGCTGCTGGTAAAGCTGTTCAGCAGTTAGCTCTGGTCCAAACTGCGGATGAGGGTTGCCATCCGGCGGCGGCTGTTCTTCACCCGGAGCAAGAACCTCCGGTAGCAGGCCATTCCAGTCATTGCTGCGTAGGATCGTAATCTGAACTGTCCAGCAATCACGCACACCGCCAAGTTGCCAAACCACAAAACTTTTAGGGATGAGGCGGAGACTGATCACCCTGGCCTTCAAGAGGATGAACCTGCGGTCCTGCCGAGGGTTGTACCAAGAAACGAGAGATCCATATCCACCTAGTGCCTTAGTGATGTAGTAGTCAGTTGGTAATCATACGGAAAGCCAAACATCATGATCCAAACCTCAGGCCCAAGAGTTGTGGTTCTTCTATTCAGAGCCTCATTATGCGGGACAAACGTGATGAGCAGATCCTCATCTTCAAGCTCAATCGGGGTATTCACCGCAGTATCCCGCAAGAAAGAATCAACGAACCCAAAGATCCCAATGCCAAAGGGATGGTCACTGACCTCAGTAGTAAAGAGCTGAGCTTCATGAAGATGCTGCACGATCTGGTTGCGGATGGAAGCACGGCGATGCAGCGGAACATAGGCACTGGATTCAGCAATGGCCAGGAAATCATGGCTCAGCGGGGCAATCGGGCCAACCACCATTACACTGCACACAAGACGGTCCGCCAGCCCTGGCTCGACGGCGAAGCCCGGAGGGAGGAATGGCACTGGGTTGAGCGGGTAGTTCGCCATTGCCAAAGGGCGAAGAGGCAGAATGGAGGGCGGTGGAGTTGGGTGTGGATGCGACGGCAATGGAGGTGGATGGGGCAGAGTGGCAGACTGGGGCGATGGGACTAGGCGGGGCGGTACCTGTTGGGTTTTCGAGGAGGAAGCTGAAGCGTGAATGGGGGCGGATGGAGGCAAAGTTGCCTTGACAATCCATTTCCATTTCTGTTGGAAAATAGCGCGTCGACAGGATCGTTCCACGTGGCCATAGTATCCGCAAACATCGCAGCGAATGATACACCTCTGTGATTTAGTCCCTGATTTGGTGGAAAGGCAATTGCCCAGAGAGCGTGACACTGGAAAATTGGCCTCCTTGTTTGACTTAGGTTGGTGGCGATTGTCATGATGGCTGTTATCATGGCTGACACGGTTGGGGCAGTATCCAGTTTTGTGATCCGGCCCTGAGCAGTTAATGCAAATGAGACGTGCGGGGCAGGTGATCCTGGTGTGCCCCCATTGAAGGCATTTAGCACACAAAGCAGCCCAATTAGCGGCAAGGGAGTTAATGTCGGCTGCCGAATATTCTGCTTGGGCCAAATCCGCCTGATGACGGTAGCTGAGGAGTGGGGGCCATGAGTCAGAGTGAGGAGCATAACGGAACGCGGACTGTAGAAAACATTTAGGTAATGGAGGGTATCGGGCATGCAACGGGAATTTGAATTGCCCAAAAGAAATGCTCTCGAATATCAGTTCCTCCTCCGACTTCGCTAGGTCCAGATAATGATCCATTAATGCCACCTTGGTCAATGTCGGAGCGTTGTCATCGCAAGGCGTAATTGACGGTTTGAAGGAGCCAAACTAAATTTGAATATTGTCGTTGTTCCTCGCCCTCGATGAAGATGAAGCTTCATGATCATTCGAGCTAGAAAAATTCCAATGCCTCAAATTAACAAGATTAAACTTGCTCAGCTCTTTGATTGACGAGGGATCGGGAGAATGTGCCTTGCGTAAGAAGTCCAGCGAAGCAGAGATGGCTACTGGCCGTCTATCCAAAACTTCGACCAGTTCTTGATCCGCATGCCAATGCGAATCAGAGAAGCGTTTAGCAAAACGACCATTGAACAAATGGAAGTGACAAACAAATTCCGGCCACACACGATCCTTTAAACCATAGATGAAATGCCCAACTTTATTGTTAGTCACAGAGAAACAAAGTGATCGAGAGGATATGGCCATGACCTTGAAACCAGAGCAAATTCCACCGAGGCAGCATTGCAGTGCAAGCCCAACCGAATCTTTCATGAGAGGGAAGGAAGCCGAAGAAAACGAGACAACCAAAAAGAACTCCTTTGCATCCCGGGAAGGAGGGAAATGCACCGTAGAACCAAACTTACGTCTCACCTGATCGGCTAAGGATAAACCAGGAGCAAAATCCCAGTGTAGAAGGCCTTCCATGGTGGTGGAATCTAGAGATCGCCATTAGTGGTGGTCAGCAGGTGGGAGAGGAGAGGGGTGGAAGAGGAGAGAGCCATTTTGGCCCTAGTTGTCTTGATACGACGGCTCGTTACTGCCGTTCTACGACCGAATGTAACAATCATTATCACACCAATCATTTATTCATTCAACTCAAACACAGTTCAATCTCGGAATACAAATCTCATGACGAAACTAAAACATCGGCCTAATCGATCAATGATAAAATAAAAATAACATGGCGGCCATGACTAAGTGTTCTCCTCAGATATCCTTGTGTCCTCCAGTGGTGCGTCTTCTGGTGTAGCGTCCTCTGGTGGTGCGTCTCCTCTTGTTGCATCCTTCAGTGGAACTCTCCTCGTAATCCTTATCATTGCTCACGAGGGGTCCATCGTCACCACTCGGAAAAAGGTCTTCTCCCAAGTCCATCTTATCCTCCATTGCGCCAACATAAGTCTTCAGGTTCTCGATTCTCTCCAGAAAATCCTTGACTTCTTCTTCATGCTCGTTGAAGTCATTGCGGGCTTTATCCTCCAATTCTAGCTCACGGAAGATCAACCTCCTGAATACCTTAGAGCTTATGTGCGTCTGAACCTAAAGATTCCTGACGTGAGTCTCCATGTCTTGGACATATGATAGAATGGAGTCATCATCCACGGTGCGCATGATATTTCCATTTCTAGCTCTGCGGGAAATCATGGTCAGGTCTGATGCGTCAAGCTCGGCCCTATACTCTTCTCGGAGATGTCCAAGTGCACGATGAATAGCCATGGATCTCCCAAGTATCCAAGTGGGAGCGGTAAACTCGAAGTCAATGGGCTCTCATAAGCTTTCGAAAGTCCTTCCTGGAATGTGAACCACAATCCTATAGTGAGTGTCCGTCAGAAGTGCATTGGTAGGCTTCCTGGTGATAGAGGGCAGAGCAATCTTCAACTTCTTGATGATCTAAACTAGCTTCTTGCCAAAAGGCATCGTCTCATCTGGCTGGCGAAACTCCGGCAGTAGAACTGGGATGTACGCGGTGGCCATCTAGAATGTTGAAAATCGGAGGGAAGTCAAAAATGAACAGGGGTGAATTGTGGAAAAATAAAGACATAAAATAAAATAATTTCTTCCTATAGCTTTCCGATCCAAGCGTTTACGTCTTACGGTTAGCGTGTGCTATTATACCATCTCTGTAGCGACCCGACCCAAAATTGGCCAAGTCTCTGTGTATCTGTACCATCCCAAGATTGCTGGCACACACAATACATTGATGAAAATATAAAAGTTCAATCACACCTGATTTATTTAACGATTCTCATATCGAGTCTTTATTACATCAGAATAAATTTGGCCGAAGGCCAACTCATGAGAAAAAACTAATGCGGAAGCATAGACGATAAGCGAGTCCATCCGACTCCATAGGGCAATCACCAAGCGTGGATCGTAGCCTCACTCCTAGTTGGAAAACTCCTCTGCAACATAAGACGTTGCAGTCGTGTAGGTTGGCATTTTGAATATTTCTGCAAGTCATAGAGTGTGAACAATAAACAAATGCTATGACCATATGCATGTAACGCCCACGATGCGGCTATATCTCTCACGTGTCGAGGCACGACTTAGAGGCATAACCGCATTGTAGGTTTTGTCGCAAGAAGGGTCATCTTCACACAATCCCATGTAATGAACAAGAATGGGATAAAGAGAGTTGGCTTACAATCGCCACTTCACACAAAACATAAATAAATTCATACATCATCCAAAATACACACATAGACCGACTACGGTTAAATGCAGAAGAAAAGAAGATAACCCCAAATGCTAGATCCCCGATTGTCCCAACTGGGCTCCACTACTGATCATCAAGAAATGAAACATAGTAACGACCAAGGTCCTCGTCGAACTCCCACTTGAGCTCGGTTGCGTCACCTGCACTGGTATCATCGACACCTGCAACTGTTTTGGTAGAATCTGTGAGTCACGAGGACTCAGCAATCTCACACCCGCGAGATAAAGACTATTTAAGCTTGTGGGTAGGAAAGGGTAATGAGGTGGAGCTGCAGCAAGCACTAAGAAAATATGGTGGCTAACCTACGCAAATAAGAGCGAGAAGAGAAGCAACGCAACGGTCGAGAAGCTGGAAGTGATCAAGAAGTGATCCTGAAAGTACTTACATTCATACATAACCCAAAACCGTGTTCAATTCCCGGACTCCGCCGAAAAGAGACCATCACGGCTACACACACGGTTGATGCGTTTTAATTAAGTCAAGTGTCAAGTTCTCTACAACCGGATATTAACAAATTCCCATCTGCCACATAACCGCGGGCACGGCTCTCGAAAGTTTATACCCTGCAGGGGTGTCCCAACTTAGCCCATCACAAGCTCTCACGTTCAATGAAGGAAATTCCTTCTCCCGGGAAGACCCGATCAGTCTTGGAATCCCGGTTACAAGACATTTCGACAATGGTAAAACAAGACCAGCAAAGCCGCCCGAGTGTGCCGACAAATCCCGATAGGAGCTGCACATATCTCGTTCTCAGGGCACATTGGATTGTCCAAGCTTCCGATAGGCCAGCCCAGAGTTGCCCCTGGTGGCCACCGGTGACTGACAGGTTGGACCAACACTCACAACGAGCACTGGCCCGGGGGGGAGGGTAAATAAAGATGACCCTCGGGCTCCGGAAACCCAAGGGAAAAAGGCTTAGGTAGGCAAATGGTAAAACCAAGGTTGTGCCTTGCTGGAGGAGTTTTATTCAAAGCGAACTATCAAGGGGGTCCCATAAATCACCCAACCGCGTAAGGAACGCAAAATCAAGGAACATAACACCGGTATGACGGAAACTAGGGCGGCAAGAGTGGAACAAAACACCAGGAATAAGGCCGAGCCTTCCACCCATTACCAAGTATGTAGATGCATTAATTAAATAAGAGATATTGTGATATCCCAACATAATCCTGTCCACCATGGAGCAATCTTCAACTTCACCTGCAACTAACAACGCTATAAGAGGGGCTGAGCAAAGCGGTAACATAGCCAAACAATGGTTTGCTAGGAAGGTGGGTTAGAGGCTTGACATGGAAATATGGGAGGCATGATATGGCAAGTGGTAGGTAGCACGACATAGCGATAGAACGAACAACTAGCAAGCAAAGATAGAAGTGATATTGAGGGTAATGGTCATCTTGCCTGAAATCCCGCTAGGAAGAACAACGAGTCCATGAAGAAGACAAACGGACGTTGTCAAACGAATCCTCACAACTCCGGAACGAAAACGAAGCTAACGAGAGAAGCAAACCGGAAAGAAGCAAGCAACATGGTAAACACACAAGCATAAACATGGCATGTTGCACAATCAAGTATGATGCATGTCCGGTTTAAAAAGGCATGGCATGGCAAAGTACACAAACAATACTACAAGTTAAGTGGAGCTCAATATGCAACTCGTTGCATATTGATGAAACACCACATTCAATCATTTAGTTCTCTCGTTTTATGCTACTCATCAATATTAAATGTTGTTAAACATGGCAAGGGGTTAAGCATAATGAAACTACCTATCTAGGCAAGTTTAAATGAGGCCAAAACACCAAACAATAATTCCGGAAAATCCTCATATGCATATTTTGGAATTGGTACTGTTCTTCCCTAAACCATATTTTAGATTTGTTAAACATGCAAACTAATGCCACCATGTTAAACTATGCATTTTTCCACCGCATTTACATATAAAGTTTATTAAATTCGGAGCTACGGTTATTTAGTTATGAAATAAATCATTTTAACATGGCATTTATGCAAATTAAAGAAACAGCAAGTTTAAACATTTTTAACATGGATGAAAGTGGGATAATATGAAACTAGATGAAATTCTAAGCATTTTTCATATATAAATCATTTTAAACCGATGCACGGTTCAAGAGTTAATAATGCATGAACATGAAGGACTTTTCTGCAAAACTGGCAGTCTCTAGATAAAAGGAAAATTCGTTCTCGCAGGGAAAAAAAATAACACGGGCCGAATCAGGAGCAGTCCACTGGGTGGCCCAGGTCAGTGGAGGTGGGAGCTGGGCCGCGGTCAACTGGAAAAGGGGAGGCCGAAGTTGATGAAGCGGACAACGCGAGGCGCGGGCGAGCGGGCGCCTCGTCCTCTGCTCGTCAGGAAGTAGAGCAGCGGCGGCGTCTTGGCACAACTGCAGGCGGTGCGGATCCGGGCAAGGATGGCGGATCCAGTCGCAGACGAAGATGAGGCAGCGGGGTCTTGCAGTTGGCGGCGCTGAACTCCATCGGGCGGCCATGGATGGGACCTGCGAAGCACCATGGCTGCGGGGTGAGGGAGAGGAACGAGGGGAATTGAAAAAAATGGGGAAGGGAGAGGAACGAGGTCACCAGCAGCGAGGTTCGGGCCAAGGCAGGAGAAGAAGGGCCGGGGAGGTCCTGGTGCTCGCTGGAGATCGAAGCAACGGGGACGAGCTGCTCGTGATCCCCTCGGGATCGAGCAGAGGAAGTGGCCTTGGCGCCTGCGGGCACAGGGACGAGGAGGCGGGCACACGCGGGAGGAGGAGGACGGGAACGTTGTCGAGCACGGGAGGCCGGCGCTGGTTTCACCGGCGGCGACGGCGCCATGGGGGCAGGAGCAAACAGGAGGAGCTCCCTCTCGATCCCAGATCGAGTGAGCAGGGAGGTTCTCGGGCATGGTCATGCTGGAGCGAGGGGTGCAGGGTTGCTGTTGCTAGTTGGATCATGGTGGGTCTCGGAGTTTAGGAAGGTGGCTGCGCTTGCGGGTGGCGGCGGAAATCAATGAGCTGGTCGGAGTGATATGGTTTCGTGGATGGGGACTCTGAGGTGGGTGGCGGCTGGATCGGGAGGGATCCCGAGGAAGGGAGTGGCGGCAGGAGGTGAGGGAAAATCCCCTAGAATTTAGGGTTGGGGCAGATTTGGTTCGGGGGTCATCTACTATAAATAACATATGGCCTAGAGGGGGTTTGGAACAAATTTGATCATCGGATCACGATCGAGGACGATCAAGAATAAAAGGTTAGGGGACTCCAATGAAGAAATGAAGATATTTTTGGAAATGATCCGGACCCAACGGTCACGACAACCAGGTCCGAGTTCGGGGAGTTTCGGACACGCACGTGGGGGGGGGTTGAGAGAGGTCGACGAAGACAAGAGGGCTTAACAAAAGGTCAACAGGAAAAGAGAGAAGCGGCACTATGAATGACTAAGAGTTTTTATGAAAACATGCGGATGCAATATGCATGATGACATGATGAAATGCAACAACAACAAAATAAAACACACGACGGCAACGAAAAACATGGAAGGCATCTGGAGCGTCGGTCTCGGGGCGACACAATGCAATTTTGGCTATGGGGCTCCAAGTTTATGTTTTTGCGGAAAGCAAATTTTTCCCTACAACAAAAGGACTTGCTTGCAATTACTGCAAAATATTGGTTGTTATTGAGATGGTTTCACCAACCAGTGTCTCAGTCCCGAAATCATTAATAACCCATCAATTAATTATGTTTGGTGCTGAGATTTCTGAATAACTCCAATTCTAGAGGCTCAGTTGTCCATAACCGGGGACACGGCTAATCGGTTAGATTTCCACTCTATAGAGTCTTGTGCACTTTACCCGCAAGAATCGTTCACACCTTTGAGTCTTTGCATTGCATGGTGTTTGAAGACGGGACGAACGAAACAGGGTCTTCCGTACGTCCTCTGGGCCACTGTCGGTGCCCATCTATTTCCTAACGTTCTTCTACATCTATAGGCACCGTTCGTCTAGAGCCATGCCTAGGGTCGACCAAGCCAGGGCCCATAATGGATTGTGTTTGAACAGGTAAGCTTTCGGTCAAGGTGTATCCATCCGCCTCTTCGTGGCTGGGCGAAGCTTTCTGCAAGATGTCAGGCGCTTCTCCATGCATCCCTAGGTCAACCTCTGCGTGCTCCAGGATGCCCGTCCATCCGTCCTCCACCCAGTAGTGAATTGAAGTCTGTCTTGAGCATCTTGAATTCTTGACATTGCCATCCTCATGACTCTCACATCTTCCATGTGAATCACTCAATCAACCCCATCTACAAAGCATAGCATAATAAACTACAACGTCCCGGGCCATGGTAACATAGGGATTTGGGTCAACCTACCACATGATACTACTGAATAAGTTGATTCAATTTCTCCTACTTGCACCCATGGTGGGGAGGAATACTGCTAATGCACCAAAACAATTGTAATAAAATTCATGATCAAAGACTTGCCTTGCTGACGTTCTTCGAACGCTAAAGACTCGTAGTAACAAGCCTTGCACTCCGGGTACTCTATCAAAACAAACAATACACCAATAAGCATACCATCGTATAAATATAATAACATAACAACAAGTACAACTTGGTAATTAACAATCAATATAACACACAATGGAAACCAACAACAAAACCAAAGAAAGTTATAAAACTCAATGCAAAGTTTTTACTACAAGTAAAACAAGCTATTAAATAGTTTTATACTACTAAAAATTTCTTTAGTAGAATGTAAATAAGGTTTTTGCTAAATAACAGAAAGGAAAAAACAAATAAATTTTATGCAAAAAGAATTACTTAAAAACCTTTTAGGAAATTACTAATATGCTTAAAACTGTTTTCCTAGCAAAACAAAAGGAGACAAGCTACTAAGATATTTTTTGAACTATAAAATACGCTACTGTTGCTCTACAGAAACAAATCTGAACATGTCAAAAATAACAAAAAATATAATAATTTAAAGCAATTAAAAACAAAAGAAATAACACAAAAAGTATAAAAAAGGTAAAACAGTACTGTTTTTGTGATAAACTAGTTTTAATTAATTCTAAAATTCACCAAATGACACCTATTGATAGACAATGTCATAAGAAACCAGTAGCAAAAACAAACACTAAAAAATATTAATCCTAGCTCAAGATATTGCAAAACAATGATCTGAACAAAATTCATATAAATCAATTTTCAAAGTTTAAACCATGGTCGAATTTGATATCTACAGAAGAGTTTAGAAAGTTCCAATCTAGAGAAGAAAGAATCAAAATAAAATATTCAATATCCTAGGAGATATTGATTCTACAAGATTGGAACTTATTCTGTTTTTAAAACAGAAACAAAAATAACTGGAAAAAAACAAGCAGGCAGGTGCTACGCATTGGTCTACTATTGGGCCTAAGCGGTGGGCGATCCGAAGCTATACTGTGGTCTGCCGTAATATAACTAAAACGCTAGCGCCCTTAATAACAGAAAACCGATCAGTTCGATCTAAACCGAAATAAATCATGAACTAAAACTGATCTATAAAAATAAAACCTAACTATTCAAGATCTGATATGGTATGTCAAGTGATGATCTAATAGATGTAAGAAGGCGGTAGCTTACAGTGCTTGTCGACGGTGATGGACGGCGGCGGTGGCTCAAGCGTTGTTGTGGCGGCGGCTCTGGTGGCCGGGGAAAGCGGCGGCGGCGTCGAGGCGATGTGGCGGAGCGAAAGGAGGTCATTGGTGGCCTTAGTTGTGGTTGGGGAAGATGGAGGCGACCACGGCGATGACGACAGAGCCCTACAACTCCGGCAACGGGTGATGATGCTCGAGGCGGCAGAGGTAGTTCCTGGGTGGCGAGAAGGTGTCAACTGGGTACGCGAGGTTGAGGGGTGCGGTTGACAAGACTTGGAGGCAGGGGTTGGCTCACCGGTGGCAGTGAGATCCAAATAGCGCGAGCGTGGGCTATGGTGCAATTTGGGGTAGGGTTTTGGGAGTTCAAGAGAGGAGAGTGATGGGGCTTTATAGGGCATTGGCTTGGAGGAGGGGTGGCTTGGGATCAATATCCCTGGAAGATCAGAACAGTGGCGGCAGCGAGCGTGTTCTGACGAGGTTGTCATTGGATAGGGGTTGAAGACAAGGGCGGGCCCCACGGGTCAGTGAGGGAGAGAGAGGGGAGACAGGCCGAGCGACCGAGTCGTGAGGGGTTCAGGTTGGGCGCGGGGCTAGGTCATTGCTGCTAGGTTGACTGGCTGTTGGGCTGGCTGGCGTGGCGGGTGCGCTAGTTTTTTTTTGAAATATGACAGAGGAAAAAAATATAAATATGGAGAAAATAAAACATACTTTTATATAGGACGCACACACACACACACACATATATATATATATATAATCACAGAGAAATAAACTTTAAAAGATGAACTATTTTTCAGAGGCAAAATAAAAACCTTATAAAACATATTTTTGACAATTCCAAATGAAACAAATTTGAATTCAAACTTTTGGCATTATTTTCATCTGACATTTTGGAGTGTCATGTTAGCTCCTCTCATACTTCTGAACAAAGTATTTGTCAGGGATTTTTGAAAAAAAATGACAAATGCCTATTTGAATCCAAATTCAAATAAAACTCAAGTGCCTCTGAATTTTTCAAACGCCACTCAATTCAAACAAAATGTGTAGATGCTTAGCTAATAATTGTAAAACATTCCAAATTGGAAGTTTGGGATGTTACAGCAAGACCCTAAGCTTGGGGATGCCCAAGGCACCCCAAGGTAATACTCAAGGAGGACCCAAGCATCTAACCTTGGGGATGCCTCGGATGGTATCCCCTCTTTCATCCACAATTCATGCATATGTTACTTGGAGCTATATTTTTATTCATCACCTGATATTATTTTTACTTGTAGCATCTAGTGCCATAGTTTTATTTTGTTTTCTTGTTTGTTTGCCACAATCATTGTTTGTTGGACACATCATTTGAGATAGACACACATTAATCATGATTTGTTAGAATACACTATGTGCTTCACTTATATCCATAGAGCACGGTGGTGGTTATATTTTTTATAAATCATTTGCACTCTCATGCTTCACTTAAATCTTTTTGAGAGTCTCTTAAATAGGAAGCGGTAATGTGCACGGGTTATGAGACTAGACTAAATATGATAGGTATACATGAAGGATATAATAAAACACTTTCATGTAGATCATTGAATATGAAACGTGTGATTTAATTATATTGATGTAGTAATATGAAAGGGTAATTGTTTATGATCATTGGTTAATAAAGATATCAATATTAAAGCTTGTTATGTATTACCCATTTAAGTGTCGGTCATGGCATGACGGGGATGTTAGAGCATTTTAATTTGTAATTGAAATCCTTTGTGCTATTTGAATCGGGGTGCGCGATGGTTAACTCCTACCAACCTCCTCCCTAGGGGCAAGCTAGTAGTACTTTGCTTTGAGGGCTAATAAAACTTTCACAATAAGTATATGAGTTCTTTACGACTAATGTGAGTGCATGGACTAATACAACACTCCCACCTATCCACATAGGGCTAGCCTCTC
Source organism: Aegilops speltoides (assembly GCA_021437245.1). Lineage (NCBI taxonomy): Eukaryota > Viridiplantae > Streptophyta > Magnoliopsida > Poales > Poaceae > Aegilops > Aegilops speltoides. The sequence continues at coordinate 180,200,411 of CM038144.1, read as the reverse complement.
TGGCACCGTGCATTGCCCTTTCTCACCTTGAGAGTTGGTGCAAACTTCGCCAGTGCATCCAAACCCTATGATATGACACGCTCTATCACACATAAACCTTGTATATCCTTCCTCAAAACAGACACCATACCAACCTATCGTGGTATTTCCATAGCTGTTCCGAGATATATTGATATGCAACTTCCATCGTTCCTCACATGACATGTGTGTTCATCATCATATTGCTTTGCATGATCATATCGAGCTGACAAGATATTTGTGGCAAAGCTACTATTCATCATTGTAATAGATGTTATGCTAGATCATTTAAATCCAGGTACACTGCCAGAGGCATTCATATAGAGCCATATTGTTTCAGTTTATCGAGTTGTAAGTAAAAAGAAGTATGACGATCATCATTATGAGAGCATTGCCCTAGAGAATGATGGAGACTGATGAGTCCTATAGAAAGTGGGGATGAGGTTCATGATATTATCCTAAAAAATATATAAAAAGAAAGAGAAATTATGACAGAAAAAGAGAAGGGACAATGATACTATCCTTTTACCACACTTGTGCTTCAAAGTAGCACCCCGTTCTTCATGTAGAGAGTCTCCTAATTTGTCATTTTCATATACAAATGGGAATTTTTTACATTATAGAACTTGGCTTGTATATTCTGATGACGGGCTTCCTCAAATGCCTGAGGTCTTCATGAGCAAGCAAGTTGGATGCACACCCACTTAGTTTCAATATTAAGCTTTCATACACTTATAGCTTTAGTGCATCCGTTTCACCCTACTCCTCGCATCGATATCGATTGAAAGGCCTCTCCATTGCCTATTGATCCACCAAGTTGATGTGAGACTTTCTCCACTTTTGTCTTCCCTTATATCTGTTCCAATATATTCTATTCCACCTATAGTGCTAAATTCATGATTCACACTAATGTATTGAGTGAAATTGAAAATGCTGAAGCGAGAAAAGGTGTGATATAATTGCCTGATTTGACACATGGGTGCTCGAGATTTATATTTTTGTGATGAATACGAAGTCATGCCCTGCATACGTAATTCAATGTGTAGGGATAACATTCATTAAGCATCATATATTTTGAAGAGTAACGATTATGTTCAAGTATTCATGCATATTATTATGTTGATATTAATTACTTCATCGTTTCTCAGTATTCATAACATAAAAGATTACATGATAGACATGCTAGGTAGCATTCAACATAAAAAAATTATTCTTATCATTTACCTCGAGGACCAGCAAGAATTAAGCTTGGGGGTGCTGATACGTCTCCAATATATCTATATTTTTTGATTGTTTCACGCTATTATATTATCAATCTTGTATGCCTTATATGCAATTTTATACCATTTTTGGGAACTAACCTATTAAACTAGTGCACAGTGCAAGTTTCTGTTTTTTTCTATTTTATTGTTTCGCACAAAAACAGTACCAAACAAAGTCAAAATGCAATGAAACTTTATAGTGATTTTTTTTCTAGACCAAAAGGGACCCTGGAAGCTTAGCTAGGAGGCGAGAAGATATAAGAGAGGGCCACAAGCTCACACGGCACGCCCCAGGGGGCCGCCACCTGATTTTGTAGGCCCCTCGTAGCTCCGATTGACCTAAATCCACTTCTATATTCTTAAAATCCCAAAAATACCAGCGGGAGACCCGAAACAATTATCTCGCCACCACACGCCTCTGTTCTTATGCAATCCCATCTAGAGGCCTCCGTCGGTACTCTGCCGGAGGGGGAATTGATCACAAAGGGCTTCTACATCAACCTTGTTGCACCTACGATGATGTGTGAGTAGTTTCCAATAAACCTACAGGTCCATAGTGATTAACTAGATGATGTGTGAGTAGTTCCAGTAAACCTTGTTGCACCTTCTACATCATATTGCTTGATTTTATTCTGTCTACATTATGTCATCATGCTCAAGCATTACTTTGCTTGTTATGAACTTAATACCTTAAGATGCAAGCTGGATAGGGTCAAGAGGTGGAGTAATAATAATAGTAGATGCAGGCAGGATTGGATCTACTTGTCATAGACGTAATGCCTATGTACATGATCGTGCCATGAATAACGTCACAACTATGGGCTTTTCTATCAGTTGCCAACGTAATTTGTTTACCCACCAAATGATATTTTTATGAGAGACGAGCCTCTAGTGAAAACTACAGCCCCCGAATCTATCTTGGTCATATTGCTAAAACCAAAAATACCTTGCTGCAATTTACTTACTTTTATTTTACTTTGCAATATATCTATCTACTACTACCATATTTGATCCTTGCAATTAACGAGTACAAGAGGATTGAGTACCCTCTTGCCTGTGTTGGGTGCAAGTATTTGCTCTTCTGTGTAGGTACTGTCGGCGGTTGTTTGCGTGAATCTCCTATTGGTTTCACAACCTTGGTTCTCTACTGTGGGAAATACTATCCGCTACTACATTACTTCACCCTTCCTCTTCGGGGAAAATCCCGGCGCGACTCACAAGTAGCAGAAAAAATTCTGGCCCCGTTGCCGGGGAGATATCATCGAACAACTAAAGGTCCCTTCACGCACAATATCATTTACTTGGTATACTTTTTATTTGCTTTCCTTAGTCTTTTTAAAAATTCAAAAAACAAAAATATTTTATTTTGCTTCTCGAATACTAATAACGGTGATTTTATTAGTACTCCAATTTCCCCACCCGCCACTAGTGTAGAGTCATATGATATTGATGGTGCATTGCTAAATCTTATTATGAAAGAACAACATGATGGAAATCCTAATGAAGATGTCGCTTCCCATCTTAATACCTTCGTTGAATTATGTGATATGCAAAGACAAAAGATGTGTATTATGATACTGTTAAGTTGAAATTATTTTCCTTCTCACTAAGAGACTATGCTAAAACTTGGTTTTCATACTTACCTCGCAATAGTATCAATTCATGGGATAAATGTAAGGATGCTTTTATTGTTAAGTGTTTTCCTCCTGCTAAGATAATATCTCTTAGAAATTAAACCATGAACTTTAAACAACATGACCAAGATCATGTTGCGTGGCTTGTTATTAAGAATCTCTAATGATGTTAGAGGTGTATGAAAACATGCCTCTATGGTTCAAACCCAGTTAGAGCAAGTTGCTAAATCTCAAAGGGAATTGCTTAGTGAAATGAACAATAATATGAATGATTATGTTGTTAGGGTAGCAACTAGAGGAGGCAAAATGACTCAGGAACCACTTTATCCAGAGGGACACCCTACAAGAATTGAACAAGAACTACTGCAGCATACTACTAACACGGCACTACAATCAGAGACCCTTCAACCAAATTGTGTGCGATGAATTAATCACAAGTGGTGATGTAAAAAACGTCAAAAAAGATGCAAAATGTTTGCAATGGTAGATACATCAAACACGGTTCATATTCTAATTGCGTGTGCAATGCGTGGCATACGGTTAATCCATAAGAACTATTTTCGATGAGACAGAACAACGGAAATGGGCAACTATATCAAGGTGTCTACGATACACAGCATACAGTTCACTCGGATGAGCTGTTTGCTATTAGGGAATGCAATGGAAACGGTTAGCCAGATTACAGTGTGTGTGAAATACGGCATACGGTTCACTCGGACAAATTGTTTTCAATTAGGGAACACAACAGAAACGGTTCGGTTTAACAAGATGTGTGTGATATGCGACATATAGTTCACATAGATGAACTATTTGCGATGAGCTAAAAGAACACAAATGACCCGTGTAAACAAGATGTGTGTGATATACGGCAAACAACCCACTCAGAAGAACTGCTTGTGATGAGAATATATAACACAAGAGGTTTCATGTGCAATCCTATATGTAGAAAAAACTTTGAATACTGCAAACTAGTTGCTTGCGATGGCTAGGAGTATCGCACACGATGCGTGTGCGAGTACTCGTGTGCGATTGTTAGTAAGTTACACATACGTTTCCTTATGGTCGCGTGTGTGATAACATGTGACACCGCATACGTTTGTTGGGTTGTGCGCTCCACTTAGTCTTCCCGCACTCCACGTGGGTGAATTGTAAAATCTCCAATCCCCTAGCCAGCTGCTAGCTATAAATAACCACAGCAATGGCCGGCGGCAGCGACACGCTACTGATCTAGTTGACAGCTAGTTACCCACACATACCGGCATACCCCCAATGGCCGACGACAGGATGGAGTTGCGCGATGGCATAATCGAGGCTGAAGTCACGATGGTCGGCTTGGCGGTCGACGGCCATGTCACCACCTCTCCCACGATGGCCAGAGGAAGTAGGAATCGCGGTACAAGCAAGCCGCCAGGATAGCCAGGGTCATCCTAAAAGCGTACAGGGATCTCCAGCGGGCGATACTGCTGGCTCGATGCAGAGTGCGGCGGATGGTGCGGGCAGTGGAGGACGAGCTGCGATGACGCAAGGACAACTACGGTGATGCGGAGCCACGTTGATCACGTTTTTGGAGCCCCTACCCCATGTTTTCTAGCTTGATTTTGTTGTTTCTTCCTATATGCAAAAATTCCCCACCAAAAATAGCCCCAAATTTTTTTTGTGATTTGTTGGTGAGTTGAAATTTTGTTGGATTTGGTCCATGGATTTGTGTTGCCACGTGTGGATCTAGCTTTCACCATCCTCCCCACCCTTTTCCATCCACAAATCATCTCGATTTCGACATCACCATCTCCCTCCACCCAGAAATCGTGCTATTCATCCTGTGCCCGATTTTAGCCCAGGATACGGACGACCGGACCAAGCCGGACGTCCGACGACTTCCGGACGACCGTGACAACCCGGACGTCCGGGCAACTCTGACAAAACTGAATTTTGTTCAGTTCGGCCACCACCGCATCCCCACCTTCCACCACATCTTCCAAACCCACATACACCACCATCATCCCCAATATCTCCTATGACGATTTTGACACGTTTTGGTCTTTGAGATTTTGAGTTGTGGCTCCCTTGTCCTATTGTGTTTCGGCTATATAGGTACGGTTCGACATCATCATCACCGCAGCTCATCTTCGCAAGGGTCTCATCATCGCCAAGGACGGTAACCTCGACGACATCTTTGTCATACTTTGCAATTGCATTGATACCCACATGGCCTTACTTTTGCGTAGCTTACCCATCGAGACTAGCCATTGAGTATTGCCGGCAACGTGACTTGTGCACATTAGTGATGATACTCCATAGCACACATACCAAACAATAGTGGTGCATATCTTGGCATCAACTTGTGTGTCACAAAGTTGTCATCGCATACACATTTGCTATCTTGGTTAGTGAAGTTTTGCATGAGAAAAGAGATCAAAAGTGAAAGAGCCACCCAAGCTTTTAAGCAAAGAGGAAAGATAAGCAAAGAGCTTATGAGCAAGAACCATAGCATCATACTACATTAAGATTGTCATACTCGATCATCTTGGATCATAGCACCAAAATACCATACATATGGCATAATTGGGATAGAGGTCGTTGCATTTTTGCCTAGTAAGTTGTGCACAAGTTCCGTATCCGCCTATTGTGCGATCGTGCTAGCGTCTCTCGTGTATTGTGCAACAAGAGCATTTTCGTGGATTCCACATTTTGGCTCACTTTTGGTTTGCACAATCCCATTTATCTATTTGCGTGTGTGTTTCCATGCAACTCTATTTGCTTGGTCTACTTGTTGCATTTGCAAATTTGTGAATCTTTTCCAACATTATTGAAGCTCACTCACAATTGCATCAAATTTTGTGCCACCATCCTAACCAAGCTCCACCAAAAGTTTTTACTTGTCTAGGTGTGAGAACCAACAAGAATTGGTACCAATAGTGCCATTTCATTGTCCGCATTTGAGTGAACTTGATTCATCGTCAACATCGGTCAAGGTACATTGGTATAAGTTCTTCTCTTTCTACCACTCACATTTTGCTTGGAATGATGGATAGGCCGAGTACTTCTACCAACCCGCTCTTCATCGAGCAAGACGACGACATGTCATCATACGTCACCAAGAGCCACCTCTTTGGTGCACAACGAGCGTTGCATCAAGAGCAACAAGCTATGAACGAACGCATCGACAACCTCGCCACCGACTTGTGACTCTCCGAGCAACGTACCAAGGACTACTTCAACAACAAGCTCGACGTGCACAAGCAAGAGAACGATGCAAGGATGGATGAGATCTGTGCTTTGTTGGTGAACCGACCTCCTTCTACATCGTCATACTCAAGACGGAGCCACTCAAGTTGACACTCCGACGACTCCTTCTCCTGCTCAAGTACACCGTCATCGAACACTCTTTGACGAGCCGCGCGTCAAGACCATCATGCATCTCACAATCCGCTACATGACAAGTATTCACAAGAGCAAGTCGATGAGCAAGTACCTCATCCTCAACCACACCAAGTCGCTTTTGCATAAGCTCAAGAACGACTACGACAACGGCGTCAAGAGGAAGAAAGAGCGTGTCTACATCAAGAGGAACAAGACATCGAGGCTCAACGTCTTCAACAACAACATCGAGAAGCGCAAGCTCTTGGGGCGCAACGTGCCCTTCAAGAATCAAGTCGAGCCATCGCAAACCGCAATCGCGAACGGCGCAATCAAGAGGAAGCCCTTCGAGAAGAAATCCAAGAGAGGAACTACCAACCGCGAGTGCAACGTCAAGTTCCTAAAGCTCCTTCACAAGCTCGTCAAGCTCCACCTCAACCTCAAGTTCAACAAGAGCAAGTTGATCATGGATTTCCTCCACGCCAAGAGCAACATGAGGATGATTACCCTCCATGACAAGGGCATCATCATCACCATCGCCAACAACACAATGAAGAGCAGCGCTATGGCAAGCTCAAATTCACAATGCCCAAGTTCAATGGAAGCAATGATCCCGAAGAGTACCTATCATGGGCATTGAAGGTCGACAAAATCTTTCGTTTACACAACTACGAGGAAGAGAAGAAGATTGCTATGGCATCACTTGAGTTCCAAGACTATGTGCTCATATGGTGGGAACAAGTCCTTGAGCGTCGAGAAGCAAGAGGTGAACCACCTATCACCACTTGGGCTCAAATGAAGGATGTCATGCGAACACGTTTTGTGCCCACCTACTACAACCGCAATCTCTTCAAGAAACTCCAACTCCTCAAGCAAGGAACAAAGAGTGTTGAAGAATACTACAAGGAAATGGAGATAGCCATGACTCGAGCCAATGTCACGGAAGATGAGGAGCAAACAATGGCACGTTTCTTGAATGGACACAATCATCCCATCAAGAAGATCGCCGACTTCCAACCATACTCCAACCTCATTGAGCTCGTGCATCAAGCAAGAAAGGCGGAACGTCAAGTGCAAGGTGACTTCAAGTACGCATCGAAGACCTACGGCTTCTCCAACAACCAAGCTTCAACAACTCCTCCAACCTCTACATCAACCAAGCCTTCTCCAAGCAACGACGACAAGTCAAGTTATAAGAAGACTTCGTCAAGTTCAAGTCGCCTTCCTCCTACTACAAGCAACTTCAAGCCACGTGCTTCATCATCTACTCTGACCGATGAGACCGTCAAGACAAGCTCCTTCAAGTGTTTCACTTGCGGCGGCCGAGGCCACAAGTCATATGAATGCACAAACAAGCGCACCATGATCCTCAACGATGATGGCACCTACGACTCCATGAGTGATGAGGAGATGGAAGCTCTTGAGCAAGTGGCCATGCACCGGCGCGTGAACAAGGATGAAGATGGTCAAGTCTTTTGTGATAAGGATTCGAGCCCCACTCTCGTTGTCTCCAAGGCCTTAACTCTTCAACATCAACAAGAAGAGGACCAACGATGCCACATCTTCCACACAAAGGCCGTCATCAATGGAAGGTCCATCAAGGTCATCATCGATGGAGGTAGTTGTCACAACTTGGCAAGTGAAGAGCTATGCTCCAAGCTTGAACTGGTCAAGATGAAGCACCCGCACCCATACAAAGTTCAATGGCAAAGTGACTCCAGCAATACGAGTTGAGCATATGGTCCAAGTCTCCTTCAAAATTGGTGCATATGAGGACACTTTGGAGTGTGATGTCGTCCCAATGTCCGTTTGCCACCTCCTCTTGGTCGACCATGGCAATTCGACCGTGGTGTCATCCACAATGGGCATACCAATCACTATAGATTCAAGATTAAAGGGAAAGAGTATGTGCTACGACCTATGTCTCCTAGTCAAGTGATAGCCGACAAGCAAGCCACTCATCATGGAGAGAAGAGTGAGAAAGTGATCCACCAAAAAGTGAGTGAGAGTCACAAGCCAAACTTGAGCGCCCCTTCGCCTAGAGAGAAAACCTAGTCCTATTCACCACAAAAAGTGAGATGAGAGAAGTGTGTGAGAACCCATCGAGTGTTATGCACTTTGTCCTTGTGTGCAAGGATGGGGAACCAAAAACTAACACCTCTCACGAGCTACCTTTAGTGTTTCAATCTCTTTTGCAGGAATTCCATGATGTTTTCCCCGATGAGCGACCTCCGGGTCTACCTCCTCTACAAGGCATTGAACATCGAATCGACCTCATCCCCGGAGCGCCTCTCCCAAACAAAGCTCCATACCGCGTCAATCCCGAAGAAACTAAGGAGATCCAATGGCAAGTACAACAACTAATCGACAACGGTCATGTACGTGAAAGCTTAAGTCCTTGTGCCGTTCCCATTATACTTGTGCCTAAGAAAGATGGAAGTTTTCTCATGTGTTCCGATTGTAGACCCATCAATGCTATTACCGTTCACTATTGGCATCCCATTCCTCGCTTAGATGATATGCTTGATGAACTTAGCGGTGCCGCCTTTTTCTCAAAAATTGATCTTAAAAGTGGCTATTATCAAATTCGCATACAAGAGGGTGATGAATGGAAAACTGCTTTCAAAGCCAAATTTGGCTTATACGAGTGGTTAGTAATGCCTATCGGTTTATCGGAAGCTCCCGGTACTTTCATGTGTCTTATGCATTTTGTGCTTCGACCTTATATTGGAGTCTTTGTTGTGGTTTACTTTGATGATATTCTTGTGTTTAGCAAATCCATGAAAGAGCATCTTAATCATGTTAGGGCTGTTTTGCAAACGCTTCGCAAGGAACGTCTTTATGCCAACTTGAAAAAATGCACGTTTGGTGTTGACAAACTTGTTTTCTTGGGTTTTGTTGTCTCTTCCAAGGGTGTCCATGTTGATGAATCTAAAATCGAAGCAATTAAAACTTGGCCCCAACCCACCAATTTGCAACAAGTGTGTAGCTTTCTTGGTCTTGCGGGTTTTTATCGTCGCTTCCTGAAAGACTTTAGCACTATTGCCGCTCCTTTGCATGCTTTGAGTAAGAAGAATGCTCCTTTTGTCTGGGGATCTTTGCAATCCACCGCTTTTGATGAGCTCAAGTCTTTTCTTACTCATGCTCCAATTCTTGCTTTACCCAACTTTGACAAAACTTTTGAGGTTCATTGTGATGCAAGTGGTACTGGAATTGGCGGAGTTTTGATGCAAGAAAATGAGCCATTGCATATTTTAGAGAAAAACTCTCCGGTGCTCAACTTAACTATCCCATCTATGATAAAGAATTGTATGCTTTGGTGCATGTGCTACATGTTTGGGAACATTATCTTAGACCTCATGAGTTTGTCATCCATACCGATCATGAAACGCTTAAGTACTTAAAAGGTCAAACTAAGTTGAACAAGCGTCATGCCAAATGGAGTGAATTTATCGAATCTTTCCCCTATGTGATCAAGTACATTAAGGGTAAGGAAAATGTAGTTGCGGATGCACTCTCGCGCATATGCACGCTTGTCACTAAACTTGAGTTGAATGTTATTGGTTTTGAGCACATAAAAGATTTGTATGCTAATGATCCATCTTTTGCTACCCCTTATGCTAAATGTTTGATGCATACATCTTGGGAACAATATTACATCAAGGATGGTTATCTTATGATAGCTAACAAAATATGCATTCCCGAGTCTTCTCTTTGTTTTCTCCTTTTGCAAGAGGCTCATGGAGGCGGACTCATGGGACATTTTGGCGCGACAAGACATTCGCCACGCTCTCCAAGAACAACTTTTGGCCCAAGATGTTCCGTGACGTCTCACGCTTCACCAACCGATGCTCTACATGTCGCAAACCTAAGTCTAAAGCTCAATCACATGGGCTTTACATGCCTCTTCCTATTCCTTATCAACCTTGGGAAGACACTAGCATGGATTTTGTACTTGGGATGCCTAGAACTCAAAATGGAAAGGATTCCGTCTTTGTTGTTGTGGACCGATTCTCTAAAATGGCAAATTTCATTCCTTGCAACAAGATAGACGATGCTTCACATGTTGCAAATCTCTTTTGTAGGGAAGTCTTGCGCCTCCATGGAGTTCCAAAGACAATCGTCTCCGACCGCGACGTCAAGTTCTTGAGTTACTTTTGGAAGACGCTATGCGCTAAGCTCGGAATCAAGCTCTTGTTCTCATCCGCATACCATCCTCAAACCGACGGCCAAACGGAGGTGACGAACTTGACACTCTCCACTCTATTTCGCGTGTTGATCAAGAAGAACATCAAGGAGTGGGAGGCATGTCTACCCATCGCCAAGTACGCCTACAACCGTGCAAGACATTCGACTACCGGCAAGTCCCCCTTCGAGGTCGTCTACGGCTTCAAACCATTGTACCCATTGGACATTCTACCTCTTCCACTACAAGAGGGCACCAACATGGATGCGAGTGCATGGGCAAGCTACATCAAGAAGATGCATGAGGATACAAGGCACACCATCGAGTGCGAAGTACAACGACTAGCGACCAAGCTCAACGTCAACAAGCACCCCATGATCTTCAACATTGGCGATCTCGTGTGGCTACACCTTCGCATGGACCGCTTCCCCAACGAACGCAAGTCCAAACTTCTACCTCGAGCCGATGGACCCTTCAAGGTGCTAGCACGCTACAACAACAATGCCTACAAGATCGACCTCCCACGAGACAAGTACAACATGAGCGACATCTTCAACGTCACGGACCTCGCGCCATACCATGGTGATGAAACTTTTGATCCGAGGATGGATCTTTCCCAGGGGGGGGGGTAGATGACGCGGAGCATCCCTCGCTCATCCCCATGGACGTACCTACATCTCCCTCAACACCACTTGGACCCATGATAAGAGCTCGAGCAAAGGCTATTGAAGATAAGGTGAATTTCTCCTCTCTGAACTCCCTCTCTCTACTCACGAGACATGGCTACTACCTCATACGGAGACTCTGTGCGTGATCAGGTACATGGAGGAGAGTCACGGGACGGCTACATCCAATGGCCAAGGTGGCAAGGACACCAAGCGTGAAGATCAAGAGGAAGGACTGCTTTGGAAGCTACAGGACCCGAACGACCGGCCAGGCACGGACGTCCGACCCCTAGAAGGTGCTACAGCCGAGAGAAGGAAGGCAGGCCAGAGCTCCAGGTTATGGACGACTGGCCGAGCCCGGACGACTGGACACTCCCAGGCTCCGGACGACCGAGCCCCTACGGACGTCTGTGCCAACGACCACAGAATGGAAATTACGGCAATCTGAAGGCTTCCAGACGACCGTGCGCCTGCGAACAGAACCGAATCTATGATCATCCGAAGGACCCCAGACATTCGGGACCCCGCGAGTCTCTAGACAACTAGCGCCCCACGGACGTCCGGACCCTGGCTGTGTCCAGCTGCGGGCTGAGTCCCATGTACCCCTTCACCTCGCCCCTCTTTTGCACTAAGACTATATATAGACCACTCCCACCTCCTAGATAGGGTTAGCATTGTGATAGCTCATTGATATAGAGCATTGCTCATCCATACCAGATCTACTCCACGTGAGGGGCCGCGCCTCTTCGGAGAAGATCCATTCGGATTCAAGGCCTCCATCCGGAGAAGACAATCAAGACCTCCTCACGGAGAAGAACGGTTACTCTTGTATCTTCCTTTGTTGACTTTGGATCGCGTGATACTTTGTGATTTCGGTGATCTAGCCCTTGCGTGATCAAACACTTGTCGGTTGAGTGTTTCTCTCGTTTTCCCCCGTGATTTCCCTTGTGTTCTTCCGTGCGTTCTTCGTGTTTCCCCGTAGGATCCACTCCGAATGTGAAAGATCGGCCCCTAGGGTTCCGCCGTACATCATGCAGGAGTGGCGACTTCCACACGAGGCGCGGGCTTATGTCTCAGATGGAGGAGAGCGCAGCACTGGACGTCGCTAGGGCATGCCCGGGGGCTGTCACAGCAGCCTTGGTGACAGCCAACGTCGTCTCGTCGGAAGTCGCTAGGGCAGACCAGGCGATCGCGTTAGCCCGGGTGAGCCCTGCGCCCGAGGCAGTACCAGCGATTCCCGATGTCGAGTGCCCTAGCCTCGATCGATCAAGGTGTGTAGGTCATCTACTTGGCGGCCTCTACTCCCATTGAGCCCATGATCGACACGTTAATGGACGATGGTTGTTGTGCATGCAGGGTCAGCGTCATGTGCACAGTGTAGCTCTTTTGTGCGCGTGTGGTTCGTAATATTCTTGTAAATTAGCGATATATATATGGGATGACCTCCACTCAATTGATTTTTTCATGCAAGTCAAATATGTCAATTGTATGGGCTGGCCTCTCTGTATATTATCTGAATTTGCAATATGGGCAATTAATATGCAAATGCCTTCTGGACATCAGTGTTGATCGCCACGTCGAAAACATGGACATCCTCTACTCTATCGGGCACACACTTAAACCGAATGAATTGTGTACGATACTAATACTTTCCAAGAAAATTTGGGAACTTGGCTAATAGCATTTGAGTAACATATATATAGTGGTAACACGTAACGCGGTTTTGACAACCATATGGTCCATATCTACATACTTAACATAGTAACAACTAGCACATTTTAAGAGGCTAAGGGCGAACAACGACAACAATCTGCTGGAAGCAGCTTGACCATGGCAACTCGGCATTTCATCAATGAAAAGGAAGAACCCTCCTGTGCCTTGGTAGAGCATGAGTAGAACAGTGTCTCCAATTTTCCAATGTGGATGCATTGCCACGACAAGTGAGAACTTGTTAATTTGAATGGTTCCATTTCTGTGGGAAATGCAGTACCTTGCAATCACTTTGGCGTTATTAGCAGGCACAAGTATAATTCGACCACGTCGAGAAATCGATAATAGCTGCAGCGGGCAATTTCTGTTGAAATGTAGAATCAAAACCAATTGTAACATATTGTTGAAGATATATATAGTTAATGAACACGAACATAAAAATAAGACTTTATACCAACATTTTGTGCACACAATTGGTCTAGTTCAATGTGTGCATGATAGGTAGAATTAATCCCATCCAAAATCCAGTGTTCATACGCTGTGCTATCTCTGCCAGATTATGAAAAAAAATTATGACATGCCTCAAATCTTTCTAGGGAAATTTGGTACGCTAAGTAAGATACAGATTGTTAACTATGCACCCAACATATCATTCTTGAAAGGTGGAAATGTATTATTTATTCTGAACATGGCAGAAGACTATATAGTGCGCATAAATTGGTAAATATAATTTGTTACTGCCTAGGAACGGAGTTAGAAAATGAAATCACAATTTGTTGCTTAAATAGTGAGCAGTTAGTCAGAACAAATACCTCGATTTTGCTATGTAATATGCTAGCATGGAGAAAGTTGAAAGAACACTAACCTCGATCAGACATTGATCGGCTAACGATGTTGGGGAAGTAAACATCCATGTCAATTAGACCAGCATGTGGTGCACACATTAGAATTTTATTGCCATCTTTTAGTTCATAAAACTTAGAAAATTTTCTCCAAAGGTCCGCATCAAAATAGGAGTAACCATATTTATCAAATTTTATGCTCACTATCATTGTAAATCCATGTTGCATTGTCAATATGACATCCATGGAGTCATCAACAAAGTAAAGCCCAAGATTTCCTTCTACTCGTGTTCTTGCAAAGCAAGGGATGTACTGCTTGAAATGGAAATTAAGATCATAAATTAAATATAGTGAAATAACAGAGCAAGATGCAAATATAGGAGTAACTGAGAGAATAGACCAATATATAGCTGAAAGCAAAGTACAAAAATAGATAATGTAACAAAGATTTGATGCAAATATGAGAGTAACTGAACGAACAATACATCATTAATTACCCTAATATAGGAAAAAAATCGGCTTTGGCGTTTAGGTTGCATGAGGCGACGTGCCTTTATCCAAATGTAGCAACAGACGGTATATGTTTACAAATTTAGGCCATGCCAACCATGGTAGGGTGAGATTGAACATATAGAGCGCTCCCTGAAGTCATACGAAATGGTGAGATAGAACTTTGTTTTCGACTAACCGCTACCACTCTTGCCCAATTTGTGCTCACACTATGGACACTTGAATGAAAACCCTCGAATCAACTAGAAGAAAAATGAATCCATAGCGATTTCCGCTGGTTGATTAATAGCGACGGACGGACTGCGATAAGAGATGATTAAATATTTTGCTAAATTTATTACCTTCTACATTAGAAAAATTTCCTGCCCAATCCCGCAGAAAATCCCAATCGACCAGAGTCTAGAAAGTCGGTGCAAGTCGGTGCAGATAGGCAGTGGCAAGCGGTAGGGGCGAAATCCCGTGCAGTTTGGAGCACGACCTCCGCCCGCTGACGACAACCGTCGAACTTAGGGTGGCCATCGTGATAGAAGTTGACGAGGTGCAGAGATGCGAAGGAGTCTGCGGCGAGTGGATGGGGACAAAGTGGGCAGGGGGCGAGGGTTTTATTTTTCCTTTTGCATGTGTGGGTGAACACACACAGTTCAGAGAGGCAAAGGAGATGAATTGTGTGCGTTAGTAAATCACCGAGATTGAAGGGGAATCCAAATTTGCTTCCTAGTTTGTCATTCAGTTTTTTTCTACGATCGACATACCCCCTCCAATGCAACGTGTTCAAATTTGGCATTTTTTCCGGGCTCATTTACCATATTTAGGTGAGTATGTGCCTTCCTAGGCATTAATGCACATAATTCAAATTCAAACAATCGGTGCATGAAAAGGTGCAGAAGAACGGTCTGGAAAACCATCCTCGTGATGTTTAGTAAATTCTCATGCCTTTTACAAGCAATGGGCAGAGATTTCAAGGAAATGCGTGGCAATAGTCAACCACAAACACGTCATTTATTGGTTTTTCAACTATAGAAAAATGAAACACATGCTTGAAAAACATGATGCCTGGCATGGTGCCATGTTATGGCCTCACCATGCCCTGGTAAAAAAATTAAGAAGGTTTGGTTTATGTCATCATGCACGCCCTTCATAAACCGAACTATCACCAAGGAAGTTTCATGGTTTCAAGGGCAAAATCACTGAGATTGAAGGGGAATCCAAATTTCCTTCCTAGTTTGTCCATGAGTTTTTTCTATGATGAAAATGTACCCTGCAAATCACCGTGTTCAAGTTTGGCACTTTTCCGGGTTTATTTACCATATTTAGGGGATCATGTGCATTTTCTAGGCATTAATGCACCATAAACCATGATGCCTCGCATGGTGCCATGTTATGGCCTCACCGTGCCCAGGTAAAAAATTGAGAAGGTATGGCTTATGTCGTCATGCACACCCTTCATAAATCGAACCATCACCGACGAAGTTCCATGGTTTCGAGGGGGGACTCACCAAGATTGAAGGGGAATCCAAATTTCCTTTGTCATTTGTCCATGAGTTTTTTCTACGATGAACATACACCCTGCAAATCACCGTGTTCAAATTTGGCACTTTTCTGGGTTCATTTACCATATTTAGGGGATTATGTGCATTTTCTAGGCATTAATGGACATAATTCAAATTCAAACAATCAGTGCATGAAAAGGTGCACAAGAACGGTCTGGAAAACCCTGCTCGTGCTATTTAGCATAGATAAATTTAATCCAGCTACAGCTACACGGGTGTGATGTCGTTCGATCATGGTGCATTCTACGGTGCCACACGCGATCCGCGTGGCTGGGGTTCCGGCCAATTATAACGCAACACACAATAGGCTTAGTGCACACTGTTTCCGGAGGCGACGAAGATGAACCATCTGCGATAATGAATGAGCTAGATTGTAAGGGAAGCCGAATTTCCTTTTTCGTTTACCCTTGAGCTCTTAAAATCCACCGCACTGTACGGCTGTCCGGCCACTCCATCCCAGAGCTCTCTCCAAGCGTCGTTCATGGCACCATGGCACACAGTAACTAGTAAGGAAGCGATGGCATCCCGCCGCGCCGAGTTCCTCACCACCCACGACCGCGCACATAGTAAGCATGTGATGGCATCCCGCCACGCCAGTTCATCACCACCCGCGTCCGCACAAGTACGTGGGCCAGACTTTGATGCTGCCATGGCCGAATGGGCACTGGATCTAGAGGTGGCCAAAAGGCACACAGAATGAGCAGAAAAGGCAGAAAGCAGTCAAGAAAAGAGAGTCCTGCCGCAGCAAGAAAGAAGAGGCCACACGCCATGCTGATGAGAGCTCGGTGGAGATCAAAGCACAGTGGGCTGTCACCGACAAGGCTGGGAAGGAGAATGACGGTGTCTAGCCAGCATGCCCTGATGCCAGCATGTGAGAAGTAGTTAGTGCGTGTGTCACCCATAAGTTTTTATAATTAATTACGAGCATCTACAAGTACTACATGCACACTAGTTTTGAGAAAATTACCAGTAGTACTTTAAGTTGGTACTATCTATTATTAACGTACAATGTCATTAAGCGCATCCTCTGAGGGCATTGAGCGTTGATTAGCATGTGTTCGCTGAAGTTTTGTAGCCGCACCCCGGCCCTAAATCCTCTCGAAATGTCCGCCGGCAGCCACCGGAAGCCACCGGACAATGGAGCTAGACACAACTAGTTTTTAGTCCCACCTCACCGTGCGAGTTGGCCGCACACTGGCTTAAATAGCTGCGCCGGCAGATGGAAGCAAGCTTCTCTCTTGTTGCATAGGATCAATTCCGGCTATGCGAGCGGAGCAGGTTGACACTTGATTGCATTTCATAAACCGATGATTGTTCGTTGCGTGTCACCTCTGCCTTGTTCATGTACATTGAATAACCCTGCTACAATAAAAGAGATTTTTAAATTAGGCGCGGCTAAATATGCTGATAGATATAAGAATTATTAGAAGATCACAAAACACATGGTTTCTATGGCATACCCGTGTGCTTTTTTGCGTTAATGATCCATAAGTCAGTTACCTATGCGATGTTTCCTAATAAAGCAAGCATACCATTGACCAAAAAAATCAACTACAAGTGTACATTTTTTTGGAGACGGGATTTTCCAATTTAATCTTTTCTTGCACAAGAGTATTTTACGCGCTTCGTCTGTGTTGTGTGTTTCCCCCACCCAAGTTTCAAGTTTTGAAATTAAATTTTCGTTTTGCACGTGATTTTAAAATTTATTCCTCCCACCATATCCCCACCCATCAATTTTCCACAGTATCTCCCGCCACACCCCCACCCGGCAGCTCAAACCACCGCCACCGCAACCACAACTTCAACCACATCTACGTTCTGCCTGAGCATCGTCGATCCAATCAGGTAACCCACCGATCTCTATCACGGCCCCGACCTGATTTCTTAAATGGCGCCTGCGAAACATCCTCATGCCTCCAAATCCCCACCTCCCCTACCTATAGAGCATCGTCGTGCAAGCCCAACCACATATCACATGGAGGTTGAGGAGCTGATGGCGGTCGATGGCGCGATGGCCATTGTGCGTGTTGACCCGGAGGAACACCTCGCCTCCACCACCGCCGACTTGGTGCAGGCTATGGCCCAGATGAAGTGCCCCAGAGACTTACCAAGTATGATCTGACCAGCTCAATACTACCAATACCACTTGCAATGGCTATGTTTTGTACGGTTGATGTATTAAGCATTCGTGCCTTGTTTATTTCGGTACTGCACACTATGTGATGTTCAAATATTAACTATCCAACTCAATTTCACCAATACCAGCAACAAACTTACAATACATGACTCGGGATGTTGTTAAGCCTTTTGTAATTAATATTTGTATCCATTTTTTAATTTGTCCCTTTGCTATTGTGCTAGTCTCCGTGATGAAGATATCACTAGAGATGCTGCCCGTTTGCTATTTTTGATGGATGCTAACCCTGTTGTAGTTAACATGCCTTTCGATGTACTTACGCAGGGCCATAATGGGCGATGCCGTTGTTTGCCCTCGAGGTTAGCTGCATCCCATGTCTTACAGTATTTTACATCATTTGTGCAATTGCAATTTAACTTCTAACATTTGTTGTTTGCCTGTAGGTACACATGTCAGCAACACTGACCCACGCTGTGACCCGGAGGAACACCTTGCCTCCGCTGTCGTTGACTTTGGGCGGGCTCTATCCAAGATGAAGTGCCCCAGCAACTACCTCTCAGGACTTACCAAGTATGAACTCACCAGTTCAATCATACCAATACCAGTTGCAATGGCTATGTTTTGTACGGTTGATGTATTAAGAATGTTGTAGTAAACATGCCTAACATGTCTTATCTATTTTCCCTACCTTTTTATAGTGAACTTGGCCATTCTCTGCTTTGACAGCACCTGCCTTGTGATGTTTAACTCTTCCATTTGCATTTTTTATCAGTACCGGTTTCAATGGCTAGACAGGTTGCATATAGTTAAACATGCCTTGTTATTTTCAGTACTACACATTGTGTGATGTTCAAGTATGAACTGTCCAGCTCAATTTCACCAATAGCAGCAACAAACTTCCAAAATATGTCTTAGGATGCTGTTAAGCTTGTTGCAATTAACAGTTGTATCCATTTTTTTAATATGTCCCTTTACTACCATGCTACATTGCGTAATGAAGATATGCTAGAGATGCTGCCCATTTGCTATTTTTAGTGGATGCCAACCCTGTTGTAGTTAACATGCCTTTACATGTACTTACGCAGGGCCATAATGGGTGATGTTGTTGTTCGCCGTCGATGTTTACTCCATCCCATGTCTTACAGTATTTTACATCATTTGTGCAATTGCAGTTTGGCCTCTAACATTTACTTGCTTCCTGTACGTACACATGTCAGCGGCACTGATCCATGCTTCGACCCGGAGGAACACTTCACCTTCGCTGCAGCCGACTTGGGGCAGGCTCTTGTCCATATGAAATGCCCCAGCAACTACCCCTTAGGACTTACAAAGTATGGACTAACTAGTTGGATCTTACCAATACCAGTTGCAATGGCCATGCTTTGTATGGTTCATGTATTAAGCATGTTCACTGGTGCAGCGAGGTGCTGTACAAACGTTTTTAACCCCTTTCCCCGAGGGCCTTTTGAACCGTTGCCAAGTGAGTGACTGCAATAGGGGGGTCCTTCCCACATGACCCAGAAACCGTTGGGGATAGGGAGCCTTGATGCATATACAGTACTCCCCACTCATTTGTGCTCGCATTGCCATCGTAGTCGGTATTCTGTGGTGCTACATTTATGATGTGTGACCCATCACAAATAGTTCACGATTATAGAAGTATACAATCACACACATTTACTTTGCCTCTACTGTGTGCGATTTGATGTAAGAGCGCACACTGTTGTCGCTATAAAACTATATGCGAAGCTTGAATACATCCCACAAGATTCATCTGTCGTAGCCACATCGGATGAAGACCTATCACACGCGTACTTCTATGACCAAACGTTTGCGATGCGCATAACATCATAAACAGTCCATAATTGTGAAGCGTGTCTGATAAGGTGACTATCACAAACATTTAATAATAAAGAACTGTGTGCGATGCTGTTGTTAATCGCACACGTTTTTCCTTGGCTGATTGTGTGTGCAACAGTGATTGATTGCACACGTAGTAGATCCTAGAAACATGTCTGATCTCCATGTCTATCGCAGACGTTTCGCTTTCGCAAACCGTGTGTAGTGTAATCCCTAATTAATCCCTAATTTAAAAATCACATGTTTTGAATTTAAAAGTAGGCAATCACTTATTTCATATCCAACCATGTTTATTACAAATATAGGTTCAACCACGAATGCATAATTCGATGCACAGGTACATATACTGAAAAACTACAGAAGCACCAAGTAAAGAATGATGAACCACAATTGTACTATAGACTATATAGAGAGAGGCGAAAGACATTCTTGTTACCAGAGAAGGTGAAGCGGAATGCCCATATTGTGCCCTCCTCCATGCGTAATGTGTGCGCGACTCTAGGCCAACCCCTTGTGATGGCTGCCCGTCCATCCTTCACTGTCTTCATTAGGACTTCTCGATGCTCATTGTAGTCTGGATGAAATACTTTAACCTTCATTACGTGTCCACCAATCATGTACTTTGCGAGGTAATCTTGAGTGAACTACTTTGGGAACCAGTGCGAATGAAAAAGATTCAGACATTGTTGTCTAACAACTCATTATGGGCAGTAAAAAGAGAAGGCTGCAGAGTTTGTAGTTACCATCCTACAGCACACTATTGTGTTGGATAGAGCATAAACAAATAATTTGCTTGCCACTATTCGTATATTTTTGCTAATAATCCTCATCAGTTTCCTCACTTGATGCTTGTTCATGAATATCTCATTGCACCATACGCAAAAAGGGTCGATGCGTGGATCCTTGCCAAGGGCATATGTACCTACAAGCAAGAAGTCAATACACTATAGGAATCAGGCACTTTGCCATCTGCCATGGCTGACGACAAAGGCATGCATGGCGGACGGCAAAGCCCTTTGCCGTCAGCTAGCAGACGACACCACATCCGGCTGAACTAACTACGGCAAAGGGCACGTTGTCATCTGCTGGCAGACGGCAAAGATGCAAAGGTCTTTGTCGTCCGCCAGCAGACGGCAAAGGGCATGGACGGAGGAGGTTAAGGCTAGGTCCATTAAGGGGTTAACGGCGTGCTATGCCCTCTGCTAGCAGATGACAAAGACCTTTGTCCCTTTGTCGTCTTCCAGCAGACGACAAAGTGCCCAAATAGGCCAGCCCCCAGGTGCCCCCGGGCAGCTGCCATGTGGCCTGCTATGTCGTCTGCTCGCAGACGGGAAAGACCTTTGCATCTTTATCGTCTGCCAACAGATGGCAAAGCAACCAAATATGCCAGCGCAGTGTGCCCCCAGCTTGCACAAGTAGCTGCCACGTGGTAGCTTTGCCGTCTGCTGGCAGACGGCAAAGTTGTTATATTGCCCCTGTTTATTCTGTTTTTTCTTAAATTCAATCAGTTTCGCCGATATATATATACATTTGCAAATACTTTCAACAAGCATACATAACCCTGCCATACGGATATGATCATCCAACACATATATGTACCCAATAACAAGAATATATAGGTCCATATCCAACAACAAGCATATATAGGTCCATATCCATCATATCCAACAACAAGCATATATACAATGGTTTCATCCATCCATACATATATAGGTAGCAAGTTTAACATTGTTCATCCTACAAAATCAAAACAAAAAGGAAGGACAAGGAGAAGAGTAGACTCCATCAACGCAAGCTTCCGTGATCTAAAGCATACATGCAAATTGGGAAAGAAGAAAGTTAGAACATGAAGAAGAAGAAGAAGAAGAATTTTTCTTCTCTTTCTTTTTCTCCTCTTCTTCATCTTCATATTCTTCTAACTAAGATAACTAGGTAATTATGCCATTTTGTAGCTAACTAAGCATATTAAGTCATTTTGGAGGAAAAAATGCTAAGTGTAGGTCATTTTAGAGCTAACCTAGGTAAATAGGTCATTTTGAAGCTAAGTAAGGTTATTATGTCATTTTCAAGGACAATAGACTAAGTATATGTCATTTTGGAGGTAACCAAGATTATTATGCCATTTTTGACCTAAGTATGTCATAATGAACTAAAGAAGCTAAGTATAGGTCATTTTTGAGCTAACCTAGGTAGTTATCCCATTTTTTAGCTAACTAAGCATATTTATACATTATGGAGGACAAAATGGTAAGTGTAGGTCATTTTAGAGCTATCCTAGTTAAAATCGGTCATTTTGGATCTAGGTAAGGTTATTGTCTCGTTTTGGAGGAAAATAAACTAATGATATGATAGTTTGGAGCTAAACCAAGGTTATTATGCCATTTTTTACCTAAGTATGCTAAGTATGTCATAAATGAACTAAAGAAGCTAAGTATAGGTCATTTTGGAGCTAACCTAGGTAGGTATGCCATTTCTGAGCTAACTAAGCATATTTATTTATTTCGGAGGACAAAATGGTAAGTGTAGGTCATTTTAGATCTATCCTAGTTTAAATCGGTCATTTTGGAGCTAGGTAAGGTTATTTTGTCATTTTGGAGGAAAATAAACTAATATTATGACAATTTGGAGCTAAACCAAGGTTAATATGCCATTTTGACCTAAGTATGCTAGGTATGTCATAAATGAACTAAAGAAGCTAAGTATAGGTCATTTTTTAGCTAACCTAGGTAGTTATGCCATTTTTTTGCTAACTAAGCCTATTTATTCATTTTGGAGGACAAAATGGTAAGTGTAGGTCATTTTAGAGCTAACCTAGTTAAAATCGGTCATATTGGAGCTAGGTAAGGTTATTTTGTCATTTTCGAGGAAAATAAACTAATTATATGACAGTTTGGAACTAAACAAGGTTATTTTTGCCATTTTTACATAAGTAAGCTAAATATGTCATAAATGAACTAGCTAAGCTAAGTATAGATCATTGTTGAGCTATCATAGGTAGTTATGCCGTTTTTTTGCTAACCAAGCATATTTAGTCATTTTGGAGGAAAAACGCTAAGTATATGTCATTTTATAGCTATCCTAGGTAAAATATGTCATTTTGGAGCTAAGTAAGGTTATTATGTCATTTTCGAGGAAAATAAGCTAAGTATAGGTCATTTCTTAAGCTGAGTATGCATTTATTAAGCAAAACACTTGGGAAAACTTACCATCATCACAAAGGTGAAGGACCGGTCGAGGCTGCGCAAGTGGTAGACGGAGAAGGATCGGTCGATGCTTGTCGGGAGGCATGCTGCACGAAAGATCATTTGCAATGTCTCGTTAGCATGATGCAACTCAAATGTGAATCCTAATAACTAATGACCATTGAAATGAAACTCACCAAGGGCGCTATACCAATCTGGGGCATCCACGGAGGGGTCCGACCGTTGCTCTAGCACACGGACTGCACATTTTTTTCACGAGTCAGTCATATTAGTTAGTAATGAAACAAACATTACGTGCATGATTTGGCTAATATGCAGGAGAAACTTGCCACGGGGATCTCGTATAGGGCCCGGTGAGACGCGTCGTTCCGGTTCCTCTCCTCCTCCAATAGCCTAGCCATCCTCTCCTCCATGTCCCTCCCTCTCCGTCGCCTGCCTGTTTGCCTCCGCCAAAAGCTCCTTGGCCCTAGCCTCGATGGCAAGCTCCAACGTCCGTGGACGAGGCCTTATCTCGGGATCGGAGCTCGTCTGGCGCTTCTTGATCTCCGGGAGAGTTCTAGGACAATGTATCAGTCCATCCCCAATGGCTACCAAGCCATGGGACCTCCCGCTACCAGATATCATCACCAGCTCTGGAACAAAAGGACTCTGGCTATGGTTAAAGTCCTCCCCTTTCCTCATCTTCCCCTCGTCTATGTACCTCACGAGCTTGTGGTGGGAGGAGATGTTGGTGAAGCTCTCTGGATGACCGACGTCAGACTCCTCGAATGCACCTTCTTGTATGGGGAAGAATGGGCCATGGCATAGAGGTCGAACAACAGTGGCACCTCCTTCTTGTTGTGTCGCGTCTAAAAGAGAGGAACAAAATATTAGTTAAGGGCTCAAGCTAGAAGAATGAAAATTGCATGAATCGTGAAGCAAACCACATACCCACTTATCCCCGCACTCAAACAGCTTGGAGCTACCTTGATGGTGTGGCACACCTTGCATTTGGGCATGCTTTATCCTTGGCCTTGTTGTGGACGGCTAGCCATTGGAGAGAGAACCACTCATCCACCAACGCCTCCCAACAGTCCATCCTATCCGCACACCATCTGGGGGGCACCTAAGTTAGTCAAGAGAAATTTCAGTGCTGCGCCTATGAATCAAATCAACAAAACTAAGTACAAGCCCTTAAGAATAGGTAATTACCTTCATGTACTTCTCCTTACTCAGAAATTTGACGTGGTAATTCATCTTGAACCTCTTAATACCAGTCGAGGTGTAGTAGTCTCGAACAGCCTGCACCCGAGCCTCATGTCGTAAGTTTTGAAGTAGGCGGCAACCATAGCTGCGGCCTCTTCTTGGTCCTCAAGACACCTGTAGAAGGTCTGCAATCAAACAAGACAACACTGATTAGTACAATCACTTGGTACTATTGATTTTAATTCTGTAACGGAGAAATTACCCAAAACCGTCTAAATCACAATGTCGGCCACCGTCTCTCACAAGACACCGTCGACCCTCTCCTCCGGCGGGGTCAGGGCAGCCAAGTACAGCTCCAAGCTCAGTGCTAGCTCTGGAACCTGACCTTCACCGGGCAACGTGAACCACCCGGGAAGTTCTGCCGGCAAAGCACACCAAGGACCTGGTTGGGCCGGCGGACACCAGGGGCGTGTTTCCAAACCCTGCAGCATGACAAGGCCAACACATTAGAGATTAATTTGGAGAAACATAAAGGCAAAAGGTTAAAAAGAGTAAATGCACTTACTTCTCCCCATTAGGCACAATCAACCACCTCTGATCACGGGTCGTCAGCACGGGTGAGAGCTTTGTACCACCATGCCGGTAGACCTTGCCCCCCTTCAACCAGCTCGCCCTCGCTATAGCTATCCTCAGAAAAGCTGTCCTCGCCACCATCAGCATGGCCACTAGCCTCCGGAGTCACGTGGGACGAAGACTTAGGGACCGAAGTCTCGTGGGACGAAGACTCTGGGACCCGAGTCTCGTGGGATGAATGCTCGGCGACCCGAGTCTCGTGGGACGAAGGCTCGGCAACCCGAGGCTCATGGACGGAAGTCTAAGACGGGTCCACCTCTGACGGAGCAGCCTGTGGTCGGGAGAATCAGCTGGGGGTGAAGGCGACGAAGTCATAGCAACCTTCCTACCTCTCTCAACGCACGTCCACCTCTGGCACCCCTATTCGTCTTTCCCCGACCTCTTCCAACCGAAGAAGAAGCGCCCGCCAGTGGTGTCTGCATACTGTCTAGCAGCGCTCTCCGGAGGTGCTGGGGTGGAATTCAAGCACCCCTCCTAGCACGCGCTGAGGAGGAAGGCCCGCAGAGCTCTCGACCCGCACCCACCATTTGTCAACACCTGCAATGAGAAAGAGTAAACAAAATAAATACAACATAAAAAAATGCATACCTGACATGAACAATATGTATATAATTTAAGTGTATCATCATCATGAACATAATAGAAAAATTGAATACGTGATAAGACTAACTAATTAATAATATATATGTACATAATAATAATTGAATACCTGACATTACTAATATTACTCTTCATCGTCTATAAATGCTCTGAGATCAATAAATCCATCATCGTCATCACTATCAGTAATGACGTGCTCATCATCACCATCAATAAATGCATCAACATGTGGAAGGCCTCCTTTACATAATCGGTCAAGCATTGACAGGTCATCCGCAGCAGTAACCTCTTCTTGTCCCAGCTCAGGGGTGGAATCGGATTCATGGTCGCTGTCTACTTCAATGTTCTGGGGTGACGTAGACACTACAAAAAAATACACTTCCGTGATGATACGTGTTTGTCATAGTAGGTCGTGTTTTTTGTCATGCATGTACATCCATGACGATTTTATGATAGAATCAAGATAGTTATACCTGTGCTGTCGTAGAAGTGTTGCATGACATTACCAAAATTATCATCATGGAAGTGTCCACTTCCATGACGATAAATCGTGCGTCACAGAGGTGCTTTCATGAAGAGTGACCGTCACATGGCATCCACCATAACGGAACACCGTTAAGCTATCGGGTCCGGTTTTGGATCCGATAACCCGTTAACAACCCGAACCAATGGGGATTTTCCACATGTAAAATCATCATTGGCCGGAGGAAACACGTGTTGCCTCACCCTTGGGACAGATTTCATCCACTCATTGGACAGGAGGCGCCTATGATAGGTCGACACGTGGCACGGCCCAACAGTGGCCCATTCCGATGAAAAAAGTCGGCCCACTAAAAATTACAGGCCATCCCATATAAGGCCTACTTGTGTCAGGTCCATTTAAGACCACGGCCCATACGAGATGTGCCAATTCGGCCCGTCAATGGCCCATTAAAGATTTGACACCATTGCAGCCCATCGTCAGTTTGAGCCGTTAACAGCCTGCTATATATTTGGGCTCAATATCGGCCCGATGAGATTTCGGCCTGTTAACGGCCCATTGAATGGATGGGCCAATTTTCAGGATGTACATCTTTCGGCCTTTTAGCGACCCATTTAAATGTTGGGCTAATTTCTGGCCCGGTGTATCTTTCAGCCTGTTGACGGCCCATAAATCAGTTGGGCCATTTGTAGTTGGACCTGAGTTACGGCCCTTTAGCGACCCATTTAAGTGTTGGGCCAATTTCCGGCCTGGTGTGTCTTTCAGCCTGTTGACGGCCCATAAATCAGTTGGGCCATTTGTAGCCGGACCTGAGTTTTGGCCTTTTAGCAACCCATTTAAGTGTTGGGCCCATTACCGACCCTGTGTGCCTTTCAGTCTGTTAACGGACCATAAATGAGTTGGGCCATTTGTAGTCGGACCTAAATTTTGGCCTTTTAACGGCCCATGCCCTTCATGGTCCAATACCAGCCAGGTTTCTCTTTCGGCCTGCTAAAGGCCCACAACACAGTTGGGCCATTTACAATACGACCTGAATTTCGGCCTCTTAGCGGCCCATGCTCTTCATGGTCCAGTACAAGCCCGCTGTCTCTTTCGGCCTGCTAAAGGCCCACGGTATAGTTGGGCCATATTTAGCCCAAACTTAGTAACGTCCTGTTAACGGCCCGTGAAATCAATTGGGCCCACCTGTTGTCCGCTTCAATGTCGGCCTGTTAAGGACCCGGGAGGTAAGAGGGCCGACCATTAACTTTCGGCCTAGTAACAGCCCATTAACTTAATGGGCCCACTAAAGTTCGTACATGTCTTTAGGCCAAATTAGATAATTTGAGCCCATTACGACGAGCAATTATGCATAGGACCAAAACCGATCAAGTAAAGGTACGTGATGTGGAGCATCCCTCATCCATCCACATGGACACGCCATCACCATCGCAAGCACCGAGAGGACCGGGGACAAGAGCACGCGCACGCAACATCGACAACGAGGTCACTTCTTTCCTCTTCGAGTCCCGTTTGGAATCGCATATGAATCGGGTCCTACCTCAAACGGAAATGTTATGCTTTCTTAGGTACTTGGGAGATCGTCACAAGGAACATGGAGGGAAACACCAAGTTCACCCGGAGACACAAGCACCTACGGTCGAGGACAAGGAGGAGGAAGCGAGAAGAGAGAAGGAGTGGCTCTGGACACTCCGGGTGCCCGGGCACTTTGACCCTGGAGGCCCGGCCCCTCCCTGGCGCAGCTCCAACCGGCCCTGGGAGCCCGTCCTGCAGCCTCGGGTGCCCAGCCTCTCTTTGCCCAGCGCGGCCCAGCCCCCCCGGGTGCCCGACCTTGAGGCCCCGGGTGCCCGGCCAGCCACCAAGCCACAGGCCGCCGGCCCGGGTGCCCACACCTTTGGCCCCGGGTGCCCGGCCTCTTCCCCCTGGGTGCCAGCAGCCCCCGTGGGTGCCCAGCTCCCCTTCAGCCACCCCTCGGGCGGTGGCCCTGATCGGTCCGGGTGCCCGGGCCGGTTTTACCCCGGGTGCCCGGACACCTCCGTGGATGCCTGCGTGCATTAGGGTCATTTCCGACCTTTGTATCCCTCTCCCCTCTATTTCGTCCCTAGACTATAAGTACCCCCCACCTAGCTCATTAGAGAGGATAGCTAAGAATAGACACAAATCATAGAGCTTAGCTCATGTACCTCCCCTTGTGGGATTCCTCTTGAGAGAGAAGACTCCATTGGAGTACAAGACCTCCATTGGAGAAGATCCCTAGGGATTCAAGGCCCACCTTGAGGGAAGGATCTACCTAGATCGTCAAGCCCTCATCTCCTTCATAGGATTTTGGATGGACTCTACCATGTATCTTGTTCCCCTTTGATTGTTCATGTACCTTGTGGATCTTGTGTGTTTGTTGGTCTAGTGGATGTGTGATTGGACTTGTTCTTGAGTGTTCCTCTTGTTTTCTCTCTTGTGCTCATCTTGTTTTCTAGCCTAATTTTGTTGTGTTCTTCCCGATTTCGAAAATTCCCCACCAAAATAGCACCAATTTTTTTTGTGATTTGTTGGTTTGATGAGGTTTTGTTGGATTTGATCCATGGATTAGCTTGGTTTCAAGTGGATCTAGCATTCCCCCCATCCATCTCCACCTTTCCCTCCACGAAATCCACCAATTTCTTCCATTTTGCCACGAATTTCCGCCCAAATCCGACACCCCCGAGCACCCGAACCTCAAACCTCAGGCACCCGGACCCCCCCCCCACCCCCGCTGACCACCCCGGGTGCCCGCATCCCAACCCCGAGCATCCGCACCCCCGGGCTGTTTGCCTCGGACCACCCCGGGTGCCCGCACCTTCCACCCCCGGGCACCCGCACCCCCCAGAATCAGTCGCGTGCACTTTACGTTTTCACTCATAACTTTCACTCCCGAACTCCGATTTGAGTGTTATTTGGCTCGTTGAAAAGATAGCGACGTGCCCGAGCTGCTCATGTTGGTTTTACCACCATTTGACTCCATAAAAAATTTGGCATTTTGGCATCTTTGCCTCGGCCATCCACCATAACTTTCCGTAACTTAACCCATTTTCGATCCATATAGCATTTGTGGTTGCTTGAGTGGTGACTTGAGTCTCCTAAGGTGTTTCAGCTACTTAGGGAAGGTTGCTTTGTCATCAACCACCACCACGACTTCCGCATTGCTAATGCCGGAACCACCAACGCTTTCCGCTACCACCATTTGACATTTGCCTTTGGAGATTTTGAGTTTACGGCTTTTACCGTTTCCTAAGGTGTTTCGGCTACTTAGGGATGGGTCTACATCATATTGGTATCTACATCAAGAACACCGCCACTCATTAGCGCCACGAGGTCGTCTTCGACATCGACCACTTCACCATTTTGACACCCTAACCGTAAGCAAGAACGGTACCTTCTATATCATATTGGTATCGTGGTATCTCTTCATTGTACATTCTTGCCATTACATTGTTAACCCCTTAGCCCATTTTGTGTCGCTTGCCTAGCGAGACTAGCCATTTGAGTATTGCCGGCAACGTAACTTGTGCACATTAGTGATCCATACCTCCCATTGCATACATACCATATCATATTGGTATGATCTTGGTATCATCATATCATCCCTTGTGTCACAAGATTGTTCCCGCATACACACATTTGCTATCTTGGTTTGTGCATTTCGCATAAGTGGCCATATCAAAAAAACAATAAGCTTTTAAGCAAAAAGAAAGCAAAGAGCTTGTGAGCAAGAGCCATAGCATCATACCACATTGCACATAAGATTGCCATATCCGATCATCTTGGATCATCTTGAGAGGAACATCGGGAACATCATACACATAGCATAATTGGGATAGAAAGCTCATACATTTGGCATCTTATAGGTTTTGCACAAGTATCGTATCCGCCTATTGAGCAATCGTGCTAGCGTCTCTCTTGAGTTGTGCAACACGAGCGTTTTCCGGGATTCCACATTTTATGCTCATTCCTTGGTTGCACGACCCCATTTATCTATCCATGTGTGTGTTTCCATGTGCCACATATTGCTATTGGTCTACTTGTTTCACTTGCGAATTTGTGAATCTTTTCCAACATTTTTGACTGTTGCTAACATCTTGCATCAAATTTTTGTGCCACTATCCTCACCGAGCTCCACCATAAGCTTTACTTGATAGGTGTCAGTGAACAAGTCCGGTACCAATTCAACTATTCTTTCATCTCACATTGAGTGAAACGGGATACATCCTCAACTTTGGGAAAAGGTAACTTGGTATTGTTTATCTCATTTCCTACTCACCTCTACGCGAATCTTGTGATGGATAGGCAAGGCAATTCATCTCCGGTCTTCCATGACAACGACAACGTGAACAACTACATCACCAAAACGTCCATCGTTGGACTACAACGAGCAATGCAAGGCATTGAGCGACTCACCATCGACATTCCCCAAAATGAAGCAAGGATAAGGGACTACCTCGACACCTAGTTGGCTGAACAAAGGGATCAAGTACGAGACATGGTGGCCAACTACAAGTCTTCTTCCCCTTCTTCATCTTCAAGGCAGCGACGCTCAAGTGGCCAATCTTCGGAACGTCATTGAGCTCAAGAACTACAACACCATCAAAATGAAGCTGCTCGCGATGCGTAAACCTACAAGTCCCAACAAGCTCTACATCAAGCTACAGTCAGACATCATGAGCACAAGAGAAGACCGCGAGGCAAGCACCACCAAGACAGAGCTACGACTACTAGAACCACTTCGGCATCTTCGCCAAGTGTCATCAAGGAATCTTCGCCTTTGGACATATGGCATCTTCGCCTACCTCCGATGAGTACGCCTACATCGGCCTTCCTCCACGGCTATGGTGACGAGATGATTGAGCATGGGATTTTCCCTTCGGTCATGGAGGAGAGCGATGATGTGCCATCTTCGGCCTTCATCCACGGCAACAATGACGAGATGGTTGAGCATGGGATTTTCCCTTTGACCACGGCGACGTATGATGACTTGAGTGACTTTTGCCACCATATGGAGAGTGAGAGTGCCTTCACCACTAGCCCCATATATGATGAGTTGCCACAATTCCCATGTGAGGAGAGCCACAACCCCCACCACTGAGTGAGATGAGTGACTCCACAATATGTGACATTGCGTGCACCTACCTTGAGGGAGTGAATCAGCCCCCACCACATAGAGAGAGTGAGGAAGTTGATAGGGCACATGAGGCCATTTGCATTTCTAACAACTTGACCTCTACCTCTATTGTGTCTTCTCATTTGTTGCTAGGTCTCATATATGATGATGCGCTGATCTGCGACGACTTCGTCCTTCCTATGGACAAGACGATGGCCATGGTGGAATATGATGCACCCCCCACATAGTTCCATCAAGATGAAGATGATGACCACCATTTGGTCTTTGCCACCTCACCTACACCACATTAGTGGAATGACATCGGTAACATAGGTGACGGTGATGCTCTTGTCCCACTAGTGGACATTCTAGACACTGATTGCTTGCATGATGTTGACTCACCTATTACCATGCTTCATGCTAGTATGATTTCCCCATGCGATGATTTACCCATTTATGATGAGTTTGATGATTGCCATGCGGAGTCTAGTAGTTGTGATGCCATGTTACATAGGATTTCTTGTGATAATTCTCTTGGTCACATCATGTTTTATAATCCGCTTGACTTGTCATATGCTATGCATGAGATCAATCATATGTCTTATTTGCAATTGCATCATAATGACTATGCATAAGCCATTAAAATTAATCCAATTTGCACATGGCATAGATGACAAGCCCATGGTCATTGGATTTTGTTTTTCATGCGATGATATTGCCATGCTTCCTTTACATCATTTGTGCCATTCATCTACTATACCATGCCATGACCACATAGAACCAAATATGCTTTTGTTTTGGATGTTGTCAATATTCTCCATGTGATGTTTCCAATATTGCTCATGAGGAGACCCCCATAGTTTCCTCATACATTTTAGGAGATTTTGATTCATCCTATCAATTGCACGATCCCAATACTTGTGTGCACAATATGCTTCCCATGAATAAACGTGCCATTGATGTGCCATATACTTCTATGCTAAATTTGCATCCCCATTGTGTCATACACAATAACTATTCTTTCATGATGGATGACATGTTCTTATACCATGCATCAAATTTCTTTGAGCGATGCTTATCTTGTGCTAACTCACATGTGCACATACACATCATGATGGATGATGTGTACATTTACCACACGCACAATTTCTTTGGTTTGTGTTTCTTTTGTGTAGGTACCCATGAATACTTGTCAACCTCACAATCCAATGAAATGACAAAACGAGCTCTAGAGAGCAACGATGACTTGGGATCACATGGATTGCCTTTCCCACCGCTCTCTTCGCGCAAAAACTTCTCGCATTTCTTCTACATGGCTCTCACATGGTTATGGGTTATCGTCGATTACATATTATATGACCATCTTGCCATGTTCACTTTGCATGATATGCTCATCTCTATACCTTTGCCATGCATTTGTGACCCATGCTTCGCATTACACATGATATTTGATTCTACTACTTGTATGTGTATTTGCAAGCTTGGTGGAGATATTGCTTGTTCTTGCCATAATTCCTTTGTGATCCATTCCTATGATGATACTATGATCTTGCATTGTGCTCAAGCTTGCGATATGTCATGTGCATTGTCTATGCCTATTATTTGCTACATGACATGATTTCCATGATTTCCTCTAGTGGGTTGCATCTTCGCCCCACTAGTTTGTGCGACATGATTTCTATGCTTGCTTCGTGTAGTGCACCACCCATGATACATACTTGCTCATATCACATGTTTGGTTGCACCAATGTCATCATTTCACACATGCCATGTCCTTTTGCTTGTCACTTGCTTCACTTGATTGCCTCACACATGATGAACAATTGCTCTTTCCATTGTGTTGAGTGCCACATTATCTTCACCACACCATATGCACATTATCTTAGATTGTCTTGCACTTGCCTCATGTGTTTAGCCATTCCATTTCATTTCGTGTTGTGAATGACTCTTATGCCTACCATAGACCATTTGTCGAGCGCTTTATGCATGTTTCCTATGATCTTGAGGTTGATGCTTGCTCTCTTGTCAAACATATTTGCATCGCTATCTCACATTTACATGCTTGTTTTCATGATGTCCTTGATTTGGCTCAACTTATGTGCTTACATGACATGTCACAATCCCTTGTCACACCATATGCTATGCTTGATTACGACACTTGTTTGGTGAATCACCTCTTGAATGCTTGGTTTTGCTCTAACGCTAACCGCATTTGTTTTTCCAATGGTTTGCTCTACTTGTTCCTTTTGAAGGAATCACTAGACGGTGCGACATTGGAGAGTGCCCATTTCAATCTTGACTATGATGAGTACTTGGCGGTTGTCCGCTTTTACATGGTGATGCCATCTCTTTCCCATGGTGATGAAGATCACGATCCGTGGACGGATCTCTCCCAAGGGGGGGGGGAGATGATGCGGAGCATCACTCGTCCATCCACATGGACACGCCATCACCATCGCAAGCACCAAGAGGACCGGTGACAAGAGCACGCGCACGCAACATTGACAAAGAGGTCACTTCTTTCCTGTTCGAGTCTCGTTCGGAATCGCATATGAATTGGGTCCTACCTCAAAAGGAGATGTTGTGCTTCCTTAGGTACTTGGGAGATCATCACAAGGAACACGGAGGGAAACACCAAGTTCACCCGGAGACACAAGCACCTGCGGTCGAGGAGAAGGAGAAGGAAGCGAGAAGAGAGAAGGAGGAGTGGCTCTGGACACTCCGGGTGCCTGGGCACTTTGGCCCCGGAGGCTCGGCCCCTCCGTGGCGCAGCTCCAACTGCCCCGGTGCGAGGCTGCAGCCCGGTGCCTGCCCTCTTGGCTGGGCCATGCCCAGCCACCCCGGTGCCCGGCCACCACTGAGCCACAGAGCCCGCCCGGTGCCCACACCTTTGGCCCCGGGTGCCCGGCCTCTTCCACCTGGGCGCCAGCAGCCCCCCTGGGTGCCCGGGCTGTCAACCCCTAGTTGCCCGGCCCCCCTTCAGCCACCCCTCTAGCGGTGTCCCTCACCGGTCCGGGTGCCCGGCCGGTTTTACCCCGGGTGCCCGGACACCTCCATGGATGCCTGCGTGCATTAGGGTCATTTCCGACCTTTGTATCCCTCTCCCCTCTATTTCGTCCCTAGACCATAAGTACCCCCACCTAGCTCATTAGAGAGGATAACTAAGAATAGACACAAATCATAGAGCTTAGCTCATGTACCTCCCCTTGTGGGATTCCTCTTGAGAGAGAAGATTCCATTGGAGTACAAGACCTCCATTGGAGAAGATCCCTAGGGATTCAAGGCCCACCTTGAGGGAAGGATCTACCTAGATCGTCAAGCCCTCATCTCCTTCATAGGATTTTGGATGGACTCTACCATGTATCTTGTTCCCCTTTGATTGTTCATGTACCTTGTGGATCTTGTGTGTTTGTTGGTCTAGTGGATGTGTGATTGGACTTGTTCTTGAGTGTTCCTCTTGTTTTCTCTCTTGTGCTCATCTTGTTCTTGGGGATTCCCCCTCCAATTCGTGAAAGATCTTCACTTAGGGTTCCACCCTACAACAGTACGATATACAGGGAAAAACGTTGCACATCCATCATATATTACAGGAAATTATATCCACTAGGCAATCAAAGATTGATGCCAATGCAAATAAATTAACAGAACCTAATGATCTACAACGTCACAATCTGCAACCTCAGCAGAGATGACGCCCATAAGCATGTTGGCAAGTTATTGCTGCTTTGCTACACTGTCTCTGAAAACATTGATCAGTTGTTGTGTCGCACGACTCTGCACCTCTTATTCCTCCACCATTTCCATCATTGCTTCAACCATTAGTTGGTTCACAAACATACATTTTTTCCGTTGCATTCGAGATAGAGGATACTGAACAGATTCAGATGGTGGTTTTGGCAGGCTTGTATTATTGATAGTGGAGAGTGTCTCGACCACTGCATCATAACATAACTTAGGAGGGGAACCAAACAAATTAATCATGAGTTATTTCCATATTACCTGGCCTAGATTTATTGGAAAGAAACAATGGGGTTGTGTCGGGGGATGAAACCCAGGCAGGCAACGGGACCCGGATCCTTTTCAAAAACAACGGGGCCAGTGTCGCCCCTCAAGCCGGCGCGCGCCTAGCCGGGTCACTCGGCCCTGCCAGGCCCCGCGACCCGGTCGAACTCTCCGACCAGGCCAGGCCCCTCGACTCGGCCTCGACAACTAGCACAAGACAGTCAAACCCGGCACGACCAAGACTTCCTCAACAAGTCAGCTCCACCCTTGGCGTGTTCCTCAACCCAGCCACGGGTCTGCTCCAGTCCCATCCAGGTCGTACGATTGGACGAGTGTTCATCCATTGGTCACTGAGGCAACAATGCCCTGCACATGCCTCTGTTCAGCCGGAGCGTGGCAACAGTGCCCCTCACCTGCCCGCTGACCAGGGCCGGCGTGGCAACAGTGCCCCCATCATCACAGCTGACGCTAGAAAGCGGCAACCTGATGGAGCGCCACTGTACCCGACTCGACTCAGCCACTCCCTGATGATCGACAAGACGGTGCACAGTCGCCCTAGGCACGCGGGGCCCGCACCTAGGGGAACTCGGTGAACCACGGATGCCCGGCGGGGCCCAGCCCCGGGTCCCCAGACATTGACGACCCGGCCCTACGGTCCTGTAACATTACCATTGTACCCCTCGGGGTTGGCCTATAAAACTCCCAGAAGCCCTCGCGTATACGAAAAGCCAAGCATAGAGAAGCAGTAAGCACACAGGAACTAGCCACCGATCAGCAGAACACATCTAGGGAGAAGGAGCGGCCTAAGCCTTGGCTAGTCTACCTTTTTCCTCCATACAGCTCCAGGAGCAACCTTGTACCATTGCATATCAACCAGACTCGGCAGGACTAGGAGTGTTATCTCTCCGGAGAGCCCCGAACCTGGGTATGTCTTGCGTTCCGCGCTCGCTCATGCTAACCCCGCCTCTGGAGCCCACCAGTGCCCTTGAGCCTCCTCCTATCTTTAGCCATCCCATGACTTCTGCCATGCGCCCACGACGACAGTTGGCGCCCACCGTGGGGCAGCTCGAGAAGCTGGCCGGGAGCATGCTCCAGACGGGGCTCCTCTCCGACTCCGACGAGCCCGTCATGCTGGCGGACGATGTCGTCGACGCGCTCGCCGCCTCCTTCGTCGCACTGCGCATCTCCGATGCGCCCGCGGCCGATGAGTACCTGATGTAGGGTAGAACCCTAGAGTCTGATCTTTCACGATTGGAGCGGATCCCTACGAAGAACATGAAGAACACGGGGAAGAACGGAGAGAAATCACAAGGGCAAAAACTCAAGAACAAGTCCAATCACACATCCACTAGAAAATCAAACACACAAGATCGCAAGGTACATGAACAACAAAAGGAAAGATACAAGGTAGAGTTCATCTCCAAGAGGAGGTGTTGATGGTATCCTGGACGGATCTTCCCACGAGGGGGTCTTGATGATATCCCGCAGGATCTTCTCACATAGAGGTCTTGAACTCCATGGGAGTGGTAGTCTCTCTCTCTCTCAAGAGGAGGAGCTAGGAGCAAAGCTCACCTAAGAATAAGCTATCATATTTTCTTCCCCTTGAAAGGAGGTGGAGGAGGTCTATTTATAGCCCAAGGGGCGAAGGGGTAAGTGACGGGGCTAATGGGTACATGGGCCACGGCCCAAGTCATGCGCGCAGGCAAGGCCGAATGATCCGGACGGGGTCCCGGATGATCCGGGCGTCGTCCGGATGATCCGGGAGGGGCCCCAGATGATCCGACTTCACATGAGGCCTTTGGGTGTCTTCGTGCGCAGTTATCCGGGTGATCTGGAGGGGGATCCGGATGATCTGGCTGAGCCTGGATGATCCGGAAGGCGGTCCGGATGTCTGGCCTGGCTCCTGCGGCTGCTCCGTTTTCTTCTCCTTTCTTCCATCTTCTCTTCCACGCTTCCCTGGTGGACGGTGTAGTCGTTCCTTGGCGCTTGCACTCCTCCTTGACATCTGTGAAGCTCCAACAAGACCTATGCATGCACGCGGGAGAAGTATCAAGTAGTACACCATCCTCGAAGGGGTCAAGTGAGCATGTGTAAAGGAGACGATTCACCTTTGTGTATGCGAAGTAGATGTCGCACGTGTCACTTGCCAAACGGACTCTTGACATGGTGATGTCCGTAGGATGCTCCGCATCATCCCCTCCCCCTTGGGAAAGACCCGACCTCGGATCGAAAACCAAATCACCATGGGAAAGAGATGGCTTCGCCATGAAGAAGTGGACGTTCACCATGTACTTGTCATCTCGAAGCTCGCAATGGGCACTCTCCAATGTCGCACCATCTTGGGATTCCTTCAAGATGGGAAAGGACAACAAACACTTGGAAAAAATAGATGTGGTTAGCGTTAGTGCAAAACCAAGCATGCAAGTGGTAATTCACCAAACAAGTGTCTTCATCAAGCATAGCATATGGTGCGACATGGGATTGTGGCATGGCATGTAAGCATATCAATCGAGCACAAGCAAAGATATCATGGGGACAAGTATGCAAATGTGAGGTAGTGATGCAAATATGTGTGACAAGAGAACAAGCATCTACCTCAGGATCATAGCAAACATGCATAAAGCGCTCGACAAATGGTCGATGGTAGGCATAGGAATCATTCACATCACCAAATAAGATGATATGTCTAAACACATGGGTCAAATGCAAGACAATCCAAGCATAACGTGCATAGGGTGTAGTGAATATAGTGTGGCACTCAACACAATAGAAAGGGCAATTGTTCATCATGTGTGAGGCAATCAAGTCAAGCATGTGACAAACAATCGTACATGGCATATGTGAAGCAATGATATTGGTGCAACCAACCATATGATAGTAGCAAGTAGTCCAAGAATTGGATGCACCACACAAGGTGTATATGTCATGAAGCATGGAAATGTGGCAATCATGGGTGAAAGCAATATGTCGAACATGCGTGCTAATAGAGCAAGCAACACATGAAGTATGATCCACAATATCCAAGCTCAAGAAGGATGTCACCTTGAAATCGTGTCCTTGTGCATTCTTCATAATGCCAAAGTTGTAGAAATGTGGTATAGAAGTGAGTCATGGTAGAATATATGAGGCTGGCTCTCAAGAGCTCGAATGGTCAACTCACATGAAGTGGAAGTCGACACAAAGTCCAAGTATCCTACACATGCACACAACAAAACAAAGAAAGTATGCGCATGGTACACAAACACATCATCCATCATGATGGTTCTCATCTTTTGCACATAACCATTAGAATCACAAGTGCATGCTTCACAATGGCGATATTCATGGCACTAGGTATATGGTGCAAAGAAGGAAGACAAGCATGCTTCACAAGAAATATGTCAAAATCTCCAAACATATGCGAGAATGCTATGGGGGCAATCTCATGAGCAAGACGAAAATCATTGTTGCACTCAATACATGGAAAAACATCTAGCATGAGAGAGGCAATACATGGAGATATATGACAAGACGCATTATGAATCATGTGCAAAGCATATAGATGGTTGTCATCAACCACATGAAATGAGCAAGTATGAATCATGGGTGATGCAACATGAGCAAGCATAGAGATCAATTCGTGCAAACTAGTGGAGCGAAGATGCAACACACTAGAGGAAATCATGGCTATCATGTCATGTGAGCAAATAATAGGCATAGGCAATGTACAAGACATATCGCAAGCACAAGCACAAAGCAGGATCATAGTATCATCATAGGATTGGGGCACAAAGCAAACATGGCAATAACAAGTAATATCTCCACCAAGCTTGCAAATACACATACAAGTAGTACAATCATTCAGCATGTGTAATGCAAAACATGGGTCACAAATGCATGGTAAAGGCATATGAATAAGCATGACATGCAAAGTGAACATGGCAAGATGGGCATATAATATGTAAACGACAATAACCCATAGCCAAGTGAAGGCCATGTAGAAGAAATGTGTGAAGTCTTTGCGTGAAGAGAGCGGTGGGAAAGAAAATCCATGGGATCCCAAGTCATCAGTGCTCTCTAGAGCTTGTTTTGTCAACTCGTGGGATTGCGAGGTTGACAAGTATTCATGGGTACCTACACAAAAGAGACACAAACCAAAGAAAGTGTGTGCATGGTAAATGTACACATCATCCATCATGATGTGTATGTGCACGTGTGAGTTAGCACAAGATAAGCATCGCTCAAAGAAATTTCATGCATGGTATAAGAACATGTCATCCATCATGAAAGAATAGTTATTGTGTATGACACGACGGGGACACAAATTGAGCGTGCAACTATAAGGCACATCAATAGCATTTTCATTCATGGGTAGCATATGGTGCATATAATTATGAGGATCATGCAACGGATGGGGTGTGCCAAAATCTTCTACCATGTATGAGGAAACTATGGGGGTCTCCTCATGAGCAATATTGGAAACATCATATGGAGAAAATGGACAACATCCAAAACAATGCATATCCGAAGCTAGGTGGTCATGGCATGGAATATGAGATAAATGATGCAAAGGGAGCATATCAATATCATCACAAGAAAAACAAATGCCAATAACCATGGGCTTGTCATCTATGCCATAAGTGCAAAGTGGGTTCATTTTAATGGCATATGCATAGTCACTACAAAGATATTGCAAAAAAGACGTATGGGTGATCTCATGCATAGCATATGACAAGTCAAGCGGATTATCAAACATGATGTGACCAAGGGAATTGTCACAAGAAATCCTATGTAACATGGCATCACAACTAATTGACTCCACATGAGAATAATCATACTCATCATAAATGGGCAAATCATCGCATGGTGAAATCATACTAGCATGAAGCATGGTACTAGGTGGATCAACATCATGCAAGCAATCAATGTCAAGAATGTCCACTAGGGGGACTAGAGCATCACCGTCACCTATGTTACCTTTGTCATTCCACTCAACTGGTGTAGGTGAGTTGGGAAAGACCAAATGGTGGTCATCTTCATCTTGATGGAACCATGTGGGGGGTGCAGACAAAGTCGTCGAGGATCGGCGCGTCATCATCAATGGGACCTAGCACCAAACGAGAAGACACAATAGAGGTAGAGGTCAAGTTGTTAGAAATGCAAA
Organism: Aegilops speltoides; assembly: GCA_021437245.1. Lineage (NCBI taxonomy): Eukaryota > Viridiplantae > Streptophyta > Magnoliopsida > Poales > Poaceae > Aegilops > Aegilops speltoides. The sequence goes on along the minus strand of CM038144.1, from coordinate 180,160,302 downwards.
TGGCCTCACGAGACGTAGCAACTATCTCACTCTCTCTATGTGGTGGTTCACTCACTCCCTCAAAGTAGGTGCACTCAATCTCACATATGGTGGAGTCACTCATCTCACTCAAGTGGTGGGGGTTGTCTCTCTCCTCACATGGGAATTGTGGCAACTCATCATATATTGGGCTAGTGGTGAAGTCACTCTCACTCTCAATATGGTGGCACAAGTCACGCAAGTCATCATACGTCGTCGTGGTCGAAGGGAAAATCCCATGCTCAACCATCTCGTCATCGTTGCCGTGGATGAAGGCCGAAGATGGCACATCATCACCCTTCTCCATGACCGAAGGGAAAATCCCATGCTCGATCATCTCGTCATCGTCGCCGTGGATGAAGGCCGAAGATGGCACATCATCACTCTCGCCTCCAAAGATGGAAGCATCATCCTTGCTCGCCACCTTGTCTCTCTCCTCCAAAGCTTGGTCCTTGAAGGTCTCCGTAGTCGTACTCGTTGCTGCACCACTTGAAAAATTGTCATGGTAGACTCGCCACCATCAATGCCGCAAAGAGGGATGGCGGTGAAGTCGAACTTGGGAGCTTCGTCTTGGAGCTCGTCGGGCTTGGACATCGTGGTGGTACTAGCCTCATGCTTGTCTTAGAGCTTGGTCGCCGTGAAGTGTGCTTGGGGTGGAGAAGCCTTGGCCTTCATGAGTTCTTGTTCCGCCTTGAGAGCACCAATGTAGTAGTCGTCGAGGGACTTGTAGTTCTGGAGGAAGGTAGTCTTGGAGATGTCGTTGTTCAATCCCATCATGAAGTGGAACTTCATCGGAATGGGGTCGTCCACGCCGGCTCGTCGCAAGGCAATCGTCATCTCCTTGAAGTACTTGTTGATGGACTTGGATCCTCGGATAGTGTTCTCCAATTGGCGTCAAAGTTGTTCCGTGTAGGTTGGAGGCACGAACTCTCGCCGCAAAGCTCTCATCGTCTTGGGCCAACTCATGTCATAGCTCTCTGAAGGTTTGTGAAGCCACCATGTCGAGGCGTAGTCTTGGAAGTTTCTTGTGGCGCTCTTCACTTGATCTTCGGGAGGAACCTGATGTAGCTTGAGGTAGTCGTCCATCAAGCGCTCCCACTCGATATACTCCTCGGGTTCTTGAGTCCCATAGAAAGGAATCTCGTGGTCGGTGTCGAGGTCGTAGTAGCTCGTGGAAGTCGTGGAGTTGAGCTTGGCGAGATTCTCTTGAGCGTAGCCTTGGGGTGCTTCTTGGTGAAGATGCCGTATGCCCGTAGGCGAAGATGCCTTGAAGTCGCTTGGCGAAGATGCCAAGGGAGATGGTGAAGTCTTTGAGCGGTTTTTGGTGTTGAGCTCTTGAACTTCACGTTCTTGTTGGTGATGGTGTCGATGCCGATGTGATTTTGCCAGAGATGGTAGCTCGGAAGCATGTGCTCTTGATCTTTTTCTCGAAGATGAGGAAGATCGCTTGTAGGACTTGATGAGGGCTTTGATCTCCTCCATTTGAGCTTGCATGTTGGCGTCAGAGTTGTTTTTCGTGGCATCGAACTGGTCATTGTTGTAGACCGAAGGTGACATGCCTTGCCAATCCATCACAAGACTCGAGTAGAGGTGAGTAGGAAATGAGATAAACAATACCAAGTTACCTTTTCCCAAAGTTGAGGATGTATCCCGTTTCACCCAATGTGAAATGAAAGAATAGTGGAATTGGTACCGGACTTGTTCACTCACACCTATCAAGTAAAGCTTATGGTGGAGCTCTATGAGGATAGTGGCAAAAAAATTTGATGCAAAATGTTAGCAAGAGTCAAATAATGTTGAAAGAGATTCACAAATTCGCAAGTGAAACAAGTATACCAATAGCAATATGTGGCACATGGAAACACACACACAGATAGATAAATGGGGTCGTGCAACTAAGGAATGAGCACAAAATGTGGAATCCACGGAAAACGCTCGTGTTGCACAACTCAAGAGAGACGCTAGCACGATTGCTCAATACGCAGATACGAAACTTATGCACAACCTATAAGATGCAAATTATATGGTCTTTTATCCCAAGTATGTTATGTATGTATGGTTCCCCGTGTTTCTCTCAAGATGATCGGATATGACAATCTTATGTGCAATGTGGTATGATGCTATGGCACTTGCTTACAAGCTTCTTTGCTCTCTTTCTTTTGCTTAAAAGCTTTATTTCTTTTTTTGTATGGCCACTTTTGCACAATGCAAAAACCAAGATAGCAATTGTGTATATGCGGGAACAAACTTGTGACACAAGATATGATACCAATATATGCACCACGATGATATGGTATGTATGCTATGGGAAGTATGAGCACTAATGTGCACAAGTGACGTTGTCGGCAATATTCAAATGGCTCATCTCGATAGGCAAGTGACGCAAAATGGGCTAGAGGTTATGCAATTGCAAGGGGAATATACAATGGTTTCGTCGAGGTTACCGTCCTTGGGGATGATGAGAGGTAGTGTTGCCGATGTCCACCCGTTCCTAGTTAGCCGAAACACCCTAGGAAACGAAAAAACCCGCAGACTCAAAATATCCAAAGGTAAATGTCAAATGGTGGTAGCGGAAAGCACGTGGTAGTTTGCACTTGGCAATGCGGAAGTTGAAGTTGAAGTTGCCGTCCCTAAGTAGCCGAAACACCTTAGGAGACACAAGCCACAACTTAAACAAGCTCAAACAAAATTGGGTTAGGTTGGGTTGGTGGAAGTGTATGATGGGCAAGGTTATGCGGAAGTGGTGGTGGTGCTTGATGAATAAACAACCGTCCCTAAGTAGCCGAAACACCTTAGGAGACTCGAATCACTACTCAAGCAACCACTAATGCTATGGCAAGCAAACCGGGTTAGGTTGCAGAAGTCGGTGGTGGTGTAGGGGACGATGTGGTGGAAGCCCTAGGCAAAGATGCCAAAATTCACAAAATATGATGGACTCAAATGATGGTGGTGGTATTTTGGTGGGATAGGGAATGTCAATAGCTTCAAAACGAGCTAAAGAACGTCAAAAACGGACTCCGGATGTATTAGTTATGGCTAGGGCTGGAATTTGAGCCGAGCCGAGCCAGCTCGGCTCGACTCGCTAGAGCTCGTTTCGTTAACGAGCTAGCTCGACTCGACTCGTTACTATAATGAGCTCAAACCCAAGATTGGCTCGACTCGTGTAACTCGCGAGCTAGCTCGTTTAGCTTGTTAAGCTTGTTAAAGATATGAACATAAAACACTCAAATATGATAAAAACGATTATGTATATATTAAAAATATATATCACTAAACAATTGTAATTTCCTTGTAACACGTGAGTCTCCTGGGCGGCTGGGCTTTCAACGGCCGAGCCTTGTGTTGTGTGCCTGGAACGCAGGGTGCTGAGTGGCTGATCTTTTTCTTGGATTGGGAGTGACTGATCTTTTGTACCGAGCATAACGAGCTCGTGATATTGGCTCGTTTAACTTGGTCTATAAACGACCTTAAACTAAAGCTCGGCTTGACTCGTTATTCTTTGAGTTCGAGTCGATTCGAGCCGAGTCACGAGCTACTCGTTTAGCTCGCGAGCTTCGAGCTTTTTTCCAGCCCTAGTTATGGCCGAAACAAGATTTTAGCCGAGTCAGTGTCAGGGTTAGTCGGACATCCGGAATGAGGTCCGGATGATCCGGGCTTGGTCCGGATGATCCGGGAGTACTTCCAGATGATCCGGGTTCGTCAGCTCCGGTTCTATTGTTCGGGTGCGTGGGTTATCCGAACGTCCGGGGGGCGTCCATCTGATCCGGGAGGTGTCCAGATGATCCGGGAGCACGTACGGATGATCTGGGCAGGTCAACTCTGCTCGGGATTTACTCTCGGGGGCGAATTTGTGGGCGGAAATGGATGATTTTCGGGGCAAAATTGAGGAGATTTTGTGGATGAAAGGTGGGGAAACTTGGGGAGATGCTAGATCCACTCGAAACCAAGAAAATCCATGGATCAAAATCAACAAAACATCATCAAAACCAACAAATCACAAAAAAAATTGGGGGCTATTCGTGGTGGGGATTTTCGGATTTAGAACAAAATCAACAAAATCAAGCTAGAAAACAAAGGGTAGGGGCTCCAAAAACGTGATCAACGTGGCTCATGATACCAAGATGATGTAGGGTAGAACCCTAGAGGCTGATCTTTCACGATTGGAGTGGATCCCTACTAAGAACATGAAGAACACGGGGAAGAACGGAGAGAAATCAGAAGGGGAAACACTCAAGAACAAGTCCAATCACACATCCACTAGACAATCAAACACACAAGATCACAAGGTACATGAAGAACAAAAGGAAAGATACAAGGTAGAGTTCATCTCCAAGAGGAGGTCTTGATGGTATCCTGGACGGATCTTCCCACGAGGGGGTCTTGATGATATCCCGCAGGATCTTCTCACATGGAGGTCTTGAACTCCATGGGAGTTGTAGTCTCTCTCTCTCTCTCACGAGGAGGAGGTAGGAGCAAAGCTCACCTAATGAGCTATCATATTTGCTTCCCCTAGAAAGGAGGTGGAGGAGGTCTCTTTATATCCCAAGGCGCGAAGGGGTAAGTGAGGGGGCTAATGGGTACATGGGCCTCGGCCCAAGTCATGCACGCAGGCAAGGCCGGATGATCCGAACGGGGTCCTGGATGATCCGGGCATCGTCCGAATGATCCGGGAGGGGACCCGGATGATCCGGCTTCACACGAGGCCTTCGGGTGTCTTCGTACGCAGTTATCCGGATGATCGGAGGGGGCCCGGATGATCCGGGTGAGCCCAGATGATCAGGAAGGCGGTCCGGATGTCCGGCCTGGCTCCTGCGGCTGCTCCGTCTTCTTCTCATTTCTTCCATCTTCTCTTCCACGCTTCCCTCGCGGACGGTGTAGTCGCTCCTTGGCACTTGCACTCCTCCTTGACATCCGCGAAGCTCCGACAATACCTATGCATGCACACGGGAGAAGTGTCAAGTAGTACACCATCCTTGAAGGGGTCAAGTGAGCACGTGTAAAGGAGACGATTCACCTTTGTGTATGCGAAGTAGATGTCGCATGTGTCACTTGCCAAACGGACACTTGACATGGTGATGTCCGTAGGATGCTCCGCATTAGTACCCCAGCAAGGTACTCAGCTACTCTGACTCTCCCCTCTCTCTCGGCGGCGGCATTTCCGCCGGGGCAATGGACGTCCACGTGGTGGTCTTCGTCACCGGCACTGACGCCTCCTCTTCGTCGAGCAAGACGAGGAAGGCCGTCGAAGCCAAGGCCGCAGCGGAATGGGCCGACACGTCCAACCCGTTGCGCGCCGCGATGCAGAGCCTCCGCGTCCCCATCGGCACCGACATCAATGCCTCCAACATCGCCGAGGCCCGAGCCCAGCTCGAGGAAAGGGGTCAGCAGATGCTGGACTTGACCGAGACGCTCGCCGCCATGCAGCGTCGCCTGGACTCCGCTCCGCTGGAGCGCAACGCCGCCTAAGGCTTCACGCCTACTGCGGCCGAGCCAAGCCGGGTCGCAAACGTGCGAGCCCGGGGCAGAGCGATCGGCCGCGCCCTCGGCGCCATCCCGACCGTCTATGAGACCCCCGTGAAGAACATGCGTGCTGCCAAGGCGGCCTCGGTCAGCCTGGATCAGCTCACAGGCGAGGAGCTGAAGGAGAGCATCAAGCGGATGCACGACCTCCTCAATGCGGCCAATGCATAGAAAGACCGCCTCAACCAGCTCGCCAAGCCGGCGGGATCCGGCTCCGCCCGTGTTGTCGGACCCCGCGATCAACAGCACACGGCGTCCTCTCCACCCGGCGAGGCACACTCCGGCCGAACCCGGACTCGGCGCGATCAGGCCCCGACGGCCACCAGCTGCTTAGGCGACGAGCCCGCCCTAGAGAACCGACGTGGACCCGGCCCTCCTGGTCGGCGTCTGGCTCCAACCGACCCGGCCCCCCGTGGCCCGGTCGCCAGTCGGCTCGGCGCACGCGCCATCGACGACACCGACGCTCGTCACCGCCTTGACCAGCTCGCTCACTCCCTGGAGGTGGAGGAAAGTGGCGCCATTGGGCCAGCATGCTTCGGCCCACGCATCCGGGAGGAGCCCTTTCCAAAAGGGTTCACGCTCCCCCGCGACAACCCCAAGTACAACGGAACCGTGAAGCCGGAGGACTGGCTCACCGACTACGCCACCACCATCGGCATCACCAGCGGCAACCATCGACTCGCCGTGTTGAACAATCTGCCGGTGGGCAGCGTTAACGCGTGGGTCAACTTCGAGCAGGCTTTCGTCTGCAACTTCATAGGGACCTACAAATGACCCGGTCGCCCCAGCCAGCTTGCCATGTGCATGCAGGGGCCGACGGAGACCGGCCGTGAGTACCTCGCACGCTGGACCGAGCTCCGGAATAGCTACGAGGGCGTCCACAAGGTTCAAGCGATCCAGTACTTGGTGAACGGGTGCCGAGACGGCACCCTCCTCAAGCACAAGCTCTCCGAGCCAGACACCATGGCCGTGCTCATGGTGACGGCGGACAAGTAGGCTAACGCCGACTCCGCCATGAAGATCCAGGTGGCACTGGATGAAGCCGGCAAGGCAAAGCCGGTTCCTCCTCCAAAGCCGTCCGGGCAGAGCAGCTGGCACCAGCACCAGCAGAACAACAAGCGCAAGGCCAACCAACCGGCTAAGCGCTACGACAACCAGCTCGCCGCGGCCGCCGAGCCTGCGGTGGACCCGGCAGCCAAGCGCCGATAGACAGGCAAAACGGCGTGGCAACCCTCCATCAGCTTCGAAGAGATGCTCGACGTCCCCTGCAAGCACCACAGCGGCGCAAGGCCGTCCATGCACACGCTTCGGCAGTGCGGCATCACCAAGCGCATCATGAGGGGCGACGTCCCGCCTCCTCTGGCTTCGGATCCGGGCGCGGGACAGCCGCCTCTGCCTCCACCGCTGCCCCCAGCCGGCGGCATGATGCGCATGATGCCTACCCGTACCAGAACGTGGCCTACGTCGTCTTCACCATCCTCAGCGACGACAAGCGCAGTGAGCACCTCCTTCAGTAGGAGGTGAACACCGTCATCCCGGCCAAGCAGATTACATGCACTGGTCGGACCGCCCGGTCACCTGGACCCGGGAAGACCACCCGGCTGTCATGCCGAATCTGGGTGGCTACACCCTCGTCCTCAACCCCACCATTGTCGCGCGACGCACGTGCAAGTTTTCCCGAGTCCTCATCGACGGCGGCAGCAGCATCAACATCCGCTACTGCGACACGATGACCAAGCTCGGCCTCAAGGCCAAGGACCTTGATGTAGGGTAGAACCGTAGCGACCCGATCTTTCACGATTGGAGTAGGATCCCTCGAAGAACATGAAGAACACGGGGAAGAATGGGGAGAACTCACAAGGGGAAACACTCAAGAACAAGACCAATCACACATCCACTAGACAATCAAACACACAAGATCCACAAGGGTACATGAACAACAAAAGGAAAGATACAAGGTGGAGTTCATCTCCAAGAGGAGGTCTTGATGGTATCCTAGACGGATCTTCCTGCGTGGGGATCTTGATGATACCCCGCAGGATCTTCTCACATGGAGGTCTTGAACTCCATGGGAGTGGTCTCTCTCTCAAGAGGAGAAGGTAGGAGCAAAGCTCACCTAAGAATGAGCTATCATATTTGCTAGCTCTCAAAATGGGGAGGAGGAGGTCTATTTATAGTCTAGGCCACGAAGGGGTAAGTGAGGGGGCGGAATGGGTACATGGGCCTCGGCCCGGAGGCATGCACGCAGGCAAAGCCTGGATGATCTGGATGGGGGTCCGGATGATCCGGCCGTCGTCTGAATGATCCGGGAGGGGGCCCAGATGATCCGGCTTCACAGGAGGCCTTCAGATGTCTACGGACGCAGTTATCCGGATGATTCGGAGGGGGACCCAGATGATCCGGCCGAGCCCGGATGATCCAGACGGCGGTCCGGATGTCCGGCCAGGGTCCTACAGCCGCTCCATCTTCTTCTCCTTTCTTCCGTCTTCTCTTCCTCGCTTCCCTCGCGGACGGTGTCGTCGTTCCTTGGCGCTTGCACTCCTCCTCATTGGCTGTGAAGTTCTGACAATACCTATGCATGCACATGGGAGAAGTGTCAAGTAGCATACCATCCTTGAAGGGGTCAAGTGAGCACGTGTAAAGGTGATGATTCACCTTTATGTGTGTGAAGTAGATGTCGCACGTGTCACTTGCCAAATTGGCGCTTGACATGGTGATGTCCATAGGATGCTCTGCATCATCCCCTCCCCCTTGGAAAAGATCCAACCTCAGATTGAAACCAAATCACCGTGTGAAAGAGATGGCTTCGCCATGAAGAAGTGGACGTTCACCAAGTACTCGTCATCTTCAAGATCGCAATGGGCACTCTCTAATATCGCACCACCTTGGGATTCCTTCAAAATGAGCAAGGACAACAAACACTTGGAAAAACAAATGTGGTTAGCGTTAGTGCAAAACCAAGCATTCAAGTGGTGATTCACTAAACAAGTGTCGTCATCAAGCATAGCATATGGTGTGACATGGGATTGTGGCATGGCATAAAAACACATAATTTGAGCAAAATCAAGGTTATCATGGAAACCAGCATGTGAGGTAGCGATGAAAATGTGTATCGAGAGAATAAGCATCGACCTCGAGGTCATAGCAAGCGATCACAAATTGCTCAATGAAAGGTCTATGGTAGGAATATGAATCATTCACAACACCAAAGGAAATGAAGTGTCTAAACACATGGGTGAAGTGCAAGACAATCCAAGCATAACGTGCATAGGGTGTAGTGAATATAGTGTGGCACTCAACACAATAGAAATAGCAATCGTTCATCATGTGTGAGGCAATCAAGTCAAGCATGTGACAAGCAATGGGACATGGCATATGCGAAGCAATGATACCGGTGCAACCAACCATACGATAGTAGCAAGAAGTCCAAGAATTGGATGCAACACACAAGGTGTATATGTCATGAAGCATGGAAATGTGGCAATCATGGGTGAAAGCAATATCTCCAACATGCGTGCAAATGGTGCAAGCAACACATCAAGTATGAGCCACAATATCCAAGCTCAAGAAGGATGTCACCTTGGAAGCGTGTCCTTGTGCGTTCTTCACAATGCCGAAGTGGTAGGAAATGTGGGGTAGAAGCGAGGCATAGTAGAATGTATGAGGCTATCTCTCAAGAGCTCGAATGGTCAACTCACATGAAATGGAAGTCGACACGAAGTCCAAGTATCCTACACATACACACAACAAAACAAAGAGCTTATGCGCATGGTAGATAAACACATCATCCATCATGATGGTTCTTTTCTCTTGCACATAACCATTAGAAGCACAAGTGCATGAATAATATGATGCAACAAGGGCAATATTCATGGCACTAGGTATATGGTGCAAAGAAGGAAGACAAGCATGCTTCACAAGAAATATGTCAAAATGTCCAATCATATGCAAGAATGCTATGGGGGCAATCTCATGAGCAAGATGAGAAGCATTGTTGCACTCAATACATGGAAAATCGTCTAGCATGAGAGAGGCAACACATGGATATATATGACAAGAAGCAATATGAATCATGTGCAAAGCATAAAGATGGTTGTCATCAACCGCATGAAATGAGCAAGTATGAATCATGGGTGATGCAACATGAGCAAGCATAGAGATCAAGTCGTGTAAACTAGTGGAGCGAAGATGCAACACATTAGAGTAAATCATGGCAATCATGTCATGTGAGCAAATAGTAGATATAGACGACGCACATGACATAACGCGAGCACAAGCACAAAGCAAGATGAAAGTATCATCATAGGAATGGGACACAAAGCAAACATGGCAATAACAAGAGATATCTCCACCAAGCTTGCAAATACACATAAAAGTACTAGAATCAATCATCATGTGTAAGGCAAAGCATGGGTCACAAATGCATGGAAAGGCATAGTAATGAGCATATCATGCAAAGTGAACATGGCAAGATGGGCATATAATATGTAATGGACAACAACTCATAGCCAAGTGAGGGTCATATAGAAGAAATGCGCGAAGTCTTTGCGAGAAGAGAGCGGTGGGAAAGACAATCCATGTGATCCCAAGTCAACGTTGCTCTCAAGAGCTCGTTTTGTCAACTCATGGGATTGTGAGGTTGACCAATATTCATGGGTACCTACACGAAAGTGACACAAACCAAAGAAATTGTGCGCGTGGTAAATGTACACATCATCCATCGTGATGTGTATGCGCACATGTGAGTTAGCACAAGATAAGCATCGCTCAAAGTAATTTGATGCACGGTATAAGAACATTTCATCCATCATGAAAGAATAGTTTATATGTATGACACGATGGGGACACAAATTGAGCATACAAATATATTGCACATCAATATCATTTTCATTCAAGGGAAACATATGGTGCACATAATTATTGGGATCATGCAATGGATGGGATGGATCAAAATCTCCTAACATGTATGAGGAAACTATGGGGTCCTCCTCATGAGAAATATTGGAAACATCATATGGAGAAAATGGACAACATCCAAAACAATGCATATCCGAAGCTAGGTGGTCATGGCATGGCATATGAGATAAATGATGCAAAGGGAACATATCAATATCATCATAAGAAAAACAAATGTCGATAACCATGGGTTTGTCATATATGCCATATGTGCAAATTGGTTTATCTTAAGGGCATATGCATAGTCACTATGAAGAGATTGCAAATAAGACATATGGTGGATCTCATGCATAGCATATGACAAGTCAAGCGGATTATCAAACATGATATGACCTACAGAATTGTCACAAGAAATCCTATGTAACATGGCATCACTACTAATAGACTCCACATGAGAATCATCATACTCATCATAAATGGGCAAATCATCGCATGGGGAAATCATACTAGCATGAAGCATGGTACTAGGTGGATCAACATCATGCAAGCAATCAATGTCAAGAATGTCCACTAGTGGGACTTGAGCATCACCTTCACCTATGTTACCATTTTCATTCCACTCAAGTGGTGTAGGTGAGGTGGGAAAGACCAAATGGTGGTCATCTTCATCTTGATGGAACCATACGGGGGTGCATCATATTCCACCATGGCCATCGTCTTGTCCAAAGGGAGGATGAAGTCATCGAGGATCGGCGCGTCATCATAAATGGGACCTAGAACCAAATGAGAAGACACAATAGAGGTAGAGGTCAAGTTGTTAGAAATGCAAATGGCCTCACGAGACCTATCATTTATCTCACTCTCTCTATGTGGTGGTTCACTCACTCCTTCAAAGTAGGTGCACTCAAAGTCACATATGGTGGAGTCACCCATCTCACTCAAGTGGTGGGGGTTGTGGCTCTCCTCACATGGAAAGTGGGGAAACTTGTCATATATGGGGATAGTGGTGAAGTCACTCTCACTCTCAATATGGTGGCAAAAGTCACTCAAGTCATCATATGTCGCCGTGGTCGAAGGGAGAATCCCATGCTCAACCATCTCGTCGTCGTTTCCGTTGATGAAGGCTGAAGATGGCACATCATCACTCTCGCCTCCAAAGATGGAAGCATCATCCTCACTCGCCACCTTGTTGCATGCCTCCAAAGCTTGGTCCTTGAGGGTCTCCCTAGTCGTACTCGTCACCGCACTGTCTTGAAAAAGAGTCGTGGTAGAGTCGACATCATCAATGCCACAAAGAGGGATGGCGGTGAAGTCGAACTTGAGAGCATTGTCTTGGAGCTCGTTGGGCTTGGACATCTTGGTGGTACTATCCTCATGCTCGTAGTCATAGAGCGTGGTGGCCGCGAAGTGTGCTTGGGGTGGAGAAGCCTTGGCCTTCATGAGTTCTTGTCCCGCCTTGAGAGCACCAATGTGGTAGTCGTCGAGGGACTTGTAGTTCTCGAGGAAGATAGTCTTGGAGATGTCGTTGTTCAGTCCCATCATGAAGTGGAACTTCATCGAAATGAGGTCGTCCACGCCGGCTCATCGCGAGGCAATCTTCATCTCCTTGAAGTACTTGTCGATGGACTTGGATCCTTGGATGGTGTTCTCCAATTAGCGTCGAAATTGTTCCGTGTAGGTTGGAGGCACGAACTCTCACCGCAAAGCTCTCTTGTTCTTGGGCCAACTCATGTCGTAGTTTTCCGAAGGTGTGTGAAGCCACCATGCCAATGCGCAGTCGTGGAAGTTTATTGTGGCGCACTTCACTTGATCTTCAGGACGAACTTGATGTAGCTTGAGGTAGTCATCCATCGAGCGCTCCTATTCGAGATACTCCTCGGGTTCTTGAGTCCCATAGAAAGGAATCGCATGGTCGATGTCGAGGTCGTAGTAGCTCGTGGAAGTCGTGGACTTGAGCTTGGGGAGCTTCTCTTGAGCGTAGTCTTGGGGCACTTGTTGGCGAACATGCCGTATGTCCGTAGGCGAAGATGCCTTGAAGTCGCTTGGCAAAGATGCCAAGGGAGATGGTGAAGTTATTGAGCGGTAGTTGGTGTTGAGCTCTTGACCTTCAAGTTCTTGTTGGTGATGGTGTTGATGCCGATGTGATCTTGCCGGAGATGATATCTCGGAAGCGTGTGCTGTTGAGCGTCTTCTCGAAGATGAGGAAGATTGCTTGTAGGACTTGATGAGGGCTTTGATCTCCTCCATTTGAGCTTGCATCTTGGCGTCGATGGAGTTTTTTGTGGCATCGAACTCGTCGTAGTTGTTGTAGACCGAAGGAGGTGTGCTTTACCTATCCATCAGAAGACTCGAGTAGAGGTGAGTAGGAAATGAGATAAACAATACCAAGTTACCTTTTCCCAATGTCAAGGATGTATCCCGTTTCACTCAATGTGAAATGAAAGAATAGTGGAATTGGTACCGGACTTGTTCACTCACTCCTATCAAGTAAAGCTTATGGTGTAGCTAGGTGAGGATAGTGGCACAAAAATTTGATGCAAAATGTTAGCAAGAGTCAATAATGTTGAAAGAGATTCACAAATTCGCAAGCGAAACAAGTAGACCAATAGCAAAGAATGGCACATGGAAACACACACACAGATAGATAAATGGGTTCGTGCAACCAAGGAATGAGCACAAAATTTGGAATCCACGGAAGACGGTCGTGTTGCACAACTCAAGAGAGACGCTAGCACGATTGCTCAATAGGCGGATACGACACTTGTGCACAACCTATAAGATGCAAAATGGATAAACTTTCTATCCCAAGTATGCTATGTATGTATGGTTCCCGGTGTTTCTCTCAAGATGATCCAAGATGATTGGATATGACAATCTTATATGCAATGTGATATGATGCTATGGCACCTACTTACAAGCTCTTTGCTCTCTCTCTTTTGCTTAAAAGCTGTATTTCTTTTTTTTGTATGACCACTTTTGCACAATGCACAAACCAATTTTATATATGCGGGAACAAACTTGTGACACAAGATATGATATGATGATACCAATATGATATGGTATGTATGCAATGGAAGGTACGGATCACTAATGTGCACAAGTAACATTGCCGGCAATACTCAAATGGCTAGGCTCGATAGGCAAGTAACGCAAAATGGGCTAGGGGTTATCAATGCAATGGCAAGGGGAATATACAATGACCTCGTCGAGGTTACCGTGCTTGGCGATGATGAGAGGCAGTGTGGCCGATGTTGACCCATTCCTAGTTAGCCGAAACACCCTAGGAAATGAAAAAACCGCAAACTCAAAATCTCCAAAGGCAAATGTCAAATGGTGGTAGCGGAAAGCGGTGGAGGTTTGCACTCGGCAATGCGGAAGTGGAATGATGGGCTATACACGTGTCGGAGTTGAAGTTGCCGTCCCTAAGTAGCCGAAACACCTTAGGAGACACAAGCCACAACACAAACAAGCTCAAACAACAATTGGGTTAAGTTGGGTTGGTGGAAGCCTTTGGTGGGCAAGATTATGTGGAAGTAGTGGTGGTGGTTGATGAAGAAGCAACCGTCCCTAAGTAGCCGAAACACCTTAGGAGACTCGAATCACAACTCAAACAACCACATATGCAATGGGGAACAAAATGGGTTAGGTTGCGGAAGTCGGTGCTGGTAATGCGGATGATATGGTGGTGGCCCTAGGCAAAGATGCCAAAGTTCCAAAACTTTGATGGAGTCAAATGATTGTTGGTGGTATTTTTGTGGGATGGGGAATGTCAATTGCTTCAAAACGAGCTAAAGAATGTCAAAAACGGACTTCGGATGAATTAGTTATGACCAGAACAAAAATTCAGCCGTGTCAGTTTCAGGGTTAGCCGGACATCCGGGAGGAGGTCCGGACGATCCGGGCTAGGTCCGGATGATCCGGGAGTACTTCCGGATGATCCGGGTTCGTCAGCTCCGATACGGGTATTCGGGTGCGTAGGTTATCCAGACGTCCGGGCGGCGTCCAGGTGATCCAGGGGATGTCCGGATGATCCGGGAGCAAGTCCGGATGATACGGGCAGGTCAACTCTGCTCAGGATTTCCTCTCGGGGGCGAATTTTTGGCGCAAATGGATGATTTTCGAGGCAAAATTGAGGAGATTTTGTGGATGGAAGGTGGGGAAACTTGGGGAGATGCTAGATCCACTCGAAACCAAGCAAATTCACGGATCAAAATCAACAAAACATCATCAAAACCAACAAATCACAAAAAACAATTGGGGGCTATATTTGGTGGGGATTTTCAGATTTAGGACGAAATCAACAAAATCAAGCTAGAAAACATGGGGTAGGGGCTCCAAAAACGTGATCAACGTGGCTGATGATACCAAGATGATGTAGGGTAGAACCCTAGCGGCCCAATCTTTCACAATTGGAGTGGGATTCCTCGAAGAACATGAAGAACACGAGGAAGAACAGGGAGAAATCACAAGGGAAAACACTCAAGAACAAGTCCAATCACACATCCACTAGAAAATCAAACACACAAGATCCACAAGGGTACATGAACAACAAAAGGAAAGATAGAAGGTAGAGTTCATCTCCAAGAGGAGGTCTTGATGGTATCCTAGACGGATCTTCCCGCGAGGGGGTCTTGATGATATCCCGCAGGATCTTCTCACATGGAGGTCTTGCACTCCTTGGGAGTGGTCTCTCTCTCTCTCAATAGGAGAAGGTAGGAGCAAAGCTCACCTAAGAATGAGCTATCATATTTGTTAGCTCTCAAAATGGGGAGGAGGAGGCCTATTTATAGTCTAGGCCACGAAGGACTAAGTGAGGGGGTGGAATGGGTACATGGGCCTCGGGTGGGAGGCATGCATGCAGGCAAAGCCCGGATGATCCGGCCGTCGTCCGGATGATCCGGCTTCAAAGGAGGCCTTCGGGTGTCTTCGAACGCAGTTATTCGGATGATCCGGAGGGGGACCTGGATGATCTAGCTGAGCCCAGATGATCCGGACGGCGGTCCGAATGTCCGGCCTGGCTCCTGCATGTAAGGGCATATTTATCCCCAAGATGTTTTGGTGATTGATGACAATGCTTTTGCGGACTAATCGTGTGCGTTGAGTTCTTTCAGAGATTCATCCTTTGGCACGAGACGATTACCTCCCCTCGGTGTTTTATTCAAGACGGTGTAGCTCCTTCATTTCTCTGTTGGTGGACTAGTTTCGTAGGACTCACCGTACTATCAAGAGGGGATCCGCTTTGGTAAGGCTAGGGTGGAATCAACACGTACACATCCTTATCACACCCGATGTTTCTTTCCGCTTCATTGGAGCTACCTTTGCTCTGTGCTCGCCTGTCCTGTCCCCAAGAAGAGTATCATGTCCTCGCCGTAGTACCGCCGAAGCATGTCAAGCGGTAGTACCGCTCCCCGAGCGGTAGTACCGCTTGCGGTCTTCGCCGCAGATCGCAGATGGTTCCAGGCTACTACCGCCTCGACTCGAGACCGCTGTTTTTCGTGTCGGGTTTTACGGTACTAGTAGCGGCAGTAGTGGCGGTAGTACCGCCAATACTTCCACGGTGGTTCCGCTCTGGGGCCAGGACCCTGCATCCCTCGTCAGCGCGGCAGTACCGCTGGGAGGGAGCGGTAGTACCGCTTAGCAGCGGTAGTACCGTCCTGCCAAAGCGGTAGTACCGCTCTGTGCGTGGCTGTTTGGGGGGTAACGGTTGGATTGTTTCCCCAATATATAAAGGTGTCTTCTTCCCCATAGTTGACCTATCTCTTCCCCCAAACGCTCCATTGTTGCTCAAAGCTCCATTTTCGCCCGATCTCTCTCCCTAGCCAATCAAACTTGTTGATTTGCTCGGGATTGGTTGAGAAGGCCCCGATCTACAATTCCACCAAGAGAAATTTGATTCCCCCTCTAATCCCTAGCGGATCTTGTTACTCTTGGGTGTTTGAGCACCCTAGACGGTTGAGGTCACCTCGGAGCCATAGTCCATTGTGGTGAAGCTTCGTGGTGTCGTTGGGAGCCTCCAATTAAGTTGTGGAGATTGCCCCAACCTTGTTTGTAAAGGTTCGGTCGCCGCCTTCAAGGGCACCAATAGTGGATTCACGGCATCTCGCATTGTGTGAGGGCGTGAGGATAATACGGTGGCCCTAGTGGCTTCTTGGGGAGCATTGTGCCTCCACGCCACTCTAACGGAGACGTACTTCCCCTTAAAAGGAAGGAACTTCGGTAACACATCCTCGTCACCACCGGCTCCACTCTTGGTTATTTCGGGCCTTTACTTTTGCAAGCCTACTTGTGTTGTATCCCTTGCTTGCTTATGTGCTAGTTGTTATTGCATCATATAGGTTGCTCACATAGTTGCATATCTAGACAACCTATTTTTTTGCAAAGTTTAAATTGGTAAAGAAAAGCTTAAAAATTGTTAGTTGCCTATTCACCCCCCCCTCTAGTCAACTATATCGATCCTTTCAATTGGTATCGGAGCCTTGTCTCTTTATTAAGGACTTTGCCGTCCGAAGAGTATGGTTGACACCACAGACGGTGCAGAGGAACACTCCGGTGTGAATCCTATCTCGTCTACGGCCGATGGGGGGACCTCGGTCTCAGGAGGAATTCAATGTGGCTCTAGACACATTGAAGGACTCCATGACGACCAAGGTCGAAAGCATGTTTACTAAATTTCTTGAAGGACTTAAACTGTCCACCTCGCCGATGAAAGTGGGTGATCCCACTAACAAGGTGATGGATGCTACCTCCGACAAGGGGGAAGCTAACAGTGAAAAGGGTCCTTCTTCTAGCAGTAGAAATGGCACCGGCATCTTTGCCCATGTGGAACCTCCAGTTTATGGAGGACCGATTCCATCTACTCATTTAAATCATGCCGGTCCTCCTCCTAAGATTGTGAAAAATGAGGATTTTGATTCTTGGGTCTATCGCTTCAAGCGTCACTAAAAGCATGTTAATACTAATCTTTGGATAATCATTGAAGAAGGTTTCTATCCTCATGACCCGAACAACTTCACCCCTCGAGAAGCCGTGGATAATCAATTCAATGAGAATGCTCTCTTCATCATCCAAGAGGTAATTCTCCCCGAAGGTCTCCCTCATCTTCGACCCTACGCCACGGCCAAAGACGCATGGCATTGCGTTGTGTCTATCTATCGAGGAAGTGCGAGCATTCAACGCTCCAATTATGAAGTGGTGCAAGATGAAGCCGATGAGTTTGCTATGAAGCAAGATGAAGAACCTCGTGAGCTCTTTCGGAGGGTAACCAAACTTGCAGTCTCACTCCGAGATCATGGGAGCAAGGACACGGATGACAATTGGATCAAACGCAAGTTCCTCAAGGCCATGATGCCCTACAACAAGGCCATGTCCTCCGTCATTCGTCAAAGACCGGACTTCCACTCCATGACCTCAAGTGAAGTGTTGGATGAGTTTGTTGCCATGAGCATCTTGGACAAGACCGCCGACAATGCGGTACTCCGGTCTCAAAGGGCGAAGAAGCCCAACCTTGCCTTGAAGGCCAAGGTTATTGTGGAAGAAGAGGAAGAAGAGGAAGAGGATGAGAGCAACCCCGAAGACACAAAATATGATTATCATGAGCACATGGCTCTTGCTTCGAGGCAATTTTGGAGCAAGAAGAACTCAAGACCCAACTTCAACAAGAACAACTCAAGTGGCTTCAAGAGCAAGCAACAAGTTAGAACTTGCTTCAATTGTGGCAATGTGAGCCATTTCGTTGCGGATTATCCTTACGAGAAGCGGGAAGACAATGGTGGCAAGCTCATTCGGAGAGACAAAGCCAAGTCCTTCCCCAACAAGAACAACTTCACCAAGAAGACTCCTACTTGAGGGTTGGTGGTTCAAGAGGAATACCGTGAGGATGACGATGATCATGAAGATAGTGGAGCAATGGCCATGGCATCCGTTGCCATTGCCACAACTCCCCGGGTGCCTCTCTTCGACTCACCCAACGAGAACATCACTGCCAAGTGCCTCATGGCTAAAACCACCAACAAGGTAACCCCCAACATCAAAACCACCATTATTCCAAATCCGTCTTTGACGTTGGCATTGATGTCGATAAGGGGACTAATGAGGAAGTAAATGATTTTGAGTCCTTTATGAGTAAGCTCAAGGGCAAATCCAAGAAGCACTTTGTTGCCCTCTTGGAACAACTTGGTGAAGCCAATGACATGATCGAGGCTCACGAAGAAACCATCTCTAAGATGGAAGGTCATAGTCGTGACTATACCGATGAGATATCAGATCTCTCTAAAGCTCTTGAGGAAGAGCGTGGGCATCGTTTGGCTCTTGAGGAGTCACAAAACGATGACCATGCCAAGTTAGAGAAAGATCTTGAACATGCTCTGGTTGTGTCTCGTGTGCTTACTTCCGAGAAGGCTAAACTTGGGGTTGATCATGCTAGACTCAAGGAGGAGTTTGATGTTCTTGACAAGGCCCACAAGGTCTTGAAGGGTGCTCATGCAAACCTCAAGGAGTCTCATGCTCAACTCCAAGTTAAGCTAACCAAGGAAAAGGCCACCTTTCCTCATATGGTATTAATTGATAATGCATATGCTACTAACCCGTGTTGTGAGCATGTGCATCTTGTGGAGGAGAATGCCAGATTGAAGGATCAACTTGAGAAAGGCCTTGTGACATGCATTTAAGGTGAGAAGAACCTCAACGACCTTTTGAGCAATCAAAAGGAAGTTGTGGCCAAGGAAGGAATTGGATTCGCACCCAAGTCCAAGAACAAGAAGAAGAATGACAAGACCAAACGACCTCCCCCTCTCAAGCAAACCTTTGTGAAGAGGGAGAAGGCGCTCCTAAGGAGAAGAAGAACAATGTGAAGGGTGTTGATGTCAAAAAGGGAAACACCACCTCCCCCTCCTCCAACAAGGCCGGCGATTTTAACCCATCATATGTGTTGTGCCGTGCTAGTGATGGACATGTTTATGCTAAATTTGTTGGTTCTCCTTATGAGTACATTGAGTGGTCTATTTGGGTTCCTAAGACCCTTGTTACTAACATCAAAGGACCCATTACTAAATGGGTACCTAAAACAAAGCATTGATCTCTTGTAGGTGTTTGCTTCCGGTGGGGGATCATGGTTGCTCGATAGTGGAGCAACAAATCATATGACCGGGAGCAAGGACTTGGTGGTGGACGTGCAAAATATTCCATCTATGCCCACCAATGTTGAGTGGGGTGATGCCTCACATTCTAAGGTATTGGGTCTTGGCAAGGTTGTCATTTCTCATGATCTAACAATCGAGAAAGTCATGCTTGTTGAGTCCCTTGCATACAATTTGCTTTCCGTTCGTCAACTTGCACTCATGGGTTTTGCTACTTTCTTTGACATTGATACCGTGGCCCTCTTGTGGAGCAAGACTCTTAAAGTAGCCTTTGTTGGGCATGTCGAGAACGGTCTCTATGTGATTAACTTTTCGGAGCGACCCACTAAGACCGCGACATGCCTAATGGCTAAAGTTGACGTGGGATGGCTTTGGCATCGCTGTTTAGCCCACATCAATATGAGATCTTTGCAAAGTCTTCTCAAGGGGGACCATGTCCGTGGACTAACAAATGTTATTTTTGCCAAAGATCGTGCTTGCAGTGCTTGTATTGAAGGAAAGCTCCATGAGAAGGCTCACCCTCCCACGACCATCATCTACTCGAAGAGACCCTT
This sequence comes from Aegilops speltoides, assembly GCA_021437245.1. NCBI lineage: Eukaryota > Viridiplantae > Streptophyta > Magnoliopsida > Poales > Poaceae > Aegilops > Aegilops speltoides. The sequence continues at coordinate 180,140,180 of CM038144.1, read as the reverse complement.
GGAGCTCCTTCACATGGATCTCTTTGGGCCTCCATCTTTTGATAGTCTTGGAGGTAGAAAGTATTGCTTGGTGATTGTGGATGATTATTCAAGATACACTTGGGTATACTTCTTCAAGAGGAAGAGTGATACTCAACAAACCGTCATCGACTTTGCAAATGAAGCTCAACGTCAACATAATGCAAAGATCTTGACAATCGAAGTGACAACAAGACCGAAGTTCAAGAACTACACCTTGATGAGTTTCTTAGTGATGAGGGGATCAAGCATCAATATGCTGCTCCATATACCCCTCAATAAAATGGTGTTGCGGAGAGGAAGAACCGGACATTGATGGATGCGGCAAGGACCATGATGGCGGAGTTCAAGTCTCCATACAACTTTTGGGCCGAAGCCATCAACACCGCATGTCATGCATCCAATCGGCTCTATCTTCGCAAAGGTTTGAGAAAGACTCCTTATGAGATACTCACCGGCAACAAGCCCAATCTCAAGTACTTCTGGGTGTTCGGTTGTAAGTGTTTCATTCTCAAGAAAGGTGTTCGTTTGTCTAAATTTGAGGCTAGAGCTTATGAGGGCATATTTGTTGGTTGTGCTACAAACTCTCATGCTTACCGTATTCACAACAAGTCCACCGGACTCATTGAGGAGACGTGTAACGTGGAGTTTGACGAAAATAACGGCTCCCAAGTGGAGCAAAGTGGTACTTGTGATGTAGGTGATGAAATTCCTCCCCAAGCCATAAGAAGAATGGGTATTGGTCATATTCTATGCATTGAGGAACCCCTTGTGGCCGAAGGAGAAGGACAATGCTCCACTCAAGTGGAGCCATCACCTCCCCAAGACCCACACGCTTCCGAAGAACAAAGTGAAGGCCCTCAACCTCGTGAACAAGACCAAGGGCAAGATCAACCTCAAGATGGTGATGAACCTCTAAATGATGCCCAAGGTCAAGTTCTCCCCCTCGAGCAAGTTCAAGATCATGAGCAAGCTCAAGACGGCGCTCAAGATAATCAAGTTAACCCTCCTCCTTCCACATCCGAGGAGGAATTAGAGCGTCGTGCCGCGAAGATTGCTTCCAAGCTCACCACCAAAGGCCATCTCATGGAAAATGTGGTTGGAAGCCTAAGAAAGGGGGTAAGCACTCATAGACAATTAGCAAACTATTGTGAACATCACGTGTTTGTCTCTTGTGTTGAACCCCAAAAGGTCTATGAGGCGCTCGAAGAATCGGATTGGCTCAATGCCATGCATGAAGAACTCAACAACTTCGAGTACAACAAGGTGTGGAGATTGGTGCCAAGGCCATCGGGGAACCACAACATCATTGGAACCAAGTGGATTTTCAAGAACAAGCAAGATGCTCATGGGAACATCATTCGCAACAAGGCAAGATTGGTAGCACAAGGCTACTCCCAAGTCAAGGGTATCGACTACGGTGAAACCTTTGCTCCCATTGCTCGTCTTGAATCCATACGTTTGTTGATTGCTTATGCTTCCCATCACAACTTTAAGTTGCAACAAATGGATGTGAAAAGTGCTTTTCTTAATGGTCCTATTAATGAGTTGGTCTATGTGAAGCAACCCCGGTTCGAGGATCCCTACTTCCGGATCATGTGTATCAACTCGATAAGGCACTCTATGGCCTTAAACAAGCCCCACGCGTGGTATGACCACCTTATCGAAGTTGTTACAAGATCGTGGATTTGAGGTGGGGCAAATCGATCCCACTCTTTTTACTAAGAAGGTCAAAGGGGAGTTGTTTGTATGCCAACTATATGTTGATGATATTATCTTTGGTTCCCCTAACAAAGCTATCAATGAGGAATTTGCCGCTCTCATGACCCCCAAGTTCAAGATGTCTTCGATGGGAGAGTTGAAGTTCTTCCTTGGTTTTGATATCAAACAACGAAGAGAAGGTACCTTCATCAACCAAGCCAAATACACTCAAGACATGCTAAAAAGATTCAAGCTAAGTGATGTCAAGCCGGCTACTACACCAGTGCCTACCAAGTGCCAACTTGACATTGATCCCAATGGTAAAGCTGTGGATCAAAAGGTATATCGCTCCATGATTGGCTCCTTGCTTTACCTTTGTGCATCTAGACCGGATATCATGTTGTGTGTGGGAATGTGTGCACGGTTTCAAGCCGCACCAAAGGAAAGTCACTATGTGGCGGTCAAGCGAATCTTTTGATATTTGGCTCATACCCCAAACTTTGGCTTATGGTACCAAAGAGGGGCAAACTTCAAGCTTGAAGGATTTACGGATTCCGATTGGGTGGGAGACAAAGTGGATAGGAAGTCCACTTCCGGAGGGTGCCAATTTCTTGGGTGCTCTTTGGTGAGTTGGTCTTCCAAGAAGCAAAGTTGTGTGTCTCTCGCCCAATCAAGCGGAATATGTGGTGGCCGGTAGTTGTTGTGCACAACTCTTATGGATGAGGCAAACTTTAAAGGAATACGGTGTCATTTGTGACAAGGTGCCTCTTTGGTGTGATAATGAAAGTGCCATCAAGATTTCTCCCAACCCGGTGCAACACTTCAAGACGAAGCATATTGAGATTCGGTATCATTTCATCCGGGATCACATTAGGCGAGGGGAGATCGAGCTCAAGTATGTCAACACTCATGATAACCTTGCAGATATTTTCACGAAGCCCTTGGATGAAGCAAGATTTCGCGAGTTAAGGCATGAGCTAAATATCATTGATTCGAGCAATGTGACTTGAACCCTTGCACACCCCACCTCACTCAACTTGTTGTCTAGTTTAGATGTAGGCATGGACATAGGGGGAGTGTTGTTCTCTCAATGAACTCTCCCTCCCCCCATTATGCATAAATTGATCTAGTCTTTCACTTTAACCATTTTTTATGGTACTAGTGCTTCAAGGACGAGTTTTGGTCATGGGTCCAAGGTTAAAATCTTCGCGACGCCATACCTCTTGACTCAAACATAGGTGGCCTCGGCCACCGCCCTCTCTTGAAGAGGTGGGTTCTAGACCGTTGTTAGTGTGGTTGTGGCCGTGTTGGTCTTTCCTCCTTCTTGGCTGTGTTTTTTCATTTCTTTTTGAGCTTTAGCCGTATGTCTAGAGGCCTGTTGGTTGCTGAGCGGTAGTACCGCTAGTGGTGCGCGGTACTACCGCTCTAAGCGGTACTACCGCCCACCAGCACGGTACTACCGCTACGAGGCGGGGGCAGGGGGTTATATCGGGGGCAGGGGGAGTTTTCTTCTACCCCATACCCATTGCTCGCCCCCTCGCTCTGTTCGTCTCTCCAAAGAACCGGCGCCATGGAGGGCTCCCATGATCTCTCTCTCCGGGGCGTTCCTCTCCATTTCCTTCGGTGGAGATGATCCCCACCTTGTCCTCTTGCCATGGATGCCGGTATTGCCCCCGTTCCCTCTCTCTTCTTGTCTAGATTTCCAATCTAGCATCTTAGGGGCAATAGTGGTTGCATCTCTAGATTTTTGGCCAAATCTAGGCTTGAGTAGGATGGAGAAGGCATCTAGGCAGTTTGGATTGGTGGTTGGTAGAAGTTTTTTTGAATTTGGTAGGACGGTAGTGCCGGATCTGACCATGGCAGTAGGAAACTGTTGTTTCCTCGTCTCGAGCTGTACTACCGTTTTCTTTGGAGCGGTACTACCGCTTCGAGCGGTACTGCCGCTCACAGGTCACGGTACTACCGCCCTCTACCAGGTTCCACCATACTCTTACCTCTCAGTGATCTTTTTGGTTGTGTTTGGTGGCTTATGCCCGTTCTTTTGGTTGTTTGCGTGTTCTTGTGTGTGGTTCCGGTGATGAGCTTCTCGAGCATCGTGCTCAGCAGATCAACCCTTGGTCGTGCCACGCCCAAGTTGCTACACACAACTGAGTCTGCAGGAGGTTCCTCAAGTGCTCCACCTCCACCTCAACTCAAAAAGAAGTCTGCTGTCAAGCCGAAGCAATCTAACAAAACCGTGCTAGAAATGCAACCCAAGGAGTTCTGGGCAAGGCGTCGCCGCAACCCCTATGAGGCAAACCAAGATCCCACTTTGGTCAACCGTCCGTTCTGGAACAGGTTTCAGTTTGCCATCTTCTTTGATGTACTCAAAGCCAAGAAGAACCTCTTTGTTAATGTGCACTCCATCAACACCAACCATATGGAGAAGGATCCTGAATACTTTGGTGAAGCTCTTCAGATGTGCACTCAACTGAACATTCTTGGGGTCATGCAATTCAACAAAGATTATGATGTTGATATTGTGGCCCAATTCTATGCCATGGTTCATCTCGGGACTGATGAGGACAGGACACTGACTTGGATGACCAATGGCAATTTGCTTTCAGTCAAGTGGAAGGCGTTCATGTAGTTGATTGGGGTGGAAGATCAAGGGCTTGCGTCTCCTGTCGGTTTTCGCCCACACCACAACACCACCTCCACTCACAAGCAAGCTCTATGGCCCTACTGCACTTTGAAGATCAACCCTGAGACAAAGAAGGAAATGTATGAGCTGCCTGCCTTTCTGGACATTCTTCATCGTGTCTTCCGTGAGGCTCTTTTCCCTTGCATCGGGAATCTGGATATGGTTCATTCTTATCTCATGGACATGCTTCTCTTCTGCCAGTGTGAGAAGGAACAAAACACCGGAGAGTCCCTGGATATCTCTCATGTTATGTGGTCTGAGGTTTTATCTGCTATCTCCGAGCGCAAGTGCCCGATTTATGGTCTGTTCATCATGCTACTTATTGAGAAGGCCTAGGATCGTGTCTATCCCAAGGTGATGCTAGAGACTGCAGAGTTGGTTTCTCACGACATCAAGCGTCTAAGGAAGAAGGACAACTGGGGCACTCAGGTCCCTAAATCTGGAGGTCCTTCGTCTGCTACTGCCATGGAGACTGAGGAGGAGGCTGAGGCAGAGGCTGAGGATGATGATGATGACTATGTGTCTTCTGTGGCAGAGCCCTCTTGGGCAAAGAAGCTCAAGCTCAAGATGAAGAAGCTTTTCTGCATGGAGTCTCACGGTCAGTACATGACTCATGTGGCTGAGAAGAAGGCCCGAGGTCGTCACAAGGAGCTCATGCGTCAGTTGGGTGCCACCGTTAACAGTGGATCTGAGGACCAGCTTACTAAGGAGGAGTGGATTCAGCAGCACTGCCCGTGGACCGATTCTGATGCTAAGCACTTCCCGACCGACGACGGTGGCACAGACGATCCCGCTGAGATATGATATTTGAGTCCCTCTCCTGCTATCACCTGGAGCCGTAGCAACACTCCCTCTCCTTTTTGGTGTGTCGATGCCAAAGGGGGAGAGAGTTTAGGGATTTGTGTTTTGTGTCTTCCGTCTTCTGTGTTTGTGTTCTCTCGCAGTTTGCTTTGTTTGATTTGTGTCAGTGAGACCTAAGTTCCAGTCATATGGTGTGAGACATATGCTACCTTATCTTCCGAGTATCATTATCTATTGAATCTAGCTTATGAGTTGCATGCTTATCCTGTTATCTATGTTACTCTCATATACCCTGCTTAGGTTGTTGGTCTCTAAAATGTAGGGGGAGCGTTGATCCTAGTATGTGTGCCATGCAGTCCAAAGCACTTATCTAGATAGCACACATCTAGGGGGAGCTCATCTACATTTTAGGTCGGTGGGGTTTTGCGCTTATCCTATATCTTTCCTGTTTGTGCAAATCCCGTATTGTCATCAATCCTCCAAAAAGGGGGAGATTGTAAGGGAATATTTATCCCCAAGATGTTTTGGTGATTGATGACAATGCTTTTCCGGACTAATCGTGTGTGTTGAGTTCTTTCCGAGATTCATCCTTTGGCACGAGACGATTACCACCCCTCGGTGTTTTATTCAAGATGGTGTAGCTACTTCGTTTCTCTGTTGGTGGACTAGTTTCGTAGGAGTCACCGTACTATCAAGAGGGGATTCGCTTTGGTAAGGCTAGGGTGGAATCAACACGTACACATCCTTATCACACCCGAAGTTTCTTTCCGCTTCATTGGAGCTACCTTTGCTATCTGTGCCTGCCCTGTCCTGTCCCAGTGGTAGTACCGCGGTCCTCAGCGGTAGTACCGCCGAAGCACGTCAAGCGGTAGTACCGCTCCCCGAGCGGTAGTACCGCTTGGGGTCTTCGGCTGCACTACCGCAGTGGTTCCGGGCTACTACCTCCTCGACTCGAGACCGCTGTTTTTCGTGTCGGGTTTTACGGTACTAGTAGCGGCAGTAGTGGCGGTAGTACCGCTCCAAGAGGTAGTACCGCCAATACTTCCGCGGTAGTACCGCCTGGGCCAGACCTCAGATCCTCGTCGTGCAAGCAAGATCACGGGAGGGAGCGGTAGTACTGCCCTGCCTAAGCGGTAGTACCGCCTCAGGCGTGGCTGTTTGGGGGGTAACGGTTGGATTGTTTCCCCCACTATATAAAGGTGTCTTCTTCCCCATAGTTGACCTACCTCTTCCCCCAAAAGCTCCACTGTTGCTCCAAGCTCCATTTTCGCCCGATCTCTCTCCCTAGCCAATCAAACTTGTTGATTTGCTCGAGATTGGTTGAGAAGGCCCCGATCTACACTTCCACCAACAGAAATTTGATCCCCCCTCTAATCCCTAGCGGATCTTGTTACTCTTGGGTGTTTGAGCACCCTAGACGGTTGAGGTCACCTCGGAGCCATAGTCCATTGTGGTGAAGCTTCGTGGTGTCATTGGGAGCCTCCAATTAAGTTGTGGAGATTGCCCCAACCTTATTTCTAAAGGTTCGGTCGCCGCCTTCAAGGGCACCAATAGTGGATTCACGGCATCTCGCATTGTGTGAGGGCGTGAGGAGAATACGGTGGCCCTAGTGGCTTCTTGGGGAGCATTGTGCCTCCACACCGCTCTAACGGAGACGTACTCTCCCTTAAAAGGAAGGAACTTCGGTAACACATCCTCGTCTCCACCGGCTCCACTCTTGGTTATTTTGTGCCTTTACTTTTGCAAGCCTACTTGTCTTGTATCCCTTGCTTGCTTATGTGCTAGTTGTTATTGCATCATATAGGTTGCTCACATAGTTGCATATCTAGACAACCTATTTTGTTGCAAAGTTTAAATTGGTAAAGGAAATCTTAAAAATTGTTAGTTGCCTATTCACCCCCCCTCTAGTCAACTATATCGATCCTTTCACTGCAGCCGCTCCGTCTTCTACTCCTTTGTTCCGTCTTCTCTTCCACGCTTCCCTCGCGGACGGTGTGGTCGTTCCTTGGCGCTTGCACTCCTCCTCGTTGTCCATGAAGTTCTGACAATACCTATGCATGCACATGGGAGAAGTGTCAAGTAGTATACCATCCTCAAAGGGGTCAAGTGAGCATGTGTAAAGGAGATGATTCACCTTTGTGTGTGTGAAGTAGATGTCACACGTGTCACTTGCCAAATGGGCTCTTGACATGGTGATGTCCGTAGGATGCTCCGCATCAGACCTGGAGCTGACCCGGACGATCTTCCATGACATTGTTCCCGCCTCTCCTGCTCTCCCATTGGCCAGGTCCGGCTCGACATCCTGTTCGGTGACAATAACCATTTCTGGCGCGAGCCGATATGGTTTGTGGTGGTGGACCGGTCCTGTGCGTAGCACGCATTGCTGGGCCGACCCGCGCTCGCCAAATTCATGGCGGTCCCCCACTATGCGTAACTGAAGATGAAGATTCTGGGTCCGAAGGGCCTCATCACCGTCACCGGCGACTACCGCATGTCCCTGGAGTGCGCCCGAGATGGCGCCAAATTGGCCGAGTCGCTGGTCATTGCCGAGGAGTAGCGCCAGCTCGACTGGATCGACACCCAGGCTGGTGAAGCATCAGCCGCGTCGATCCTGACCGAGGAGCCGACTGACGAGGCCGCCTTCAAGCCCTCCAAGGAGACCAAGAAAGTGAAGCTGAACCCAGAAGACCCCAGCAGCAGCAAGTACGTTGTTGTGGGCACCCGCCTCGACAACAAATAGGAAGGCGAGCTCGTCGACTTCCTCCATGAGAATCGGGATATTTTTTGGGTGGACCCCCAAGGACATGTCGGGTATCCCGAGGAAGTATGCCGAGCACAAACTCCATGTCCGCAAGAACGCCAAGCCTGTCCGTCAAATCCTGCGACGTTTCTCCGAAGAGAAGAGAAGAACCATCGGTGAAGAGGTCGCCAAGCTTTTGGCGGGCGGCTTCATCATGGAAGTGTTCCACCCCGAGTGACTGCCAACCCAGTCCTCGTCCTGAAGAAGAACAAGACCTGGCGCATGTGCATCGACTACACCAGCCTTAACAAGGCCTGTCCCAAGGATCCGTTCGCCCTCCCGCGGATCGACCAAGTCATCAACTCGACCGCCGGGTGCGAGCTCCTATCCTTCCTGGATGCTTACTCCGGCTACCACCAGATCAAGCTGGACCCAGCCAATGCCCAGAAGACGTCCTTCATCACGTCCTTTGGGGCGTATTGCTACATCACCATGTCGTTTGGCTTGAAGAACGCTGGTGCCACCTTCCAGCGCTGCATGCAGAAATGCTTGCTGCCACAACTCGATCGCAATATTCACGTCTACGTGGACGACATCATGGTGAAGACCAAGCACCGCCTCACTCTCCTCGGCGGCCTGAAGGAAACATTCGCCAACCTCCCCGAATACAAGGTCAAGCTCAACCCGAAGGAATGCGTTTTCGGCATCCCGGCCGGAAAGCTACTCGGCTTCCTCGTCTCGGAGCGCGGCATTGAGGCGAACCCGGAGAAGATCAAGGCCATCGAGCACATGCGCAAGCCGGCTCAGCTGCGCGATATCCAGAAATTCACCGGCTGCTTGGCCTCGGTCAGCCGGTTTCTCAGCCGGCTGGGCGAGAGGGCCCTACCCCTGTACTAGCTGATGAAGAAGACGACGCCGTTCGAATGGAACGACCAGGTGGACGAGGCTTTTCGAGACATCAAGCGCATGCTCTCCACCGCACCAGTCCTGGCCGCGCCGGCCGAGAAGGAGCCGTTGTTCCTCTATATTGCCGCAACCTCACGATCGGTCAGCACATTGCTGGTGGTCGAGCGACCCGACACGGGCAAGGTCCAAGTCATCCAGCGCCCGGTCTACTACCTGAGCGAGGTGCTCTCCACCTCCAAGCAGAACTACCCGCACTACCATAAGATGTGTTACGGCGTGTACTTCACCGCCAAGAAGCTGAAGCAGTACTTCCAAGAGCATGTGATCACCGTGGTCAGCACGGCCCCCCTCAGCGAGATCTTCAGATGCCGGGATGCCTCTGGCCGGGTCGCCAAGTGGGCGTTCGAGCTAGCCGGCCACACCATCCTCTATGAGCCCCATACCACGATCAAGTCTCAGGCCCTAGCCGACTTCCTTGTCGACTGGACCGAGACCCAGTACCTGCCGCCGCCTCCAGACTCGACGCACTGGCACATGCATTTTGACGGCTCCAAGATGCAACTCGGCCTAGGGGCCGACATCGTGTTGTCGTCCCCAAAGGGAGACCGACTCCGCTACACACTCCAGATCCACTTCACCACCTCCAACAACGTCGCCAAGTACGAAGCCCTTGTGCACAGCCTATGGCTTGCCAAGGAACTTGGCATCCGGCGCATCCTGTGCTACGGCGACTCAGATCTGGTGGTGCAACAGTGCTCCGGTGAGTGGGACGCCCGCGACTCCAACATGGCAAACTACCACTTCCTCGTCCAGAAGTTGTCCGGATCCTTCGAGGGTTGCGAGTTCCTCCATGTCCCGCACACGGAGAACGAGGTGGTCGACACACTCGCCAAGATCGCCTCGTCCCGGCAGTCCATCCCGTCCGGTGTCTCCCTCGAGCACCTGCACAAGCCGCCCGTCAAGTCGTCTCCGGACTCCGAGTCCATCCACGTCCCAAACGACCCGGCCGCACCCCAATCCGGCCCGGGGACTGCCGAACCCGGCCAAGAGATCAAAGCCGCCGACCAGCCACCATCGCCCTCAACCCGGCCGTCGCCATCCCCGACCCGGGGGCTACTCAACCTGGCTCGGGGGCTGCCAACACGGAACCTACCCTGGTGGCCGTCTTCGCCGCGGTGACGGCCTCGTCTTGGGCTCTGCCCATCTCATAGTTCCTGGAGAACAGGGTTCTCCCCATGGACAAGACCGAGGCCCGGCAGGTGCAACGCCGGGCGTCCGCCTATAGCATTATCAACAATGAGCTCGTCAAGCGCAGCTCCACCGGCGTATTCCAGCGCTGCGTCGAGCACGACCAAGGCATCGACATCCTCCTCGACATACACCAGCGCGAATGCGGGCTCCACGCCGCATTGTGATCCCTGGTGGCCAAGGATTTCCGCCATGGTTTCCACTGGCCTACGGCCCTCCAAGACGCTGAGTCACTCGTCCTCAAGTGCGAGGGATGCTGGCGCTTCAGCAAGCGGAGCCACCAGCCGACGTCAGCACTCTGCACCATCCCGATCTCCTGGCCCTTCGCGGTCTGGGGACTCGACATGGTGGGACCCTTCAAAACCGCCCGAGGCGGCATGATGCATTTGCTGGTGCAGGTGGACAAGTTCACCAAGTGGATCGAAGCACGGCCAATCAAGAAGCTGGACAGGCCAACAGTCGTCCGGTTCATCAAAGACATCGTAGTTCGCTACGGCATGCCGAACAACATCATCACTGACAATGGCACCAACTTCGCCAAGGGCATGCTGGCGCAATACTGCTCCATCTCCAGCATCCGCCTCGACCTGGCCTCCATTGCACACCCGCAGTCCAACGGGCAGGTCGAGTGGGCCAACAGCCTCATCCTATCCGGCATCAAGCCACGGCTCGTCGAGCCGCTCATCCGCTCACCCGGCAGCTGGCTCGATGAGTTGCCGACTGTCCTCTGGAGTCTCCGAACTACGCCGAGCCGGTCGACCGGGTTCACCCCGTTCTTCCTTGTCTATGGAGCCAAAGCCGTCATCCCGACTGACGACTCGCCGCGTGTCGCGATGTACACTAAAGCCAAAGCCAAAGAAGCCCGCGAAGACGGCGTCGACCTACTCGAAGAAGCCCGCCTCTTGGCGCTCAGCCGTTCAGCCATCTACCAGCAAGGCCTAAGGCACTACCACAACAAGAAGATCAAGCAGCTCGCATTCCGCGAGGGTGACCTCGTCCTCCGACTCGTCCAAGAGCAAGCCGGCTAGCACAAGCTGTCCCCTCCATGGGAGGGCCCGTTCATCGTCAGCCGGGCATTGTGCGATCGCAACGCCTACTACCTCATCGACACGCGCAAGTCAAACAAGCGCAAGAGAGGCACCGCCGATGAAGAATCAACCCGGCCGTGGAATGCGGAACTCCTCCGCCCGTTTTATAGTTAGTCATACGAATATATGTATCACTGCCTTTTGTAAATGTATGAAACTATGGGGTCCCCGAATGACACTCGGGGGCTGCCTTTTGCCGACCAAGTTATTGTGTCGCCTACTTTTATGCATCACTATGCTCCTGAACCCGGCCACCGATCCGACTCGCTTGATCCGGGGGCTCGGGGGCTGGCCGGCTTAGTCGCCACCTGCCGCCTTCCTTGGTGATTCCTGACTTCGGTTGTCGGCTGGCAAGTACAACGGGCTAGAGCTCCTGCGTGTTTCAAACGCCAACAACCCCCAGCAGGTCGCGCTGGAAGCGGATGGCCTCCTCCACCAGCCGATGTGTCTCTAGCCTGTCAGAAAACAAAGTAAGTCAGAAAAAGGACACGAAGAACAAGAAACCGGATCCCAACCCGGTAGAACTCAAGAAAAGCACTTACTGCAGAAGGATTCTTCCAGGTGTTGCGCTTCGAGCAACGTACCACGCCGGCGCCACTCCCGATCAATGGTGTGGTCATGCTCCTGGAGCGTCTTATCCAGGTCGGCCACCTTGGCAAGGGCCGCCTTCAGCTCGGCGTCCTTGTCCTGTGGGTTGGTCCCGGAGCCAACAATCCCCAGCGGGTCGCGCTGGAAGCGGACGGCCTCTTCCGCCAGTCAATGCATCTCCGGGAAGGCCCCTGTCAGAAAACAAAGAAAGTCAAAAAAAGGACACGAAGAACAAGAAGCCGGATCCCAACCAGGCAGAACTCAAGAAAAGCACTTACTGGAGAAGGATCCTTCCATGTGCATGCTTCGAGCAACGTACCGCGCCGCTCCCGATCAATGGTGCGGTCGTGCTCCTGGAGCGCCTTCTCTGGGTCGGCCACCTTGGCAAGGGTCGCCTTCAGGTCGGCGTCCTTGTCCTCGGCCACCTTCTCGGACGCCTCATGATGGCGGGCCTCGTCCTGAGGGGCCCCCTCCGCCCCGGTCACCTGCCCCTTCAGGCGCTCCACCTTGGCGTGAAGCTGGACCTTGTCATCGGCCAGCCTGCCACGTTGCTGGTCCGCTCAGGCAGGGCCCGCTGTGCCTCCACCACCTTGGCGGCCTCCGCCTTAAGGAGCTCCACCTCGTCCTCGAGGCGGCTCTTTTCCCCCGCCAACTGCTGCAGCTGGCTGGCTTCGTCGAGCGACCGCCGGGCCGCCGCCGCCTCCGTCTTCACCTGCACCACCTCGGCCCTAGGACGGCCAGTATAGGTGACAAGCCGGTCGTAGTGGTGGCCGGCCCGAAGCAGCCGGGTCTACCGGGACAACACCTCGGCTGCAAAAGGAAGATTCAGAAAAGAAGAGCAAGATTCAAGATTCGACCCAACTGTTACACAGTTGGCCCGAATCTCGGGCTACACCCAGTGGGTGCGTTAGCGCGCCCCCGCTAGAAAAGAGCACGAAGATACCTACGGCGGCGCGGAGCTCCTCCTCCTTGGCGGTGAGCTACTCCTTGAGCTCCCAGTACTTGCCCAGGAGGCGGTTGAAAGCGTTGATCCGGTAGGCGTCTAGTTGCTGAAGAAGGCAGCGATCAACACCAAGACAGCATTCTAAAGATTCAACCCAACTACTACGTAGTTGGCCCGAACCTCGGGGGCTACACCTAGTGGGTGTGCTAGTGCGCCCCCACAAACAAGAAGCTACAAAGGAAACTTACTAGCATGGCGCGCTCCAGATCCCGCGTCCGCTTCACCTTGGCCTAGGTGAAGGCCTCGATCCAGTCCGTCCGCCCGCGCAAATGGCGGCTGATGGCATCCATAGCCGCCTCCTCCTGGGTCGGGGTCCTGAAGACCACGGCGCCCCTGCCCCGTGCCGGCTGCAACACGGCGGCCCGACGCCCCCCTGGTTGGGGCACCAGGGCATGCTCCCCGTCGGCCGCTCCCACCGCGGCCAGCGCCTCCTCCGACGCCCTCTCCGATACTGCCGACGACCCGGCTGCCGGGACGGCTTGCGACGCCACCACCCGTGACGCCTCCTCCGACATCCGGGGCGTCCCCTGCGGCACCACCAGCGGCGCCTCCTCCAAGACGGTGTTGTCGCCGCCTCCGTCGACCCACGCCCACTCGACGATGTCGACCCACGGGAGGGTGTCGTCCTCCACCTACACGACCTCCAGGTCGAGGTCCACCACCTCAGCCCAGCCTCGTCAACCGCGCTCCCTTACCGACGACGGCTCGAAGACCATTGCCGCCACCACCGTGCCCTCCGGCATCTCGCGCCACGCCGACTCGCCGCTCGCTACCACGCCGCCAAGAAAGATCGGTCCAGTTCAACCGATGCCGCCCAGCTCCGCCGAACCGTTCTCGTCCCCGCCAGCCAGGCCTTCAGCGTCGGTTGGGTCCAGGCCGAGGTCTGGATCTGCCGACTCCTCCTCCTCATCCTGGTTAATAGGACTAGACCGCTCCTCCGTAACGCAAGGCCCCGAAAGCGCGGCACAGACGCCGCCGACTCGCCAAATACGATCGGCGACCTGAAGACAAGATGGAAATGAACAACAAGCGAGGCCGACTCGGCCGCTCGGATGCAGGCAGAAGGAAAAAACTTACCCCGACAAGACCGGGACAGCGGCCCTCGCCGGCCTCTCCTGCGCCATGCTGCGCCTCCTCTTGGTGGCTGGCATCGCGCTCCCGGCCGGGTCCACCGCGCGCTTCGCGGCCTGAGACCGTGGCATGACGCTGTCCTTCCCGTGCGGCCGGCTCGGCGATGCCCCCCGCGACGACCTGGCTCCACCCGCGTCGCCGCCTCCTCCGCCCAATGCCACTGCATGAATGGTCTGCATTAGTATCGTCTGCACCGCGTCGCGCTCAATGACTCAAGAAGCATGAAAAAGAAAGCAAAGGGCAGGACTTACCCATGCGGCGCCCTACACCGACGTCGCCGTCATCCTCCTCCTCTCCACCGGACGGCTGTTGGCCCGTCCAGCTTCTTGACTGGCCGTGCTTCGATCCACTTGGTGAACTTGTCCACCACCACCAGCAAATGCGTCATGCCGCCTCGGGCGGTTTCGAAGGGTCCCACCATGTTGAGTCCCCAGACCGCAAAGGGCCAGGAGATCGGGATGGTGCGGAGTGCTGACGTTGGCTGGTGGCTCCGCTTGCTGAAGCGCCGGCATCCCTCGCACTTGAGGACGAGTGACTCGGCGTCTTGGAGGGCCATAGGCCAATGGAAACCATGGCGGAAATCCTTGGCCACCAGGGATCACGATGCAGCGTGGTGCCCGCATTCGCCCTGGTGTATGTCAAGGAGGATGCCGATGTCTTGGTCCTGCTCGATGCAGCGCTAGAACACGCCGGTGGAGCTGCGCTTGACGAGCTCGTTGTTGATGATGCTGTAGGAGGACGCACGGTGTTGCACCCCGGGCCTCAGTCTTGTCCATGGGGAGAACCCCGTACTCCAAGAACTCTGAGATGGGCAGAGCCCAAGACGGGGCTGTCACCATGGCAAAGACGACCACCAGGGTAGGTTCCGGGTTGGCAGCCCCCGAGCCAGGTTGAGCAGCCCCCGGGTCGGGGATGGCAACAGCCGGGTTGAGGGCGATGGTGGCGGGTCGGCGGCTTCAATCTCCGGGCCGGGTTCGGCAGTCCCCGGGTCGGGTTGGGGTGCGGCCGGGTCGTTTGGGACGTGGATGGACTCGGAGTCCGGAGACGGCTTGACGGGCGGCTTGTGCAGGTGCTCGAGGGAGACACCGGACGGGATGGACTGCTGGGATGAGGCAATCTTGGCAAGCGTGTCGGCCACCTCGTTCTCTGCGCGCGGGACGTGGAGGAACTCGCAACCCTCGAAGGATCCGGACAGCTTCTGGACGAGGAAGCGGTAGTTTGCCATGTTGGAGTCGTGGACGTCCCACTCGCGGGAGCACTGTTGCACCACCAAATCCGAGTCGCCGTAGCACAGGATGCGCCGGATGTCGAGTTCCTTGGCAAGACGGAGGCCGTGCAGAAGAGCTTCGTACTTGGCGACGTTGTTGGAGGTGGTGAAGTGGATCTGGAGTGTGTAGCGGAGTCGGTCTCCCTTTGGGGACAACAGCATGATGCCGGCCCCTAGGCCGAGTCGCATCTTGGAGCCGTCGAAATGCATGCGCGAGTGCGTCGAGTGTGGAGGCGGCGGCAGATACTAGATCTCGGTCCAGTCGACGAGGAAGTCGGCCAGGGCCTGAGATTTGATCATGGTGTGGGGCTCGTAGAGGATGGTGTGGCCGGCTAGCTCGAACGCCCACTTGGCGACCTGGCCAGAGGCATCCCAGCATCTGATGATCTCGCCGAGGGGGGCCGTGCTGACCACGGTGATGACATGCTCTTGGAAGTACTGCTTCGGCTTCTTGGCAGTGAAGTACACGCCGTAACACATCTTATGGTAGTGCGGGTAGTTCTGCTTGGAGGTGGAGAGCACCTCGCTCAGGTAGTATACCGGGCGCTGGACGACATGGACCTTGCCCTTGTCAGGTCGCTCGACCACTAGCACCGTGCTGACCGATCGAGAGGTTGCGGCAATATAGAGGAACAACGGCTCCTTCTCGGCCGGCGCGGCCAGGACTGGTGCGGTGGAGAGCATGTGCTTGAGGTCTCGAAGAGCCTCGTCCACCTGGTCATTCCATTCGAACGACATCGTCTTCTTCATCAGCTAGTACAGGGGTAGGGCCCTCTCCCCCAGCTGGCTGAGAAACCGGCTGACCGAGGCCAAGTAGCTGGTGAATTTCTGGATATTGCGCAGCTGAGCCGGCTTGCGCATGCGCTCGATGGCCTTGATCTTCTCCGGGTTTGCCTCAATGCCGCGCTTCGAGACGAGGAAGCCGAGTAGCTTTCCAGCCGGGACGCCGAAAACGCATTTCTCCGGGTTGAGCTTGACCTTGTATTCGCGGAGGTTGGCGAATGTTTCCTTCAGGCCGTCGAGGAGCATGAGGTGGTGCTTGGTCTTCACCATGATGTCGTCCATGTAGACGTGGATATTGCGATCGAGTTGTGGCAGCAAGCATTTCTGCATGCAGCGCTGGAAGGTGGCGCCGTCATTCCGTTCGCCCTCCCGCGGATCGACCAAGTCATCGACTCGACCACCGGGTGTGAGCTCCTGTCCTTCCTGGATGCTTACTCCGGCTACCACCAGATCAAGCTGGATCCGGCCAATGCCCAAAAGACGTCCTTCATCACGCCCTTTGGGGCGTATTGCTACATCACCATGTTGTTCGGCTTGAAGAACGCTGGCGCCACCTTCCAGCGCTGCATGCAGGAATGCTTGCTGCCACAACTCGATCGCAATATCCACGTCTATGTGGACGACATCATGGTGAATACCAAGCACCACCTCACGCTCCTCGACGGCCTGAATGAAACATTCGCCAACCTCCGCGAATACAAGGTCAAGCTCAACCCGGAGAAATGCGTTTTTGGCGTCCCGGCCAGAAAGCTACTCGGCTTCCTCGTCTCGGAGCGCGGCATTGGGGCTAACCCAGAGAATATCAAGGCCATCGAGCGCATGTGCAACCTGGCTCAGCTGCGCGATATCCAGAAATTCACCGGCTGCTTGGCCTCAGTCAGCCGGTTTCTCAGCCGGCTGGGCGAGAGGGCCCTACCCCTGTACTAGCTGATGAAGAAGACGATGCCGTTCGAATGGAACGACCAGGTGGACGAAGCTTTTCGAGACCTCAAGTGCATGCTCTCGACCGCACCAGTCCTGGCCGTGCCGGCCAAGAAGGAGTTGTGGTTCCTCTATATTGCCGCGACTTCGCGGTCGGTCAGCACGGTGCTGGTGGTCGAGCGACCCGACAAGGGCAAGGTCCAAGTCGTCCAGCGCCCGGTCTACTACCTGAGCGAGGTGCTCTCCACCTCCAAGCAGAACTACCCGCACTACCATAAGATGTGTTACGGCGTGTACTTCACCGCCAAGAAGATGAAGCAGTACTTCCAAGAGCATGTCATCACCGTGGTCAGCACGGCCCCCCTCGGCGAGATCATCAGATGCTGGGATGCCTCTGGCCAGGTTGCCAAGTGGGCGTTCGAGCTAGCCGGCCACACCATCCTCTACGAGCCCCACACCATGATCAAATCTCAGGCCCTGGCCGACTTCCTCGTCGACTGGACCGAGATCTAGTATCTGCCGCCGCCTCCACACTCGACGCACTAGCGCATGCATTTCGACGGCTCCAAGATGCGACTCGGCCTAGGGGTCGGCATCATGTTGTCATCCCCAAAGGGAGACCGACTCCGCTACACACTCCAGATCCACTTCACCACCTCCAACAACGTCGCCAAGTACGAAGCCCTTGAGCACGGCCTCCGGCTTGCCAAGGAACTCGGCATCCGACGAATCATGTGCTACGGCGACTCGGATCTGGTGGTGCAACAGTGCTCCGGCAAGTGGGACGCCCGCGACTCCAACATGGCAAACTACCGCTTCCTCGTCCAAAAGCTGTCTGGATCCTTCGAGTGTTGTGAGTTCCTCCACGTCCTGCGCGCGGAGAACGAGGTGGCTGACGCTCGCCAAGATTGCCTCGTGCCGGCAGTCCATCCTATCCGGTGTCTCCCTCGAGCACCTGCACAAGCCGCCCGTCAAGCCGTCTCCGGACTCCGAGTCCATCCACGTCCCAAACGACCCGGCCGCACCACAACCCGGCCCGTGGACTGCCGAACCCAGCAAGGGGGCTGCCGAACCCGGCCCGGAGATCGAAGTCGCCGACCCGCCACCATCGCCCTCAACCTGGCCGTCGCCATCCCTGACCTGGGGGCTGCTCAACCTGGCTCGTGGGCTGCCAACCCGGAACCTACCCTGGTGGCTGTCTCGCCGTGGTGACGGCCCCGTCTTGGGCCTTGGCCATCTCAGAGTTCCTGGAGAACGGGGTTCTCCCCATGGACAAGACCGAGGCCCGGCAGGTGCAACACCGGGCGTCCGCCTATAGCATCATCAACAATGAGCTCGTCAAGCGCAGCTCCACCGGTGTGTTCCACAGCTGCGTCGAGCAGGACCAAGGCATCGACATCCTCCTCGACATACACCAGGGCGAATGCGGGCACCACGCCGCATCGTGATCCCTGGTGAAAGTGCAACTAATCCCCGGGTGGTTTTGGTAATTAATAACAACATATATATCATTGAACTAATAGTTACTTGAGAATCATTTCAGAGAGTTCGGTGATATGGGTATGGCAAGGACTGAAGAAGTGGACCCCCCAAAATGCTAAGGGAAGCATTGGCAAAAGCTCAAGACTCCATTTTTGGTTTAGTGATCCAAGATCACATTGAGTCCATAGGAAAAGCCAATACTATTAAAAGGGGATGAGGTTATGATGATGATCTGGTTGCTCAAGTGCTTAGTGATACATCTCCTAAACTATCAAGAACTTTCACCGCCATAGACACTCATAAGTAGTCTCGGTCCCACCGATATTCCAAACTTAGTCACACCGAGATGAACCACCTCAGCCATAAGCCAAACCCTAGTAAACTCGGATTTTCCGATTCTGAACTCGGTCTCACCGAAACATGAGTTGCCAAGTTTCAGAACCTTCGTCATCAAATCGGTGTCACCGAGATGATGAAGTCGGTCCCACCGAAACTGGCATGCTCGTGTCATTGCACTAATCGGAGTAACCGAGATTGTATATTCGGTCCCACCGAAAACCCAACGCTCACATTATTTGAACTATCGGTCCGACCGAGTTGTCCACTTCGGTCCCACCGAGATTGCTCAAATGTGTGTAACGGTTGGATTTTGTGTGGAGGCTATTTATACCCTCCACCCCTCTTCATTCTTGGAGAGAGCCATCGAAAGAACTACCACTCCTACCTTACATTTCGAGAAGAGAACTACCTACCCTTGTGTTGAGATCAAGTTGCTCCACTCCCATCATATGAAGCTTGATCTCTAGCCTTCCCAAGTTGCTTTCCACTCAATCCTTTCTTCCACCACAGCCAAATCAGTGAGGAGAGTTGAGTGTTGGGGAGATTATCATTTGAAGCACAAGAGCAAGGAGTTCATCATCATCTACAACATCTATTACCTTTTGGAGGGTGGTGCCTCCTAGATTGGTTAGGTGTCGCTTGGGAGCCTCCGTCGCCGAGATGTGGAGTTGAACCAAGAAGTTTGTAAGGGCAAGGAGATCGCCTACTTCGTGAAGATCTACCCGAGTAAGGCTAGCCCTCCGTGGGCCTAGGCCATGATGGAATAGACAAGGTTGCTTCTTCGTGGACCCTTCATGGGTGGAGCCTCCGTGGACTCGTGAGTTACCCTCCGTGGGTTGAAGTCTCCATCAACGTGATGTACGATAGCGCCACCAATCGAACCACGGAAAAATCACGCGCTCCAAAATTGCGCTTGCTCTTCTCCACCTCTCTTTACTACATGTGCAATTTACTTTCCGCTGCCTATACTCTAGAATTGCATGTGTAGGGTGATGCTTGACTTGATCATAATTGTGAATCTGCCAAAAAACTGTTCTTTGTTAAAAGGCAGAATTTTTATATTGACAAGTAGTCTAATCACCCCACCTCTAGACATACTTTCGATCCTACAAGTGGTATCAGAGCTTTGGTCTCCATTGTATTGGTTTCCATTGCATTGGACTCCATAAGCTTGGTTTCACAACCTAGGAGAGTATGGCGTCTAGTGAGGGTAATTTTCGTAGAGGTCCTTACTTTGATGGTACAAATTTTGCTAGTTGGAAGCATAAAATGAAAATGCATATTCTTGGTCATAACCCAGCCGCATGGGGCATTATTTGTGTTGGTATGCAAGGTGAATTCTTCGAGGAAGGAAAAGTTCGGATCGCGGGTTACACCGAAGAATTATGGATGTTGCAAAACAATGCTCAAGCTTGTGACATTCTCTTCAATGCCTTGTGTCCCGAGGAGTTCAACAAAATCAGCCGCCTTGAGAATGCAAAAGAGATTTGGGATACTTTGGTTGAAATGCACGAAGGTACCGAGTCCGTGAAGGAATCAAAGCTAGATATTCTTCAAGGTCAACTTGACAAGTTCAAGATGAAGGATGGTGAAGGAGTCGTTGAAATGTACTCTAGGCTTGCTCTCATCACAAATGAGATTGCCGGCTTAGGAAGCGAAGAAATGACCGACCGATTCATCATCAAGAAGATTCTCAGAGCTTTGGATGGAAAGTATGACACCGTGTGCACTTTGATCCAAATGATGCCAAACTACAAGACTCTCAAGCCAACCGAAGTCATTGGTAGAATTGTTGCTCATGAGATGACACTTAAGGATAAGGAAGAGCTTCACAACAAGTCAAGTGGTGCTTACAAAGCTACAAGTGATGCTCCCACAACCTCAAGTGACAAGTTAGTTTCCAATGAAGAGATAAGCCTAATGGTCAAGAACTTCAACAAATTCTACAAGAATAGAGGCAAAGAGAGAAGCTCAAAGTCTAGATCATATGATGAAAAGAGATCTTCTAGTCGTGATCGAATGCTACAATTGTGGAAGACCCGGACACTACTCAAATGAGTGTATGGCTCCCCACAAGAGAAGAGAAGAATCTCCAAGAAGAAGAAGCTCAAGAGATGAGTCACCTCGAAAGAGAGAAGGAGCAGAGATGATCGTTATGAACGAAGACCCTCTCGGAGAAGCAAGGATTCGGAGAGGAAAGACAAGTCATCAAGGAGCTACACAAGAAGAAAACATCAAGCTCATGTAGGTGAATGGGTCTCCGGCTCCGACTCCGACAATCAATCCAAGGAAGCTATCACTCCGACTCCGACTACAGCCAAGATGAAGGTGTTGCGGTCTTGCTTTCAGATCCTCCAACTCCAACTCCTACGACTTATTTGATTCACCAAATGAGGGAATTGGAAGATGCTTCATGGCTAAAGGCCCCAAGGTATCACACCCTGAATTCATTGACTTGATAGTGATGAGGATGAGTTGCTTGGTGAAGATGAGCTCTTGCATGATAAATCCAAAGGAGCCTAGTAACGATGAACGTGCTAGTAGTCTTTATAGTCGAGAAGAGTCGAATGACAATGCTATGAAGGAGATTGAGCGTCTAACTAAAGAACTAAACACTCTTAAGTTAGCTCATGAAACAACTCAAGAAGATCATAGAGAGCTCCTAAGATCTCATGAGAAGCTACGCTTCGAGAAGCTCACTCTAGAGCAAGAACATGAGTTTCTAAAAGCAATCAATGACGATCTTCGAAAGAAGAGCTCTTCATATCTTGCAAAACGACTTCTCTTGTCTAATTTCTTGCCACCCATTAAGACTAAGCATGACAAGCATAAGAAAAATTCTTCCTCTAGCAGTAACAATAACCATGCTAAATCCAATGTTGTTGCTTCTAGTAGTTCTCTTGATTCCACTAACAATGTTTCAAGCCAAGTTACACTTGAGCAAGAGAATAGTTCATTGAAAGGGATAATAGAGAAAGGTGTCTACAAGAGCCTTGCCGGAAGCAAGAACTTTGAGGAAATTGTTCGCAAGCAAGGAAGGCACCGGAAGAATCAAGGAATTGGTTTTGAGCGAAAGTTCAACGCCGAAGGCGTTGAGTGGGAAGAAGGTCAATATCCTACTCCACAGTTTGTTCCTCAAAAGGAGAAGTATGATCCTACTTCTTCCAATGTGGAACAACCTCAAGATGACCTTCCACCACAAGACCACAAGCTAAAAGTCAAGGACAAGCTTCAAGAGGAGATTGATGCATTTGTTGAAGCACCTCAAGCCATGGTCAAGTGGGTTCCCAAGGAAACGCCAAGTTCTACTTCGTCAAGCTCAACTATAACCCCAAGGATTCCCATCAAGATGATGTGGATCCCAAGAAGAAGAACTAGAAAGTTCTTGAGGGTGACTCCGCCAACATACTTCACTCACATTCATTTTGGCGAAAACTTGTGCAATCAACTTCCACATCGTGCACTAGTTCATGGAGTCACAAACCCTCTTGTTGGTAAGTCAAGGGACAAGGTAATCATTGCTTTCCTGGACATCATCTATTGTGAACTTCAATCTATGTCCATGGATATCCTTGTTTGTTCCTTGTGGGACTAACCCATGTAGGTATTGAAAGTGCCCGAATCCAAAGGATAGCTCCCAACTCTTGATGATCTCCATCAACATTGAGCATCCACATCTTCAACATCTACATGAAGTCTTCTACGACAACCCAAGGTTAGTTTGACCCTTTAAAAGGGTTCTCACATCTAGGGGAGCTTTGTTCTAAAAATTGAGCTAAAGCATCTTCAAATGATGTGAACACATCAATGCTTTATGTAAAAGTGGTAACCCCACTTGTGCTTAAACGATGAGTATGACCTATGATCAAATGTTCTCATTTGGCTCCTAAGTCAATATACTCATATAAAGATGACCTAGTCATCGACAAATTGTGTGTTAGTTGCTAGAGTTTTGGTTGTGCATGTTTGACACATATTTCATTTGCTATCTTATTGTGTGAGCATGTTGGATGCATGATTTTATCCATTCGAGGACATCCATTTGTTGTTTTGGTCGTTTTGATTTTTCTCGACCAAATGGATGGACAAGGATGCCTAAGTACCTCCCCTAGCTATCTATGCTTTCTTGTCTCAAATTCTATTCATGCTTACATCACAAATTTTGAAGAAGTCATTTTCGGACCCTCCGGTGAGGAGCACTGAGCCACCGATCCGTCAAGGGCTAATTTCCAAAACCTTTTAATTGATTTCGGTCGGACCAACTCACTCAAACTCGGTCGAACCGAAAGCATTTAGACGATCTAGGTTTTCATCTCGGTGAAACCGAGTTGTGATTTTCGGCGTGATCAAGTGCATAACGCCTAGCAGTTATCCATCTCGGTGCCACCGAAGTTTTACAACTCGGTCCCACCGACAGCGAAGGGGTATATATTCCGAGGGCCGCTGATTCCTCCTTCAAACGTTTCGCCCCACACCCCTTTGCCGCCGCCTTGATCTCCGGATCGTCGCCGCCGCCGCCTGCGCGCCGCCGCAGAGTCTCCGTCGCCGTCAACGGCCATCTCCTCCCGCCGTTGCCGCCAGAGAAAAACTCCACCAACTTAGGGTGAGTTTTGATCCCACTCGTGCTCCCATCTCCGATTCAATGCACGCTTGATTGCCTAGTATCTTGCCACGATTGAAATCCTCCCCAGACACCAGATTGGTTCGTTTGAACTAGATTCGAGTAAAAGTTTTAGGGTTAGGTTTCATGAACACATCTCGGTGAGACCGATTTTATATTTTCGGTATGACCGATTTGGCCTATGGCCATTGCATCGCACCTTCGGTCCAACCGAAGTTGTGCAAAATCGGTGTGACCGAAATGAAGATTCTGTGAAACCCTAGTGTTTTCGGCAGATCGAAACCCACTTCGTCAAACCGAAAGTGGTGTGCCAAGCTCTGCTTAACACTTCGGATTCACGAACCTTAAACTCGGTCCGACCGAAATGTCTTCGTGAAAACTTAATACTAAAATTTGAACTCATTTTTTAAAAACTTTGCATTTTGTGATGACTCTTCTTCTCTGCCTACACCTTATCTATTCACAGGTTGTCACCATGTCGGATGCGGTGGATAAAGGAGAACAGGTCGAGACACCCATTGCGAGACATTCCAGAGGCAGGCACTAGTCCTGATCCTAGTAGCTCATCTGATGATGGTGAGAGGAGTACACCAAGTGGCATGCCTCCTGCAGCCACCAGAGCTAGAAAGAAGAGGAATTCAGATGATGATGATTCAGATTTTGTTGTTGAGGAAGAGGTGACCTCAAAGCCTAAAAGGAAGGTTGTTGCCAAAGAGCAACAAGATCAACAATCTAAGAAGGGCACCAAGCAAAGTCAAGCGATCAACTGCTGCTAAGAAGCTGAATTTGGGAGAGGCAGCTGCAAGCAAAGTGAAGAAAACCACCAAGAGAAAGAGGATAGTGCATGTGTCGAGCTAGAGCAGATATGTATATTGATCCTCATGCAGATGCAGAAGAGAGGATGAGGATGAGGAAGCACCCCAGCCTCCTCCTCGAAGCCAAAGTCGACAAAGCAAAGAAAGCAGCAGCAGCTAAACCAAAGAGTTTCGAGAGCAAATTCTTGAAGCTACTCAAAGGATTGAACAACGCTCGCCAGCATTGAACAGTCTCAGAGAGCTTAGAGAGGATTGTTGACGAGAAGATCCACGCCTGGACGTGAAGTCGATCAAGTACAAGTGATTGCTGACAAGCTCGAGGCAGACATTGAGGAAGCAAAGCAGGACAAGGCGAGCTTATGCGTGAGTTGCAGGATGACTTAGTCCAGATTCTCATCGACCGATCGCTCCGGTTCCCAAAGGATCCCGATCAGCTGCTATTCCAAAGGATCGACACGGGACTACAACAAAGACACTCCCACAGCCCAAAGTAGCTTGCTCCTACTCCAGCTCCAGCCCAAGTGTCCACTCCTCCAAAGATGACATCACCAAGTCTTCGCCGATGTTGTCATATCCACTCCGACATCAACCCAGACGGGAGCCGCCAGCAGAGTCCACAGTGACGCTTAGCTCTTTGCTTTTTTCGAACTTTTTGGTAACTTGTTGCCAAAGGGGGAGAAATTGTATAGATCATAGGGCTTCGAGAGAGAGAGTGCTGTTGTCTTTGCGCTTTTGCTCTTTCGTTCTTTTGCGGTTTCTTTGAGATACTTTTGTGTTTGATACTACATTTGATTCTATCTCGTATGACCATTTACTCATGTCTTGGTGATTGGGTGCATGCTGTTCATTCTTATCATTTTGTGCGCTCCACCAAGATGTATGTGACATGGAAGACTGACCCATGATCCTAATCGATTGTGCATTTGCATTCAAACGCAAATCTTAAATAATGCACAAATTTATGGGGAGCTCTTGCTTATCACATACTTCTCAAAGCTTATTTATATTATTCATTGATTATATCCTTTGTCGAAGCTTTGATCTATATGTTGTCATCAATTACCAAAAGGGGAGATTGAAAGTGCAACTAATCCCGGGTGGTTTTGGTAATTAATAACAACATATATATCATTGAACTAATAGTTACTTGAGAATCATTTGAGAGAGTTCAGTGATATGCGTATGGCAAGGATCAAGAAGTGGACCCCCAAAATGCTAAGGCAAGCATTGGCAAAAGCTCAAGACTCCATTTTTGGTTTAGTGATCCAAGATCACATTGAGTCCATAGGAAAAGCCAATACTATTAAAAGGGATGAGGTTATGATGATGATCTGGTTGCTCAAGTGCTTAGTGATACATCTCCTAAACTATCAAGAACTTTCACCGCCATAGACACTCATAAGTAGTCTCGGTCCCACCGATATTCCAAACTCACCACACCGAGATGAACCACCTCAGCCATAAGCCAAACCCTAGTAAACTCGGATTTTCCGATTCGAACTCGGTCTCACGAAACATGAGTTGCCAAGTTTCAGAACCTTCGTCATCAAATCGGTGTCACCGAGATGATGAAGTCGGTCCCACCGAACTGGCATGCTCGTGTCATTGCACGAATCGGACTAACCGAGATTGTATATTCGGTCCCACCGAAAATCCTAACGCTCACATTATTTGAACTATCGGTCTCACCGAGTTGTCCACTTCGGTCCCACCGAGATTGCTCAAATGTGTGTAACGGTTGGATTTTGTGTGGAGGCTATTTATACCCCTCCACCCCTCTTCATTCGTGGAGAGAGCCATCGTAAAGAACTACCACTCCTACCTTACATTTCGAGAAGAGAACTACCTACCCTTGTGTTGAGATCAAGTTGCTCCACTCCCATCATATGAAGCTTGATCTCTAGCCTTCCCAAGTTGCTTTCCACTCAATCCTTTCTTCCACCACAGCCAAATCAGTGAGGAGAGTTGAGTGTTGGGGAGATTATCATTTGAAGCACAAGAGCAAGGAGTTCATCATCATCTACAACATCTATTACCTTTTGGAGGGTGGTGCCTCCTAGATTGGTTAGGTGTCGCTGGGAGCCTCCGTCGTCGAGATGTGGAGTTGAACCAAGAAGTTTGTAAGGGCAAGGAGATCGCCTACTTCGTGAAGATCTACCCCGAGTAAGGCTAGCCCTCCGTGGGCGAGGCCATGATGGAATAGACAAGGTTGCTTCTTCGTGGACCCTTCGTGGGTGGAGCCCTCCGTGGACTCGCGCAGCCGTTATCCTCCGTGGGTTGAAGTCTCCATCAACGTGGATGTACGATAGCGCCACCTATCGGAACCACGGGAAAAATCACAGCGTCTCCAAAATTGCGTTTGCTCTTCTCCACCTCTCTTTACTACATGTGCAATTTACTTTCCGATGCCTATACTCTAGAATTGCATGTGTAGGGTGATGCTTGACTTGATCATAATTGTGAATCTGCCAAAAAACTGTTCTTTGTCAAAAGGCAGAATTTTTATATTGACAAGTAGTCTAATCACCCCCCCTCTAGACATACTTTCGATCCTACACCTGGTGGCCAAGGATTTCCGCCATGGTTTCCACTCGCCTACGGCCCTCCAAGATGCCGAGTCACTCGTCCTCAAGTGCGAGGGATGCTGGCGCTTCAGCAAGCGGAGCCACCAGCCGACGTCATCACTCCGCACCATCCCGATCTCCTGGCCCTTCGCGGTCTGGGGACTCGACATGGTGGGACCCTTCAAAACCGCCCGAGGCGGCATGACGCATTTGCTGGTGGTGGTGGACAAGTTCACCAAGTGGATCGAAGAACGGCCAATCAAGAAGCTGGACGGGCCAACAGCCGTCCGGTTCATGAAAGACACCGTCCGAACCACAAGTCGTCCCTCAAGTTGGCCTTGGAGATGTCGTTGACCTGGCGCGTGATCTGGTCAGCCGCCAGGCGCACCGCTCCCAGGCGGATGTGGTCCTGAAGGCCGGTCATCTCGCCGATGAGGCAGGTGCGCCGCTGCAGCAGAAGGACCCGGCTCCTGATGAAGGCGGCAATGAGGTCGGTGCCATTGAGCCCCTCCCGCGCCTTCATCAACAATACCCGCTCGCAGAGATTGAGAATCTCCTGCAACGGGTTCCTGGGATAATAACCCCAGTTCATCTTCGCCCGCGGCGGCGCAATGGCGAAGGCCGGCAGATTGATGCGGTCCGCGCCAAGGTTGCGGATGTAGAAGAAGGAGTTCTACCACTTCTTGGCAGAATCCTCCAGCGGAATCTTGGGGCAGTCGGTGCCCGACCGCTTCAAGATGACGGCGGCGCCACAGTCAGAGAACTCCCCGTCCGTCGGTCCCTGCTGCTTCAAGGAGAAGAAGCGTGCCCAGAGGTCGATTGTGGGCTCGACCCCCAGGTACCCCTCGCAGAGGGTGACGAAGCCCGACAGCTAGACAATGGCGCCGGCGCCAAGATGGTGGGGCTGAAGCCCGAAGAACTCTAAGAACATGCAGAAGAAGGCTCTCGCCAGAAGCCCGAACTCGTGCTCGAAGTGCGGGAGCAATACCACGCGCTCCGTGCCCTGGGTTTGCGGCCTCTGCTCACCCCGTGGCAGGTGCACGGCGACCTCCGTTTCCCTCGGCAAGCGCCGGGAGGAGGGGAGGTAGGAGATGTCATCGGCGATGACGGTCGAGCCCATCCATGAGCCCGACGGCAGCGCCATCGATGGTGACGAAAGAAAGGATGTAAGATGGACGAGGGTGGAGCTCTACTCGAAGCGGCGGGAGTCGCAGCGCGGCGGTTGCAAGAAGCAGAGGAAGGACGAAGAGGCAGGGGAGCACGAGCGAGAATGATGCCCACCGCCACCCTCGCCCCAATTTATAAGCCTTGGCTTGAACGTGGGGGAGTGGGATCGTTTGCGCTCACCTTTCCCACTACCCCGCAATAAGTGCGCATGTACGCGCGCAATAACTGCACAGGGAAGAGCAACCGACCCTCGGACGCCGCAATAAATCCACGCGCGTGGGCCAAGGGCATGCGGTGGCGGGCCCCAGCACGTCGCCCAGTCCCGTCACGCGCGTGGCCTATGAGGCCCCTCCGACTTCCAGGCACCATGTGGCGCCCGCGCGAAGCCCGAGGGATTGCCCCAAGATTTGATGGACTCCTCGGTTCCCGCCACAGCCGGATGCCGCGATCCGGTTTCCAAAAACCGGCACACGGTGGGTGTTGCCGGACCCGGCGCTGGCAGGATTCACCTTTTTTAAAGGGGGAAACTGCAAAGGCCCTCCCATCCGAAGACGGCGGACCTTCACAGCTTCGGGGACTACTATCGGGGGGATGAACCCCGGGCAGGCAATGGGACCCGGGTCCTTTTCAAAAACAACGGGGCCAGTGTCGCCCTTCAAGCCGGTGCGCGCCTGGCCGGGTCACTCGGCCCGGCCAGGCCCCACGACCCGGCCGAACTCTCCGACCCGGCCAGGCCCCTCGACTCGGCCTCGACAACTAGCACAAGACAGCCAAACCCGGCATGACCAAGACTTCCTCAACAAGTCAGCTCCACCCTTGGCGTGTTCCTCAACCCAGCCACGGGTCAGCTCCCGTCCCATCCAGGTCGTACGATGGGACGATTGTTCATCCACTGATCACCGAGGCAACAGTGCCCTGCACATGTCTCTGGTCAGCCGGAGCATGGCAACAGTACCCCTCATCTGCCCGCTGACCAGGCCGACGTGGCAATAGTGCCCCTATCGTCACTGCTGACGCTAGCAAGCGACGACCTGACGGAGCGCCACTATACCCGACTCGACTGGGACACTCCTTGACGATCGACAAGACGGCGCATAGTCCCACTAGGCACGCGGGGCCCACAGCTAGGGGAACCCGGCGAACCACGGACGCCGGCGGGCCCAGCCCTGTGTCCCCAAAGGCCGACGACCCGCCCCACGCCCCTCAGAATATTACCATTGTACCCTCGGGGTTGGCCTATAAAACCCCCTGGAGCCCTCGCGTATACGAAAAAGCAAGCATAGAGAAGCAGTAAGCACACAGGAACTAGCCACCGATCAGCAGAACACAACTAGGGAGAAGGAGCGGCCTAAGCCGTGGCCAGTCTACCTTCTTCCTCCATACAGCTCCAGGAGCAACCTTGTACCATTGCATATCAACCACACTCGGCAGGACTAGGGGTGTTATCTCTCCGCGGAGCCCTGAACCTGGGTATGTCTTGCGTCCCGCGCCCGCTCATGCCAACCCCGCCTCTGGAGCCCACCAGTGCCCTCGAGCCTCCTCCTCTCTTTAGCCATCCCATGGCATCTACCGTGCGCCCACCACGATAGGTTGCCTTGCTGTTTTTAGAGTTTGTCTACTTATCTTCAGTAGCCTGCACCAAATTCACACTAGCATTCCTATCATTGGCCAAGTCAGATAATTGGAAAGCAAAATTGACACAACGAACGTTTGGGCAACTAGCCTACACCAAATTAACACAATATGGCACAGATATCATCAGCCAGGTAAGGTAATACGAAAGCAACATTGACACAATGAACGAATGGGCAACCAGAGCAGCACTACAATTCAGTAATGTGCATGATATGAGATAGTACACTCATGCAACTCAGTATGCAAAACTACCAGGCAGTTTTATTTACAAAAATCAACATTGGCGCCTTTAACATTTTGCTACAACTAATTTTAGATCAGATAAAGGTTGGATTCATGCCGATTAACAAAATACATGCTGATGTAAAAATATAGTGATATACAAGAGGTACTTACATCACCATTGGAGCATAGAGAATTCCCGCAAGATATTTTCCTCGAATACAATCCCAATGAAGGAAGTCTTCTATCATTTAACCTTATTTTCTAAAAGAGAGATGAGTAAGAAACATGTAGAAAATATGATCAGAATGCTATAAAATTTCATGATGTGAGGATACGCACACGCTTCTTAGATTGGAGTTGACATTGTTTTGCTGGACTGGAGCGGACAAGTTCTTTGGCCACATCAATCTGCTTATTATTAGTGGGAGTTGGGTTTCTCTGTGCTGGAGTAGTATCTATGAAAAATGGAGTTGGTTTATTATCTCCTAGCATTTGGATCTTTTGCAAAGACCTGGTTTTAACCCTTCAGATTCTAACATAGTTGTCTTCCTCTTGCATGCCTTATATAGAAGAATGGTGCTTCAATTATAAAACATTCTACAGCAGAGATGGAATAGGTACTAAAGAATAGCAAGGCATGACATATTGACATGTATTCCCTCCATCCGGAAATAAATGGATGGGTCTAGGCGTATTTCAGTTCTAGATGCATCCAGTTTTATCCTTTTCTACGACATGTAATCCGGACGGAGGGAGTATGATGTAAGAGCTAGGGATACAACAGGACAACATAGTAAAAATAAACACGGCACTGCAGAACCAAAGTATTCAAACCCACTGATATGAGATAGTACACTCATGCAGCTCAGGATGCAAAACTACCAGGCAGTTTTCCTTACAAAAATTAACATTGTGGTCTTTAATCATACATTTTGCTACAACTAAATTTAGATCATATAAAGGTTGTATTCACGCCGATTAGCAAAATACATGATGATGTAAAAATATAGTGATATACAACAGGTACTTACATCTGCATTGGAGCACAGAGAATTCCTGCAAGAATCCTTCCTCACAGATGATACCAGTGCAGAAATTCTTCTATATGTTAAGTTTTTTTCTAAAAGAGAGATGGGTAAGAAACATGTAGAAAATATGATCAGCATGCTATAAAAT
This sequence comes from Aegilops speltoides, assembly GCA_021437245.1. Classification (NCBI taxonomy): domain Eukaryota; kingdom Viridiplantae; phylum Streptophyta; class Magnoliopsida; order Poales; family Poaceae; genus Aegilops; species Aegilops speltoides. Next base: position 180,109,278 of record CM038144.1, on the reverse strand, counting down.
CTCATGATGCAAGGATACGCACACGCTTCTTAGAATAGAGTTGACATATTTTTGCTAGACTGGAGCGGACTAGTTCTTTGGCCACAGGAATCTACTTATTATCAGTAGGAGTTGCGTTTCTCTATGCTGGAGCGGTATCTATAAAAACTGGAGTTGGTTTATTATCTCCTGGCGTTTGGATCTTTTGCAAAAACCTTGTTTGTAACCCTTCAGATTCTAACATAGTCGTCTTCCCCTTGCATGCCTTGTATAGAAGAATGGTGCTTCAATTATAGAACATGCTATAGCAGAGAGATGGAATAGGTACTGAAGAATAGAAAGGCATGACATATTGACATGTATTCCCTCCATCCCAAAAAATGGATGGGTCTAGGCATATTTCAGTTCTAGATACATCCTTTTTTATCCATTTCGGCAACATGTAATCCGGACGGAGGGAGTATGGTGTAAGATCTAGGGATACGACAGGACACACAGTAAAAAAACACTAGTTGAATGTAAAGCGTATGCTAGCGGAATACGCATGAAAAAACTAAGGCAACATACACGTGTATGATTGGGAAACTAAGATGGCATTGCAACAGAGCACTTGAACAGCACTTCAATGTAAAAAACATGGTATGGTAGATGATGAAGTACATCTCGATGAATAACAAATGCATAAGATATTCGAAGCATGATGTCCAAATTAAGCAGATAGCATTGCGATAGTGTAGAATGACAGTACTTGAATTTGAAAGCATGTTACCATGAATGGAATAGGTACTAAAAAACAGGAAGGCATGACATATTTACATGCATGATCAGCATGCTAAGCACATGGCATTGCAACAGAGTAGATACACTCCAGGACACTATATGCATGTTGTACCCATATCACGGGCCAAGTTAGAGCAAGGACCTTGTGGGGTGAAGAGGATTCATCATCTCTCTGCAAGTCTTCTGAAGAACTGCCTTTACATGTTCCATCATATTGGATATCATTGACATCAAGTTTGTTGGCCTTTACATTGCTCTGTGAGGTTCTTGTGGATAGATAAGTGTGTGCAATTATATATGGCATGCATGGAAGACAACTAGTAGTTAGATTTATGTAATGAGTGCCTGTAGGAGACGACATAAATAGTAGGAGTGGGGTTAACTAGCAGCAATAGGTCTCAAAAACTAAAGGGAGAACACAGATGAAAGCTACAGAATATGTATCGTTTGTACTCGAGATTAACTAGATGGCACACAAAAGTATTAAAGAGCAACATAGGTAATACTAGAAGTGCTATAATACTATAATCACCAGCCTGTGGGATAGCATTGGCTGATGGATGCTAACTATTTAACAGCGTTACCTAAAGAACAAGTATCTTAGCTGAACTATGGAACAATGTTAACTCCTGAACAAGACCCGTAAGAGATCAGCATGAATATACAGTGAAATGTGATAATCTATTTTCCATGCTTAGATGAATAAAAAGCCATAAATGTTGCACACAAGTAAGATGAGGGTACAACCTATCTGGTCGCCATCCATAGGAGTGAGCATCATGTGCTGACTTGTCGATGGCCCTGCAGTTGTTGTGGATGTCCATGTCGGGCACGCGCATTCGATGCAGGGAACTATTGAGTGGGGACTATAGCTCCCTTCGGGTGTATGCTTCCCTTGTTGGAGCAGCTGCGGTGAGTCGAAAGACGGTCTGGCTGAAGATGTAGATAACGCATAATGTTAAGAACGACACATCTCTTTGATCTGAAGAAATACACTAAGAGATCAACAGCAAGGTACGAGAGTGGTCACATGTCTGTTGACTGAAGACTAAATTAGGGTCACACGATTTTATTTTATTTTGGTACTGTCCGATCTACGCCGGATGGCTTGATGGCCGTCTTGTGCCTCCCGGCTCACATTGTTCGGAATCTTCCCCGAAGATCCAGAGACCAACGACAGAGCAGCCTGCCTCCGCCGTCCGTGGCCCCGGCCAAAACCCCGCTCCCCGCCCCACCGCACTGCCGTGGTTGCGCCGCCCCCGGGCCAATCCACAAAGACTCCCCGTCATCCAGATCTGGCGGCGGAAGTACCTTCAACCCACGCAACTCTAAGATAGCCATCTAAGCGCTGCTTCTGTGGCAAACTTGCGGCCCCGCACCCTTACGTTAGACACCAGCCAACCGGCAGCCTAGGAGCTCTACCGCCTCGAGGGGTGCTGCTTCCCATTGGGAATTGATTGGCCCAGAATAAAAATTCAGACAACTGACACCTCAATAAAGTGATTTGAGATGAGGGTGCAACCTACCTGGCAGCATGATGAAGTAGGCAGGTCCAGCTGCCGAGTCGGTGAGGCCGTCGTGGTTGCGGTGGCGACCATCGGCAGGGAAACAGTGATGTTGCGACAGTCGACGGCTACGGGGAAGCAGCGTCGGGACTGTGGATGGATCCGAAGTTCGAGCCGCTCCGGCGCCGTGAACAACGGCGGGGGTGAATCGGCTCCGGCACGGTTCACGCGGCCGTCGTCGAGGCAGCTCCAGCAGCACGGAGTAAGAGGCACACGGCTCAGTGCACGATGGCAAATGACAGTGTCTCCGGCATTAGGGAGTAGGGCGGCTATGAAATTGGTGCGGTGGGGGCGCCATGGAGGAGGGGCTGAGGTTTCGCGGCTCGGGAGAAGGGAGCTTAAGGGGAGAAGGTGATTTGGCGCCCACGAGGTATGAATGGGGGGGATTGGGAGGAGAGTGGAACCATGTCTTACGGACGCATTTGTCTGAAATGTGAGGGGGAGTTACAGTTCTACCCCTGCCTTTATGCTTCTTGGCTTGGGTCTGTGTACTGAGGGTCGGGGATGGTAGACTAACTTTGCTTCTCCCCAAATAGTGAGCGGCAGCGATTTCAGGCGAGGAGGGCGTGTTTTGAAATACAATGGGCGCGAGCGATTTCGGACGAGGAGAGCATGTTTTGAAATAGTGGGCGCGAGCTATTTCGCGCAAGAAGAGCGTGTTTTGCCGACCATGGTTTCTGAATTATTCGGCACATGTCATTTCGGCCGAGGAGAAGGCGCGCTTGGATGAGTTACGAACCTACCCTCGATGTACAACGGGCCAATTGATGCTTGTCCCTCATAGGACGGTAATTTTGTGTCTCCCATTTATTTGCTCGGGCGAATTCCACCGAGCAGAGGATGTTTAACGGTTTGTTCAAATTTTGGGAGAACGAGCATCCACGTCTACCTTACCAAGTCGATTCGAATCAAATTTTCAAATATTAGCTTGCCACTTCTTTTTTAGATGGAGAGATGATGCTCGGGAGTAATGTGTTTTTACATGCTGGTTGCTAGAAAATAGTTGACCCACTAAAAAACAGGAATCAAACCCAAAATCAAATATCTGGATTCAGTGAAATAGCTCGTTCACCAGGTCAAAATAGTGAACTAAATCCAAAATTGAACACCTCAATAGAGTAGCATGTTGTACAATATTATAGTACTCCATGAACATGTTGAAAGTCAAATTAATGAACTTGTTTGATATACGCATATATCCGTTCATGTGTTGATTGCAGACAACATGTTCTCCAACTTAAATATTTGAATGCAAGTTTATATCGAAACATGGTTTATATCAGTCTTTGATGCATAAAACGCGACCTCCCCCTCTCCCGGACTCTTGCTCTCTATCTCGCCGACAATCTTCAATTCTGTCGCACGCATCCGACACACAATCCTTGTTGGTCTCTCTCCCTTTCTCTCCATCTCTCTGTGTGTGTGTGGGGGGGGTCTTTCTAGTTTGCATGCATATATACTCCATCTATAGGTCTCTCTCGCACACTATGTATGATACTCTAGTCTAAGCTAGATATCTTGGGTGTACTCATCGTATGCACACAAATTCCTTGGCTCAGTTTGGTTTCATGCCTGGGAGGTCGACCATGGAAGCCATTTTCTTGGTACGACAACTCATGGAGAGATATAGGAAGCAAAAGAAGGACTTGCATATGGTGTTCATTGACTTGGAGAAGGCCTATGATAACATATCGCGAAATGTCATGTGGTGGGCCTTGGAGAAACACAAAGTCCCAACAAAGTACATTACCCTCATCAAGGACATGTAAGATAATGTTGTGACAAGTGTTCGAACCAGTGATGTCGACACTGATGACTTCCTGATTAATATAGGACTGCATCAAGGGTCAGCTTTGAGCCCTTATCTTTTTGCATTGGTGATGGATGAGGTCACAAGGGATATACAAGGAGATATCCCATGGTATATGCTCTTTGCGGATGATGTGGTGCTAGTTGACGATAGTTGGACGGGGGTAGATAGGAAGTTAGAGTTATGGAGACAAACCTTGGAATTGAAAGGGTTTAGTCTTAGTAGAACTAAAATCGAGTACATGATGTGCGGTTTCAGTACTACTAGGTGTGAGGAGGAGGAGGTTAGACTTGATGGCCAGCTGGTACCTTAGAAGGACACCTGTTGGTATTTGGGGTCAATGCTGCAGGAGGATGTGGGTATTGATGAAGATATGAACCATCGAATCAAAGATGGATGAATGAAGTGGCGCCAAGCTTCTGTCATTCTCTGTGACAAGAGAGTGCCACAAAAGCTAAAAGGCAAGTTCTACAGGACAGCGGTTCGACCCGCAATGTTGTATGGCGCTGAGTGTTGGCCGACTAAAAGGCGACATGTTCAAAAGTTATGTGTGGCGGAAATGCGTATGTTGAGATGGATGTGTGGCCACACAAGGAAGGATCGAGTCCGGAATGATGACATACGAGATAGAGTTGGGGTAGCACCAATTGAAGAGAAGCTTGTCCAACATCGTCTGAGATGGTTTGGGCATATTCAGCGCAGGCCACCAGAAGCTCCAGTACATAGCGGATGGCTAAAGAGTGCGGAGAATGTCAAGAGAGGGCGGGGTAGACTGAATTTGACATGGGAGGAGTCCCTTAAGAGAGACCTGAAGGATTGGAGTATAACCAAAGAGCTAGCTATGGACAGGGGTGCGTGGAAGCTTGCTATTCATGTGCCAGAGCCATGAGTTGGTTGCGAGATCTTATGGGTTTCACCTCTAGCCTACCCCAACTTGTTTGGGACTATAGGATTTGTTGTTGTTGTTGTTTTGTTGTTGTTGCCCGTAACTCTCTCACGCACCACTATGTCGTCTTGGAGCTCTTCCCCCCCCTCTCTCAAACTCTCCATCTACCTGGGTCACACATACACATGCATATCTCACTCGCACTCGATAGGCCCATCTAAAACTCTATCTCCCTCCCTCGTTCTCTCTCCATCTCACATGCACACACACACAATCGCATGCCTAGCTAGCCAAGTATGATGGTCTCTCACTCAATTGTAGGCACACGCAGTCCCCCCTATATGTATATGACTAGCTATTCTTACTCTCCATAACAAACATGTGCATGGTCTATATCGATTTCTCTCGGGGCATCTTTCTATCGCGTGCGCACCTCCCTCGATCTCCCACCCATATAGTCCCCTCACGATCTCGAGGGGATCTCTCTATCACAAACACAACCTCTCTCCCTCCCCATGCGTAATGTTCTCCATGTGTACCTCTCGACCTTTGTTCCTTGTTGGCCAGACCTCTATTGGACATGTGCTTTAGGGGTGTCTCTCTCCGTTGCAAACAATCACACACTAGCTATCTTCGTGTATCTCCTCGCCTCACTTTTCTATCTTGGAGATGCATGCGCGATATGTTCGCATAAGAAACGAAAAAACACACACTCTCTCTCTAATTTATCGTTTGTTGTCACTTTCTCTCTTTCACACACATACTCTTTTTGCACACTTACTCATTCTCCTTCACACGCACTTGATCTCTCTCGACTTAGGCAATTTCCTCGGTCCATGGCATATAGTTTTAATTAAAAGTCAAACATCACAAAGTTTGACCATGTACATGGAGAAAAACAATTACATGTAGAACGGCAAACATATACCATTAGATTCACCATGAGATGTAGTTTCATATGATGTAGCTTTGGTATTGTAGATATAAATAACATTTGCGTAAACCTGATCAAAGTTTCGAAAGTTTGACTTCTAAAAAATTTACATGCACTGCATTATCGAGCGGATCGAATATCTCTTTCCCCCTCTCAGCTATCTGACACACCACTTAGCCTTATCGGGGCTCCTCAATATCTTTCAAACTTTATATCTCCCTGTTCACACATACACATGTCTCGCTCGTGCTATACATATAGACCCATCCAACACTCTCCGCCCTTGTTCTCTCTCTATGTGACACGCACCCCCCTAAGTACCATAATCCCTCACTCCATCATAGGCGCAAGCACTCCCCCCCCTAAGTATGATTATCTCTCACTAGCCATCAGGAACACACGTATTGTCTCCTTCCATCCATACGTCTATGTTGATATCTCTTGGGGTATCTTCTATCACGCACACACCTTGTCACTCGATCTCCCACCCATGTAGTCCCATCACAATCTCCAGGGGATCTCTCTATGACAAACATACACTCTCTCCTCCCCATGTCTGCATTTTCTCCATACGTCTCTCTCGACCTCTGTCCCTTGTTTGTCAGACCCCTCTTGGCCACGTGCTAGGGGTCTTGCTCTCTCAGATGTAAACAACCACACACTATCTCCTCACCTTGCTTCCATTGTCGAAGATGCATGTGTGATATGTTTGCATAAGACACACACGCTTTTTCTCTACTTTTATCGTGTGTTGTCCATGTCTCTTTCACACACACACACACACACTTTTTTCACTCACTCTTTCTATTCCTCTCTCTCTCTCTCTCTCCCTAGTTAGGGACTCTGTCACGTCCATAAGCATATGGATGTTTTCAAAAGTCAAACCTCAGAAAAGTTTGACCAGGTATATGTGGAGAAAAACATTTACATCTGGAACGATCATTAGATTCATCACAACATGTACTTACTTCATACTATCATTTATCTTTGGTATTGTAGATATAAGTAATTTCTTTATAAACTTGGTCAAAGTTTCAAAAGTTTGACTTTAAAAAAAATGTTGGAACTACATTATCGAACGGAGGGAGTAGCTCTCTCTCTCTCTCTCTCTCTCTCTCTGCTATCTCTCACGGGCCTCCCCTCTCACTCGAACTCTCTATACCGACGGATTATACGCTCACTGTGTCAACAGATAGCTCCATATATTGTTTAGTTGACGGTCAACCAGTCCACATGCTGCCTTGTCACCGTGTTTCAGATCTTCGTGTGTTGGCCCATGTGGCGGTGGGTGTAAATATGTAAACTAGAGGCCCATCTGACACGCGGTGAAGTAAACAAAGTTGAAACCACTCAGGGTAGCACCCCGCACGCTAGTAAATTTAGGGCGCATTGAGGACACACTTCTTCCGTGTGAAGGACGCACTCACGCACAATTCACCACTGCGCGGCGGCATGCACAGAAGGATGCACTCGCGCACACCCAGCACACAACACACACCAGCACACCTGTACACCGGCGTTGCCGCCGGTTGAGATGGATGGCGATGCAGCCAACAAGCGGAGGCGGCTCGAGCCAAAACTGCATCCAGCGAGCCTGGACTTCATCAGCAGCCTCCCCGATGACATGCTGCTCGTCATCATTGGCCTCCTCCCCACCAAATCTACCGTGCAGACCGTGCTGATGAGGACATGACTACCTTGGATAAGACCAAAAATGTTGCATACATGCATATTTATCAGGTGATTTCTAGTGCAAACTATTCAATAATTTATTTATGTTGTCCAGAATAAAAATACTTCACACACTTTTGTGTTTTGTCTAATTGCAGGTGTATGTGACATTTGTACAATCCACATATGAAGATAAGGAAAAAGGAGAAGTTTAGGTTCTATTCAAAATATCCTCTCACGTCACTTTTGGGCCAAGAGAAGATAGAGTGCAACTCTCTCACGTTCTGGATTCAGATTCGGAATGTATAGACATACCTGACTCAAAACACCAACAACTTTTTCATGCGGACTCCAAATTGGGTGATTCTTTTTTTGTTGGAAAATAGATTTCGTGGTCTTTCCAACCCAATTGGATTCACCTTCAAATTTGGCATGAGTGTTGAGTTACCGACGAAACATCTGACGCTGCAGCAGAATCCGAGTCAAACTACAAGTCCAAATGTGTTGCATCACCTCCACTTGGGCCCATGAGCCTTGTACGACCTAGGGTTAGTTTTAGGCTGCCTTGGGACGTCCTCCCACCTCCTTGGCCGCCACCCCTTGCTCCTATATAAGTAGATCCATCTAGTAGCTTTTCCCTTGGGATTTGTTTAGTTAAAAGTTAGCCATTGCAACTTCGTGAACTTCATTTATGTCCAACGACCAGACCAAGACCGCTTACGAATCCCCACCTTTATCAATACTTCATATATAATTGCAATATTTAGATTGCTTTTATCATATTATTGCTTGTTCTTCGATTGCTTGCAGGAATAGACCTTCGTGGTCAGGTTGATTGTGCTCCGGCGTGGTCAATAACCTCTTGGAGTTGGTTTAGCGATTGCTAAGACGCAACGTCGTGCACGTTTGTAGTCGGGTCGTCAAAGTCATCTTCACCAAATCGATAGTTATCATCTCATCCAAAGATCGGGACACCTCCACCTCTATCAAGTGGTATCAGTTTTCAGGTTGCTCGGTGAGAATTTCCAATTTTTCCTAGATTAGATTTATTTTCTTGCCAATTTCCAATAAAAAGCCACAAAAAAAGTTAGATCCATTCATCCTTTGTCCAAGCCAGTCTGAGTCTTTGCAATTTTCTTTTCATTGTTTGCATTATTGAATTATCGATTGCATCGTCGTGTCGAGTTGCTGGTCTTAGTGTCTAGTTCGTTTAGAGTTTCGAGTTCTGTTCACAGTAGTCACGCTGCCGCTGCATCGTTATCCCTTCCGATGTCCACCACCCATCCATCAAATTCCACCATGTACTACCCATCGTTCATTGTCATAATCATAGTTGAGATCGTTCACATCTTCGCTTGATCCAATCTGCATCTTATCTAGTTTGTTTTGGAAAGAGAGAGAAAAAAAAGACGGAAAAAAGAGAGAGAAAAAGTAAAACAAAGTCCGAGAAAAAAAAAGAAAAAGAAAAAGAAAAAAGTGTGAGAAAAAAAGAGAGAAGAGAAAAAAATTTGGATCTATCTAGACTCAATCTCGTAGTTGAATTCGGATTGAAATCTGTTTTGTGCACTGTTCAGTAAATCAGGCATAACTTCCTCATACAAAGTCCGTTTTGGCTCCGCAAGTACTCAAATGAAAGCTAGCGACGATCCGCATCTAAATAGTTGCAGAACTTAGTTCAATATTTGGCACCTCAAAATCGGCCTCTAAATAGGTCTTTTTGCCCTCCGAAGTTCACGAACACAGTTTGTTCTAGTTTTTCAGGCCAGTTTTATAATTTTTTGACTCCTCGCATCAACTCGGAATTGAGTGATTCTTTTTGCATTGGAAAGCTTGAGTTCGTAGAATTCTTTGAAAAAAAGTATCAGAAAATTGGCTCAAACTTTCCAAGAGGAAAGTTGGAGAGAGTGTTGTTGTATATCCTGCTTGGTAGTTGTTTTTCATCATTATCATTACTGCCGTTGTGATCTTCACTTATATCTTGCTATCCAGAGATACTTAGTATCCTTAATTGAAGCTAGTTGTGCTACGCCGTGACCTTATTAGTGTTCTAGGCTCGCCTAGGACCAGTACAGTACCGTCGTTGAGCGCTCATTCAACATTGCATCTTTGAATTGATTATTGCTAATCTTTTGCTACATATATAGCCAACCCAGCTCCACATATTACTACACCATGTATACGTACGTTCCCCTGGCAATCGCTTTACACAATATTCAGAGTTATTTAACACCGCTGGTTGCCTGTCACCACCTGTCGCATGGTAAGAACTTGTAAGATATTGCTATTTCCTTTACTGTGAGCACGTTACAACCACATCCTAGTAGTTCATAGGAACATTATTCTCAAATTTTGTTTCTTGTTTCTACAAATCATGACAGGTTTCGGAGACAGAAGTTCTTGGATGACGAACACATCTTCACCATCACGAGAGTTGGGACAACGCACACAAGCACATGGCCAGGTTATCTCTTAACCGTCATTTGAGGGTAGATTTAATCCTGTTATTTATCTAGCTTGGGAGCTTCAAGTAGAACAAGTTTTTAGTCACCATGACTTTTCTGAACTTGAGCGAGTATGAGCTGCCACTAGAGCATTTATTGGTTTTGCTTCTGTTTGGTGGAGTGTGCATTGTAAGAAAAACATTGATAACCAACCCACAACTTGGAAAGATTTGAAGCATGTAATGAGACAACAATTTTTCCCTCCTTACTATCGTCGTGAATTGCTTCGCAAATTTGAACAATTTAAACAAGGCAACAACATTGTTCATGCTTACTACCAAGAGTTCAATCTTATATGCATCATTGTGACATAGAAGAATCTGAGGATGATACAATGAGTAGATTTTTTGGTGGTTTGAACCATGATATCTAGGCAAGATTTCGGTATATTCCTGGTTGCATTACTGGTATGTATGTTCGTGCTTGTACCTTTGAGAGACAGTTACAGGAGGATGCATTGGGTGACTACAACAACTACTATTCCAATTCATGCTCACTACCATCGGTTGATTCCTCCACCGTTGCACCTACTAGAGAAGCCACACCTCAGATTATGAGTGCGACATCATCTCAAGTGTATGGTACATTGTCATTGTCCATACCTACATCAGCTACGTCTTTGCGACAAGGTAACATTAAAGGTATTGATGATATAACTTCACATGAAAATGATGCACCCCTAATTAACTTAAATACATCATGTGTCGAGTTACCTGTTGATTTGAGCACGCCACCTATTTTAGAGAATCATGTTACTATCGTGAATGCATCACGTGATCAAACAACTGAAATACCAACAATTTTGAGTGCGCCCATTGAATTAACTGTTGATGTCAAATAACCATGTGAATCAAGAAATAAATCAGATTTGTACATTTTAAAATAATTATGCTAATGTTGAATCATTTTGATATGACCTCTAATGTTGGTGATCATTCTGTGTCAAATGACTTATTGCATGTTTTCTTATTTAAGCATGTTGTAGCATGTAAATTTGATGCACGTAAGGTTTATTCACCAATGTTGGGATGGTTTAGTGATGAATATTGTCAATCTTTTGATATGTATAAGAGCTTCACTTATATGTGCAAACTGAGTTGCAATATTTTCACGCCTTTCACTTATGATAATATTTTGGCTTTATATTTTATAGTCTATGAAGGTTCCTCATATATACATGTGGCATCTGTGCAAAAATCAAGGGAAGTAAGAATGCATGACATATACATATACAACATGTACACCTTGTCTCTTTTGTTAGCCACATTTCAGATTAAGCAACGCCGAGGACGGCTTTGTTTTCAAGAAGGGGAGGATGATGAGGACATGACTATCTTGGATAAGACCAAAAATATTGCATACATGCATATTTGTCAGGTGATTTAGAGTGCAAACTATTCAATAATCTATTTATTTTATCCAGAACAGAAATACTTCACACACTTTTGTGATTTGTCTAATTGCAGGTGTATGGGACATTTGTACAATCCACATATGAAGATAAGGGAAAACGAGAAGTTTAGGTTCTGTTCAAAATGTCCTCTCATGTCACTTTTGGGCCAAGAGAAGATAGAGTAAAACTCTCTCATGTTCTGGATTCGGATTTGGACTACACAGACATACCTGACTCAAAAACACAAACAACTTTTTCATACGGACTCCAAATTGGGTGATTCTTTTTTTGTTGGAAAGTAGATTTTGTGCTCTTTCCAACCCAATTGGATTCACCTTCAAATTCGTCCGGAGCTTTGAGTTATCGACAAAACAATCTGATGCTACAGCAGAATCCGAGTCAAACTACAAGTCTAAAGGTGTTGCATCGCCTCCACTTGCGCCCATGAGCCTTGTACGACCTAGGATTAGTTTTAGGCTGCCTTGGGACGTCCTCCCACCTCCTTGGCCGCCACTCCTTGCTCCTATATAAGTAGATCCATCTAGTAGCTTTTCCCTTGGGATTTGTTTAGTTAAAAGTTAGCCATTGCAACTTCGTGTATTTCGTTTGTGTCCAACAACCAGACCAAGACCACTTACGGATCCCCACCTTTATCAATACTTCATATATACTCGCAATATTCAGATTGCTTTTATCATATTCTTGCTTGTTCTTCGATTGCTTGCAGGAATAGAGCTTCGTGGTCAGGTTGATTGTGCTCCGGCGTGGTCAATAACCTCTTGGAGTTGGTTTAGCGATTGCTAAGACGCAACGTCATGCACGTTTGTAGTCAGGTCGTCAAAGTCATCTTCACCAAATCGATAGTTAGCATCTCATCGAAAGATTGGGACACCTCCGCCTCTATCACCTGCTCTCCCGGCGGTGGCGCCCCCTCTGGTGCCACGTCCCCCTCAACCTCACTGTCGACAGCTGCCTCTACGACGGGGATTGAAAATGCATGGCCGCAGCCTCTAAGATCCTTTCATCGCACTCTGGGCCAGCCAGACACATTGACATCCGCATGTTCAATACCAACTGCAAGGTCCAACCCAAGTTCGACGAGTGGTTCTTATCCCCCGCCCTATATCAGCTCGAGGAGCTCAGCTTTGAAGCTGGACAATGTCGCTCTCTACCTGCGTCCGCGCTCCGCCTCACGCCAACGCTGCATCGCGCCAGCTTCAGCTCCTGGTATCTTCCCCAGATTAATGTTGTGCCCGCCCTTCTTCTCCCTCAACTCAAGTAGCTCAACCTCTTCGACGTTGTCATCTCGAAGAAGGCTATGAAGCACCTGCTCCGCAGATGTACTGTGCTCGAGTACCTTCATCTTGAGCAGATCCACGGGTTCATTAGCCTCCACATTGCCTCGACGAATCTCTGATAGATTTATGTGTCTTGCTGACCCCGCAACAAGACATCAATTGGGAAGAGATCACTCCAGCTGTTCCACGTTATGGTCATTGAGAATGTGCCTTTCCTTCAGAGATTGCTTGTATCGGATCTAGAAGGTCCAACAAAAATCAGGGTCATTGACGCGCCGAAATTGACAGTGTTCGTGTACTCGTCTGCCAAATTCTCCAAACTATATATTGGATCTGTAATCATTCAGGTACAACACTCATATTCTTCTCCGTCTTCTTGAAATTCACATTTTTAAAATTCTTCTTGATGTATTTATGACTGTCTTCCAGAAAATGATTCCCACAAGCCTGACCCAGTCTATGCGCATAGTGAAGATCTTGGCAATAAAATCTATCGGCCCCAATCTGGATCAAGTTGTTGGATTCCTTACATGCTTTCCGTGCACGAAGAAGCTACTCATCGAGGTGAAACTTATTTCCTATTAGTAAACGGTAATCACAACGTAGCTCAATTTTTTCGTAATTTTCCCAAATTACGATGACAAGTGTAGTGTTTAAAATTACATCTACGCACTGCACCGAAAGAAATGTTTTTAGTATTTTTTTCTCACGTGATCACCTGCATCGTTTTTTTGTTGTACTACTATAGTAGCCTAGGCTAGTCATAGTGGAAAGTAACTTAGACTACTCCAGTAACTCTATGGTTACCATAAGAGCAAGTACTACCTCCGTCCTGGTTTACTCTTCCTATTTTGTAGTATCAAAATTTGACCATAGATTTAACTGACAAAATGTTAATGCATGTCACTAAGAACTATATCGTTGGATTCGTATTTGAACATGATTTCAAATGGTGTAATTTTTAGTGACATGCATTGGCATTTTCTTAGGTAAATCTATGGTCAAAATTTTATACTAAATACGAGGTAGTACAAAAGTGGGCTATAATGGCCCTCCACTATGTAGGCCAAAACACGTGCCAAAATCACTTGTGATGCATTTGGCATCGACGCCCCTCCATTGCTCACCTGGTGCCCCAATCTGGATCACCTACTTTGCTCCGGTGCCAAATTAACTCACGCAATGAAAAAACACTTGCATGGGAGAGAGAGAGAGAGAGGACTGAGGCAATAAAAACACTTGTTTGGGGGAGAGAGAGAGAGGCTGGTGTAGTTGGTTTGATTGACTTGTTTATACATGTGGGTCTATGTGCATAGCGGTGCCAACTCCCTCGCATTGCGAGAGCGGTGCCAAAATCTTTTGATTTGACATTGATGCGTATTATGTGGCATACTTTTGCGGAATATGGCATCGGCCACATAGTGGAAGGCAACAAATGCCCAAGCTCTTCACATGCTCCTAGGTAAATGAGAGGAAACAGAAAGAAAGAAAGAAAGAAAGAAAGAAAGAGAGAGAGAGAGAGAGAGAGAGAGAGAAAATATCACTAGCCAGCCAACCCTATCATATGAGCGAATGATATTGGCACCTTTTGATGACACGGCAATCTTATACAGTCAGCTACTCTCATATGTTCTCTTCTTTTGCAGATAAAAAAGCCCCAAAAGTGAAAAATGTACTGCACTATAAAAATCTCATCGAATGCCTTGATCTCCATCTTACAAAAATTGATTTGATCGGCTACCGAGGCAGCACATCTGAGATCAAATTTGCCAGGTTCTTTGTTCTGGAGGCAAGTGTGCTCAAGGTAATGAGGTTTGGCGTTCTCTGGTGCAACAATGAATGGCGTGCTGATCACTTCAAGCGTCTAAGCCTAAATGACAAAGTCTCCGCAGAAGCTGAATTTGTTTTTGAAATATCAAGTGGCCAGAGACTCGAAAACTTATTTGCCCATTAGTGACTTGTCTGGGAAGTTGATTTTAGTTTGTACGATAATACTGCATCCACCTAAAGTAACGAAAGTTCTTATGTAAACTTCCTAGTAATTCCCTCTTTGTAGGTCCAGCATTACTCCTAACGTTTGTAATATCGGTTTGAAACTTGTAATATTGCCATGTCCTATTCCTGTGTTTTCAAAATCCTGCGAATCAAACAGGTCCTGAGTTGATGATGTTGTGCCTCCCATCTTTCACCAATAGCCGTCGGATCTAGATTTGACGCATACAAACCAAACTTCTCCATTTTTGCAAAAAGATGCCCGCACTTGTTCCCTATTTACAAACAACTCCTTGTCTCTCACAATCAGTCTTATCTCCTCCCCACCACATCTTGAAGGCCATGGAAAAATTTGGTGCGATGGTCGCTGCCGGCGCCGTCCACCCCTAATCTTGGTGTTTCGTGCAATGCACGGGCATGTACGCACGGAAACTTATGTCAAACACGGCTAGTTGTAAGCAGGCTAGCTCTACAGCCATGATGATAGTGACTGCAGACGGTGAGGCTGACTATGGTATGCTGAACACGGCGCCTATACTCAGGTGTCATCTCCGGTGTAGGGTCTTGTCACTTCACTGTGAGGAGCAGCACGTAATAATTTGACCAACGGGTAGTACAATGCTACTACATTGGTAATACTACTACTAGTACTACTAGCACTACAATCTAGATTTAGGAGTACTACCACGTCCATCTGGATTTTAGTATTTGACTAGCAATATCTAGTAATGCATGTCACAAAAAATGTACTACTCCCTCTGTAAATAAATACATGGTGTATTGTTTTATTCCTATCGGCAAGAGAACTTAATGTCTTTTGCTAATTAATAGGATTACATGCAATGAACTAAACACTGCATGTCATGTTTGGTAGTCTCAAGTCATTGAAAGCATGCACGACCCACATCTCTCATTGGTTGATATGTCACAAAATAAGAAACGAGGAGGGAGTTAATGTACCATGGCTAAGTGTTTTGGGATTATTTGGTTTTCGTAAGGTGACTTACACAACACTTTTGTCTACATCCGTTAACATTTTATTAGTTAAATGAAAGGTCAAAACTTAGAGCAAAATGCAAAGGGGACCAATAAACCAGTAAACATCAAACTTCTCTCATTTGGCCCCAACTAGAGGTCCGGTAAGATGATATACTGCACCAGCATGGAGGGGGACGCAGCTTCATTGACTTACTACAACTGCCTTTGGGTGAATGACATGTGGGCCCAACGGGTGGCTGGCCCACTGGTCATACAGCCAAAGGCAGGTGCAGTAGAGGGCCGAAGAGTAGATGGCCAACACGCACGTCAATTCAACGCAGTCTGCACTTCTCATATAAAGGCTCCCCGCCAGTCCAATCTAGTATGAAATCCTGTGCACCTACACACGCTAAACAAGGGCAAGAGTGATCACTCGAATCGCAAGATTAGTTGACTAGAAGCTAAGCTAGACCCATGGAGCCGATGAGCGCGAGCATCAGCCGGCTGTGCCAGATGGTCCACGATGCCGGCCTGCGGCCCGGCACCGAGGAACGTCTCCAGGTAGTGCTTAAGGCCGCCAAGGCCAGGGGCCGCTTGGACGACAGCTTCGTCTCCTTGTTCGACGAGGTCCTCATCGGTTTCCTCGACAAGTTCATCATCCTCAAGAAGCTCGCGGATGACTTTGATGTACGCCTCCAGCCGGCGCGCCCAGGCTCTGCGATGCCCGACACCCTCAACGGCCACTATGGTGACAACCTCTTCGATGCACTGGTGGCCCTGCGACTGCCCGCCGTCGCGCCGGAGAATGTCCAGCTCGAGGTCGCGCTCGCCGTGCAGCGCCTGGAGCAGCAAGACACCATCAACATAATCACCCACGTCTACATGCAAATCGCCCACAAGGACTATTACATGCAAGTGGAGGACGGTAGGATGCTGGCCTTCTTGGACCGCAGGGCAACCTTGGACGGCATTGTTCAGAAGCACGTTGAGCTCGCCGCCAACGCCGCTGCTCCTCACACGTCGGTTGGTGACCCGGCGCACTAGGGCGTGCGGACGTCGTTGATGGATCCGTATGTATTTTTATCTTTCCGTCAAATCCATGTAGTAGTATATGGTACTACTAGTAATTATCTTGCCTTTCGCATCAACTTCATAATTTTCGTACATACTCCATGCATGAACCGCGCCAGAACCAAACTTCTCATTACTCTAGGGAAAATCGTTATTTCTATCTATCGGTCGCGCCATGTTGCAGAACCAAATTTTACAAGTTACAAGTTCAAACGAAAAAGCCTGCCGTGTTCGTATCGCACCCCCACACGGTTGGTCTAGCACGGCGCTCAAGGGGGAATGCGTGCGGTGTTGCATTTCCACTTACAAGTGGGACCGCAGTTGAGCAAACCGACTATCGGCAAACCCCCACCCCGCCCACCGCGCGATGGCTGAGAAAACAGGAGGGAGAAGAGATGGATGTAGCATGGAATCCAAGAAAATTGGTGTCAGATGGGACTCGTGTGGGTGGCGTGTGTCGTACTGCTAAACGTGAATGCTAGTTATGGCCCATGCCACCCGTCTAGGTGAATAAGTCATTCGCGTAGTTCTAGGTCATCGATTTGAGGAATTAAATATGTGTTATATGTCATGAAAAGTAGATCACTAGATTTCTACAGGGATGTTGTTTCTAAATATATATTTTTTGTCACATATAATACATATTTAGATAGTTAAATCGTCAACCTAGAACTACGCGAATGACTTATTCACCGAGACGGAGGTAGTAGAACAAATTTCCTAGAGTCCGTGCTCAGCCGTCCTCTATCTCTCTTCTCAGCCAGCCAGCGGACGCGCAGAGCCCATCGTCTAGATGGTAGCCATGAGTAGTGCACGTACTCAACGACGGAGCATGGGATGGTAGCCATGACATGGACAGCCCTTTTTTGGAGAGAGTACATACTAAATAACTTTGATGTGTCATGTCAACTCGTAGAACGACGAGAAGCTTGGTTACGCCTTCTCCCTCACCAACGCGTGCGCGGTGGCTCGCAGCACGAGGAGAAACTTTTGCTTACAAGCGGTGGATGTGCAGTAGTTCATTTGGTGTCAGATTGCCAGAAGTACTACTGTTGAACCATCGACTTCTGGAAGAGGCGAAGAGCCAAGCGCAAGGTCACCTACTAACCTTAGGCTAGGCGTAGTGGGAGTAACATAAGTAGGGGTACCTCCTTTTTTATTCTAGAAACAACCACACGTGAATATCGAGGTGCTGGTTATGTAGAACAAATTTCCTAGAGTCCGTGCTCAGCCCTCCTCTATCTCTCTTCTCAACCAGCCAGCAGATGCGCGGAGCCCATCGTCTGCTTGCTCATATGCGGTCCCACATGTCAGTGAAAACGCAAGAGGACCCATTGAACCTGCTCATCTTTCACCTCGACGTGCTGGTGATGAAAAACAAATCCAATAAAGATCTTCGGTGGCCGCTTTTGGAGTTACTCAAGAGTAGTAAAATTCTATTTACAGTTTAACCCAAGATGCACATCACGTGGCTTCAACTACCACTCTATTTTCTTGCATGACACGACCTGGATGCTGGATGTCCCACCTGTCGGCAAAAGGAACTTAAAATTTTATTCTGTAGAATGGATGCAAGTTTTGGTATTGGGAAGAAGAGTACATCGACATATTGATAGAGCGCAATTTAGTAGATGTTCTAGCACTTTTAGCTAGCATAGAGGCTAGAGATGAGACTAGTGCACTTGTTGATAGAATAGAGGCTAGACATGAGACTAGATGTGAGGAAGCAATGTCTACTTCTTTACACTCAAAGAAGAAAGAAGCATGCAATATTGAGCCTCCGCAGATCAATAATGAATGCATCGAGAAGGCACTAATCCAACATACAGGAGCAGTTATGGCAGTTGGATATCTTCTAAAATGTATTCTTGTTTTCTTTGGTCTTGCTTTTCTAGTCAAAATTTTGGTGATGTATTTCCATGTACCAAAAAATCAATGATGAAAAAAAGATATGTGTTTGCAAAGAAAAATGTACACGTCCGGGATGCGTCCGCGCGTTCAGCGCATGGCCACCGCATCCAAGAAATGGCCCGGACACGACCCCATTGCCCTACCCAAACGGACAGAATCCAGGGAAAAACAGAGGTCCGTTTGGGGTCGTGCATTGCAGTTGGCCTTACAAGTGGGACCACAGTTGAGGAAACCGACTATAGGCAAACCCCCACGTCGCCCGCCGCGTGATGGCTGAGTTAGAGAAACGACGAGGTTGAAGAGATTCTTGTAGCACAGACTCCAAGAAATATGGTGTCAGATGAAAGTCGTGCTGGTGGCGTGTGTCGTACTCCTGGACGTGAATGCTTGTTTTGGCCCATTCCACCCTACTACTCCTACTACTTATATAGTACTAGTAGTATTGAGGATTCGAGGTGTTGGTTACGTATAGCAAACACATTAACATATGGCCCACCTCACACTGTGGCCAAATTTCCTGGAGTCTGTGCTATGTTAAAAAGTGTTCTCTGTGAGGGTGGGTGGCTGGTCTCAAGTTTAAAACTTGTTGTATTACGTATACATAGACGTAGAGATAGTGCAGCAATTCTGTAAGTTTGAACCCAAACATCAGAATGTAATTTCTACTGGACTAATCCGAGGACCTAGTGTTGGGTTCTACGGTAGGGTGCGTCGACTGCAAAGTAAAATTTTCCTACGCACAGAACAACCAGGAACATGCTATGGGAGATGGATCATAGATTATTACCACTACATGTGCAGTGCCGTGCAGCGGAAGTAGAGTTGAGGCGGCGTGTTCCCGGAGTCGCCTCGCGTTCCCAGAGTCGTCTCCTCCTTGCCAGTCTCCCACGTAGCCGATCGGATCCCGCGAATAGGTTAGCCGGAGCGGCGCAAGTGCATCACCTCTAACCGTATCTGCGCGTGCAGGAGGAATGTCATGCGGCGGACTGCTAGGTCCGATCACACAACCAGTGGCGAGTGGAGGTGGCTATTCGCAACACATGCAAACCCTAGTGATAGCGCCGAAGCGATCAATCGCATGAGTGTGCCGCACCTCAACTTTATATAGGCATCCGCCGCGGACTCAACACTTGGGCCTCGCATGGACCCTAAAGCCCACAAGTCTACTCGGCCACAATCCGAATACAGCTCGGATCACATCCGACCAGTGTCCTCGGATCCGCCCTCGTAGGTTCCTTCCCTTAAGCGCACGACCCCTTAGGTTCAAGTCGGCTTGGTCGCAGTTCGGATCACCTCCGAACTGCACAGTTGGTAGTGGCCTCTAGCAAGGCATGCCGAACACCAAGCAGACTATGAAGCTGGCTAGGCGAACCTGTACAACATGTCACACTTCTGTTCCCTTTGCCTCATGATATATGTTGTCGGGCTCAAGGTAAGACTGTCATCCTTGTGCTAGCCCGACCTCTTTATCGTTCCAGTGATACTGACCACTATCCGGATTATCTCATAATCCTTGTCGCATGGCCATGCTTCTCTTGGTAGGATCACATGAGGGGCCCAGAGTATATCTCTCCTGATCGGAGGGGCAAATCCCGTCTTGCTCGACCACGTCTCGCAGCATGGGTCTGGACAAGCCTGAAACCTACCTTTGTAATTACCCAGTCATGGAGTAGCGTTTGGTCGGCCCAAAGCAAGTCTGTCACCATCCCGAGTACATGTGTCAGCTCAGGTCTTAGGACATAGAATGCATGTTGTACTAGAGACTCACAGATGACGTATCGCTGCGTCTCATAGTTGTGTCTATCCGACTCGGACCTTATCCCGACTCGGATCCGACTACGTTGAATCAGACCAGACCTTTCCAAGTCCTTATTATCCGGTTAGCATCCAATGCTCCATGGCTAGTGAGGCCGAGCCATCGATCGTGTCATATGCTAGTCTAGTCGGTTGCGTGTCCACACAGCTGATAGAGGCAAAGGTGTCCCGATGTTTCGATGAGATGGTGGCTATCGTTTTCTGTGGGAGTCAACCTTGACGATCCGACTATGAACATGCGAGAAGTCGCGCCTTAGCAATTGCTAAACCAACTTCCGAGGGGTTATTGACCACGTCGGAGCATGATCAACCTGACCACAAGGGTCTGTTTCCTGCGAGCAAATGAAGCACAAGAAGGAAACTGAGATTGCAATCTGGATATTGTGAATATAAGATGAAAGCTTTATTGATCAAAGTGGGGTTCTGTGACGTCTTTGTCTGTCGTTGAACACAAACGAAGTACGCGAAGTTGCAGCTATGGCGAACTTTAATCCAAACAAAACCCAAAGTCTAAACGGTGCCCTAAGGGTATATATGGAGGAAGAGGGGGGACTTTCGTGGCCCTTGGTGGAGGGGTCCGAAACCAACCCTATCTCTTGTTTCCCCACACATACAGACTCTAAAACTAGCCTATACTTATGTATTTTGAAATTACATGGGCCTGGCCCAATAATAAGGTGACTTAGCACCTAGAATAGCCTCGGGACGAAATTTATGAAGTGGCATCTTGTATATTTCGTCCAAGGCTTCATGCAGTCATTATGGTGGCTTCAAAGTCCTGAAATCATCACGTGTAACTCCGTTCTTGTTCCCCTTGCGCATGCCATCATCTACATGCTTGTTCTTGCTCCAATGTTCAACCTTCTGCAAGCTAGGCCCTTCATTTGTAAGCAAAACAAATGTATCCAATTTAGGCAGCATCATATTCTCATGAACATTAGAATCATTACCAAGAAACGGAAGTACCTGATAATTTAATTGGCGTGCGCGAGCTCTAGTGATTGGTCCAGTATATGTAGCAGTAGGGGCTGTGGGTGTAACAATGGTATTCATGTCCTCATCATCCTCCTATTCTTGAAATGAAGTCTTCCTCACCCAAATAAGGCTTCAAATCTGCAATGTTAAAAGTGGGACTAACCCCAAAATCTGCAGGCAGCTCAAGTTTATATGCATTATCATTTATTTTCTCCAACACCTTAAAAGGACCATCAAGACGAGGCATTAACTTTGATTTGCAAATCAGAAATCTATCCTTACGCAAATGTAACCAAACAAGATCTCCAGGTGCAAACACAACATGTTTTCTACCCTTATCTCCAGCAAGTTTATATTTAGCATTCATACGCTCAATGTTTTCCTTAGTTAACTCATGCATTTTTAAAATCAATTCAGCACGTTGTTTAGCATCAAAATTAACCTTCTCCGAAGATGGAAGAGGCAACAAATCAATAGGTGCATGAGGTAGAGAAACCATACACAATTTCAAAAGGACACATCTTAGTAGTAGAATGCAATGAACGATTATAAGCAAATTCAATATGAGGCAAGCATTCTTCCCACATTTTCTTATTATTCTTCAAAATAGCTCTAAGCATAGTAGACAATGTTCTATTGACTACTTCAGTTTGTCCACCAGTTTGGGGGTGACAAGTAGTACTAAAAAGCAGTTTAGTCCCCAACTTAGCCCATAAACATCTCCAAAAGTGGCTAAGAAATTTAGTATCACGATCTGAAACAATAGTATTTGGCACACCATGCAAGTGAATAATTCCACGAAAGAACAAATCAGCAACATTAACAACATCATCGCTTTTATGACATGGTATAAAGTGTGCCAATTTCGAGAATCGATCAACGACAGCAAATATGCTATCCCTCCCCTTCTTTGTTCGAGGTAAACCTAAAACAAAGTCCATAGATATATCCTCCCAAGGAACACTAGGTACAGGCAAAGGCATATATAAACCATGAGGATTGAGTCGTGACTTAGCTTTTTGACATGTAGTGCAGCGAGCAACAAACCGCTCAACATCATGTCTCATCTTTGGCCAAAATAAATGTGTAGCAAGTACGTACTCCATCTTCTTCACGCCAAAGTGTCCCATTAATCCTCCTCCATGCGTCTCCTGCAACAACAAAAGACGAACGGAGCTAGCTGGAATGCATAGCTCGTTAGCGCGGAACACAAAGCCATCATTAACGACGAACTTGTTCCATGTTCTACCTTCGTTACAATTTTTGCAATACATCTTTAAAATTAGCATCATGCACATATTGATCTTTGATGGTCTCCAAACCAAATATTTTGAAGTCAAGTTGTGAAAGCATAGTATAGCAACGAGACAATGCATCAGCAATAACATCTTCTTTACCCTTCTTGTGTTTAATAAGATAAGGGAAAGTCTCAATGAATTCAACCCATTTAGCATGTCTATGATTGAGTTTAGCTTGACTTTTAATATGTTTCAAAGATTCATGATCAAAATGTATAACAAATTCTTTGGGCCAAAAATAATGTTGCCATGTTTCTAAAGTCCGAACAAGAGCATATAATTCTTTATCATAAGTAGAATAATTCAGACTAGGCCCACTCAATTTTTCAGAAAAGTATGCAATAGGTTTGCCATCTTGTAATAACACACCACCTAATCAAATTCCACTAGCATCACATTCAAGATCAAATGCCTTATTAAAATCAGGAAGTTGGAGTAAAGGAGCATGTGTCAACTTATCTTTCAACACCATGAAGGCTTCCTCCTGTGCGGTACCCCAAACAAAAGGCACATCCTTCTTTGTAAGCTCATTGAGAGGTGCAGCAATGGTGCTAAAATCTCTCACAAAACGCCTATAGAATCCAGCAAGGCCAAGAAAACTCCTCACTTGTGTGACCATTTTGGGCTGCGGCCAACTCTCAATACCTTCAATCTTGGCTTTATCAACTTCAATTCCCTGTGGAGTAACAACATAGCCAAGAAAAGAAACTGGTCCGTGCAAAAGCTGCACTTCCCAAGGTTACCAAACAAATGTGCATCACGTAGAGCAATAAAAACAGCACGTAAATGTTCCAAATGTTCCTCCAAACATCTGCTATAAATCAGTATATCATCGAAATAGACTACCACAAATCGTCCAATGAAAGCACGTAAAACTTCGCTCATTAATCTCATGAAAGTACTAGGTGCATTGGTTAGCCCAAAAGGCATGACTAACCACTCATATAATCCAAACTTAGTTTTAAATGATGTTTTCCATTCATCCCCCAATTTCATACGAATTTGATGGTATCCACTACGCAAATCAACCTTGGAGAATATTGTAGAGCCACTCAATTCATCAAGCATATCATCTAGCCTAGGAATAGGATGACGATAATGAATAGTAATATTATTAATGCCGCTACAATCAACACACATACGCGATGTACCATCCTTTTTTGGCACTAGAAAAATAGGAATAGCACAAGGACTAAGGGATTTGTGTATATAACCTTTATCGAGAAACTCCTGTACTTGACGCATAATCTCCTTCGTCTCCTATGGATTGGTACCGTATGGCGCATGGTTTGGCAGTGAAGCACTGGGAATTAAGTCAATCCGATGCTCAATCCCTCGAATAAGTGGTAATCCCGGTGGCACGTCTTGTGGAAAGACGTCAGCGAACTCCTGCAAAATGTTAGTGACAGCAGGAGGCAAAGAGGAAGGCATGTCCTCGAATGAAAATAATGCCTCTTTGCACACAAAAGCATAGCAAACAGATTTGCTGAAATCTAGCTCATCAATATCAGATTTGGTGGCAAATAAACATGCACTTTTCAATTTAATTTCAGAAGCAACACTAGATGGTTTATTATTAGGCCTCGTTTGTTGCTCAAATTCTTTTGCCACAATTTGATTTTCACTCTTATTCTTCTCCTGTTTTGCTTTATTAGCTCTATTAATATCATCTTTCAAAATGGAATCAGGAGTCATAGGAAGCAAAGTAACATTTTTATCCTTATGAACAAGAGTACACTGATTGTTTCTACCAAGGTGTACAGAATTTTTATCAAATTGCCATGGTCGACCAAGTAATAAAGAACATGCTTGCATAGGTACCACATCACAATCAACATAATCAGCATATGTAGAGATACTAAAATGCACACGAACAGTACGTGTTACCTTAACCTTGCCGCTGTTGTTGAACCATTGGATGTAGTAAGGATGTGGATGTTGTCTTGTGGTGAGAGATAGCTTCTCCACCATCTCCATGCTAGCCAAGTTGTTGCTGCTCCGTGCATCTATGATGACGCGCACAGAACGTTCCTTCGCAACTCCCTTTGTATGGAACAAATTATGCCTCTGATTTTGCTCAGCTTGTGTGACCTGCACACTCAAAACACGTTGAGCAACTAAACATTCATACCTGTCAGCGTCTTCAGGAGCCATGTATTGCGTCTCATGATCGGAATCATCTCCACCTTGTTCTTCACGTGTAATAAGAGCCAAAGTCTCCTCGTCATAGTCACTAGCGGATTCATACCCACCATCCTCAGTAGCAATCATCACACGCTAAGATTTGCATTCTCGCGCATAATGTCCTCTTCCCTTACAACGACGACAAATAATATCACTTGTGTGCCCTATTGATGCCATGGAAGAAGAAGAGCTCTGTGCTGGCCCGGCAGGTGTGCTCTTGGCCGACAGTGGTGGTTGTGCCTGCTTTCTTGTATCACGGCTGGAGGTGGCAGCTGATAGAGGTGCTGGTGCAGTGGAAGTAGAGGATGCACGCGGTGTCCATGATGAAGGTCAACCTGCAGAAAATTTAGTTCGCGCCAATGCTTGTCGATCCTGCACTTCACGTTCAGCTTTACAAGCAAGATGGAATAAACGAGTGATATTAGTATACTCCTTATACTCTAGAATGGTCTGAATCTCCCAACTTAATCCACCCATAAAACATGCAAGCATAGCATCATTCTCCTCAACAATTCCACATCTAATCATGCCAGTTTGTAATTCCTGATAACATTCTTCTACAGAATTTTTTTCCTTGTCTTATACGCTACAATTTTTGAAGCAATTCACGTTGATAATATGGTGGAACCCAACAAGTACGCATAGCAGTTTTCAAAGCAGCCCAAGTAGCTGGAATAGGATATAATCTACAATGTTCAGACCACCATACACATGCAAAACTAGTGAAAGCACAAACAGCAGCAGCAACCCGGCTCTCCTTGGGATATTGTAAACATGTAAAATCTTGCTCTGTTTCTAACTCCCAAGTAAGATATATATCAGGAACATATCTACTCTCAAATGGTGGAATATTCAATTTCAGTTTAGGAACATGGTCATGATCTCGTACCTGAGGTGGTGGTGCAGGCCTACCACTGCGATTATATACCTGAGGTCGACCTGCTGGTGGTGGTGTTGGTGGCTGCATGTAGTTCTGATTTTGATCAACCTCATCCTCATAATCGCCCGCATACTCATCCTCCTCCTGGGTACCAGCAGCAGCAGTAGCAGGAGCCAAAGAAGCATCAATAACAGCTACAGCAGCACCAGAAGTTTGGCCATCCTCAAGAGGAACACGCTTCGCTCGTCCATACTGATTCGGAAGGGGGCGTTTTATTGTCATTGCAGAGGTGCGATAGGTGCAGCCGGCGGTGGTTGTGGAAAACGCGCGAGCAATTCATTAAACTTGTTATCAAGATTTGTTTCAAATGTCTTCTCAATGCCATCTATCTTGTCCATAGCCTCGTCAAATCTGTTTAGCACATCTTGCACCTGTCCACTCATCATTTGCTGAAATTTATCATGTAGCTGTTTGTTCGACCAGGTTCTCCCAATCAGTCTCATCGGCTTGTGATCCTGCCATGGTTAGCAGCAAATAGAAACACACAAGAATATGATCCTATAGACTACTAGGAAGTGGTGGTGGTGTATCACAATCCCATCAAGCAAATCTCAAATTCTTACCAGTTCTTACCCAGTAGCAGGTGGTAATCGGCAACCGTTGTAGTCAAAACTCTTAAAGCTTGGATAGAGCGATGGCCAGGGAGAGTCAAATGCACGACGTAGATATTTGTGGAGCTGGGAAGGCTTATGATATGGTAGAAAAAAGGATCAGCAATAATCAATCCAGAGATGCAAAGTTGAATAAACGCTCAACGATGGTACTATGCTGGTCCTAGGCTATACTATGCTAGAGAAGCGAGCCTGGAACACTAATAAAATCACGACGCTGCACGGAAACAAGGGAGAAGCACACTCTAAAAAAATTGCGCTCTATTTTTTTGTGTGTCGAAAATCACTATAATGGCTAGTGTATCAAAACTCTTCCCAAGCCAAGATAACAGGATAGACACGAAAATTTTTCGACCAAATTTTTTTTGACTGCCCGGACCCAAAAACTGGAAACGGGTCAAAAAAACTTTCTGTAATGGCGACTGTCTCAATACGCTTGGAAACACCTAAAAATAGGATAGCCAGAATTTTTTTTGTCAAGTGCGTTTTTGGAAAATTTTGGGCCTAAACGGAGGGTGGTTTCTGGACTCCTTTTTTTGGAAACCAACCTCTTCTACGGACGGCAAAAGATTGCTGGAATCCGAAACCTGCTCAGACAAGGAAAACACAAATCTGGAAATAGATGGATCTCGAAAGTTAACTTAATATGAGATGGACTCGGAGGGGTGGTGGTATATGGATGTGGGTCGATGGTGGTCCATGGACTCGGACCGGTGTTGGTATATTGACTCGGAGCGGTGGCAGATAAACGGTGATGGTAGATGGCAGGGACGATGTATCTGGTGTGGTGGTGGTATATGGCATCGGAAGATGATGGTGCGGCAGCGGCGTGAATACCCGTGAACAGAACTTGAAACTCTAAAAGACTAGACGCTAAGACCAGCAACTAGACACGACGATGCAACCGAAAATTCAACAAAGCAAAATACTGAAAAGACTATGCAATGGCTCAGACTGGTTCAGATATGATGAACTAACCCTAAATTTTTTTGTGGCTTTTTCGTGGACTGTAGGTATGAAGAACAGACTCGATCTAAACTACGAAAAACTATAAAATCTCACCGAGCAACCTGAAAATCTGATAGCACTTGATAGAGGCAAAGGTGTCCCAATGTTTTGATGAGATGGTGGCTATCGTTTTCTATGGGAGTCAACCTTGACGATCCGACTACGAACGTGCGAGACATCGCGCCTTAGCAATCGCTAAACCAACTTCCGAGGGGTTATTGACCACGCCAGAGCATGATCAACCTGACCACGAGGGTCTGTTTCCTGCGAGCAAACGAAGAACAAGCAAGAAACTGATATTGCAATCTGGATATTGTGAATATAAGATGAAAGTTTTATTGATGACGGTGGGGTTCTGTGACGTCTTTGTCTGGTCGTTGAACACAAACGAAGTACGCGAAGTTGCAGCTATGGCAAACTTTAATCTAAACAAAACCCGAAGTCTAAACGGTGCCCTAAGGGCTGTATATATGGAGGAAGAGGGGGGAATTTCATGGCCCTTGGTGGAGGGATCCGAAACCAACCCTATCTCTTGTTTCCCCACACATACGGACTCTAAAAATAGCCTATACTTATGTATTTCGAAATTACATGGGCCTAGCCCAATAATAAGGTGACACAGCACCTAGAATAGCCTTGGGACGAAATTTATGAAGTGGCATCTTGTATATTTCGTCCAAGGCTTCATGCACTCATTATGGTGGCTTCAAAGTCCTGAAATCATCACTCGTAACTCCGTTCTTGTTCCCCTTGCGCATGCCATCATCTCCATGCTTGTTCTTGCTCCAATGTTCAACCTTCTCCAAGCTAGGCCATTCATTTGTAAGCAAAACAAATGTGTCCAATTTAGGCAGCATCATATTCTCATGAACATTAGAATCATTACCAAGAAACGAAAGTACCTGATAATTTAATTGGCGTGCGCGAGCTCTAGTAATTGGTCCAGTATATGTAGCAGTAGGGGTTGTGGGTGTAACAATGGTATTCATGTCCTCATCAATAGCCCTTTCGACTAGGGACCTTTTAGGACAGTCATCATACAATGCATAGTCCCACAAACAAGTCACATACTTGCTGATACACATCATTGATAATGTCCAAGGACTATCTTTATTCATAAACACATAGGAAATATCATCATACATGACTGCCTCTAGGGCATATCTCCAACACCTAGGATGATGGGATTCGCAGCTACAGTAAAAACACCCGCCCGACGCGCGAAGCATGTGATGCTAGTACAAATAGTGTACTACTATTATTGATTGGCCTCATCCGATAACCTGTTGCAATGCACGTACATTTTGTATTCAGAAAATATTTTTTTGCCTCGTCACAGCACTCACTCAGAGAAACGACTTGAAAGCCATTCATAAATTTAGTAAGTTTATCACAGGCATATCATTTTATTACATACAATAGGTCATCAACCCACAGCGACAACGAGGATACATTATAAATACTAAAGTTTTCATCACACAACAAATAACAAGCAATGAAATGAACTTCAACTCAACCAATCCTTGGCATTGGAAACGCTTGCTTTGAACCACAAGTTATTCACTGGGAAGGCCATCTATTGTCAATCTCGAGACCAACGCAGGACTGATCATCCAGGCCAAAGCGGCCTACTGTATCAGTACTAGGGTAGGGAACCAACGAAATGTTTGAGGTATAGATACAGTTGCTTCTCATAAATGGTAGTAACGTTGTGTCAACAGCAGTTGGATCGCCTTTCACCATCATTGGATAGTTTTGTCCAAGGAAGAGCGAGTTTTCTCCAAGACTATCAATTCTGTACCAGGGAGAAGGTGTTGGCGCTAGCACACTAGTATCCATCCTGAATATGATGCAATGGGTGTTGGAATAGGTCCGGAGAGTGCGACCATGGGAGACATCACCTGCTTCCTTAGTAGTAACATCAGCAGTGGGTTGTATACAGACAAGAAGGGGTGATCCATCGGAATAAGTTGCCAGGCGCCACTGAGTATATGGGCCCTTCTCGTGATCATCACCATCGTCATCTCCCCCTTGGTTATAATTTGTTTTCATGTATAGGTGGTGTAATGTTCACAGGACCTTGGAAACACAAGAAGAAGGTTAATTAGTAAAGGGAAACTTGCTAACCCGCATGCATGTGGATGAAACAATTATAATTACGGTGGAAGACAAACATACCGAAACTATGAGGATCCCATGCAAAAATAGTGCCATGAGTGGTGGAAGCAAACACAAGACCCTCGTATTGAATTGCATCACAATACACATCCATGTACAAAAACTGATTTTTGAGCAATATCCATCCAGTCGAACCACAAAGGACGACAACAAGCTTGTCGAAGATAGCAACAACTACATAGTTCCTATAATGCCAAGAGCGGTTGGGAACTCGACAAATTGCTATCTTCAATAGAAGATAGTCACCATGATCGTATTTGAACGTGCGTAGAATACCAGTGTGCTCAACCTTTGGGCATTCTGCTGAGATTTTTGGAAGTGGAACCCGGTGACGAGTGTACACATTCACAAGTTCCCACTCGTAGTTGTACCCAATATAAACAACCCAATCTCCATTTGCGCCTACCCAAGCATTGCCCTCAAGCGATGGCATCTTGACATCATACGTATCATTATCAAGCGGCGTCAACTTGCACAAGGAGAGGCCTCCGTCATCCCCGCGCCAGTCATCAGGGTCACGGCGAAGAAGATAGGGGAGATCAAACGCTCCTGGACCCTCGGGTTCCGTGTAATGATGTCATTAGTTGAGTCGAGAATGGTCTTGAACGAACCTGCCATGCTAGGCGAGGTGATGACTCGCACCGATCAATGAGTTCCTCCACCACGTCATCTTTCAGATCAGGGCAAGAATAATGGGGTCGTTTTCGACCTTTCCCTCCATGGAGAAGACGATCGAACAATGGCAGAAGGAAGGGTGAAGGCAAATGGAGGAGGGAGGAAGAGCGTGCGACAGCAGTTCCAAATCGAGAGGGAAAGGCGAAGAGTCGATGGATGGTTGCCAGTTTGCCACGGTACATGAAGAGGCGCCCCGGCCTACACGTCCATTCGGAAATACTAGTAGAAAAGGACTCGTCGTCGTCTCACTGACATGTTGGAACGGGGCCACATGTCAACGAAACATGGTGTGTAATTTCTCGTGCAAAATGCGATCTGGCCGCATTGGACCGAGGTGCTGCATTAGTTATTGACCTTTATTTTTTTAATGGCGTGTTGTTCAATTTTGAAGCACGACTAACTGGTACTGTATGCAAAGAAAATATAAACTACTCTACCACGACTCCACCTCTGGTACTAGTAGTATAAAAAAGATATATAGGCTGGAGCTTCAGCGCTTTCTTGCTAAGGGCTGTCCACTTGCTTCTCGCACTATCACCCTCTCTCCGGATCTAAAAAAGAAGACCTCTCTCTCCCTCCTCACCGGTGGTCACAGATCCACCGGGGAAGAAAATGACATGTAGCGTTGACGCACTGGTCGTCGGCTTGCGGGGTCACACACTGACGACAAGGTCGTCCTCTCAGACCTAGCACCTGCGCGGGATGGCCTCCGTCCCCAAGCTCGCTGCCGTAGTGTGTGCGGAGGACGACGACCACGAGCGAAGCCACTTCCTGCAGACCCTCAGGTATGCTACCTCTTTTGGAACCATACCCTTGTTCTATTGCCCCATCTGCCACGTCGCTGCATGTGGATCTTTTTCCACTCCACCATCTTCCCAATTTGCTATCCTCTGCTCTGCTGGTCACGTAGACGAAAACCTTAATTTGCACTATTAAAGGAAACCCTACTTCATGCAGACTAATCCATGTCTGGGTTGATTAAGGAAAGGAAGGGAGACTGTACTGTCCAAGAGAGTAGGCATCGAACTTGCATCTAGGTTGAAAAGGGGGAAATCAGTAGCTAAGGAACGTGTCTCGTGTTTCTTGGTTGAAGAAGGGTAGAAAGGCATGACAACGCATAGAGAATGACCAGGTCAATTGGTTTGTTGTCTCACATAGGACAAAAATGGGACGTAATCCACATATGTTGCCTGGATATTTATTGCTCTGGGCAACCATACCTCCATCACCACTCTATGCGTCCATGGAGGTACTTCGTACTGGTGCGCCCACTGTCCGAATGGGCCTCTCATGCTCTTATTGCCACTTTTTTGTTGTTAGTATAATGCCAGCAATCAAGTCAAGCAATGCTACTGCTAAACTGATGCCACATTTAACTAATGTCGCACTCAGTCTAATGCCACCGATAAATTTAAGCAATGCCATTTAATGTCACTGGATTATTTCAGGGTTAGCTGTTGATTGTGGATGTATTAAAGATTTTTCAACTAAGGCATTCTAATGTTGTTGCACAGCCAATATACCAACGATGAAACTTGTTACTACCTTCAGATTTTTGCACTGTTAATGCTTATAGATTACATACCTCACTTTCATGAGATAAATTAATATTTTTGTACAGTGTCACCAAAATGCCAAGGCGCTGATGTCATTTTATTTTGGTTAAACTGCACAAAAAATTTTGAAGACAAGAGGAAAGGTCAAGAGTGGGCACCTCCTCCTCCGGCTGTTCTCTTGATTCGTTCGATCAAGTTTTTATGTTTGATCGATTATCAAGATTGGGATAGCAATTTTTAAGGTCCCCCTGGGTTCGAAATGATATTTACCTTAGAGGTACATGGTTTGTAATTTTTTATACTGTCATTAGTTAATAATGCTAGTTACCTTCAAACTTTTGTATTTGGTTTAATGCTCATGCACATCTAGTATACCAATGTTGAAACTTGTTAACTTTACATTTTGTATTGTTAATTCTTATAGAAATCTTCCAGTGCTAGAGTTTATTGAAATCTGTTCAGTAAAATCATTGTACCCTGTAATAAAATAACTACTCTACTATTGCACTAGCCACTGGATTAGTGTATATTTGTAGTATTTGAATGGTGTTGCATTAGCGTACGGACATAAATAAAGTGTGGCAAGCTTTCCCAGATATGTGCTCAAGAAAACTACTACCTGTTTTTCTAAATACTAGACATTTGGGTACTTTAAATTGAATCGTGAAAACGTGTTATATTAAGGAATAGAGGGTGTAGAGTTCACTCAAATTATCCCGGTAAAGCAAGTCACACCTTTGTTAAAATTAATGTTCATTATGTTATCGGAGGAGGTCTATATGTTTATCTCTAATGCCTGTCGACTACATACCTAACATCATGATGTAATATTAAGTCATTTCCTTTTGTACAGTGTCACTGAATTGTCAAGGCGGTGATGGCATTTTATTTTAGTTGAACTGCACAAAATATGCTTAAAAGAAGACGAAAGGTCAGGAGTCAATCATTCTTTCAGAAAGAACTATATATGCCTTTCTGACATCAGCCGTTGTTGCCTTATTTATTTCTTCAAATAGGTGGTTAGAAACAGTCGTGCTACCTTTTCCCATTAAGAAACTGGAATGCTTATATTTGTGAGTCTATGCTTCAACTAGTGTCATTTTTACAGTAATCACACTTTCAATATCTATGCAAACAGGGATGCTCGATTTTAGTGGAACTGCGCAAAAAGTCCAACTGGTTCAACATTAGGAGCATGTTTTATTCCAAACCTTAATATCCAATTGGTGGCACTATGAGCTATTCATTATGAAGGTACATGGTTTGCTACTATCTTGCTACTCTTTTTGTACTGTCATTAGATAGTAATACTAGTGGTTTGCATGTGAATTTATTGGCAGGGTGGACCTACATTGGAGGTGCAAGACAGGATTCAATGATTGGATGCTCAATTCCGGTTGTATCATTTTCACCTCTTCCATCACTGCGAACATGGATATCCTTGGTCTGATGAAGAATAGGTGCTATTTTTTTGCTCTGAACCAGCAAATCAATTCAGTATGAAATTGTCCAGGGCAAAACATGATTGTATCAAATTGTCCAGTGCAAAACATGGCAGATGCTAAGTGGAAGAGACATGTTTAAACCGAAAATACAAGGTGGGTATATGTTTACTAGTTGCTTGATATTTGTGCAGACAGAGATGTCTGTCCATTGCTATTTGGCAAACAAACGAAGTGACCGCAATTTTGGTTGAACTGCACAAGAGAATAGTATAGTCACTACATGCAGTGCCATTTGAAAATAGACACAGAAAGATTGGATAGTCACTTCATGGACTGCAGAAAAGTAGTACTATACTATGCCAACACTAGGTGCTTCATTGCTTTGGTCTGATTATACAATGGGCATCATTTTGCCTAAGTTAAAGTTTGTATTCCGAAAATAGTCGCGTCGTGTGATCGAGAGAAGACAAAATCATATTGCAGTGGATGTTCCTCCACCATGTGTGGCATGGTTCCAGCTGTTGGTGAAACCACTTACGTTTGCAAGGGGAATTGTAGACTTCACAAACAAATTTGTCTTTCAGTCTGTACTGAATGTTGGCCAAGAGAAGCATCCATGTTAGTAGGAAGAACATATGTTTTATCTAGATCTTTGCTTTTGGAGCTACATATATGTATATGATCTGTGAATCATTGAGTTGCATTAACATGTTGATCTTATGTATGGGAATCATACTAGTTGGTTTTAGTTGCGATGCAAGATCCGAAGTGGCTGATCTTTGCTTTCGGAGCTACATATTTGTATATGATCTATGAATCATTGAGATGCATTAACAGTTCATTATTTCTGTTCGCTCAGTGTTTACAAGTTACTGATCGATCACTAGCTAGCCTACTAATGCGCTCCTGGCAGTTTTAGTTGCGATGCAAGATCTGAAGTGGCAGTTTTTTGAATAAAAATGCCTACCTCTCAAGAAACTGACAAGCTGCTCTAAAGAAAATGCCATGCGAATCTGAAGAAACTGCCAGCAAAAACGTTCGCAAATGCCTTATCTCCCTGCTAACGTTCATCAACTAATGCGATCGTACACGTACACCATCCGACCTACTCGATCCTACACGTACACTATCCGACCTACTCGATCCTACACGGATAAATAGCGGATCATGCACGTACTACCTCCTTTCCGGTTTTCAGGGCTCAATTCAAGAAATGACCTACTCGATCCTACACGAATAAATAGCGGATCACGTGCGTACTAGTACCTCCTCTCCGGTTTGAAGGGTTTAATTCAAAAATCTCACCAACCAAGGTACTCCCTCCATCCGGGTTTATTAGTCCCATGAGTAAAGCAGCAAGACCAAGGCATGGCAATAATTAACTGCATGCAGAAGTTTAAGTCTAATTAATTCTAGTGATTTAAGTGGTTGCATGTGTGCCCTCGTCTGCGACTCGTTGCATGGTGCTCCACATACTGGCTGCGAGCGATTTTGAGTGCCTACGTGCAGTTGGCCGTAATTAAGGCAGCTAACTAATGCAAAAAAAAAGATGCGCTTTAACTGTTGCGGGCCTTTTAAATCCGTGGAATCATTATTGACAAGGAGGGAGATGATTCGAGTGCACTCGTTTGACCGTCATGCCGGCGTGCGACCCAGCATGGACGGGACGGGACGGTATAGTCATAATTTCAGTTTCTCTACTTTTCCACGTCAAGCTGGCATGCTAAGCCATGCCTGGTTATGCATTGAATTCCGATGACCGTTGTGCTACCTTCCGCCTATAAGTATTGTTTCTCGGCCTTCTACGGTGGCACCGTGACCCAACTCGCCATATCCTCATAAGCCCCCACCGGCCCGATGTTGCTCGCCACTTATCCTCGCTCTCGCCATGTCCGCCATGCCCCCACCCGTTCGCGATAGGCGAGGCCGGAGGAGGTCACCGCCAGAATTAGTGTTCAGTTTTTCACCGGAAGGCAAACGGAGGGAGGAGGCATTCTATCGGTCTTTAGATGGCAATGCGGAGATCGAGGACTTGTTGGAGTGCGACCGCCTGGTGAAGGAGCAGGAGTTGTTGGAGCACGGCCGCCTGACGGAGGAGCAGCGTATCACCGATTTGCGCTGCCAGCGGGACATGGAGCAGCAGCGCACCGACGCTCTGAGTCGCAAGCAGAGCGCCCGCAACTAGGCCGAATACGTGGAGGCCGGCGCCCGACAAATAGCCCTGGAGGCTGTCGAGCACGCACATGTTTGCGACGCCGATTTTTACTACCAGCTCGTCAAGTGGGTTTCCCGCTTAGAAGCCGAAGCTTCGGTGGACCATGCCGGCAGGGAAAGGGCCAACGCGCACGAGCAACGCGCCCTATCACACCTTTGCTGGCAAGTCCGAGAAGAGGCGGAGGACACCGGTGCCGGCGTTTAGCGTGTACCGCAGATGGCGTCCGGCATCGTCTAGTTAGCTAAGAGTAAGTTAGTACTTGTATGCTACTAGAGTATTAGTGGGAGTAGATAGTTAACTTGGCTATGATGGTTGTCAACGTGGAAGTTCAGTACTCTATATGTGGATCAGACCTGTTACTTTGCTCTGAATATTGAACTTTCGGTTTGAACGTATGGAATGGGCTATTTTTTTTAAATGGGTTGTATTTGTCCTCCACGGCTTTAGAGGCTGACTTGTGGGCCTACCAAGTTGACGTGTACACAATCAGGAGATGATTGTACGTGGAGAGGATGACAGCAGGGACCCACCAAGGTCATGGCAGCACGCAAGCAAGTGCCTCCTTATTTCAAGCCAAAAAATGGCTCCTCCTAATGGATTTCTGACATGTGGGTCCCATGCCATTGTCAACGTAGTCAATAAACGACAGAATTGCACAACGAGCGGCTGACACTAGGGACCGAGCTGCTCGCCCAGTTATTTTTGTTTTGGGTTAATTTGATAAATTCCACTCCAAATCTGGTGTTTCCGAGAAATGCCACTGCAATTTCCAAACTTTGAAAAATGCCATTTCATGCCATTTCCAGTGGCATTTTTCGAAGTCTGGAGTGGCGGTTTTCAAAGTTTGCAAATTGCATTGGCGTTTTTCAAAGTTTGCAAAAATTACAGTGGCATTTTTCAAAGTTTCAAAATTGCAGTGGCATTTTTATGAATCGCCATAATTTGAGTGGTATTTATCTATTTATTTTTTGAGACGGAAGCAGGGTGTCAACTGGGCTGTGCGAGGCACTCTGGCCTCTCTAGATAGCCTTTTCTTTTATGTTTACCACAGACCAGCCCAGTAGTTTTTTTCTTTCTGAAAATGGCTAGCCCAGTTTTTTTGTGATATTCAAGTAAGTCGCTTTGTCAGGCCTGTTGGGCTACAAATCTTTCAAGACGAGGAGAGCTTCATTCGGCTGGCGGAGAAATGGCCTATCAGTAATGAGAAGTGGGTTGTACATTTTTAAAACACATCAAACCGGCAATTAGTTTCAAATTTCTTTTTTTCATTTCGAGATTTTAAATTGCATTGATTTTTATGTGTGTACAATTTATTGGATTTTATATTGATATAAATTTATTTTTAAAATCCGTTTGAATGTGACTCGAAATTTCGGGATTAAAAACAGTTCGGACCGCACCGAAATATGCAAAATTTCGTATAATTTTTTAACCTTGGCCACAATATGGGCTGTAATGCTAACAAAAAGAATATGGGCTCCAAAAAAATCTTAAGAATAAGCAAATGGGCTGTAAATTATTAGAAATAATGGCCGATGGGTTGTATGTTGTTTTCCATCGATTTGAGGCTTTCCTAAAAAAAGGTTGACGCACAAGCAGTGACTGTTGGATGTCCATCCAATGGCCGTCGTGCTTCTTCAATCTCTGCTTTTCCTGCTCCAGCCGCTCAAACAAGCGCCGGCGGGACTGCCTGCTCCCTCCTCCCCACGGCCAGCTGTGCTGCTGCGCAGGCCTCACCGTCCCACCATACTCCCATCGCTGGCCTAGCCATTCCTCTACTCACAAACACCTGCTGTTATTCTCCGGCGACGGAAGACGAACCAGTAAACCCTCGTACAATCATACTCGCCTCCGCGTGGGAAACAACTACCGAGTTTTCCCTGGCTCCATGTCATTCCCTTCCTACACCTCGCCGTCGTCCACCACCCTGGTGCTCTCGGTGCGGCATGGTCAACGTGGTCAACAACCGACATGCATCTGAAGTGGACTGTACATGGAGAGACTCACAGTTGGGTCCACAGCCGCACGCAAGGAAATGCCTCCTTATTACGCGCAAAATAATGATTCCTCCACCTGACATCTGGGACCCATCAAAAGGGCCTTTGTATTTCATGAAAAAAACATTACCGCCGCTGACAGCTCGGACCCACCAGCTATATCTTCGCACGCAAGGAAGTGCCTCCTTATTATGCACAAAAAATGAATACTCCCTCTGCTAGCTAGGACCCAATATAGTGGGCCTACTAAGTTGGCGGGGACAAAGTGATGCGGAGCATCCCACGATCATCCCCATGGACGCATCTACATCTCCTACAACACCACTTGGACCTATGACTCGAGCACGTGCAAGAGCTCTCGAAACCGAGGTGACATCACTCCTCTCACAACTCCCTTTCGATTCACACGAGACATGGCTACTACCTCAAACGGAGACACTTTGCATACTCAGGTACCATGGAGAAGCTAGGAAGCAAGGAGAACCGGAAGTGGAAAACATGCATGAAGACGGAGAGGAGAAGCGCCAAGTCCCAGGCTGGCCGGATGATTCGGACGAGGGTCCGGACGATCCGGCTAATTCGCCCTGAAGACACCCGAAGCCTCTCCATGAAGCCGGATCATCCAGACGCCGACCCAGATCATCCGGACATCGCCGGGACATCCGGACCCCCAGCCGGACATCCGGACTTCCACTGCCACCGCCTGCAACACCAGCTCATCCGGGCCTCCTCCCGGATCATCCTGCCCGAGCCCGGATCATCCGGCTCCCTACCCGGATCATCCGGCTCCCGCATGCGAGTTGGGCTGAGCCCATGTACCCCTTCGCCCCCCTAGCCTATAAATAGGACTCCTCCTCCTCACTTCGAGACTTAGCATTGGTTTAGCTCATTTGAGATAGAGCATTTCTTATCCGCACGGATCTACTCCTCATGAGGGACCGCACCTCTTCGGAGAAGATCCATCCAAATTCAAGGCCTCCATCCGGAGAAGACAATCAAGACCTCCTCTCAGAGAAGAACAGCTACCTTTGTATCGTCCCTTGTTGACTTTGGATCTCGTGTTACTTTGTGCCTCGATGATCTAGCACTTGTGTGATCATTTTTGTGTCGGTTGAGTGTTTCTCTCGTTTTCCCCTCGTGATTTTCCTCGTGTTCTTCCATGCGTTCTTTGTGTTCCCCATAGGGATCCTCTCCAAACGTGAAAGATCGGCCTGTAACGCCCCGGATCCGATGCGCCAGGTGTATGCCAGTTATTCGCCGTCGTTGCCATGTCATTTGCTTGTGTGTTGCTCTTTGCCATGTCAGCATATGCATTTTATCATGTCATCATGTGCATTTCATTTTGCATACGTGTTCGTCTCATGCATCCGAGCATTTTCCCCGTTGTCCATTTTGCAATCTGGCACTCCTATGCCCTCCGGTGTCCCCTTTTGCCTCTTCTCTTGTGCGGGTGTTAAACGTTCTCGGAATGTCCCAAGGTTTGCCAAGCGGCCTTGGTATAGCACCAGTAGACCGCCTGTCAAGTTTCGTGCCATTTGGAGGACGTTTGATACTCCAACGGTTAACCGGGTAACCGTAAAAGCCCTCTTTTATTGCAGCCCAACACCCCTTCCAAAGTGGCCCAAAACCCACCAAACTCCCCTCCATGCTCTCGGTCGTTCGATCACAATCGCGTGGCCGAAAACCGCACCTCATTTGGACTCTCCTAGCTCCCTCTACCTATAAAAACGTCCTCCTCCTCCATTTTTTGGTGCTAACCCTAGATCAAATTCCACCCGCCGCTGCCGGACGAAAATCCGGCAGCGGACGTGGTCCGCCGCTCCGCGCGGACTAACCCGCCGCCGCCACGTGTCCGGGCGGTCCCGATTCGCCGCCCGGCCCGCGAGGCCCGTCGCGGGCCCGCCCGCCAGCAGCGTCGCCGCCGCTTCGCACAGCGTGCCCGCGCCGAAACCGCCTCCGCCGGCGAAGCTCCTCCCCGCTCGGCCTTCCCTCCGCGCCCGCCGCCTCGGCGCAAGCAGCGCCACTGCCGCCCTCCGCCTGGCTGGCGTCCGGCCTCCGCCCGCTGGCGCCCGCTTTCGCGCCGCTGCGCCGCGCCCGTCTGGATCGGGCTTCGTCGCCCGCCGGATCGGTCAGACCCGCCGCGCCTTTGAGATCCGCCCGTCGCCGGTAGCCTCGCCGTCGCCGAACGGAGCCGCCGCATCCAGATCTGTCCGGATCCGCCGAGACGACGCCCCATGGCCTCCTCGCCCTTGCCGGCCCTCGCCGGAGCTAGCCGCCGCGGCTCGTCCCGTTCGGGAGAGACGACGACAAGCGTCGCCGGCCACGTGGGCGCGCCTCCCCCGCCCAGCAGCCCGGCCCAAGCCGCCTGCCTCCTCTCCTTCCCATCGGGCGAAGCCCATGGTGAGCAGCCCTGCTATGCCCGCCCAAAGGCTGCGTTATAACTATCCGGTAGCGCACATGTTTTTTTTAAATGACTAATTCCCCAGTTTTTGTAATTTTCATGCCATGTTCATGCCATCACATCTCTGCATCCGTAGCTCCGTTTCGTGCATATAATATGTCAAATTGTTCGTCTCGACGAGTAGAAATTTCATTCCATTGCATCGTTTTCATTTGAGCTCATCTTGATGCCCGAAATGCTGTTGGAAGAGTGCATGTTGATGTTAATCTGCTGAAACTGTTATAACTTGCTGTTTTATCATTTTTGCCATGATTGATGTCTGCATCCTATGAGGTTGAGCTCTACATGAATGTTGAACTATGCCATGCCATCTTTCCAGGGGTGTTAACCATGTATTTTTGTGAGTTGTGTGTTGAGTGTATCAAGCTTGCTAAGTAGGGTAGTTGATGTTGCTGTTTTCCTGACAGATTCTGTTATATTTTGTTGCTATGTTAACATGCTTCTAGTAATCATTCTATGCATAATCTGGAGATGCTCTATAAACATGTTTTGAACTACATGTCATGCTCTATCCATTCATGCCCTTGGTTGCAATTATAGCCTGCTGGAACATGTTGTAATCTTGCTCCAAAGGTTCTTGAAAATGTTGTTTGTCAGCCTGTTAACATTAAGTTCACTTGTTCCCATGTGTTTTCCTAGTGATCCATGTACCCTATGACCTTGCTCTTGCCATTCTTAGCTTCATAAACATGCCTTCTTACTGTTGGTTGCCTTGTCATCCCATGTATTGCTCTGTAGTGAGTGGGTCAAGCTCACGAACATGCCTACTTATTGTTGTTCTTGCCATGTTTGAATCTGTAATATAACTTGCCATGTTTACATGGGCGCCATCATATTTTCCGTGCCTTTTTGGCTCATGGTCAGTAAGGGACTTTTGATCTATGCATTTAGTAGATTCATGCCATCCCTTTGTTTGCCATGATAATTTCCTGTAACATGTTGTTTGCTTGCTCTAAACATTGCAACCTGATGTTATTTCTGCTAAAGTCTATAACGTTTATTATTTGCAATATCTCCATGTCATTTTGAGCATGTTCTAGTTGT
Organism: Aegilops speltoides; assembly: GCA_021437245.1. Taxonomy (NCBI): domain Eukaryota; kingdom Viridiplantae; phylum Streptophyta; class Magnoliopsida; order Poales; family Poaceae; genus Aegilops; species Aegilops speltoides. The sequence goes on along the minus strand of CM038144.1, from coordinate 180,068,107 downwards.
TTCTGGAGATAGCTCAGTGTTCATGTTTTGTTATGCTTTACGTGTACTTCATGCCCATGCCTTTTGTTATTATGTTGGGATGCTGTAGCTTATTGTTTTGATGCTTGCAAGATGCCTAGTTGCTGTTATGGACAGATTGTTGTTATGACTTGTATAGTGTGTGTGTGTGTGTTGCACCGTTGCTCCGTTTTGAGTGTGCTCTATATGAAACTTGCTTGATTTTGCATGTTGTTTCATATTATCATGTTGCATCCTTGTTTTGGTGTGTTTGCTTGATGTTTGGGTGCTTTTTGCATCAATGCCATGCTTAACTTGTTTTGCTCATATCTTCTAGCCCGTAGCTCCGAATCTAATGAACTTTATATGTAACTTGACTAGAATTTCGTGTAGATCATCTTGGTGCATCTTAACTTGCTGTTTAACAACTTGAACATAAGGTTTATTCAGTTCTGGACCAATTTCGAAATTTGCATATGAGGACTTACCGGATTTGTTATATGTTGTTTCCGGCCTCATTTAAACTTGCCTTGATGTGTTGTTCTTGTTTGCATCATCTCTTGCCATGAGTAGCTTCATGTAGCTTGGTCATGCATCATGCTTGTTGTGCATCATGTCTTGTTCATGTGTGGTGTGTTTACCTATGTTGTGTGCATCTTCTCGATAGTTCCCGTTTCGTTGCGATCGTGAGGATTCGTTCGTCTACGTGTGGTTCGTCTTCGTGGCTTCATCTTCTTCATGGACTCGTTCTTCTTCCTTGCGGGATTTCAGGCAAGATGACCGCTACCCTGAATCTCACTACTATCATTCATTGTTCAAGATATCTTCCGATATGCCGATAAATCGGCCGATTTATCGCTTACCACTGTCTGACCGATAAGATAAATCGGCCGATAAATCAGCCGATATGGCGATAAGTCGTCCGATATGCCGATAAACTGGCCGATTTACCCCTTATCATGGGTCGACCGATAAGTTCCCGATAAGCGATATCCCCAACATTGATATCCCCAACTTGCGGGATTTCAGGCAAGATGACCGCTACCCTGGATCTCACTACTATCATTGCTATGCTAGCTGCCTCGTTCTTTCGCTATGCTGCGCGACCTATTACCTGTTTATCAAGCCATCCCATATTGCCATGAACCTCTAACCTTTGACACCTTTCCTATGCAAACCGTTGCTTGGCTATGTCACCGCTTTGCTCAGCCCCTCTTATAGCGTTGCTAGTTGCAGGTGAAGTTGAAGATTTCTCCATGGTGGACAGGGTTTATGTTGGGATATCACAATATCTCTTATATTATTAATGCATCTATATACTTGGTAAAGGGTGGAAGGCTCGGCCTTATGCCTGGTGTTTTGTTCCACTCTTGCCGCCCTAGTTTCCGTCATACCGGTGTTATGTTCCCGGATTTTGCGTTCCTAACGCGGTCGGGTGATTTATGGGACCCCCCTGACAGTTCGCTTTGAATAAAACTTGTCCAGCAAGGCCCAACATTGACTTTTACCATTCGCCTCACCACCACCTACTTTTCCCTTGGGAGTCGCTCTCTCGAGGGTCATCTTTATTATAGCCCCCCCCGGGCCAGTGCTTGTCTAAGCGTTGGTCCAAACTAGAGCACCGTGCGGGACCATCCCTTGGCAACTTGGGTTACGTCGGTACCTGTACGCTTCGCTTATCCGGTGTTGCCCTGAGAACGAGATATGTGCAGCTCCTATCGGGATTGTCGGCGCATCGGGCGGCTTTGTCGGTCTTATTTTACCATTGTCGAAATGTCTTGATGTACCGGGATACCGAGCCTGATCGGAGTGTCTCGGGTGAAGGTCTATTCCTTCGATGATCGCGAGAGCTTGTCATGGGCTAAGTTGGGACACCCCTGCAGGGTTTAAACTTTTGAGAGCCGTGCCCGCGGTTATGTGGCAGATGGGAATTTGTTAATGTCCGGTTGTAGATAACTTGACACCAGATCCGAATTAAAATGCATCAACCGCGTGTGTAGCCGCGATGGTCTCTTCTCGGCGGAGTCCGGGAAGTGAACACGGTTTCTGGGTTATGTTTGACGTAAGTAGGTGTTCAGGATCACCTCTTGATCGTTACTAGCTTCACGACCGTTCCGCTTGTTCTCTCCTCGCTCTTATTTGCGTATGTTAGCCACCATATCATGCTTAGCCGCTGCTGCAACCTCACCACTTTACCCCTTCCTTTCCCATTAAGCTTTGCTAGTCTTGATACCCATGGTAATGGGATTCTTTGAGTCCTCGTGGCTCACCAGATACTTCAAAACCAGTTTGCGGTGCCTATGTTATCGAGCAGGTGACGCAACCAAGCCCAAGGAGGAGCTCGATGAAGATCTTGCCCTTTGTGTTGTTTCGTTCTAGTTGATCAGTAGTGGAGCCCAGTTGGGGTCGATCGGGGACCTTTGTCGCATTTTGGGGTTCTTCTTTTATTTTGGTTCCGTAGTCGGACCTTGATTGTATCCGGATGATGTAATGCTTTATTCATGTAATTGTGTGAAGTGGCGATTGTAAGCCAACTATGTATCTCTTTCCCTTATGTATTACATGGGTTGTGTGAAGATTACCTCACTTGCGACATTGCTTTCAATGCGGTTATGCCTCTAAGTCGTGCTTCGACACGTGGGAGATATAGCCGCATCGAGGCGCTAAGTTGGTAATCGAGCCTTCCCAACCTTAGGAGCCCCACTGCTTGATCGTTTTTAGCGGCCGAGTTGTGTCTAGAAAAAATGGTTTGAGTCATTTAGGATTATATATATCGGAGAGTTAGGAATTCTTTTTACTCCTCAGTCCCTTCGTCGCTCTGGTGAGGTCTCCTAACGTAGAGTTTTGACTCTTCTCTTCTCAAATTTCACTAAAAAAAAATTTAGGATCACGCGGGTATCTTGGAATCGTTCCGATGGTTTTATGATGAGAACATTGTCCTGGTGCCTCCTGTCAGGGGTTTAGTGGAAGTGTCCCGGGGAGTTGAGCTCTGAGGTGTTGTCGTCATAATTTTATCATTGCAGTTCCGGAATACCTGAGTTTAGTACGCCGACATCGAAAATCTCTTTTATGTAGTTGTTGGTGAGATAACCCCGCTAACCCGATCTCGAGGTGAGTACGGGAGTATTGCCATGACTCATTATAATGGATGCTTTTCGAAGGTTGAGGTACACGATTTCCGAAGGTTTCTTGGTTATGTGTTGACAGATGGATACAGCTTGGATGTAGGTATTGTTAGTTTGGGTGAGATATATTGCTTCCCCTGTATCCCCAACACCAGATTGCATAACCAGAAAGTTTCGGGAGTTTATAGGTGGGAATTCAAGTAGCTCCTAGAATATCTTTCCGACAAATGCATGATACGGGATTGGGTAAATCTCTATCATATGTATTTGTTCCGGCTTATCCTGCAAGCCAAATCCTTTGTTTTGTTTTATTGTGGTATTCGAGTTGCTTCGAAGTCAAATGTTGGTGTCGGTGTACTAAGGTAGGGGTACCTCAGTACCCCAACTTGTGCACGGGCGGTTGCAGCTTCCCGCGGCAGGGTTTACCACGTGCTCGCCGAAGACCTTCCTGCTCTGTGTCAAACCATTCAAAGACGAAGTATACAAGACAGAAGATCGAGAGCCCGGCAAGCGGAGCTTGCCGGGAAGGCCGTTCCAGGCTTAAGGTTACGTCACTCACGCAAGGCCCTGGCAAAAGGAGCTTGCCAGGAAGACTAGGAGATTACATCATAGAAGACACGCCTCGGCGCTATATGCGTCCCGGCAAGGGCCCCGGGAGCGACAAGTTACAGAGCCCGGCAAGCTCCCGGGTCCGGCAAGATCAAGACCCCGGCAAGGTACTTGCCGGGAGAGTCGCGCTGTGTGCCCGCGCTCCAGCTCATCGGCCCACGCGTCGCCCTGGGGCCTTTCCAGGGACGCGTGGCGGATGGCTGTGCAGCCTGGGGGACACGGTGGCGCTTCACGGTGGTGAATCCATCGCCGTGGCAGACGGAGACACAAGGGCGGGAGCTTTTGGGGTCGACGGCGACGGGCATTAAATGCCCTTGTCCCCCACTGTCAAAGTAGGTAGCGACCACTGTTCATGCAATTGTAGCTTCACTGTTCCCCTTTGTTCCAACTACCACCTCTTTTACATTTTACCCCTTTCTCCCACGCTGCCACCTGTTGGCGCCCCTTCCGACTATAAAGGGAGGCCCATGCGCACGAGAGGAGGTTCGGTCCATTCGACACACGCAACACCACCATACGCCGCACTCTCGAGCAAGATCAAATACAAACACAAAGCAGCGGTGGGGTTTTATCTCTCGGAGAGCTCGGCTGGGTAAAACCGCCTGCGTGCTCGTGCCTTCGATCTGCTCTCTGTGCTCCCTCCGCCCTCGTACCGCACAGACAAGGGGCTCCGGCCCCATAGGTGTCCGTGGCGGGCAGCCTTCCCCCGGCATCTTTGGCGCGCCAGGTAGGGGGCGTCGAGGTTGTGCGGACCTGATCCGGCGTTCACGCGGGCGCGTTCTTCATCAACCTCTCCATTTTCATCAGCAGCTTCATCAACAATTGCGCCATGGCCCCGAAGAAGAAGGCTTCGGAGGTTGCAGGCCCGGCTGCGTCTCATCCGCCGCCACCAGAGCCAACGGTGGGCGGAGGAGACGCCGTCGGAAGGGTGGTCGCCAGCGAGGACACTCGCGGCGCCACCAGATCCAAGGACAGGACGAATGACCGCGCCTCGGTCTCCGTGGACGCGTCGCATCCATCTCAGCACACGACAACCCAGCAGCGCCGTACCACCTGGAGGAAGAAGACGAAGACCAAGTCCAGCCAGTGCTCTGGGGCCCACTCCGGCAACCGCACCTCTTCGGAGCGCTGCGCTGCCGTCGAGGACGCGCCATCGAGCTCCACCGGCAAGTGCGCCAAGTCCGGCAAGGACAGCTCTGGGGCCCACTCCGGCAACCGCACCTCTTCGGAGTGCTGCGCTGCCGTCGAGGACGTCCCATCGAGCTCCACGGGCAAGTGCGAGGAAACAAAGACAGACCAGCCAAAGATCAAGCCCGGCAAGAACAGCTCTGGTGCCTGCTCCGGCAAGCGCACCTCTCCGGAGTGCTGCGCCGCCGTCGAGGACGTGCCATCGAGCTCCACCTGCCATTAGGGCAAAGAAAGCAGCCAGTTTCAAACTTTTGAATTATATTCCCTGAAAATCCGTACCTTGTATGGAGAACCTGTGCGCACAGGGGTTGAATCGTGGCTAAGTTGCGCCCCTGATCTGTTTCGAGTCCGCTCAACGATGAAGGCGCGCTGCAACTAGCCCGACAAGTTCTTCTGCGCCAAGGCAACACCGCCAAAGAAGCTGCTGATGTTCCGCACTCAGCAAGTGTGTTTGCGCGGCAGGTTCCACGAAGCGTGAGGGTGAAACGCATAAGGGAGGAAATCAAGGAGAAGTGCGGCCTTGCGGATCGCGAAGACGGAAAAGCTAATTCATCCGAGCTTTTCTTGAGCATTCCTTAGTTCCATGCTCTTTTATATTATGTTCCTCGTCGTTAAGTCCTTGTATGCGCAATACATGCGCGCGGAGGAACCTACCCGTGGTGGCGCACCCTTATCTTGCTTTCGAGCACGCTCAGCGATTTAAGTGAGCTGCGACAAGTGTCGCGCCCTTGTTTCGTTTGAGTCCGCTCAGCAAGCTAAGCGGCGTTGCGACTAGCCGCGGCAAGGTTGCTTGCCGGTAAGACCTTGGCCAGCAGGCTGCTTCGAGTTCAGCACTCAGCGCTCGCGGCAAGGGCCCTTTGCCGGCAAGTTTCCCTAGAAGCGTAGGGTAAAAGCGCACAAAGGGTGTAAAGTAGAGGGTGCGACGTAGCAAGCCCTACCGTAAGATGCCCTTCGTATGAGAAACTTGTGCGCGGAGGAACCTACCCGTGGGTAGCCGCACCCTTATCTTGCTTTCGAGCATGCTCAACGATTTAAGTGAGCTGCGACAAGTGTCGCGCCCTTGTTTCATTTTCGAGTCCGCTCAGCAAGCTAAGTGCGTTGCGACTAGCCGCGGCAAGGTTGCTTGCCGGTAAGACCTTGGCCAGCAGGCTGCTTCGAGTTTAGCACTCAGCGCTCGCGGCAAGGGCCCCTTGCTGGCAAGTTCCCCTAGCAGCGTAGAGTATAAACATACGAAGGGCAAAGCACGGCATCGTATTGCAGAGTCGCACAGAAAGGATTTATATACATATGCATGTAAATAATGAAACTGTTGCAGACCTATCTCAGCTGTTTTCATGGCTGAAATTACAGCAACAAGGAGAAACCAGAAGAGCACACCAGCACCTGGATTTTGGCGGAGCCAGAGTTGCCGGGGGCTGCGAGTGCCAAGATTCCTTCCCGGCCGGGATAATAGCACCGAAAAGCTGCGGAATCAGATAAGTTTTTCATCCCTCGTCATGCATCCTCTCATGGACCGGGGAAAGCGGGGCTGCGTCTTTGAACGAGCGTGTCTTGTAAAACCCATGCGCGGAGGAGCCAGGTCGTGGCCCAGTTGCGCCCTTGGTTTGTTTCCGAGTCCGCTCAACGATTTAAGTGAGCTGCGACAAGTGTCGCGCCCTTGTTTCGTTTTCGAGCACGCTCAGCGATTTAAGTGAGCTGCGACAAGTGTCGCGCCCTTGTTTCGTTTCCGAGTCCGCTCAACAAACACAAGTGAGCTGCAATCGCCCGGCAAGGTTGCTTGCGGAAGCAACACCGCCGATGGGCTGCTGATGTCCCTTTTCGGCAAGCGTGTTCGCGCCGGCAAGCTCCCCGAGAGCGCAGGATGGGAACATACAAGGCACGAAGTCAAGTAAAAGACTCGGTCCGACAAGCGTTCCCCTCTTTTCATTAAAAACATCCTAGTTTAGCACAAGTCCATAGAGGATGAAAAACATGATAGAGAGGATTACATATTTTAAATACAACTAAGGCCCAAGGGTTTACAAATTGAAAGATAAGATGCCCGTAATCCCTCTCCTGTTTCTCTGTTCAGGAGTTCAGGAGGTAGGTCAAGGAGGCCCCGGCAAGAGAGGCTTGCCGGGAAGGGCCGAGGAGCGGGGCCGACTCACCATCTTCGCCCGTGACGGCTCGGTCTCCCACCTTCGCCGCCCACGACCCCTATGCATGAGGGCCACGTGGCGAAAAAGCGGGGCCGGAGCGACGGGTGAAGTGACCTCGCCCTGCACCACGATCACGGGGGTGGATGCCCTAAAGACCGCACGCGCCGGCCACGTCTCCCACGACGCCGCAATCGGCGCGTGCCGTTACTGGGATCTGGCGAGGCGGAAGTGGATTCGGCGCGCCGCTGGGCGCGTGTGCCGTGCCTTTGTTTTGGGCCTGGCCCAACAGCGCTCGGCACCGTGTGGCCCGAGCCGGGGCTCTGTCGGTGTACTAAGGTAGGGGTACCTCGGTACCCCAACTTGTGCACGGGCGGTTGCGACTTCGCGGCGGGGTTTACCACGTGCTCGCCAAGACCTTCCCGCTCAGGTCAAACCATTCAAAGACGAAGTATACAAGGCAGAAGATCGAGACCCGGCAAGCGGAGCTTGCCGGAAGGCCGCTCTCGTGCTTAAGGTTACGTCACTCACGCAAGGCCCTGGCAAGAGGAGCTCGCCAGGAAGACTAGAAGATTACATCATAGAAGACATGCCTCGGCGCTATATGCGTCCCGGCAAGGGCCCGGGGAGCGACAAGTTACAGAGCCCGGCAAGCTCCCGGGTCCGGCAAGATCAAGACCCCGGCAAGGTACTTGCCGGGAGAGTCGCTGTTGTGCTCGCGCTCAGCTCATCGGCCACGCGTGCATACAGGGCCTTTCGAGTGGACGCGTGGCGGATGGCTGTAGCCTGGGGACACGGTGGCGCTTCACGGTGGTGAATCCATCGCCGTGGCGATGAGACACAAGGGCGGGAGCTTTTGGGGTCGACGGCGACGGGCATTAAATGCCCTTGTCCCCATCACAAAGTAGGTAGCGACCACTGTTCATGCTTTGTAGCTTCTTTGTTCCCGACTGTTCCAACTACCACCTCTTTTACATTTTTACCCCTTTCTCCTACGCTGCCACCTGTTGGCGCCCCCTTCCGACTATAAAAGGGAGGCCCATGCGCACGTAGAGGAGGTTCGGTCCATTCGACACACGCAACACCACCATACGCTCGCACTCTCGAGCAAGATCAAATACAAACACAAAGCAGCAGTAGGGGTTTTATCTCTCCGGAGAGCTCCGAAGCTGGGTAAAAACCGCCCGCGTGCTCGCTACGATCTGCTCTCTGTGCTCCCTCCGCCCTCGTACCGCACAGACAAGGGGCTCCGGCCCCATAGGTGTTCGTGGCGGGCAGCCTTCCCCCGGCAGTTGAATCCATACCTTTTCCTAAACGGTGTTCTCATATTGCTATGTGAATACTAATCCTTCTTGATCATTGAGGTTGTCATGTTAATTCTTTTCCTACCGGCGCACTTCTCTTCGAGATGATCCCATCATTCTCCCCATCTGCAAGATAAATTCTAAGTTTTCTCAACGGTGTTTGTTTCGTTCATCCCAAGTTGCCTTTGTTTTCCTGCCCTCCCACCCTTTTTCTTCAAGGACACAGATTTCTTAATCAAGTATCCATTTATTCATGCGAAGTTTCTTCATTCTTTTCAATCAATGTTCTTATCCGGTGATTTCCCATGAAGATGCTCAACAGTTTCAAGTTCATCATCCCTCGTTCTTTTGTTTCTCCGGTGGATCCTATTCAAGCTTTCGATATTCATCATATTCCTTTCCTCATTTCTAATTCTTTTTCATACCGGTGCACCACTTAATCTTTCACTTCTCGCTATTCATTTGTTCTGGAGTGCTGAAGATTTCTCACAAGACTTGTGTTTCCATTCTCAAGCCGTTCAAGATATTTCGAGGTTGTTATCTCATTCAAGCTATTTAATTCGACCGGTGCAATCTTTATTTCAAGCAATCCTTCAACGATATTTCTTTTGAGTGGGCCCTAACCCACAGGTCTTTTCCCAGGATCTTACCTGACTCTTCTAATTATTCCGGAGCTATCCCAAATTCTTCTCCAAGTTTGACGTAAGAATGAGTTATCATCACTCAAATACTTTTCTCTAAGATCTTTCAAATTCTTTTCATAGTTGGCTCAACCTCTTCGCTTTTGATTCTTCCAGTGTGCCTCAATAATTCTTGGTGGTGTTTCTCGTTGCAATTCTCATCATTTGAAGACCGAAGAAGAGTTCCTCTTAAATCCTTACCCGTTCTTCCAGATGCGTGGTTCTAGCTTCATGTCATCCTCTCATAATTGTTTTTGATTGTTCATTCCGGAGCATTTCATGAGTTGTTTCTGTTTCTTCCCTCCGAAGGCCATCATGTCATAATTCTTGATTCTCAGCGTGTAGCTATCGTTCTCCTATCTTGCCGGTGCATCAATCGAATATCCTCTAATCAGTTCTTGATCTCTTTGTTCTCATGTATCTAGTTTGTCTCAAGCACCTTCGTTCATTTGCTAATTCTTACCGGTGATGCACCCCTACTTCGATCATTTTCAATTCTTACGGTGGTTCTTTCAAGATCTCTCTTCCTTGTTCATCATACCAATTCATTTGTTGTTCCAATCCTACCGGTGGTTCCTTGAAGACCTTCTCAAGTTTTGATATATCTCTTTTAACCCTTTCTACGAGAATAAGTAGTATGCCAAATCCGTTGCTTGTCATCAATTTAAATTGGTGAAGGATTTGCATAACATAATTCTTATTCTTGTTTCATCCAAGTGATTAATTTCTTCTTTCCGGAGTTGTTCATCATATCACATTCTTGGTTCGAGATGCTTCATCTTTTCTTTTCTGGAGTTTCAACTTTTCCGCATTATCTCATCGCGAAGCTCCATCTAAATCTTTGCAAGGCTTCACCTTGTGTTTTCAACTTCTCTTTCTTTGTATCATCCTTTTATTACCAGAGTTCTTCATGGAGGCTCTACATGATGGTTCGTCAAGGATTCTTTTCATTCTTCAATTGTTCTTCAAGATTTCGCTTGAAGTTATGATCCGCCAAGCTATACTCTAAAATAAACATGGTGTTCAACACATGTTTTGTTTTGAGGAGCTCAAGTATTCTTCATCTTGCATTCCAAAGTGCAATTCCTTCTATCTTATCTTTTGAGATGGTGTTATGTCACTCTTGACAATTTCCTTCATGTTTCATGATTCATATTGTTGTCAAGGATGAGGTATTTTAAATCCATCAGTCTCTTCATTGGAGTTGTCTTGGGTTATATTTCACCTAAAGCTTTCCCTAAGGATTGTTGCTATTTATGGTGCTTATAAATGACCCAAGTTCTTCTTTATCCTCCCGGTGATATAGCTTTCTCGTCTCCTTGTTCGTATCAATGAAATTCTTTTCCTCCATTTCCAACCGGAGTGTTGTATCATCTCTTCAATATCTTTTAACCTTATCAAGCCTTGCATCTCTTTTCAACCGGAGTGCTGTCTGCGATCTTTCGTACCGCTTGTTCCATTCATTCAATAGTTCCGGAGGCAGTATGTTGTTGATCTCATCAAGTATCCTCTCATCCTGTCAAGTTCATGTTCTTTTCCTTCCATTTTCAGTCAGAGTGCTGCCCAAATTATATCATTCTTCCTCTCTCATCTTGTTTCAACCGGAGTGGTTTCAAATTCTATCTTCTCCATCAAACTCTTGATTTATGTCTTTGCAACCTTCAAGTTCTCGTAATGTTCCTTCTTCCTCTTTTCTAACGGGATTGTTTGCAATCTCGTTCATCTCTGTTGTATTGTTTCTTTTAAATTGCTCAACCTCTCAAGGTTCATGGTTTCACTCGTCGGTCAAAGAAGCAATTTAGTTTTACCTCTTCTCTTCCTCTTCCGTTTTCCCTCCGGTGCCATCCTAGATCTCGGGACGAGATCCTCTCGTAGTGGTGGAGTGTTGTAACGCCCCGGATCCGATGCGCCAGGTGTATGCTAGTTATTCGCCGTCGTTGCCATGTCATTTGCTTGTGTGTTGCTCTTTGCCATGTCATCATATGCATTTTATCATGTCATCATGTGCATTTCATTTTGCATACGTGTTCGTCTCATGCATCCGAGCATTTTCCCCGTTGTCCATTTTGCAATCTGGCACTCCTATGCCCTCCGGCGTCCCCCTTTTGCCTCTTCTCTTGTGCGGGTGTTAAACGTTCTCGGAATGGCCCGAGGTTTGCCAAGCGGCCTTGGTATAGCACCGGTAGACCGCCTGTCAAGTTTCGTGCCATTTGGAGGACGTTTGATACTCCAACGGTTAACCGGGTAACCGTAAAAGCCCTCTTTTGTTGCAGCCCAACACCCCTTCCAAAGTGGCCCAAAACCCACCAAACTCCCCTCCATGCTCTCGGTCGTTCGATCACAATCGCGTGGCCGAAAACCGCACCTCATTTGGACTCTCCTAGCTCCCTCTACCTATAAAAACGTCCTCCTCCTCCATTTTTTCGGTGCTAACCCTAGATCAAATTCCACCCGCCGCTGCCGGACGAAAATCCGGGCAGCGGACGTGTCCGCCCGCTCCGCCGGACTAACCCGCCGCCGCCACGTGTCCCGGGCCGGTCCCCAGTTCGCCGCCGGCCCGCGAGGCCGTGCGGGGCCCGCTCGGCCAGCAGCGTCGCCGCCGCTTCGCCAGCGTGCCCAGCGCCCGAGCCGCCTCCCGCCGGCGAAGCTCCTCCCGCCGCTCGGCCTTCCCTCCGGCGCCCGCCGCCTCAGCGCGAGCAGCGCCTGCCGCCCTCCGCCCGCTGGCGTCCGGCCTCCGCCGCCCGGCGCCCGCTTCCCGCGCCCGCGCTGCCGCGCCGTCTGGATCGGGGCTTCGTCGCCCGCCGGATCGGTCAGAACCGCCGCGCCTTTGAGATCCGCCCGTCGCCGGCTGGCCTCGCCGTCGCCGGGAACGGAGCCGCCGCATCCAGATCTGTCCGGATCCGGCCGGAGACGACGCCCCCATGGCCTCCTCCGCCCTTGCCGGCCCCTGCCGGAGCCAGCCGCCGCCGGCCTCGTCCCCGTTCGGGAGAGACGACGACAGGCGTCGCCGGCCACGTGGGCCGCGCCTCCCCCCGGCCCAGCAGCGCCCGGCCCAAGCCGGCCTGCCTCCTCTCCTTCCTACTGGGCCGAAGCCCATGGTGAGCAGCCCTGCTATGCCCGCCAAATGCGTTATAACTATCCAATACAGCACACATTTTTTTTAAATGACTAATTCCCCAGTTTTTGTAATTTTCATGCCATGTTCATGCCATCACATCTCTGCATCCGTAGCTCCGTTTCGTGCATATAATATGTCAAATTGTTCGTCTCGACGAGTAGAAATTTCATTCCATTGCATCGTTTTCATTTGAGCTCATCTTGATGCCCGAAATGCTGTTGGAAGAGTGCATGTTGATGTTAATCTGCTGAAACTGTTATAACTTGCTGTTTTATCATTTTTGCCATGATTGATGTCTGCATCCTATGAGGTTGAGCTCTACATGAATGTTGAACTATGCCATGCCATCTTTCCAGGGGTGTTAACCATGTATTTTTGTGAGTTGTGTGTTGAGTGTATCAAGCTTGCTAAGTAGGGTAGTTGATGTTTGCTGTTTTCTGACAGATTACATTATATTTTGTTGCTATGTTAACATGCTTCTAGTAATCATTCTATGCATAATCTGGAGATGCTCTATAAACATGTTTTGAACTACATGTCATGCTCTATCCATTCATGCCCTTGGTTGCAATTATAGCCTGCTGGAACATGTTGTAATCTTGCTCCAAAGGTTCTTGAAAATGTTGTTTGTCAGCCTGTTAACATTAAGTTCACTTGTTCCCATGTGTTTTCCTAGTGATCCATGTACCCTATGACCTTGCTCTTGCCATTCTTAGCTTCATAAACATGCCTTCTTACTGTTGGTTGCCTTGTCATCCCATGTATTGCTCTGTAGTGAGTGGGTCAAGCTCACGAACATGCCTACTTATTGTTGTTCTTGCCATGTTTGAATCTGTAATATAACTTGCCATGTTTACATGGGCGCCATCATATTTTCCGTGCCTTTTTGGCTCATGGTCAGTAAGGGACTTTTGATCTATGCATTTAGTAGATTCATGCCATCCCTTTGTTTGCCATGATAATTTCCTGTAACATGTTGTTTGCTTGCTCTAAACATTGCAACCTGATGTTATTTCTGCTAAAGTCTATAACGTTTATTATTTGCAATATCTCCATGTCATTTTGAGCATGTTCTAGTTGTTTCTGGAGATAGCTCAGTGTTCATGTTTTGTTATGCTTTACGTGTACTTCATGCCCATGCCTTTTGTTATTATGTTGGGATGCTGTAGCTTATTGTTTTGATGCTTGCAAGATGCCTAGTTCTTTGTTATGGATGATTGTTGTTATGACTTGTATAGTGTGTGTGTGTGTGTTGCACCGTTGCTCCGTTTTGAGTGTGCTCTATATGAAACTTGCTTGATTTTGCATGTTGTTTCATATTATCATGTTGCATCCTTGTTTTGGTGTGTTTGCTTGATGTTTGGGTGCTTTTTGCATCAATGCCATGCTTAACTTGTTTTGCTCATATCTTCTAGCCCGTAGCTCCGAATCTAATGAACTTTATATGTAACTTGACTAGAATTTCGTGTAGATCATCTTGGTGCATCTTAACTTGCTGTTTAACAACTTGAACATAAGGTTTATTCAGTTCTGGACCAATTTCGAAATTTGCATATGAGGACTTACGGATTTGTTATATGTTGTTTCCGGCCTCATTTAAACTTGCCTTGATGTGTTGTTCTTGTTTGCATCATCTCTTGCCATGAGTAGCTTCATGTAGCTTGGTCATGCATCATGCTTGTTGTGCATCATGTCTTGTTCATGTGTGGTGTGTTTACCTATGTTGTGTGCTTCTTCTCGATAGTTCCGTTTGTTGCGATCGTGAGGATTCGTTCGTCTACGTGTGGTTCGTCTTCGTGGCTTCATCTTCTTCATGGACTCGTTCTTCTTCCTTGCGGGATTTCAGGCAAGATGACCGCTACCCTGGATCTCACTACTATCATTGCTATGCTAGCTGCCTCGTTCTTTCGCTATGCTGCGCGACCTATTACCTGTTTATCAAGCCATCCCATATTGCCATGAACCTCTAACCTTTGACACCTTTCCTATGCAAACCGTTACTTGGCTATGTCACCGCTTTGCTCAGCCCCTCTTATAGCATTGCTAGTTGCAGGTGAAGTTGAAGATTTCTCCATGGTGGACAGGGTTTATGTTGGGATATCACAATATCTCTTATATTATTAATGCATCTATATACTTGGTAAAGGGTGGAAGGCTCGGCCTTATGCCTGGTGTTTTGTTCCACTCTTGCCGCCCTAGTTTCCGTCATACCGGTGTTATGTTCCCGGATTTTGCGTTCCTAACGCGGTCCGGTGATTTATGGGACCCCCCTAACAGTTCGCTTTGAATAAAACTTGTCCAGCAAGGCCCAACATTGACTTTTACCATTCGCCTCACCACCACCTACTTTTCCCTTGGGAGTCGCTCTCTCGAGGGTCATCTTTATTATAGCCCCCCCGGGCCAGTGCTTGTCTAAGCGTTGGTCCAAACTAGAGCACCGTGTGGGACCATCCCTTGGCAACTTGGGTTACGTCGGTACCTGTACGCTTCGCTTATCCGGTGTTGCCCTGAGAACGAGATATGTGCAGCTCCTATCGGGATTGTCGGCGCATCGGGTGGCTTTGCTGGTCTTATTTTACCATTGTCGAAATGTCTTGATGTACCGGGATACCGAGCCTGATCGGAGTGTCTCGGGTGAAGGTCTATTCCTTCGATGATCGCGAGAGCTTGTCATGGGCTAAGTTGGGACACCCCTGTAGGGTTTAAACTTTCGAGAGCCGTGCCCGTGGTTATGTGGCAGATGGGAATTTGTTAATGTCCGGTTGTAGATAACTTGACACCAGATCCAAATTAAAATGCATCAACCGCGTGTGTAGCCGTGATGGTCTCTTCTCGGCGGAGTCCGGGAAGTGAACACGGTTTCTGGGTTATGTTTGACGTAAGTAGGTGTTCAGGATCACCTCTTGATTGTTACTAGCTTCACGACCGTTCCGCTTGTTCTCTTCTCGCTCTTATTTGCGTATGTTAGCCACCATATCATGCTTAGCCGCTGCTGCAACCTCACCACTTTACCCCTTCCTTTCCCATTAAGCTTTGCTAGTCTTGATACCCATGGTAATGGGATTGCTGAGTCCTCGTGGCTCACGGATACTTCAAAACCAGTTTGCGGTGCCTATGTTATCGAAAGCGGTGGCGAACCAAGCCAAGGAGGAGCTCGATGAAGATCTTGCCCTTTGTGTTGTTTCGTTCTAGTTGATCGATGAGTGGAGCCCAGTTGGGGTCGATCGGGGACCTTTGTCGCATTTTGGGGTTCTTCTTTTATTTTGGTTCCGTAGTCGGACCTTGATTGTATCCGGATGATGTAATGCTTTATTCATGTAATTGTGTGAAGTGGCGATTGTAAGCCAACTATGTATCTCTTTCCCTTATGTATTACATGGTTGTGTGAAGATTACCTCACTTGCGACATTGCTTTCAATGCGGTTATGCCTCTAAGTCGTGCTTCGACACGTGGGAGATATAGCCGCATCGAGGGCGTTACACGGCCCCTAGGGTTCCGCCCTACAACATCTTGGTATCATGAGCCGCGTTGATCACGTTTTTGGAGCCCCTGCCCCGTGTTTTTTAATTTGATTTTGTTGATTTCGTCCTAAATCCGAAAATCCCCACCAAAAATAGCCCCAAAATGTTTTTGTGATTTGTTGGTTTTGATGATGTTTTGTTGATTTTGATCCGTGGATTCGTTGTGTAACTCATGGATCTTGCCTTTCCCCACCATCTCACCCTCAAAATCCATCCAAAATCCACGAAATCTTCGAATTTCTTCCCGTTTTCGAGTTCATCCCGAGCAGCCCCGAGCGCAGTTGACCTGCCCAGATCATCCGGACCTTGACCCGAATCATCCGGACGCGCCCGGATCATTCGGCTCCCGACCCGGATCATCCGGCTTTGTCTGTCGAAACTGCATTTTCTGCAGTTCTTCTCCACCACCACCTACGTCTCCGCACTACACCCACTCCGACCAGCACCACCTTCACCCACTAACCCCACGACATACCCCTCCGTACCACCATTCGACTTTGGGTTCGAGAATTTGAGTTGTGGTTTCCGTGTCCTATTGTGTTTCGGCTATTTAGGTACAGCGCAACATCAACATCACCACCGCTCATCTTCGTCGACTACTCATCATCGCTACGGATGGTAAGTTTGACGACATCTTTGTCTACGCCTTGCCATTACATTGATAACCACCATAGCCTTACTTTCGCGTTGCTTACCCATCGAGACTAGCCATCGAGTATTGCCGGCAACGTGACTTGTGCACATTAGTGATTATACTCCATAGCATACATACCATATCATCTCTTGTGTCACAAAGTTGTCATCGCATACACAATTGATATCTTGGTTCGTGATGTTTTGCATGAGAAAAGAGCTCAAACATGGAAGAGCCAACCAAGCTTTTAAGCAAAAGAGAAAGATAAGCAAAGATCTTATAAGCAAGAACCATAGCATCATACTACATTAAGATTGTCATATCCGATCATCTTGGATCATATCACCGAAATACCATACATATAGCATACTTGGGATAGAGATCATTGCATTTTTGCCTAGTAGGTTGTGCACAAGCTCCGTATCCGCCAATTGTACAATCGTGCTAGCGTCTCTCGAGTATTGTGCAACAAGAGCATTTTCGTGGACTCCACACTTTGGCTCATTTTTGGTTTGCACAATCCCATTATTCTATTTGCATGTGTGTTTCTGTGTTCCACTACTTGCTTGGTCTACTTGTTGCATTTCCGAATATTTTTCAACATCTTTGAGTCAAACTAACAATTGCATCAAATTTTGTGCCACCATCCTAACCAAGCTTCACCATAAGCTTTTACTTGTGTAGGTGTGAGAACCGACAAGAATTGGTACCGATAGTGCTATTTCATTGTCTGCATTTGAGTGAACTTGATTCATTGTCAACATCGGTCAAGGTACATTTGGTATAAGTTCTTCTCCTTCTCCCACTCACATTTTGCTTGGAATGATGGATAGGCCAAGTTCTTGTACCAACCCACTCTTCATCGAGCAAGACGATGACACGTCATCATTCGTCACCAAGAGCCGCCTATTTGGTGCACAATGAGCGTTGCATCAAGAGCAACAAGCTATGACCGACCGCATCGACAACCTCGCCACCAACTTGTGACTCTCCGAGCAATGTACCAAGGACTACTTCGACAACAAGCTCGACGCTCACAAGCAAGAGAACGATGCAAGGATGGACGAGATCAGCGCCTTGTTGGTGAACTGTCCTCCTTCTACATCTTCATACTCAAGACGGAGCCGCTCAAGTCGACACTCTGACGACACCTTCTCCAACTCAAGTACACCGACATCAAACACTCTTCGACGAGCCGCGCGTCAAGACCGTCATGCATCTCGCAATCCTCTACACGACAAGCATTCACAAGAGCAAGTCGATAAGCAAGTACCTCGTCCTCAACCACACCAAGTCACTTGTGCGCAAGCTCCAGAACGACAACGACAACGGCGCCAAGAGGAAGCACGAGCACATCTACACCAAGAGGAACAAGATGCTGAGGCTCAACGTCTTCAACAACAACAACGTGAAGCGCAAGCTCTTGAGGCGTAACGTGCCCTTCAAGAATCAAGTCAAGCCATTGCCAATCGCAATCGCGAACGGCGCAATCAAGAGGAAGCCCTTCGAGAAGAAATCCTACAGAGGAACTACCAACCGCGAGTGCAACGTCAAGTTCCTCAAGCTCATCCACAAGCTCGTCAAGCTCCACCTCAACCTCAAGTTCAACAAGAGCAAGTGATCATGGACTTCCTCCACGCCAAGAGCAACATGACGATGATTACCCTCCACGTCAAGGGCGTCATCATCACCATCGCCAACTACACAAAGAAGAGCAATGCTACGGCAAGCTAAAATTCACCATGCCCAAGTTCAATGGAAGTAATGATCCCGAAGAGTACCTTTCATGGGCATTGAAGGTCGACAAAATCTTTCGTTTGCACAACTATGAGGAAGAGAAGAAGATCGCTATGGCATCACTTGAGTTCCAAGACTATTTGCTCATATGGTGGGAATAAGTCCTTGAGAACTGACAAGCAAGAGGTGAACCTCGAATCACCACTTGGGCTCAAATGAAGGAAGTCATGCGAGCATGTTTTGTGCCAACATACTACAACCGCGATCTCTTCAAGAAACTCCAAGTTCTCAAGAAAGGAACAAAGAGTGTTGAAGAATACTACAAGGAAATGGAGATAGCCATGATCCGATCCAATGTCACGGAAGATGATGAGCAAACTATGGCACGCTTCTTGAATGGCCTCAATCATCCCATCAAGAAGATCGCCGACTTCCAACCCTACTACAACCTCATTGAGCTCGTGCATCAAGCGACCAAGGCGGAACGTCAAGTCCAAGATGACTTCAAGTACACCAAGTACTCGTCCAAGACCTATGCCTTCTCCAACAACCAAGCTTGAATGACTCCTCCAACTTCTACCTCAACCAAGCCATCTACAACCAACGACGACAAGTCAAGTTACAAGAAAACTTCGACAAGCTCGAGTCGTCTTCCTCCTACTACAAGCAACTTTAAGCCGCGTGCTTCATCATCTACTCCAAACGATGAGACCGTCAAGACAAGCTCCTTCAAGTGTTTAACTTGCGGCGGCCGAGGCCACAAGTCCTATGAATGCACAAACAAGCGCACCATGATCATCAATGATGATGGAACCTATGACTCCATGAGTGACGAGGAGATGGAAGCCCTTGAGCAAGTGGCCATGCACCGGCGCGTGAACGAGGATGGAGATGATCAAGTCTTTTGTGATGAGGATTCGAGCCACGCTCTCGTTGTCTCCAAAGTTTTGACTCTTCAACATCAACAAGAAGAAGACCAACGCTGCCACATCTTCCACACAAAGGCCGGCATCAATGGAAGGTCCGTCAAGGTCATCATCGATGGAGGTAGTTGTCACAACTTGGCAAGTGAAGAACTATGTTCCAAGCTTCAATTGGTCAAGATGAAGCACCCGCATCCATACAAAGTCCAATGGCTAAGTGACTCCGGCACTATCCGAGTTGAGCATACAGTCCAAGTCTCCTTCAAAATTGGTGCATATGAGGACACTTTGGAGTGTGATGTCGTCCCAATGTCCGTTTTCCACCTCCTTCTTGGTCGACCATAGCAATTCGACCGTGGTGTCATCCACAATGGGAGTACCAATCCCTATAGCTTCAAGATGAAAGGGAAGGAGTATGTGCTGCGACCTATGTCTCCTAGTCAAGTGATAGCCGACAAACAAGCCACCCATCGCGGAGAGAAGAGTGAGAAAGTGATCCACCAAAAAGTGAGTGAGAGCCACAAGCCAAACTTGAGCGCCTATTCGCCTAGAGAGAAAAATCTAGTCCTATTTGCCACAAAAAGTGAAAAGAGAGAAGTGTGTGAGAGCCCATCGAGTGTTATGCACTTTGTCCTAGTGTGCAATGATAGGGAACCAAAAACTAACACCTCTCACGAGCTACCTTTAGTGTTTCAATATCTTTTGCAGGAATTCCAAGATGTTTTCCCCGATGAGCTACCTCCGGGTCTACCTCCTCTATGAGTCATTGAGCATCGAATCGACCTCATCCCCGGAGCGCCCCTACCAAACAAAGCTCCATACCGCGTCAATCCCGAAGAAACTAAGGAGATCCAATGACAAGTACAACAACTAATCGACAACGGTCATGTACGTGAAAGACTAAGCCCTTGTGTCGTTCCGGTTATACTTTTCCCTAAGCAAGATGGGAGTTATCGCATGTGTTCCGATTGTAGACCCATTAATTCCATCACCGTTCGCTATAGGCATCGCATTCCTCGCCTAGATGATATGCTTGATGAACTTAGCGGTGCTGCCATTTTCTCAAAAATTGATCTTAAAAGTGGCTATTATCAAATCCGCATACAAGAAGGTGATGAATGGAAAACCGCTTTCAAAACCAAATTTGGCTTATACGAGTGGTTGGTTATGCCTATGGGTTTATCGGAAGCTCCCGGTACTTTGATGAGACTTTTGCATTTTGTGCTTTGTCCTGATATTGGAGTGTTTGTTGTGGTTTACTTCGATGACATTCTTGTTTTTAGCAAATCCATGAAAGAGCATCTTAATCATGTTAGGGCTGTTTTGCAAACCCTTCGCAAGGAACATCTTTATGCCAACATGAAAAAGTGCACGTTTGGTGTTGACAAACTTGTTTTCTTGGGTTTTGTTGTCTCTTCCAAGGGTGTCCATTGATGACCCACAAGTATAGGGGATCTATCGTAGTCCTTTCGATAAGTAAGAGTGTCGAACCCAACAAGGAGCAGAAGGAATTAATAAGCGGTTTTCAGCAAGGTATTCTCTGCAATTACTGAATAAGTGATAACAGATAGTTTTGTGATAAGATAAATTGTAACGAGCAACAAGTAACAAAAGTAAATAAAGTGCAGCAAGGTGGCCCAATCCTTTTTGTAGCAAAGGACAAGCTGGAACAAACTCTTATAATAGGAAAAGCGCTCCCGAGGACACATGGGAATATCGTCAAGCTAGTTTTCATCACGCTCATATGATTCGCGTACGGTACTTTGATAATTTGATATGTGGGTGGACCGGTGCTAGGGTACTGCCCTTACTTGGACAAGCATCGCACTTATGATTAACCTCTATTGCAAGCATCCGCAACTACAACAAAAGTACTAAGGTAAACCTAACCATAGCATGAAACATGTGGATCCAAATCAGCCCCTTACGAAGCAACGCATAAACTAGGGTTTAAGCTTCTGTCACTCTAGCAACCCATCATCTACTTATTACTTCCCAATGCCTTCCTCTAGGCCCGAATAATGGTGAAGTGTTATGTAGTCGACGTTCACATAACACCACTAGAGGTTAGACAACATACATCTTATCAAAATATCGAATGAATACCAAATTCACATGACTACTAATAGCAAGACTTCTCCCTTGTCCTCAGGAACAAACGTAACTACTCACAAAGCATATTCATGTTCATAATCAGAGGGGTAATAATATGCATAAAGGATCTAAACATATGATCTTCCACCAAATAAACCAACTAGCATCAACTACAAGGAGTAATTAACACTACTAGCAACCTACTAGCACCAATCCCGGACTTGGAGACAAGAATTGGATACAAGAGATGAACTAGGGTTTGGAGATGAGATGGTGCTGGTGAAGATGTTGATGGATTTTGCCCTCTCCCGATGAGAGGAGCGTTGGTGATGATGATGATGATGATTTCCCCCTCCCGGAGGAAAGTGTCCCCGGAAGAACAGCTCTGCCGGAGCCCTAGATTGGTTCCGCCAAGGTTCCGCCTCGTGGCGGCGGAGTCTCGTCCCGAAAGGTTGCTTATGATTTTTTCTCATTGAAAGACTTCATATAGGATAAGATGGGCATCGGAGAGCCACCAGGGGACCCACGAGGTAGGGGGCGCGTCCGGGGGGAGGGGCGCGCCCCCCACCCTTGTGAGCAGGGTGTGGGGCCCCTGGCCTTCATCTTTGGCGATGATTTTTCTTTATTTATTTTAAGATATTCCGTGGAGTTTCAGGACTTTTGGAGTTTGAGAATAGGTCTCAATATTTGCTCCTTTTCCACCCGAATTCCATTGCGGCATTCCCCTCTTCATGGTAAACCTTGTAAAATAAGAGAGAATAGCCATAAGTATTGTGACATATCGTGAAATAACAGCCCATAATGCGATAAATATCGATATAAAAGCATGATGCAAAATGAACATATCAACTCCCCAAGCTTAGACCTCGCTTGTCCTCAAGCTTAAAAGTCGATAACAATAAATATGTCCTCATGTTTAGAAGTAGAGGCGTCGATAAAAATAAAATACGGACATGAAGGCATCATGATTATTTTCATAGCAGCAACAGATATAGATTTGTCATATGATTACTTATGTTCAAGTGATGATCTTTTCACAAAGCCAAAGTATGAATCATAAACCTTATTGAGCACCAACAAATTATGCCCTCAGTCATTGAAGCAATTGCAATTTATCATAACATCGAAAAGAGTCTATGTCAGAGCTTAAAAGCAAGTCCACATACTCAACTATCACTTAGTCCTTCATAATTGCTAACACTCACGCAATACTTGTGGTTACGGAGTTTAATCGGACACAGAGAAAGATAGGGGCTTGTAGTTTTGCCCCACAACCTTTTACCTCAAGGGTAATGTCAACAATAATAATTCATGCTCCCCCACATCCAATTAGATATATATATCATGTTCTTTCCAACATGCTGAGCTTGCCAAAGGATAAAATGAAAAAGGAAAGGTGAAGATCAACGTGACTCTTGCATAAAGTAGAGGATAATAATAAAAGATAGGCCCTTCACAGAGGGAAGCAGAGGTTGCCATGCGCTTTTATGGTTGGATGCACAAAATCTTAATGCAAAAGAACGTCACTTTATATTGCCCCTTGTATGTGAACCTTTATTATGCAGTCCGTCGCTTTTATTGCGTCCACAACAAGTTCGTACAAAGCTTATTTCTCTGCACTAATAAGTCATGCATATTTAAAGAGCAATTTTTATTGCTTGCACCGTTGACAACTTACTTGAAGGATCTTACTCAATCCATAGGTAGATATGCTGGACTCTCATGGCTAAACTGGTTTAAGGGTATTTGGAAGCACAAGTAGTGTCTCTACTTGGTGCTGAGAATTTGGCTAGCATGAGGGGGAAAGGCAAGCTCCACATGTTAGAGGAACCATGACAACATACTATATCTCAGATGTAAGAAAACATAACTCATTATGTTGTCTTCCTTGTCCAACATCAACTCTTTAGCATGTCATATTTTAATGAGTGCTCCCAATCATAAAAGATGTCAATGATAATATATCTATATGTGAAACCTCTCTCTCCTTATTACTTCCTATTAATTGCAACGATGACCAAAGCTATATTTTCCAACTCCCAACAACTTTTAATCATCATACTCTTTTTATGTGAAGTCATTACTCTCAATAAGATCAATATGAACTCTTTGTTTCTTTTTATTCTTTTCTTTATTCACCCAAGATCATGGCAAAGTAATCAAGCCCTTGACTCAACACTAATCTTTATTATATATAGCTCACGGACTCGATTGCATAGAGGGATCATAAAGCAAAACTCAAAACTAGATCGTGCCATGACTTTATTCTACTAAATCAAGATACTACTAATAGGATCGAACTAAGAAAAACGGTAAAGATAGGAGTTGTGATGGTGATACGATACCGGGGCACCTCCCCCAAGCTTGGCAGTTGCCAAGGGGAGTGCCCATACCCATGTGATTATATCTCCTTTTTTGTTGTTGGCGGTGGAGGTGTTGTTGATGATGGAAGCTTGTCGTCCATCTTCCATGGCATAGGCTCACCCTCATAGAAGGATGATCGAGTCTCCGGAATCCTCAAATCTGCAACGGAAACAGTTCGAAACGAAAACAGAGGATATTTGCGTGATACGGTCGTCAAAACCTTCGGGAGAATATATAATGAATTTTTACCGACCAAAATATGTATCGTGCAAGAAAACAGAGTCTAGAGGGCACACGAGGTGCTCACGAGGTAGGGGCGCGCCCGAGGGGGTAGGGCGCCCTCCACCTCGTGGAGGCCTCGTGTCCTCCCGGACTGCTACTTATTTTCTATTTTCTAAATATTCCAAAATGGAGAAATATTGCTTTAAAATTGTTTTGGGTCGGTTTACTTACCGTACCACATACCTATTCCTTTTGAGAGTCAGGCGTTCGGAAAGTGTCCTTATGTATTCCTTCGAGTTACGGTTTCAATAATATTGGTTTCAACATTTATGGGATTACCTGAGATATAATGTTTGATTCTTTGACCGTTTACCACCTTCAGATTTGTGCATGCGAAGTTGTTGATTTTTATGACACCGGAACGATAGACCTCCTCGATAACGTAAGGACCTTCCCATTTGGAGAGAAGTTTTCCTGCAAAAAATCTTAAACGAGAGTTGTATAGCAATACATAGTCACCTACATTAAACTCACGCTTTTGTATCCTTTTATCATGCCACCTTTTAACTTTTTCTTTAAACAGCTTGGCATTTTCATAAGCTTGGGTTCTCCATTCATCAAGTGAGCTAATATCAAACAACCTCTTCTCACCGGCAAGTTTGAAGTCATAATTGAGCTCTTTGATAGCCCAATATGCCTTATGTTCTAGTTCAAGAGGTAAATGACATGCTTTTCCATAAACCATTTTATACGGAGACATACCCATAGGATTTTTGTACGCAGTTCTATAGGCCCATAATGCATCATTCAGTTTTTTGGACCAATTCTTTATAGACCTAATGACAGTCTTTTGCAAAATTAATTTGAGCTCTCTATTGCTCAATTCTACCTGACCACTAGACTGCGGGTGATAAGGAGATGCAATTCTATGATTAACATCGTATTTAGCAAGCATCTTACGGAAAGAACCGTGAATAAAGTGTGAACCACCATCAGTCATTAAGTATCTAGGGACTCCAAACCTCGGAAAAATAACTTCCTTAAGCATTTTAATAGAAGTGTTATGATCAGCACTACTAGTTGGAATAGCTTCTACCCACTTAGTAACGTAATCAACAGCAACTAGAATATGAGTGTAACCATTAGAGGCAGGAAAAGGTCCCATATAATCAAAGCCCCAAACATCAAATGGCTCAATAACAAGTGAATAATTCATAGGCATTTCTTGACGTCTACTGATATTACCAATTCTTTGACATTCATCGCAAGATAAAACAAACTTATGGGCATCCTTGAAGAGAGTAGGCCAATAAAAACTGGATTGCAATACCTTATGTGCAGTTCTATCTCCAGCGTGGTGTCCTCCATAGGTTTCGGAGTGACACTTGCGTAGGATCATTCTGTTCATGCTCGGTACACAACGTCTAATAACACCATCTACTCCTTCTTTATAAAGATGTGGGTCATCCCAAAAGTAATGTCGCAAGTCATAGAAAAACGTTTTCTTTTGTTGGTATGTGAAGCTAGGCGGTATAAATTTAGCAACAATATAATTAGCATAATCAGCATACCACGGAGTGGTACCAGAAGTACTTATGACATTTAATTGCTCATCAGGAAAGCTATCATCAATAGGTAGTGGGTCATCAAGAACATTCTCTAGCCTAGACAAGTTATGCAGCACGGGTTCTCAGCTCCTTTTCTATCAACAATATGTAAATCAAATTCTTGGAGCAAGAGAACCCATCTAATGAGTCTAGGTTTTGCATCTTTCTTTTCCATAAGATATTTAATAGCAGCATGATCTGTATGAATAGTTACACTAGAATCAACAATATAGGGTCTGAATTTATCACAAGCAAATACAACCACTAAAAGTTCCTTTTCGGTAGTAGCATAATTTCTTTGAGCATTGTCTAGAGTCTTACTAGCATAATGGATAACATTTAATTTCTTATCAACTTTTGCCCTAGAAAAGCACCTAAAGCATAATCACTAGCATCACACATAATTTCAAAGGGTAAATTCCAATCAGGTGGCTGAACAATAGGTGCAGAGACTAATGCTTTCTTAATTATTTCAAATGCTTCTACACAATCGTCATCAAATACAAATGGTACATCTTTTTGTAATAAATTAGCTAGAGGACGAGAGGTTTTTGAGAAGTCCTTAATGAACCTCCTATAAAATCCAGCGTGACCAACGAAACTTCTTATACCTTTGATGTCCTTGGGACATGGCATCTTTTCAATAGCATCAACCTTGGCTTTATCAACTTCAATACCGCTTTTCAGAAACTTTGTGCCCCAAGACAATACCTTCATTAACCATAAAGTGGCACTTTTCCCAATTCAAGACAAGATTAGTTTCTTTACATCTCTGCAAAACTCGAGCAAGATTGCTCAAGCAATCATCAAAAAAGGAACCATAGACGGAAAAGTCATCCATGAAAACCTCACGAATTTTCTCACAAAAATCAGAGAATATAGCCATCATGCATCTTTGAAAGGTAGCAGGTGCATTACATAAACCAAAAGGCATACATCTATAAGCAAAAGTACCAAAAGGGCATGTAAAAGTAGTCTTTGATTGACCTTTAGCCGACACAGGTATTTGAGAGAAACCAGAATAACCATCTAGAAAGCAATAATGTGTATGTTTGCATAATCTTTCTAGCATTTGATCAATAAAAGGTAAGGGGTAATGATCTTTCTTAGTAGCTTTATTTAATTTGCGGAAATCAATTACCATCCTATAACCTGTGATAATTCTTTGCGGGATCAATTCATCTTTATCATTAGGGACAACGATAATACCTCCTTCTTAGGGACACAATGGACGGGACTTACCCACCGACTATCAAGAACGGGATAAATTATACCTGCCTCCAGAAGCTTGAGTATTTCTTTTCTTACCACTTCTTTCATTTTAGGATTCAAACGTTGTTGAGGATCACAAACTGGTTTGGCATCCGCTTCCAAATTTATTTTATGTTGACATAGAGTGGGACTGATGCCCTTAAGATCATCCAAAGTATATCCAATAGCGGCACGGTGCTTCTTCAGAGTTTTCAATAATCTTTCTTCTTCATGCTCTGAAAGGTTAGCGCTAATAATGAGAGGATATATTTTCTTTTCATCAAGATAAGCATATTTAAGATTAGCAGGCAACGGTTTGAGCTCAAACACGGGATCACCCTTGGGTGGAGGAGGATCCCCTAGGATTTCAACAGGAAAATTGTGTTGCAGAATAGGTTCCTGTTTAAAGAATACTTCATCTATTTCCCTTCTTTCAATCATGAACATCTCATTTTCATGGTCTAGCAAATAGTGTTCTAAAGGATCACTAGGAGGTACGGCAATAGAAGCAAGACCAATAATTTCATCCTTACTAGGCAATTCTTCCTCACGATGTTGTTTACTAAATTTAGAGAAATTAAACTCATGAACCATATCATCCAAGCCAATAGTAACAACATTCTTTTCGCAGTCTATCTTAGCTAACAGTATTCAAGAAGGGTCTACCAAATATAATGGGACAAAAGCTATCTTGTGGAGAACCAAGAACAAGAAAATCAGCGGGATATTTGGTTTTCCCACACAAGACTTCAACATCTCTAACAATTCCCATTGTAGATATAGTATCTCTATTGGCAAGTTTAATTGTAACATCAATATCTTCTAACTCAGCAGGTGTGATATCATGCATAATTTCTTCATATAAGTCAATGGGTATAACACTAGCACTAGAACTCATATCACATAAGCCATGATAACAATGATCTCCTATTTTAACAGAAATAACAGGCACGCCTACCACGGGTCTATGTTTATCTCTATCACAGGGTTTAGCAATTCTAGCAGTTTCACCAGAGAATTCAATGACATGCCCATCAATATTATCGGACACGAGATCTTTAACAATAGCAATATTAGGTTCTACTTTGACTTGCTCAGGAGTTGTATAAGTTCTAGTATTGCTTTTACGAACAATAGTTGAAGCTTTAGCATGATCCTTTACTCTAGCAGGGAAAGGTGGTTTCTCAACATAAGAGGTGGCAACAATAGGATCATTATAAGTGATGGTCTTTTCTTCAACTTTAATAGGTGCAGCTACTTTTACTTCTATGGGAGGATGATATTTAAACCACTTCTCTTTGGGGAGATCAACATAAGTAGCAAAAGATTCACAGAAAGAAGCTACTATCTCAGAGTCAAGTCCATATTTAGTGCTAAACTTACGGAAAATATCGGTATCCATAAAAGATTTAACACAATCAAACTTAGGTGTCATACCTGACTCCTTACCTTCGTCAAGGTCCCAATCTTCAGAGTTGCGTTTAATTCTATCCAATAAATTCCATCTGAATTCAATAGTCTTCATCATAAAAGAGCCAACACAAGAAGTATCGAGCATGGTTTGATTATTATGAGAAAGCCGAGCATAAAAACTTTGCATAATTATTTCTCTTGGAAGCTCATGATTGGGGCATGAATATAACATTGATTTAAGCCTCCCCCAAGCTTGAGCGATTCTTTCTCCTTCGCGAGGCCAAAAATTATATATATAATTGCGATCACGATGAACAAGATGCACAGGGTAATACTTATGATGAAATTCCAATATCACTCTTTTATAGTTCCATGATCTCGTATCATCACATAGCATATACCATGTCAATGCGTCTCCCTCCAAAGATAAAGGGAAAGCCTTCTTCTTAACAACATCATCGGGTATACCTGCAAGCTTAAATAAGCCACAAATATCATCCACATAGCGTAGATGCTCGTCGGGATGCTTTGTTCCATCTCCTGTAAAAGTATTAGCCAGCAGTTTTTCCATAATACCCGAAGGAAATTCAAAAGGAGTTTCATTTTCAATAGGTTCAGTAGGTTGAGGAGCAACTCTTTGCTCTACTGGATGGGGTGAAGATGCCCCGAACAAGCCCCTCAGAGATTCACTTTCCATAGTAACAAGTGACAGAAAATTTCAGCACACTATATAAATTTTCCTTACCAAATTCCACTTACCAAAGGCGCTACACTCCCGCAGCGGCGCCTTTAAAAGAGTCTTGATGACCCACAAGTATAGGGGATCTATCGTAGTCCTTTCGATAAGTAAAAGTGTCGAACCCAACAAGGAGCAGAAGGAAATGATAAGTGGTTTTCAGCAAGGTATTCTCTGCAAGTACTGAAATAAGTGATAACAGATAGTTTTGTGATAAGATAAATTGTAACGAGCAACAAGTAACAAAAGTAAATAAAGTGCAGCAAGGTGGCCCAATCCTTTTTGTGGCAAAGGACAAGCCAGAACAAACTCTTATAATAGGAAAAGCGCTCCTGAGGACACATGGGAATATCGTCAAGCTAGTTTTCATCACGCTCATATGATTCGCGTTCGGTACTTTGATAATTTGATATATGGGTGGACCGGTGCTAGGGTACTGACCTTACTTGGACAAGCATACCACTTATGATTAACCTCTATTGCAAGCATCCGCAACTACAACAAAAGTATTAAGGTAAACCTAACCATAGCATGAAACATATGGATCCAAATCAGCCCCTTACGAAGCAACGCATAAACTAGGGTTTAAGCTTCTGTCACTCTAGCAACCCATCATCTACTTATTACTTGCCAATGCCTTCCTCTAGGCCCAAATAATGGTGAAGTATTATGTAGTCGACGTTCACATAACACCACTAGAGGTTAGACAACATACATCTTATCAAAATATCGAACGAATACCAAATTCACATGACTACTAATAGCAAGACTTCTCCCTTGTCCTCAGGAACAAACGTAACTACTCACAAAGCATATTCATGTTCATAATCAGAGGGGTAATAATATGCATAAAGGATCTGAACATATGATCTTCCACCAAATAAACCAACTAGCATCAACTACAAGGAGTAATTAACACTACTAGCAACCTACTAGCACCAATCCCGGACATGGAGACAAGAATTGGATACAAGAGATGAACTAGGGTTTGGAGCTGAGATGGTGCTGGTGAAGATGTTGATGGAGATTGCCCTCTCCCGATGAGAGGAGCGTTGGTGATGATGATGACGATGATTTTCCCCTCCCAGAGGGAAGTGTCCCTGGCAGAACAGCTCTGCCTGAGCCCTAGATTGGTTCCGCCAAGGTTCCTCCTCGTGGCAGCGGAGTCTCGTCCCGAAAGGTTGCTTATGATTTTTTTTCTCATCGAAAGACTTCATATAGGAGAAGATGGGAGTTGGAGAGCCACCAGGGGGCCCACGAGGTAGGGGGCGCGCCCAGGGAGGAGGGGGTGCCCCCCACCCTCGTGAGCAGGGTGTGGGCCCCGTGGCCTTCATCTTTGGCGATGATTTTTCTTTATTTATTATAAGATATTCCGTGGAGTTTCAGGACTTTTGGAGTTCTTGAGAATAGGTCTCAATATTTGCTCTTTTTCGGCCGAGTTCCGGTGCGGCATTCCCCTCTTCATGGTAAATCTTGTAAAATAAGAAAGAATAGCCATAAGTGTTGTGACATATCGTGAAATAACAGCCCATAATGCGATAAATATCGATATAAAACCATGATGGAAAATGGACGTATCATCCATGTTGACGAATCTAAAATTGAAGCAATTAAAACTTGGCCCCAAGCCACCAATTTGCAACAAGTGCATAGCTTTCTTGGCCTTGCGGGTTTTTATCGTTGCTTGATGAAAGACTTTAGCACTATTGCCGCTCCTTTGCATGCCTTGAGTAAGAAGAATGCTCCTTTCGTTTGGGGATCTTTGCAATCCATTGCTTTTGACGAGCTGAAGTCTTTGCTTACTCATGCTCGGGTTCATGCTTTGCCCAACTTTGACAAAACTTTTGAGGTTCATTGTGATGCAAGTGGTACCGGAATTGGCGGAGTTTTGATGCAAGAAAAGCGAGCCATTGCATATTTTAGTGAAAAACTCTCCGGTGCTCAACTTAACTATCCCATATATGACAAAGAATTGTATGCTTTAGTGCGTGTGCTACTTGTTTGGGAATATTATCTTAGACCTCATGAGTTTGTCATCCATACCGATCATGAAACGCTTAAGTACTTAAAAGGTCAAACTAAGTTGAACAAGCGTCATGCCAAATGGAGTGAATTCATTGAATCTTTCCCCTATGTGATCAAGTACATTAAGGGTAAGGAAAATGTAGTTGCGGACGTACTTTCACGCATATGCACGCTTGCACTAAACTTGAGTTGAATGTTATTGGCTTTGAGCACATAAAAGACTTGTATGCTAATGATCCATCTTTTGCTATTCCTTATGCTAAGTGTTTGACGCATACATCTTGGGAACGATATTACATCAAGGATGCTTATCTTATGAGAGCTAATAAACTTTGCATTCCCGAGTCTTCTCTTCGTTTGCTCCTTTTGCAAGAGGCTCATGGAGGCGGACTCACGGGACATTTTGGACGCGACAAGACATTCACCACGCTCTCCAAGAACTACTTTTGGCCCAAGATGTTCCGCGACGTATCACGCTTCACCAACCGATGCTCTACATGTTGCAAAGCTAAGTCTAAAGCTCAATCCCAAGGTCTTTACATGCCTCTTCCTATTCCTTATCAACCTTGGGAAGACAATAACATGGATTTTGTACTTGGTTTGCCTAGAGCCCAAAATGGCAAGGATTCCGTGTTTGTTGTTGTGGGCCGATTCTCTAAGATGGCACATTTCATTCCTTGCAACAAGATAGACGATGCTTCACATGTCGCCAATCTCTTTTGTAGGGACATCTTGCGACTCCATGGAGTACCAACGATAATCGTCTCCGACCATGGCGTCAAGTTCTTGAGTTAATTTTGGAAGACGCTATGCGCCAAGCTCGGAATCAAGCTCTTGTTCTCATCCGCATACCATCCTCAAACCGATGGCCAAACGGAGGTGACGAACCATACGCTCTCCACTCTACTTTGCTTGTTGATCAAGAAGAACATCAAGGAGTGGGAGGCATGTCTACCCATCACCGAGTACGCCTACAACCGTGCAAGACATTAGACTACCGGCAAGTCCCCCTTTGAGGTCGTCTATGGCTTCAACCTATTGTCCCCATTGGACATTCTACCTCTTCCTCTACAAGAGCGCACCAACCTCGACGCAAGTGTACGCGCAAGCTACACCATCGAGCGCCAAGTACAACGACTAGCGACTAAGCTCAACGTCAACAAGCAACCCATGATCTTCAACATTGGCGATCTCGTGTGGCTACACCTTCGCAAGGACCGCTTCCCCAAAGAACGCAAGTCCAAACTTCTCCCTCGAGCCGATGGACCCTTCAAGGTGCTAGCACGCTACAACAACAACGCTTACAAGATCGACCTACCAAGCAACAAGTACAATGTGAGCGACATTTTCAACGTCAAAGACCTCTCGCCTTACCATGGTGATGAAGATTTTGATCCGAGGTCGGATCTTTCCCAAGGGGGGGAGATGATGCGGAGCATCCCACGATCATCCCCATGGACGGATCTACATCTCCTACAACACCACTTGGACCTATGACTCGAGCACGTGCAAGAGCTCTCAAAACCGAGCTGACATCACTCCTCTCACAACTCCCTTTCGATTCACACGAGACATGACTACTACCTCAAACGGAGACACTTTGCATACTCAGGTACCATGGAGAAGCTAGGAAGCAAGGAGAACCGTAACCAGAAGACATGCGTGAAGATGGAGAGGAGAAGTGCCAAGTCCCAGGCTGGCCGGACGATCCGGACAGAGCCCGGACGATCCGGACTCCGGTCCGGACGATCTGGCTAATTCGCCCCGAAGACACCCGAAGCCTCTCCATGAAGCCGGATCATCCGGACGCCGACCCGTATCATCCGGACATCGCCCGGACATCCGGACCCCCAGCCGGACATACGGACCTGCACTGCCACCGCCTGCGTCACCAACTCATCCGGGCCAAGACCTTCGCCTTGGCGTCCAGCTCGGCCTTCTCCACCTTCGGCTTCTTCTCCAGCGTCTTCAGTCGGCTGCGATTAGCGGACAACTCGGTGTCGCAATCCCCGATGGGGACCTCCCAAGCCTTCATCTGTTCCTCCTTTGCCTGGCGGTCACGAACCTCTTTGGCGAGCTTGTCGCGCAGGCCCTTCAGCTCATTCTCTAGCGCCTTGCGACGTTCCTGGATGATCGAAGCATCCTTCAATGCAGCGTCACGGGCGGCTATGTCCTGGGTGGCGACTTGTTTCTCCTCCTCAGAAGTTGCGATAGCCTGGCTCGGCGCTGCTCGAACGGAGGAGTCAGAGCGAGCCCAGCCAGAGATCAGCTCCAGGCGCCCGGCCACCAGGCGGGGGTTGGCGCCCTGGAGATCTTCTCGCAGCCAACCCAACTCAGCAGCAGCACGGTCCAGGGCGGCAAAGAAGGCAGAGTAGTCAGGAACCAGTGGAGCAGGAGGAGAAGGCGGCGGCGTGATCACGGCCTGGGAGGCTGGGAGCTCCTGAGCCTTGGCAACCTCAGCAAGAGCATCAAGCACCGGCGCTTCCAGAGTCAGTGAGGCCACGAGGGCTAGCACCCTGCCAGAGCGCTCCTCCCGGCCTCGCGAGGACGGCCGGGCAAGGGAGATGCGAGATCCACCGCCTCCCCTTCCCACAGGCGAAGAAGCGGCCACGACGGGTGAGCTTGCCCCAAGCAGAGCCACCACGTCCCCCTTCAGCCTCTTCGCCGTAGGCGGCAGCCTACCCAAGCGACGGAGGATGTCAAGCCCTGACAGCAAAAACAAGAGCAAAGAGGAGTTTGAGTACTTACTGGTCAATCGCGGCGTGTTCTGGCGGCCTCCTGCCAAGCTTAAAGCCTGAGAGCCTCTTGCGGGGTGCAGCCTCGGGAGGTCTAGAGACAGAGGAGGGTGCACCAGAAGGGCTGGAGCTGGCTTCGGGCAGTGCCCGGGCCGGGGTAGCCCCTTGGGAGATCAGCCCCGACCTGTCCTTCTTCGGGATCACGGGCTGGTCCTCTCCCCCTCGCCTGGTGTCGGCCTCGTCGTTGTCCTACAGGGTGCGGAGGATGTTAGCCCTGCGCCAGGGGGAAGTCTCCCCGTCTCCTCAGTGGTCGCCTCCGAGTCGCGCTCCTCTTCTTCCTCGTCTTCCTCCTCTCCTCCGTGGGAATCATCGGAAGATAATTCCACCGGCGTTGCCGCCTCCTGGCCCTCAGGAGGCACCTCGGGTACCAGACCGCTCTCATCAAAGGTGGTCGTGGCGTCCACCACCTGTTGCCAGTCGTCACAAAGGAACAAAGGGACAGGAGCGCCCTCTAGGCCTTCCACGTCCTCTCCAACCCAGAAGCGGAGAGCTGCGGCCAGATCTTCATTAGCCAGGGCCTCCGAGTTCAGGCAGAGATCACCGTCCACATCTGCAAGCCTCCACAACGGGCGCGTGTGCGCCTGAAGTGGAGCCACCCGATGCGCCAGAAACTCCCTCAGGAGCGTGGCCCCGATCAGCTTCGCCGCCTTCAGGTTGCTCAGCCTCAGGTCGGCGTTCATCTTCTCCAGCACCAGCTTTGCCTGTCGGTCGTCAAGCTTCGTGTGGGACCACGCCTCATCAGCCTAGGGATGCTCCGTGGGCAGCGCTAGCCGAGAGTTGATGCATCTGGCATCCAGCATGACCCACTTGCTCTGGAAGCCATCGGCCCTGTTCCCGGCCTTCGAGATCGCGTTGGCTTTGGAGTAAGCAACAAAGCCAACACACACCGAGGTATGGGCGCCGGTAACTTGGAGGGAGAAGAAGTGGCGCAGCAAGGCCACGGAAGGCATCACCCCGACGTGTGCCTCGCAGTAGTAGGCGAAAATCGACAGAAGGAGGACAGAGTTGGGATGGAGATGTGGAGCCTGCAGCCTGTAATGGCGAAGGATAGCATAGAAGAACTCGGAAAAAGGAGGCACCAGGCCGGCGATGACGGCGCTCATGAAGAAGGGGTAGAAGGTACTCCCCTTGGCCTCCGGCTGGGCGGGGTCGGCTTGGAGCGCAGTCTCCCCCATCTCGCTGCCTTGCGCCGCCATCATCAGGCGCGTGAGGGCGAGGTACTTCTCCGTCATGTTGGGGGGATCCAGAGTCGGCGAGTACCAGGCCGCTGGAGCCTCGGCCGCGGCCTTGCGGGGCGCCATTGCACGCGGATGAGGAAGGATGAGGCGGATCTGGAGATTTTGGAAGCAAGAGAACAAGAGCAAGAAAGGGTATTTGGAGCAAGGCGAATGAGAGCAATGAAGGTAAGCCTAACCCAGGCTAGCCTTTTGTCAGTCGGGCAGTTGCCGAGCCAGCGTGGGGAAGCGGGGACGCCCACGTCCAATCAACCGCCACGCGACAACCAAGGCCGCAGACTGTTGGGGCCCGCGGCGCTCCGCACTTGCCCTTTGGCTTCGCCGCTAAGCCAAGTCCGATCGCGCCTTGGGCCCGGGGGCTACTGTCGGTGTTCTGGGAACAAGGATCCCCAGACTTGCCTGCCTGCGGCCTGCAGCATGGCTCAAGCAGTGGCCCAGTACATCCCGTCTTCATCGACCCAAGCTCAAGACCCTCAAGAGGGGCCAAGCCTCGCGGGGCGGACGATGCAAGGCTTCCTCTGGGGCGGCCTCACCAGGCAGGCTTGCGAGGAGGCGGAGAGATCAAGGCAGGGGTACCTCGCGAGGTGCTCATGACGCAAGCCGTGACGATCAAGGCCAGGCGGGCGCCAGGAGGGCGCCAGGCGGGTGCCAGCCTGTGTAGTGTCCCCGTTTCCTCTTTGGTGCAAAGGGGGCAAGCGCAGGCGCGGAGTACCGAGGCATCAAGCAAAGGTTACCATTTTGGTGCAACGAGACCAAGACTAGCAGAGCGGCAGGACGGAGGTCACGGTGGAGCCCAAGACAGCGTCATCGTCAGTGCCTTTGGCAGTCGAAGACCAACTTTAGTCAGGATAGCTTGTACTAGTTGTTCCCCTTCAAAATGGCCGTTGTTGGCTCCCTTCCCGCTCAATATTTGGGAAGAGGACCAGGGCCCCTATAAATAGAGATAGCCACCACAGTAGTGATCATCTCATCGGGACCTCAGAGGATCCACCCAAGGAGAACACCGTACCAGCCCAAGAACACCCCTAGCGAGGCTGTTCTTCCTCTATACTGTTCATCATCACCCCAGAGGCAATCCACCACACCACACACTAGAGTAGGGTATTACACCACAATGGTGGCCCGAACTAGTATAAACCTTGTGTCCCTTGTGTTGTTCATCGTGTAGCTTAGATTCACGGCGAGGCGTTGGGACGTGGATTGGTACGGGGAAGATCTTCGCGCGCACCCCAGAGTTCGAACCTTAAGGGTTTTGCCAGAACCCGATATCCGACAATGCTTGTCCCATGGGGAGTAATGACTTCACATATAAGAAGTATAAGTGGTTAAATTTATTGAAAGTTAGCAAACACAGCATTGGTCACTTGAACAATTCATGAAAGAATATTGAAGGAAGAGAGATTTCATATATAAATATACTATCTTAGACATCTTCTATGATTTTGAGCCCCCATTAATTATTCTCAAGCTTGATCAAGTAGTTGATGTTGGAAAAGGAAGACAACGTAATGGGTTATGTTTGTTTATTTTCACATAGAAGTTATATTCATGGATCCTCTAATATGTGGTGCTTGCTCATAATCTTTTGCTAGCCAAAATTTTGTACAAAGTAGAAATACTACTTGTGCATCCAAAAACCCTTAAACCCAGTATCTTGTCATGAGAGTCCACCATATCTACCTACGGATTGAATAAGATCCTTCAAGTAAGTTGTCATCAGTGCAAAAATCAATAAAATTGCTCCTAAATATGGACGATCTTTTATTACAAGGGAAAATAAGTTTTGTATGAACTTGTGATGGTAAAGAAATAAAAGCAACAGACTGCATAATAAAAGTTGCTATCACAAGGGGCAATATAAAGTGATGTTCCTTTGCATTAAGGGCTTGAACATCCAAAAATCAGAAGCTCATGACAACCTCTGCTTCCCTCTGCGAAGGGCCTATCTTTTACTTTTCAGTATTTACTTTCAAGCAAGATTCAATACTATTCCTTCTCATTTCAACCTCAATTATTCTCTACTCGGCAAGCATCATGTGGTAGGGAATGATCCAGGCACATATATCTAGTTGAATATAGGTAATCATGAGTTATTATTGTTGACATTATATCCATGATAAGCAAGCTGGGAGGCGAAACATTAACCCCTATCTTCCTACGTTTTTGACTGAAATGATTTGTTCTAAAAGTATGCTTTGAGTGTCAGCAATCATGGAAGACTATGATAGTTGAGTATGTGGAATTTGCTAAATCAAAGCTCTTACATAGACCCTTCCTAACAATAAGATGAATTGCAATTGTTTGATGACTGAGAACATAGTTTGTTAGTTTTCAAGAAAGATTATGGCCTATACTTTAACATGTGAATAGCTTGCTACTTGATCATGAGAAGTTTTATGAGATGAGCTACTTTTTATGATATATAATGATCCTAGAAAATGTGTTTGGAATTATCATTGATCAAACTTATGCACTAAGCTAGCATTCACACTTCATAAATTATTTCTTTTATCATTTACCTACTCGAGGACGAGCAGGAATTAAGCTTGGGGATGCTGATATGTCTCCAGCATATCTATAATTTATGGAGTATTCATGCCATATTAACCTAAGTTCTACATGGTTTTGATGCACTTTTTTATGATTTTGATGGACTACCCTATCGACCTAGTGTCGAGTGCCAGTTCCTGTGTTTTGGCTTTTTTTGTTTCGCGGAAAATCCATATCAAACAAAGTCCAATTGCCACGAAACTTTACGATGATTCTTTTGGAACATAAGAGATCCCCGAAGCTTCGAGGAAGGACCAAAAGACCCATGGGGGAGTCACGAGCTCACCCCATGCGCCATGGGGCGTAGGTAGTCTCCTCTCAGCTCGTGGGTCCATGTAACTCCGATTGGCATGAAACCAACACTGAAAATTCTTATAAATCAGGAAACCACCAAAAAGAAACCAAGAACTTCGACGCAGCCACTGCAAGCCTCTATACCGAAGCGATCTCATCTAGAGGCCTTTTTCGGCACCCTGCCGGAGGGGGAAATCATTACTGGAGGCTATCTTCATCATCCCAGTGATCTCCATGATGAGGAGGGAGTATGACATAGGGTAGAACCCTAATGTTGTCAATCTTTCATGATTTAGAGGGGAAACGGGGAAGAACACAAAAAACACAATAGGGAAATCACTCATATAGACAAGAAACAATCACACATGTGCTAAATCCACATACACACGGAGATATTCACGATCCGAAGTCAATAAGGGAGGATACAAACGGTAGATAGTTCATCCATCTTAAATCCTAGGAGGATCTTCCCATGAAGGGGTGTTGAATCCACTTGGGGGATCTTCTCACGTGGAGGTCTTGGACTCCATGGGAGTATGTAAGTGGATGAGCACAGCTCTATCTCTAATGAGCTAATCCTTTGGTAACCCTAGATGGAGAAGGTAGTCCATATATAGTGCTAGTACAAGTTGGGGCGAGTTGGAGGGATACATGGCCAGCCTGTTCACTATGCGCAAACAGGGGCCGGATGTCCGGGGTCGTGGCCGGATGTCCGGGGTTGTGGCCGGATGTTCGGGCCGGTTTTGGCCGATTCCAGTTGCCCTCTAGATAGGTTGTAGCCGGATTTTCTGGGGTCGGGCTGGATGTACGGGCTTGGGCCAGATGTCTGGTGCATGTAGGTGCTCTGCGGTTGGGCTGCTGTCGTGCTTGACATCTTCAGGGGCCGGATATCCGGGTCCTATAGCCTTTCTTCGGTTCCTCTCATCGTGCTCATTCGTCAGCATACTTGAGGACGTGTCCATCATCACGAGAATCTCCGGGAGGGTCTTCTTGGTACCTAAGCACACATAGCAATCCGACTTTAGGTAGTGGCCATGTCTCACATGGGTCATACGAAATATCACTAAGGAGAGATGTCACCTTAGTGTCGAGAGCTCTAGCACGTGCTCAGGTCATCGGTCCACTTGGCACTTGGGGACATGTAGGTAGGTCCATGGGGATAATCATAGGATGCTCCGCATCAAAGTAGTTCACCCTCGGGGCTTAGGGTATGCACTAGTGATATGTCTCCATCGTATCTACTTTTCCAAACTTTTTTGCTCTTGTTTTGGACTGTAATTTGTATGATTTGAATGAAACTAACCCAGACTAATGTTTTTTTTCAGCGGAACTACCATGGTGTTGTTTTTTGTGCAGAAATAAAAGTTCTTGGAATTGAGCAAAACTTTTTAGAATTTTTTATGGAATATATAAAAAATACTGGAGCCAGGACCCACCAGAGGGCCCCCTGTTGCCCACAAGGCAATAGGGCGCATCCACCCCCCAGGCGCACGAGGTTGCCTTGTGGGGCCCACGGGGCTCAGCTGACCCTAATCTCAAGCCAATTAATTCCTTTCCCAGAGAAAAAATAGAGAAGAAGTGTCATCACATTTTACGATACGGAGTCGCCGCCACCTCCTATTCTTCACTGGGAGGCCAAATCTGGAGTTCGTTCGGGGCTCTGGAGAGGGAGATTTGTCGCCATCATCATCACCAACCTCACCAATTTCATGATGCTCATCAATCGGGAGTGTGTAATTTCTTCATAGGCTTGTTGGACGATTATGGGGTTGGATGAGATTTATCATGTAATCGACTCAATTTGTTAAGGCTTGATCCCTAATATCCACTATGTTGTGAGATTGATGTTGCTATAACTTTGTTATGCTTAATGCTTGTCACTAGGGCCCGAGTGCCATGATATCAGATCTGAACCCTTGATGTTTTCATGAATATATTTGAGTTCTTGATCCTATCTTTGCAAGTTATACGCACCTATTACGTGTTATGATCCGCATTCCCAAAAGTGACAGTAGTTGGGATTCTTTCAGGTGATTACCGTAGTTTCAGGAGTTCATGTATTTCATATGTCTCCAACGTACCTACTTTTCCAAACACTTTTGCCCTTGTTTTGGACTCTAACTTGCAAGATTTGAATGGAACTAACCCAGACTGACACTGTTTTCAGCAGAGCTGCCATGGTGCAGAAATAAAGGAAATCCACAGAGGAACTTTTTGGAATTAATAAAGAATATTGGTGAAAGAATCAATGTCAATGGGCCCACACCCTGTCCATGAGGGTGCAGGGTGCCCCCTGAGGGAATCCCGGACTAGGGGTGTCCGGATAGCCGAACTATCATCATCGGCCGGACTCCAAGACTATGAATATACAAGATTGAAGACTTCATCCCGTGTCCAGATGGGACTTTCCTTGGCGTGGAAGGCAAGCTTGGCGATCGGATATGTAGATCTCCTACCATTATGGCGACGACTGTAACCCTAGCCCTCTCCGGTGTCTATATAAACCGGAGGGTTTTAGTCCATAGGATAGAACAACAATCATACCATAGGCTAGCTTCTAGGGTTTAGCCTCCTTGATCTCGTGGTAGATCCACTCTTGTACTACCCATATCATCAATATTAATCCAGCAGGAGTAGGGTTGTACCTCCATCGAGAGGGCCCGAACCTGGGTAAAAACATCATGTCCCTTGTCTCCTGTTACCATCCGCCTAGACGCTTGCAGTTCGGGACCCCTACCGAGATCTGCGGTTTGACACCGACATTGGTGCTTTCATTGAGAGTTCCTCTATGCCGTCACGATCAGGAAGGATGCCTCTTCTCATCTTTAAAGACGGTACCATTGCCAAAGGAGCTTTGGCCGCCGGCCAAACTATCCGGCTAGGTGGTTTTCTTATGACCGCCTCTTCGGCCGCCGCTTCGACGATGACCTCTCGGGTCATCAAAAGCGATCTTCACGTCAATTCGGAATTCACCGAGCAGCTGGATCTGATGGAGCTCTCTTCCGTAAACGAGCTCTTGGATCGCATCGCCGCCCTGGGAGTCGCTACAGACTATGATCATATTGGGCTTAAAACCGATCCAAGAGAGATTAACTCTTCCCAGGTTACGCACCACGTTGCGGTGGTAGAGGAACAACACAGAGACTCTTCTTCTATATTAAAGACCAGTTATGTCCGGACTCATTATCCCTCCATGCCGGATTCCCGCGGAGGGACGGACGTCAATCAAATCTTGAACCTAAAGTCGCAGCGGACCAGATTCGTTGGACAACGTCCACAATCCAAGCTTCAAATTGAAACTTTTCGCCCTTGAGCCTCAAGTTGGGCAGGGTTCCGGACTCAATTCCACCCGCCCACCCAAACATAAGCGATCTATCTCAAATCCGGCAAGAGCCCACGGAAACAGTACATCATTACTGGGCCAGATTCCTCCTGGT
This sequence comes from Aegilops speltoides, assembly GCA_021437245.1. Classification (NCBI taxonomy): domain Eukaryota; kingdom Viridiplantae; phylum Streptophyta; class Magnoliopsida; order Poales; family Poaceae; genus Aegilops; species Aegilops speltoides. Next base: position 180,027,112 of record CM038144.1, on the reverse strand, counting down.
TATGGACATGATAAAGGACTGCCGTGAGGAAAGCGCAATCTCAATTTTCTGCAACAATTGCACGAACAAGGGAATCACGAACGCCATAAGTCGCCACGAAATTACACGCTTCGCCGACCTGGCGTCCATAGTATGAAAGTACTGTGCGATGGAGAGTACCTGGAAAACCGAAACTATGTTTTGGGACAATCCAGCTCCGAACACAACCCTGGTCCGAAACAAAAGGGTGCATCATGCTCAGGCACCCGGGACAAAAACCAAAAAGCAAAAACCCCATAAAGGGCACGGAACCGTATTGGAGGGATGGCTCAGCGGACCCTGTAAAATCCACAGTACAGATGGCGTCACTCCAACACATAGCCTTCGAGCATGTTGGATACTACGGCAGGTGGCCAAAAGTGGCGAAGAGCTTCTAGCCCCGGAGAACCAACCCTTGATACCAAGACGGTATTAGCGATCTTGAGACTTTCGCATCAAACAACATGCGGAAGCGAACACTCCATAACCTTACGAAGTCTACCAAGTAGCAACAATAAATCCATGGGGACACGGCTATCACCTTCAACGCCAGCGACGAACCTAAATTCGAACAGCCGAGCACCGGCCGCATTGGTCCTCGGTCCAATAGTGGGCGGCTTCGTCTTACCAAGGTACTCATGGATGGCGGCGGTGGATTAAACCTCATCTCGAGAAAACCCTCCAAAATGGAAATAGATGGAGCCGCATTGAGCGAAGCAGCACAACCTTTAGAGGAATAATCCTAGTCGGGAAGCACGCTGCATAGAAAAAATCACACTAGATGTGGTGTTATTTCGTCCGGACAATTACAGTCGAGGAGGTCACGTTCCAAGTGGCCCGTTCAGCAGCGGATATCACGCCTTATTAGGGCGAGAGGCATTCACAATTTTCCAAGCTATACCCCATTACGGGTACATGAAGCTTAAAATGCCCGGGCCCAATGGATCATCACTCTTGTCAGTGATCCAGACATAGCACTCCGCGCTGAAAATAAGACAGCCGCACTAGCCCTAGAGGCACTATCTAAAGCCCTAGAGGCAGAGGAACTCACTGCGCTGCGCTCCACGGTGAATAGGGACGATGTGATACTCGATAAGAGATCTAAGTCCACCTCTTTTAAACTAGCAAACGAAATAGTCAAATTCCAGGTCCATCCAACGGACCCCACAAAGACGGCCTCCATTGGGGCACAATTAAACCCTGATGTAGACACCGCACTATGAGAATTCCTTCGGGAAAATTGGGACATTTTGCACGCACGCTTGATATGCCGGGAATCCCACGCAGTCGGGCGAACACAGCCTAAACATCCTAAAAGGATTCAAGCGATCAAACAGGCTCTTGGCGATTTTCCGAACCCAAAAGACAGGCAATGGGAGAGGAGCTAGCCAAACTATTAGAAGCCAGATTCATCAGAGATATAAAACATCCGGACTGGCTAGCAAACCTGGTGATGGTACCAAAAAAGGACAAATCCTGGCGCCTTTGTGTCGATTTTAAAGACCTTAACAAGGCATGTCCAAAGGATCCTTTCCCCCTTCCCCGCATCGATCAAATCATCGATGCTACTGCAGGGCACGATTCATTGTGCTTCCTCGAGGCATACTCCGGATACCATCAAATCAAGATGGCGGAAACAGACCAGGCCGCAACGGCATTCATTACTCCATACGGACCATTCTGCTTCAACACAATGCCCTTCGGACTCAAAAATGCCGACGCAACATATCAGCGCTTGATTCAGACATGTCTAGCTACCCAGATCGGCAAAACAGTGGAGGCATACGTAGATGATGTGGTCGTTAAGACCAAACACGTCGAAACTCTAGTAGATGATTTGAGGCTCACATTCGACAACCTCCGAGCATATGACATTAAGCTCAACCCTGAAAAATGCGTTTTCGGCGTACCAGCCGGAAAGCTCTTGGGCTTCATTGTATCCGGTAGAGGAATTGAAGAAACACAGCCAAGATCCAAGCTGTGTCACAATTGGATATCCCAAAAGACCTCAAACAAATACAAAAACTGACTGGATGCGTGGCGGCTCTACGCCGCTTCATCTCCCGTTTGGGAGAAAAGGCATTGCCCCTCTATCGTCTCCTCTGGCGCACCGAACACTTCGAATGGATGGATGCTGCCACGGCCGGACTTGAAGAAATAAAGGCCATATTGGCAACAAATCCAGTCCTGGCCGCGCCCAACCTGGGCGAACCAATGTTATTATATATCGCGGCAACACATCAAGTTGTCGGTAGCGGTACTCGTTTATCGAGCGAAAGCGAAGGACACAAATTCCCTCTTCAAAAACCAGTGTAATACGTATCCACTTGTCTTAACTCCATGCAAGTCCGGTATCCACATTATCAAAAGATAGCGTCGCGTATTCATGCCATCCGGAAGCGCGACACTACTTTCAAGAGTGTTCCATAACGGTGGCCTCCGAAGTACCTCTCAGCGACATTATAAACAATCATGACGCGACAGGCAGGATTGCAAAATGGGCCATTGAGCTCTTACCATTCGACATAATCTACAAACCACGGCGAGCTATAAAGTCGCAAGTTTTGGCTGACTTCATCGCGAATGGACGGTCGAACTCCCTAAAGAGTACGGCGCATACTCCAATTGGATCATGCATTTCGACGGCTCCAAAATGTTGGCCGACTTGGGGGCTGGCGTCGTATTGACGTCCCCAACCGGAGACACAGTCCAATACATACTTCAGATAATGTACACGGACTCCAACAATGCAGCCGAATATGAAGCCCTTCTACATGGTATCCGGATGGCAATCTCCATGGGTATTCAACGCCTCGAGGTGCGCGGGGATTCAAACCTCGCAATATCCCAAGTAAATGGAGACTTTGACGCCAAGGATCCGAAAATGGCAGCCTATCGCAACGCCGTCTTAAAAATGTCAGCTCGGTTCGAAGGACCCGAATTCCACCATGCAGCCCGGGATAATAACCAGGCAGCCGACGTGTTGGCACGCATCGGCGCAAAACGCGACGCTGTCCCTCCAAACATCTTCCTGGAGCAGCTCTTTAAGCCATCCGTATTATGGGAAGGGGAGTCCGGAAATAACAACCCGGAACCAACCGCACCACCCAACACGGAACATTCTCGACACAATCGGTGGCTCGACCAATGAAATAACACCTTCAACCCACGAAATAATGGCGTAATTGCCCGTGGGCAGAACCATTCCTAGCCTACTTAATTAGGCAGGAACTTCACGAAGACCAAAATGAGGCCCATTGCATAGTCCGCGATCTAAAGCCTACAAGGTCCATGAGGAGAACTTTATAAGAAAAGCACAACCGAGTCCTTCAAAGGTGCATCTCCGAAGAGGAAGGTGAAATCTCTGGCTGAAATTCACGCCGGACTCGGCGGGCACCACGCCGCAGCCGGGCCCTTGTGGGCAAGGCCTTCCGTCTGAGATTTTATTGGCCGATTGCCGGGCGGATGCTTAGGGCGTAGTCCAACGATCGTCGGTTGCCCGCTCTTTGCTAATCAAAGCCACATGCCACCCACCGCCCTCAAAACTATACCCATCACTGGCCGTTCATGTGCAGGGGCTTGACATGGTTGGACCCCTTAAAGGGGGAACCCACAAGCAAAAATACCTATTGGACATGGTGGATAAATTCACCAAATGGATAGAGGCCAAGCCGGTTAAAACGGCCGAATCCGGACCTGCGATAGACTTCATATCTGGGGTAGTACACCGTTATGGCATCCCCCACAGCATCATCCCTGATAACGGCACGAACTTAATGGCCGACGAGGTTAAACTCTGGTGCAAAAACATGGGCATCAAGCTCGACTACGCTTCAGTCTATCACCCGCAAACTAACGGTCAAGTCGAACGAGCAAATGGTCTAATCATGAGCGGCATTAAACCCAGGTTAGTGCGGTCCCTCACGGAATCTAACACGCACTGGGTGTAGTAGCTCGACTCCGTACTCTGGGGGCTGCGGACCACGCCAAATTATACTACCGGATTCACGCCATCCTTTATGGTATACCGCACAGAGGCAGTTTTGCCCTGCGATATAATTCATGACTCACCTCGAGTGCGCATGTACGAAGAAAGAGAAGCCGAGTTGGATCGGCAGGACAGTTTGGACGCATTGGAGGAGGAGCGTGACGTGGCAAAGGCTCGTTCCGCATTCTATCAGCAGCAGGCTCGAAGATATCAAAGTAGAAATGCACGGGCCAAAACTTACAATGTTGGCGAACTAGTTCTCGCTGCGGACAAGAAAAGGACAAACTCAAGCCCAAGTGGGAAGGTCCCTTCATCATCGATCAAGTCCTGACCGGCGGAGCATACTGTCTACGAAATGCATCGAACAATCGACTCGAGCCGAACCCATGGAATGCAGCCCGCCTCCGAAGATTCTACGCCTAGCGCCGGACTCAGAGTTCGTCTCCTTCCTCCGTCCACATTTTAAACGTTTTCTGTCTTTTGTTTTTTCTCTTCCATCCTCCCTTCTTTTCGTAAAGGCTTTGTGGGCTGACCTGCGCATTGTCCGCACACACTTGATGTGCTGCTTGCACTCATTATACTTGGAGGCTTCTTTAACAGAAGCTTATTTATACGGGCTTCATGCCCAACACATGCATCACACTTCCGCATGTACCTTTTACTCACCAGTATATGCATCGATATGACTTAAGTTTTGGCCAAGCTGGGTTGCCTGGCTCCTGTGCTTACCCCTACGTTCCCGATTGTTCGGCTAGGAGGTAAAGGGAGCACCTCTGTGATTGTTACCGTCGGGTCAGCCGGATGTGTACCTCAGACTAGGTGAAGCCGAAAGCTAGCGTTCTTAAGGGAATATTCGGTCGGTGACTTGAAAGATGATTTCTTATTTATTTATTTATCTGCTCCCAGATGCTTTTCTGCTTTTTTCACAGTCCAGACATGCACTTTAGGGCATGCCTCCCAGGGAAAGGAACCCCTAACAGAACTATTCTCCCTGGAAGATGTTTCTTACTAACCATGTAATATAACATAACTAGTTGGGCACTTGTCTGATAAGGCACTAATGACCCCTACGCCTGGTCTCCATGCATGCCCCGGTTTTTTCATAACTGTGAGGGTATTCGGACACACTCTCTAGAGTCCCGAGGTTGAAGCGAAAAGGTCCGCAAAGACAAACGATCTACAATCCGGCTAGAAGGCATTTCACATGTCATTATAGATTACATCGTCAAATTGACTGATTGTACTCCTCTTCAATCCCATCTAACAGGCTGTCTAGCTTACAGTCCCGTTGGGAATACTTAGCGGCCAACTCTACTTGGCCGTACATTAAGCTCACAGGAATCTCCTTCCCATCGGGCCCCACAAGTCTGACCTCGGCCATGTGGTTCGGATCAGCCTTCATGTATTGCGTCTTCACCATGGCCCAGGCCTCCCGGGCGCCTTGACGGCAGGCCGATATCTTCCATAGACGGAAGCGCTACCGTGCTCCCTGAAGCTTCTCTGCAAGCCTTCCAAGACCCTCGGGCAGGGAGACGGATGGCCATAAGGCCTGGACGACGCCGCTCATCGCCTGCCGAACACGTTCGTGCAACTGCAGCAGCTCGGGAAGCAGATCACCCGTTGAACCGGGCATTTCCTCTGCAGGACGACCCGTGAGCACCCCTACAGACATATTTCTGTCAATCGACTCCCTCGCCGAACTCTTCTTTTCAAAAGAGTTTGCTCAAGCACTTACTATAAATGCCACGACGAAGCCGCTGATTCTCCTTCACGGAGCTGCATACCGGGCCCGAACACCTTTAGCTCTTCTCCCAGCTGGGTGTGGGCATCTTGGAGTTTGTTCCTCTCCTGATGCACCTTCATAAGCACCCTCTCGCTGGCCTTTAGCTGGCGCAGTAGCTGTTGCTTGTTCGGATCAAGTCCGGCAACATCTGCAATATTATTGTCAGACTCATACGCACGCCACACGCCATAAACCGCTTATCTTTTTGAAATATGTGTTACCAGAGGGGGTCTCTGTGTCTCCTCCTGCGGCGGCTAGTGCGGCCTCAAGTTGGGCCTTGCACTCTTGAAGCTTTTGGGTCAATTGGGTATTCTTCTCCGTAAGATCCTGCATATCAAATGATCCTTAAATCAGTTATTCTAACTACTTTAAGTCTCAGGGGCTACTGGCATATATAACTATTAAAATTCCTTACCCGTATGTCTTTCACATACTGCTCCGTAGCTCTGGTTAAACCATCTTGAGCGGCACGGAGGTGCGCGTCTCCCGCATTAAAGGCATTTAACGCCTCTGAGGAGAAACACGCGTCACGAAGAACTGTCCAGCGGCGCCTGTGATTCATGGCGCTCTCCACCTCAGACCTGGTGGCGGACAGCCTGTCGGCATCCTCCATTGGAGGAGCATCCGGCTCGCGCCTTGCGCTCGCCTCCCCCTCCGGACCAGGTGTTGGAGCCTGGCTGGCGGAGGCTTGGTTGGCAACCTCTTCGGGCACAGTCCGGCGAGCGCTCTTTCTCCTGGAAAAGTCACGAGCATTAATATAGCTCCCAGGAATCTTTCCCTTAAAACGGTGGCGTGCTATACCGTTGCGGCGACGTTTCGATTCGCACCACACCCCTCTTCCGCTTTCTTTGGACCGGTGACCCTTGTCGGTCAGCCGCCGCGGGTTCGGCTTCCCGCCTTAAAGGCACCTCCTGCGAGACACCGTTGGTATACGGTGGTCAGAAATAAGCATGGATGAAGTAATGGTGTCAGGACTCTGGTCATAGTTACTTGGGAAGCCGGAGATAAACCGGGGTAGTCAGCCGTAATGGCAACTAGAGCATTGTCCATGCTGAGTTGGTGGAACACCCCGTCAATCAGCTCCACCTCTATGTCCGGATCCTCTCCGGAGGCTGGATCAAGGGATCTTCCCGGATCCTTGGGTTGTGGAGTCGGACTGTGTATGCCCTCCACATCCCGGCGCAGTTCCTGCGTCGAAATCATAAAGTAAGACACTTAACTTTGAAAGCACGGATCGGATAGATAGACGTCCGCTTACCCAGCTCCAAGGGTTATTCATGGAGAATCCATTTAATGGACTCATTTGGAGGAAGTCCTCCTTCTCCCCCTTGTACAAGACGGACAGGATCTTTACCAAATCGGCGGCCGATCCCGGTCCCTTGCGGCCATGACGGGTGGCGTCATTCTCCCTGTTGAAATCCCACATGGGGTGGCCCCTATATTGGAGCGGCTGCACCCCTCGCATAATGCACGTGGCCATGACTCCAATCATGGTCAATCCGGAATGGGCCGGCAACCTTATCCGGCCCATCAGATATTGGACGCTCCTATCATCTTCCCGTTGAGGGCTCATGGCGCCAACTCAGCGTTTCTTGAGGAGGCGTTGTTGAACTCGGGAAGCCGATCCGAACTAGGTCAGCGGTGGGCGTCTTCCATATAAAACCATTACGAAGGCTAGTCTTGGATGCCTTCTTCGGGGTTCGGATAGATATCCGGTCGGCGATCGCCATATTCGGCTCCGCCCACTTGATATATCGACCCCTTGTGAGAACAGGGTACGAGGCAAAACAATCTCTTCCACAGCACAAAATGGGGCTCGATGCCCAAGAACAGCTCGCAAAGAGCTACAAAACCCGCAATGTGCAAAATGGAGGCAGGTGTAAGGTGATGAAGCTGGAGTCCGTAGAACTCCAGGAGCCCCCGGAGAAACGGATGTATGGGAAATCCGAGCCCCCTTATTAGATAAGGGACGAAGCACACCCGCTCTCCTTTGGAGGGATTGGGGATGTTCTCCGCCTTCTTTCCACCTTTGTAGGTGGCCAGTCCGGCTCGAACCGGGACCATGAAGGCCGGAGGAAGGTATCCCTCCGCTTGGAGCGTCACCAGCTCGCTGTGCGGAACTGAACATCTCCTCCAATCTCCAGGCTGAGGGCTGGGAGCGCGAGAGGAGGAGCCGCGTCGACTGTCCATGATGGAGTGGATTTTGTCAGAGGCGCTCCGATGAGTACTCGCGGAAGAAGGATGGTGTGATTTGGATGTGGATCCTTGCCACTCTTATAGGCAGCTTATTCGTGTAGCTTGGGGGTAAAACATAAAAATACCCTAGCTTTTCGCATTCATACGACACGTGGAAGAAGGCCATTATTGGGCGTGGAAGCCAAGGAGTGCAACATTTATGAGGAAGCCGGACACTATTCGGCAAGCACATGAAATTTGGAGGAGAACCCGCCTTGCAACGCTGAAGACAATATACGCGCCGGACTCGTCGTCATTGAAGCCTGGTTCGGGGCTACTAAGGAGTCTGGACTAGGGGTGTCCGGATAGCGAACTATCATCATCGGCGGACTCCAAGACTATGAAGATACAAGATTGAAGACTTCGTCCGTGTCCGGATGGGACTTTCCTTGGCGTGGAAGGCAAGCTTGGCGATACGGATATGTAAATCTCCTACCATTGTAACCGACTCTGTGTAACCCTAGCCCTCTCCGGTGTCTATATAAACCAGAGGGTTTTAGTCCATAGGACAGAACCACAATCATACCATAGGCCAGCTTCTAGGGTTTAGCCTCCTTGATCTCGTGGTAGATCCACTCTTGTACTACCCATATCATCAATATTAATCAAGCAGGAGTAGGGTTTTACCTCCATCGAGAGGGCCCGAACCTGGGTAAAAACATCGTGTCCCTTGTCTCCAGTTACCATCCGCCTAGACGCACAATTCGGGACCCCCTACCCGAGATCCGCCGGTTTTGACACCGACACCCCCCCACTAGGGCGCACCCCCTGCCTCGTGGCGCCCCTGAGACTCAACCGACCTCAACCCTGACTCCATATATTCACTTTCAGGGAGAAAAAAATCAGAGAGAAGGATTCATCGCGTTTTAAAATACGGAGACACCGCCACCCTGTTCTTCCTCGGGCGGGCTGATCTGGAGTCTATTCGGGGTTCGGAGAGGGGAATCCGTCACCATCATCATCATCAACCATCCTCCATCACCATTCATGATGCTCACCGCTGATGAGGACATCAATACCATTGTTACACCCACAGCCCCTACTGCTACATATACTGGACCAATTACTAGAGCTCGCACACGCTAATTAAATTATCAGGTACTTTTGTTTCTTGGTAATGATTCTAATGTTCATGAGAATATGATGCTGCCTAAATTGGATACATTTGTTTTGCTTACAAATGAAGGGCCTAGCTTGGAGAAGGATGGACATTAGAGCACGAACAAGCATGGAGATGATGGCATGCATAAAGGGAACAAACGGAGTTACAAGTGATGATTTCAGGACTTTGAAGCCACCATAATGGGTGCATGAAGCCTTGGACGAAATATACAAGATGCCACTTCATAAATTTTGTCCCGAGGCTATTCTAGGTGCTGCGACACCTTATTATTGGGCCAGGGCCATGTAATTTCGAAATACATAAGTATAGGCTATTTTTAGAGTCAGTATGTGTGGGGAAACAAGAGATAGGGTTGATTTCGGACCCCTCCACCAAGGGCCACGAAATTCCCCCCTCTCCCTCCATATATACAGCCCTTAGGGCACTGTTTAGACTTTGGGTTTTGTTTAGATTAAAGTTCGCCATAGCTGCAACTTCGCGTACTTCGTTTGTGTTCAACAACTAGACAAAGGCGTCACAGAACCCCACCTTGATCAATAAAGCTTTCATCTTATATTCGCAATATGCAGATTGCAATCTCAGTTTCTTGCTTGTTCTTCGTTTTCTCGCGCGAAACAGACCCTCGTGGTCAGGTTGATCGTGCTCCGGCGTGGTCAATAACCTCTCGTAGTTGGTTTAGCGATTGCTAAGGCGCAACGTCCTCGCACGTTCATATTCGGATCGTCAAAGTCGACTTCCACCAAAGCAACATCCATCATCTCATCGAAAGACGGGACACCTTTGCCTATATCAAGTGGTATCAGATTTCCAGGTTGCTCGGTGAGATTTTACAGTTTTTCGTAGTTTAGATCGAGTCTGTTCTTCATACCTACAGTCAATGCAAAAGCCACAAAAAAATTAGGGTTAGTTCATCATATCTGAACCAATCTGAGCCTAGTCTCTAGCACAGTCTAGCCTAGGACCAGCACAGTACCGTCGTTGAGCCTTTATTCAACTTTGCATCTCTGAATTGATTATTGTTGATCCTTTTTTGCTACCATATTATAAGCCTTCCCAGCTCCACATACATCTACGTCGTGTGTTTGACTCTCCCTGGTAATCGGTCTATCCAAGCTTTGAGAGTTTTGACTACAACGGCTGCCGATCACCGCTTTCTTCTTTGGGTAAGCTGGTAAGAATTTGAGTTTTGCTTGACGGATTTGTGACACCCCACCACCACCATATTCCAAAGAGTCTATAGGATCATGTTCTTGTCTATTTCTATTGCTGCTAACTATGGCGGGAACACAAGTCGGCGAGATTGGACCGGGAGAACATGACGAACAAGGAGCTTCATGATAAGTTTTAGCAAATGATGGGTCTCTGGTGGAAGGCGTGATGGCCAGCTTTGGAAAGGCAATGGAGAAGATGGATGACATTGAGAAGTCAATTGACACCAAGTTGGATGCCAAGTTCTATGAATTACTCAAACGCCTCCCACAACCAGTTCTACACCGCGATACAGTAGGGCGAGCACAGCGTGTTCCTATTGAGCCAGGACAAAATTCGGGTGCCGCTGCTACTACTGTTAGTGCTTCAGTAGCTCCTGCATTACTGCAGAGATGGAGGACTATTACGAGGATGAGGTTGATCAAAATTAGAACTACGTGCAGCCACCGGCACCACCACCAAGCAGTCGACCTCGGTATATATTCGCAACGGTAGGCTGCACCACCACCTCAGTGCGAGATCATGACCATCTCCCTAAACTAAAATTGAATATTCCACCGTTTGAGGGTAGATATGTTCTGGTATATATCTTACTTGGGAGTTAGAAAGCGAACAACGATTTACATGTTTACAATATCACGAGGAGGCGTGTTCCTGCTTCATTGTTTGTGCTTTCACTAGCTTTGCATGTGTTTGGTGGTCTGAACATTGTAGATTATATCCTGTTCCAGCTACTTGGGCTGCTTTGAAAACTGTTATGCGTACTCGTTGGGTTCCACCATATTATTAACGTGAATTACTTCAAAAATTGCAGCGTTTAAGACAAGGAAAAAATTCTGTAGAAGAATATTATCAGGAATTACAAACTGGCATGATTAGATGTGGTATTGTTGAGGAGAATGAACCTATGCTTGCACGTTTTATGGGTGGATTAAATAGAGAGATTCAGACCATTCTAGAGTATAAGGAGTATACTAATATCACTCGTTTATTCCATCTTGCTTGTAAAGCTGAACGTGAAGTGCAGGATCGACAAGCATTGGCGCGAACTGACTTTTTTGCAGGTCGACTTTCATCATGGACACTGCGTGCATCCTCTACTTCCACTGTACCAGCACCTCCATCATTGCAGCTCGGCCGTGATACAAGAAAGCGGGCACAACCACCACTATCGCCAAGAGCGCACTGTTGGGCCTGCAGAGCTCTTCTTCGTCCATGGCATCAACAGGGCACACAAGTGATATTATTTGTCGTCGTTGTAAGGGAAGAGGACATTATGCGCGAGAATGCAAATCTCAGCGTGTGATGATTGCTACTGAGGATGGTGGGTATGAGTTGCTAGTGACTATGATGAGGAGACTTTAGCCCTTATTACAAGTGAAGAACACGGTGGAGATGATTCTGATCATGAGACGCAATACATGGCTCCTGAAGATGCTGACAGGTATGAATGTTTACTTGCTCAACGTGTTTTGAGTGTGCAGGTTACACAAGCTGAGCAAAATCAGCGGCATAATTTGTTCCATACAAAGGGAGTTGTGAAGGAACGTTCTGTGCGCGTCACCATATATGGAGGGAGCTGCAACAACTTGGCTAGCGTGGAGATGGTGGAGAAGCTATCTCTCACCACAAGACCACATCCACATCCTTCCTACATCCAATGGTTCAACAACAGCGGCAAGGTTAAGGTAACATGTCTTGTTAAATGCATTTTAGTATCTCTACATATGCTGATTATGTTGATTGTGATGTGGTACCTATGCAAGCATGTTCCTTATTACTTGGTCGACCATGGCAATTTGATAAAAATTCTGTACACCATGGTAGAAACAAACATTATACTCTTGTTCATAAGGATAAAAATATTACTTTGCTTCCTATGACTCCTGATTCCATTTTGAAAGATGATATTAATAGAACTAATAAAGCTAAACAGGAGAAAAATAAGAGTGAAAATCAGATTGTGGCAAAAGAATTTGAGCAACAAATGCAACCTAATAGTAAACCATCTAGTGTTGTTTCTGAAATTAAATTGAAAAGTGCATGTTTACTTGCCACTAAATCTGATATTGATGAGCTAGATTTCAGCAAATCTGTTTGCTATGCTTTTGTGTGCAAAGAGGCATTATTTTCATTTGAGGACGTGCCTTCCTCTTTGCCTCCTGCTGTCACTAACATTTTGCAGGAGTTTGCTGACGTCTTTCCACAAGACGTGCCACCGGGATTACCTCCCATTCGAGGGATTGAGCATCAGATTGACTTAATTCCCGGTGCATCATTACCCAACTGTGCACCATACTGTACCAATCCAGAGGAGACGAAGGAGATTATGCATCAAGTACAGGAGCTGCTCGACAAAGTTTATATACGTGAATCCCTTAGTCCTTGTGTTGTTCCTATTATTCTAGTGCCGAAAAAGGATGGTACATCACGTGTGTGTGTTGATTGTAGAGGCATTAATAATATTACTATTTGTTATCGTCATCCTATTCCTAGGCTAGATGATATACTTGATGAATTGAGTAGCTCTACAATATTCTCTAAAGTTGATTTGCATAGTGGATACCATCAAATTCGTATGAAATTGGGAGATGAATGGAAAACGGCATTTAAAACTAAGTTTGGATTATATGAGTGGTTAGTCATGCCTTTTGGGTTAACTAATGCACCTAGTACTTTCATGAGATTAATGAACAAAGTTTTACGTGCTTTTATTGGACGATTTGTGGTAGTCTATTTTGATGATATACTGATTTACAACAGATCTTTAGAGGAACATTTGGAACATTTACGTGCTGTTTTTATTGCTTTACGTGATGCCCGTTTGTTTGGTAACCTTGGGAAGTGCACCTTTTGCACCGATCGAGTATCTTTTCTTGGCTATGTTGTTACTCCACAAGGAATTGAAGTTGATAAAGCCAAGATTGAAGCTATTGAGATTGGCCGCAGCCCAAAACGGTCACACAAGTGAGGAGTTTTCTTGGCCTCGCTGGATTCTATAGGCGTTTTGTGAGAGATTTCAGCACCATTGCTGCACCTCTCAATGAGCTTACAAAGAAAGATGTGCCTTTTCTTTGGGGTACCGCACAGGAAGAAGCCTTCACGGTATTGGAAGATAAGTTGACACATGCTCCTTTACTCCAACTTCCTGATTTTAATAAGACTTTTGAGCTTGAATGTGATGCTAGTGGAATTGGATTAGGAGGTGTGTTATTACAAGATGGCAAACCTGTTGCATACTTTTCTGAAAAATTGAGTGGGCCTAGTCTGAATTATTCTACTTATGATAAAGAATTATATGCTCTTGTTCGGACTTTAGAAACATGGCAACATTATTTATGGCCCAAAGAATTTGTTATACACTTTTATCATGAATCTCTGAAACATATTAAAAGTCAAGCTAAACTGAATCGTAGACATGCTAAATGGGTTGAATTCATTGAGACTTTCCCTTATGTCATTAAAAACAAGAAGGTAAAGAAAATGTTATTGATGATGCATTGTCTCGTCGCTATACTATGCTTTCACAACTTGACTTCAAAATATTTGGTTTGGAGACCATCAAAGATCAATATGTGCATGATGCGGATTTTAAAGATGTATTGCAGAATTGTAATGAAGGTAGAACATGGAACAAGTTAGTCTTTAATGATGGCTTTGTGTTCCGTGCTAACAAGCTATGCATTCCAGCTAGCTCCGTTCGTCTTTTGTTGTTGCAGGAGGCGCATGGAGGAGGACTAATGGGACAATTTGGCATGAAGAAGACGGAGGACGTACTTGCTACACATTTCTTTTGGCCAAAGATGAGATGGGATGTTGAGCGCTTTGTTGCTCGCTGCACTACATGTCAAAAAGCTAAGTCACGACTCAATCCTCATGGTTTGTATATGCCTTTGCCTGTACCTAGTGTACCTTGGGAGGATATATCTCTGGACTTTGTTTTAGGTTTACCTCGAACAATGAAGGGGAGGGATAGCATATTTGTTGTCATGGATAGATTCTCGAAAATGGCACACTTTATACCATGACATAAAAGCGATGATGCTGCTAATGTTGTTGATTTGTTCTTTCGTGAAATTATTCGCTTGCATGGTGTGCCAAATACTATTGTTTCAGATCGTGATACTAAATTTCTTAGCCACTTTTGGAGATGTTTATGGGCTAAGTTGGGGACTAAACTGCTTTTTAGTACTACTTGTCACCCCCAAACTGATGGACAAACTGAAGTAGTCAATAGAACATTGTCTACTATGCTTAGGGTTGTTTTGAAGAATAATAACAAAATGTGGGAAGAATGCTTGCCTCATATTGAATTTGCTTATAATCGTTCATTGCATTCTACTACTAAGATGTGCCCTTTTGAAATTGTGTATGGTTTCCTACCTCGTGCACCTATTGATTTGTTGCCTCTTCCATCTTTGGAGAAGGTTAATTTTGATGCTAAACAATGTGTTGAGTTGATTTTAAAAATGCATGAGTTAACTAAGGAAAACATTGAGCGTATGAATGCTAAATTTAAACTTGCTGGAGATAAGGGTAGAAAACATGTTGTGTTTGCACCTGGAGATCTTGTTTGGTTACATTTGCGTAAGGATAGATTTCCTGATCTGCGCAAATCAAAACTAATGCCACGTGCTGACGGACCTTTTAAGGTGATTGAGAAAATAAATGATAATGCATATAAACTTGAGCTGCCTGCAGATTTTGGGGTTAGTCCCACTTTTAACATTGCAGATTTGAAGCCTTATTTGGGTGAGGAAGATGAGCATCGTCGAGGCGACTTCATTTCAAGAAGGGAGGATGATGAGGACATCAATACCATTGTTACACCCACAGCCCCTCTTGCTACATATCTTGGACCAATTACTAGAGCTCGCAAGACGCCAATTAAATTATCGGTACTTTCGTTTCTTGGTAATGATTCTAATGTTCATGACAATATGATGCTGCCTAAATTGGATACATTTGTTTTGCTTACAAATGAAGGGCCTAGCCTGGAGAAGGATGGACATTGGAGCACGAACAAGCATGGAGATGATGGCATGCGCTAGGGGATTAAGAACGGAGTTACAAGTGATGATTTCAGGACTTTGAAGCCACCATAATGGGTGCATGAAGCCTTGGACGAAATATACAAGATGCCACTTCATAAATTTCGTCCTGAGGCAATATTCTAGGTGCTGCGTCACCTTATTATTGGGCCAGGCCCATGTAATTTCAAAATACATAAGTATAGGCTATTTTTAGAGTCCGTATGTGTGGGGAAACAAGAGATAGGGTTGATTTCGGACCCCTCCTCCAAGGGCCACGAAATTCGCCCCTCTTCCTCCATATATACAGCCCTTAGGGCACCGTTTAGACTTTGGGTTTTGTTTAGATTAAAGTTCGCCACAGCTGCAACTTAGCATTTCCGTTTGTGTTCAACAACCGGACAAAGCGCCACAGAACCCCACCTTGATCAATAAAGCTTTCATCTTATATTCGCAATATCCAGATTGCAATCTCAGTTTCTTGCTTGTTCTTCGTTTGCTCGCAGGAAACAGACCCTCGTGGTCAGGTTGATCGTGCTCCGGCGTGGTCAATAACCTCTCGTAGTTGGTTTAGCAATTGCTAAGGCACGACGTCCTCGCACGTTTGTAGTCGGATCGTCAAAGTCGACTTCCACCAAAGCGACATCCATCATCTCATCGAAAGACGGGACACCTTTGCCTATATCAACCGCCGTGCGTGAGTAATTCCATCGTAGGCTTGCTGGACAGTGATGGGTTGGATGAGATTTACCATGTAATCGAGTTAGTTTTGCTAGGGTTTGATCCCTAGTATCCATTATGTTCTAAGATTGATGTTGCTATGACTTTGCCATGCTTAATGCTTGTCACTAGGGCCCAGTGCCATGATTTCAGATCTGAACCTATTATGTTTTCATGAATATATGTGAGTTCTTGATCCTGTCTTGCAAGACAATAGTCACCTACTATGTGTTATGATCCGGCAACCCCGAAGTGACAATAATCGGGACCACGCCCGGTGATGACCATAGTTTGAGGAGTTCATGTATTCACTAAGTGTTAATGCTTTGGTCCGGTACTCTATTAAAAGGAGGCCTTAATATCCCTTAGTTTCCAATAGGACCCCGCTGCCGCGGGAGGGTAGGACAAAAGATGTCATGCAAGTTCTTTTCCATAAGCACGTATGGCTATATTCGGAACACATGCCTACATTACATTGATGAACTAGAGCTAGTTGTGTGTCACCCTATGTTATAACTATTGCATGAGGAATCGCATCCGACATAATTATCCATCACTGATCCATCGTGATGTAGGGCGGAACCCTAGGGGCCCATCTTTCACGTTTGGAGAGGATCCCTACGAGGAACACGAAGAACGCGCGGAAGAACACGAGGGAAATCACGGGGAAAACAAGAGAAACACTCAACCGACTCGAAATTGATCACACAAGGGCTAGATCATCGAGGGCACAAAGTAACACGAGATCCAAAGTCAACAAGGGACGATACAAAGGTAGCCGTTCTTCTCCGAGAGGAGGTCTTTATTGTCTTCTCCGGATGGAGGCCTTGAATCCGGATGGATCTTCTCCGAAGAGGTGCGGTCCCTCACAAGGAGTAGATTCATGCGGATGAGCAATGCTCTATCTCAAATGAGCTAAACCAATGCTAAGTCTCGAAGTGAGGAGGAGGAGTCATATATATAGGCTAGGGGGTGAAGGGGTACATGGGCTCAGCCCAACACGCACACGCAGGCGGGTCCAGATGATCCGGGTGAGGAGCCGGATGATCCGGGCTCTGGCCGGATGATCCGGGAGGAGGCCCGGATGAGCTGGTGATGCAGGCGGTGGCGCTGCAGGTCTGGATGTCTGGCTGGGGGTCCGGATGCCCGGGCAGGGTCCGGATGATCCTGGTGGACGTCCGGATGATCCGGCTTCAGGGATGAGCTTCGGGTTTCTTCGGCGCGAATTAGCCGGATCGACCGGACCGGGGTCCGGATAGTCCGGGCTCTGTCCGGATCATCCGGACCCATGTCCGGATTGTCCGGTCAGTCTGGGACTTGGCGCTTCTCCTCTCCGTCTTCACGCATGTCTTCTGCTTCTGGTTCTTCTTACTTCCTAGCTTATCCATGGCTAACTCCTTGGTACCTGAGTATGCAAACCGTCTCCGTTTGAGGTACTAGCCATGTCTCGTGTGAATCAAAAGGGAGTTGTGAGAGGAGTGATGTCACCTCAGTTTCAAGAGATCTTGCATGTGCTCGAGTCATAGGTCCAAGTGGTGTTGTAGGATATGTAGATGCGTCCATGGGGATGATCGTGGGATGCTCCGCATCATCTCCCCCCCCCCTTGGGAAAGATCTGACCTCGGATCGAAATCTTCATCACCATGGTAAGGCGAAAGGTCTTTGACATTGAAAATGTCGCTCACATTGTACTTGTTGCTTGGTAGGTCGATCTTGTAAGTGTTGTTGTTGTAGCGTGCTAGCACCTTGAAGGGTCCATCGGCTCGAGGTAGAAGTTTGGACTTGTGTTCGTTGGGGAAGCGGTCCTTGCGAAGGTGTAGCCACACGAGATCGACAATGTTGAAGATCATGGGTTGCTTGTTGACGTTGAGCTTGGTTGCTAGTCGTTGTACTTGGCGCTCGATGGTGTGCCTTGTATCCTCATGCATGTTCTTGATGTAGCTTGCGCGTGCACTTGCGTCAAGGTTGGTGCGCTCTTGTAGAGGAAGAGGTAGAATGTCCAAAGGGGTCAATGGGTTGAAGCCGTAGACGACCTCAAAGGGGGACTTGCCGGTAGTCAAATGTTTTGCACGGTTGTAGGCGTACTCAGCGATGGGTAGACACGCCTCCCACTCCTTGATGTTCTTCTTGATAGACACGCGAAGTAGAGTGGAGAGCGTACGGTTCGTCACTTCTGTTTGGCCGTCGGTTTGAGGATGATATGAGGATGAGAACAAGAGCTTGATTCCGAGCTTGGCGCATAGCGTCTTCCAAAAGTAACTCAAGAACTTGACATTGTGGTCGGAGATGATTGTCTTTGGTACTCCATGGAGGTGCAAGATTTCCCTACAAAAGAGATTCGCAACGTGTGAAGCATCGTCTATCTTGTTGCAAAGAATGAAATGTGCCATCTTAGAAAATCAGTCCACAACAACAAACACGGAATCCTTTCCATTTTGAGTTCTAAGCAAACCAAGTAAAAAAATCCATGCTAATGTCTTCCCGAGGTTGATAGGGAATAGGAAGAGGCATGTAAAGACCATGGGATTGAGCTTTAGACTTAGATTTGCGACATGTAGAGCATCGGTTGGTGAAGCGTGATACGTCGCGGAACATCTTGGGCCAAGTTTATTAGCTCTCATAAGATAAGCATCCTGGATGTAATATCGTTCCCAAGATGTATGCGTCAAACACTTAGCATAAGGAATAGCAAAAGATGGATCATTAGCATACAAGTCTTTTATGTGCTCAAAGCCAATAACATTCAACTCAAGTTTAGTGACAAGCGTGCATATGCGTGAAAGTGCATCCGCAACTACATTTTCCTTACCCTTAATGTACTTGATCACATAGGGAAAGATTCAATGAATTCACTCCATTTAGCATGATGCTTGTTCAACTTAGTTTGACCTTTTAAGTACTCAAGCGTTTCATGATCGGTATGGATGACAAACTCATGAGGTCTAAGATAATGTTCCCAAACATGTAGCACACGCACTAAAGCATACAATTCTTTGTAAAATATGGGATAGTTAAGTTGAGCACCGGAGAGTTTTTCACTAAAATATGCAATGGCTCGCTTTGCTTGCATCAAAACTCCGCCAATTCCGGTACCACTTATATCACAATGAACCTCAAAAGTTTTGTCAAAGTTGGGCAAAGCAAGAATTGAAGCATGAGTAAGCCAAGACTTTAGCTCGTCAAAAGCGGTGGATTGCAAATATCCCCAAACAAAGGGAGCATTCTTCTTACTAAGGCATGCAAAGGAGCGGCAATAGTGCTAAAGTCTTTCACGAAGCGATGATAAAAACCCGCAAGGCCAAGAAAGCTATGCACTTGTTGCAAATTGGTGGGTTGGGGCCAAGTTTTAATTGCTTCAATTTTAGATTCATCAACATGGACACCCTTGGAAGAGACAACGAAACCCAAGAAAACAAGTTTGTCAACACCAAACGTGCACTTTTTCATGTTGGCATAAAGACGTTCCTTGCGAAGGGTTTGCAAAACAGCCCTAACATGATTAAGATGCTCTTTCATGGATTTGCTAAATACAAGAATGTCATCAAAGTAAACCACAACAAACACTCCAATATAAGGACGAACCACAAAATGCATAAGTCTCATGAAAGTACCGGGAGCTTCTGTAACCCCATGGGCATAACCAACCACTCGTACAAGCCAAATTTGGTTTTGAAAGCGGTTTTCCATTCATCACCTTCTTGTATGTGGATTTGATAATAGCCACTTTCATGATCAATTTTTGAGAAAATGGCGGCACCGCTAAGTTCATCAAGCATATCATCTAGGCGAGGAATGGGATGCCTATAGCGAACGGTGATGGAATTAATGGGTCTACAATCAGAACACATGCGATAACTTCCTTTGCTTAGGGACAAGTATAACTGGAACGGCACAAGGGCTTAGGCTTTCATGTACATGACTGTTGTCGATTAGTTGTTGTACTTGTCGTTGGATCTCCTTAGTTTCTTCGGGGTTGACACAGTATGGAGCTTTGTTTGGTAGGGGCGCTCCGGGGATGAGGTCGATTCAATGCTCAATACCTCGTAGAGGAGGTAAACCCGGAGGTAGCTCATCGGGGAAAACATCTTGGAATTCCTGCAAAAGAGTTTGAAACACCAAAGGTAGCTCATGAGAGGTGTTAGTTTTTGGTTCCCCATCCTTGCACACAAGGACAAAGTGCATAACACTCGATGGGTTCTCACACACTTCTCTCATCTCACTTTTTGTGGCAAATAGGACTAGTTTTTTCTCTCTAGGTGAAGAGGCGCTCAAGTTTGGCTTGTGGCTCTCACTCACTTTTTGGTGGATCACTTTCTCACTCTTCCCTCCACGATGGGCGGCTTGCTTGTCGGCTATCACTTGACTAGGAGACATGGGTCGTAGCACATACTCCTTCCCTTTCATCCTGAAGCTATAGTGATTGGTACGCCCATTGTGGATGACACCGCGGTCGAATTGCCATGGTCGACCAAGAAGGAGGTGGCAAACGGACATTGGGACGACATCACACTCCAAAGTGTCCTCATATGCACCAATTTTGAAGGAGACTTGGACCATATTCTCAATTCGGATAGTGCCAGAGTCACTTAGCCATTGGACTTTGTAGGGGTGCGGGTGCTTCATCTTAACCAATTGAAGCTTGGAGCATAGTTCTTCACTTGCCAAGTTGTGGAAACTACCTCCATCGATGATGACCTTGACAGACCTTCCATTGATGCCGGCCTTTGTCTGGAAGATGTGGCATCATTGGTCTTCTTCTTGTTGATGTTGAAGAGTCAAAACTTTGGAGACAACAAGAGCGGGGCCTGAATCCTCATCACAAAAGACTTGATCATCTTCATCCTTGTTCACGCGCCGGTACATGGCCAATTGGTCAAGGGCTTCCATCTCCTCGTCACTCATGGAGTCATAGGTTCCATCATCATTGAGGATCATGGTGCGCTTGTTTGTGCATTCGTAGGACTTGTGGCCTCGGCTGCCGCAAGTGAAACACTTTAAGGAGCTTGTCTTGACGGTCTCATCGGTCGGAGTAGATGATGAAGCACACGGCTTGAAGTTGCTTGTAGTAGGAGGAAGAGGACTTGCGCTTGTCGTCTTGTAACTTGACTTGTCGTCATTGGTTGTAGGTGGCTTTGTTGAGGTAGAAGTTGGAGGAGTCATTGAAGCTTGGTTGTTGGAGAAGCAGTAGGTCTTGGACGAGTACTTGGCGTACTTGAAGTCATCTTGCCCTTGAGGTTCCGCCTTGGTCGCTTGATGCACGAGCTCAATGAGGTTGGATTAGGGTTGGAAGTCGGCGATCTTCTTGATGGGATGATTGAGGCCATTCAAGAAGCATGCCATAGTTTGCTCATCACCATCCGTGACATTGGCTCGAATCATGGCTATTTTCATTTCCTTGTAGTATTCTTCAACACTCTTTGTTCCTTGCTTTATAATTGGAGTTTCTTGAAGAGATTGCGGTTGTAGTATGTGGGCACAAAACGTGCTCGCATGACTTCCTTCATTTGAGCCCAAGTGGTGATTGGAGGTTCACCTATTGCTTGTCGGCGCTCAAGGACTTGTTCCCACCATATGAGCACATAGTCTTGGAACTCAAGTGATGCCATAGCGATCTTCTTCTCTTCCTCATAGTTGTGCAAACGAAAGATTTTGTCAACCTTCAATGCCCATGAAAGGTACTCTTCAGGATCATTGCTTCCATTGAACTTGGGCATGGTGAATTTTAGCTTGCCATAGCGTTGCTCTTCATTGTGTTGTTCGCGATGGTGATGATGATGCCCTTGACGTGGAGGGTAATCATTGTCATGTTGCTCTTAGCGTGGAGGAAGTCCATGATCAACTTGCTCTTGTTGAACTTGAGGTTGTGGAGGAGCTTGTCGAGCTTGTGGAGGAGCTTGAGGAACTCGACGTTGCACTCGTGGTTGGTAGTTCCTCTCTTGTATTTCTTCGCGAAGTTCTTCCTCTTGATTGTGCCGATCTCGGTTGCGGTTGGCGATTGCTCGACTTGATTCTTGAAGGGCACGTTGCACCTCACGAGCTTGTGCTTCACATTGTTGTTGTTGTTGTTGTTGAAGACGTTAAGCCACGGCGTCTTGTTCCTCTTGATGTAGACGCGCTCGTTCTTCCTCTTGGCGATGTTGACATTGTCGATCTTGAGCTTGAGCAAACGCAACTTGGTGTGGTGGAGGACGAAGTACTTTCTCATCGACTTGCTCTTGTGAATGCTTGTCGTGTACCGGATTGCGAGATGCATGACGGTCTTGACGCGCGGCTCGTCGAAGAGTGTTCGATGTCGGTGTACTTGAGCCGGAGAAGGAGTCATCAGAGTGTCGACTTGAGTGGCTCCGTCTTGAGTATGAAGAAGTTGAAGGAGGACGGTTCACCAACAAGGCGTGGATCTCGTCCATTCTTGCATCAGCATCGAGCTTGTTGTCGAAGTAGTCCTTTGTACGTTGCTCGGAGAGTCGCAAGTCGGTGGCGAGGTTGTCGATGCGGTCGGTCATCGCTTGTTGCTCTTGATGCAACGCTCATTGTGCACCAAAGAGGTGGCTCTTGGTGACGAATGATGACATGTTGTCGTCTTGCTCGATGAAGAGTGGGTTGGTAGAAGTACTTGGCCTATCCATCATTCCAAGCAAAATGTGAGTTGGAGAAGGAGAAGAACTTATCCAAATGTACCTTGACCGATGTTGACGATGAATCAAGTTCACTCAAATGCGGACAATGAAATAGCACTATTGGTACCAATTCTTGTCGGTTCTCACACCTACACAAGTAAAAGCTTATGGTGGAGCTTGGTTAGGATGGTGGCACAAAATTTGATGCAATTGTTAGTTTGACTCAAAGATGTTGAAAAAGATTCGCAAATTCGCAAATGCAACAAGTAGACCAAGCAAGTAGTGGAACACGGAAACACACACGCAAATAGAATAATGGGATTGTGCAAACCAAAAATGAGCCAAAATGTGGAGTCCACGAAAATGCTCTTGTTGCACAATACTCGAGAGACGCTAGCACGATTGCACAATAGGCGGATACGGAGCTTGTGCACAACCTACTAGGCAAAAATGCAACCATCTCTATCCCAAGTATGCTATATGTATGGTATTTCGGTGATATGATCCAAGATGATCGGATATGACAATCTTAATGTAGTATGATGCTATGGTTCTTGCTTATAAGCTCTTTGCTTATCTTTCTCTTTTGCTTAAAAGCTTGGTTGGCTCTTTCACTTTTGAGCTCTTTTCTCATGCAAAACTTCACGAACCAAGATAGCAATTGTGTATGCGATGACAACTTTGTGACACAAGAGATGGTATGGTATGTATGCTACAGAGTATGATCACTAATGTGCACAAGTCACGTTGCCAGCAATACTCAATGGCTAGTCTCGAAGGGTAAGCAACGCGAAAGTAAGGCTATGGTGGTTATCAATGCAATGGCAAGGCATAGACAAAGATGTCGTCGAAGTTACCGTCTGTAGCGATGATGAGTAGTCGATGAAGATGAGCGGTGGTGATGTTGATGTTGCGTCGTACCTAAATAGCCGAAACACAATAGGACACGGGAAACCACAACTCAAATTCTCGAACTCAAAGTCGAATGGTGGTACGGGGGGTTACGTCGTGTGGGTTGGCGGGAGAAGGTGGTGGTGGTCGAAGTGGGTGGGGTGCGGAGGCATAGGTGGTGGTGGAGAAGAACTGCAGAAAATGCAGTTTCGGCAGACAAAGCCGGATGATCCGGGCTAGGAGCCGGATGATCCGGGCGCGTCTGGATGATCCGGGTCAGGGTCCGGATGATCCGGGCAGGTCAACTGCGCTCGGGGCTGCTCGTGATGAACTCAAAAACGGGAAGAAATTCAAAGATTTCGCGGGTTTTGGATGGATTTCGAGGGTGAGATGGTGGGGAAAGGCAAGAATCACGAGTTACACAAGGAATCCACGGATCAAAATCAACAAAACATCATCAAAACCAACAAAGTAGATCCATGCGGATGAGCAATGCTCTATCTCAAATGAGCTAAACCAATGCTAAGTCTCGAAGTGAGGAGGAGGAGTCCTATATATAGGCTGGGGGCGAAGGGGTACATGGGCTCAGCCCAACACGCACACGCAGGCGGGGTCCGGATGATCCGGGTGAGGAGCCGGATGATCCGGGCTCTGGCCAGATGATCCGGGAGGAGGCCCGGATGAGCTGGTGACGCGGGCGGTGGCGGTGCAGGTCCGGATGTCCGGCTGGGGGTCCGGATGTCCGGGCGGGGTCCGGATGATCCGGGTCGGTGTCTGGATGATCCGGCTTCAGGGATGAGCTTCGGGTGTCTTCGGCACAAATTAGTCAGATCGTCCGGATTGTCCGGGCTCTGTCCGGATTGTCCGGGCCCACGTCCGGATCGTTCGGTCAGCCTGGGACTTGGCGCTTCTCCTCTCCGTCTTCATGCATGTCTTCTGCTTATGGTTCTTCTTGCTTCCTAGCTTCTCCATGGCTAACTCCTTGGTACCTGAGTATGCAAAGCGTCTCCGTTTGAGGTAGTAGCCATGTCTCGTATGAATCGAAAGGGAGTTGTGAGAGGAGTGATGTCACCTCGGTTTTGAGAGCTCTTGCACGTGCTCGAGTCATAGGTCCAAGTGGTGTTGTAGGAGATGTAGATGCGTCCATGGGGATGATCGTGGGATGCTCCGCATCACATTGCCTACAAGCTTTTCACATATTGATCTTTGCTTAGTTACTTCTCCGTTGCCACTGTTACGATTACTACAAAACTGCTACTGTTACTTTTGCCACCGTTATCGTTACTTCCATACTACTTTGCTACTAAATACTTTGTTGTAGATATTAAGTATTTCAAGCGTGGTTGAATTGACAACTCAGTTGCTAATACTTCGAATATTCTTTGGCTCCCCTTGTGTCGAATCAATAAATTTGGGTTGAATACTCTACCCTCGAAAACTGTTGCGGTCCCCTATACTTGTGGGTTATCAAGACTAATTTCTGGCGTTGTTGCCAGGGAGCATAGCTCTATTCTTTGAGTCACTTGGGATTTATATCTGCTGATCACTATGAGGAACTTGAAAAATGAAAGAACCAAGATTTTTCCCTCAACTACGAGGGGAGATATGGAACTGCCATCTAGCTCTGCACTTGATTCACCTTCTGTTTTGAGTAAACTTGCGACACCTGCACCTGCTATTGATTTTGATATGTCGCCTGTTATTGATGATGCCACTTCTGCCATGCATGATGCTTATGATGAAACTACTTCTATGCTTGATAATAATGTGCCGTTAGGTGAATTTCTTGATGAACAACTTGCTAGGGTTAGAGAGAATGAAATTATTGAAACAGATAATATTGATGAAAGTGATTATGAAGATTCTCCCCCTAGATATGAATTGCCTGATGTACCTGAGGGTTATGTTATGGATGAAGAAACTGCTAGAGACCTTTTTGCTTGCAAAGATAGATATGATCTTAAGAAACTGTTAGCAAAGCTGAAAGAAAAGTCTCTGAATGCTAGAATGAAATATGACCCTACTTTTTCTACTTCACCTATCTGTATTTCTGATAAGGATTATGATTTCTCTGTCGATCCTGAGTTAATTACTTTGGTTGAATCTAATCCTTTTTATGGCTATGAATCTGAAACTGTTGTGGCACATCTTACTTAACTGAATGATACGCCACCCTATTTACTCATGAGGAAAAGATTCGTTATTGCTATATCCTTAAGTTATTTCCGTTCTCATTAAAGGGTGATGCTAAGATATGTTTAATTCTCTTGCTCCTGGTTGTGTGCGTAGTCCCCAGGATATGATTTATTACTTCTCTGCAAAATATTTCCCCGCTCATAAGAAACAAGCTGCCTTAAGGGAAATATATAATTTTGTGCAAATTGAAGAAGAGAGTCTCCCACAAGCTTGGGGGAGGCTTCTCCAATTACTTAATGCTTTGTCTGATCATCCTCTCTAGAAAAATGAAATACTTGATATCTTTTATAATGGACTAACCGATGCTTCCAGAGACCACCTATTGAGGAAATACATGGTCTTAGTAACCTGACACAGGTAGTAAAGGTAAATTCTCTCTATGGATTTGATGAAGGTGATATCCCTCGTTATAAGTCTGCTAGCCAATGCTTGATGAGTTTGATAATTTTATTGTTAAACAAGAAAACTTCAATGCTTATGTTTGTAGACAATTGAAATGTAATGCCTATATGATTAAACACTTGAGTGATTATATGTCTAGAGTTAAAGGTGACCTTAAACTTATTAGTAAACATGCATCCATGGTTACCACTCAAGTAGAAAAAGTGCTTAAAGCACAAGATGATTTGCTCAATGAATTAAATAATAAGAAAAATGATAATGTTGTTAGAGTTATGACTAGAGGTGGTAGAATGACTCAGGAACCTTTATATCCTGAGGGCCATCCTAAGAGAGTCGAGCAAGATTCTCAGAGAACTAATGTTGATGCACCTAGTCCTTCTAAGAAAAAGAAAAAGAAAAAGAAAAATGATAGGACTTTGCATACTTCTAGTGAACCACCAAGGGAAGCTCAAGTGCGGCCTTGTGAATGGTCGTCAGAAGAGTTTATGGTCCAAGCCAGTTTCAAGGAAGAATTTGACGCGTATGTGTATAATGCTGACTTGAGGACTTCGTGTTAGATAAGTGCTTGCAGTACTACTACCTCACTGATTCCTTTGTGAGAAGGTTTAAATTTACAACCTCGCGCAATTCTCACACGGTTTTATTTGATATACGATGGACCTAGAATATTTTAATACTGCTTGTAAACTCCCGCAGTGGGGCAATGTGAGTGAACCCCGCAAATCTAAATATAAAGACTTTCTTGCTAGAATCACTGTGGGAGAATCTAGACAAATCACACAAGCTACCATAGGGAGCATTCATGTCCCTTCCATACATTATTTTGCTCTCTTTATAGGTAGATGCATTAACGGTAAAGATGGGGCTTGTCACATGTGCATTCCAGATCTTAGTGTCCTCAAGAGTGCGGTATTAGGTGATAAACAATATAACTTGGGGGCCATTGTTGCACGAAGGCTGCATCTTAATGGTACATGTGGAGATTTTTTTGGTGGGATTTATGCAACTCGTGTAGCTAATTATCTTGGTGTACCCATACATGGAAGTGACATGGAGTTGCCTCCTGCTTATTTAGATTATAGTGCCATGGTTAGCCATAAATTTCTTGAGAGGAATGAATAGTTCCTCCAGTACCGACTAATCTTTGACAGACGGCGTACTGTCCATGTTGCTCTCCCCGCTCCCACTTTCTTTGACTTTCAGGCAAAAAGGAGATACTTTATAACTAGGGAGGAGGCGAACGAATATGAGAGGAGGACGAAGGCAGCTCGTCAGGCAGTAGCTGATGCATCTCAGTACAACCCCGACTACGACTTTGGATATTCGCCAGGCCAGTAGTGGTCATAGACCAACTTAGGCCAAAACCCTAATCTTGGGGGAGTACATATTTCTCACCGACATTATATTCACGTTCACACAGTCATGCTAGTTGTCGGTGCTCATACTTTTTCATTGTACTATCCATGCTAGTTTGTTTCCTTTTCTTGCTTTCTTCTTGTGTGTTTGAAAACCCTTAAGAATGTTGGGAGCTTTCCCATGTAAATAGTTTTATTTCTTTTCTTTGGGGGTCGAGAGGAGAAGACCACGATGAAACTGTTGAGTGGCTCTAATATGCATTATTGTTGATCTAACCAAGAGCCCATATTACCTTGTCTTCTCCTTTGTATTAAATGCTTGCGGATTCCAGCTTAGTCCAATGCACGTGCACTATTATTATTATCCACATTGTTCGGTCGTGCGAGTGGAAGGCAATAATGACGATATATGATGGACTGGTTGAGATGAGAGAAGCTGGTATGAACTCGACCTATCTTGTTTTTGTAAATATGATTAGTCCGCCGTTCCTGATTCAGCCTATTATGGATGAAACATGTTTGAAATGACAATTAGAGATTATAGTTGCTCATGCCATGCTTAATTAGCTAGGAGTTTATAATGGTTTACCTTGCGTGCCAACATGCTATTAAAATGGTTGTGATGTGGTATGATAGGGTGGTATCCTCCTTTGAATGATTCGAGTGGCTTGACTTGGCACATGTTCACGCATGTCGTGTCGTTGAAACAAAATCAACATAGCCTCCACGATATTTATGTTCATGGTGATTTATATCCTACTCATGCTTGCACTCATTGTTGATTAATCTTAATGCATATTCATGATTGTTGTTGCTCTCTAGTTGGTTGCTTCCCAGTCTCTTTCTAGCCTTCACTTATACTAAGCGGGAATACTGCTTGTGCATCCACTTCCATAAACCACAAAGTTATTCCATATGAATCCACCATACCTTCCTATATACGGTATCTTCCTGTCGTTCCAAGTAAATTTGTATGTGCCAAACTCTAAACCTTCAAATGAAATTTTGTTTTGTATGCTCGAATAGCTCATGTGTCAACTAGGGATGTCTATATCTTCCATGCTACGTGGGTTATTCTCACGATGAGTGGACTCCTCTCATCATTCACAAGAAAATGGCCGGTAACCGGGATGCCCGGTCCCATGCTTAAATCAAATCAAAATAATTGCAAACAAAACTCCCCCAGGATTGTTGTTAGTTGGACAACACTCGTTGTTTCGGACAAGCCATGGATTGATGTTTGTTGGTGGTGGGGGAGTATAAACTTTACCATTCTGTTTGAGAACCACCTATAATGTGTGTAGCATGGAAGATATCGAGATCTCTTAGTTGTTATTAGGGCTAGAAAAAAAGCTCGAAGCTCGCGAGCTAAATGAGTAGCTCGTGACTCGGCTCGAATCGACTCAAACTCAAAGAATAACGAGTCTAGCCAAGCTTTAGTTTAAGATCGTTTATAGACCAAGTTAAACGAGCCAATCTCACGAGTACTCATGTAACTCGTTAGGCTCGGTACAAAAGATCAGCCACTCCCAATACAAAAAAGAGCAGCCACTCAGCACCCTATGTCCCAGGCGCACAACACAAGGCCTAGCCGTGGAAGGCCCAACCGCCTAGGAGACTCATGTGTTACAAGGAAATTACTATTGTTTAGTGATATATATGTTTAATATATACATAATCATTTTATAATATATGAGGGTTTTATGTTCATATCTTTACCGAGCTTAACAAGCTAAACGAGCCAGCTCGCGAGTTATACGAGTCAAGCCAATCTTGGATTTGAGCTCATTATAATAACGAGTCAAGTCAAGCTAGCTCGTTAACGAAACGAGCTCTAGCGAGTCGAGCCGAGCTGGCTCGACTCGGCTCAAATTCCAGCCCTAGTTGTTATGTTGACAATGAAAGTATACCGCTCAAAATATTATTTATCTCTGTTTCAAAACTCGATCTCTGGCACCTCTACAAATCCCTGCTTCCCTCTATGAAGGGCCTATCTATTTACTTTTATGTTTGCTGTTGTTACAATCACTACAAAAACTGCTACTGTTACTGTTACCATTAGTACTACTATTGTTACCACTGCTATCAAATTACCATACTACTATGCTATTGATCACCTTGCTGCAGATATTTAGTTCTCCAGGAGAGTTTGAATTGACAACTCAATTCCTAATACTCGCGAATATTCTTTGGCTCCCCTTGTGTTGAATTAATAAATTTGGGTTAAATACTCTACCCTCAAAAATTGTTGCGATCTCCTATACTTGTGGGTTATCAACTAGTAGCTATGCGTTTGATCTCTCTCTCTCTCTCTCATGTTCTTGATCCGACATGATCTTGATGTAGCCATGTACTTTGTTAATATAGTCGGATCATATGGTGTTTTCCCTCTCTACCTTGTTGTCATGAATTGAGTCTAGCTCTTTGAGATCACTTGATGTATGTCTTGCATGTGGTTACCCACGGTGACAATGGGGTATTCCATTGAGTTACTTGATATATGTTCTGGTAATCAACTTGCGGATTCCTGAGGTGACATTGGGGTAATCTAGGCATAGGAGTTGATACACGTTTTTGTCCTACGTTCTCCGATAGAAACTTTAGACGGATTCTTTGTTGCACGTTGAGCGATTGTTATATGATTCAATTATGTTAGCACCGTTGAGAGATTGCACTAGTGAAAGTATGAGCCCTAGGCCTTGTTTCCAAGCATTGCAATACCGTTTGTACTCACTTTTGTTACTTGTTACCTTGTTGTTTTTATTATTTCAGATTACAAAAAACTATATCTACTATCCATACTACACTTGTATCACCATCTCTTTGTAGTGCACATATACAATTTATCATTGTATTGGGTGTGCTGGGGATAGAAGAGATTTCTTGTAGTTGATTGCGGGGTTGTTTGAGAGAAACAATCTTCATCAGACACCTCCCACGGATGATAAATCTTAGGTCATCCACTTGAGGGGATTTTGTTCTTGTCCTACAAAACTCTGCGCTTGAAGGCCCAACAAAGTCTACAAGAAATAAAGTTGCATAGTAGACATCAGCCGCCGCCCTGGTGCATCGTCAAGGAGGAGCGTCGCGCGTCGCCACCCTTGCCCAAGGCGCTCGGTCGCATTCTGCACTACCTCGGCGGCGGCGGCAGCTGTTTGTCCTCCTGGAACGCCATGATGGTGCAGGAGTATACCGATCGGGAGCAGCATGGGCGGGACAGCCGCAATGCCGCGTACCAGTCCAAGTTCACGGACTCGGACGGCCCCCCGCCACACATCACAGCGGACCCGGAATTGGCGTACGCCTAGGCCCTTGACCGCTCGGTGACGACGTCGAAGACGGCCAAGCGTCATCTCCTCCACCTCGACGGGGAGATGGCCAGGTACGGCGAGGAATGGTCCCTCGCTGAGATCCACGCCGCCAACGATGCCTCCTCCAACGACTGCCGCACTCTCCCCCACCCGACGTCCTCAGTGGCCGCTACCACACTATGCACGTCAGGAGGAAGCGGAGATATCCACGAGTGTCAGGCGGCCGTCGGGAAGTCGTGCCGCGATGCCGCCGCCTTCCGTCGCCCGATGATGGAGGAGGAGCCGCTGGCCAGCCAGCATGACCTACGAGGTCACAGTCAAATATAGGATAATTTAGGGTTTTATTTTAAGGTTTTTAGTTGATCGAACAGAATATCATTCGGTTTTATGTATAAATTATACTAATTTCAATGAAATCCGCCGTGTTTATATCAAAATTCGTCTGATTCGATCAAAATTTGTCGGGTTGGTTTGAGTTGTTGTCAAAATGTATGCAACTAGTGTTGGATGTCGTCCTCTCAAATCCGTGTCTGCGGACGGATGCGGGGGGAAATTTACGGGTTGCCTGGAGATGCAGGGAGTAGGAAATTATCGTAGAACAATTGTTTTTTTAGTAAAGCAAAGCTTTATTACTTAACTAGGCTTAGGCAGATCGCCCAAGACACATTCACCCACATGGGCAGGTACATCAGAGTCCCACTCGACAAAGTGGTTTGGTACACATGTATGACCAACATTAGCGAGATCATGCGCTACAGTGTTTGCACTGCGTCAACACACCGAGATAGTGCATTTGGAGAACCAAAGTTTGAGTTGGTATTTCATGTCTTCGATGTCTGCCGCGTATGCTGATGAGTCCACTCTGCTCAAGTCCAGTGCCTCAGCCAAGAGTTGTGAGTCAGTTTCAAACTCTGCTTGAAAGATCCCGAGGTCTGCAGCAGTGTTGATGGCGTGGTACATAGCCAAGCCTCGGCCGCAAATGCATCACTGATATAGTCCAGCCTTCCTGCGCGGGCACAAACTAGACTGCCATCGCCTGTTCTCATAGCAACGCCCAACCTGCCAGTTGTTGTCCAGGCACAAAGGTGCCATCTACATTAATCTTGTAGGTCAGATCCATCGAGGTCTCCACTTGTCGGGCGTTGGCTTGACTGTTGGCTTCCCAAAAATCCGCAAGTACTCGAGAACGTAGCCTCTCATACGCCTCGCCACATCTGTAGCCTCCAGGGGCATTTCTCCTTCCTGCAGTTTGTTTCTATTGGACCACCATAGCCACCAGAAGGTAAGCACATGCAGCCTCTTTTTCTCATCTAGCCCCCAAAGAAGATCGAACATAGCATGCATGGACATAATCTGCTCAAGTTCCTGACGTACGCCCTCTAGGGCGAGATCTCTCCAAACCTCCTTCACTACTTTGCACTTGATAAATAGATGTGCTCCATCCTCGCCCGCCCTTCCGCAGAACAGGCATTTCGTATCTGCAATGGATAAGCCTTTATGGGACACATTCGTGTGGAGAGCAAGGGACTCGTGCTTGACTCTCCATGCGAACATCTGTATGTTGCGGGGGCATGGCACCTTGAAAATCCTCTTCCACGAATCATCATTGTTCCTATTTAGATTCTTGGGATCACTTGCGCTACCCCCCACACCTCAGTTAGCTATTGTCTTTTCCAGCTGGACATGTAACTTATACGCACTCTTGACGAAATGGATCCCCTTGGAGTCATACTGCCAGGCAATGAAGTCTTGCACGCCCTCACGCAGAGGGATCTGGAGGATGTGCTTAACATCATCAGCCCAAAAATTGTCTCTTACTAGATGCTCGTCCCAGCTTCCAGTTGTAGGGTCTATGAGGTCACTAACCAACTTCAGCAGGCTTGAACCTCTCGGTGTAATGACTCCCCGAGACCAAGGTCGAGGGATCCATGGACCAGACCATATTTTTACCCTTGTACCATCTCCAATCCTCCAAATATACCCTTCCCGGAAAAGTTGGAGCCCATGCAACAAGCTGCGCCAAGAGTAGGAGATAGCATCCCTTGGTTGTGCATCCAGGATGTGGCCATTAGGGTAGTATCGGGCTTGCAGAATTCTTGCACACAGAGACTTAAGACATCGGATGAGCCTCCAAATCTGCCTGGACAACATCGCGACATTAAACCCATGCATGTCACGGAAGCCTAAACCGCCCTGAGCCTTAGGCAACGTCAACTTCTGCCAACCTATCCAGTGGGTGGTGTGCTCCTTATCCTATTGGCTCCACCAGTAGTTGCCGATGAGCGAGCTAAGTTCCTCGTAGAATGATTTTGTTAGGTCATGACATAGCAAATGTGGGAATACCTGGCACTACAGTCATGACTAGAGCTTCTTTTCCTGATTTAGCAATCAGCTTTTCTTTCCACCCATACACTCTTCCTGCCATTGCCCCTTCACAAATGCAAAATCTTTCTTCCTAGATTTATCCACATCAACTGGTAGCCCAAGATATTTCTCATTCCAAGACTCCTATGGATTTGCAAGGCACCCTTGACAGCAGATTTATCGGCATCTTTTGTGTTCGGACTGATCATGATAGCAGACTTCTCCAGATTGATACACTGGCCGGAGCACTCCTCGTAGAGGTCTAGAATTTCACGTAGAGCTTGAGCTTCTTTGTAACATCCCAAATTTCCAATTTGGCATGTTATACATAGGTCATACATGCATATCATATTTTATTGCTTTTCGTTTGCAATCCTCGAAATCCTAAGCAACTCAAGGACCCTCGGAGAGAGTTGGGGATTTTCTAATTTTCATATTTGAAATTTTTTTTATCAAATAGTGAAGACGAGGATTTGATTTTAATTATTTTGCACTCCGGAAAATATTTCATTTTAAAATAATAAATGAGGGGAGATAATATGACTTCTCCAAAATAATTGAAATATCGGAGGAAAAATGTTAAAATCATTTTTGGGTTTTTATTTGAATTTATTCGGGATTTTATTGCTCCTAGAAAAATGTTGCATGTTTTTAAAATTGCATTTTAGGGGCCAAGAAAAGTTCATCCTGTTCTAAATATTTTATTTAGACGGAGAAAACTTGTTTTGGAATTTTTAGAATTTTATTTATTTATTTAGGAATTTTTATTTCGGCGAAATGGTTTTAAAAAAATAACCTCATACCGACCGGGCCAAAGGCCCACCGCTTGCCCATTGCCCGCCACACAGGCTGGCGCTGCAGACGGACGCCGAGGGCGGTCCGAGCGGACTCCACCCCGGCGCCCCTTCCCAAGCTGAGCCGCCCGCCCTCCTATTTAATGCCGCCGCCCGCCATCACACCACCACCGCCACCCGCTGCCGTCGTGAAGCCCGAGCCGCCTGAGCCCCGATCCGCTGCCGCCGCCGGAGCCGAGCCCAGTCGTCGCCGCCGCCTCCCGCCAGCAGCCCGCAGCCCGCAGCCCGCCGCCTGTCGCCGAGCCCTGCGGAGCCGCCGCCCACGGACTAGCCTCACGGAGGTACCCGACCCCGCCGCCGGGTTTTTTTTTAAATAAACCCTTCGATTTTTTTAGAAAAACCCTAGATCGTTTTTTTCTAGATCGGTTTATTTTATTTTTTTCCGGTTTATTTACTTAGCAAACGTTCGTTCGTCCGTTCGTTTTAATGAATGTGTTCACTGTTTAGTTTCTGTTAACGAACGTTCATTCGTTTAGCAGTTCGTCATTTTTCTTTTTATCGGATTTATTCCGCGATTATTCTGATAGCGATTTCTGATCCGATTTTCAAACTTGTTTATCTTTTCGCTCGTTTATCGGAATCAGGCGATTCAAGCGCCTGGAGTTTCATCTCGAAACCCTATTTCCGAATAATCAACTCAAACAAGATTTTTCTTCTATAAAATTTGACTTAGATCCAGATTAGCAAAACGAAGTTGTTTCTATTGCCGTTTGAGTTTCGTTGCTTCGTTTGATTTGATTCTTTTTGCAAACCGGAGTTCTTAAGTTGAACTCTTTGGTCAAACTCTTTTATTTGGATTTCTACTTGTGCATCTTTGACTGTTGCTTATGTATGTTATTGTTTGCTTGCGATAGAATTCCCGGAGTGCGAAGCGTGTTACTACGAGTCTCTAGGATTCCCGGATCGTCAGCAAGGCAAGTAACACATTGATCATACTCTTTTCATACCAAGTTTTTATGCACTAGTTTCAATCCTCAAACATTGCATGATTAGGATGCTTTAACATGTGGGTTGGGAAGTAGTTGATGAGGTAGAACCTATTATCCTGCTTACTATCAAACCCTTGGGAGTTACTTCTACGTTATGCTTATATTGCCATGCTATGCTCGTAGACGTGGATTCGGTTTGAGCGATATCCATGACAGATGTGAGATTGATAATTAATGGTTTACTTAAGGTGGCATCTTTAATACACATCTGGGTGGATTGAGGCACCTGGGGTTACCAGTGATTGTCTGTTTTATTTTTGGAAATCCCGGGGTTACCGTGTGATTCTCCTATGGACCGCCACCCAGGCTCAAAGGGAACTGAGTCTATTCATGCTAGAAACTTCCGTGTGCAGCCGCAAGCTATTATGGGCTCTAGCATAGTTTGAGTAAGTTGTGTGAAGCTCTTGAAGAGGTGGATCAGCAGGTAGTGGGTTTGTAGGTTTGGTATGGTCTGCCCGGAGTAGAGAGTTAATGCTTCTAAAAGACTGTGTCTCGGTCATCCGTCTCTCAAACACCATGCAGTGCGAGAATCAATGGAGGCGATCGAGTCTTGCGGGGAAAAGTGCGCAAACCTCTGCAGCGTGTACAATCTAATCATGGTTAGCCATGTCCCCGGTCATGGACAATTCTGAGTATCTAGTACTTGAGTATTCGCATGTATCTCAACACTCCTAAATTAATATTAATGGGTTGTTAATTACTTTTAATTGGAATCATTGAGTTGGGGTTACCTTCTCAGATGATGT
Source organism: Aegilops speltoides (assembly GCA_021437245.1). NCBI lineage: Eukaryota > Viridiplantae > Streptophyta > Magnoliopsida > Poales > Poaceae > Aegilops > Aegilops speltoides. The sequence continues at coordinate 179,991,281 of CM038144.1, read as the reverse complement.
TTCAACTACCATGATAGTTAAATTAAAATTGATTCCTTTGTAGTAGGGAAAAATTGGCTTTTCGCAAAATTGTAACCATAGAGCTTTCCACCAGCCAAATATGCATGTAGTAGTAGCATTATTCTGTTATTGCTCTTTTGTGTTACATTGCCAGCATATTCCATGTGCTGACCCGTTCTCGGCTGCAACGTATTATGTTGCGAATTGTCGACGAGGAGTAAGGTTCAGAGGTCGTTGCCGTGCAGCTCGCTTATGCCGTTGGAGTTGATGGACTCACTTTATCTTCCAAGCCTTCCGCTGTTATCGCATTAGATGGCCTTAAGCCATATTATTGTAATAAGTTCTCTTTTGAGACATTCAATGTAATAAGTGTGTGATTGCTACTCTGTTATAAATCCTTCGAAGTACTGTGTGGTGTCAGCATTACTGATCCAGGGATGACACCTGAGCACGGAGACTTGACCATCTGAGGTCAGGTCGCTACAAGATGGTATCAGAGCACACGCTGAGTGTAGGACACGAACACTAAGATAAACCATAGGTCACACTTCTCTTCTCATTTCTGACTCCTCTCCTCTTTCCACTCTTTAGGATGAAGGAGATGAAGACCAAGTTTGCACAGCCGGATGAAGACACACCTTTTGGACGCCACTTGAAGGAAGTCACTAGGTACTTGAATATTGGAATACCAAGCTTCACTGGAATGAACAACGCCACCCTACCGGAAGAAGAGCGCTGGATGATTCAAGTCCGAGTTCCAGGAAGGACGTTCTCACCAAATTCCAAACCCATAGAGTTTTCTTTCGAAGCACCCACTTGGAGCCTTGGCAAGAGTATGGCAGCTCATATTACCATGGGACGCATTGGAGAAATCTACAACAAGGAACTTGAGGATACCACCTATCAAATATGTGGGCGCCGAGATGAACAATGGGAGATGATCAGCACCAGGAAGGATAGATCTGTCGCAGCCTTTATCCAGGAGCAAAACCAGCACATTCGACGTCAGGAGAACCAGATGTGCGCTGACATGATCCAGTTGAAGAAGGCGAAGACCAGGATCATCGAGCTGGAGGAAGAACTTAAGTTCACACGCGATGGATATGAGGAGGAAATCAAGACCCTATTGGAGAAGAATGATGACTTGGTTGAGAAGATCGGAATCTTTATGGGAGGACCAGTTCCGAAAGAAGACCTCATTCATCCGGACAACTACATCATCATCGACAACACCGACTCGGATTCAAGTGATGATGATTACGAAGATGAAGCTGGAGCAGACGTCATGGAGTCTTCCACCGATCAAAATTTCTAGATGACCACCATATGATAATAGTATTTTCCCCCATGTAACTAGTAGTGAGCACTTTTGCGATAGTCCTAGACCGTTTTGTATGCCCTTGCTTGTTTGATTGAATGAATGCTTGTGTTTGCCTCATATACATATGGGTAGTGTTTCTCCCATAGATCTTTTTCTATTCTAAATCTCTTCCATCTAAACCCATCAGATGCCTCCGAGGAGAGACCCCGAGTTTGTTTTCCCACCGGAGATCACCCAGTTGATCCAGCAGCAGAATGCCCCGATGCGATTGTTAGTTCGTAACGAGGCAATGCCAATAACAACAATGCCAACAACAACAACCCGCCGCCAGTGGATAACCTCGCTCGTTTCTTAAGGTTACAGTCGCCGGTGTTCTCCAGTAGCATCGAGCCAATAGTTGTAGATGATTGGCTACGTCGTATTGGAAGGGAGTTAACCACCGCTGGATGCACAGATGCTGAGAAGGTGCGTTTTGCCGCACACCAACTGGATGGACCTGCAGCAGCATGGTGGGAGAATTTCACGACCACCTATCCTATCGACACCGCCACATGGGCTCGGCCAGCAGGCTTTTCGACTACCCATGTCTCGACTGGAGCTATGCAGATGAAGAAGCATGAGTTTCGCAACCTACGCCAGGGGAATCGTACTGTTGGCCAGGACGTGGATGAGTTTAGTAAGTTATCACGTTATGCCCCTGATGATGTGGCCACCGATGCGCCAAGGGGAGAAGTTTATGGAAGGGCTGAATGATGAGATGAGTATGCGTTGATGGTAGCAACCTTCAACAACTACCGGAGTTGGTAGATAAGGCCCTAATGATTGAAGGAAGCAGCAGCAGATTGATAATCGTAAGAGGAAGTATGGACAAGGGAAATACAATTCAGGAGCTCACCAGAAGCCTCGCTTGACCCCGAACTCGGGAGGACTTGTTCATAACCATGGAGGACATAACCATGCCGGAGGAGGATCGCATAACCATAATGGTGCGAAGAACGAGAATGGGAATGGAGCCAACAATAACCAGAACCGCTCTAACCCATCCACACCCGCAAAGAGGGACTTAAGCCAAGTTGTTTGCTACAAGTGCGGGAAGACAGGGCACTATGCCAATGACTGCTCTGAGGGAAAGAATGGGAATGGAAGCGGGAGCGCAGGGAAGAAGCCCAATCCATTCAAAAAAGGACAAGTGAACCACGTTAACCTGGAGGAGGTTGAAGAGCAGCCACACGCGGTAATAGGTAAGTTTTTGGTTCAGTCATTTACCGCTATTGTTCTTTTCGATACTGGTGCATCGCATTCATACATATCAAGGGGATTTGTGGAAAAGTTTAAGTTACCAACCCAAACCCTTAGGACACCCCTCTTAGTGAGCTCGCCGGGAGCAGAGTACATGGCTAGTAGTTGGTGCACCCAGATACCCCTAATCATTGGAACACATGTATTCCCGTCTGACCTAATTATCTTGGAGTCGCAAGGATTGGATGTGATATTAGGTATGGACTGGATGTCAAAGTATGGAGGAAGTCTTGTTGTGCTAGTAAGTCAATTTATCTTACCACCGGAGGGAAAAAGGATTAAGTATGTATCTAGGCATGTGCCTAGGAGGAGCCAAGTGGCGCCCTCACGGGTGTTGTACAGGAGGAAGTACCTGTAGTAAAGGATTTTCCGGATGTTTTCCCCGAAGAGTTACCTGGTATGCCACCGGACAGAGACATCGAGTTTTTGATAGAGTTATTGCCAGGAACAGGACCTATATCCAAGAGACCCTATTGGATGCCAGCAAATGATCTGGAGGAAATTAAGAAGCAGATTAAGGAGTTGTTGGAGAAAGGTTACATTCGTAGAAGCTCGTCACCTTGGGGAGCCCCAGTACTTTTGGTGGAGAAGAAGGATAAATCCCTGAGGATGGTTGTTGATTACCGAGCTCTGAATGAAGTAACGATAAAGAACAAGTATCCCTTACCGATGATCAATGATCTGTTTGACCAGTTAAAAGGAGCTAAGGTGTTTTCAAAGATTGATCTACGATCGGGATACCATCAGTTGAAGATCCGAGAGCAGGATATACCCAAGACAGCGTTTACCACACGGTATGGATTATATGAGTATACGGTCATGTCATTTGGACTGACTAAAGCCCCTGCCTATTTCATGAGTATGATGAACAAGTTGTTCATGGAGTATTTGGACAAGTTTGTTGTGGTATTAATTGATGATATTATGATATACTCGAAGAACAAAGAGGAGCACGCGGAACACTTGCGTTTGGTTCTCGAGAAACTAATGGAACGCCAGTTATACGCCAAATTCAGCAAGTGCGAGTTTTGGTTGAAGGAAGTTGGATTTCTTGGACATGTTATATCCGGAGAGGGTATAGCAGTGGATCCTAGTAAGGTACAGTCGGTCACTGAATGGTTGGCACCCACTTCAGTTGGCGAGATCCGCAGTTTTCTTGGACTGGCAGGATATTATCAGAGGTTCATTGAGAATTTTTCCAAGATTGCTAAACCAATGACTGAATTGTTAAAGAAGGATACTAAGTTCAAATGGACGGAGGAGTGTGAGACAAGTTTTCAAGAGCTGAAGGAGCGATTGACTACAGCCCCAGTGCTGACCTTGCCAGATATACATAAGGAGTTTCAAGTGTATTGTGACGCCTCTTGCTTGGGACTTGGATGTGTGCTTATGCAGGAAGGAAAGGTTGTTTCGTATGCCTCACGACAACTGAAGCCACACGAGTTGATCTATGCCACGCATGATTTGGAGTTAGCAGCCGTAGTGCATGCGTTAAAGACCTGGAGACATTATCTTATTGGAAACCATTGTGATGTGTACACGGATCATAAGAGCTTGAAGTACATTTTCACACAAAAGGAGTTGAACCTCAGGCAGAGGAGATGGTTGGAACTTATAAAGGATTACGACATGAAGCTACACTACCATCCAGGAAAAGCCAATGTCGTAACAGACGCGTTAAGCCGGAAGAGTTATGCTAATGTTCTTGTGAGCAAGGGAATGCCAAAGGAGTTAGCTGCAGAGATCATGGAACTACGATTGGAGATTGTTCCAAGAGGTTTTCTTGCAACAATGGAAGTTCAGTCGACACTGTTGGACAAGATTCGAGAAGCTCAGAAGGAAGACAAAGAGATTGCTGAGATAAGAGAAAGGATGGGCGAAGGTAAAGCCAAAGGTTTTCGCGAAGATGAGCATGATACCTTATGGTTTGAGGACCGGATTTATGTGCCCAACAATTCAGAGATCAGGAAGTTGATACTTCAGGAGGCCCATGACTCACCATACTCGATTCACCCCGGAAACACCAAGATGTATTTGGACTTGAAGGAACATTTCTGGTGGACTGGAATGAAGAAGGAGATTGCCGAGTATGTAGCCGTATGTGATGTATGTCAAAGAGTGAAGGCGGAACATCAGAAGCCAGCAGGACTGTTACAGCCTATGCCAATACCCGAATGGAAGTGGGATAAACTTGGTATGAACTTTATTACCGGATTAGCCAGAACCAAGGCAGGATATGATTCTATATGGGTAGTTGTGGATCGATTGACTAAGGTAGCTCATTTCATCCCAGTGAAAACAACCTATACAAGTGCAAAGTTGGCCAAGATATATATGACAAGGATCGTATGTTTACATGGAGTTCCGAGGAGCATCGTATCAGATAGAGGAACCCAGTTTACTTCAAAGTTTTGGCATCCGTTACACCAGACTTTGGGGACCCGATTGAAGTTCAGTACAGCTTTTCACCCGCAGAAAGATGGGCAGACAGAAAGAGTCAATCAGATTTTGGAGGATATGTTGAGAGCTTGTGCGCTAGATTATGGATCTAGTTGGGATGACAATTTGCCGTACGCAGAGTTTTCTTATAACAACAGCTACCAGGCCAGTTTGAAGATGGCACCATTCGAAGCTCTGTATGGACGCAGATGTAGAACACCATTGATGTGGGATGAAGTAGGAGACCGTTAGTTGTTTGGACCAGATTTGATCAAGGAATCAGAGGGGAAGGTTAAACTGATCAGAGACAGACTAAAGATTGCTCAGTCCAGACGGAAGAGTTACGCAGATTCAAAACGCAAGGAGGTAACTTATGAAGTTGGAGACCGAGCCTATCTACGATTATCACCCTTGAGGGGAGTAAAACAATTTGGAGTTAAGGGAAAGTTAGCCCCGAGATTTGTAGGACCGTATCGTATTTTGGAACGGATGGGAGAAGTTGCCTACAAGCTGGAGTACCAGAAGGATTGTCAGGAGTTCACGATGTGTTTCACGTATCACAGCTAAAGAAGTGCCATGCTGAGATGGCCGATATACCATTGAATGATACAGTACCTTTGGAGGCGATTCAGCTGGATAATAATCTGACTTATGAGGAGAAGCCAGTTAAGATTCTTGAGTTTGATAGCCGAGGGCGGGTCCGAGCCTGACTCCACCCACGGGCACAACCTTCCCCAAGTCGAGCCGCCCCGCCCTCCTATTTAATGCCGCCGCCCCGCCGTCACACCACCACCCGCCACCCGCCGCCGCCGGAGCCCGAGCCGCCGCGAGCCCGATCCATTGCGCATGGCCGAGCCGCCGCCGTCGCCCAGCGTCGCCGCCGACTCCGCCAGAGCCCACAGCCCGCCGCCCGTCGCCGAGCCCCGCCGGAGCCGCCACCCCGCCGGACGAGCCTCGCCGGAGGTACCCGACCCCGCCGCCGGTTTTTTTAAAAAAAATAAACCCTTCGGTTTTTTTAGAAAAAACCAAGATCGTTTTCTTCTAGATCGGTTTATTTTATTTTTTCCCGGTTTATTTACTTAGCGAACGTTCGTCCGTCCGTTCGTTTTAACGAACGTGTTCACTATTTAGTTTCTGGTAACGAACGTTCATTCATTTAGCAGTTCGTCGTTTTTCTTTTTATCGGATTTATTCCGCGATTATTCTGATAGCGATTTTTGATCCGATTTTCAAACTTGTTTATCTTTTCGCTCGTTTATCGGAATCAGGCGATTCAAGCGCCTGGAGTTTCATCTCGAAACCCTCTTTCTGAATAATCAACTCAAACAAGATTTTTCTTCTGTAAAATTTGACTTAGATCTAGATTAGCAAAACGAAGTTGTTTCTATTGCCGTTTGAGTTTCGTTGCTTCGTTTGATTTGATTCTTTTTGCAAACCGGAGTTCTTAAGTTGAACTCTCCGGTCAAACTCTTTTATTTGGATTTCTACTTGTGCATCTTTGATTGTTGCTTATGTATGTTATTGTTTGCTTGCGATAGAATTCCCGGAGTGCGAAGCGTGTGACTACGAGTCTCTAGGATTCCCGGATCGTCAGCAAGGCAAGTAACACATTGATCATACTCTTTTCATACCCAGTTTTTATGCATTAGTTTCAATCCTCAAACATTGCATGATTAGGATGCTTTAACATGTGGGTTGGGAACTAGTTGATGAGGTAGAACCTATTATCCTGTTTATTATCAAACCCTTGGGAGTTACTTCTACGTTATGCTTATATTGCCATGCTATGCTCGTAGACGTGGATTGGGTTTGAGCGATATCCATGACAGATGTGAGATTGATAATTAATGGTTTACTTAAGGTGGCAACTTTAATACACATCTGGGTGGATTGAGGCACCTGGGGTTACCAGTGATTGCTTGTTTTATTTTTGGAAATCACGGGGTTACCGTGTGATTCTCCTATGGACCGCCACCAGTGCTCAAAGGAATCGAGTCTATTCATGCTAGAAACTTCCGTGTGCAGCCGCAAGCTATTATGGGCTCTAGCATAGTTTGAGTAAGTTGTGTGAAGCTCTTGAAGAGGTGGATCAGCGGTAGTGGGTTTGTAGGTTTGGTATGGTCTGCCTGCGGAGTAGAGAGTTAATGCTTCTAAAAGGCGTGTCTCGGTCATCCGTCTCTCAAACACCATGCAAGGCGAGAATCAATGGAGGCGATCGAGTCTTATGGGAAAAGTCATAAACCTCTGCAGAGTGTACAATCTAATCATGGTTAGCTGTGTCCCCGGTCATGGACAATTCTGAGTATCTAGTACTTGAGTATTCGCATGTATCTCAACACTCCTAAATTAATATTAATGGGTTGTTAATTACTTTTAATTGGGATCATTGAGTTGGGGTTACCTTCTCAGATGATGTTTCAACTACCATGATAGTTAAACTAAAATTGATTCCTTTGTAGTAGGGAAAAATTGGCTTTTCGCAAAATTGTAACCATAGAGCTTTCCACCAGCCAAATATGCATGTAGTAGTAGCATTATTCTGTTATTGCTCTTTTGTGTTACATTGCCAGCATATTCCATGTGCTGACCCATTCTCGGGCTACAACGTATTATGTTGCAGAATTTTCAGATGAGGAGTAAGGTTCGTAGGTCGTTGCCGTGCAGCTCAGTTATGTCGTTGGAGTTGATGGACTCACTTTATCTTCCAAGCCTTCCGCTGTTATCGCATTAGATGGCCTTAAGCCATATTATTGTAATAAGTTCTCTTTTGAGACATTCGATGTAATAAGTGTGTGATTGCTACTCTGTTATAAATCCTTCGAAGTACTGTGTGGTGTCAGCATTACTGATCCAGGGATGACACCTGAGCACGGAGAGTTGACCATCTGAGGTCGGGTCGCTACATTCTTCTTGCTAGGCTTTGAGCAGCAACATCGAGTCATCAGCAAACAGTAGGTGCCATACCACAGGAGCTCGCGGGCGGATTTTTATGCCGCTGATCCTGCCGGCTGCTACCGCGTCATGCAGGAGAGCAGACAACCCCTCGGCGCAAATGATGAACAGGTAGGGCGATGCTGGATCCCCCTGGCGGAGGCCGCGGGAGGGGGTGACCTGCTCGGTAAGTCCCTCATTCAACTTAATCTGACACCGCACCGAGGTGACGCAGTGCATGACCAAGTCAATCCATCTGTCGCCGAAACCAAGTTTTGTAAGCATGGCCCTTAGGAAATCCCATTCGATCCGATCGTATGCTTTTCTCATATTCGCCTTCACCACTACTATACCTTCAACTCCTTTCTTCTTGTTTAGCAGGAAATGAGACAACTCATATGCTATAAGGACATTATCGGTGATTAGCCTACCGGGTACAAATGCACTTTGATTATCAGAGATTATGTCTGGGAGGATCAGCTTCAGGCGATTTGCAATCACTTTTGACACCAGTTTGTAGATCATGTTGCACGGGCTGATCGGCCATAGATCCTTGACTCTGTTAGGGTTCTTCACTTTTGGGATCAAAACCAGGACGGTTTCATTCCACCCTTCCGAATTGGGCCCCCATTAAGGACTGACATCACCTCCTCCACAACCTTGTCTCCCATGAAGTGCCAGTGTTCTTTATAGACAATTGATGGCATACCGTCCGGACCAGGCACCTTCAAGTCACCAATATGATCAAGGGCCGCCTTCACCTCCTCTCATGTCACCTCCGCTTCCAAAATTGCCCTCATAGCACTGGTCACCGGTGCTCAACTTTGTTGATGAGTTCGGCCATGCGGTTTCCTCTAGTAGAAGAGAATAGATCTTGAAAAAAAGAACAAACATAGTTATTTAGGTCCTCTCCTTCCTTCACCTCCGACCCATCCTCCTTCCTCAACGTTTTCACCCTATTTGCCTTCCTTCTTGCCGACGCTACAACCATGAAATAGCGTGTACTTTTGTTGCCATCCCTTAGCCACGAGACGCGTGACCTCTGTTTTGGCTTGATGTTCTTCTTTTCCTCCAGCTCCTCAACCACGCACCTCCACCTTGCTTCCTCTCTAATTTTCTCTTCTAACACCGGTGCGCACATACACCCTTCCAGGGCCTTTTGGGCTTTCTTCAGGCAATCCTCTAACTCACCAGCCACCTCCTTACTCCACGTCGTCATTCTCCCCACCACACACCATAGGGCAGTAGCCACATCACCCCTTCCCTCCAAGCATCCTTCCTCCCAAGCACCCTGCACCTTCGCACTGCATCCCTCCTCCTAGAGCCACCATGCCTCAAAAAGGAAACCACAGCCACCTCCTTTCACCCTCCTGTTTTCTCCTTTCGTGCATACAATTACTGGTCGGTGATCTGAATGACAAGGGGATCCATTGAGGACAGTGAAATCCGGAAACCATTCACACCACTTAGGGTTTGCCACGGCTCTTGATGTCTACTACGCAACCTTCTTCTTGTAGACGTTGTTGGGCCTCCAAGTGTAGAGGTTTGTAGGACAGTAAGCAAATTTCCCTCAAGTGGATGACCTAAGGTTTATCAATTCGTGGGAGGTGTAGGATGAAAATGGTCTCTCTCAAACAACCTTGCAACCAAATAACAAAGAGTCTCTTGTGTCCCCAACACACCCAATACAATGGTAAATTGTATAGGTGCACTAATTCGGCGAAAGATGGTGATACAGGTGCAATAGGGAAGGTAGATATAGGTTTTTGCAATCTGAAATTATAAAAATAGCAAGGTAACAAATAACAAAAGTGAGCGAAAACGGTATTGCAATGCCTCGAAACAAGGCCTAGGGTTCATACTTTCACTATTGCAAGTTCTCTCAACAATGATAACATAATTAGATCATATAACAATCCCTAAACATGCAAGAAAGAGTCACTCAAATCACTAATAGCGGAGAACAAATGAAGAGATTATGGTAGGGTACGAAACCACCTCAAAGTTATTCTTTCTGATCAATCCAATGGGCTATTCCTATAAGTGTCACAAACAACCTAGAGTTTGTAGTAAAATAACACCTTAAGACACACATCAACCAAAACCCTAATTTCACCTAGATACTCCAATGTCACCACAAGTATCCATGGGTATAATTATACGATATACACCACACAATCTCAGATTCATCTATTCAACCAACACAAAGAAATTCAAAGAGTGCCCCAAAGTTTCTACCGAAGAGTCAAGACGAAAACGTGTGCCAACCCCTATGCATAAGTTCACAAGGTCACTGAACCCGCAACTTGATCACCAAATCATACATCAAGTAGATCACGTGAATATCCCATTGTCACCACAAATAAGCACATCCAAGACATACATCAAGTGTTCTCAAATCCTTAAAGACTCAATCCGATAAGATAATTTCAAAGGGAAAACTCAATCCATTACAAGAAGGTAGAGGGGGAGAGACATCATAAGATCCAACTATAATAGCAAAGCTCGGGGTACATCAAGATCGTGCCATATCAAGAACACGAGAGAGAGCGATCAAACACATAGCTGCTGGTACATACCCTCAACCCCGAGGATGAACTACTCCCTCCTCGTCATGGAGAGCGCCAGGATGATGAAGATGGCCGCCGGTGATGGTTCCCCCCTCCATCAGGGTGGCGGAACAGGGTCCCGATTGGTGTTTGGTGGCTACAGAGGCTTGCGGCGGCGGAACTACTGATCTAGGTTTTGTTTTGGAAGTTTGGGGATTTATAGGAGGGGTTGGCGTCGGTTTCATGTCAGGGGGCCCCACAGGGAGTCCACGAGGTAGGGGCGCGCCCTAGGGGGGCGCCCTCCACCCTCGTGGTGCCCTCGGGACTCCCCTCCGGTAGCTTTTTGTTCCAATATTTTTATATTTTCCAAAAATATTCTCCGTTGATTTTCAGCGCATTCCGAGAACTTTTATTTTTGCACAAAAACAACACCATGGTAGTTCTGCTGAAAACAGTGTCAGTCCGGGTTAGTTCTAACCAAATCAAACCAAAATCATGTAAAAATATTATAAACATGGCATGAATACATCAAAAATTATAGATATGTTGGAGACGTATCAAGCATCCCCAGCTTAATTCCTGCTCGTCCTAGAGTAGGTAAATGATAAAGGCGGAATTTTTGATGTGGAATGCTACCTATTATCAATGTAATCTTCTCTATTGTGGCAAGAATATTCAGATCCATAAGATTCAAAACAAAAGTTTAATATTGACATGAAAACAATAATACTTCAAGCATACTAACAAAGCAATCATGTCTTCTCAAAATAACATGGCCAAAGAAAGTTGTCCCTCCAAAATCATATAGTCTGGCTATGCTCTATCTTCATCACACAAAATATTTAAATCATGCACATCCCCGATGACAAGCCAAGCAATTGTTTCATACTTTTGATGTTCTCAAACTTTTTCAATCTTCACGCAATACATGAGCGTGAGCCATGGATATAGCACTATAGGTGGAATAGAATGGTGGTTGTGGAGAAGACAAAAAGGAGAAGATGGTCTCACATCAACTAGGTGTATCAACGGGCTATGGGGATGCCCATCAATAGATATCAATGTGAGTGAGTAGGGATTGCCATACAATGGATGCACTAGAGCTATAAGTGTATGAAAGCTCAAAAGGAAACTAAGTGGGTGTGCAACCAACTTGCTTGCTCAAGAAGACCCAGGGCATTTTGAGGAAGCCCATCATTGGAATATACAAACCAAGTTCTATAATAAAAATTTCCCACTAGTATATGAATGTGACAACATAGGATGAAGATCATGGTGCTACTTTGAAGCACAAGTGTGGAAAAAGGATAGTAACATTGCCCCTTCTCTCTTTTTCTCTCATTTTTTTGTTTTTTTATTGGCTTCTTTGGCCTCTTTTTTTATTTCCTCACATGGGACAATGCTCTAATAATGATGATCATCACACTTTTATTTACTTACAACTCAAGAATTACAACTCGATACTTAGAACAAAATATGACTCTATATGAATGCCCCCGATGGTGTACCGGGATGTGCAATGAATCAAGAGTGACATGTATGAAAGAATTATGAATGATGGCTTTGCCACAAATACGATGTCAACTACATGATCATGCAAAGCAATATGACAATGATGGAGCGTGTCATAATAAACGGAATGGTGGAATGTTGCATGGCAATATATCTCGGAATGGCTATGGAAATGTCATAATAGGTAGGTATGGTGGCTGTTTTGAGGAGGGTATGTGGTGGGTGTATGGTACCAGCGAAAGTTGTGCTGCACAACAGAGGCTAGCAATGGTGGAAGGGTGAGAGTGAGTATAATCCATGGACTCAACATTGCTCATAAAGAACTCACATACTTATTGCAAAAATCTATTAGTTATTGAAATGAAGTACTACATGCATGCTCCTAGAGGGATAGATTGGTAGGAAAAGACCATCGCTCGTCCCCGACCACCACTCCTAAGGAAGACAATCAATAAATAAATCATGCTCCGACTTCATCACATAACGGTTCACCATACGTGCATGCTACGGGAATCACAAACTTTAACACAAGTATTTCTACAATCCACAATTACTCACTAGCATGACTCTAATATCACCATCCTCATATCTCAGAACAATCATAAGGAATCAAACTTCTCATAGTATTCAATGCACTTTATATGAAAGTTCTTATTATATCCCTCTTGGATGCCCATCATATTAGGACTAGTTTTATAACCAAAGCAAATTACCATGTTGTTCTAAAGGACTCTCAAAATAATATAAGTGAAGCATGAGAGTTCATCAATTTCTTCAAAATAAAACTACCATCGTGCTCTAAATGGATATAAGTGAAGCACTAGAGGAAATGACAAACTACTCCAAAAATATATAAGTGAAGATCAATGAGTAGTCGAATAATTATGTAACTATGTGAAGACTCTCTAACATTTAAGAATTTCAGATCTTGGGATATTATTCAAACAACAAGCAATAAAAAATAAAAAAATGACGCTCCAAACAAAACACATATCATGTGGTAAATAAAAATATAGCTCCAAGTAAAGCTACCGATGAACGAAGACGAAAGAGGGGATGCTATCCGGCGCATCTCCAAGCTTAGGCTCTTGGTTGTCCTTGAATATTACCTTGGGGTGCCTTGGGCATCCCCAAGCTTAGGCTCTTTCCACTCCTTATTCCATAGTCCATCGAATCTTTACCCAAAACTTGAAAACTTCACAACACAAAACTCAACAGAAAACTCGTAAGCTCCGTTGGTATAAGAAAATAAATCACCACTTTTGGTACTGTTACGAACTCATTCTAAATTCATATTGGTGTAATACCTACTGTATTCCAATTTATCCATGGTTCATACCCTCCGATACTACTCATAGATTCATCAAAATAAGCAAACAACACATAGAAAACAAAATCTGTCAAAAACAAAACTGTATGTAGTAATCTGTAACTCTCGAATACTTATGTAACTCCAAAAATTCTGAAACAATTAGTTCCACCTGAGCAATTTGTGCACCAATCCATAGCAAAAAGAATTAGGTTAAAAGCACATTTCAATAAGATTCTGGAAATTATTTACTGGGTGCAAAATCTTATGATTTTTAGCAGGATCAACACAACTATCACCACAAGCTATCCTAAAGGCTTTACTTGGCACTTTATTGAAACAAAAGCTATAAAACATGATTACTATAGTAGCTTAATCATGTGGACACACAAAAACAGTAGGGGTAAATATTGGGTTGTCTCCCAACAAGCGCTTTTCTTTAATGTCTTTTAGCTAGGCATGATGATTTCAATGATGCTCACATAAAAGATAAGAATTGAAACACAAAGAGAGCATCATGAAGAATACGAATAGTACATTTAAGTCTAGCTCACTTCCTATGCCTAGGGATTTTGTGAGCAAACAATTCATGGGAGCAAGCATCAACTAGCATAGGAAGGCAAAACAAACATAACTTCAAGATTTTCATCACATAGAGAGGAAACTTGATATTATTGCAATCCCTACAAGCATATATTCCTCCCTCATAATAATTTTCAGTAGCATCATGAATAAATTCAACAATATAAATATCGCATAAAGCATTCTTTTAATGATCTACAAGCATAGAAATTTTATTACTCTTAACATAAGCAAATTTCTTCACATGAATAGTAGTGGGAGCAAACTCAACAAAATAACTATCATTTGAGGCATAATCCAATTGAAAATTAAAATCACTATGACAAGTTTCATGGTTATCATTATTCTTTATAGCATACATGCAATCACAATAATCATCATAGATAGCAACTTTGTTCTCATAATCAATTGGAACCTCTTCCGAAATAGTGGATTCATCACTAAATAAAGTCATGACCTCTCCAAATCCACTTTCATAATTATCACAATAAGATTCAACACCCTCCGAAATAGTGGGATCATTACTTCCTAAAGTTGACACTCTTCCAAATCCAATTTCACCAATATAATCATCATAAATAGGAGGCATGCTTTCATCATAATAAATATTCTCATCAAAACTTGAGGGACTAAAAATATCATCTTCATCAAACATAGCATCCCCAAGCTTGTGGCTTTGCATATCATTAGCATCATGGATATTCAAGGAATTCATACTAACAACATTGCAATCATGCTCATCATACAGAGATTTCATGCCAAACATTCTAATGCATTCTTCTTCTAACACTTTGGCACAATTATCGGAATCCTTATTTTCACGAAATACATTAAATAGATGAAGCATATGTGGCAACCTCAATTCCATTTTTTGTAGTTTTCTTTTATAAAATAAACTGGCGATAAAACAAGAAACTAAAAGATTCGATTGCAAGATCTAAAGATATACCTTTCAAGCACTAACCTCCCCAACAACGGCGCCAGAAAAGAGTTTGATGTCTACTACGCAACCTTCTTCTTGTAGATGTTGTTGGGCCTCCAGCTGCAGAGATTTGTAGGACAGTAGAAAATTTCCCTCAAGTGGATGACCTAAGGTTTATCAATCTGCGGGAGGCGTAGGATGAAGATGGTGTAAGTGCATCTAGTGCCCCTTAGTGATTTTGGTGTATTGAAGACTTATAGGTTAAGGGACTAATGCGTTTGTGAGTGTACATAGGTCTATAAGTCTATGAGGAGTTTGATATTTACAGAGAAAGTTAATCCCTAAAAATGAAGTTCTTCGACTGAAGACTTTGGATTTCTGAAGACTTTCTGAAGACTTTGAAAGTGAAGAAATTGGTGTGACCTTGAAGACTTGGCAATCATTCGAGGAACATGAAGCGTGAATACTTTTGGTTTTATAGTTTCATTTTCTCTTTCTTGAGTCATAGGAAACACCATACTATTAAAGGGGGTCGAGGAAATACTAAGGAAAAATTTCCATGTGATGCTCAACTCAAAATCCTACACCTACCAATCCCTTCGAGTGAAGCCATTGGAAATATCATACAATTCAGTCATATTCTTCAGTGACTGAGATGAAGTTCTTCTGGTCTCTGAGGAATTTGTTCTGACTAAGGAGTTACGAATTCGCCAGTGTGAATTGCCTACACAGTGAGGAACATGATAGCCCTGAAGAAATTGAGAGTCAAATATTCCGACCGTTGTTGTGCTATACGCCCGCTGTCCCGAAATATCTACCCACCTAACAGTCATATCAGACAAGGGCATTTATGTCATATCATGTCGGGCTGCTCCCTAGGCTATAAATAGCCGCCCCCTCCAACCACTAGCTGGTTGGCTGCTCCGAGAGAAACTGACACTTGTCATTTGAGAGCATCCCATCCTCCGAGGACTTTGAGCGAAAATCATCAAGTGAGGAAAACCCAAACCCAACACCTACAAACCCTAAGTGATTGAGCATCACTGAAGAGATTGATCCCACGTGGACCCGACGCTTGTTACCTTTGAAGACTGTGCTTCTTCCAGACGGTTAGGCATCATGGTGTACAGCATCCAAGAGGAATTGTGGATCGCCGAGTGACCTAGTCTGTGAAGGTTTGGAAGACACCTAAAGACTTACCATGAGTGATTGGGCGAGGTCTGTGTGACCTTAGCTCAAGGAGAATACGGTGAGGACTGTGTGTCCGGGACTGGGTGTCCTTGAGTTTAAATACTCAGCCACTCCAACCAGACATACAACTGAGACAACAGTTGGAACTGGTCTACCAAATCATTGTCTTCACCAAGCTTACTGGTTCTATTTCCTCAACTCTTTCATTTCCTCATTTCTGTTGTTGTGCGTCTGTTCATATCTGTTTGAAGACTTTGGTCAAGACTTTCTCAATTTCCTCGTTCAATTTCTTGATCCGTCTGTCTTCTTTTCGTGTTATCCTATGTTTACGCTTTCTGTACTCTGTGCTTGTCTTCATTCCATTATGATGACCATGCTTGTGTTCAGTTATGTTTACATTTGAGTACTTATTCCGCTGCTAGTAGTTCTTCATTTAGGAATTTCCTCACTAGCAAATTCCTCAGTGAAGAATTCATAAAAATTGCCTATTCACCCCTCCTCTAGTCGATATAACGCACTTTCAATTGGTATCAGAGCAAGGTACTCCCTTGTTCTGTGTGATTTTGGTTTAACCTCCTGGAGTTTTAGTTATGTCGACTGCAGCTATGATCAAGGTCTTAGCTGGGTGTCCTACCTTCGATGGAACGGACTACCCCTACTGGAAGAATAAGATGCGAATGCATCTTGAGGCAATTGATAATGATCTCTGGTATGTTGTGGAAAATGGTGTTCTCTTAGTCACACCTTCTCTAAATGCTACTGATGTGAAGAGATTCTAGCAACTCGATTCTCAAGCAAAGAATATCATATGTGGCCATCTGAGCAAAGGACAGTATGGAAGAGTGAGTGCTTTAGAAACTGCTAAGCTTATCTGGGATAGGTTGTCCAAAGTGAATGAAGGAGTCTCAACTCAACGTGACTCTCATGTTTACGTTCTTTGTAATCTCTTCAACCGCTTCAAAAGACTCGAAAATGAAAATGTCCAGCAAACCTTCGATCGCCTCACTGACATCTCAAATGAGCTTCAAGCGCTAGGCGCCACTGACATCACCGACCATGAGGTGGTGAAGAAATTGCTGAGATCGCTCGATTCTTCATTTGATACTCGCAGCGATGATTCAAGAGCGTCTCGACTACAAGTCACTTGATCCCGCCGATATCCTCGAGAGGCTAAATACTCATGAGTTCCATCTTGCCGAGAAGAGATCTCTATGGTTCGAGCTATGGCGAGATCATGTGCTCACGAAGGCCAAGGCGGTCTCTCGATCGAAGATGAGGACTCTGCTAGCAGCCTTGGCGATCCTAAAGAACTGAGCCAGGAACTAGTACTGCTCGTGAAGAAATTTCAGAAGTTCTCAAGACGTGGTCGCTTTGTAAAATCCTCAAGGACCAATGATTCCTCATCCAGTGACTACAAGAAGAGGCTTTGCCACAAATGCAAGAAACCTGGTCACTACATCCAAGATTGTCCTCAGTGGGATAAGGAATCAAATAAGAAGAAATACAAGGATTACAATTCTGATGACGCAAAGAATAAGAAGAAATCCTCAAAGTCTTCATCATCAAAATCCTCGAAGTCTTCATCTCACAAGAAGAGCAGTTCCAAGAAGGCTCGGGCATTCATTGGCAAGGAAATGGACTCTGAGGCTGAATTTGAGGAACATGAGAACGAGGAGGCATCTGAGGAGTCCGAGTCTGGTGTGGCGAGCCTAGCTCTCGCTACTGCATTCATCAACAAGTCTATCTTCAAATCTGAAGAAAATGGCTTCACCAACAAGGCTGATGAAGGTAATGATGACTACGCTCCCACCTATTGCTTCATGACAAAGGGTGCCAAGGTAACTAAATATGCCTCCTCTGAATCTAGTGAGGATGAATATGATGAAAACCTCAAGCCCAGCTACTCTAAACTTGCTAAGATTGCTGTGAAACAACAAAAGGCTTTTGAAAAAGTTCAAAACATGCTAGATAAAAGTGATGATATGTTGGGTGAAGAAATGGATCGCACTAAAACCTTGACTGAAAATCTTCAGAGGCTTCAGTCCAAGTTTGACAACTTTCAAGGTCATCATAAAACTCTCTTATCTGATCATGAGAAGCTTTCTTATGAATTCCTTCAAAGAAAGCAAGATCTTGAGAAGCTAAGAGTGGATTATGAAGATCTTCAGAAGGAGCGCGATTCATTACTTGCTCAACAAATCATCGCTACTCAGGAAGAATTTGTTCCTCCATGTCTGAAGTGCATTGAACGTGAAACTGCTAATCTTCACCCGAATGTTCAAATGCTTCTAATGCTACAAATTCTTCATTTGTCTCTGCTATCACTAATTCCTCGTCTGAGGACAATGCAAGTATCACTTGATGATGCAGGTTGAAGGAATTGTACATGATGAGGCATGTACAAAAGCCTCAAAGGGCATCGACTCTTTGTGATGTGCTTAAAAGCGAGATCCTCAACGAAACCCTAGGAAAGAGGGTATTGCCTTTGAGAGGAAACTCAATCTTGATGGAACATATTGGAAGCTTTGAGCAGTACCCCAAAACCTCATGGGTTACTACAAAGGGACCTCCAGTTGATCCATCCAACTTATCGGCTTTACATGTGAATCCCCTCATTCTTCCGATGAGTCATTTGACTCAACTATAAACTGTTCAAAAATCAGAATGGTGAAGTATTTGCTAGATATGTTGGCACTAACTGCAGGAACGGTTCACCTATGAAGAAAATCTGGGTTCCCAAAAGTTGCCTTGAAAGTCTTCAGGTGAATGTCCTCATGACACCACCTGTGAAGAATAGGAACTCCAGATCAAATTCTTCATCTGAACCAAATTCTTCATATGGATCCAAGTCCTCATACGGATCAAATTCCTCACGTGGATCAAATTCCTCAAAAGGATCAAAGTCCTCTTATGATCATCATCATGCTAACCCCTCTGTTTCGCATGGTAGACCTAAGGGCTATGAATATGAGCATTATTCTTCAAATCATTATGTTCATAAGTCCTCGAAGAATTTCTCTACTTATTCATATGCTTACCCTAACCCCTCTTATGTGAAACGAAGCGGACTGGCGTCTATGCCACCTTTCTCATATGGTGCTCGCGGAGTGATGAATTTTTGCCACCCCTTCAGATGTGGGTGGTGAAGAAAAAGAACTAATCTCTTATGTAGGTCAGTCTCGGGCGTGCTCAAAACGTCTGAAGAATTTCTTTGGAGAGACGAGCGATTGCTCGAAAGGACACAGGCTAATCATGATGAAATGAAATTTCATTTCACACGTCCTCATATTGTTTATCTGTCCTATTGCTCGAAGAAATTGATCTGATGATATTGATGTCGTATTCTTCACTGATGAAGTATATGAGTTCGTAAGTTGCACTAATTCATCTACAGGATGATCAACCCAAAGCCAATGAGTGGGTCCTCGATAGTGGATGTACGAATCAAATGACTGGTGACAAGAATCTATTGATGGATGCTCCTTTATCACCGTCACATCTGAAGCATATCATCTTCGCTGACAAAGGCAAAAGTCAGGTATTGGGTCTAGGTAAGGTTGCGATCTCAAAGGATTGACACATGGACAAAGTCATGCTTGTCGAGTCCTTAGGATACAACCTCGTGTCTGTCTTAATGCTTTGTGATCTTGATATGGTTGTTGTCTTTGGCAAATATCGTTGTGTTGTGATCATGGAAGCTGACAATTCCAAAGTCTTCGAAGGATTTAGGAGAGGAGACTTGTACATTATTGATTTCTCTACATGACCACAACCTGCCATATGTCTACTTGCAAAAGCTTCAGAAGGCTGGCTATGGCATCGACGACTTGGTCATGCTGGCATGAGGAATTTGCACACGCTTACGAAGAAGAAGCATGTCATTGGCATTGACAATGTCAAATTCCTCAAGGATCACTTATGCAGAGCCTATGAAGCTGGAAAGATGACAAAGGCCAAGCATCCAGCGAAGACTATCATGACTACCACTCGACCATTTGAATTGCTTCACATGGATCTCTTCGGTCCTAATGATTATTCTGCTGTTACAAATGATGCATCTCTATATGGCTTTGTTATTGTTGATGATTATTCTCGTTACACATGGGTGCACATTGTCACTTACAAACATGAGGTGCAGGAAGTCTTCAAACAATTTTCCTCGAGGGCTTCAACCAACTTTGGTGTGAAGATCAAGCACATCAGAACTGACAATGGGACTGAGTTCAAGAATTCCGGTCTTGATGAACTTGGTATTACTCATGAGTTATCTGCTCCTTATACACCTCAGTAGAATGGCGTCCTGGAACGCAAGAACAAAACTCTTGTTGAGATGGCTTGCACTATGCTTGACGAATACAAGACACCTCGTCAGTTCTGGATTGAGGCTATTGATACTGCGTGCCACATCATCAACAGAGTATATCTTCACAAATTCTTCAAGAAGACTGCTTATGAACTCTTCACTAACTAGAAACCCAATGTGAGTTACTTCAACGTCTTCGGTGCTAAATGTTGGATTAGAGATCCTCATCACAATTCTAAATTTGCACCGAAAGCACATGAGGGTTTTATGTGTGGTTAAGGAAAGGACTCGCACACCTACAAAGTCTTCAACAACGTTCTTCACAAGGTTGTTGAAACTATAGATGTGCGGTTCGATGAAACTAATGGCTCACAAAGAGAGCACCTACCTTCTGTGATAGATGAACCTGCACCTGAGGATTCTATCAAGTTCAAAGCTACTGAGGATCTCATTCCCACCGAAGAATCTGTTGAAGAATTCATTCCAGAACGTGATGAATGTCGAGCTGGCGCACCTGAAGAAAATGGTGCTGGGAAAAATGCTCCTGAAGAGAATGCGGATCAAATTCCTCGAAGACAACCCGCTCATCCTCGTATTGCAAACGAAGTGCAAATTGAGAAGATCATCAATGACATTGAAGCACCAGGTCCTCTCACACGCTCAAAAGCTTCACATTTGTCTAACTTTTGTGGGAACTTTGCTTTTGTCTCTATCATAGAGCCCACTAAGGTAGATGAAGCATTTCTGGAGCCTGAGTGGATTCAAGCTATGCAAGAAGAATTACATCAGTTCGAGCTCAACAACGTCTGGGAACTGGTCAAACGTCCAGATCCTCGCAAGCACAACATTATTGGCACAAAGTGTATTTACTGCAACAAGCAAGATGAAAATGGCCTTGTGGTGAGGAATAAGGCACGGCTTGTAACTCAAGGCTACACACAGGTTGAACAAATTGATTTCGATGAAACTTTTGCACCTGTTGCTAGACTTGAGGCTATTCGCATATTACTTTCTTATGCTAACCATCATGATATTATCTTACAACAAATGGATGTGAAAAGTGCATTCCTCAATGGTAAGCTTAAGGAAGAAGTATATGTTTCTCAACCCCCAGGTTTTGAAGATCCAAAGAATCCTGACAAAGTCTTAAGACTCAACAAGGCCATGTATGGCCTCAAGCAAGCCCCTCGGGCGTGGTATGATACTTTGAAGGAATTCCTCATGAAGAAAGGCTTCAAACCCGGTTCACTCGACCCAACTCTTTTCACTAAGTCTTATGATGATGAATTGTTTGTGTGCCAAATATATGTTGATGACATCATTTTTGGCTGGACTGACCAACGATACAGTGATGAATTTGCCTATATGATGAGTGAAGAATATCAAATGTCTATGATGGGAGAATTGAAATTCTTTTTAGGTCTTCAAATTCGTCAACAGCGCAATGGGATATTCATTTCTCAGGAGAAATACCTCAAGGACGTATTGAGGAAATTTGGCATGCAAGATTGCAAAGGGGTCAAAATTCCAATGCCCACAAATGGCCATCTATGCACTGCTGAAAATGGTAAAGACTTCGATCAAAAGGTATACCGCTCCATGATTGGCTCTTTATTATACCTATGTGCATCTAGGCCGGATATTATGCTTAGTGTTTGCATGTGTGCCCGATTTCAAGCTACACCAAAGGAATCACACCATAAGGCTGTGAAGGTTCGATATTTAGCTCACACACCAACACTTGGATTATGGTATCCCAAGGGCTCTTCTTTTGATCTCATTGGATATTCAGACTCTGACTATCACTAGTAGAAAACCACCCATTAGACCCGGTTCGTAAGGGCCTTTAGTCCCGGTTCATGAACCGGGACTAATGGGTTGTTACTAATACCTCCACCCATTAGTCCCGGTTCAAACACGAACCGGGACTAATGTGCCTCCACGTGCCCTCTGGCGCCGAGCCCGGTCGAGGGCCTTTGGTCCGGTTGGTGGTTCCAACGGGACCAAAAGGCATCCACGCGTCTGCATTCCATGGCTGGGGTTTTTGCTTTTTTGAAAGGAGGGGGGTTAGGGGGTTTGGGGGGTTAATTTAGGTGTTTTGTATATTGTGTTAGCTAGCTAATTAATAGAGAGAAGTGTCCTCTCTTATGTCCGTGCTTGGTCGACGCTACGTAGTATATATACATAAGTGATCGAGAGAACCATTCAGTATAGAAGTTCGTCATGCATACCGAGAGAAGTGATCGATCGACCTCTCCTTCTCCGAGAGATTGGTCGAAAACAAGTTTTTTACTGGCTACATACATGTACAATATGTATAAGATCTCTTAATTACAAACCCCTAGCATTTGAAATCAACTTCCACATGGTATTCTCTCGCTTTTCTTGATGGCGTGTTCAAGAAAGAATCCCGCCAATTCCTCTTGAATTGCTTTCATGCGATCTGGTTCTAGGAGTTCATCCGCATCCGCCACGTCTAATTTGAAGAAGGGGTTAATTAATACATATATATGAATGAAACTCAACAGAAATGATGGTGTAATAAAATGAAATTGTGAATATTATTGCTTACGCACTTCATATTGTCTTCTAGAGTAACCCCGCTTGTTTTTCAAAGTCGCATTGTGGATGAACTCGCACACGTAGTATCCACAGAAATCATTACCTTCCTCCTACCACAAGCACTTTACGAGAAATAGAGGTCAATCAAACTGATAATGAAGCATTATAAATGGCATTGATGAAAGTATAGCTATAGAATCAATGGGCGTCTTGCAAGAACTAGCTAGCCAAGAGTACTTACTTTGGTATGTATATCGCAGCTCCTTGGCGATCCGGAGCTTGTGCGGTGAACTGTTTCCAAACCCTGCAAGACAAAGAAAATAATTATTATTACTTGAGATATCGGAAATGAACAAAAGTTGCCGATATAGTGCGATAATGATCGATTGAACTTACTTGCTGAGCATTTCAGTCATGTCCGCATAGGTGCTGGGATCTTTCCGTCTCAAGTCTAAGACGGTTACTAGTCCACGCTCAAGCTTAATCTCTAGAAGAATATAGTGGTACCTACGCACGCATGCATAACTCATCAATTACATTAACCTCGCTCGAGTAATAAGGGAAACCGAATATGCACACGACAGTAACACTCACGGGCTGTTGTAAGGAAAGAGTATGGTATCTTTGTTTTGATTTTTGATCAACGATTGTAGCAAGTTGTCCTTGGACTCTTCGACGTTCTTTTCAACCAGAAATACATCTATGATATTTGTGTTAATGAACCCAATATCATAAATTTCTTGTTTTTGCACTCGACGATCTTCAATCGCATAATATATTGAGGATAATTAATTATAAATACATGCAATGAAAGAGCCGAGCTATATATAGAGACTTAATGACAGAAATAGTACTTACAGGCAGTAGCAAAAGACCATTAATTTATTGAGGGCCTTTTGATTGAAGAACTCGAAGAACTCCTCAAATGGAACACACAACAGATCATTTGAAACGAGGTCGTGCTCCTCTTTAATGTTCAGATACAACCTGTTCGTCCCCTCAGACTCTCTGCAGGTTTTCATGTACCAACTATGGAATCTTCGCATCATTGTTGTCAGAGATTTTTCATCTTTGACGAGAGGCTTCCCGTACTCGTATCTGAATACGTCCACCTCCATGAAATCAGGAAGTGCATCGACAGGTAGGTAATCTTCAAGATTGCCATAACCGGCCACCGTCCCCGATGGATTAGACACATTGAGCGGGGGGCACGATTGCTGTGCTTGTTTGCCGAGCTGGCCAATTTTTTTCCCCTTTGCTCGTTGTTCTTTTGACCTTTTATCACTGACAGTAGTTCCTGACCGCTTAGCTTGGAGATATGTCTGTTCAGTAATGCGCTCATAGTTGGTTCTCGGCGGAGACTTTGGTGGTTTCCTCGGGGCATCGAGTGCGCTTTGCTTTCACCGGATCTACCTTCTCCTCCGGAGGTGGATGTCTCTTTGCTTTCACCCTTCAAAGAACTCCTTCACGTGGGCCTGCACGATCATATTGTTTTCCTCCTTGGTCCTCTCGACGCAGTAACTTCTTTAGAGGCTTTAGAGGTGGGTATGATCTCAGATTGCCTCTCTCTTCTTGGGCTGCTAGACGCCGGAGCAGACGGAGCGGCTGGCTGGCGTCTGTCTTCTTCGTGCTTGCTTACGAGGCGGAGGAGAAGGACTATGACGCTACGGAGCAGCCGGACGGGCGGCAGGTCTCTTCCGCCCTTCTTGGCGAGGCAGAGAAGGAGGAGGCGGAGTGCCGCCACGCACGGAGAAGGAGGCGGAGTGCCGCCACGCGTGCCCTTATCGTCACTCACGGAGGAGGAGGGTGGAGGAGGCGGAGTGCCGCCACGCGTGCCCCGATCATCACTCACGGGAGGAGGAGGCGGAGGAGGCGGAGTGCTCGACTCGCCGGAGGACGAGGAGGAGGGGAGGCGTCGATTCTGAAGGTTGATGAGCTCCTTCCGCCATAGGCATGGAGTCTTGAGCGAGAACCTAGCCTAGTCTCCCCTTCACCGGTAGGGTGCTCAAGCACAAGGTCCTCAAATCCTCCGTTATTTCATCCACCATCACCTTAGCAAATCATACGGAATCGGTGGCGGTGATAAGATGTGCGGGTCCACTAGGATAAACTTGGCCAACACCGCCTTGACCTTCAAATTCATCCATCGCGCCATAATGTGGCAATTTTGAGACTCGTGATACCATCAGCGGGATAGCTGGCAGAGCCATCAAGACATGCTCCGGTGAAGCAGCTCGATGGAAGCCACGCTGCTTCTCCGCGAGATGGCGGGGTAACCGGGGAAGCTTGGCAGGTCGTTTGTTGCGATCTGCCGCTTCTCGTACCTCTTCTCGTTCCTCTAGCCCCATTACCCTTTCGTGCAGCGCCTTTGCATTTGGTCTGCTCGGTTTCTTCCTCCTCTCGTGGGTTTTGTAACCCCTGCGTCCGGAAAACCAACCTTCCACGGAATGGAGCTGGCATGCCTCGTGTCCGCCCGTGGTGCTCGAGATTCTTAAGGGCCATTGTGAGCTCGTCCTTCTCCATGTTTGAAGGAATGTCCTCGCTGCACTTTTGCATCGATATAGTGTCGAAGGTTCTTGGTGGTGTTTGCGATTGCTCGTCCGTCCATCGACACTTCCCTGTTATAGGGTCCAAGGTTCCGCCAGCCCGAAGAACCAAGTCCGCAACGGTCCGCCAACGATTGTCTCGGTTCGATCCCTTTTTCAAGCAGATCATGCTCAGCCTTGGACCACTTAGGCGGGCTTTGAGGTAGCCACGACCCGTGCGATGGTGAAGCTTCTTCTTCGCAACATTTTGCTTATTTGTCGCCGACATCTTCTTACTCTTTTCCGATGTCTTGTGGGCCACAAATGCGGGCCAGTGATCTTTGATCTACTCATATTTGCCGATGAATTCTGGTGTCTTTTTTTTCTCGACAAACTGGTTCAGCTCTTTCCTCCACCTCCTCATTAGGCTTGCCATCTTCTTAAGAGCACAAGAGTTGATTAATTGCTCTTTAACTGGATTCTCCGGATCCTCCTCTGGCGGTAGGGTGAAATTTGCCTTGGCCGAGTCCAAAGATCTTCTTTTCGCATATCATTGACATAAGGCACCTCGGGGTCTTCATCCTTAGCAGAGCTTATACCATTGCTAGATGTTGATCGGGATCTTGTCCCTAACAAGAACCCCTGACCGAGCGAAAATGCCTTCCTTATGCGGATGGGTTCAATCGGTTCGCCGTCGGGCGCGATTTCTATGATCTCAAACTTTTCATCCGAGCTCAACTTTTTCTTGGGCCTCGTCTCCTTACCAAAGTTGTGCTCGATCCGGAGGGCTATAAATTATAAGGAAGAAAGACGACGATAATTAATATGTGTACATATACCAAAACAATGGATGCATCAATTAACTAGTCAAGACGGGCTTAACTAATATATATATACTGGCGGACTCGGTTCGGTGGCCGAGCAATCAGCACGGTCTCCTTCTTGTACCTCCATTGTGTCACCGAGCCATCATGAACATAGTCCTCCTCTTGTACCGGCATTAATGGGTGAAGCCATCATAAACATAGCCCTCTTCTTCATCCGGTCCTTCGACCATCGGTCTCGTTGAAAATGATGCAACTTCATCACTTCCTTGTGCGATTATTTCCCCCAACATCGCTTCTGTTTCTTCGTCTCGGGAGTGCTCCATAGTTTCTGCAAATATTTACAACATGTCAATTATTATTCAAACATGGTACAGATGGATATATATATATATATTAGTGGCAAACGTAGAACTAGCTAGTTAATCACAATAAGAAATCATGTTAGTGGCCTCGATGCTGCTTCTCTAGGGTTTGGGGTCGCCTTGACACAACGCTTCAAGGGTCTGGGGTGGCCTCGACGACAACGCTCTTTTAACTTGATAAATTTGGGTGGCCTCGAGAGAGTTAATTTGTCGGGTAGGGGCGCGGCGGGAGGGGGTAGGAGACCAACATCGTTTTCTCTCTAGGGTTTGGGTGTCCTCGAGAGTTATCGGGGAGGGGGTATCGGTACCACCCCCTAGCTCGTGTTGAAGTTTCTTCTTTCTCTCCTCTATTCCTTTCTTTCTTCTTCTCCCTCGAGAAAGGAAAATAATTAAGGAAAAGGGAGAAAAGAGAAAGAAGGAAGAAGGAAGAAGGAGAAGAAAAAAAAGAAGAAAAAAAGAGGAGAAGAAGAAAGGAATAGTGGAGAAGAAGAAAAAATAGAATTTTTTCTTCTATTTTTTCTTCTTTCTCCTCTATTCCTTTCTTCTTCTCCTCTTCTTTTTCTTCTTTTTTCCTCTTCTTATTTATTTCTCCTCTTCTTCCTCTCCTCTTTTTCTCCTTTCTTCCTCTTCTTATTTTCCTTTTTCCTCTCATTCTTTTAGTATTGCTTGTTTTACAAAAAATGTTCAAATAGAAAATTTCAAAAAAAAAAACAAAGGGTTTTGCCTAATGCATTGTTCATATGAATATACAAACATTTGCATATTCTACAATAATTAATATCACCCAAAAAAAATCTATGAACAGGAAAAAAAACCTAACTTTTCTAAAAATCTATCTTTTGCATATATGAAAACATTAATACTCATATGAACAAAAAATACATATATGGACAAAAACATGCTCTGAACAATTTTTGAACAATAACATACACATAGCCACATACATACACATATACATTATATATATATATGAACAAAAAAACTAAACTAATAAAAATGAAAAAAACAGAGCAGCATATATATATAGCCACATACATACACATATACATTGAACAAAAAATTAAACTAATAAAATGAAAAAAAAGAGCCGATGTGTGGCAGCTCACAGCAGATGGTGGCCAGGGGCGGGCGGGCGACAGAAGCGAGGGTCGGGGCAAGACGGGGCGGGCGACGGCAGCTGGCAACTGGCGGCGGCGATGGCGCGCTTGGCTCGGGAGGAGGCGCGGGCTCGGGAGGCCGGGCCTTGGCTCGGGAGGCAGCGGCGGCGACGGCAAGCGCGGGCGGCGGCGGCGGCGACAGCGAAGCGGCGGCGGCGTCGGGGCAGCCTGGCGACGACGATGTGCTCGGCATCGGGGGGCAACTGGTGGCGATGAACTCTGCAAAACTGTGAAGTGCTACTTATATACAAGGAGCATTGGTCCCAGTTGGTGGCTCCAACCGGGACTAATGTGTAACGCCCCGGATTCGATGCGCCAGGTGTCTGCCAGTTATTCGTCGTCGTTGCCTTGTCATTTGCTTGCGTGTTGCATTTTGCCATGTCATCATGTGCATTTCATTTTGCATACATGTTCGTTTCATGCATCCGAGCATTGTCCCCGTTGTCCGTTTTGCAATCCGGCACTCCTATGTCACCCGGCGTTTCCCTTTTGACCTCTTCTCTTGTGCGGGTGTTAAACATTCTCGGAATGGACCGAGGTTTGCCAAGCGGCCTTGGTATAGCACCGGTAGACCACCTGTCAAGTTTCGTGCCATTTGGAGGCCGTTTGATACTCCAACGGTTAACCGGGGAACCGTAAAAGCCTCTTTTGTCTTGCAGCCCAACACCCTTCCAAAGTGGCACAAAACCCAGCAAACTCCCCTCCATGCTCTCGGTCGTTCGATCACGATCGCGTGGCCGAAAACCGCACCTCATTTGGACTCTCCTAGCTCCCTCTACCTATAAATAGGTGTCTCCCCCCGAATTTTTCGCAGTCCAAACCCTAGATCATTTCCCCTCCGCGCCGCCGGACGAAATCCCCCGGCGCCGGATATGTCCGCCGCCTCCAGCAGCGAATCTGAGCTCGCCACGTGTCGCCCCGCGCCCACTTCGCCGTCGCAGCCCGCCGGGGCCCGACCGCTGCCCGCCCGGCCGATCTGGGCCAGCGCCAGCGCCGCGCCGTCGCGCGCCCTAAGCGCCGCCACAACCCCGCCGCCGGCAGCCGTCCCCGCCGCCTCGCCGGGAGCTCCTCCGCTCCGCCGCCGTCCTCCGCGAGGCCAGGACCTCGCTAGCCCCTCTCCTTCCCTTCCTTCTCCCCCTCGCTCGCTCACCTTCTCTCTCTCCCTCTGTTTCCTTGCAGCGCCGCCGCCCATGGACGCCCGTCGCCGCCGGCCTCAAGCTCGCGTCCCCGGTGACCTCCCGACCCTCTACCTCGCGCTGACACCGGGAACGGGATCCCCGGGTCCGGATCCGGCCAGATCTGGCCTCCCTCGCCTTCCTCCCCTTCGCCGAACCGCCGTCCCGTCGTCCTCCATCACCGGCGCCGCCGCCATGGCCCGGGACCGAGCTGGGAGCTCGTCCCTTCGGCGGCGCTTGCGCATGGGCGGCCTCTCTGTCGATCTAGGCGGCCCAACTCCAGCAGCGCCCGCCCACCTTCCTCCATCGTCCGGCCCTTTTGGCCCTCTGGTGAGAACCCGCCTAAATCCCGCTCAGTGCGACATTTAGTTATCCTGCGCCCGTGTTTTTTTATAAAAAATCGGCTAAGTCCCTGACATTATCATGCCATGTTCATTGCATCATATCTCCGCATTCGTAGCTCCGTTTCGTGCGTGTAATATGTCAAATTGTTCGTCCCGACGAGTACTTCATTTCATTCTATTGCATAATTTTCATTTGATCTCATCTTGATGCCCGAAATGCTGTTGGAAGAGTGCATGTTACTGTTAAGCTGCTGAAACTGTTATAACTTGCTCATTTGTCATTTTTTCCATGATTGATGTGTGCATCCTATGAGTATGAGCTCTACATGTGTTTTGATCTATGCTATGCCATCTTTCCAGAGGTTCTACCATGTATTTTTTGTGATTTGTGTGCTGAGTGCATCAAGCTTGTTAAGGAGGGTACTTGCTGTTGCTGTTTTGCTAGGCAGATTCTGTTATTTTGTGATGCCATGTTAACCTGCTGCTACAAGTCGTTCTATGCATAATCTGGAGATGTTCACTAAGGATATTTTGTTATACATTTCATGCTCTATCCATTCATGCCCCTGGTTGCAATTATAGCCTGCTGTTACATGTTGTAATCTTGCTCCAAAGTTGCTAAATAATGTTGTTGTCAACCTGTTAACATGAAGTTCAGTTTTGGCCATGTGCTTTTCTAGTGATCCATGCACCCTATGAACTTGCTCTTGCCATGCTTAGCTTCATAAACATGTCTTCTTACTGTTGGTTGCCTTTCCATGCCATGTATTGCCCTGTGGTGAGTGGTTCAAGCTCACCAACATGTCTACTTATTGTTGTTCCTGCCATGTATGAATCTGTCATATAACTTGCTATGTTTACATGGGTGCCATCATATCTTCTGATCCTTTTTGGCTCATGGTCATTAAGGGTCTTTTGTTCTATGAATTTAGTAGTATCATGCCATGCCTTTGTTTGCCATTATAAGTTCCTATAACATGTTGTTTGATAGCTCTAAACATTGCAACCTGATGTTATTTCCTGATAAGTCTGAAACTGTTATTATTTGCAATCTTACCATGTCTTTTTGAGCATGTTCTAGTTGTTTCTGGAGATAGCTCAGTGTTCATGTTTTGTTATACTTTACCAGTACTTCATGCCCATGCCTTTTGTTAATATGTTGGGGTGCTGTAACATGTTGTTTTGATGCTTGCAATATGCCTAGTTGCTGTTTTGCTCATATCTTCTAGGCCGTAGCTCCAAATCTAATGAACTTTATATGTAACTTGACTAGAATTTCGTGTAGATCATCTTGGTGCATCTTAACTTGCTGTTTAACAACTTGAACATAATGTTTATTCAGTTCTGGACCAATTTCGAAATTTGCATATGAGGACTTGCCGGAATTGTTATATGTTGTTTCCGGCCTCATTTAAACTTGTCTTGATATGTTGTTCTTGTTTGCATCATCACTTGCCATGGGTAGCCTCATGTAGCTTTGTCATGCATCATGCTTGTTGTGCATCATGCCTTGTTCATGTGTGGTGTGTTTACCATGTTGTGTGCTTCTTCTCGATAGTTCCTGTTTCGTTGCGATCGTGAGGATTCGTTCGTCTACGCTTGGTTTGTCTTCGTGGCTTCATCTTCTTCATGGACTCGTTCTTCTTCCTTGCAGGATTTCAGGCAAGATGACCGCTACCCTGGATCTCACTACTATAATTGCTATGCTAGTTGCTTCGTTCTATCGCTATGCTGTGTTACCTATCATTTGCTCTTCAAGCCTCCCAAATTGCCATGAACCTCTAACCTTTGACACCCTTCCTAGCAAACCATTGATTGGCTATGTTACCGCTTTGCTCAGCCTCTCTTATAGCATTGCTAGTTGCAGGTGATGTTGAAGATTGCTCCATGGTTGACAGGATTTTGGTTGGATATCACAATATCTCTTATATTATTAATGCATCTATATATTTGGTAAAGGGTGGAAGGCTCGGCCTTATGCCTGGTGTTTTGTTCCTCTTGCCACCTAGTTTCCGTCATACGGTGTTATGTTCCCGGATTTTGCGTTCCTAACGCGGTCGGGTGATTTATGGGACCCCCCTGACAGTTCGCTTTGAATAAAACTCCTCCAGCAAGGCCCAATCTTGGTTTTACCATTTGCCTCACCACCACCTACCTTTCCCTTGGGACTAATTAACCCAAGGGTAATCTTTATTTTAGCCCCGGGCGGTGCTTGTCTAAGTGTTGGTGCAACCGAGCCGCTGCTTGGGGCCCCTCGGGGCAACTCGAGGTCTGGTTTTACTCGTAGCCTGTCTCATCCGGTGTTGCCCTGAGAACGAGATATGTGCAGCTCCTATCGGAATTGTCGGTGCATCGGGCGGTCTTGCTCGTCTTGTTTTACCATTGTCGAAATGTCTTGTGAATCGGGATTCCGAGACTGATCGGGTCTTCCTGGGAGAAGGAATATCCTTCGTTGATCGTGAGAGCTTATCATGGGCTAAGTTGGGACACCCCTGCAGGGTTATAAACTTTCGAGAGCCGTGCCCGCGGTTATGTGGCAGATGTGAATTTGTTAATGTCCGGTTGTAGATAACTTGACACGGATCCGAATTAAAACGCATCAACCGTGTGTGTAGCCTTGATGGTCTCTTCTCGGAGTCCGGAAGTGAACACGGTTTCGTGTTATGTTTGGCGTAAGTAGTTGTTGAGGTCACCTCTTGATCATTGCTAGCTTCACGACCGTTCCTTTGTTTCTCTTCTCGCTCTCATTTGCGTATGTTAGCCACCATACATGCTTAGTCGCTGCTGCAACCTCACCACTTTACCCCTTCCTTTCCCATTAAGCTTTGGCGGTCTTGATACCCATGGTAATGGGATTTTGAGTCCTCGTGGCTCCTGATTACTACAACAACGATTGCAGTACAGGTTATGCGATGATCATGGCGAGAGCGATGTTTGCTTGTTTGGAGTTCTTCTTACGCTTCTTCTTGATCGGGGATAGGTTCGGTCGGTGACTGGCTAGCGAGGTGGATATTGTTTGAGTTTCGTTTATGATTCATCCGTGCCGGTGTTGTTCTTGTATGTTGTATTGTTGTATTCATGTGGCATTGTATGCCTTTTGTATGTATCCCCATCTATTATGTAATGTTGATGTAATGATATCCACCTTGCAAAAGCGTTCCAATATGCGGTCTATCCTTGGTGGGACCTTGAGTTCCTTTTGGATAGGGTCGCATATTGGGCGTGTTCAAGTTGGTATCGAGCCTCGACCGACCCTAGGAGCCCCCCTTGATTGATCATGTAGTTTGGCCGTTGTTGAGTCTAGAAGAAAACTATTTTCGGAGTCTAGTTATATCGGAGAGTGGGAATTCTTTTTACTCCTCAGCCCCTTCGTTGCTCTGGTGAGGAATCTTGACGTAGGTGTTTTGAATTACTCCTCTTCCCCTTCAAATTTTCTTTAGGTTCACGCAGTTGGTTTTCCAATCGTTGTTCCTCAGCTCTTTGCATCCGGTGCATATCTCGTCAAAGTGATTCGACCCTCTCTGTTTTTGCAAGTTCAACCCTCAGTTGTTTTTTCTTTTCCCACCCGCCCACCCTTCTTCCTCTCGGAACCGGAGTCCGTAATCGAGTATCCATCATACTCGTGCGACGTCTTTGTTTTCTTTCTTCAATGATTTCAACCGGTGTTTCATCTTGAAGTCATTCGTCGGTTTCCCTTTCCAAGTTGCCTTTGTTTTCCCGCCCTCCCACCCTTTTCCTCTCGGAGTCTAAGTCTCTTTCGACCATCAATTTCATTCGCTCGGAGCCTCTTTAGTCTTCCCTCAATTGTTTCAACCGGTGAATTCTCGCCTCGTTCGTCATTCTTCATCTCTTTTTCTTTTCCGGTGGACCCAATTCAAGTTTTTCGGGTTGATCACATTCTTTTCCTCGGCTCAGATGTTTTCCCCTTGCTCGTTCGCCTCTCGCCAGTTTATCCTTCCAGAGTATTCAAGACATCTCAAGAGATTTGTCCGTGTTCCAATTAATTCGAGGTTGTCACCTCATTCAAATTCTTCAATCATTCTGGTGTATCATCTATCTGTTCAACAATCCTTTCCAACGGTGTTCTACTTTAGTGGGCTCTAACCCACAGGTCTTTTCCCAGGATCTTACCTGACTCTTCTAATTTCCCGGAGCTATTCTCAATTTCTTTTCAAGTGTGACGTAAGAATGAATTTCATCAGTCACATGCCTTTTTCCAAGATCGATTTCGAATCATTTCATTGTTGGCTCAACCTCTTCGCTTTTCATTATTCCGGAGTTTCTTAACAATTTTGGTGGTGTTTCTCGTCGTCATTTGAAGACCAAAGAAGAAGAATTTCCCTCTAAATCTTGTCCGTTCTCTCGAAGCTTCGTGGTTCTAACATCATGTTATCCTCGCGAATTATTCCATTTGTCAGATATTCTTTCCTTACCAATCCGGAGTATGTCAGGAGTTGTTTTTTTCATTTCTTTTTACCGGAGGCCATCATTCCAGTTATTGTTCTCTATTTATCCTGGTGCTTCGTTCAAGTGTTCTTTAATCAGCTCTTGTTCTCTTTGTTCTTTTGCATCTAAATCCCCTCTAGCTTATTGGTTCTTCTAATTCTTCCCAGTGATTCATTCTCTTTCACCAGTCTTTTCCGAATTCTAACGGTGGTTCTTTAATATTCTTTTCCTTGTTTATCATATTAATTCATTCGTTCTTTCCAATCCTACCGGTGGTTCATGAAGACCTTCTCAAGTTTGCGATATGTCACTTCTCAATCCTTTTCAAGAAGAATAAGTAGTATGCAAAAATCCATTGCTTGTCATCAATTTAATTTGATGAAGGATAAGCATACAATAAATCTTATTCTTATTTCATCCAAGTGATTAATCCCTTTCTTCGGAGTTTGTTCTTGATGAATAAATTCTAGTTTCAAGGGTTTCATCTTTTCTTTTCCGGAGTTCAAATTTTCCTCGGCCATCTCGTTGGTACCCCCATCTAAATCACCGCAAGGCTCATCTTATTCTTTCATCCTTCATTCTATCTCATCATCCTTTTGTACCGGAGTTCTTCATGGTGTTTCTTCATGATTTAATTCATTCTTCAAGAGTTCATCAAGTGTCATTTCATCTTGTGAAGTTCATGTTCTATTCTTTCCATGTTCAGCCGGAGTGCTACCTAAATCCTTTCAGTCTTATTCGTTTCTTTTCTCATTCTAACCACTCCGGTTAGAACGAGTGGTTCCAGAGTCTATCTGATTACGTGAGCTTTCGATTCTTGTCATTCTCGTCGTTCCTTTCTTCGTCTCGAGTTCTCTCGATTCTTTGTTTCTTCTCTTGATTTCTTGTTTCACCTCACCCCTTTTCCCTTCCGTCTCGGTCCTAAGATCTCGGGACGAGATCTCTTGTTAGTGGAGGAGTCTTTACGCCCGGATTCGATCGCCTGTGTGTCGCGCCATTATTCACCGTCGTTGCCTTGTCATTTGCTTGCGTGTTGCATTTTGTCATGTCATCATGTGCATTTCATTTTGCAGACATGTTCGTCTCATGCATCCGAGCATTGTCCCCGTTGTCCGTTTTGCAATCTGGCACTCCTGTGTCACCCGGCGTTTCCCTTTTGACCTCTTCTCTTGTGCGGGTGTTAAACGTTCTCGGAATGGACCGAGGTTTGCCAAGCGGCCTTGGTATAGCACCGGTAGACCGCCTGCCAAGTTTCGTGCCATTTGGAGGCGGTTTGATACTCCAACGGTTAACCGGGGAACCGTAAAAGCCTCTTTTGTCTTGCAGCCCAACACCCTTCCAAAGTGGCCCAAAACCCTGCAAACTCCCCTCCATGCTCTCGGTCGTTCGATCACGATCGCTTGGCCGAAAACCGCACCTCATTTGGACTCTCCTAGCTCACTCTACCTATAAATAGGTGTCTCCCCCCGAATTTTTCGCAGTCCAAACCCTAGATCATTTCCCCTCCGCGCCGCCGGACGAAATCCCCCGGTGCCGGACATGTCCGCCGCCTCCCGCAGCGAATCTGAGCTCGCCACATGTCGTCCCACGCCCACTTCGCCGTCGCAGCCTGGCCGGGGCCGACCCATGCCCGCCCGGCCGATCTGGCCTGAAGCGCCAGCGTCGCGCCGCCAAGCACCCTGGCGCCGCCCCAACCCGCCGCCCGGCAGCCGTCCCCGCCGCCTCGCCGGGAGCTCCTCCGCTCCGCCGCCGTCCTCCGCGAGGCCACGACCTCGCCAGCCCCTCTCCTTCCCTTCCTTCTCCCCCTCTCTCGCTCACCTTCTCTCTCTCCCTCTGTTTCCTTGCAGCGCCGCCGCCCATGGACGCCCGTCGCCGCCGGCCTCAAGCTCGCGTCCCCGGTGACCTCCCAACCCTCTACCTCGCGCTGACGCCGGGAACGAGATCCCCGGGTCCGGATCCGGCCGGATCTGGCCTCCCTCGCCTTCCTCCCCCTCGTCGGACCGTCGTCCCGTCGTCCTCCATCACCGGCGCCGCCGCCATGGCTCGGGACCGAGCTGGGAGCTCGCCCCGCTCGGCAGCGCCCGCATGGGCCGGCCTCTCTGTCGATCTAGGCCGGCCCAGCTCCAGCAGCCCTCCGGCCCACCTTCCTCCACCGTCCGGCCCTTTTGGCCCTCTGGTGAGAACCCGCCTAAATCCCGCTCAGTGCGACATTTAGTTATCCTGCGCCCGTGTTTTTTTTCTAAAAATCGGCTAAGTCCGTGACATTATCATGCCATGTTCATCGCATCATATCTCTGCATCCGTAGCTCCGTTTCGTGCGTGTAATATGTCAAATTGTTCGACTCGACGAGTACATCATTTCATTCCATCGCATCATTTTCATTTGTGCTCATCTTGATGCCCGAAATGCTGTTCAAAGAATGCATGTTCTTTGTTGTCTTCTTGGCTATTATAACTTGCTCATTTGTCATTTTTTCCATGATTGATGTGTGCATCCTATGAGTATGAGCTCTACATGTGTTTTGATCTATGCTATGCCATCTTTCCAGAGGTGCTGAGTGCATCGAGCTTGTTAAGGAGGGTACTTCTTGTTGCTGTTTTGCTAGGCAGATTCTGTTATTTTGTGATGCCATGTTAACCTGCTGCTACAAGTCGTTCTATGCATAATCTGGAGATGTTCACTAAGGATGTTTTGTTATACATGTCATGCTCTATCCATTCATTTCCCTGGTTGCAATTATAGCCTTCTGTTACATGTTGTAATCTTGCTCCAAAGTTGCTAAATAATGTTGTTGTCAACCTGTTAACATGAAGTTCAGTTTTGGCCATGTGCTTTTCTAGTGATCCATGCACCCTATGAACTTGCTCTTGCCATGCTTAGCTTCATAAACATGTCTTCTTACTATTGGTTACCTTGCCATGCCATGTATTGCCCTGTGGTGAGTGGTTCAAGCTCACCAACATGCCTACTTATTGTTGTTCCTGCCATGTATGAATCTGTCATATAACTTGCTATGTTTACATGGGTGCCATCATATCTTCTGATCCTTTTTGGCTCATGGTCAGTAAGGGTCTTTTGTTCTTTGCATTTAGTAGTATCATGCCATGCCTTTGTTTGCCATTATAAGTTCCTGTAACATGTTGTTTGATAGCTCTAAACATTGCAACTTTGATGTTATTTCTGATAAGTCTGGCTGTTATTATTTGCAATCTTACCATGTCTTTTTGAGCATGTTCTAGTTGTTTCTGGAGATAGCTCAGTGTTCATGTTTTGTTATGCTTTACCAGTACTTCATGCCCACGCCTTTTGTTAATATGTTGGGGTGCTGTAACATGTTGTTTTGATGCTTGCAATATGCCTAGTTGCTGTTTTGGACAGATTGTTGCTATGACTTGTATAGAGTGTATGTGTTGAACCGTTGCTCCGTTTTGAGTGTGCTCTATATGAAACTTGCTTGATTTTGCATGTAGTTTCATATTATCATGTTGCATCCTTGTTTTGAGGTGTTTGCTTGATGTTTGTATGCATTTTGCATCAATGCCATGTTTAACTTGTTTTGCTCATATTTTCTAGGCCGTAGCTCCAAATCTAATGAACTTTATATGTAACTTGACTAGAATTTCATGTAGATCATCTTGGTGCATCTTAACTTGCTGTTTAACAACTTGAACATAATGTTTATTCAGTTCTGGACCAATTTCGAAATTTGCATATGAGGACTTACCGGAATTGTTATATGTTGTTTCCGGCCTCATTTAAACTTGCCTTGATATGTTGTTCTTGTTTGCATCATCTCTTGCCATGGGTAGCCTCATGTAGCTTTGTCATGCATCATGCTTGTTGTGCATCATGCCTTGTTCATGTGTGGTGTGTTTACCATGTTGTGTGCTTCTTCTCGATAGTTCCCGTTTCATTGCGATCGTGAGGATTCGTTAAATCTCACGCTTGGTTCGTCTTCGTGGCTTCATCTTCTTCATGGACTCGTTCTTCTTCCTTGCGGGATTTGGGCAAGATGACCGCTACTACGGATCTCACTACTATCATTGCTATGCTAGTTGCTTCGTTCTATCGCTATCTTTGTGTTACCTATCATTTGCTCTTCAAGCCTCCCAAATTGCCATGAACCTCTAACCTTTGACACCCTTCCTAGCAAACCATTGATTGGCTATGTTACCGCTTTGCTCAGCCTCTCTTATAGCGTTGCTAGTTGCAGGTGAAGTTGAAGATTGCTCCATGGTGGACAGGATTTTGGTTGGGATATCACAATATCTCTTATATTATTAATGCATCTATATATTTGGTAAAGGGTGGAAGGCTCAGCCTTATGCCTGGTGTTTTGTTCCACTCTTGCCACCCTAGTTTCCGTCATACCGGTGTTATGTTCTCGGATTTTGCGTTCCTAACGCGGTCGGGTGATTTATGGGACCCCCCTGACAGTTCGCTTTAAATAAAACTCCTCCAGCAAGGCCCAACCTTGGTTTTACCATTTGCCTCACCACCACCTACCTTTCCCTTGGGAGTAATTAACCCAAGGGTCATCTTTATTTTAGCCCCCCGGGGCGGTGCTTGTATAAGTGTTGGTCCGAACCGAGAGCCTCTCTGGAACCCTCGGGCAACTCGAGGTCTGATTTTACTCGTAGCCTGTCTCATCTGGTGTTGCCCTGAGAACGAGATATGTGCAGCTCCTATCGGTATTGTCGGTCCATCGGGCGGTCTTGCTAGTCTTGTTTTACCATTGTCGAAATGTCTTGTAAACCGGGATTCCGAGACTGATCGGGTCTTCCTGGGAGAAGGAATATCCTTCGTTGATCGCGAGAGCTTATCATGGGCTAAGTTGGGACACCCCTGCAGGGTTATAAACTCTCGAGAGCCGTGCCCGCGGTTATGTGGCAGATGGGAATTTGTTAATGTCTGGTTGTAGATAACTTGACACCAGATCCGAATTAAAACGCATCAACCGTGTGTGTAGCCGTGATGGTCTCTTCTCGACGGAGTCCGGGAAGTGAACACGGTTTCTGTGTTAT
Source organism: Aegilops speltoides (assembly GCA_021437245.1). NCBI lineage: Eukaryota > Viridiplantae > Streptophyta > Magnoliopsida > Poales > Poaceae > Aegilops > Aegilops speltoides. The sequence continues at coordinate 179,952,500 of CM038144.1, read as the reverse complement.
GTTTGACGTAAGTAGTTGTTCAGGGTCACCTCTTGATCATTGCTAGCTTCACGACCGTTCCTTTGTTTCTCTTCTCGCTCTCATTTGCGTATGTTAGCCACCATACATGCTTAGTCGCTGCTGCAACCTCACCACTTTACCCCTTCCTTTCCCATTAAGCTTTGCCGGTCTTGATACCCATGGTAATGGGATTCTGAGTCCTCGTGGCTCCTGATTACTACAACAACGATTTGCAGTGCAGGTTATCACGATGATCATGACGCGAGAGTGATGTTTGCTTGTTTGGAGTTCTTCTTACGCTTCTTCTTGATCGGGGATAGGTTCGGTCGGCGGCACTGGGCTAGCGAGGTGGATATTGTTTGAGTTTTTGTTTATGATTCATCCGTAGTCGGATGTTGTTCTTGTATGTTGTATTGTTGTATTCATGTGGCATTGTATGCCTTTTGTATGTATCCCCATCTATTATGTAATGTTGATGTAATGATATCCACCTTGTAAAGCGTTCCAATATGCGGGTCTATCCTTGGTGGGACCTTGAGTTCCTTTTGGATAGGATCGCATATTGGCGTGTTTATAATCTTGCTTTAGTCGGTTGGTGCCTGGCCGGGACTAAAAGTGCATGGTCCGGTTGGTGTGACAAACCGGTACCAATGCTCCCCTTTAGTCGGTTGGTGCCACCAACCGACCAAAGGTCTCTGTGTTGCCGTGATCGGGGCCAAAGTTTAGTCCCACCTCGCTAGTTGAGAGGGCGCGCGGTGGTTTATAAGCCCCTTGCCGCACCCTCTCGAGCTCCTCTCCACTGCAGCTTATGGGCCTACTTGCTCTTGGTTTGCTCGATGGGCCTTTGGGCCTCTCTGCGGGCTGAATCTGGCCCAAAGTGGGGATTCAAGTTGTATTCAGCCATGGGGGCCCGATGAGGGGCATTTTTTTGTTTTTGTTTTCTTTACTTATTGTTGCTATTTTTATTTTTTTCCATTTTTTGTTTTGTTTTCTGCATTATTTATTTTCTTTTGTTTTTGCTTTATTTTTAATTCTTTTTGCTTTTAGTTTTAGGAAACTTATAAACTTTCTGTTAGTGCCATTACTTTTCAAATTTGAAAACACTTTTTTTGTTTTCTTTCTTGCTTTATTTATTTTATTTTGTTTCTACTTACAACAAAATACTTATTGTTGTTTTTTGTTTTGTTTTCGCATTATTTATTTTCTTTTGTTTTTTGCTTTATTTTTAATTCTTTTTGCTTTTAGTTTTAGGAAAATTATAAACTTTCTGTTAGTGCCATTACTTTTCAAATATAAAAACACTTTTTTTTTGTTTTCTTTCTTGCTTTATTTATTTTATTTTGTTTCTACTTACAACAAAATACTTATTGTTGCTATTTTTAATTATTACGAGGGCCGAACCATAAGACATTAAAGCATTTCAAATGAACTCTGAAAAAGTTGAAAGTTGGCAGGGTATCATAAATTGACCCACACATAGCATGTGCATGTACAAAACGGACAATGGTATCATACTCGCGGTTACAAAGTTGGCATGGTATCATCATAATAGTTATGGAGAAAGTCTTCACTTTTTCTTCGCTTGTGTCATTGCTTATTGCGTCGTAACCATGGATAATCTTCATCGTTTATCGGGATCTTTGGGGTCAGCCTTGACTTTAAAGGAGGAATTTCATGAAACTTTTCATAATCTTGAGACATGTCATCTTGTCCTCCACTCCCACGATGTCCCTTTTCCGAAAGAACTATGTGGCGCTTTGGCTCATCGTATGATGTATTCGCTTCCTTATCTTTTCTCTTTCTCGATGCGGTAGACATGTCCTTCACATAGATAACCTGTGCCACATCATTGGCTAGGACGAGCGGTTCGTCGGTGTACCCAAGATTTTTCAGATCCACTGTTGTCATTCCGTACTGTGGGTCTACATGTACCCCGCCTCCTGACAGATTGACCCATTTGCACTTAAACAAAGGGACCTTAAAATCATGTCCGTAGTCAAGTTCTCATATGTCCACTATGTAACCATAATATGTGTCCTTTTCCCTCTCGGTTGTTGCATCAAAGCGGACACCGCTGTTTTGGTTGGTGCTCTTTTGATCTTGGTCGATCGTGTAAAATGTATTCCCATTTATCTCGTATCCTTTCCAAATCGTAACGATCGAAGATGGTCCCTTGGATAACAAGTACAGACTCATCACAAGCAGTGTTGTCACCTCGTCGTGCTTCCAACCAAGCTGCTGAAAGTCTGATGTGTTCACATGTAATCCGATCGTCGCCTTTGCTTGGTGTTTGGGCCAGATCGTTCTTGTGTTCATCGACATCTGGGTCACCAAGGTAGAGTTATGTAGAAGCGTGTAGTGTGCTTGAGGCCAAGAATATCCGTCCTGCATATTATTGAGTCCCTTCCAAGTGTGCCTTTTCGGTCGGTCTCCCCTCATACTGCGATTTAGGGAGACCTATCTTCTTAAGGCTGGAATGAAGTCGACACAAAACCCGATGACATCCTCTCGTTTGATGGCCCATGGAGATGCTTCCTTCGGCCTAAGCGATTCTGGACATATTTCTTTAGGACTCCATGAACCTCTCAAAGGGTACATATTGTGTAGAAATCGGGCCCAGAATGACAATCTCGTCAACTAGATGAACTAGGGCGTGCGTCATGATATTCAAGAAGGATGGTGGGAACACCAGCTCGAAACCAGCAAGACATTGCACCACATCACTCCTTAGCCTTGGTATGATTTACGGATCGATCACCTTCGAGAGATTGCATTGAGGAATGCACATAGCTTCACAATGGCTAATCGGACGTTTTCGGTAGAAGCCCCTCAATGCAACCGAAGCGATTGCGTCATAATCACGTGGCGATCATGAGACTTTAGGTTCAAACTTTTTCTCTGTCATATTTATTATTCCTTTTATATTCGACGAGAAGCCGTCGGGACCTTCATACTAAGCGAGCATTCAAAGAAGATTTCCTTCTCTTCTTTGGTAAAACATAGCTGGCGGGACCTTCATCTTGCTTTGGAGGCATGCCATCTTTTTTCGTCAACGTTGCAGTCCTCCGTGCCTCATTTGTATCTTTTGTCTTCCCATACACGCCCAAGAAGCCTAGCAGGTTCACGCACCGTTTCCATTCCACAATTGTAAAGTTCTTCAACCGATGGCCTTAGGTACACATCAATGTCGTTCTTGGGTTGCTTAGGGCCTTGGATGAGAAGCGGCATTATAATGAACTTCCGCTTCATGCACATCCAAGGAGGAAGGTTATACATACATAGAGTCACGGGCAGTCTTTGTGATTGCTGCTCTGCTCCCTGAAAGGATTAATGCCATCCGCGCTTAAAGCAAACAATCGTTCCTTGGCTCACTTGCAAACTCATCCCAAGATTTCTCTCGATTTTTCTCCACTGCGACTCGTCGTGGTGCTCTCAACTTCCGTCTTTCTTACGGTCCTCACGTGCCATCGCATCAACTTGGCATGCTCTTCGTTTCGAGCAGACGTTTCAACCGTGGTATTATAGGAGCATACCACATCACCTTCGCAGAACCCTCTTCCTAGGGGCTCGCCGTCAACATCACCAGGTCATCTCGTCGATCTTATACCATAATGCACCGCATACCGGGCATGCGTTCAGATCCTTATCGCACCGTGATAGAGGATCACGATCATTAGGGCATGCATGTATCTTCGCACCTCAATCCTAGAGGCATCGACCTTCTTTCTTTGTGTATGTCTTTGTCGGGCAATTCGTTATCCTTTGGAAGCTTCTTCTTCAATATTTTGATAGCTTCTCAAATCCTTTGTCGAGCCTGACATTCTATGCCTTCCATCGCAGCAATTCGAAGACGGTACCGAGCTTTGTGTTGCCATCTTCGCAATTGGGGTACAACCCTTTTTGTGGTCCTCTAGCATGCGATCAAACTTCAGCTTCTCTTTTTGACTTTCGCATTGCGTCCTTGCATCGACAATGACCCGGCGGAGATCATCATCATCGGGCACATTGTGCGGTTCCTCTTGATCTTCAGCAGCTTAGCCTCACAAAGCATCACCGTGCACATCGTGTGGTTCCTCTTGATCTTTAGGAGCATCACCGTATTAAGGGGGCACATAGTTGTCATCGTACTCTTCTTCTTCGCCGTCTTCCATCATAACCCCTATTTCTCCGTGCCTTGTCCAAACATTATAGTGTGGCATGAAACCCTTGTAAAGGTGGGTGTGGAGGATTTTCTGTCGAGTAAGACTTTGTATTCCCACATATAGGGCATGGACAACACATAAAACCATTACCTTGTTTGCCTCGGCCACTTCGAGAAAATCATGCACGCCCTTAATGTACTCGGAGGTGTGTCCTGAACTGTACATCCATTGCCGGTTCATCTGCGTGCATTATATAATGAAGTGACCAAATTAATAGAAGTTCAACATCACATTAAAACCAAAGTACATATATAGTTCTCATCTAACAACATAAAGCTCTGCAAAGCATCTAAATTAATTTAACCATACACTGAAACTATGTAAAACATTTCAATGCGAAAACAAATGCGATCATAATCGCAACCAATGTAACAACTGATCCAATGGCATAATGATACCAAGCCTCGGTATGAATGGCATACTTTCTAATCTTTCTAATCTTCAAGCGCATTGCATGCATCTTGATCTTGTGATCATCGACGACATCCGCAACATGCAACTCCAATATCATCTTCTCCTCCTCAATTTTTCTAATTTTTTCCTTCAAGAAATTGTTTTATTCTTCAACTAAATTTAACCTCTCGACAATAGGGTCGGTTGGAATTTCCGGTTCAACAACCTCCTAGATAAATAAAATCTATGTCACGTTGGTCGGCATAATTGTCATAAACAATAAATGAACCAATAGTTATGAAAAGATAATATATACCACATCCGAATCATAGACAGGACGAGGGCCGACGGGGGCGGATACCAAAACCATCGCACTATATAAGATGCAATAATAAAAGTAAGAAAATAATACAAGTATCTATCTAAACATACAAGTAAGAATATTTTTCCTTTCAGAAAGAAGATAAGAACAAGAGGCTCACCACGGTGGTGCCGGCGATGAGATCGGCGCGGGTGATCAACGACGGTGAAGACGGGGACGTGGCGTGACGGACCGCTAAACCTAGATAAATATTGAGGAAAATGGAGCTTGGCGGTCGAACTTGGAGAGGAGAAACCTTAAGTAGTGTGGCTCGGGCATTCCATCGAACACCTTGTGTGCATATGAGGTGAGCTAGAGCACCACCAAGCCCTCTCCCCCTCGGCCAAAAAAAACAGAGAAGTGTGCTCTGCTCTTGCGCGAGGGGGTATATATAGGCACCACTATTGGTCCGGTTGGTCGCATGAACCGGGCCTAAAGGTTGCCTTTGGTCCCGATTCGTGCCACCAAGGGACCAATGGTGGTGGGCGAGGCGAGGCCCATTGGTCCCGGTTCGTCCCAAAGCCGGGACCAAAAGGTCTAAACGAACGGGTCCAATGGCCCACGTGGTCCGTCCGGCCCTCGGCTCACGAACGGGTCCAATGCCCCCATTGGTCCGGTGCTCGATTGAACAGGACTAATGGGCTGGACCGCTGGACCATTGCCCCTTTTCTACTAGTGTATCTTTGGTGATCATGTGGACCGCAAGTCAATGTCGGGCACATGTCATTTCCTCGGACGATCTTTGGTGCATTGGTCCTCGAAGAAAGCAGAATGCGTATCACTCTCCCTCGCAGGTTGAGTACATTCTTCGCTGGATCGTGATGTGCTCAACTACTATGGATGAAGAAAACTCTCAAGGACTATGGCGTCAACGTGAAGAATGTGCCTCTCTACTGCGACAATGAGAGTGCTATCAAGATTGTTCATAACCCAGTTCAGCACTCGAAGACCAAGCACATCCAGATTCATCATCATTTTCTTTGTGATCATGTGTTGAAGGGCGACATCTCCATCGACCATGTTAGCACTGAAGACCAGCTGGCCGATATATTCACTAAGCCCTTGGATGAGAAGAGATTTAGCAAGTTGCGGTGTGAGCTAAATATCCTAGAATCTTTGAATGTTCTCTGAAATGGACACACATCCTAACACTTATGTTGACTTGATGACTTAGATGCGCAACACACGAAGTAACGTTTTTCTTCAATCAATGAAGACTAACCCTCTAAGTGTGAAGAAATTGATTCTCAGAACCCTACGATAATTGTACGCGGTGTCTGAAATCAACTTTCTTATACGGTGGGTTACGCCACCACCCAAAGATGGAAATCATCAATTTGAGTTTTTCTTTGTTTTTGAAATTCCTCGGTATTTCAAATTCTTCAACTTTGCATTATCCTCACTCTTTCCGGTGTTGTTCTTCATTTGAATATATATACATATGAGTTTTATGTCCTCTACAACATTCACTTATTGCTAATTCTTCAAGTTGATTTCTTCTGCTAAGTGAATGTGATTGGACCCTTCCCCCTCTATGCTTAACTCAACCCAGTCTATTCACAAATTCTTCATGTGCATTCTATTTGAAACTCGTTCAAAATCTTCACTGTGTCCTTGACAGCTGAAGAAATTGCGAACAGAACTTTTAACTTATCTTATCTGAATTTTTGGCTTTTGCCGCTCAAACCGTTCCGCGTCCCACGACAATACTTATCTATTCACCCATGATCCTACACGATCGCCACCTCTCAGTACGTGGGTGACACATGTCATGCGAATGAGAAGGGCCAGGGGCACGTTCGTCCAATTTCCTCGGGCGTACAGTTTTTCACTCCCACTATAAATACCCCTGCCTCTTCCTCACTTCTCTTTTACTCCGCTCGCTCTCACTCCTGCTCGAGCTCCCCAAACCCTATCGCCGCCGCTACTTCATCATCGCCGGTGAGGAAGAACTTCACTGCCTCGACCTCGTCTCCGTCGTACTCGCGTCGGTTGCGGATTTCTTTACTTCGTCGCCGCCGTAGTCGTCTTCCTCTGCCGAGTTAGGGCGTGGAAGATCTGAACTGACGAACTTCACATCTTCACTTCCCAGTTCGTCGTGTTCTTCAACTCGGGTAATTAAAAGTTACTTTTACCACCCTCTTTGATTCCTATGTTTTCTTGAAAATCTTCAAAGGTGTTTATTCTTCAAATCTTCACACAGATGAACACCTCACATGTCATCTGCTCTTGATTCGTTTCTCTAAGCAATGATTTTCTTCAAGATTCCTCAATTGTGTGGATTTGCAATCTATACAACTCTAGAACCTAAGACAAAGAACACTTAGTGAAATTCCTCAAGACTCATCTGGTCAAATTCCTCAAACCTATTCGTTTTTGAAAAACCTTCTGAGAACGCATATGACCTCTCCAAATTCCTCGCAACTATACTATGTTCACAGATACAAATGTGTGCTACTGAATCACTAGGTTCTCATCAACTTAACTCATTTGCAGTGTTCCTCGAAGAAAAGTTGCACACCTCTTTAGAAACTTCAGTTGTTCATATTCCTCAGCTGAAGAAATGACTGAAGGTAAGAAGCCACAGAAGGGTGGAAAGAGACCTGAGGTCAATACTGCTTTTGAAATCCCTGAGGACATTTATGCTGGGTACTGCACACCCCCTGAGGAAGATAGAAATCAGCGCATGGTGCGCATTCAAAAGATAGAGAGGAGATGGGCACGGGAATGGAGGGAGTACAGGTATGTTACTCCCAAGTATATGAAGAAATTCGCGCTCAACCCTCCATGCTCAAGACCTCCATTGGCACCAGGCCAAGTGGCAGATCCCACCAGCCTCAAGCGCGGTGAGGACTATGCTGATGAATGGGCAAAGCGCCAGGCCAAACTGGCCAAGCAATCAAAGGAAGCAGTGAAGAAATTCAATGCAGACTCTGCTGCTGCTGCTACCGCTGCTGAAGCCTCTGCTAGTCAGCCGAAGAAGGCGATGCCTAAGAAGCCTGCGCATAAGTCAAGCGCTTCTCCCTCAATGCCCTCAGGCCAAGCTCCTCAGCAATGCCCTCAGGGCCAGATTCTTCAAGACCCTCATGGCCAATTCCTTAGACTGCTCCTTCAAAGTCCTCAGCTCCTCCGACAAAGTCTTCAGCTGCTCCGACCAAATCCTCGGCACCTGTGCATCTCGCCACGTGCCAAAGGACCATAGGCATCTCAATTGCCTCAGGAGCATCTACAAGTTCCTCAGCTGCACCAAATTCCTCAGCTGGCCCCTCTCTGCTGAAGAAAAAGGCAACTGCTGGACGAGGCCTTCGACCAAGTCCTCACAAGAAGCAGGTCACCTTCCAAGTGCCCTCTGATGACGATGAGGCTGATGATGAAGAACTTGCCGAGATCATCAGAGACAGGCAAGCCAGGACCGCTAGAGCCAAAGGCAGCAATGTGCCACTGCTATTGGATCCAAAGTTGATCCTCGACTTCATTGACCTATGGCACAAAGACCCTAACACGCCATTGTCGGAGATGAACCTCACTCCTGGTCAAAGTCATGTTCTGACTGCCTTCATTGAGGAAGAAAAGTGGAAATTTGAAGAAGGCGGAAGGTTGAAGAAAGCGCAGTACTATTCCTTTGAGCATGAAACTATTCTTTTAATTCTGAAGCATAAGGGTTTTAATCATAAATGGATTTCTTGGGTCAAGCAGTTGCTTTCAACTGGAACATCTTCCGTTCTTTTGAATGGAGTACCTGGCAGAAAGTTCCTATGCAAAAAGGGAGTTAGACAAGGGGATTGTCTTTCACCCTTACTTTTTGTAATTGTTGCAGACTTGTTACAATCAGTTGTGAATGATATGTTCAAAAAAGGAATTTTAAAGATTCCTATCCCATGTCATGACCAAGATTATCCTATAGTCCAATATGCTGATGATACCCTTATCATCTTACCAGCAGGCAAAGCTCAACTATTGGCTCTTAAAGGCATGCTGCAAGTTTTCTCCACTTCTACTGGTCTAGTAGTGAACTATCATAAATCTTCCATGGTGCCAATTAATGTTGATGATAGTACTACTTCTGCACTGGCTGTTGCTTTTGGATGTCAGGTTGGCAAAATGCCATTCACATACCTGGGCTTACCTGTTGGTACTACCAGACCAAAAATGGTGGATTTCATGCCCCTTGTTGACTGTATGGAGAGGAGAATGTCAGCTAGTTCTTCTTTTTTAAACCAGGGGAAAGGCTTCAGTTTTTGAATTCTACTCTGTCTTCCATGCCAATCTTCTACTTGGGCAGCCTACTTGTCCCTGCTAGGATTTAAAAGCAACTAGAGAGAATCCAAAGACAGTGCCTATGGAGAAAGCATAGAGATGAGCCCTCCCCATCCTTGGCAGCCTGGGACCTCATCTGTAGGCCCAAAAATAAAGGTGGACTGGGAATCCTTAATCTGGGTGTTCAGAACATGGCCCTCTTGCTATCTGCATAAATTCCTAAATAGTATGGACCTTCCATGGGTCTCACTTATTTGGGATTCATATTATCATTCTTCTGTACCCCAGGGGACTGATAGTTGTGGCTCCTTTTGGTGGAAAGATATTTGCAAGTTGATAGATCATTTTAGGAGCACAACTTGGGTGCAAGTCAATTCTGGGAGCTCAGTCATGTTTTGGTCTGATAAATGGAAGCTTGATGACAGAGTAATCACATTGCAAACAAGATTTCCAGGGCTCTTTTCCTATGTTAGGGATCCCTGGATTTCAGTTTCTGAGGCTTTCCAATCAATGAATGTTGCTCAGAGGTTCCACTTACCTCTATCTGCTCAGGCTCATCAGGAGTATATGACTGTGCAAAATTTGATGGCAAATTGCAATAGGGATGTGCAAGCAAATGACATCTGGTTCTGGCAGGGGACTTGCCATTCTTTCAAGCCCAAGTTGTTCTACTCCTTCATGCACTCTACCCTCTCTTTCAATCCTCTCCTTTTGTGGATATGGAGATCTTCCTGCACAATGAAAATCAAAGTGTTTGCTCGGATGCTGATTATGGATCGGCTGAACACTAAAGATATGGTTGAAAGAAGGCACTGGCATATGGAGGATGGAGTTAACTGTGTGCTTTGTCCTTTCCTGACACGTGAGACCAGGAATCACTTATTCTTTGAATGCAATTTCAGTGTGAGAGCATGGAATTATCTTCAAATTGTCTGGCCACCTGGAGATGATATGTCTAATATTGTCATGCAAGATAAACAAGACTTTGCCAAACCTTTCTTTACTGAGGTTGTCTTTGTGGCTTGCTGGAACATTTGGATAATGAGAAATGCAAAAGTTTTCAGGCATGAGAGGCAGAGTTTCAATAGATGGAGATGTGCTTTTATCCATGACATTACACTCATGCAGCACAGAGTCAAGCAAAGATATAAGGAAGAGCTCTTAAGATGGATTTCCTTTTTACCTCCTTGAGGTAGTTTGAGTTTTCTTGCTAGCTTCTTAGTGTAGTTTTTCTTCTACTTGTTAGATTACCCCTTGTAATCCATGCACATATTTCTTTCTTTTATTAATAAATTTTGAATGTTGTGGGGGGTTTTCCCTACAGTCACCAGTCCAAAAAAAGAAAGCGCAGTACAAGAAACAGCGCTACCTCAAGGACAATGTCCTCACTCTCACTCCTGATCAACTCATTACTTTGCAAGCTAAAATCAAGCAACTAAGTGATGAATTCGATCGCTACTATGCCGATTGGAAGGGAGCCAAGGTTCGATTCGTCAATCTGACAAAGAGATTCACTTCAAGTGTTGCTACTCCTGTGCACGTTGAAGTTACACCGGCTGAAGCATCTGCTCGACCCTCTCGAAGAACATGCCAAGACCGGCCGATGACAATCAGATCTGTGAAGAAAATGAGAGTACCAGGGCTGATGACTCCATTCCGGCCGCTAAAGATATTGCCAGGGCATCCACTAGTGGTGCGCCTGAAGAAAGTGAAGAAGTCGAGGGCAAGCTGCGTCGGCCATACCAAGAAATTGATCCAAAGTCCTCTGCACCTCCTGCGCCCACAGCAACTCCGATCCTTCCATCTGCATCAGATGTGAAGAAGACCAAGGCTGCAGAGCGTGCAGCTGTGAAGAAAAGGAAGGCATCAACTTCATCAAATTCTTCAGCTCCGAAGAAGATGAAGCCTCTGACTAGTTCAATTGACAATCCAATTGATGTCGTTCCAGTCTCTTTCATGCCATCAAAGGACCTTGTTCCTTTTGGTGAAGGTTATGTGACTCCTAGCGAATCTGATGAAGAAACTCCTTCTGCTGCTTCGATAGAGCAGTTGGATGAAGAAATTGAAGTGGATGCAATCCCTTCAACCTGAGTCATCTCCTCGCCTATGCCTCAGTTCACTGCTGAAGAGGCAGGCGTTGAAGAAATGGAAGATGAGGATGTGGACATTGGTTGTACCACTCCTGTGCTCAATGATGACTTTTGGGAAAGTCTGCACCCCAACTCTCCAATGTTCACTCCACTCCAAGCAATTCCTCAGTCCCTAGCTGCTACTGAAGTACAAATGGGATCTGAAGAACCTCATGCAACCCCGTCTGTCCATGAAGAAATTCCAGCCACTAGTGCTGAAGAAATTGTCAATGAAGAATTGAAGACCCGGGCTGAAGCTGAAGAAGAGCCTGAAATTCCTCAGTCTGTGGATCCTGAGATTGTGATTCCTGAGGGGGTGATGCAATTGACCGACACTCCTCAGCCCAAGCCAAAGGATCCCTTCTCAAAGAAGCAAAAATTCAAGGCTGATGATTTCTTCGGCGAGCATGTGTTCTTCACTGAATTCAACCCATATGACAATGCTCGTCTTAGAAGGAAGCGTTTCTGGACTGCCAGCCAGGCCAACTTCTATTCTTCACTACTTTTCAACAAGGACAAAGTCTTCGACCACGAGCATATTCCTCACGTGGACATGGAATCAATGCCTTGCTTCTCTCAAGTCCTCAGTATGCTTCATGATGCAAGCTTGCTCAACTTTTGCTCAGACATAGTTGATTGGAATGAAGAGCTTATTCTTCAGTTCTACGCAACGCTGCATATCACAGTGATCTTCAGCCGACGTCAACTCTTGGGTGTTGGGTGAATGAGTGAAAACACTCACTACAAGGCACCAGCCTCAATTGCCGTGCCTCGCTAATCAGTCCTCCACCAAGGTGCTCGTTGTCTGTATGATGAACCCGAACTCACTGCTCAATATATGCAAGTGCTCATGAAGCCTCTGAAGCCTGGTCAAGCCCCAAGGACAAAATTCCTCGTGAAGGAATTGCTCTATGTGCCAAGAACCATCTATCGCATTCTGACGAAGACCATGAGTCCTATCAAAGGCCATGACTCATCTGATGAGGAAATTATTGGGATGATGAAGAATATGCTATTCAACATAATGCATGGCATTCCCATAAACTATCATGATTTCTTCATGGGGACTCTGGCGAATGTTGCACTTTCACCATTTGAGCTGAAGCCTTACGCGTCGTGGATCATAAGATTCCTTAGAACAAGGTCTTCACTCAACTACAAGGCTGACTTTCAGAATCATCTCAGCTTCTTGCCCCCGATTGAAGTCCTCAAGCGGACATATTCCTCAGCTGATGAGAAGGGCAAGGCACCAGCCATTATCGATGAAGGCATTCGTCCATTGGATGGTCAGTTTCGCAAATTTGCATCTTATTCCACCAATGATGACTCCGCCACTCATGATTCTGCTGCCAATGCTCCCAAGTCAAGTCCTCAAGCTACTGCTCCACGTGTGATGACCGACTGTGAGCTGCTTCTAAGTCTTCACCAGAAGGTGGATCGAAACCACAAATGGGTTAAGCGTCAGTTTGGCTCTATTCTTCACAACATGACTTCGACAGATAATGCAGTGAAGAAAAACCATTACTACCTCCATGAAGTGTTTGATCGCACCTGGGCTATTCTGTCACATCTATATGGTGAAGAAGATCTGAAGCAAATGGGCTTCAAAGAAGATTTTGACTGGTCTGCTCCTCCACTGAAGAAATTCAAGAAGGTCAAGGTTCCTTCCTTGGTGGCTAGTTCATATTCTTCATCGCGCGACACGGACGAGTATGAAGACTTGGACGACACTACAACAGGCCCTACAACGACTCAAGACCCTGACAACGTTGGCGCTCCTCCATCTTCATGATATTCTTCAGGGCCGTTAGTCCTCAGTTTCTACCCTTTTGGTCATTCGATGACAAAGGGGGAGAAATTTGAGTTAGTCTTCAAGCGGGTCTATCTTATATGGGCGTTTTTTTGCTAAGTTACGACTCTCGTTCTTCTGGTGACTTTGCTGGATCGAGTTGTAATCTTAAACTCTATGGTGGCCTGATACTTTTGTTGAGTTCTTCTGCATGCTTATTCCTCATTAATGTTAATGCACGCATGCTGAATTACATCAGTCACCATATTTCATCATGCATTTCAAATTCTTCATTTTATATGTCAAATGCGTGTATGAATTACAAGATATAGGGGGGGTATCTCCATGATTATACTCTTCAAGTGTGAAATGCTTCAAAAGAAAATTCCTCACTATGCACATCTTCAGGGGGAGTTCTTCTATATCTTGCAATCAAATTCCTCAATATTAGTATTTACACTTCATATATTTATCCCCATTGAAAACTTAACCTATATTGTCATCAATCACCAAAAAGGGGGAGATTGTAAGTGCATCTAGTGCCCTTTAGTGATTTTGGTGTATTGAAGACTTATAGGTTAAGGGACTGATGCATTTGTGAGTGTACACAGGTCTATAAGTCTATGAGGAGTTTGATATTTACAGAGAAAGTTGACCCCTAAAAATGAAGTTTTTCGACTGAAGACTTTGGATTTTTGAAGACTTTCTGAAGACTTTGAAAGTGAAGAAATTGGTGTGACCTTGAAGACTTGGCAATCATTCGAGGAACATGAAGCATGAAGACTTTTGGTTTTATAGTTTCATTTTCTCTTTCTTGAGTCATAGGAAACACCGTACTGTTAAAGGGTGTCGAGGAAATACTAAGGAAAATTTTCCATGTGATGCTCAACTCAAAATCCTACACCTACCAATCCCTTCGAGTGAAGCCATTGGAAATCTCATACAGTTCAGTCATATTCTTCAGCGACAGAGACGAAGTTCTTCTGGTCTCTGAGGAATTTGTTCTGACTGAGGAGTTAGGAATTCGCCAGTGTGAATTGCCTACACAGTGAGGAACATGATAGCCCTGAAGAATTTGAGAGTCAAATATTCCGACCGTTGTTGTGCTATACGCCATCTGTCCGAAAATATCTACCCACCTAACGGTCATATCAGACAAGGGCATTTATGTCTTATCATGTCGTGCTGATCCCTAGGCTATAAATAGTCGCCCCCTCCAACCACTAGCTGGTTGGCTGCTCCAAGAGAAACTGACACTTGTCATTTGAGAGCATCCCATCCTCCGAGGACTTTGAGCGAAAATCATCAAGTGAGAAAAACCCAAACCCAACACCTACAAACCCAAAGTGATTGAGCATCACTGAAGAGATTGATCCTGCGTGGATCCAACGCTTGTTACCTTTGAACAGTGTGCTTCTTCCAGACGGTTAGGCGTCATGGTCTAGAGCATCCAAGAGGAATTGTGGATCGTCAAGTGACCTAGTCTGTGAAGGTTTGGAAGTCACCTGAAGACTTACCACGAGTGATTGGGCGAGGTCTATGTGACCGTAGCTCAAGGAGAATACGGTGAGGACTGTGTGTCCGGATGGGTGTCCTCGAGTTTAAATACTCACCGCTCCAACAGACGTATAACCGAGACAGTAGCTTGAACTGGTCTACCAAATCATTGTCTTCACCAAGCTTATGGTTCTATTTCCTCAACTCTTTCATTTCCTCATTTCTGTTGTTGTGCGTCTGTTCATATCTGTTTGAAGACTTTGACTGAAGACTTTCTCAATTTCCTCAGTTCAATTTCTTCAGTCTGTCCGTCTTCTTTCTATGTTATCCTGTGTTTACGCTTTCTGTACTCTGTTCTTGTCTTCATTCCACCATGCTTGTGTTCAATTATGTTTACATTTGAGTACTTATTCTGCTGCTAGTAGTTCTTCATTTAGGAATTTCCTCACCAGCAAATTCCTCAGTGAAGAATTCATAAAAATCGCCTATTCACCCCCCCTCTAGTCGATATAACGCACTTTCAGATGGCCTCTCTCAAACAACCCTGCAACCAAATAACAAAGAGTCTCTTGTGTCCCCAACACACCCAATACAATGGTAAATTGTATAGGTGCACTAGTTCGGCGAATAGATGGTGATACAAGTGCAATATGGATGGTAGATATAGGCTTTTGTAATCTGAAATTGTAAAAACAACAAGGTAACAAGTTTCAAAAGTGAGCGAAAACGGTATTGCAATGCTTCAAAACAACACCTAGGGTTCATACTTTCACTAGTGCAAGTTCTCTCAACAATGAACATAATAAGATCATATAACAATCCCTCAACATGCAACAAAGAGTCACTCCAAAATCACTAATAGCGGAGAACAAACGAAGAGATTATGGTAGGGTACGAAACCACCTCAAAGTTATTCTTTCCGATCAATCCATTGGGCTATTCCTATAAGTGTCACAAACAACCCTAGAGTTCATAGTAAAATAACACATTAAGACACACATCAACCAAAACCCTAATGTCACCTAGATACTCCAATGCCACCACAAGTATCTGTGGGTATGATTATATGATATGCATCACACAATCTCAGATTCATCTATTCAACCAACACAAAGAACTTCAAAGAGTGCCCCAAAGTTTCTATCGAGAGTCAAGATTTAAAACGTGCCAACCCCTATGCATAAGTTCACAAGGTCACTGAACCCGCAAGTTGGTCACCAAAACATACATCAAGTAGATCACGTGAATATCCCATTGTCACCAAGATAAGCACATGCAAGACATATATCAAGTGTTCTCTAATCCTTAAAGACTCAATCCGATAAGATAACTTTGAAGGAAAAACTCAATCCGTTACAAGAAGGTAGAAGGCGAGAAACATCATAAGATCCAACTATAATAGCAAAGCTCGTGGTACATCAAGATCGTGCCATATCAAGAACACGAGAGAGAGAGAGAGAGATCAAACACATAGCTACTGGTACATACCCTCAGCCCCGAGGGTGAACTATTCCCTCCTCATCATGAGAGCACCGGGATGATGAAGATGGCCACCGGTGATGGTTCCCCCCTCTGACACGGTGCCGGAACAGGGTCCCGCTTGGTTTTTGTTGGCTATAGAGGCTTGCGGCGGCGGAACTCCCGATATAGGTTTTGTTCTGGAAGTTTGGGGATTTATAGGAGGGGTTGGCGTTGGTTTCACGTCGGGGGCCCCCACGGGGAGTCCACGAGGCAAGGGGCGCGCCATTGGGAGGCGCACCCTCCACCCTCGTGGTGCCCTTGGGATCCCCCTCCAGTAGCCTTTTGTTGGGGAACGTAGTAATTTCAAAAAATTTCCTATGCACACGCAAGATCATGGTGATGCATAGCAACGAGAGGGGAGTGTGTTGTCCATGTACCCTCGTAGACCGAAAGCGGAAGCTTTAGAACAACGCGGTTGATGTAGTCGTACGTCTTCACGGCCCGACCGACCAAGCGCCGAAACTACGGCACCTCCGAGTTCTAGCACATGTTCAGCTCGATGACGATCCCCGGATTCCGATCCAGCAGAATGTCGGGGAAGAGTTCCGTCAGCACGACGGCGTGGTGACGATCTTGATGTTCTACCGTCGTAGGGCTTCGCCTAAGCACCGCTACAATATTATCGAGGACTATAGTGGAGGGGGGCACCGCACACGGCTAAGAGATCAAGATCAATTGTTGTGTCTAGAGGTGCCCCCTGCCCCCGTATATAAAGGAGCCAAGGGGGAGGGGGCGGCCGGCCAAGGAGGGGCGCGCCAAGGGGAGTCCTACTCCCACCGGGAGTAGGACTCCCTTCTTTCCTAGTTGGATTAGGAGAAGAGGGAAGGAGGAGGGAGAGAGGAAGGAAGGGGGGGCGCCGCCCCCTCTCCTTGTCCTATTCGGACTAGGGGGAGGGGCGCGTGGCCTAGCCCTTGCCTCCTCTCCTCTTCTCCACTAGGGCCCATGTAGGCCCATTAAGCCCCCGGGGGGTTCCGGTAACCTCCCGGTACTCCGATAAAATCCTGATTTCACCCGGAACACTTCCGATATCCAAATATAGGCTTCCAATATATCAATCTTCATGTCTCGACCATTTCGAGACGCCTCGTCATGTCCGTAATCTCATCCGGGACTCCGAACAAACTTTGGTACATCAAAACTCATAAACTCATAATATAACGGTCATCGAAACCTTAAGCGTGCGGACCCTACGGGTTCGAGAACTATGTAGACATGACCTAGAACTGTTTCTGGTCAATAACCAATAGCGGAACCTGGATGCTCATATTGGCTCCTACATATTCTACGGAGATCTTTATCAGTCAAACCGCATAACAACATACGGTGTTCCCTTTGTCATCGGTATGTTACTTGCCCGAGATTCGATCGTCGGTATCTCAATACCTAGTTCAATCTCGTTACCGGCAAGTCCCTTTACTCGTTACGTAATGCATCATTCCTTAACTAACTCATTAGCTACATTGCTTGCAAGGCTTATATTGATGTGCATTACCGAGAGGGCCCAGAGATACCTCTCCGACAATCGGAGTGACACAACCTAATCTCGAAATACGCCAACTCAACATGTACCTTTGGAGACACCTGTAGAGCTCCTTTATAATCAACCAGTTACGTTGTGACATTTGGTAGCACACAAAGTGTTTCTCCGGTAAACGGGAGTTGCATAATCTCATAGTTATAGGAACTTGTATAAGTCATGAAGAAAGCAATAGCAACATACTAAACGATCAAGTGCTAAGCTAACGGAATGGGTCAAGTCAATCACATCATTCTCCTAATGATGTGATCCCGTTAATCAAATGACAACACATGTCTATGGTTAGGAAACATAACCATCTTTGATTAATGAGCTAGTCAAGTAGAGGCATACTAGTGATATTAAGTTTGTCTATGTATTCACACATGTATCATGTTTAGGTTAATACAATTATAGCATGAATAATAAACACTTATCATGATATGAGGAAATAAATAATAACTTTATTATTGCCTCTAGGGCATATTTCCTTCAGCCTCCCACTTGCAGAGAGTCAATAATCTAGATTACACAAGAATGATTCTAACACCCATGGAGTCTTGGTGCTGATCATGTTTTGCTCGTGGAAGAGGCTTAGTCAACGGTTGCGCAACATTCAGATCCGTATGTATCTTGCAAATCTCTATGTCTCCCACGGACTTGGTCCCGGATGGAATTGAAGCATCTCTTGATGTGCTTGGTCCTCTTGTGAAATCTGGATTCCTTTGCCAAGGCAATTGCACCAGTATTGTCATAGAAGATCTTCATTGGTACCGATGCACTAGGTATGACACCTAGACCGGAAATGAACTCTTTCATCCAGACTCCTTCATTTGCTACTTCCAAAGCAGCTATGTACTCCGCTTCGCATGTAGATCCCGCCACGACGCTTTGTTTAGAACTGCACCAACTGACAGCTCCACCATTCAATATAAACACGTATCCGGTTTGTGATTTAGAATCGTCCGGATCAGTGTCAAAGCTTACATCGACGTAACCATTTACGACTAGCTCTTTGTCACCTCCATAAACGAGAAACATATCCTTTGTCCTTTTCGTATTTCAGATATTCTTGACCGCTGTCCAAAGGATCCACTCTGGATTACTTTGGTACCTCCCCGCCAAACTTATCGCTAAGCATACGTCAGTCCGGTACACAACATTGCATACATGATAGAGCCTATGGTGAAGCATAGGAACATCTTTCATTTTCTCTCTATCTTCATTGTGGTCGGGCATTGAGTCCGACTCAACTTCACACCTTGTGTCTGAGCAAGAATCCTTTCTTTGCTCGATCCATTTTGAACTTTTTCAAAACTTTATCAAGGTATGTGCTTTGTGAAAGTCCAATCAAGCGTCTTGATCTATCTCTATATATCTTGATGCCCAATATGTAAGCAGCTTCACCGAGGTCTTTCATTGAAAAACTTTTATTCAAGTATCCCTTTATGCTATCCAGAAATTCTATATCATTTCCAATTAACAATATGTCATTTACATATAATATCAGAAATGCTACAGAGCTCCCACTCACTTTCTTGTAAATACAGGCTTCTCCAAAAGTCTGTATAAAACCATATTCCTTGATCACACTATCCAAGCGTTTATTCCAACTCCGAGAGGCTTGCACCAGTCCATAAATGGATCATGGAGCTTGCACACTTTGTTAGCACCTTTTGGATCGATAAAACCTTCCGGTTGCATCATATACAACTCTTCTTCCAGAAATCCATCAGGAATGCAGTTTTGACATCCATTTGCCATATTTCATAATCATAAAATGCGGCAATTGCTAACATGATTCGGATAGACTTAAGCATCGCTACGGGTGAGGAAGTCTCATCGTAGTCAACCCCTTGAACTTGTCGAAAACCTTTCACAACAAGTCGAGCTTTGTAGACAGTTACATTACCATCAGCATCAATCTTCTTCTTGAAGATCCATTTATTCTCGATGGCTTGCCGATCATCAGGCAAGTCAACCAAAGTCCATACTTTGTTCTCATACATGGATCCCATCTCAGATTTCATGGCCTCAAGCCATTTTGCAGAATCTGGTCTCATCATCGCTTCCTCATAGTTTGTAGGTTCGCCATGGTCAAGTAACATGACTTCTAGAATAGGATTACCGTACCACTCTGGTGCGGATCTTACTCTGGTTGACCTACGAGGTTCGGTAGTAACTTGATCTGAAGTTTCATGATCAATATCATTAGCTTCCTCACTGATTGGTGTAGTTGTCACAGGAACCGGTTCTTGTGATGAACTACTTTCCAATAAGGGAGGAGGTACAGTTACCTCATCAAGTTCTACTTTCCTCCCACTCACTTCTTTCGAGAGAAACTCCTTCTCTAGAAAGGATCCGAATTTAGCAACAAAAATCTTGCCATCAGATCTGTGATAGAAGGTGTACCCAATAGTCTCTTTTGGGTATCCTATGAAGACACACTTCTCTGATTTGGGTTCGAGCTTATCTGGTTGAAGTTTCTTCACATAAGCATCGCAGCCCCAAACTTTAAGAAATGACAACTTTGGTTTATTTGCCAAACCACAGTTCATAAGGCGTCGTCTCAACAGATTTTGATGGTGCCCTATTTAACGTGAATGCGGCCGTCTCTAAAGCATAACCCCAAAACGATAGCAGTAAATCAGTAAGAGACATCATTGAGCGCACCATATCTAGTAAAGTACGATCACGACGTTCAGACACGCCATTTTGTTGTGGTGTTCCAGGTGGCGTGAGTTGCGAAACGATTCCGCATTGTTTCAAATGTAAACCAAACTCAGAACTCAAATATTCTCCTCCACGATCGATCGTAGAAATTTTATTTTCTTGTTACGATGATTTTCCACTTCACTCTGAAATTCTTTGAACTTTTCAAATGTTTCAGACTTGTGTTTCATCAAGTATATATACCCATATCTGCTCAAATCATCTGTGAAGGTGAGAAAAATAACGATACCCACCGCGAGCCTCAATATTCATTGGACCACATATATCAGTATGTATGATTTCCAACAAATCAGTTGCTCGCTCCATAGTTCCGGAGAACGGCGTTTTAGTCATCTTGCCCATGAGGCACGGTTCGTAAGTACCAAGTGATTCATAATCAAGTGATTCCAGAAGTCCATCAGTATGGAGTTTCTTCATGCGCTTTACACCGATATGACCCAAACGGAAGTGCCACAAATAAGTTGCACTATCATTATCAACTCTGCATCTTTTGGCTTCAACATTATGAATATGTGTATCACTACTATCGAGATTTAATAAAAATAGACCACTCTTCAAGGGTGCATGACCATAAAAGATATTACTCATATAAATAGAACAACCATTATTCTCTCGATGAATGAATAACCGCCTCGCATCAAACAAGATCCAGATATAATGTTCATGCTCAACGCTGGCACCAAATAACAATTATTCAGGTCTAAAACTAATCCCGATGGTAGATGTAGAGGTAGCGTGCCGATCGCGATCACATCGACTTTGGAACCATTTCCCACGCGCAGTCCTCCAAACACAACCATGGTCTTCCATTCTGGTGTTGTTGTCCAAGAATCCACAAAGTTTTCCACGTCTCCACCTTCCTCTCAGAGGCTGATTCACCATACTCCCCTGTGAGTCGCCATACCCTCCCATCTTCCTCCTTAACATCTACGTCCACATGCCTCCTACCAAATGAACGCAGAGTCAAATCTACCCCCTTTCGCCAAAATAGTGCCACACCATGACTCCTTCCCTCTAGGTTCCATGCAGTCATGTGCTTTAGCCCTAACATCCAACGAAAACGCTCCAGCTCCTTTGCTGACAGTTTTGTCTCCGCCAAGAACAGTACATCGGGCTCCTCCACCCTCCCCAGTTTGAGGATGCTACGAACCGCTGGGCAATTCCCGAGTCCCCGGTAGTTCGATCCAACGAGTTTCATTGGTCCAGGCGGGGCTGCTCGGACAACCCAGCCGATATCATATCATTTGTTGCACCACCCTGAGAAAGATGCTCCACCACCTCTTCACTGACTCCTTCCTCTCCTCTACCTTTCTTCCCTAGCTTCTCATCCTCCTCCACTCTCCCCGGTTTTTGGCCAAGGACAGCCTCCCTCGCCTTACTCCCCTCCACCACCGGCCTATCCCTCCTTTTCTTCATGTAACGTTTACCCACCGGGCTCTTGCCTAAACCTCCTGCACACCTCTTCTCATCTCGACCTTTCCCTTTGATCTCAGAGCTAGCTCCGGGCCCCTTGTCTATTGCAGTCAATAATAGTGTCTTTGTGTGGAGCAACTTGTGGGGTGCCAGGGCCGCTACCTTTGACCATGCCCTCCTTTTCATCATCTCTAGAACCAACCTCGAGCTGGAGCTTCTTTAGGTTGCCTGTTCTCTTTGGTGCAGACCTAACTTTGGGTGGGCTAGTGACCTCCTCCCCTTTATCTGCATGCTCAGGACCACCATCACTAGACCTGGAGTCACTCCTCCTCCAAGACCTGCTATCACTCCCATTGCTTGACCGACCTCCTGACCTGCTAAAGCCATAGTTGCGACTCCCTCCCAAGCTCCTACCAGCATTCCTCCAGCCTCCATCATCTCCCGTTGCTCTTCTCTGTCCCAGATCAACACGGAGCCATCTTCTGAACTGTTGGTGTTCCCCCTTCTTCAACTTCACCATGCAATCCTTCTCCCCATGCCCAATAACACCGCAGGTGTAGCAAAAGTCTGGGAGGAATTCATATTCAAACCTGCACCAATTCCCGTCCTCTTCCTCTTCCATATTGCCTTCGTGACCCTTTTGTTTGCACTTCGATCTCCCTCCTCTGTATCGTCATCTAGGGTAAAACCCCGCATAATAGGTTTATCGATCCACATTCTTATCTTGAGCCTTAGAAATCTGCCTATGGCACTTCCATCAGCTGTGATATCTGCCACTACAAACTTACCAATAGTATTACCAATATCCTCCGCCGCTTCACCGTTCATCATGCCCAGAGGTAGGTTGTAAACCCTGACCTAGATTGGTATGTCATTGAACGCATAATCCTCTGGCCTTTTACTCGAGATATAGTCTTCCACTACCACCAAATCCTTGTCAAACATCCAAGGCCTATTCTCCAGCGCCTTCCTCTTCCTGGACTCCTGGTGAAAAGTGAATAGGAATTGATTCACTCATATTTCCTTACAGTCGATGCCTTTGATTGGACGCCAGACTTTGCCTAGGGTGAGACAGATCGCATCTGGGTGTGCCAATTTCTCCGACATAACCTTGCCTACCATCTGCGATGCCGATTCCTTCTCCTTCTCCTTGGACGAGAACCTGATTCTAACTCCCTTCTTCTCCTCCTCGGAAAGCTTCAGACCCTTTAAGAGACCTGCGACTGCTTCCATCATCCTCGACCCGCCTTGCCTCTCTCCTGTCCTCCCCTGACGCCTCCTAGGGTTTAGAGTGTTGTACGACCGCGCGCCCTAGGGAGCACGCGGAAGGCTTTTGGTAGATGGGACAGGAACGATGTATCCGTGCATGAGAAGATCTGGACTCGACGACGAAGAACCGAGGAACCCTAGGCACCCGGACCCCCGACCGTAATCGTCTCCGCAATCGCCGGACCAAACGCCAACTATCACCACGTGGGACGGAGCCTGATCGTAGAACAATTGTTGTTTCGCGGTAAAAAACACAACTCATCGTTGGAGAGGAAAAAGTCCATTTTAAACCCTGAACTCGTAGACGTTCGGCGAAACAAACCCCCAAGTCGAAATCCCGGTCGATTGTACCCTGAACTATGCAATCCCGGTCTAAATCAAACCTTCGAGTCGTTTGGATGGCCGGGATTGCTGGATTTCTTCAACAAGACACGCCTCCACCCATTGGGCCGGCCGACTTTATTTTTTCCGTTAAGAAATAAAAATTCACAATGGGCGCTACAACTTGCTCTGCTGGGCCGGCCCGCTTTTGTTTTTTTTGTTAAAAAAAGCGCACGGTGTGCCTTGAACACGTGACCCCGTGCTGTTTTTTCGGTTTACAAATATTTGTTCTAAATTAAAACATATAACTGACTTCAAAAAAACATACATTGTACTTTAAAATTAGCGCTGCAATATAGACATACTGAGTAGGTAGCTACTGTGGTTGCCGTCGCTGCTATTTATTCACTTTTTCAAAAAAAATCTCAATTTAAAAATTTGCAGTGTACAACAAAAAATGTTCAATGGGTATTTATATGGTTTTTCAGCGCGCATCACAAAATTGTTCAATGTGTAGTTAAAAAATGTTTAAATTATATTACAAAAATGTTCAATGTATAAAATTTGTTCATCGTATATCACAAAAATGTATAATATATTTTAAATTATTTCAATGGATATCACAAAAATGTTTGCTGTGTAGTTAAAAATTGTTCATCGTAGACTTAAAAAAATGTTAAATGTATATTTGAAAATCGTTCGTCGTATATAATTTTTTGCTCATGTTTTGAATAATTGTTCATGTTTTAACAGTTTTTTTTGAGTTTTAAATTTCTTCAAGAAAACATTGTTCATTTTTTTTGAATGAAGATTAAAAAAAGGGATCTGCCGCTGACCGTACTACTTGAAACTTACGCTGTACTCTAGTACCAAGACCAATCGCTAGCTGCCCTGGCGCACAATGTATAGTTCGTTACATTTTTTATCGTACGTGCGCTCGTTTCCTGGTAATGGGCCGGCCCGTTTGCGCGAGCCCCACGCGGAAGCTCTTCTGTTTGACGCTATCCACGGAAGCTCTTCTGTTGGGACCTCCTACTTGCCAATATACGGTAACGCGCGGTCGCTGGGAATCGAACGCGCGACTGCTTGCTTGCGCGACTTCGGTGCTAGACACTGCGATAGAACAGCCCAAGCGACCGATGTACAGCGGAAATATAAAAGAAACGAATAACAGTTCCGGATTTAACACTGTTTGGATCCTCAAAAAAAAACACTGTTTGGAAAAATCCCAATTTTTTTCCCAAATTTCGAGCAATTTTTAAACGTACGTTTTTTTTGAAAATGCAAACAAAATTTATGAAAACTATTTTTCTGGATTTCCCAAACAGAATTCGAAAACATGTACAGTTTTCAAATTTGTGAACAATATTTGAATCTTGAGAACAAAATTGGAAGCGCGAGCAATTTTTTGAAGCACGAACATTTTTTGACATGTTGAGAACAAAATTTGAAATAGAGAACAATTTTGAAAAATCCCAAACAAATTTGGAAGCGCGAACAATTTTTTAAAGCACGAACATTTTTTAATATTGAGAACAAATTTGGAAGCGCAAACAATTTTTGAATATTTGAACAAAAATTAAATCTGGTACATTTTCTGATTTTCGAAAGTTTTGAACTTTTTTGTGTAATGAGAACATTTTTTGTATTTTGAGAACATTTTTTCAAAAACTGCACTTTTTTGGAAACACAAACAAAACTTAAAATTTTCGATTTTTTGAAAAAATAGAAGAAAAGAAAAAGAAATAAAAAACCAAAGAAAGAAAACAAACAGAAAAAAGAAACAGAAAAAAAAAGAAACAGAAATAACTAAGACCGAAAAGAAGAAGAAGAAACAAAAAAGAAAACCAGAAAAACCGGTTCAAGAACCTTCTGGAAAGTTCCCAAACATGAACATGCGGACAATTTTTGAATTTGTGAATACATTTTCAAACATGAACATTTTTTGAATATGTGAACAAATTTTATGAAAATGAACAAATTTTGAATTACACAAACATTTTTCAAAAACAAGAACATTTTTAGAAATTTGTGAACATTTTTTTAAAGCATGAACAATTTTTAAATCTTGAGAACAAATTTGGAAGCGCGAACTTTTTTTTTTGAATCTTGAGAACAAATTTTGAAACATAGAACAATTTTAAAAAATCCTGAACAAATTTAAAAGCGCGAACAATTTTTTAAAGAATGAACATTTTTTGAATCTTGACAATATTTTTTGAAACGGAGAACAATTTTGAAAAATCCCGAACAAATTTGGAAGCGCGAACATTTTCTGAATATGTGAACTGAAAATTGAAACCTGATATGTTTTCTGAATTTTCAAAGTTTTGAACTTGTAACGACAACAATTTTGAAAAAGAAATAAAGAAATTTCTTTTTAGATAATTTTCTGAAAAAATAATTTAAAAGATAAAAGAAAAAGAGCAAGAAGAAAGAAAAGAATACAGAAAAAAGAAATAGAAAAAACGAAAAAGGAGAGAAAAATAAAAAAACGAAAATAAATATGAAAAGAAAAAACCGGTTCAGGAAGCTTCTAGAAGGTTCCCAAAACCGGAAAAAACCCGTCTAGAAACAGTCACAGAAGGTTCCCAAAACCGGTGTATTTGGAACACTTAACCGGCCAACCCAAAGGCCGCCGCCCATATCCCCTGTGCGGAGCCCCGACTGTTTGCCGCAGAGAGTGGCAAATAGGGTTTTCCCTTCTGTTTGACGCTATCCACGATTCTGCCGCAAAAGAGCAACAGAAAAATAAAGATAAGTTTTTTTGAGCAAACAAAAAAATAAATGGGCTGGCCCAGCGCGGAGGACGGGTGCTTCTTGGCCCACTACCTAGACAAATCCCGGTTGACATTTGTCAGGGTTTGATTTAGACCAGGATTGCATAGTTCAGGGTGCAATCGACCGGGATTTCGACTTGGGGTTCGTTTCGCCGAACGCCTACGAGTTCAGGGTTTAAAATGGACTTTTTTCCGTTGGAGATGACCCGCACATCTTCGAGCTCCGACGTACCACGACAACCGTACATTAGTCCCGCTTCCTTGCGTCCTCGGCTTTCATCACCAGCCGCATGAACCCTCCGCTAGATCCGCATTGTCCATCCGCCTAATCGCGTATCTCAGCACCGAACCGACGGTCATAACCCTCGCCGAGGGGTCACCCTGTCGCCAAGTCTAGTCGGACTTGTGCTTCCGTGACCTCGACGCAGCAGGGGTCACGCAGCCACGCAACCAACTGAAGCTAGCAAACCATGTCCATGGAACTGGCCGTGATCCACCTCGCGCGCCCAGCCCTCACGCCGTCGCCTTCGCTGCGGCCGCGTGGACGGCGCATGCTGCGCCTACGCGTGAGGTGCCGCATCGACGGGGATGAGGGGGGTGGAGTCTGGGGGAGCGAGGAGGACGAGCCCGAGTCGCTGTTTGCAAAGGAGCTGAGGCGGCGGGGTATGGCGGCGGGGTCCGTCCCTTCCGGTGAGAAGTCGGGGGCAGCCGCAGAGGCGGAGGAAGGCGGCCCAGGGGCAGAGGCGGGGAGGAAGCGCGGGGTCGGTGCGGCGGCGGCGGAGTTCGAGAGGGCTGCGACCGGGGCGGACGGGCAGAGAGAGCGGTCCATGGCGCTCAACAGCGAAGGCCTTGAGGTCTCTGACCTTGTCCCTCCCTGGTTAAATCTTAGCTTTCATTCCCGAATTTGGTGATTAATAGTACATTCGTAGTACTGTATTTGCTTAATAATATCAACCAACGTACAGAGCTGTCAAAAAAAAAAAAAATCTGCCAACGTAGAAATGATTGGGTTGTAGGATACACCACGAGCAGAGCCACGGACAGAGTACACCATGAACAGAGCCAGTGCGTGCACTGGTAGATAACCTGCATAATAGAGGAAATTTTGTCATCAAAAACCATATCATTTCACCGTTTGATGTTCCATGTGTTGTAGAGTACACCACGAACAGAGCCAGTGCATGCTTTGGTAGATAACCTGCATAATACAGGAAATTTTATCATTGAAAACCATACATTTCTACGTAGCCTCATAATCAAAGTTCAAAAAGGCATTAGGCTTAATTATAGGTGTTGGGACCTACTTGCACCCAACTTGCTTATTGCGCTGCCTAGGCGTTTCATACGGAAAGGCCAATGGGACAAATCTGGGAGGCTAGGGAGCAATAGATAGTAGCCATGTGCCATGGCAGAGCAGAAGCACAAAAGAGGAGAAGAAGAGAGATCGAGCAAATTAATAGGTAATACAATAGATCCTATCACAAAATCAACATCACAGGCTCACAGCAATAGCACTGGAACGGACTAGACCAGAGGGAAGGGATCAATCACCTAATAGGGAGGAGAGAAAAAGGGGAGTTGGAGCTGACCAGCAGGGCGCGTCGGAAGAGGCAAGATGAGGAGGTCGGCGGCATGTGGCGAGTCGAGGAGTAGCTTGTGGTGCCGGGGTGCAACGAGAGGAGGAGGTCCGGGGGCGCAAGGTCAGGGTCAACGGTGCGAGATGAGCTTCAGAGTCGCCGCCTCGACATCCTATCCTGTGAGGAGCCCATGAGAGATGTGTGCGTGTTTTACTCATCAAAATCTAGCCCACGCCACCCTTTCCTATATCTTTGCTGCTGTGATTATGGCCAACGGACCTCTCTTTTCCCTCTACGATTTTGGTCTGTTCGCGCTTCGCCCAACAACGGTTACGACACACGCTTAATCGAGCATAGATTGGAAAAGCGCTTTGCATGGTTGGGCTCACCACATAAACAGGCACGATGCGTTCTCCCATCGCTTTGCGCGTGGACATGATTAGGAGCTCACAAAAGGCACACCTTTTTGAAGTTTGACCATAATAAAACAGACACTCCCACCCTTGTAAGTTATACCATCGAGCCAGTGACTATACATGTTAGCAACCTTGCGAGGAGGATACAAGTTGGACGCATGATTGACCATGTAGAGCGCGCAAAAGTGCATTGAAAGAAAACATGCTTAATTGTCTCGTCATGATGAAAAAATAACACTTCTTACTTCCCTGCAAATTGTGGCGAGCAGATTATCATTTGTTAGAACCGTACCTCGGCGAAGATACCCTGTATTATCTTTTTAACTTTTAGTGGTATCTTTGACTTGTAGAATTTTTTGTCCTCTAGATGCTTTGTTATCTGCAGATGGTAAAACTGTGATGTAGGACAAAGGCCTAGGTTTGTCCCAATCCTCACAATTTGAAGGTGGCAAGGAGCAAAACACAAAGAACACAAGAAACTCAAGAAGAATAATACTAATGAACAAGGTTCACATCACACATGACCTCTCAAAGCATCCAAAGTATGAGACAATTCAAGATCCACAACCAACAAAAGGAACAAAGAAACAAGGTAAAGTTCTTCCCAAATCTCTAAGAGAAGAGGGGTCTTGAGAGGTAGATCTTCTCCAATCCAAATGATATGGAGGTCTTGATTAACCACAAGGGTTCTTCTCCTTGTGGAGGCCTTGATCTCCAAAAGAGAGGATAGATGAGCAATGCCCTCTCAAGTTTTATCTGAATGCTTTGCTCACCGTAATTCGAGTCCAAGGTATCTTTATATAGCTAAGGGACGAAAGGGGGTAGGTAAGAGAGGGGATACATGGCCTATTGGCTAGATCTGCACGCATGCAAGGGTCGGACAGTCCGGGAACTGAGCCGAATAGTCTGGGTTCAGACCGGACAGTTCGGGAAGCAAGCCGGACAGTCCGTTTGCTTACGTAGGTGCGGCTCCGGGCTGGCACAGGCTTTAGAAGCACCAATCAATCTTCAGGGGCAAGATAGTCAGGCAAGTGGTCGAATGAAACGTCAGACTACATGTATTTAGCTTCTAATATCTCCGGGACTCATGTTGGACAGTCCGACTTCCTGGCTGGACTATCCGGCTGGTGTAGCTCAACAACTTTTCTCCTTGTCCCTTCTCTTTGCTTGGCCTTCTACCCTCACTTCTTCATGGATGAATCCTTAGTACCTGAGTATGCATAGGGTGTCAGATTGAGGTTGTCTCAAATGAATGCATAGAAAGTTTGAAGTGAGTGAATTCACCTTGGTTTGGCACTTGCACGGGCTCTAGTCTTTGGTCCAATTGGCACTTGTGGGATTGGTGTAGGATCCATGGTGATATCCATGTGCTACTCTGCACCATATCCCCCCCACCTCCTTGGGGAAGATTCATCCTCGGATCGAAAACCTCATCGCCATGGAATGGAGCCAAGTCGGCGGCACCGAAGGTGTTGCTCATCGATTACTTGTCGAGTGGGATGCCTATCTTGTAAGCGTTGTTGTATCCTTTCTAGGACTTTGAAGGGACCGTTGGCTCGAGGTAGAAGCTTGGATTTGTGCTCGTTCGGAAAGCGGTCTTTGCAAAGATGCAGCCAAATAAGATCTCCGGGTTGGAACACCATTTAGCATGCTTGTGGACTTGATGCTCAATGGTGGTCCTTATATCTTCATGCACCTTTTCATGAACTCGACTCGGTCGCTTACCTCCATACTGGCACGCTCTTGTAGAGGAAGCAAAAGTATTCCCATGACGACAAGAGGTTGAAGCCATAGACAACCTCCAATGGCGACTTCAACGTTGTTGTATGTCTTGCACGGTTGTAGGTGAACTCAGTGATGGGCACACAACCTTTCCACTCCTTGAGGTTCTTGATGAGTACGTGAAGGAGGGTGGAGAGTGTGCGGTTGACCACCTCCGTTTGGCCATCGGTTTGAGGATGATATGCTGAGGAGAACAATAGCTTGATTCCTAGCTTGGCGCATACTGTCTTCCAAAAGTAGCTCAAGAATTTGATATCACGGTCTGAGACAATTGTCCTGGGCACTCATCTAAACGCAATATTTCCCTACATAATGTGTGAAGCATCGTTGCTCTTGTTACATGGATAAAATGTGCCATCTTTGAGAATCTATCAACAACCACAAAAATCGAGTCCTTTCCATTTCTAGTTCTAGGCAAGCCAAGTACAAAATCCATGTTTATGTCCTCCCAAGGTGCATATGGAATTGGTAATGACATGTAAAGACCATGAGATTGAGCTTTGGACTTAGTTTTGTGACATGAGTGCATCGGCGAACGACACGTCCAGGGACAGAGCCAGGATTTGAGCATAGGGGGTCCAGATCCAAAGGCGAAGCCGGGACTTCAATATGGTGGGCCAAGACAAGTTGATAGAAAACACGATTTTAAAACACGGTTGCTGTCGTGGGAAACCACGACCACCTATGGGGCCATCAGCCCCTTGTGGTTCGGCAGGGGGATGAGCACATTGCACAAAGAGCGGAGAGCGTAGAGATCACACTGGCAGTTTTACCCAGGTTCGGGCCGCCGCGAGGCATAAAATCCTACTCCTGCTTTGGTGGATTGATGAGAGGACCGTGGTGGAGACGCAACACTCTAGCCCGGCAGGGTTGCCTCGGGGTGAGGGCCGCTACGCGCGTATGAGTGTACAAGGGTCCGAATCCTTTTTATGGTTGTCATGACCCTCCTTTTATAGATCAAGGGGTCACCACAATGGTAAATCAGTCATTGTGTACTGATTAGATAGCAAACGGTGCTATCATACCTAACTCTGCAGACAAGGCAGAGTGCATTAAATGCGCCGCTTAGTGTCACATCATGGTGTGCTCGGGAAGCCTTGCCCGACTGTTTGGCCACCTTCTTATCTGTCTGTTCGACACGTCTCTGGACGGGTGTCATTTGGAGGTGATTTCCTTCGGAAGTTGCTGCCATGTGTCAAGAAACAGCCACCTAGTCACTTGGGGGCTCGACACTGCACCGATCGATGATTTGCGTTGCTGTGAGGTGGAGCGGTGGAGCCTTGGCGGGGTGGTCCACCCTTGGCGTCCCCGGCAAGCTTGTCGGGGCAGTCTTGAGACTTGTCCTCGGAGTAACCTCGACCTCGCCAGGCTCGCCTGCCCGGCAAGGGAGGCTTTCCCTTAGTGGTGTCTTGCTTTCCTTGGCTTGACTTGGTCTTCTTGATCCACCCTCTGATTTCTCAAAGAGCTAACTCTTCAACTTGATCTCGTTTTGGATGTTGAGAGTTGCCGGGTCGGAGGTTTGCTGTCCGTGCACAAGTCAGGGGAAAACATACACCCCTGTTTGTGTACCCCGACAGAAGCCTCCGGGCCTGAGCCATACATATCTCTGGGCACGTTGGGTTAGGCCCCAAACAATGCACAGACACGTGGCAGGAGAATACTGCGCGTGCAGCGGTTTGCCATGATGACCAGTCAATCCAATGTCCACTTCGCGTAATTACCACGGGTCGTGGGGTCGTGGGATTGCAGCAGTTAATGTAAAACGGTAACTTATGAGGAGTCGCGCCTTCCGCCGCATCTTTTTCTCTTGAGAGAGAAAAACGCGAAGGGGCATTGCTCATTCATCGTCCGCTTCGCTCTCCACCATCTTCTTCCGCAAGCCAAACAACTGCCCTTCTTTCATGATTCGGTTGGTTCCTTTCAGCTTTCTCCCCTACCGCAGGATCAAGAGATGGGGAAGAAGGCTGCCGCCCCCAAAGGGAAGCGGGCGACTGCCGCGCAGGAGGCGGCCGCCGGAGGGAGCAAGAAGAGAGCGGCGGAGTTGGACAAGAAGCGACAGGGAGACGTGCTCTTCTTCCCGTCGAGTTCGGACGGCGATGTTTTGAAGGCAAGGTACGAATATCTATGGGGGAGGGAGGTTCCAAAGGGGCATGGCGCACCCAAAGTTCTGGCGGAGGGGAAAGAGGACCCGCTAGATTCATACCGATTCTTCTGTGCGTATTTCATCTGTGGCCTCTGCCCTCCCTTCTTGGATTTCTTCGAAGCCATGATGATGATCTATGGATTTCATCTCTTGGACTTCACGCCAAATGCAATGGCGTGCATGGCGATTTTTGCCCATTCGTGCGAGAACTTTGTCTGGGTTGCCCCCAATGTCGATTTGTTCAGGCACTACTTCGTCCCGAGGGTGGAGAATAAAGCCCACCGTTCCGGAAACATAAGTTGGATGCCTCGGGTGGCAAGGGAGAACTGGGTGCGTATGCGGGACAATGTGTGGAAAGAATTTGGCCTCACCGATGACAGGCTACGCCCGACAATAAATAGGATCACCCGCCTAAAGGCTGCCGGGCTGACCATTGGGCATGTGGGGGCCGACTTCCTTCGACGCCGCATTGTGCCTCTACAGAAGAGGGACAGGTTCGCCTGGCAGTATGGAGATGCTGCAGATAGGATGAGGTTGCTCTCTGGCCTGACCAACAATTTGTCGGTCTATGGCCATGCTTGGTTGTGTGATCAATTGTTGGGCCGTTCAAGTTGCCGGCAAATGTCATCCCACTGAACATCAACTCTGCCCGGGATCAGATCTTGAAATGGATGCCAGATTGCAATGCTCATGGAGTTTTGGGTGACTGGCAGTTACCCGCGCTCGACGAAGAGCTCGCGTGGTCCTCCAGCCTGGTGGAAAAGGCTACCAGGGTGGAGACCAATATGTACAAGCGCACCTCCAAGATGGAGGAAGCGTACATCAGGAGGTGGCTCGAGGAAGACAAGGCATTTCGAGCCGCCGCAAAGGCAAAGGCCGGGAAGGCGGTGGAGGTGAAGGAGGAGGTTGAGGACGAAGGCTCCTCCCACGGCAGAAACGAGGCGCAAGCCTCAGAGGAGGCTACCGGGGATGATCTTGCCAGGGACGAGTCTTCCAGGGACGAGCCTTCCGGGATTGAGGCTCTGTATACCGTGGCAGCAAAGACCCAGGAGGAAGAGGGGGTTGAGGAGGCGGAGGAGCCCGAGGAGGAGTGGCTCGCGGCAGGCCCTCAAGCCCTCGTGCCAGTCTTGGACCAGCGCCCTCGCAGCGGGTTGCCAACCGGGGAGCAGTGGTTCCCGACCCTGCGCCTGCCGCTAACAAGGTGAAGAAGATTACCTCCAAGGGCAGCAAGCCGGATGCGATGCGCCGGCAGTCCTCCCGCCTCGCCGGGGCTAAAACCTCTCCCGCCAAGCAATCGGTGGCTGCGGGAGTTGACTCCAGCTCCCAGTCCGGCTCGAGCTCCTCGCAGAACTCGTCCTCATCGGAGCCCCTTGCGCCTCAGCAAGGCTCAAAGCTGCCGGAAGTTCCGTTCCCCCGCCCCAGAAGAGAGGTCGGGCGTCCTCACCGCCCATCGAGTTCGAGTTGAGCTCCATGCTCATCGATGAAGAGTAAGAGAGAACAATCTCCTTTCCTTGCAGTAGTTTCAGTATGCCTGCTTGTTCTTGTTGACTGATCTTTTACTTGCTGCCCCTGTTAGGAAGGAGGAGACATAGACTCTCATTCACCAGTCCAAACGGCTCAGGCGTGCGGGACCACCGAAGACTGGAGGGTATGGGCCTGGCGGGGAGCAGCACGAACGACCCGTTGCCAAGCCCCCTGCTCAGCCCCCGACCCGAGAGCACAGGATTGGCCCCTCCCGTGGGGAGTGATGCAGGAGAGCTCCCAACCTCGGTTGGAGGAGGGGAAGAGATGACTCAGGGCAAGCCCCTTCAAGAGGGGCTTACCCCGCCCGCCGATCAAGTCGAGGAACCCCTGACGATGGCTTCCACGGGAGAACTTGCCCAGGACGACGCCGTGGTTGTCACGGAAGGGGACGGAAATCATGACCCGGTAACTGATGTTGCCGGGGAAACTGAGGCTTCCGCCCGGCAGACCTCTCCGGGTAATTCATTTGCTCTTCCCCCTTTTTTTACCATCTCGCCCCATGCTTCTGGCTCTCTAATACTTCTGCTTCTTTATTATTGCTTGTTGTCTTCGCTTGCATAGGGCCGAAGAGCCTGAACTGCTGGAAGAAGTGGCCAGCATAGGGAGAAACGCCGCGGACGAAGCTGCCAAGATCATTGCCATGAGGCAGGGACATGTCGCGGAATGCTCAGAGTCCTGGCGGAACGGAGCGGATCCTCGACGGCGTGCTGGGCGGGCGCCGGTCGAGGAGAAAATCCCCCTCCAAACCATGGACCCCTCCCCTCATTTGGTACCGTGGCGGGAGGCTCGCAACCATCTTCGAGTTAGCTGGCGCTGGTGCTTGCGCAGCCTGGGCTCGAAGCCCTTGGTTCGTCAGTGGCGACGAGCACGGAACTTGATGAAGAGCTCCAGCGTATTCTGGCGGCGCTGTCCCAAGGGGTCGACGAGGCAGACGATTCTGTCACTGTCGCGATGGACTTATCTTTCCTGGAGTCCATGGAGGCAGGCATTAAGGAGATGCAGGTGGTCAAGACAAAATGTAAATGGCAGTGCTCAAGAAGCGGCCATGAAGTCCGCCAACAAGGCGGACCAAAGAATGAGGACAAAGGTAATAAGTCGCGCGACCGCACGACAAGTAGTTCCAGGTCCTGACGAGGTAACAGGAGACGATCTCGATGGCGAGGGAGGATGTTATTGCTCGGGAGGCCCGCCTGGCGGAGCGCAAGGCGCTTCTGGACGCCAAGGAGCAGAATATCTCTTCTCGGGAGGAGAAGCTCGGGGCCACCCTCCGCGCCAAGGACGACGATCTGGAAGCCCTCGTGCAACAACGCACCAAAGAGCTAGAGGACAAGCACAAGGCAGCCCTGGGTGCCCTCACTGCTGATTTTGCTACCCAACTGAAGAAGCTTGCTGATGACCTTGCCGCTGCATCAACTGCGAAGACCGACCTCGATCAACAGGTGACCAAGCTGAATGAAGAGCTTGCCGGGAGCGCCAAGGAGGTCATGACCCTCAAGGAGGAGGCACAGAAAGCAGAGATCCTTCTGAGGATATACAATCGCAGCTCTCCTGATGTAGGGTAGAACCCTAGACGCCCGATCTCTCACGTTTGGAGGGAATCCTACCAAGAACACGAAGAACACGAGAGGGGAAACGAGGGAAACACAAGAGAAAACACTCAACCAACAAGAATATTATCACACATGCGCTAGATCCTCGAAACACAAAAGGGTACAAGATCCGAATCCAACAAGGGACGATACATAGGGTAACCGGTTCTTCTCCGTGAGGAGGTCTTGAAGAGGGTCTTCTCCGAGAGGAGGTCTTGAATCCAAGTGGATCTTGTCTGAAGAGGTGTCGGTCCCTCGCGATGGAGTAGATCCGGATGGATGAGCAAAGCTCTATCTCAAAGTATGAGCTATCACAATGCTAACCCTAGCTAGGAGGTGGGAGAGGTCTATTTATAGTCGTAGTACAAAAGGGGGCCAAAGTGAAGGGGTACATGGGCTTTAGCCCGAAATCACGGCACACAGCAAATGACGTCATTGGGACCGGTCGTCCGGTGGCTCATGGGGTCCGAACGTCCGTGAGCCGTCGGACTTCCATTGCTTCGCTTCGTGATGGGCGGTGCGGACGTCTCGTCACCGGACTTTCGCTAATTTCTTCGGTGGTGATGGTGCGGCCGTCCGGTAGGCGGACGTCCGCGTCATTAGCTTATGGCGATGGCTGGAACTTGGGCAGGCTGGGCTTCTGGCGCCGGACGTCCGGTGGCTGTAGCTTCAATGGCAGCTCTTCTTCTTGTCCCTCGTACTTGGTGTCCTCGCCGTCTTGGCCATTGGATGTAGCAGTTCCGTCATGCAACTTCTTGAGGTAGCTTGCTCGTGCACTCGCATCCATGTTGGTGCGCTCTTGTAGTGGAAGAGGTAGAATGTCCAATGGGGACAACGGTTTGAAGCCGTAGACGGCCTCGAAGGGGGACTTGCCGGTAGTCTTATGTCTTGCGTGGTTGTAGGCGTACTCGGCGATGGGTAGGCACTCCTCCCACTCCTTGATGTTCCTCTTGATCAACACGCGAAGTAGAGTGGAGAGTGTACGGTTCGTCACCTCCGTTTGGCAGTCGGTTTGAGGATGGTATGCCGAAGAGAACAAGAGCTTGATTCCGAGCTTGGCGCATAGCGTCTTCCAAAAGCAACTCAAGAACTTGACGTCGCGGTCCGAGAAAATCGTCTTTGGCTCTCCATGGAGGCGCAAGATTTCCCTACAAAAAAGATTTGCAATATGTTAAGCATCGTCTATCTTGTTGCATGGAATAAAATGAGCGATCTTAGAGAATCGGTCCACAACAACAAACACGGAATCCTTTCCATTTTGAGTTCTAGGCAAACTAAGTACAAAATCCATGCTAATGTCTTCCCAAGGTTGATAAGGAATAGGAAGAGGCATGTAAAGACCATGGGATTGAGCTTTTGACGTAGCTTTGCGACATGTAGAGCATCGGTTGGTGAAGCGTGAGACGTCGAGGAACATCTTGGGCCAAAAGTAGTTCTTGGAGAGCATGGCTAATGTCTTGTCGCTATCCAAAGTGTCCCATGAGTCCGCCTCCATGAGCCTCTTGCAAAAGGAGCAAACGAAGAGAAGACTCGGGAATGCAAAGTTTGTTAGCTCTCATAAGATAATCATCCTTGATGTAATATCGTTCCCAAGATGTATGCGTCAAACACTTAGCATAAGGAATAGCAAAGGTAGGATCATGTTCATACAAGTCTTTTATGTGCTCAAAACCAATGACATTCAATTCAAGTTTAGTGACAAGCGTGCATATGCGGGAAAGGGCATCCGCCACTACGTTTTCCTTACCTTTGATGTACTTGATGACATAAGGAAAAAACTCTAAATTCACTCCATTTTGCATGACGCTTGTTCAACTTAGTTTGTCCTTTGAAGTACTTAAGCGTTTAATGATCGGTATGAATGATAAATTCATGAGGGCGAAGATAATGTTCCCATTCACGCAAAACTCGCACTAAAGCATATAGCTCTTTGTCATAGATGGGATAATTGAGTTGCGCTCCGGAAAGTTTCTCACTAAAGTATGCAAGTATGCTATGGGGCGCTTCTCTTGCGTTAACACACCTCCTATGCCATGACCACTAGCATCACAATGGATCTCAAAAGGTTTGTCAAAGTTGGGTAATGCAAGCACGGGAGCATGAGTAAGCAAATTCTTAAGCTCATTAAATGCGGTATCTTGGGATGGTCCCCAAACAAAAGGCGCATTTTTCTTACTCAAAGAATGTAAAGGTGAAGCAATGGTGCTAAAATCCTTCACAAAGCGACGATAGAAACCAGCTAAACCAAGAAAACTACGCACTTGTTGCAAATTGGTTGGTTGGGGCCAAGTTTTAATAGCATTGATCTTAGATTCATCTACATGAACACCCTTAGAGGACACAACAAAACCCAAGAAAACAAGCTTATCAACGCCAAAAAGGCATTTTTCCACATTAGCATAAAGGCGCTCTTTCCTAAGGGTTTGCAACACGGTTCTAAGATGAGTGACATGATCTTTGAGGGATTTGCTAAAGACAAGAATATCATCAAAATAGACCACAACAAATACATCAATATAGGGATGAAGAACAAAGTGCATGACTTGCATGAAAGTACCGGGTGCTTCGGATAAACCCATTGGCATAACTAGCCATTCATATAAGCCAAATTTGGTCTTAAATGCGGTTTTCCATTCATCACCTTCTTGGATGCGTATTTGATAGTAGCCACTCTTAAGATCAATCTTAGAGAAAATGGTGGCTCCGCTAAGCTCATCAAGCATATCATGTAAGCGTGGAATAGGATAACGATATCTAACGGTGATAGCATTGATGGGACGGCAATCGGAAACCATGTGATAAGTACCGTCTTTCTTTGGAACAAGTATGACCGGAACGGCACAAGGGCTCAAGCTTTCACGTACTTGACCGTTGTCGATGAGTTCTTGTACTTGCCGTTGGATCTCCTTAGTTTCCTCGGGGTTGACGCGGTAGGGAGCCTTGTTAGGTAGAGGTGCTCCAGGGATGAGGTCGATTCGGTGCTCAATGCCTCGTAGTGGAGGTAGACCCGGAGGTAGCTCATCGGGGAAAACATCTTGGCATTCCTGCAAAAGAGAAGACAACACTAAAGGTAGATTGTGAGAGGTGTTAGTTTTTGGTGCATCATCCTTGCACACAAGGACATAGTGCATAACACGTGATGGGTTCTCACACACTTCTCTCATATCACTTTTGGTGGCAAATAGGACTAAGTTTTTCTTGTCGCTCATCGTGGAGGCACTCGATTTTGGCTTGTGGCGCTCACTCTCTTTTGAGTGGATCACTCTCTCACTTTTTTCTCCACGATGGGTGGCTTGCTTGTCGGTGATCAGTTGACTAGGAGACATAGGTCGTAGCACATATTCCTTTCCTTTCATCTTGAAGCTATAATGATTGGTACGCCCGTTGTGGATGACGCCGCGGTCAAATTGCCATGGTCGACCAAGAAGGGGTGGCAAACGGACATCGGGACGACATCACACTCCAAAGTGTCTTCATATGCTCCAATTTTGAAGGAGACTTTGACCGTATGCTCAACTTGTATAGTGCCGGAATCGCTTAGCCATCGGACCTTGTAGGGGTGCGGGTGCTTCATCTTGACCAATTGGAGCTTGGAGCATAGTTCTTCACTTGCCAAGTTGTGACAACTACCTCCGTCGATGATGACCTTGACGGACCTTCCATTGATGCCGGCCTTGGTGTGGAAGATGTGGCATCTTTGTCCTTCGTCTTGTTGATGTTGAAGAGTCAAGACTTTGGAGACAACGAGAGCGGGGCTCGAATCCTCATCACAAAAGACTTGATCATCTTCATCTTTGTTCACGTGCCGGTGCATGGCCACTTGCTCAAGGGCTTTCATCTCCTCTTCACCCATGGAGTCATAAGTGCCGTCGTCGTTGAGGATCATGGTGCGCTTGTTGGTACACTCAAAGGATTTGTGGCCTCAGCCGCCGCAAGTGAAACACTTGATGGAACTTGTCTTGACGGTCTCATGGGTTGGAGTAGATGATGAAGCGCGCGGCTTGAAGTTGTTTGTAGTAGGAGGAGGACGACTTGAGGTTGTCGAAGTTTTCTTGTAACTCGACTTGTCGCCGTTGGTTGTAGATGGCTTGGTTGAGGTAGAAGTTGTTGGAGTTGTTGAAGCTTGGGTGTTGGAGAAGCCGTAGCTCTTGGACGAGTACTTGGCCTACTTGAAGTCATCTTGCACTTGACGTTCCGCTTTGGTAGCTTGATGCACGAGCTCAATGAGGTTTGAGTAGGGTTGGAAGTCGGCAATCTTCTTGATGGGATGATTGAGGCCATTCAAGAAACGGGCCATAGTTTGCTCATCATCTTCCGTGACATTGGCTCTTATCATGGCAATCTCCATTTCCTTGTAGTATTCTTCAACGCTCTTTGTTCCTTGCTTGAGTAGTTGGAGCTTCTTGAAGAGGTCGCGGTTGTAGTAGGTTGGTACAAAGCGTGCACGCATGACATCTTTCATTTCCTCCCATGTGGTTATTGGTGGTTCACCTCTTGCTTCTCGTCGCTCAAGGACGTGTTCCCACCATATGAGCACATAGTCTTGGAACTCAAGGGTTGCCATAGCGATCTTCTTCTCTTCCTCATAGTTGTGCAAGCGAAAGATTTTGTGGACCTTCAATGCCCATGATAGGTACTCTTCGGGATCATTGCTTCCATTGAACTTGGGCATGGTGAACTTGAGCTTGCCATAGCGTTGCTCTTCATTGTGTTGGGGTCGAGGGTGATGATGACGCCCTTGACGTGGAGGATTATCAACCTCATGTTGCTCTTGGCATGGGGGATTTTCATAGTCATCTTGCTCTTGTTGAACTTGAGGTTGTGGAGGAGCTTGTCGAGCTTGTGGAGGAGCTTGAGGTACTTGACGATGCACTCTTGGTTGGTAGTTTCGCTCTTGAATTTCTTCGCGAAGTGCTTCCTCTTGATTGCGCCTATCTCGGTTGCGGTTGGCAATGGCTCGACTTGATTTGTGAAGGGCACGTTGCGCCTCAAGAGCTTGTGCTTCACGTTGTTGTTGTTGAAGACGTTGAGCCTCGGCGTCTCGTTCGTCTTGATGTTGTCGCGCTCGCTCTTCCTCTTGGTGACGTTGATGTTGTCGTACTTGAGCTTGTACAAGAGGGACTTGGTGTAGACGATGTCGATGTGCTTGCTCGTCGATGTGCTCTTGTGGATGATTGCCGTGTAGAGGATTGCGAGTTGCTTGGCGGTCTTGACGCGCGGCTCGACGTAGAGTGTTTGATGTCGGTGTACTTGAGCCGGAGAGGGTGTCGTCGGTGTGTCGAATTGAACGGCTCCGTCTTGAGTATGAAGAAGTGGAAGAATGGCGATTCAACAACAAGGCACGGATCTCGTCCATTCTTGCATCGTTCTCTTGTTTGTGAGCGTCGAGCTTGTTGTCGAAGTAGTCTCTTGTTCGTTGCTCGGAGAGTCGCAAGTCGGTGGCGAGATTGTCGATGTGGTCGCTCATTGCTTGTTGTTCTTGATGCAAAGTTTCGCCAGGCAATCAAGAGGTGGCTCTTGGTGACGTAGGATGACATGTCGTCGTCTTGTTCGATGAAGAGTGGGATGGTAGAAGAACTTAGCCTATCCATCATTGCAAACAAATATGTGAGTGGGAGAAAGAGAAGAACTTATACCAAATGTACCTTGACCGATGTTGAAGATGGATCAATGTTCATTCAAATGTGGACAAGGAAATAGCACAATTGGTACCAATTCTTGTCGGTTTTCACACCTACACGAATAAAAGCTTATGGTGGAGCTCGGTTAGGATGGTGGCATAAAATTTGATGCAATTGTTAGTGAGCTTCAATAATGTTGGAAAAGATTCACAAATTTGCAAATGCAACAAGTAGACCAATAGCAAGGTGTGGTACACGGAAACACACACACAAATAGATTAGTGGGGTTGTGCAACCAAGGGATGAGCCAAAATGTGGAGACCACGAAAATGCTCTTGTTGCACAACACTAGAGAGACGCTAGCACGATTGCACAATAGGCGGATACGGAACTTGTGCACAACCTACTAGGCAAAAATGCAACGACTTCTATCCCAAGTATGCTATATGTATGATATTCCGATGGTATGATCCAAGATGATCGGATATGACAATCTTAATGTAGTATGATGCTATGGTTCTTGCTTATAAGCTCTTTGCTTATCTTTCCTTCTTGCTTAAAAGCTTGTTTGACTCTTTCACTTTTGAGCTCTTTTCTCATGCAAAACTTCACGAACCAAGATAGCAATTGTGTATGCGATGACAACTTTGTGACACAAAAGATGATACCAAGATATGCACCACTATGATATGGTATGTATGCTATGGGGAGTATGATCACTAATGTGCACAAGTCACGTTGCCGGCAATACTCAAAGGCTAGTCTCGATGGGAAGCAACGCAAAAGTAAGGCCATGTGGTTATCAATACAAATGGCATGGAAAGACAAAGATGTCGTCGAGGTTACCGCCGCGGTAGTCGTTTGCAAGCACAGACGGTTGTTGGCGATGACGAATCCTTGGCGAAGATGAGCGGTGGTGATGTTGATGTCGAACCGTACCTATATAGCCAAAACACAATAGGACACGGGAGCCACAACTCAAATTCTCAAAGACCAAAACGTGTCAAAATCGTCGTAGGTGGTAGCGGTGAGCGATGGTGTTACTTGCGGAAAACGGTGGTGGTATCGGCGTTCTCAAAAGGTGGTGGAAGGTGGAGAGGTAGTGGTGGCTGAACTGAAATTTTTCAGTTTCGTCAGGGTTCAGCGGACGTCCGGTAGAGAGCGGTTGTCCGGTCGTGGGACGTCCGGTGCCTGGGTGAACTCGGGCACGGGATGAACACTCGGGTTTGTGGTGGAGGAAGGTGGAGGGGGTCAAATCCAAGTGATTTTGTGGATGGAAATGGTGGAGAGGATGGGGGAAAGCCAGATCCACATGTGGCAAAGCAAATCCATGGATCAAATCCAACAAAACTTCATCACACCAACAAATCACAAAAAAAAAATGGGGCTATTTTTGGTGGGGATCTTCGGATTTAGGACGAAATCAACAAAATCAAGCTAGAAAACAAAGGGTAGGGGCTCAAAAAACGTGATCAACGTGGCTCGTGATACCAAGATGATGTAGGGTAGAACCCTAGACGCCCGATCTTTCACGTTTGGAGGGAATCCTACCAAGAACACGAAGAACACGAGAGGGGAAACGAGGGAAACACAAGAGAAAACACTCAACCAACAAGAATATTGTCACACATGCGCTAGATCCTCGAAACACAAAAGCGTACAAGATCCGAATCCAACAAGGGACGATACATAGGGTAACCGGTTCTTCTCCGTGAGGAGGTCTTGGAAAGGGTCTTCTCCGAGAGGTCTTGAATCCAAGTGGTTCTTCTCCGAAGAGGTGTCGGTCCCTCGCGATGGAGTAGATCCGATGGATGAGCAAAGCTCTATCTCAAAGTATGAGCTATCACAATGCTAACCCTAGCTAGGAGGTGGGAGAGGTCTATTTATAGTCGTAGTATAAAAGGGGGCCGAAGTGAAGGTGTACATGGGTTTTAGCCCGAAGCTGCGTGCACACAGGCAGCGGACGTCCGCCGAGGACCGGTCGTCCGGTGGCTCATGGGGGTCCGGACGTCCGGTAGCCGTCGGACTTCCGCTGTTTCCGTTCTGTGATGGTGGTGCCGGACGTCCGGTCACTTCGGACTTCCGCTAATTTCCCTTCGGTGGTGATGGTGCCGGTCGTTCGGTGTAGGTCGGACGTCCGCTCACTGGGAGGTGTGGCCGGTCGTCCGGTTCGGGCCGAACGTCCGCTCGCTGTAGTTTGCGATGGCTGGAACTTGGGCAGGCTGGGCTTCAGGTGCCGGACGTTCTGTCCCGACCGGTCGTCCGGTGGCTGTAGCTTCAATGGGTCGTCCTCGGAAGGCGTCTTCGGAAGGATGTAGAGGACAAGCTGGCGAATCATTCCGAGCAGGTCGACCTCTGGATCAAGAGCTTGATTGACATTGCCGAGCGTCTCACTACCCAAACTGCAGCGATGGGCATGGAAGGGCCAATCTTCTCGGCCAGCAAGCAGGAGGTCCCTAGCGTCAAGATAGGGTTCTTCTTCAACGAGCTGATCGAAAAGCTGAAGGTGCATGAGGACAGAAGGGTCGGCCGCTTCGCGACTGAATCCCGGAAGCTTGCCCGCAATGCCCTCATGGTTCTGAGCAGTATCGGCTGCCGTCATCGGGACCTCGATCTTGCAGATGGCTTCAGGAAGCCGCCA
The DNA here is from genome assembly GCA_021437245.1 of Aegilops speltoides. Classification (NCBI taxonomy): domain Eukaryota; kingdom Viridiplantae; phylum Streptophyta; class Magnoliopsida; order Poales; family Poaceae; genus Aegilops; species Aegilops speltoides. The sequence continues at coordinate 179,909,026 of CM038144.1, read as the reverse complement.
GAGGGCGCAGACGTTTCTGCTGCCGAGAAGACTGCCCCCCTCGCCGACAAGGTCCTTTTCGTCCCAACGGCTTCACGAGGTCGGCAGGCTCGGCCCTGAACTATCCTTGCCACTGCGCTGTCCTGCAACAAGACATGATGCATGTCCTGTGTTTAGACATCGTATCATTTATGCTTGTGTGAAACTGACGCTTTTGCTTAATCTTTGATTACGTGTTTAAACCTTTTGAGTTTACCCATCGGTGTCCGTATGCTTAATCTCTGTGTAAGTTCTGATTGCCTGCCGGTATCATATTGCCGCGATTGTCGTAAGGGTCGGGCCCTTAACATTCAACTTGGCATGGATGCGTCCCGACAGGTTTTTCCTTGGTAGTTTCCGACGCAGCCGCCCGTTCCGCAAGCAGGCTTGGAACGGAATGAGGGTGCAGATAGAAATCTAGCAAAGGTGCCATCTCGTGAAGGATTTCTTCATAGGAACACTTCTGTACCCAAGGGATAAACAAATGCAAATCCTTAAATCTATAAGGGAGCAACGACATGGACTTATCTTTTGTCCTTGCTCCCTCCCACTCCCTCCGGCCGTGGCCACTTGTCGCATTCGCACGTCCTCGGGAGGATGGGGTCGTGGTACTGTTTCTCGGCTCCCGGCAAGTACCGTCTGGAACCATATGCTTCTTGCGGGCGGCAGGGCGTGATACAGGGCATGACCGGTTTCTCTCTCCTCATGCTTTTTCAAACAATCTGGCGGCAGCTGGCGCAAAAGTCACGCCAATGCGGACGGCCTTGCCGGAGCGTACTTACTGGGGCGTGGATGAATGGATTCACACCGGCGCTCCACTCAGGATTTCCCTATGCAGGGTAAATGCTAGACCGAGTATTGCGCGGGCTCATCGACATCGACGACACTAGACCCAATGTAGCTCGATTGTTGATAAGCGAGAGTGGCGGAGAGAGAAACCTTGTGTCCTTGCATCTTGCTCTTTTCCTGAACGGGGCTGCATGGCAACCATGCTGCCTAAACCGTTCGGGGCAGCCATGCCGTTACCACTCCTAGTTCCTGCCGCCGCAGTAGCTGCTGCGGGGAGAGACGGCGGGGTCTGGATAAGGTAGGCGGGGGAGCGATATCGCTCTTCCCCGTCCTTACGTCCCCTGCCCTTTTCTTGGGCGTCATGGGTGATGAAGCCGTCGATGAAGATGATGATGAAGATGACGCGCTGCGTATGCTTCTCGGGTTTGCGCAAGCGCTCCCCCTACGTGCGCCAAAGATGTCGTGGGAAACCACGACCACTTATGGGGCCATCAGCCCCTTGTGGTTCGGCAGGGGGGATGAGCACATTGCACAAAGAGCGGAGAACGTAGCACAACACGGCAGAGATCACACGGGCAGTTTTACCTAGGTTCGGGCCGCCGCGAGGCGTAAAACTCTACTCCTGCTTTGGTGGATTGATGAGAGGACCATGGTGGAGACGCATCGCTCTAGCCCGGCAGGGTTGCCTCGGGGCGAGGGCCGCTATGCGCGTATGAGTGTACAAGGGTCCGAATCCTTTCTATGGTTGCCATGGCCCTCCTTTTATAGATCAAGGGGTCACCACAATGGCAAATCAGTCATTGTGTACTGATTAGATAGAAAACAGTGCTATCATACCTAACTGTGCAGATAAGGCAGAGCGCATTAAATGCGCCGGTTAGTGTCACATCATGGTGTGCCCGGCAAGCCTTGCCGCATTGTTTGGCCATCTTGTCTGTCTGTTCGACACGTCTCTGGACGGGTGTCATTTGGAGGTGATTTCCTTCGGAAGTGGCTGCCATGTGTCAAGAAACAGCCACCTAGTCACTTGGGGGCTTGACACCGCACCGATCGATGACTTCCGTCGCTGAGAGGTGGAGCGGTGGAGCCTTGGCGGGGTGGTCCGCCCTTGGCGTCCCCAGCAAGCTTGCCGAGGCAGTCTTGAGACTTGTCTTCGGAGTAACCTCGACCTCGGCAGGCTTGCCTGCCCGGCAAGGGAGGCTTTCCCTTACTGGTGTCTTGCTTCCCTTGGCTTGACCTGGTCTTCTTGATCCGCCCTCTGATTTCTCAAAGAGCTATTTCTTCAACTTGATCTCGTTTTGGATGTTGAGAGTTGCCGGGTCGGAGGTTTGCTGTCCGTGCACAAGTCAGGGGAAAACATACACCCCTGTTTGTGTACCCTGACAGTTGCATTTACATAATAATTGATGAGGAACACTAGATGAGAAAAACAATCATATGTCAGATTTGTTTGCCTACTTCTAGATGCTTCCACTCTAGTGTAGTATTTCTTTTCTTTTCATTACCCTACCTGCTGTTTCTAGAGTTCTAGTTATAAGTAATTGTGAGTAGAATGGTGAATCCTAAATAATGTTTTCTAGAGTGTTCCACCTATAAGTAGAAGTATGTGAAGGCTTCCCAAAGCCGTATAAGTAGAGGTCCTCATCTCTACTTTGTAACCCAGACTATGTACCCACTACCTATGATAGAACTTGTTGTTCTTATCTAAGATCTCGGAGTAGATCTTGTGCACTAGGAGTTCTAGATTGAACTCTTGTTGCCATATCGGCCTACATTCGCCTCTAGAGCGATATCTACCGCAGCACGTTGAAGTTGTTCCTTCAAAACTTGTGCTGTACACATTATAGCAGCAAGGTGGAGTTGCTCCTCCACAACCTTTGTGCTGCTTCAGGTGGTATCAGAGCCTCGTTGACCCATAATCGTTCTTGCTGTCCTCTTCGGGAGCAAGCTGCAGCAAGCAATGGAGCAATTGGAGAAGAGGATGGATGTTGAGAACAACAAATCAAAGAGCTGCGTGAAGATCTTAATCGGAGATTTGACCAGCTAGTTGAGATGATAAGAAAGGGTGTCCCCTCTGCTACCAATGAAGGAGATTCATCTAAAGAAGATGTTCATCAAAGGAGAGGTAATCTTGGAGCAAGACCGCCACAACAACATGCTGTTCAACGTGCTTCAAGAAGGCCAATTTATGTTGAAGCTTCTGAAGGTGAAGAATATGATGATGCCCTTGAAGAACCAATCTCTACGCATATCGGAGAGTACCCAACCCTACATATGCAAGAGATACATACAAGGTGAAAGCTGAGATCCCAACTTTTAATGGACATGTTGATATTGAAGGGTGCCTAGATTGGTTATATGAAGTGGAGACTTTCTTTGAGGTCATGGAGGTTCCGGAAGATCGTAGAGTTCCTTTGGTCGCATACAAGTTGAAAGGAGGAGCCGGTGCATGGTGGCATCACGTTCAAGAAGAGCGCAGGCTGAGAGGAGAACCTCATGTGAGAACTTGGCGGCAAATGAAAGGTCTCTTGAAAGGGAGATTTTTGCCCGCTGATTATGAGCAGATCCTATCTATCCAATTTCAAAATTGTGCTCAAGGAAATAGGACTGTTTCAGATTACACGGAGGAGTTTCTAAGGCTATAAGTGAAGGCTCGTCTAGGAGTCAGCCTAATAGAGTGGAGAAAAGACCGCTCCACCAAAGGCAAAACGACCCATCCAGAAGCAAACTAGAGGCAAGGGTAAGTCTAATGAAGGCCCAAAGTGCTATAAATGTGGTGAAGAGGGACACATGTCCAGCGGTTGCCCACTAAGGAAATTTATTAACACAACTATCCATGATGGTGAAGACGATGAGGAAGAATATGAATCTGAAGATGTAGAGGGGCAAGAGTTTTATCAAGAAGGTGAAGAGGTGGTATGTGTGATTCAGCGTCTCCTATGTTCCACACCACAACCTGACGACACACAACGGAAGAAAATATTTGAGAGCAAATGCACGGTGAATGGCAAGGTATGCAAATTAGTGATTGATAGTTACAGTTGCAAGTATCTTATCTCCCAGAAGTTGGTGAACCCGAGGTACGAAACCTTCAGTTGTTTGCGCAGCCAGTCCTTCGAGGGCGTGAGGATGCGGTCCTCTTGGGCCTTGTCGAAACGCGCAATGAGCTCTCTAGCAATGGCCAGCTTGGTCTTTACATGGCCAATCGCTTTGACGCTCCAACTCGTCAAGGTGCGCACTGTGGCATGGAGACGCAGCATCAGGCGGCGGAAGGGGTCGATGTCGTGAATGGAGCCCCATGCCGCGGCCACCATATCGTGGAATCCATCCAAACACAGCCAATGGTCCTCGAAGTGGAACCTGCGGTGCATCACGGGCGCGGGGGCGCAATCCAACAGCAAGGCGCAATGATCTGGCACGACAGACGCGAGGCACCTCAGGTGGCATTCGCCGTGCTCGTCCTCCCAGTCTGAGGTGCACAACACACGATTGAGTTGCACCAAGGTCGGTGGTGATTGCTCGTTTGACCACGTGTATCTTTGCCCCTTGAGGTATACCTCCTTGAGTGCGAGATCGTTGACTAGGCAACGGAATTTGCCCATCATGCATCTATTGAGGTTGCCCGTATTCTTGTCCTCGGAGCGGAGGATGAGGTTGAAGTCACCGCAAAGCATCCACGGTCCGGGCAGTCCGCTCTGATCTCGCGCAGCTCCTCCAGGAAGGTGACCTCGGCCGCATCATCCCGGGGTTCGTATACAACCGTGATCCACCACGGCGTGCCGGCGGCCGTGGCGACACAGGCAGAGATCGCGTTGGTGGTGAACAAAGGGTCTGTGATAGTCATGGCCCCGCTTTTCCACGCAAGGAGAATACCGCCGCGCGTGCCTTGGGCCGGGAGGTATGTGTAATCGTCAAACTCCAAACCAAGCGTGTCAAGAACAACGGACGAGCAGATCAACTCCATCTTCGTTTCTTGCAAGCATACAATGGAGGCGTCACTTGTGTCAAGCAGCATGCGAATAGCATGGCACCGCACGCATGCATTGAGACCGCGCACATTCCATACCACGATCTTGAGGCCGTGATCCATAAAGATTGGATCGACAGGAGCGGACGTCTAGGGGGGCCTAAGTCTTGCACGCAATGTCGACACGCGCCGGGGTAGTCGGCTGCACCACAAGGCAAGCTGGGATCTCACGATCGACCATCGCAGCGATGGCCGTAAGCACCGATAGCGGGATGGGCGCCGCGAACAGATCGTCGTATGCCTTCATCTCCGCGGCCGAGATCTTCTGATTGGTCCCGACAATTCCAAGCATGCGAAGGACCTGCACTTGCGCGTGTCTTGCGGCGGTGGGAGGAGCAACGGTCGTGGGCGTAGCGACAGCTGAGCGGCCACGGCGGGGGGTGAAATCAAGAGGATGACATGACCTCTTCCCTGGCGCCGACAGAGCAGCGTTGAGCTCCTTGGTGGCAGCGGCTAGAAAGTCCCCTAGCGTCCATGAGCGAGCGATAGGTGCACGTCCACGGGATCGACGCATGATTATTGGTGGGGAAGCAAAGCGGCCTGGCCCAGACCCATGCATGCTCTGACGTGTCTGCTCGGGGTTGGTGGAGAGAGCTGCAGTGGGCCCGGGTGAGACCGGGGCAATGGGATTCTGCATGGGCGTCTGCGGGTCCTGTTGGTCCGGGGATGGCGGTAGCAATCTGTCCAAGGGTGGGGTCACCAATGCGCGGGCGGGAGAAGTGGCGCGAAGCTCGTGCACCGCGCGGTCGATCCCAGCGCGCGCGGATGGGGGCGAGGACTGGTCAGCACACGGGGTTGGCTCCACCTCGGGATCAGTTGTGGGGGAAACACCACTTTGTCCCGACAAGGTGGGTGTCAGCTCTGGCATGACCTGCCGCGAGTCTGGAACCTTGCTGAGCACGGCCAGGTCCCGACAGGCCGAAGGATCAGGTGAGGTAGTTGGCGGCCCCGATCGTCCTCGAGCTCGTGGGTGGCCGCCAAATTCAAAATTCCGAACGGATCCAATGCTGCCGTAGCCACTGGCACGCCACCAGCTGTCCCTGTCCAGCCTGCTACGCGCCATCAGGGGGTGGCGTCATCGCTGCATGTCTGTCCCACGGGTAAAGTAGGCTTATCCTTCCTTTTACCCTTTCCTTTTCTGGCACGGTAACGACGGCGGTGGGCTCCATGTTAACCGGCCATGGTAGCATACCGTTCTGTGGTTGGACGGCCGTACGCGTCGTCGTGCCGGGCGGAGCAGGCCACCCCGCCGCCATGGCACACCATTCGCGTGGGAGGTTTGGTCTCCCCGGCGCGCCAGCCGAGGCTGTCCACCGCAATGCCATCGCCGCGGTCGGCGGGCTGCGCCTTAGCATCGGCGTAGCGGCGCGTGCGTCCATGGCCATGGCCATGGCTCGCCCGTCGCCGTGCTGCTGCGGCGCCTCTGTCTGGTCCGGCTCGACTCGCTGGCACGCTTAGGATGTGCGATTCGATCATCTCGGTGCGGACGATGGCAATGGAGATGGGGAAGGTGAGCGTTGCGCGTCGGTGCTAAGGCGCGCGGGGGGTTTGCTCGACGACCTCCAGAACGGTGGCGCGGCGAATGCCGGCAGGGTCATGCGTGCGCCCAGACAGACGGGAAGTGGCGAGGTCGGCATGGGAACAAGTCTGGGGATGGAGGCGCTCGATTCAACAGCTCCTCCCAAGGATGTGCTCGGCAGAGGAGAGGTGCCAGGCTTGAGCAGGAATGCCGCGGAGTTCAAGCTCGACGCGGTACTCGAACTCGCTGGAGCCTGCGTGGGCAAGCTTGCTCCATGGGCGCGTCGAGAGGGAGAAGCGGGGCGAGCGGATGAAGTCCTCGCCGACGAGGCGGTCCATGGCAGCCTGCGAGCCAAAGAGGATCAGGAAGTCCTCCGGATGATGTGCGTGCACGGTGAAGTCCCCGTCGACCAGCCTGAAGGAGTAGTAGAGCACCGCGGCGACCTCGTTGGCGGAGACGTGCGGGCGATTGCCAGTGACGGAGGCCACTAGCGCGCGAGCCAGGACCTGTTTCGCCTCCTCCATCTCCATGGTGTGCGGCATGATGACGCGCTCCAGCTCGGGCGGGCGGACATCAGGCAGCGGCGCGGCTGGAGTTGCTTGCGGAGGCGGGGGCAGGAGTGTGGCCTGGGGGCGAGGAGGCTCGACGGCAACTGGCCGGGAGTTGCCAGGCGAAGCGCGGGGGCGGCGTTCCCCATCTTGGCTATGGGCGTCACAAAGAGCGGGAGTTATGGCCAGAGGTTAGGCAGCGGCGACATCTGATGTCATTAGTGCAGTCCCTCACGCGGTGGCGGGGGTCTTGGCTATGGGCAGCGCGGATGGGAGCTGGGCGCATCGGCCTGGCGTGGGCGGCGACGGCGGTTCCTGCCCCTTGGTTGCTGGAACTCTGCATCGACCGCGTTGGCGCCGGGAACGCGGTGCACCTCGGAGCGGGGACCGAGGCGGCTCCTGGCAGGCTATCTGGTTGGCACCGCCGCGTGGCCAGGGGCAGGGGGCGCCGACGACACGGGGAGGGCCGCGGGGTGGCGCGCGACCTTGCTGTAGGAGCGCGCAGAGGACTCGCTCCCCGAGTTGAGCCAACGGTTGCCGGAGGACACACGCTCGTCGGAGAGGGTCACTCCGCGGTCGGCAGGGTCAGCGCTGGAGGACGTCATGGCAGGACAGGGAAGGGGCTGGGGGGAAGGGATGGGAGGGGGGCTACTGGTGGGGATTCGACGGCGGCGGGGCTGGAGTGCTAGGGGAGGGAGGGCTACCGGCGGGGATTCGACGGTGGCGAGGCTGGGGGGCTACTCGGAGCTAGGAGGGAGGCGGGGTGGAGCGAGAGCGAGCCATTCTGACTACAGAACTGCCTATAAAATTATGAACACGCATAATTCATTTTTGTGGGGTAGGCACTGGAATATTTTCCTTGCGAAAAATAGTCATGGTTCTTTTAACCATCATTGAGAAATCTACCTTGTATCAGCATAGCTCTTGTTTCTGTTGAGAAATAATGTTCATGATCTCAACAAAGTAATCCGTTATATTTTCTCTTTGTTTGTTCTTGAGCGTGGGTATAGGTCTATGATGTGCGGCACCGTGTGTCCTCGCTTACTGCAATACCTAGTGATTACTTGTCCATTTTCCCTATCTGTAGTTGAAATCATGTACCCCAGCTAGGCCATTTATGCAACATGTATTTCTTGGTCTATAACATGTCTCCCTTATTGTTTGATGCTCCATTTTACCGTCTTGCCCTTCTTTTTCCTTGTTATGCACATTACTTGTTCCCCAACGAATGTCGACGGGCATCAGCATAGGCTTAGCTAAAGTAATTTTGCATGAATATTCTGAAGCTTTTCATTGTCATATGTGATTCAAAATGTTTGATACAAATAATCGTCTGAAAGTTTGTACAGTAAACATTCATGTTTCGCTATTTCGTTGCCACTGATTGCTTATCAGTTTACACTGATATGATAATGATACAATCACCAGGAAGACTTACCTGTTATCATCTATTTATCTATTTTCAGGGTCTAGTACCACGGGCAAAGCTGTTATTATCACTTGGTGGTACTTTTTTCCTGGCATTTGGTCCTCTGATTATTGTCACGGTTTCTCTATTTGCTGGTCTTTATCTAGTAAGCTGTCTAATCTCTTTGTTTGCTCATACTTGCTCATGTAGTCATTATGTATTTGGCCCCTGATTTACTTGTGTGTAGTATTGTAGCAATTTGTCGACCCTATTATGACATGGCGTGCATATACGCTGTACAGTTTCAGTTAGTATCTGATTATAAGTTAATCTAAATCAATTCAGTTAGTATCTGATTATAAGTTAATCTAAATCAATTGAACACATTGAGACCATTATATGATTTTTGTTCAGCATGGTACAATTGGAATACAGAATACACACCTTATTATCTCCAATATGTGCTTTGCTCGTAATCTCCCCAGTGCAGCGCTTCTGGCTCTTGACACTGAATGTTTATATTGTACAGCTTGAATAGGAGAGTTGGATATGATCTGGTTATTTACATATTGTTTACATAACCAATTGAACATCTTAAGGTTTGATATGACATTATGAGCTTGTGCTCAACATGATAAATTTGGAGTGGTGGCCACACATTGTCATCATCACAGAGAGAAAAAGGAGGGGTACAACCAATGCAAGTTAAACTCCTTAAACCGAATCATAAACTGAGTGATCGCAGAGCAGTCATGGGACGATGCACAAGCTTGTTGGGAACATTTTCTTCCCTAGATACTGGAACTATACAAGAAACGAAATAATAGCAGAAAGCATAAACAATATATAATTTCTGTTCTTTTCAGTGCTCTCTTGTCTCTTGTGCTTCATTATCTAATAATACACGAAGGGAGATTTCTGTCTATGATTTTGACAACATTTTGAGTTGACCCAAAGTGTGCATCTTTTAAGTTTTACATGATGTAAGAAAGCTGACACTCTGCTTGTCCTGGATTTCTCATTGCAGTATTTTGGGCAAAGCTTCGTACACGACGGGAGCAAGAAACCAGTCGCGCCACCACCATACATTGATCCATATGAGCTACTGGAAGACGATAGGATCTCCCGGCCCTCCCTTGATGTGTTCTGAATCTCCACGCAAAAGGATAGTATTTGTAGATAGCTCAATAATTTTCTTGTTTTACTAGATATGTACCTGTAAATGCAATAGGTGTAGACTGTTATTATCTAAAACTTTACAATAAAATTTGCGAAAATCTTGCGCCAAAATCCAGTTGTGGTGAAATCTTTCCCAACCTTTCTTGTTCTGTAACTCTCTCCTCTGCTGTCTGTAATGATGTACCGAGAAATTCCAAATGAATGTCAAGCTGCCAGCTTCTCCAACTCGGTAGTCGGAGCCGGGTTGGACGTCTCAACTCTGCGGAGTTGAGAAAGGGAGTTTTTCTTTTCTTTCGGGAGAATGCCATCATGTCTAATTTTATTGATTTGGCAATGTCATTACATCGTTCACCAGGTCATTTACAAGAAAACCAGGGGGTTCATCAACTCAATTATAGGAAACATCATTATCATACAATTTTGCTAGAACTCACCTAGATGAAATATAATTTGGTCTCATTCACCTTTTATAGCCATTGGATGATGCTATAAGATGCGTGTATCCTGACGTGCGTTGTAAATGTTCTTGTTTTCAAAATGAATGAGACCAAATTATATCTCATCTAGATGAGTTCTAGGTACTCTCATTATCATATGCAAATTTAGCAATATTATGGGCAGCTCTATTGCTTTCCCTCAGGCAGTGTAAGACTTGCGATCATACCTGCAAGATAAAACAAACATAAACTGCAGCACCTTCGCTCCAGTATTCTTTCCTGGCTCGAACACGCATTGATCACCTCCGAGTTGAGGAGAGTTGGTAGTGCCCGTAGTGCAAATTTCTTGGAGTAGGGAAGCTGCTCATTCCGGGCTGCCAGCTTCTGCAGGAGATGAAGTTGACTAAAATTATGATGGAATGCCACCCCCCAAGTGACAGAAGAGCACACGGGTTCGAGCTGTCTCCTCCCACGAGCGAGCTCATTTCGAAGAAAGTTACACGTTTCATCCCCTAAGTCTCTGGCGCACTACGATTTAGTCTCGCTACTTGAGAAAGACTGCAGTATGGTCCCTACACATGCGAATACGTAACAGTTTACGGTCCTTTTATGTAACACTCGCTCTGCTGCCGCCGCGTGGGGCTGCTTTTTGTGTATAACCCCCTCGCATTTTGTGGAAACAATCTGCGCTCCCTCGGTCCACGCTCCCTTCGACGCGGACCGATTTGTCATCCACCAATGCCGGGTAGTCAAATCGGCATGCTTATTGAGTAAACCATCCGCCTCCAGTCTACCACTCCGAGCCAGCCGCCTCGGACACCACCACTCCTCTCCCTTCGTCTCTTACTCATCTCTCCCACCCTCGCGCAAATCCTTAACCCTTCTCCTTACCCTCGCCAATCGATCTGCAACTGTCGCCTTACAATCTGTAATCGGCAATGGCGATCACTCCTTCGCTGGCGCAACTCCTCATTCAGGTGCTGCCGGTGATGCGGAGAAGCTTCCCCGTTTGCACGAGATATGCTCATGGTTCCCTGACCTTGTGATGCTCTACAAGGAGGCGGTCGACATCGCCGATTGTCTCATTAACGATGAGAAGGCCCGCATGCGCCCGAACCGTTCTCTTCTGGTGGAGTACCTCTACTGAGCGATGGTGGAGGCGGAGAGCATCGATCCGGTGTAGAGGTACCGCTGGAGGGCATGCAAATCAAGCCTTGCCAATGGCGCGGCTCATGGCGCTGGGCAGGGCACGGGCGCCGGCGCGAGTCATGTTGGGAAACGTTGCATGGAGAACAAAAAAATTCTACGCACACGCAATGATCTATCCATGGAGATGCATAGCAACAAGAGGGGGAGTGTGTCTACGTACCCTTGTAGACTGTAAGCGGAAGCGTTTCACAACACGGTTGATGTAGTCAAACTTTCTTCGCGATCCAACCGATCGAGTACCGAGCGTATGGCACCACCGCGTTCAACACACGTTCAGCTTGGTGACGTCCGCGCCTTCTTGATCCAGCAAGACGACGAGGTAGTGGATGAGTTCTGACAGCACAACGGCGTGCTGACGGTGATGGTGAAGTTATCTCCGCAGGGCTTCGCCTAAACACTACGAAAATATGACCGAGGGTGTAAACTGTGGAGGGAGGCACCGCACACGGCTAGGCAATTGTCTGTGTTGTGTACTAGGCGCCCCCTCCCACATATATATAGGTGGGAGGGACGGAGGAGCAGCCAAAGGGGGCGCCCAAGTAGGAGGAATCCTACTTGGGGTCTCTCCCAAGCCGCGCCCCCCTTGCCTTGTATAGGTGCGGGGGAAAGGTAGGGGAGGGTGGCGCCACCCCCTTTCCTTTCTCCCATGAGAGGGAGGCAGGAGGGGCTATCCCTCCCTAGGGCTGGCCGGCCAAGGAGAGGGGCGCACCAGCCCCAGTGGGCTGGTCTGTCCCTCCCTTGGCCCATTAAGCCCATAACACCTGCCGAGGTTGTCCAGAACCCCTTCTGGTGACCCGATGGCTTCCCGGTGCATCCCGAAACCCTTCCGGTGTCTGAATATCATTGTCCTATATATCAATCATTACCTCTCGACCATTTAGAGACTCCTCGTCATGTCCGTGATCTCATCCAGTACTCCGAATAACATTCGATCACCAAATCATATAACTCATATAATACTATATCGTCAATGAACGTTAAGCGTGCGGACCCTACGAGTTCGAGAAGTATGTAGACATGAACGAGACACCTCTCCGGTCAATAACGAATAGCGGAACCTGGATGCCCATATTGGCTCCTACATATTCTACGAAGATCTTTATTGGTCGAACCGTTATGACAACATACGTAATTCCCTTTGTCCATCGGTATGTTACTTGCCCGAGATTCGATCATTGGTATCTTCATACCTAGTTCAATCTTGTCACCGCACTAGTACAGCGAGGTGCTATACAAACGTTTTTAACCCCTTTCTGTGACGACATTTGGAACCGCCGCCTAGTGAGTGACTGTGATAGGGGGGGGGGGTGTCCTTCCCACACGACCCAGAAACCGTCGGGGATATGCCCTCCTGGCACACACGCTCGGTAAAATGAGGTCGTGTGCGACCAGCGAGCGATCAAATATGGTTATACGTATAGTAGTGCTAAAAAAATTCAATTATACAGGCAAAATCATTTCCGTTCGTAAGTTCATCCCACATAGTCAGTCCCCGCTAAACGTTTCCGTTCGTTTATACATCCCACACAGTCACTCCAAAGGAAACGTTTCTATTCGCTGGTACATCACACACAATTTTCTCCGTTAAATCGTTTATGATAGCGTTTCCATTGCACACGGTACTAACAATTTTATCGTTTGCGTTATTGAATGCAGCACACACGGTGCGTAGAAGAAACTCTGTGGCAAAGGCTGTCCATCACACACAGTTTTTATGTGGTAAATGTTTGCGTCAGGTGGCCTAACGCAAACAGTTTCAAGAGGATGTCGTGTGTGATTGTTCATTAATCCAACACGGTTTATTTCTAGAAACTGTGTGCGTTGCTTGAGGTCATCGCCCACGATGTTTTCTCAATAATCATTTGCAATAGAAAACCCAATTAGCAGGCTAATTATCCTATTATTAATAATCCATTTATTAATCTATTGACATTTCATATTAGGCACACAGTATATTTCATTTTCATAATTGAAATACATCAGAGTAGAACATCATATAGTTTCAGCACTCAGCTACCCCATTACACAACTGCATCAGCACCAAGTTTCACGTGCAACATCTATAACCTTTCGAAATTAGCATCATAGACGGTACATAGACAGATGTATCTCATCTGGAAAACTGCTGAAGCAAAAGGCGAATAATGAGCCTTCATTGATGTTGAAGGTCTTTCGAACTTTAGGCCAGTGCCTGTGGATGATTGACCGTCCATCCTTCGTCCTCTTCAGGAACACTTCAATATTGAACCGTGGGTGTTGTATGAATACCTTCCTCGCCTCCTGACCATACAGGTGGTTTAAGAGGTAATCATCAGTGAACTGATTTGGAAAGGCCTGAAAACAAGGATGTGCATAAATATCTTCTCTATATTGGAAATGGGGCAAATGAATAAAAGAAGGCAAGGTCTAATAGTTAGTACCATCCTGTAGTGAACTGATGTCTTCTTCATTGTGCAGACAGAGATCTTGTTATTTTTTGTCGCTAATTTCTTTATCATAACAATCTTTCTGAGTTTCTTGACTTGACTGATATTCATGGACAACTCATTTCCCCATATGCAAAAATGGTCGAACAGTGGGTAAAACCTCTAACAGTAGGACATACATGTGCAAGACCAAATTGTTAATAACCTAAATATTAGAATGGTTCCTGCAATTGCACAATAATGTGCTATTAGACAAAGGACCATGCATGTGCAAACCTCAATTGTAAACCTCAGGGTTTCCCATTGTCTCCCCGCAACACATATAAGGTAGTTAGTGACCAGGTTAAGTGAGGGTTCGCATGCTATTAGTAAAATATGTTGATAAAAAAGAAGCACATTGCAGATTCATCAGATTAATTCAAGCCACATGGAAAACCCATTTATTCAAACGAAGCATGATTAAGAACTAGGAAATATAGCAATTGTATATGTTTCTCATGTATTAAGTGCAACCAAATTTGATTTATTCCTCACATGCACAATAATACAAAATTTTACTCACGATAATTGGACATCGCATTGCAGAATTGAACCAAATAGTTAACTAAACACCACAACAAATGAACCAAACATTAACCGAGCACCACATTGCACAATATAACATACTCCTAATAAAAGATCAGACAGTTAACCAAACCAAGCATGCTTAACAACTTGGAAATATAGCAATTGTATTTGTATCTCATGTATTTAGTACAGCCAAATTCGATTTATTTCTCACATGGTATACAATAACAGAATGCACCCACAACAATTGAATATCGCATTGCAGAATTGAACCAAACAGTTAACTAAACACCACAACAAATGACCAAACGTTAACTGAGCACCACATTGCACAATGTATAACATACTAGAAGATCAGACAGTTAACCAAACCAAGCATGCTTGACAACTTGGAAATATAGCAATTGTATTTGTTTATCATGTATTTTATAAAGAAAAATTCGATTTATTTCTCACATGGAAGACAATACAAAATTGCACCCTGAAGAATTGAACATCAAATTTGCAGAATTGAACCAAACAGTTAACTGAACACGACTAATTAACCAAACAGTTAATAAGTGAGCACCACATTGCACGACATATAGAACATATATACTAGAGCAACAGATTGCTTGGTTAAAGTAGATAGAATAATTTACTAGATTTGTTAAGGAAAGGCAGTAGCTAGCAAACTGAACATGGGTCCTTATAGTGAGCTATAAGACAAGCTACTTCTCATTATCGGAGATATCGATGAAGATTGACTCCTTGGACATGGAAGAGGGCGAGGCCTCCGCATAGTGGGTGCCCTCGTCGTAGTGGTGAGTTGCCTGAGCCGCTCCGGGCACCAACCTGCTGGCTCTCGAGTTGAGGTAAGCACGCGCAGTTGAGAAAACACCTCGTAGTCTTCGACGAAGGCACCGAGGGTGGTGATACGTCTTCAACATATCTATAATTTTTGATTGTTTCATGCTATTATATTATCCGTTTTGGATGTTTAATGGGCTTTAATACGTGCTTTTATACTATTTTTAGGACTAACCTATTAACCGAGGGCCCAGTGCCAGTTTCTGTTTTTTTTTTTGCCTATTTTAGAGTTTTGAAGAAAAGGAATACCAAATGGAGTCTAAACGGAATGAAACCTTCGCGATGATCTTTCTTGGACCGAAAGCAAACCAGAAGACTTGGAGATGAAGTCGGAGACGTAATGAGGAGTCCACGCGGCAGGAGGGCGCGCCCAGGGGGGTAGGCGCGCCCCCACCCTCGTGGGCCCCTCGTAGCTCCACCGACCTAGTTCTTTCGCCTATATATACTCTTATACCGTAAAAACATCAGGGGGAGCCACGAAACTACTTTTCCACCGCCGCAACCTTATGTACCCGTGAGATCCCATCTTGGGGCCTTTTCCGACGATCTGCGGGAGGGGGATTCGATCACAAAGGGCTTCTACATCAACACCATTACCTCTCCGATGAAGCGTGAGTAGTTCACCACAGACCTTCGGGTCCATAGTTATTAGCTAGATGGCTTCTTCTCTCTCTTTGATTCTCAATACAAAGTTCTCCTCGATGTTCTTGGAGATCTATTCGATGTAATATTCTTCCATGGTGTGTTTGCCGAGATCCGATGAATTGTGGATTTACGATCAAGATTATCTATGAATATTATTTGGTTCTTCTCTGAATTCTTATATGCATGATTTCATATCTTTGCAAGTCTCTTCGAATTATCGGTTTAGTTTGGCCTACTAGATTGATCTTTCTTGCCATGAGAGAAGTTCTTAGCTTTGGGTTCAATCTTGCGGTGTCCTTTCCCAGTGACAGTAGGGGCAGCAAGGCACGTATTGTATTGTTTCCATCGAGGATAACAAGATGGGGTTTTCATCATATTGCTTGAGTTAATTCCTCTACATCATGTCATCTTGCTTAATGCGTTACTCCGTTTTTATGAACTTAATACTCTAGATGCATGCTGGATAGTGGTCGATGTGTGGAGTAATAGTAGTAGATGCAGGCAGGAGTCGGTCTACTTGACACGGACGTGATGCCTATGTTCATGATCATTTCCTTAGATGCCATCATAATTATGCGCTTTTCTATCAATTGCTCGGCAGTAATTTGTTCACCCACCGTTCTAGTGAAACCTATGGTCCCCAGGTCTCTTTTCCATATTATTGAATCTCATTTACATCTTGCTAGTTTCCGATCTATTATTTTACAGTCTCTACTTTCCAATCTATACATCAAAAATACCAAAAATATTTACTTTATTATCTCTATCAGATCTCGCGAGTGACCGTGAAGGGATTGAAAACTGCTTTATCGCGTTGGTTGCAAGTTCTTGATTGTTTGTGCAGGTATTCGGTGACTTGTGCGTCGTCTCCTACGGGATTGATACCTTGGTTCTCAAAACTGAGGGAAATACTTACGCTATTTTGCTGCATCACCCTTTCCTCTTCAAGGGAAAACCAACACAAGCTCAAGAGGTAGCAAGAAGGATTTCTGGCGCCGTTGCTAGGGAGATCTTCGTCAAGTCAAGCCATACCAAGTACCCATCATAAACTCTTCTCCCTTGCATTACATTATTCGCCATTCGCCTCTCGTTTTTCTGTCCCCCACTTTGCCTTTTGTTCACCCCTCTTCTGTTCGTCTCTTTTCGCTTGCTTCTTGTGTGCTTGTGTGTTGGATTGATCGCTTGTCACGATGGCTCGGGATAATACTAAATTGTGTGACTTTTCCAATACCAACAACAATGATTAGCACTCCGATTGCTCCTACTACCAATGCTGAATCTTGTGAAATTAATGCCGCTTTGTTGAATCTTGTTATGAAAGATCAATTCTCCGGCCTTCCTAGTGAAGATGCCGCATCCCATCTAAACAACTTCGTTCATTTGTGTAATATGCAAAAGAATAAATATGTGGATAATGATATTGTTAAATTGAATTTATTTCCATTTTCGCTTAGGGATCGTGCTAAAACTTGGTTCTCATCTTTGCCTAAAAATAGTATTGATTCATGGAATAAGTGCAAAGATGCTTTTATCTCTAAGTATTTTCCTCCCGCTACGATCATCTCCCTTAGGAACGATATTATGAATTTTAAGCAACATGATCATGAGCATGTTGCACAAGCTTGGGAGAGGATGAAATTAAGGATACGTAATTGCCCTACACATGGTTTGAATTTGTGGATGATTATACAAAATTTTTATGCCGGATTGAAATTTTCTTCTAGAAATCTTTTAGATTCGGCCGCGAGAGGCACTTTTATGAAAATCACTTTAGGATAAGCTACTAAACTCTTAGATAATATTATGGTTATTTATTCTCAATGGCACACTGAAAGATCCACTAGTAAAAAAGTTCATGTGATTGAAGAGATTAATATTTTGGGTGGAAAGATGGATGAACTTATGAAATTGTTTGCTAATAAAATTGTTTCTTCTGATCCTAATGATATGCCTTTGTCCACTTTGATTGATAATAATAATGAATCTATGAATGCGAATTTTGTTGGTAGGAACAATTTTGGTAACAACGCGTATAGATGAAATTTTAATCCTAGGCCGTTTCCTAGTAATTCGTCTAATAATTATGGTAATTCCTACAACAACTCTTATGGAAATTTAGTAAGTTGCCCTCTGATTTTGAGAATAGTATTACAAAATTTATGAGTTCGCAAAAGAATTTCAATGCTTTGATTGAAGAAAAATTGCTTAAGATTGATGACTTGGCTAGGAACGTGGATAAAATTTCTCTTGATGTTGATTCTTTGAAACTTAGATCTATTACACCTAAGCATGATATAAATGAGTCTCTCAAAGCCATGAGAATTTCCATTGATGAGTGCAAAGAAAGAACCGCTAGGATGCGTGCTAAAAAAGATTGCTTTGTGAAAGCGTGTTCTTCTAGTTTTCATGATAATAATGATGAAGATCTAAAAGTGATTGATGGGACTCATATTAAATCTTTGTTTTCCAATATGAATCTTGATAAAGATGGGACTGGAGATGAGTCAACTTTAGTTAAAAGGCGTCCCAGTGATTTGGAGTTTTTAGATCTAGATGCAAAAATTGATAAAAGTGGGATTGAAGAGGTCAAAACTTTAAATAGCAATGAACCCACTATCTTGGATTTCAAGGAATTTAATTATAATAATTGCTCTTTGATAGTTTGTATTTCCTTGTTGCAATCCGTGTTAAATTGTCCTCATGCTTATAATCAAAATAAAGCTTTTACTAAACATATCGTTGATGCTTTGATGCAATCTTTTGAAGAAATGCTTGAACTAGAAGTTTCTATCCCTAGAAAACTTTATGATGAGTGGGAACCTACTATTAAGATTAAGATTAAAGATTATGAATGTTATGCTTTGTGTGATTTGGGTGCTAGTGTTTCCACGATTCCAAAAACTTTGGTGTGCTAGGTTTCCGTGAATTTGATGATTGTTCGTTAAATTTGCATCTTGAGGATTCCACCATTAAGAAATCTATGGGAAGAATTAATGATGTTATTATTGTTGCAAATAGGAATTATGTCCCCGTAGATTTCATTGTTCTTGATATAGATTGCAATCCTACATGTCCTATTATTCTTGGTAGACCTTTCCTTAGAACGATTGGTGCAACTATTGATATGAAATAAGGAAACATTAGATTCCAATTTCCATTAAGGAAGGGCATGGAACACTTTCCTAGGAAGAAAATAAAATTTCCTTATGAATCTATTATGAGAGCCACTTATGGATTGCATACCAAAGATGGCAATATCTAGATCTATTCTTGTTTTTATGCCTAGCTAGGGGCGTTAAACGATAGCGCTTGTTGGGAGGCAACCCAATTTTATTTTTGTTCTTTGCTTTTTGCTCCTGTTTAGTAATAAATAGTTCATCTATATTATGTTTAGATGTGGTTTTATGTTTTAATTAGTGTTTGTGCCAAGTAGAACCTTTGGGAAGACTTGGGTGAAGTCTTTGCGATCTTGTTGTAAAAAACAGAAACATTTGCGCTCACGAGAATAGCTGTCATTTTTTTACAGAAGAGTGCTTTTAGGTCGATTCTTTTTGTAGAAGATTAATAGACAAATTCCTCACGTCCACCAATTTATTTCAGAATTTTTTGAGTTACAGAAGTATTCGAAAGTTACAGATTCTGTTTTTCGTGTGATGTTTGCTTATTTTGATGAATCTGTGAGTAGTATCGGGGGTTATGAACCATTGTGAAGTTCGAATACAGTAGGTTTTACACCAATATAAATAAATAATGATTTCATTACAGTACCTTAAAGTGTTGGTTTATTTTCATATACTAACGGAGCACATGAGATTTTCTGTTGAAGTTTTGTGTTGTGAAGTTTTCAAGTTTTGGGTAAGGATTTGATGGACTCTGGAATAAGGAGTGGCAAGAGATTAAGCTTGGGGATGCCCAAGGCACCACAAGGTAAAATTCAAGGACAACTAAAAGCCTAAGCTTGGGGATGCCCTGGAAGGCATCCCCTCTTTTGTCTTCGTCTATCAGTAACTTTACTTGAGGCTATATTTTTATTCACCACGTGATATGTGTTTTGCTTGGAGCGTCTTGTATGATTTGAGTCTTTGCTTTTTAGTTTACCACAATCATCCTTGCTGTAAACACCTTCTGGGAGAGACACGCATGAATCGTGATTTATTAGAATACTCTATGTGCTTCACATATATCTTTTGAGCTAGACAATATTGCTCTAGTGCTTCACTTATATCTTTTTAGAGCACGACGGTGGCTTTATTTTATAGAAATTGTTGATCTCTCATGCTTCACTTATATTTTTTGAGAGTCTGTAGTTTTCTTTGGTTATAAAATTAGTCCTAATATGATGGCATTCAAGATGGGTATAATAAAAACTTTCATATAAAGTGCATTGAATACTATGAGAAGTTTGATTCTTTATGATTGTTTTGAGATATGAAGATGGTGAAATTAGAGTGATGCTAGTAGAGTAGTTGTGAATTTGAGAGATACTTGTGTTAAAGTTTGTGATTCCCGTAGTATGCACGTATGGTGAATCGTTATGTGATGAAGTTGGAGCATGATTTATATATTGATTGTCTTCCTTATGAGTGGCGGTCAGGGACGAGCGATGGTCTTTTCCTACCAATCTACCCCCTAGGAGCATGCGCGTAGTACTTCGTTTTGATAACTAATAGATTTTTGCAATAAGTATATGAGCTCTTTATGACTAATGTTGAGTCCATGGATTATACGCACTCTCACCCTTCCACCATTGCTAGCCTCTCTAGTATGGCACAACTTGCACTGGTACCATACACTCACCATATACCTTCCTCAAAGCAGCCACCATACCTACCTATTATGGCATTTCCATAGCCATTCCGAGATATATTGCCATGCAACTTTCCATCGTTCCGTTTATTATGACACACTCTATCATTGTCATATTGCTTTGCATGATCATGTAGTGACATCGTATTTGTGGCAAAGCCAACGCTCATAATTTTTCATACATGTCACTCTTGAATCATTGCACATCCCAGTACACCGCCGAAGGCATTCACATAGAGTCATATTTTGTTCTAAGTATCGAGTTGTAATTCTTGAGTTGCAAGTAAATAAAGGTGTGATGATCTTCATTATTAGAGCATTGTCCCAGTGAGGAAAGGATGATGGAGACTATGATTCCCCCACAAGTCGGGATGAGACTCCGGACGAAAAAAAGAGGCCATAAAAAAGAGAGAAAAGGCCCAAATAAAAAAATGAGAGAAAAAGAGAGAAGGGGCAATGCTACTGTCCTTCTTCCACGCTTGTGCTTCAAAGTAGCACCATGATCTTCATAATAGAGAGTCTCCTATGTTGTCACTTTCATATACTAGTGGGAATTTTTCATTATAGAACTTGGCTTGTATATTCCAATGATGGGCTTCCTCAAAAGTGCCCTAGGTCTTCGTGAGAAAGCAAGTTGGATGCACACCCACTTAAAAAGTATGAAGCAATTGCTTAGCTTGTCATCAGGGTTGTGCATGATTAAATACTTTGTGTGATGAAGATAGAGCATAACCAGACTATATGAATTTTTAGGAATAGCTTTCTTTGGCCATGTTATTTTGAGAAGACATGATTGCTTTGTTAGTATGCTTGAAGTGTTATCATTTTTATGTCAATATTAAACTTTTGTCTTGCATCTTTCGGATCTGAACATTCATGCCACAGTAAAGAAAATTACATTGATAAATATGTTACATAGAATTTCACATCAAAAATTCCGTTTTTATCATTTACCTACTCGAGGATGAGCAGGAATTAAGCTTGGGAATGCTTGATACGTCTCCAACGTATCTATAATTTTTGATTGTTCCATGCTATTATATTATCTGTTTTGGATGTTTAATGGGATTTAATATGCTCTTTTATATCATTTTTGGGACTAACCTATCAACCGAGGGCCCAGTGCCAGTTTCTGTTTTTTTTGCCTATTTTAGAGTTTTGCATAAAAGGAATACCAAACGGAGTCCAAACGGAATGAAACCTTCGCGATGATCTTTCTTGGACCAAAAGGAAACCAGAAGACTTAGAGATGAAGTCGGAGACATAACAAGGAGGCCACGAGGCAGGAGGGCGCACCCAGGGGGTAGGCGCGCCCCCACCCTCGTGGGCCCCTTGTAACTCCATCGACCTAGTTCTTTCGCCTATATATACTCTTATAACATAAAAACATCAGGGGAGTCACGAAACCACTTTTCTACCGCCGCAACCATATGTACCTGTGAGATCCCACCTTGGGGCCTTTTTCGGCGATCTGCCGGAGGGGGATTCGATCATGGAGGGATCCTACATCAACACCATTACCTCTCCGATGAAGCATGAGTAGTTTACCACAGATCTTCAGGTCCATAGTTATTAGCTAGATGGCTTCTTCTCTCTCTTTGATTCTCAATACAAAGTTCTCCTCGATGTTCTTGGAGATCTATTCGATGTAATATTCTTTTGTGGTGTGTTTGCCGAGATCCGATGAATTGTGGATTTATGATCAAGATTATCTATGAATATTATTTGGTTCTTCTTTGAATTCTTATATGCATGATTTGATTTCTTTGCAAGTCTCTTAGAATTATCGATTTAGTTTGTCCTACTAGATTGATCTTTCTTGCAATGAGAGAAGTGCTTAGCTTTGGGTTCAATCTTGTGGTGTCCTTTCCCAGTGATAGTAGGGGCAGCAAGGCATGTATTGTATTGTTGCCATCAAGGATAACAAGATGGGGTTTTCATCATATTGCTTGAGTATATTCCTCTACATCATGTCATCTTGCTTAATGCGTTACTCCGTTCTTATGAACTTAATACTTTAGATGCATGCTGGATAGCGGTCGATGTGTGGAGTAATAGTAGTAGATGCAGGCAGGAGTCGGTTTACTTGACACGGACGTGATGCCTATGTTCATGATCATTGCCTTAGATGTCATCATAATTATGCGCTTTTCTATCAATTGCTCGGCAGTAGTTTGTTCACCCACCATAATACATGCTATCTCGAGAGAAGCCACTAGTGAAACCTATGGTCCCCGGTCTCTTTTCCATATTATTGAATCTCGTTTACATCTTGCTAGTTTCCAATCTATTATTTTGCAATCTTTACTTTCCAATCTATACATCAAAAATACCAAAAATATTTACTTTATTATCTCTATCAGATCTCACATTTGAGTGATCGTGAAGGGATTGACAACCCCTTTATCACGTTGGTTGCAAGTTCTTGATTGTTTGTGCAGGTATTCCGTGACTTGTGCGTCGTCTCCTACTGGATTGATACCTTGGTTCTCAAAACTGAGGGGAAATACTTACGCTACTTTGCTGCACCACCCTTTCCTCCTCAAGGGAAAACCAACGCAAGCTCAAGAGGTAGTAGGTGGCCTCGAGAAATCGCCACGAACTATCGTTTAAAGTAGCCAACCGCGTCGTGGCGCCGGCACGCGAGGCGTCAACAGTGGCCTCGACGGCGAGGTGCTCCTACAAGATCTGGGGGTCGGCACGAATGGTAGCCATCGCAACCTCATCTGCACGTGCGGCCGCGATTTGCTTCTCCGCTGCCTAATGCTCCTTGAGCTCCTGGCTATACTGCGTGCAGCATGGCTTAGGGCGGCGCTTATTTGGTTGAGGGGTCGGTGATTTGGGTGGAAGGTGTCGCGCCGATGGTAGGGGCATGTGGGATGTGGAAGGAGGAGGAGGATGGGGGTTGGGTGTGGATTACCTACCTGGATAGACGAGGTCGAGCAACGTGAAGGAGGGTCGCCGGCGAGGAGGTGGCATTGCAAGCAAGGAGTGAAGGTGTCAACTTGAAAAGGAAGGCGGAAACAGGGCAAATGTGGCTTTTCGTAAGGGAGGGGGCGGGGAGGTAGATATTTCCACGGAAGACAAAAATTTTAAATCGATTCAGCGAAAAAATTGGTGCGCAAAGTGTCATCAGACTCGGTCCCTTATTCAGCACTGTGTACGATATGTGAACATCACAAACGATTCATATAGCTTAACCCGTGTGTGATGAGTTTGAACATGAAAATTTTTGGTTCGAATTTCCCTGGTTACAGTGGTCATCCATGTCATTGCATAATTTGCGCACACAAAGGAGACTACAGCACACCCACACTTCTTAATCGAGCTATTTCAACAATTAAATAGAGCTAGCTGACCTAAACATTACTCTAACAAATTAAAGATCAAAAATCTTAATTAAACAAAACAAAGAGTACTACTACGACTGGTGCTCGTCGATCTCCGCCGCCGCCTCCATATCCAGCTCGCGCCCGATGATCTCCTAGGGAAGGGGCTCCATGGCATCCATTGCACCATACTCGACAAGCATCTCGCCATCCACATCCGCCATATCTTTGGAATAGGCCACCACGAGCTTGGCGTGGGCGGCCGCGGTCTTGGCTTGGGCGGCCTCCGTCGTGGCAAGGTATGCTGCGCAGGAACGGACGGCTGCTCGAACGCTCTCGGCGATTGCCAAGTCTTCGGCCGTGGGTTGCCGACCGTTGTCGGAGAAGCTTTGTTCGATTTGTGTGGTGACCGCCATGAGCGAGGCATGGGTGGCCTTACATGGTCGTGGGCGGCCTCCAACAGGGCTAAGGCCGCTGCTGCGAAAAAGACAGTTGTTGTGCCTCTCTCGCCGGTTGCTATCCCCGAGGCAGATGTTGCTGCCGCCACCTAAGAAGCAACACCGATCGTTTGGGATGCCTTGGCCGCCCGGTCGTCGAGTGCGGCCGCACTCACGAAGCTTGTTAGCACGCGCCTGGCGGTTGCGGCCGCGTTCTCACCGGAGTGGGTTGCTGAAGTTACCCTCACGAAGAGGGCCCACATCCTCATCTTTCAACGGCGATGATTGAACAGTTAAATAAAGTTTGGGGAGCAAGATACACTGACTGTGGACTGTAGCAGACACACCTTCTTGCGTAAGCCATATGCGTACTATACAACGACGGTGCTCCAGGATATTTTGTACTACATCTCAGACGGTTGGTGATAATAAACTGTGTGCGATCTACTTGATTTTTCTTCTTGATTTGAATTACATAATGGGGTCACAGCTGCAAAGGATGGTGTTTGAATTGCTAGAACTTTTATCTACAGTGAAAATGCAACTATTGGCGTGTTGTCAAAAAATTGGAATTATTCAGGGTTTGTTTGGACATTTTTATACATTAACTTGGTTTTCTAGGCATTTCAGGTGCACAATCAAAATTAAACTACATGCACATGCTCCGGTGCACCAAAATGGGTTGTAAAATGGTATATGTATCCATGGGTTGATGCTTATGTCCTATTCAATAAATGGGGATGAATTTCAAACACTACGACACCGTGGCTCTCCGGCAAGCATTGAGGTGCTTGCTTTTGTAAATATAGTAAATACAAAACTCGTCTGAAATTCATGAACCCTGGCATGCTATCATGGAATGTCATCAACATGCTAGGGTAAAAAATATTGTCCCATTTGGGGCAGGTTATGGTATAAGCTTCTCACAAACCAGAGCTTCTCACAAGAAGCCTCATGGTTCCGTTAGGGAAACGAGTCACCTTTGTGGACAAAACGATATTCGTCGCCTCTTCTTCCTGTTATTTTTTTTCTGGTGTCAACATAGAACAACAAAGTGTGGTGTTAAATTTTGGATTTTTTCGGGGATCGTTTGGACATTTTTATACGTTAACTGAGTTTTCTAGGCATTTATGTGCATAATTCAAAATTGAACTACATGCACATGCTCCGGTCCATAAAAACGGGTTGCAAAATCAAATGTTTGTCCTTGGTTGCAAGCTTAGGTCACATGCAAGAAATGAGAATTAATGTCAAACACCTTGACACCGTCGCTCGACCGCTAACATTGAGATACATGGTTTTAAAATTCTAGTAAATCAAAAACTCATCTGAAATTCATGAAACTTGACATGATATCATGGAACGGCATCGACATGCCGTGGTAAAAATATTGTCCCATTTGTGGCAGGTTTGGGTATAAGCTTGTCGCCCAACAGAGCTTCTCTCACAACAAGCCTGATGGTTTCGGTAGGGAATGTGCCACCTTGGGGGACGAAATGATATCTGTTGCCTCTTCTTATTTTCAAATTTTTTCTTGTGTAAACATAGAATAACAGGAGTATTATGTCAATTTTTGGGATTTTTCGGGGTTCACTTGGACATTTTTATACATTAGCTGAGTTTTCTATGCATTCACGTGCATAATTCAAATTTGAACTACATGTACATGCTCCAGTGCGTATAAATGGGCTGAAAAATCAAATGTGTGTCCTTGGTTGCAACCTTAGGTCGCATGCAAGAAATGGGAATGAATGACAAACACCTTTGCCACCGTCGCTCGCCTCCTAACATTGAGATACATGGTTTTGAAATTCTAGTAAATCGGAAACTCGTCTGAAATTCATGAAACTTGACATGCTATCATGGAACGACATCAACATGCGGTGGTAAAAATATTGCCCCATTTAGGGCAGGTTGAGGTATAAACTTCTCACAAACCAGAGCTTCTCGCAACAAGCCTCATGGTTACGATAGGTAACATTTCACATTTCTGGACGAAACGATATCCGTTGCCTCTTCTTGATTACAATTTTTCCTATAGTGTCAACATAGAACAACAGGAGTGTTGTGTTAAATTTTGGAATTTTTCGGGGTTCGTTTGGACCTTTTTATACATTAATTGAGTTTTCAATGCACTTATGTTCATAATTCAAATTTGAAGTATATGCACATGTTCTAATGCATATAAATTGGTTGAAAATTCAAATATGTGTCCTTGGTTGCATGCTTAGGTCACATGCAAGAAATGGGAATTAATGTCAAACACCCTGCCACCGTCACTCGGCCGCAAACATTGAGATACCTGGTTTTTAAATTCTAGTAAATCCAAAAATCGTCTGAAATTCATGAAACTTGGCATGCTATCATGGAGCGGCATCAACATGCCATGGTAATTTTTTTGTCCCATTTGGGGCAGGTTTGGGTATAAGCTTCTCACAAACCAGAGCTTCTCACAACAAGTCTGATGGTTTCGGTAGGGAACGTGCCACCTTTGAGGACGAAACAATATCTGTTGCCTCTTATTGTTTTCAAATTTTTTTCTAGTGTCAACATAGAACAACAGGAGTGCTGTGTTAAATTTTGGAGTTTTTCGAGGTTCGTTTGTACATTTTTTATACATTAACTGGGTTTTCTAGGCATTTTATGTGCATAATTCAAATTTGAACTACATGCAAATGCTCTAGTGCATATAAATTGGTTGAAAAATCAAATCTGTGTCCTTGGGTGCATGCTTAGGTCCCATGCAAGAAATGGGAATGAATTCCAAACACCAGTGCACTGTTGATTGATGACAAAACATTGAGATACCTTGTTTTTAAACTCTAGTAAATCCAAAAGTCGTCTGAAATTCATGAAACTTGGCATGCTATCATGGAATGGCACCCGACATGCTGTGGTATTTTTTGTGTCCATTTTGAGAGAAGGCGCACTCGAATAACAGCCAACAAAGGCATTTTGAAACAAATAGCTGCCACTGTAACATCGCAAACATTTTAGATAGAACACCCGTATCTAAACCGACAGCTTCCCCAGTAAGCCAAGGGAAAATGTGCCAAGCAGGATTTGTGCAGCTCTTCATCGCAAACGTTTTAGAGAGAACGCCTGTATGCAAATTGAGCTATGGTCTTCTGAAGTAAGTCAAGGGAAAATTGGCCACATAGGATTTGTGCATCTCTTCAACGCAAACGGTTCAGATTGAATAAGGTATGCAAAACGAGACTTCGGCGCTAAGCAAGAGAAAATTTGGCAAGCAGGATTTGTACCTCCCTTCAACGCAGACGGTTTTTTCGGATGACCCATGTGCAACCACGTACATACAATTTGGTAAGATTTGCATCTATCATATTGGGTACATTGCCATTTGTCAAACTAGAAAGATTGACATTTGTTGATCTAGTAACATTGTCATTTGTCAATCCTTGTAACACTGCGATTTGTCAAAATATGCAGCTAAAAATCAGTAGCACTATCTAAATTTTGCAACTAAATTTCAATAATTAAGCATAGATTTCATTCATACATTAAGCAGTCGTTCTTAATTTATACAAACAGTTCAACTCGACAGCTGAACCGGCCAAAATTTTCCCCAATTGTTGCCAACCACGTACTGAAATAACTAGTTCAACTATATATACTAGCTAATTTTAAGTACGTTGTACAGTTCCACCGCATCTATAGTCAGATGAACTGAACAAAATAGCCCCTAAATACTACTACTACTACTACTATAGAGGGGCTTTGTACTACTTCCGACAGCCTCTCCTCTGCCGAGCGCGCTCAGTAAGAGGAAGAGGAGGAGGAGCCTACCGATGAGCTGGAAAACTGCATTACGGTGCCTGCCGCTGCTGCACCTTCAACAATGCTCACCTCGAACGCCATCTACCATTCCAGATGACCCCTCTCGAAGCGTCCGAACTGCTCGTAGATCTAATGATTCCTTGCCTCTGCGCTGGTGTGTGCTGCGGCCACGGCTGTAGTAAGGCTCTTTGCATGCTCGACGAGGCACTCCTCCTCCTCCCGCATGAACTCGATGTAGCGCGCAAGGTCGCTGACGCACGTACGGGCCTCCACCTCCGCTTCCCTCCTTCGGGCAGTGGTGGTGGAGCGGGTGATGATCCCGGCGGTCAACGATGGGGTGGCGGCCATGGCCACCACCTCCCGCCTTCGGGCCACGGTGGCGGAGCGGGTGATGGCCACGGTGGCCGGTAGTGGGGTGTCTGCCATGACGGCCACCTCCCGCCTTCGGGTCGCGGTGGCGGAGCGGGCGATGGCCCTTTCTTTTGACAGTTGTGTGGCGGTAACGGCGGCCGACAACATCTGCCAAAGGGCAGCGGTGACAGAGCGTGTGGTGGGTGTTTCGCGCAGACCCAATAGGGACGCCACGCGCACTACAGTACGCCGGGGACAGCACCACCGACGCGATGTAGCCTCCCACCTGGAGCTTCCCTCTGATGATGGCGGACTGGCTGAGCGATGACGACGGACCGGTGCCATTGGCGATTGTGGGAGAAGCAGACGAGATAAGCTACAGGGAGGGAGGGGAAAATGTGACGCAGGACTCGCCGACCGTGAGGGTTTATATAGTAGGTTGGTAAGTATTGGGATTTTAGGGGGTTTCACTGAGTTGGGCGGGAAGCTTGCGCTGGAACCTGCACGGCTGCATGGGAACGGGCTCACCACCGTTTGGCCAAAAGAACGCCCCCGCGCGCTGCACAAGCTTGCACTCGAAGCCGTCTGCGGCAGCGGGGTGACAAGACGTGCGAGAGGAGGACGAAAAGACACGTACACGGTTAATAAAAAATGTTTGCGATTTAATTACCTACTATACCCCTGTCCTAGTTTAAAAGTAGGATTTAACTAATAAAATACGAATGCATGTCGCCAAAGATTATATCACTGGATTCGTATTTGAACATAGTTTCCAGTTATATAATTTTTGTAACATGCATTAACCTTTTGTCGGTTAAATTTAAGGTTATATACCAGCAAGCGTTTGCCCACAACACAGACGGCTTAATCCATCACAAACAACTCAGATGGATCAACAGTATGCCACGTATCGCACACGTAACTCTAATCTGATTCGTGCTTCATGTCTCCGACATCGCTCGCATAGTTTGTCTTATTTTCCATCTATCACTGTACCAGCCTCTACTCGCATCCCTCGGCAAGCTCTGCTTGCTGTTAGGTGCCGCAGCGCACTGTGCTCGCCGTTAGGCGCCGCGACGCGCTCGGCTTGTGGACAGCTTTTACTTGTGTGTTCAACTTTCTATATGCATATATATGGTTGCTCACCCTTGAGGAAACTGCAGATGAAAGCACAAGTGCTCCCTGGATGATTTTGTTAATTAATGTCAACATATCTCTTGTTGGACTAATATCTCTACCTAGTATATTTTAGATGAGTTCAACATTTGAGTGGCATATACATGGACAAGAGGATGTGGAACCCCTTCAAGATGCTAAGGACAAACATTGGCAAAAGCTCAAGACGATACATTTTTCATTTTAGTGATCCAAGATCACATTGAGTCCACAGGAAAGCCAATACTATTAAAAGGGGATGAGGTGTTGCTTAATGGCTTGCTTGCTCAAAGTGCTTAGTGATATGCTCAAATCTCTCAACCACTTTCTCATATCCACATATGTCCTAAACCTAAAAGTCAAACTCGGTCCCACCGATTTGATCTATCTGGCGCCACCGAGTTCATTTGACATAGCCACTGCCAAACCCTAATCAGTTCAGCCTTACCGAGATGGGCTTGAAAATTCCCTATTGCATGTTGCAACAATTTCAGTCCCACCGAGTTTGTGCAATCGGCCCCACCGAGTTTTCTTGACTAATCCTCTATTTACTCATAACCAAAATTGGTCTCACCAAGTTTGTGTAATCGGTCAAACCGAGTTGAGGTTTTACCATAACCCTTGCACATCGGTCCCACCGAGTTGAACTTGTCGGTCCCACCGAATCTAACGTTCACATTTTGACCTGAATCCGTCTGACCGAGTTTTACCATTCGGTCTCATCGAGTTTGGGGATTTGTGTGTAACGGCTAGATTTTGTGTGGAGGCTATATATACCCCTCCACCCATTCTTCATTCGTGAAGAGAGCCATCAGAACGTGCCTACACTTCCAGCATTCATTTTCTAAGAGAGAACTACCTACTCATGTGTTGAGACCAAGACGTTCCATTCCAACCACAAGAATCTTCTCTAGCCTTTCCCAAGTTGCTTTCCACTCAAATCTTCTTTCCACCATAGCCAAATTTGTGTGAGAGAGTTGAGTGTTGGGGAGACTATCATGTGAAGCACAAGAGCAAGGAGTTCATCATCAACACACCATCTATTACCTTTTGGAGAGTGGTGTCTCCTAGATTGGTTAGGTGTCACTTGGGGGCCTTCGTCAAGATTGTGGAGTTGAACCAAGGAGTTTGTAAGGGCAAGGAGGTCGCCTACTTCGTGAAGATCTACCCAAGTGAGGCAAGTCCTTCATGGGCGATGGCCATGGTGGGATAGAAAAGGTTGCTTCTTCGTGGACCCTTCATGGGTGGAGCCCTCCGTGGACTTGCGCAACCGTTACCCTTCATGGGTTGAAGTCTCCACCAACGTGGATGTACGATAGCGCCACCTACCGGAACCACGCCAAAAATCTCAGTGTCTCCAATTGCGTTTGCACACTCCAATCCCATCCCTTTACTTTCTTGCAAGTTGCATGCTTTACTTTCCGCTACTCATACACTGCTTGCATGCTTGCTTGAATTTTATTGTGAATGCTTGAAATTGTGCTAATTTCCAACCTCAACTTGAAAAACTTAAAAACTGCTATCTTTACTTGTTGAGGGTCTAATCACCCCCCATCTAGACACCTCTTCTCGATCCTTTCAATTGGTATCAGAGCTTTGTTCTCCATTGCTTTAGTTTAATCACTATTGGAGGAAGATGGATGAGTCTACGTTGGGGAGTCTTAGACGTAGAGTGCCTATGCTTGGTGGAGAGTTCTTTAGTGAGTGGGAAAATGAGATACTTGGAATTTTTCATGAATATCGCTTGAACAAGTACATTACTACTCCTTGTGAACCCCTTGTTGACCCCTTGCATCCTACCCATGTTGAGTCTCTTGACATGATTTGCAATCTTAGAACTATCAATCTTATCACTAGAGGTTTGCCTAGAAATTTGATTGGTCACTTGCCAACTCTTGGTTGTGCTTATACTATATGGAGATTTCTCGAGGAACGATTTTCGGACTATTTCTTGAAAAACTTAGATGAGATTCTTCATAAGTATATTGCTTTGAATAAGATGAATCCCAATGATCCTAAGTTTGGAGATTGTTTATTTGAGCTTCGTGACCTTATGCGTGCCAAAGGAGATGTTGGAATTATTAGCAATATCATTTCCGAAGCTATTAGCATTCATAGAGATGAACATTGTCAAAATCATATATCTAATGAATCACTCTCTCTAGGAAATGATCATTTGCAAGACGATGTTGAACATGGATACTATGATGAGGATGATGATAGTGATCTTGATCTTGAAGAGTCTATGAGACGCTTTGGTCTTATGGCTAACCTTCGCGGCTACATGGCTAGAGGAAAGGAATGGGTCATTGATAGTGGATGTACCGATCACATGACTGGAGACAAGGATATGTATCATGAGCTTGCTGAAAACGACGGCCCTCGAAAGTATGTCACTTTTGGTGATAACTCAAAGGGTAAGGTGGTTGGCCTTGATAAGGTGGCCATCTCACATGACAGCTCCATACAAAATGTTATGCTTGTTGAATCTCTTGGCTATAATCTACTTTCTGTATCTAGACTAGCTGACTTTGTATTCAGTGTCCTATTTACTAAAGTAGATTGCCAAGTGTTTCGAAGAGATAATCATAAAATGGTCTTTACCGACATACGTAGAGGTGATCTATACATTGTTGATTTCACTAAAAAGGCTCAACCTATAACTTGCTTAATCGCTAAATCCTCTAAAGGCTGGTTATGGCATAGACGGTTAGGTCATGTGGGCATGCGAAACCTTGACAAGCTTATTAAAGGTGATCATATCCTTGGAGTTAAAGATGTCATATTTGACAGACTTTGCAGTGCTTGCCAAGCGGGAAAACAGGTTGGAGGAAGCCACCCCATGAAGAACATCATGACCACGAGGAGACTGCTCAAGCTACTTCACATGGATCTTTTCGGTCCCAATGCCTACAAGAGTCTTGGTGGTAACTCGTTTGGATTAGTGATTGTTGATGATTTTTCAAGATTTACGTGAGTGTTTTTTCTTGGTGATAAATCGCAGGTCCAAAAGATCTTCAAAACTTCACTAGGAAGGCCCAAAACCAATTTGAAGTGAAGATCAAGAAGGTTCGCAGCGACAATGGAATGAAGTTCAAGAACGCCAATGTGGACACCGTTCTTGACAAAGAAGGGATTTCACATGAGTTCTCGGCTACGTACACACCTCAACAAAATGGAGTTGTTGAGAGGAAGAACCGGACACTCATCAAAATGGCGAGAACGATGCTTGATGAGTACAAGATGCCAAAACACTTTTGGGCGGAAGCGGTTGAGACAGCTTGTCATGCAACGAATCGTCTATATCTTCACAAGCTACTCGGCAAGACGGCATACGAGCTTCTCACCGGTAACAAACCCCAAGTTGGATACTTTCAGGTATTCGGCTCAAAGTGCTACATTCTTGATAAGCATCGTCGTTCGAAATTTGCTTCTAAATCTCATGAAGGTTTCCTAATCGGTTATGGCTCAAACTCTCACACTTACCGTGTCTACAACAATTTCACCCGAAAGGTTGAAGAGACGGTAGATGTGAAGTTTGATGAATCTAACGACTCGCAAGTAGAGCAGTTGCCAATTGATGTAGGTGACAAAGATCCTTCAGAAATCGGAAGCAATCTAAGACTTGTCTATTGGCAAGATTTGCCCAACGGAGGTGAAGGAGAGTACCTCGTCCGTCCAAGTGGAAGCTTCAACTTCACGCCAAGGTGAACCATAAGTTGACTTGGAGGCATCCACGAGTGGGACACACTAAGACGATGAGAACGAGGATGTACAACAAGATGAACCTCGACGACCTCCTTCCCCACCTCCACGGGAGAACAAAAACGCCAACAACAACGAAGAAGACAAGAGGAAGAACAAGACAATGAATAGGATGTTCCACCCCGACCCAAACAAAAGCTCTCACGAGTTCGAGCAAGAGTCTCAAGAGATCATCCCGTCGAACAAATCTTTGATGACATTCAAACCGGGAGAATTACTCGCTCTAAAACTCGTTTGGCTAATTTTTGTGAACATTACTCATTCATTTCTAGCCTTTAACCTGTGAAGGTTGAAGTAGCATTGGAAGATCTGGATTGGATAAATGCCATGCACGAAGAGCTACAAAACTTTGAGAGGAACCTAGTGTGGACGTTGGTTGAAAAGCCCGATTAGAAGCACAATGTCATTGGAACCAAATGGGTGTTTCGTAACAAGCAAGATGAAGATGGACAAGTTGTATGCAACATGGCTCGTCTCGTTGCTCAAGGCTACACTCAAGTCGAAGGTATGGACTATGGTGAGACATATGCCCCCGTTGCTAGATTTGAGTCCATTCGCATCTTACTTGCTTATGCCAATCATCATGGCATTACCTTATATCAAATGGACATCAAAAGTGATTTTCTAAATGGTGAAATTGAGGAGGAAGTTTATGTTAAACACCCTCCCGGCTTTGTTAATCCTAAGGAACCCGACCATGTTTACAAACTCCACAAAGCTCTTTATGGTCGTAAGCAAGCTCCTCGAGCTTGGTATAAATGCTTGACTAAGTTTCTTCTTGAAAAAGGGTTTGAAATTGGTAAAATTGATTCTACACTCTTTACTAAAAGGGTTAATGGAGAATTATTTGTCTGTCAAATTTATGTTGATGATATCATATTTTGATCAACTAACCCTCATCTTAGTGAAAAGTTTGGAAAGCTTATGTCAGAGAAGTTTGAGATGTCTATGATGAGTGAACTCAAGTTCTTTCTTGGTTTGCAACTCAAGCAAACTAAGGTGGGAACCTTTATCTCTCAAACAAAGTACACCAAGGACTTATTAAAGAAGTTCAACATGCAAGAATGCAAAGGTATGAATA
Source organism: Aegilops speltoides (assembly GCA_021437245.1). Taxonomy (NCBI): domain Eukaryota; kingdom Viridiplantae; phylum Streptophyta; class Magnoliopsida; order Poales; family Poaceae; genus Aegilops; species Aegilops speltoides. The sequence continues at coordinate 179,874,683 of CM038144.1, read as the reverse complement.
CCCCCATGCCTACTAGTGGACATCTTGACTTGACAAAGGATGGCGAACTGGTTGACCAAAAGGTTTACAGCTCTATGATTGGTTTATTGTTATGTCTATGCGCCCCCGTCCCGATATCATGCTAAGTGTGTGCATGTGTGCATGATATCAAGCGGCCCCCAAAGAATGTCATCTTAAGGCTATGAAAAGGATAGTGAGATACTTAATTCATACACCAAATTTTGGCATTTGGTATCCTAAGAGGTCTTCTTTTAATCTTGTTGGCTACTCCGACTCGGACTATGCCGCTCACAAGGTTGATAGAAAGTCCACTTAGGGTACTTGTCAATTTCTTGGTAGATCCCTTGTGTCTTGGTCCTCTAAGAAACAAAACTCGGTATCCTTATCCACCGCCGAAGCGGAATACATTGCCGCCAGTTCATGTTGTGCTCAATTACTTTGGATGACCCAAACTCTTAAAGATTATGGGATATATGTGAAACATGTTCCATTGCTTTGTGACAATGAGAGTGCTATTAAGATTGCTCATAATCCCATGCAACATTCTCGAGCTAAGCATAGTGAAGTTCGTCATCATTTCATTCAAGATCATGTTGCAAAGGGAGATATCAAACTTAAGCATGTTCATACCGATAAGCAATTGGCAGATATATTCACCAAACCACTTGATGAGAAAGTGTTTTGCCGTTTGAGAGGTGAATTGAGCATCATTGATGCCTCAAACTTGGAGTAGACTCCATGTGGATGCATGCAAGGCATGAGCCTTACTATGACTAATCCCTGATATTTCTGTTATGATGATGATCATATGTCTTGGATATACTTGTACACTTGCATGCTATCTAACTCTTGTAGGTACTTGGATAAGCCCAACTCTATGAGATTGTAACTCAATCACATTCTAAGCAATCTCTACATCTCCAAGTCTCTACAAAATGGTGGATGAAGACAAATATATCCCTTGATAATTTCTTTATATCAAATTTCATGATTGTCATTTTGGATACACAAGTGCTCTTCCTTGCAAGACTAACCCATGTAGGAAGATGAACTTCAACTACAAGTGGTGCTCCCAACTCTTGATGAACTAAATCAACTGTGAGCACCCTACACAAGTTCAACTACATGACCAAAATCAACACCACCAACCAAGGTATGTCATTCCATGTTAGAGAAGCTTTACCCCAAGACATGGGTCAAAGCAACTCAACAAGATGAGAATACATCAAAATGATTAAACAAAAAATGGCAACCCCATTTTTGAGCTTAAACGATGTGTATGAACTATGATCAAGTGTCTTCACTTGACTCCTAAGTCAATATACTCTAACATAGGTGACTTTGTCGCCGACCAATTCTAGATGAAGTTCTCTATTGTTTCTTTGTGCTCTTCCATTTGTCTCTTGCATGCTTGTTCCCCTTTTAAAAAAACATCATTTAGATTTCTTTCTTTTCTTTTCTCTATTATTTTTTTTGCATTTCCCTGCATCCAATTCATTGCAAATCCTTTAGCTAATTCCTTGCATATCCTCGTGAGATCTTATTTGCTAAGTGAGCTGAGGTGACAAGTGTTTTTCTCTCTGGATTGAACTCGGCCTCATCGGTTCGTTTACTTCGGCCAAACCGAACCATCTCAGTGCCACTGAAAATAACAACTCGGTGTTACTGATTTCAATACTGGGATAAAAAACTGTGTCATTTGCATCCTACATATCTGTCCCAGCTCCACTCAATGATACTTGTCCTCTACCAGCATCCTAGTACTTGTTGATTTGTAATGTGACTCAAGGACCAAACCTACTTCACTCATGCTCTAGAAGTCCCTTCTTGAAAATTGATGTCAAAGGGGAAGAGAGAGCACATCAAAGCTTATCACATAAGAAAGAATGCACACCTAGCTTCTCCCGATCCTTCTTATTCTTAAGAGGAGAGATGTCTCATGTCTTCAAGAGGGGAAAGACATGATAGTATATGTTAGGATTTTATTTTGCTCTGATTCTCTTGTTTTCTCTGACTTTCTTTCCCTATCTTCTCCCACTATCCAATGTCAGATTCAGCGGGAGAGAGCTCAATCCTAAGGGAAGAAAATCTTTCGACTTCATTGCATATCTTTTGGGGACATGTCTATCACCAACTAGAGTACCTAGTACTCACTCTCTACACGTCATCCCAATCTTGGCATTCTTGTGATCTCCTGGTCTTGCTCTGTCTAGTAGATGTTCTTGTATTATCTAACCTTGTTTACCCAAGTACATCTCTTCCAAAGCTAGTTCAAGACCACAAGGTAAGTATATGCATCACACTCATGTGCATGAAGATCTCTTGCTGTGGTATATATTGTTTGCAAGAGAGATTCATGAACATGAAGGTATATTTCCAGTATCTACACCATTTACTCTGATGCATATAGTCAAGACACATGTAACTCATTGCTTGCTCTATCATGCTATGCATTCTCATACTCTTATGATCTATCATCACATGATTGCATACATGTAGGGGGAGCTAATGCATGTTGCATGTCCTTCCAAATCTTTACTTGCTACTTTCTTCATATCTTTATCTAAAGCTTTGATGTATGTTGTCATCAATTACCAAAAAGGGGGAGATTGAAAGCACAAGTGTTCTCTGGGTGATTTTGGTAATTAATGTCAACATATCTCTTGTTGGACTAATATCTCTACCTAGTGTATTTCAGATGAGTTCAACATTGGAGTGGCATGGACATGGACAAGAGGATGTGGAACCCCTTCAAGATGCTAATGACAAACATTGGCCAAAGCTCAAGGCTCTACATTTTTCATTTTAGTGATCCAAGATCACATTGAGTCCATAGGAAAGCCAATACTATTAAAAGGGGATGAGGTGTTGCTTAATGGCATGCTTCCTCAAAGTGCTTAGTCATATGCTCCAAATCCCTCAACCACTTTCTCATATCCACATATGTCCTAAACCTAAAAGTCAAACTCGGCCCCACCGATTTGATCTATCCGGTGCCACCGAGTTCATTTGACATAGCCACTGCCAAACCCTAATCAGTTCGGTCTCACCGATGGGATCTCGGTCTCACCCAGATGGTCTTGCAAATTCCCTGTTGCCTGTTGCAACAATTTTGGTCCCACTGAGTTTGTGCAATCGGCCCCACCAAGTTTACTTGACCAATCCTTTGTTTTCTCATTATCAAAATCGGTCTCACCGAGTTTGTGTAACCGGCCAAACTGAGTTGAGATTTTACCCTAACCCTTGCACATCGGTCCCACCGGGTTGACCTTGTCGGTCCCACCGAAAACTCTAACGTTCACATTTTGACCTGAATCGGTCTGACCGAGTTTTACCATTCGGTCTGACCAAGTTTGGGAATCTGTGTGTAACGGCTAGATTTTGTGTGGAGGCTATATATACCCCTCCACCCATTCTTCATTCGTGGAGAGAGCCATCAGAACGTGCCTACACTTCCAGCATTCATTTTCTGAGAGAGAACTACCTACTCATGTGTTGAGACCAAGACATTCCATTCCAACCACAAGAATCTTTATCTCTAGCCTTCCCCAAGTTGCTTTCCACTCAAATCATCTTTCCACCATAGCCAAATCCGTTAGAGAGAGTTGAGTGTTGGGGAGACTATCATTTGAAGCACAAGAGCAAGGAGTTCATCATCAACACACCATCTATTACGTTTTGGAGAGTGGTGTCTCCTAGATTAGCTAGGTGTCACTTGGGAGCCTCCGTCAAGATTGTGGAGTTGACCCAAGGAGTTTTTAAGGGCAAGGAAATCGCCTACTTCGTGAAGATCTACCCAAGTGAGGCAAGTCCTTCGTGGGCGATGGCCATGGTGGGATAGACAAGGTTGCTTCTTCGTGGACCCTTCGTGGGTGGAGCCCCCCATGGACTCGCGCAACCGTTACCCTTCGTGGGTTGAAGTCTCCACCAACGTGGATGTACGATAGCACCACCTATCGAAACCATGTCAAAAATCTCTGTGTCTCCAATTGCGTTTGCACACTCCAATCCCATCCCTTTACTTTGTTGCAAGTTGCATGCTTTACTTTCCACTGCTCATATACTCTTTGCATGCTTGCTTGCATTGTATTAATAATGCTTGAAATTGTGCTAATTTCCAACCTCAACTTGAAAAACTTAAAAACTGCTATCTTTACTTGTCGAGGGTCTAATCACCGCCCCCTCTAGACACCTCTTCTCGATCCTTTCAGCGGAGCACTTTGCTCGCGTCCCTCAACTTGTGCTCTGCCAGCGGTTGGGCCTGCGCACGATCACGTCGGGGGCCCCATATGCATGCGATTGCGCTGCATGCGTCGCCACGCGGTGCAGTTACGTGCGACACGATGGAGTTATGTGCTGCAAATTAGAACTGCCATCAAGCCGTGCCGATATTCCAGGCCGTCCGGCTTCCCCTTTAATTCTCGCGGCCATTATAACCTTAGTCTCTTCAACCTTTCGACCGCGCCCCACGACACAACAAGCACACCCACGACGACACATAGAGAGGGATGTCTAGCAGCGCTCCAATGGAGTTTGGCCAGTATAAAGTGGAGACCCACATGAGGGAGATAGATCTCTCGGTGGTGTACACCATTGACCCGGCCGTGGTGGACGACTACATCAACACTATTGAGCAGTTGCTTGCTCGAGACAAGTATAAGGTGGTCGGCATCGATCTCCAATACACCACCGGTCGTCCCAACATAGATCAGAAGGTTGCCGTCGCCCAGTTGTGCGTGCGCCATCATGTCCTCATTCTACCACTACTGCATGGCCATAGAGCCTTCTGACCGTTTCGCCAGGTTTGTCAACAACACCGACTACAAGTTTGCTATGGTGGAAACCACCGACGATGTAAAAGCGCTCAGGGTTACGGGCTTGGCCTGCAAGAACCTTGTCAAAATCCGTGAGCACTACAGGGTCTGGGGCAGCACGAAGAAGGACTCCCTGGTTGAACTCGCCTCGGCAATCATCGACCCATACTACGAAAAGATGAAGCAAGATGCCAAAAAATCATGTCCCATGTCCTGGCACGGGGCCTGGATGCGGCAACTGGATGAACCTCACCTCTGGTTCGCGACCAAGAGTGTGTACACATGCTACGAGATGTACAGGCGGATCATTGACATGAGGAAGTGCCTCGTTACCCAAATCTACGAGGACGGATCGAGCCACAAGCTGAGCAAGCGTCACAAAAAGTAGATGACAATCAGATGATCGTTTATCCTAGTTAATCATGGATGTAATATATAATTTACTTTGGTGTGTGGAAATGTCATGTGTGTAGTAGCCACCTATGTAATTATGCATGTAATAGTTTACTTCGGTGTGTGCAAATGCCATGGTTGTAGTAGCCACCTATGTAATTGGATGTTTAGTTTGGTTATACAACCATGTCCTTATAAGTGTGTGTGTGTGTGTGTGTGTGTGTGTGTGTATTGTTGTTCTGTATGCAATCCCATCGCACAACACACACGTCTTATTAGCAGCAATCCTCTATGTTATTATTGGTCTTCGAACACATTTCTAATTACAGACCTATTTGCCGTGTATCACACACATCTTATTATATTGAACCGTTTCTGTTCTCTTGTCTCAACGCAAACAGTTCATCCAAGTGAACCGCATGCCGTATATCGCACACACCTTGATCTGACTGACCTTTTTTGTGTTGCATAATCACAAACATTTCATCCGAGTGAACTGTATGCTGTATATCGCACACACCTTCATCTGGCTGCCCGTTCCTTTTGTTCCTCCTCATCGCAAACAGTTAATTGAACTGAACCGTATTCCTTGCATCGCACACGCAACTAAAATCTGAATCATGTTTGATGCATCCATCATCGCAAACGTTATGCACCTTTTTTGACGGTTTTTTTACACCACCGTTTGTGATTATTGCATCGCACACAGTGTCGCATTAGCAGCATCCTGCAGTAGTGCCGACAAGTATCTTTGCTTATTCGGTAATACATCATCCTGTCACTAACTCATTAGTCACTTTGCTTGCAAGGCTTCTTATGATGTGTATTACCGAGAGGTCCCAGAGATACCTCTCCGATACTCGGAGTGACAAATCCTAATCTTGATCTATGCCAATTCAACAAACACCTTTGGAGATACCTGTAGAGAATCTTTATGATCACCCAGTTACGTTGTGACGTTTGATAGCACACAAGGTATTCCTCCGGTATCCAGGAGTTGCATAATCTCATAGTTGAAGGAATATGTATTTGACATGAAGAAAACAATAGCAACAAACTGAACGATCATTATGCTAAGCTAACGTATGAGTCTTGTCCATCATCATTCTCCTAATGATGTGATCCCGTTATCAAATGACAACACATGTCCATGGTTAGGAAACCTTAGCCATCTTTGATCAACAAGCTAGTCTAGTAGAGGCTTACTAGGGACACAGCTTTTGTTTATGTATTCACACATGTATTTAGATTTCCGATCAATACAATTCTAACATGAATAATAAACCTTTATCAATAAGGAAATATAAAATAACAACTTTATTATTGCCTCTAGGGCATATTTCCTTCAGGTCATGCAGCTGGCCAGGGCGCGGTCCAGGGCGTCCAGGGCGCGGGCGAGGGCGACCAGGACCACGACGAGGGCGGTCATGGCGATGCGGCTTGGATGCGCTGCCCGGTGCCTCGTCGGCCAACCTATGTAGGAGGAGGATGCATGCAAGGGCAAAGGAGGTGACCCTGCCGCGTCGCTCTCCCCGCTTCCCCGACGCTCTCCGAGGATTGCACGCCCGCCGGCACGCCATGGAGGTAAAACCAATCTCAATTTTATTGTAGTTCGGTAGAAAATTTGTATTAGGGTTTAGTAAGGATGAATGAGTTTGAATTATTTTGTAGTTAGCTAGGTAAAATATTATTTGAATTATATTGTAGCTGGCCAGGTAAAGTATTGGTTTGAATTATATTGTAGCTAGGTAGGTAAAATATTAATTTGAATTATATTGTGTTAGTACACACATTTAGAAAATAAATTAGTTAAAATTATATTGTCTTAGTACGCACATTTAGATTAAAATTTAGTTATAATTATATTGTGTTAGTACATATTTAAGAAAAAATGTGTTTGAATTATATTGTGTTAGTACACACATTTAGAAAAATAATTAGTCAAAATTATATTGTGTTAGTACACACATCTAGATTAAAAATTAGTTAAAATTATATTGTGCTATTGCACACAGTTAGAAAAAATAGTTAAAATCACACTCTATTTATTACACACATTTAGAAAAAAATAGTTAAATTATATTGTGTTATACACACATTTAGAAAGAAAGAAAATTAGTTAAAATTATATTTCTATTATTGCACACATATAGAAAAAATAGTTGAAATTATATTGTGTTAGTACACACATTGAGAAAAAATTAGCTAAATTATATTATGCTATTACACACATGTAGAGGAACAAATAATTAAAAATATATTATTTTTATTACACACATTTAGAAATTTAGTTTGAACTATAAACTGTTATATTCTTGAACATGCATTGTTTTACGGATGGATGGAAGAAGTGATGATGAAAGTTGATGTAGTAAGTAGTACTAAGTGACGATGCACGTCAATCTAGGAAGTACCAGTAAGAGATGGTGGAATTTGAGCTAGGAAGTACTAGTAAGAGATGATGGAATTTGGTCTAGGAAGTAGTAGTAAGAGATGATGGAATTTGATGTTGTAGTTTGAACTGGGATGCAACTTTGAATTATGAAGTAAGTTGTGTCTTATGTACTTGATTATGGATTTGCCCATGTGTGACAATTTGCCATGCTAAAATGCACTTGTTGAACCCTCTAGTTAGCCAAAAGAATGTACTTCTTTTTGCGGTTGAAAAGAATGTACTAAACTTATGTTTATGCATTGCATTTAAACATCAAGAGAGCTAATGATTAGTCCACATATTGAAAACAGTACACAATCAAGTTTAACATCACAAGCAAGTTTCATTCAATTCTTAGGATTTCAACAAGGTGAACGAAACAAATTAGAAAACATATACCCAAACCCTAACAAACTACTCATCGTCGCTACCGCTCCCATAAAGGTCAACGCCGTTGCCGTCGCCGTCTTCTACGTCGTCGTCCGCGCCACCATCACTGTCGTCGCTACCGCGGAAGTAGTTTAAGAACTCATCCGCATTTACTGTCGAGTTCACTAGCACCTCCACCAAGCCCCTCAACGCCTTCTTGTACCCCGGCACATCCATCGGGTCTGCAGGGTCCGTGAACTCCGGTGGTGGAACCCAGCTGGGCGCAACGGTGGAGTCGCGGATTGCGCAGATGAACCCCGACGAGTCGTCGGGGGTCGCCTGTCTCCTCCAACACACCTAGTTCCGGTGGAAGATGGGCTTGAGCAGGGGATTCAAGCGCGGGGCGGCGTACGGTTGGGCCAACGACTGGGCGGGCGCGATAGCGGGTGGTGAGGGGAGCGCCAGGGGTGCGGGCGGTGCTTCGCCGCGGTGGTACGCGCGAAGGACAGCGTAGAAATTGCGCCCTGCCTAGAACCGAGGGCGTTCTGCCATGTTCCAACGGCTAGCGGGATGGGTGCACAATTCCTCGAGGGTGGCGGCGGGGCCAGGTGAGGCATAATCGTCGGCAGTGACATGCCACCCCATTGCTATGCATGATGACAGTGACACCAGCATGCCACACCGATAGATCTCCACAGTCTCCAGCTGGCTAAGGCTGGAGGGCCATGAGCCCGCGGGTGCAGTGTCGCCCCCGCGGCTGCTTCCGGCTGCGTGGTTGGCCATCGACAACAGGAGTGGGATTGGAGTTGGTGGCCAATGGGCTTCATGGCAGCAAGGAACAACAACGGTAGAGGAGTGCGACAGGGAGGGATGCACATCGGGGGAGGCCGCCCTAGTTGGCTTTCATAACCGCTCGACGAGGAGGGAGCCGGTGGGCGGCGTTAATGGCAAGGGCGACCTCTCGCCGGCGCAAGGCGTCTTGCAGTTTCCGAGCGGCCGTCCACATGGTAGGTCAGGAACTTTCCAGAACCGCCTAAATGTAGCTTTAAAGGGGTTCTCACTGGATTCCATGACGGCGTGTCACGGGAGGTCGGCAAGTGGGCCCGGCGGCGACAGGGCAGAATGGGTGGACCGGGCGGCAGGGAGCGTGGACCGGAGGAGCCCGAGTTGTTTCCACAAAATACGAGGGGGTTATATGCAAAAAGCAGAGCGGGGGACTATAGAGTGTTACGTAAAAGGATCATAAGGTGTTACATATTCACATGTACAGGAACTGTATTGTAGTGTTTCTTGAGTAACAGGACTAAATCGTAGTGCGCCAGATACTTGAAAGATGAAAATTTTATCCTCATTTCTGTTTCCCTCTTTACCATCCTACGGAAAGCTCCAGTGAATCCACAAAGCAAACAACCCCTATATGTCTAGCGATTCCTATTTGACGCTTTAGGCGCCTGAACCCGTCCAAGCTGGGCCGATCCATATACTTTTTCATCTTCTTCTGTTTATAGAACCCTCCAAGCTGGGCCGACCCATATACGTTTCTTCTTCTTCTGTATATAGATCCCCCAAAAAGATGCGGACGATAGGTATTGAACTTCCACACGAGTGTTCCTAGAGAACATTAGTAACCGCTAGGCTAGCCCGCCGGCTTTATGCATACTTGCTTTTGTCTATCATTTATTACATTTTTTTGTTTTCCCAAGTTACTGTTTAATTTCCGCACGTTTTTATTCGTTTTTCCCTTTTCTTTTGTCTTGTTCCTTTTTTCTTTTTTTTCTTAGATGCACCAAATTTTCCCAAAATTATGAACTTTTTTCAAATGTGATGAATTTTTCTTAAAGGATTATGAACTTTTGTTTCCAAATTCGGTGAACATTTTTTTTTATTTCTGGCCTCGCGTCGGGGGTGCCAGATGGGCCAGCCCAGTCATGCGGAAAGCCACGACCTCTTTTTTTCATGTTTTCTATTTCTTTCTCCTTTCATTTATACTTCCAAATATTCTAAATAAACACGTTATATTTTTTACATAGCACATTTGGAAAAATGTTAAGAAAGAATTTGAAAAATGTCGAATTTGTATAGAGAAAATGTTTCACATGTGTAAGAAAAATGTATACAAAAAATATACAATGTGTGTGAAAAAGTTGATCGTGTATTCGAAAAATGTTAATCAAGCATTTGAAACAATTTTAAACAAGTATGTAACAAAGATTAGTCAAGCATTCAAAAAATGTGTATAGAAAAAATGTTCCCCATGTATTAAAAAATAATCTTTTATTTTATTCAAAAAGTGTTAAACATGTATTTTTACAATGTTAATCTAGCATTTGAATTTTTTAATGTATATAGAAAAATTGTTGACCATGTATTAAAAAAATATTAATGTTGCATTAGAAAAAAAATGTTAATCAAGCGTTTGAAAAATGTTATATGTGTATAGAAAAAATGTATAGCATGTGTTAAAAATATGTGAATCAGTACCTACAGGACGAGAAAGCACAAGGTCGCATGATGAGGACATCAATACCATTGTTACACCCACAGTCCCTGCTGCTATACATACTCGACCAATTACTAGAGCTCGCGCACGCCAATTAAATTACCAGGTACTTTCGTTTCTTGGTAATGATTCTAATGTTCATGAAAATATGATGCTGCCTAAATTGGATACATTTGTTTTGCTTACAAATGATGGGCTTGGCTTGGAGAAGGATGAACATTGGAGCAAGAACAAGCATGGAGATGATGGCATGTGCAAGGGGAATAAGAACGGAGTTACAAGTAATGATTTTAGGACGTTGAAGCCACCATAATGAGTGCATGAAGCCCATGACGACATATACAAGATGCTACTTCATAACTTTCGTCCAGAGGCTATTCTAGGTGCTACGTCACCTTATTATTGGGCCAGGCCCATGTATTTTCGAAATAATTGAGTATAGGCTGTTTTAAGAGTCCGTATGTGTGGGGAAACAAGAGATAGGGTTGGTTTCGGACCCCTTCCCCAAGGGCCACGAAATTCCCCCCTCTTCCTCCATATATACAGCCCTTAGGGTGTCGTTTAGACTTTGAGTTTTGTTTAGATTAAAAGTTCGCCATAGCTGCAACTTCGCGTACTTCGTTTGTGTTCAACGACCAGACCAAGACGTCACAGAACCCCATCTTGATCAATAAAGCTTTCATCTTATATTTGCAATATCCAGATTGCAATCTCAGTGATGAGGACATCAATACCATTCTTACACCCACAGCCCCTACTACTACATATACTGGACCAATTACTAGAGCTCGCGCACGCGAATTAAATTATCAGGTACTTTCGTTTCTTGGTAATGATTCTAATGTTCATGAGAATATGATGCTGCCTAAATTGGATACATTTGTTTTGCTTACAAATGAAGGGCCTAGTTGGAGAAGGATGAACATTGGAGCAAGAACAAGCATGGAGATGATGGCATGCGCAAGGGGAACAAGAACGGAGTTACAAGTGATGATTTCAGGACTTTGAAGCCAGCATAATGGGTGCATGAAGCCTTGGACGAAATATACAAGATGCCACTTCATAAATTTCGTCCCGAGGCTATTCTAGGTGTTGCGTCACCTTATTATTGGGCCAGGCCCATGTAATTTCAAAATACATAAGTATAGGCTATTTTTAGAGTCCGTATGTGTGGGGAAACAAGAGATAGGGTTGATTTCGGATCCCTCCACCAAGGGCCACGAAATTACCCTCCTATTCCTCCATATATACAGCCCTTTTGGCACCGTTTAGACTTTGGGTTTTGTTTAGATTAAAGTTCGCCATAGCTGCAACTTCGCGTACTTTGTTTGTGTTCAACGACCAGACAAAGGCGTCACAAAGCCCCACCTTGATCAATAAAGCTTTCCTCCTATATTCGCAATATCCAGATTGCTATATTAGTTTCTTGCTTGTTCTTCTTTTGCCTGCTGGAAACAGACCTTCGTGGTCAGGTTGATCGTGCTCCGGCGTGGTCAGTAACCTCTCGGAATTGGTTTAGCGATTGCTAAGGCGCGACTTCCTCGCATGTTCGTAGTCGGATCGTCAAAGTCGACTTCCTCCAAAACGATAGCCACCATCTCATCGAAAGACGGGACACCTTTGCCTCTATCAAGTGGTATCAGATTTTCAGGTTGCTCGGTGAGATTTTATAGTTTTTCGTAGTTTAGATCGAGTCTTTTCTTCATACCTTTAGTCCACGAAAAAGCCAAAAAAAAATTAGGGTTAGTTCATTCTATCCAAACAAATCTAAGCCTTTGCATAATCTCTTCTGTATTTGCTTTGTTGAATTTGCGGTTGCATCGTCGTGTCAAGTTGCTGGTCTTAACGTCTAGTTTCCCTTAGAGTTTTGATTTCTGTTCACAAGTTGTCACGCCGCCGCCGCACCATCGTCATCGCTCCTGCAATCTACCACCACCGCTGATCCGCCACCGCTCTGAATCCATATCCATATACCACCACCAATCCGTATCCATATACCACCACCGATCCGTATCCATATACCACCTCCGCTACCATATACCACCACCGCTGCCATATCCTACCACCATATATCCACCACCAATCCGAGTTGCTTTCATATTAGGTTTGTTTTCGAGATCCGTCTAATTTTCGATTCGTGTTTCCTTGCCTGATAGGTTTCGGAAAAAAGAGTCTGGAGACCCCCGGGCAGTTTTTAGGCCAAAATTTTCGCAGGCAAAAATACTTTTTCCCTATCCTATTTTTAAGCTTTTTTGAGTCTTTTGAGCCACGTGCCACCATAGTGACTTTTTGTCGCACTTTTTCGTCGTCGCTGCCCTGATTTTCGAAAAAAAGTAAAAAAAAATTCTGTGCCTATCCTGTCAGTTTGACCTGGGAAGAGTTTTGAGACACTCGCCATTATAGTGATTTTTCGCAAAAAAAAGAGGAGTGCAAAAAAAATTCCAGAGTGTACTTTTCCCTTGTTTACGTGCAGCGTCGTGATTTTGTTAGTGTTCTAGGCTCGCGTCTCTAGCACGGTCTAGCCTAGGACCAGCACAGTACCGTCAATGAGCATTTATTCAACTTTGCATATCTGAATTGATTATTGCTGACCCTTTTGCTACCATATTATAAGCCTTCCCAGCTCCACATACATCTATGTCATGCGTTTCACTCTCCCTGGTAATCGCTCTATCCAAGCTTTGAGAGTTTTGACTACAACGGTTGCCGATCACTGATAACCCACAAGTGTAGGGGATCGCAACAACTTTCGAGGGTAAAGTATTCAACCCAAATTTATTGATTCGACACAAGGGGAGCCAAAGAATATTCTTGAGTATTAGCAATTTAGTTGTCAATTCAACCACACCTGGATAACTTAGTATATGCAGCAAAATGTTTAGTACCAAAAGTGGTATGATAATAAAGGTAAAGGTGGCAAAAGTAAAGATAATAGTTTTTGGGTTTTTGTAGTAGTTGTAACAGTAGCAACGGGAAAGTAAATAAGCGAAGAACAATATATGAAAAGCTCGTAGGCAATGGATCAGTGATGGATAATTATGCCGGATGCGATTCCTCATGTAATAGCTATAACATAGGGTGACATAGAACTAGCTCCAGTTCATCAATGTAATGTAGGCATGTATTCCGTAAATAGTCATACGTGCTTATGGAAAAGAACTTGCATGACATCTTTTGTTCTACCCTCCCGTGGCAGCGGGGTCCTAGCGGAAACTAAGGGATATTAAGGCCTCCTTTTAATAGAGAACCGGAACAAAGCATTAACACACAGTGAATACATGAACTCCTCAAACTACGGTCATCACCGAGAAGTATCCCGATTATTGTCACTTCGGGGTTGTCGGATCATAAAACATAATAAGTGACTATAGACTTGCAAGATAGGATCAAGAACACACATATATTCATGAAAACATAATAGGTTCAGATCTGAAATCATGGCATTCGGGCCCTAGTGACAAGCATTAAGCATAGCAAAGTCATAGCAACATCAATCTCAGAACATAGTGGATACTAGGGATCAAACCCTAACAAAACTAACTTGATTACATGGTAAATCTCATCCAACCCATCACCGCCTAGCAAGCCTACGATGGAATTACTCACGCACGGCGGTGAGCATCATGAAATTGGTGATGGAGGATGGTTGATGATGACGACGACAACGAATCCCCTCTCCGAGCAACGAGCGGACTCAGATCAGCCTCCCGAGAGAGATTAGGGCTTGGCGGTGGCTCCCGTCGTAAAAACGCGATGAAACTTTCTCTCTGATTTTTTTCTCCCCGAACATGAATATATGGAGTTGGAGTTGAGGTCAGTGGAGGTCCAGGGGGCCCACAAGATAGGGGGGCGCGCCCTACAGGCGGGGGCGCGCCCCCCTGTCTCGTGGACAGGACCTGGGCCCCCTCGTGTATTTCTTTCGGCCAGAAATTCTTAATAATTCCAAAAAGTGCCTCCGTGGATTTTCAGGACATTGCGAGGACTTTTCTTTTCTACACATAAAACAACATCATGGCAGTTCTGCTGAAAACAGCGCCAGTCCGGGTTAGTTTCATTGAAATCATGCAAGTTAGAGTCCAAAACTAGGGCAAAAGTGTTTGGAAAAGTAGATACGTTGGAGACATATCAACTCCCCCAAGCTTAAACCTTTGCTTGTCCTCAAGCAATTCAGTTGATAAACTGAAAGTGATAAAGAAAAACTTTTACAAACTCTGTTTGCTCTTGTTGTTGTAAACATGAAAAGCCAGCATTCAAGTTTCAGCAAATATTATGAACTAACCATACTCACAATAACACTTAGGTCTCACAATTACTCATATCAATAGCATAATCAGCTAGCGAGCCATAATAATAAAACTCGGATGACAACACTTTCTCAAAACAATCATAACATGATATAACAAAATGGTATCTCGCTAGCCCTTTCTGAGACCACAAAACATAAATGCAAAGCACCTTTAAAGATCAAGGACTGACTAAACATTGTAATTCAT
This sequence comes from Aegilops speltoides, assembly GCA_021437245.1. Classification (NCBI taxonomy): domain Eukaryota; kingdom Viridiplantae; phylum Streptophyta; class Magnoliopsida; order Poales; family Poaceae; genus Aegilops; species Aegilops speltoides. The sequence goes on along the minus strand of CM038144.1, from coordinate 179,859,680 downwards.
GGTAAAAGAGATCCAGTCAAGTCATACCCAATATAAACCAATAATAATGAATGCAAATGACAGTGTGCTCTGCAGCGGGTGCTTTTAATTAGGAGGGTGATGACTGGACATAAAAGTAAATAGATAGGCCCTTCGCAGAGGGAAGCAGGGATTTGTAGAGGTGCCAGAGCTCGATTTTAAAATAGAGATTGAATAACATTTTGAGCGGCATACTTTCGCTGTCAACACAACAACTATGAGATGGGTGTATCTTCCATACTACATGCATTATAGGCAGTTCCCAAACAGAATGGTAAAGGTTTATACTCCCCCAACCACCAACAAGCATCAATCCATGGCTTGCTGGAAACAACGAGTGCCTCCAACTAACAACAGCCCTGGGGGAGTTTTGTTTAATTATTTTGATTTGCTTTGATCTTTTTGGATCATGGGACTGGGCATCCCGGTTACCGGCCCTTTCTCGTGAATGAGGAGCGGAGTCCAGTCCTCATGAGAATAACCCACCTAGCATGGAAGATATAGGCAGCCCTAGTTGTAACATGAGCTGCTCGAGCATACAAAACAGAATTTCATTTGAAGGTTTGTAGTTTGGCACATACAAATTTACTTGGAACGGCGGGTAAATACCGCATATAGGAAGGTATAGTGGACTCATATGGAACAACTTTGGGGTTTAAGGAGTTTGGATGCACAAGCAGTGTTCCTGCTTAGTACAGGTGAAGGCTAGCAAAAGACTGTGAAGCGACCAACTGAGAGAGCGACAACAGTCAGAGACATGCATTAAAATTAATTCACACCGAATACAAGCATGAGTAGGATATATCACCATGAACATAAATATCATGGAGGCTATGTTGATTCGATTCAACTACATGCGTGAACATGTGCCAAGTCGAGTCACTCAAATCATTCAAAGGAGGATACCATCCCATCATACCACATCATAATCATTCCAATAGCATGTTGGCACACAAGGTAAACCATTATAACTCATAGCTCATCAAGCATGGCACAAGCAACTATAATCTCTAAATGTCATTGGAAATATGTTTACTTCATAATAGCTGACTCAGAAACGATGAACTCATCATATTTACAAAAACAAGAGAGGCCGAGTTCATACCAGCTTTGCTCATCCCAATAAGTCCATCATATATCGTCATTATTGCCTTTCACTTGCACGACCGAACGATGTGTATAATAATAAGAGTGCACGTGCATTGGACTAAGCTGGAATCTGCAAGCATTCAATTCAAGAGAGAAGACATGATAATATGGGCTCTAAGTTAAATAAACAATCATGCATATAAGAGCCACTAAGCATTTTCAATATGGTCTTCTCGACCCCCAGAAGAAAGAGAAGAAAATAAAACTATTTACACGGGAAAGCTCCCAACAAGTAAAAGAAGAACGAGAAATATTTTTGGGTTTTCATTTTAATTGTTACTACAAGCATGGAAATTAAACTAACTAATTTTTTTGGTTTTTCTTAAGGTTTATCAAACACACAAGAAGAAAACTAGAAAAAGAAATTTAAACTAACATGGTTAATACAATGAAACAGTATGAGCACCGACGACTAGTGTGTGACCATGAATGTAAAGTCGGTGAGAAATACGTACTCCTCCAAGTTTAGGCTTTTGGCCTAAGTTGGTCTAATACCAAGGACCGCCACTACTCTCCGCGGTGTACTGGGAGGTATAATCAGGATACCACTGGCTGGTCATCTCCGGATCCCACTGGACAGATGATGCACGATAAGGGTCCACCTCAGGTTCCGGCTCAGGTTCAGGTTCTGGAGTAAATGCTTGGGCTCGATGATTGTTCACCGCTTCCGGTGTGACAAGAAAATTTTCTACAAGCAAATCAAACAACATAGGCAGGGGCAAAATACTAATCTCAATGTGCTTCTTATTAAATCTAAGTTTATACAAGAGCATCTTATCTTCATTGTCAACAATAAACTTGTGTGCTACCATGCTCTTGTAATCTAAAATGTGAGGAGGACATTTTATCTCCTCCATCTCATGGTGCCTAATGGGTATCTGAAAATGTTTAGCAAGACGTGCAGCATAGATACCTCCAAATATGGGGCCTTTTGTATGATTCAGGGCTAGCCGTTTAGCAATGACGGCACCCATACTAAAAGTATTGTCTCCAAGCAAGGCATGTTGAAGAATAATAGTATCAGGAACGCTCAAGTTTCCACTATTTCCACGACCAATCAAGCATCTACAAGCAAATATGGCAAAATAGCGTAAAACAGGAAAGTGTATTCTAGAGACTTTTGCCTCGGAACCCTTCTTTGTCTCCTCTATAGCAATAGTATTAACAAAGCCACCCACATCTTCACGATGGGGTTCCTCTAATTCTCCCTCATAAGGTATCCTACATACCGCGCAAAAATGACGTAAAGACATTTGTTTGAATTCATCATATAAATGAAATGATACTGTAGGCGGTGACTTCTTAGGATAATAATAAAAGTTTTGCACGAAAGTATTGGTAAGTAAGAGATACTGATCGATTCGGTCGTTGATGAAACCGGTGAGGCCTGCAGTCTCGATTAAAGCATAAAAGTCTTCATGAATTCCAGCTTCTTTCAAGAAATCCTCGCATGGCCATTCACACGACCGTACTTCCGCTAAGCGAGGGAGATTATACTTGGCTTTTTCCTTCTCTTTGGCTTGTTTTTCCTGAGAGCTTTGGCTAGAAGAGCCCCTCAAAAGTTTCCTCAACATTTTCTGAAAATTTCTGAAATTTTAGTAACTTCAAAATAAAAGTGAATAAAACTAAACAAGATTGATAGCAAGTACTCCTACAAGTGCCTAGAGCCTACATCATGCATTAGAATTGCTTGGGACCTCATAAATTCAACATGCAAGCTCAAGAATATGATCACCTATGCAGCAAAAATTTGCAATGAATAAAGCACTAGAACAAAAACTAATCGGACCAATGGAGGAGTCACATACCAAGCAACAATCTCCCAAAGCATTTTTGTGAATGGAGCTTTGAGCAAGGAGATCGAAAATCGCAGCAAAACGAGCTAGAACTCGTGCTTGAGCTGGATGGGGATTTTTTGGGTAGAAGATGAAGTGTGTGGGTGCTGGCATAAGTGGAGGGGGGCGCGCCCTATAGGGGGGGCGCCCTCCACTCTCGTGGTCTGGTGCTTGCCCCTCCTGTAGTGATTTCAGTGCCTAAAATCCTCATATATTCCAGAAAAAATCATACTAAATTTGCAGGGCATTTGGAGCACTTTTATTTTTGGACTTTTTTTATTGCACGGATAATTGAGAAAACAGACAGATAATACTATTTTTGATTTATTTATTCTAAATAACAGAAAGTAAAAAGTGGGTACAGAATGTTGTGCCTTCTAGTTTCATCCATCTCGTGATCATCAAAATGAATCCACTAACAAGGTTGATCAAGTCTTGTTAACAAACTCATTCCGAATAACATGGAACCGGAGAAATTTTGAATAAGACTAAGTTACCTCAACGGTGATATGGAAATCCCCAACAATAAGAATATCATACTTTTTCTTGACAGTAGGGAGAGGAAATTCAAAACCTCCAATAATAATAGTTGGAACTTGTCCAATAGAATTGATGCTATGAACTTGAGATTGTTTCCTCGGAAAGTGTACCGTATGCTCATTACCATTAACATGAAAAGTGACATTGCCTTTGTTGCAATCAATAACAGCCCCTGCAGTATTAAGAAAAGGTCTACCAAGGATAATAAACATAATATCGTCCTCGGGAATATCAAGAATAACAAAGTCCGTTAAGATAGTGACATTTGCAACCACAACAGGCACATCCTCACAAATACCGACAGGTATAGTAGTTGATTTATCATCCATTTGCAAAGATATTTCAGTAGGTGTCAACTTATTCAATTCAAGTCTACGATATAAAGAGAGAGGCATAACACTAACACCGGCTCCAAGATCACATAAAGCAATTCTAACATAATTTCTTTTGATGGAACATGGTATAGTTGGTACGCCCAGATCTCCAAGCTTCTTTGGTATTCCACCCTTGAAAGTGTAATTAGCAAGCATGGTGGAAATTTCAGCTTCCGGTATCTTTCTTTTATTTGTGATGATATCCTTCATATACTTAGCATAAGGATTTAATTTCAGCATATCAGTTAAGCGCATACGTAAGAAAATAGGTCTAATCATTTCAGCAAATGGCTCAAAATCCTCATCATCCTTTGACTTGGATGGTTTAGGAGGAAAGGGCATGGGTTTCTGAATCCATGGTTCTCTTTCTTTACCGTGCTTCCTAGCAACAAAATCTCTCTTATCATAACGTTGATTCTTTGATTGTGGGTTATCAAGATCAACAGCAGGTTCAATCTCTACATCATTGTTTTTGCTAGGTTGAGCATCAACATGAACATTATTATTAACATTATCACTAGGTTCATCTTCATCACCTGATTGTGTTTCAGCATCAGAAATAGAAATATCATTGGGATTCTCAGGTGTGTCTACAGTGGGTTCACTAGAAGCATGCAAAGTTCTATCGTCTTTCTTCTTTTTCTTCTTTTTAGAAGAATTAGGTACCTCTAGATTGTTTCTCTGAGAATCTTGCTCGATTCTCTTAGGGTGGCCTTCAGGATACAAAGGTTCCTGAGTCATTCTACCAGTTCTAGTAGCCACTCTAACAGCAAAGTCATTTTTATTATTTAGTTCTTCAAGAAAATCATTTTGAGCTTTAAGTACTTGCTCAGCTTGAGTAGCAACCATAGAAGCATATTTCTAACGAGTTTGAGTTCATCTTTAACTCTAGCTATATTATCGCCTACGCGTCCTATATCGAAAGAATTATTCTTTAACTCTCTACCAACATAAGCATTAAAACTTTCTTGTCTAGCCATAAAGTCATCAAATTCATCTAAGCATGGGCTATGAAATTTAGTAGAGGGGATTTCAACTTTATCATATCTATAGAGAGAATTTACCTTTACTAACTGTGTCGGGTTATCAAGACAATATGGTTCTTCAACAAGCGGTATATTAAGACCATGTATTTCTTCAATAGGTGGTAAGTTCTTAACATCTTCAGCTTTAATACCTTTTTCTTTCATTGATTTCTTTGCCTCTTGCATATCATCAGGACTGAGAAATAAAACACCTCTCTTCTTCGGAGTGGGTTTAGGAATAGGCTCAGGAGTTGGCTCAATTGGTTCAGGAATTGCCTCAGGAATTGGCTCAGGAAGAGTCCAATTATTTTCATTAGTTAACATATTATTCAATAATATTTCAGCTTCGTCGACTGTTCTTTCCCTGAAAACACAACCAGCACAACTATCCAAGTAGTCCTTGGAAGCATCGGTTTGTCCATTATAAAAGATATCAAGTATTTCATTTTTCTTAAGAGGATGATCAGGCAAAGCATTAAGTACCGGAGAAGCCTCCCCCAAGCTTGTGGGAGACTCTCTTATTTGATTTGCACAAAATTGTATATTTCCCGCAAGACAGCTTGTTTCTTATGAGCAGGGAAATATTTAGCAGAGAAGTAATAAATCATATCCTGGGGACTACGCACACAACCAGGAGCAAGAGAATTATACCAAGTCTTAGCATCACCCTTTAATGAGAACGGAAATATCTTAAGGATATAAAAATAGCGAGACTTCTCATCATGAGTAAACATGGTAGCTATATCATTAAACTTGGTAAGATGTGCCACAACAGTTTCAGGTTCAAGGCCATAAAAAGGATCAGATTCAATTAAAGTAATAATCTCAGGATCAACAGAGAATTCATAATCCTTATCAGTAACACAGATAGGTGAAGTAGCAAAAGTAGGGTCGGGTTTCATTCTAGAATTAAGATACTGTTGCTTCCATTTAGCTAATAATTTCTTAAGATCATATCTATCATTGCAAGCAAAGATTTCCCTAGCAGCTTCTTCATTAATAACATAACCCTTAGGAACAACATGCAATACATAATCATTGGGAGAACCTTCATCATCACTATCATCAATAATAGGTTCTTCAGTAATTTCATTCCCCCTAACTGTAGCAAGTTGTTCATCAAGAAATTCACCTAATGGCAAAGTAGTATCAAGCACAGAAGTAGTTTCATCATGCATAGCAGAAGTGGCACAATCAATAACATGCGACATATCAGAATTCATAGCAGTAGCAGGTTTAGGTGTCGCAAGCCTACTAATAACGGAAGGAGAATCTAGTGCAGAGCTAGATGGCAGTTCTTTACACCCCCTCGTAGTTGAGGGTAAAATAGTAGTTCGCTCGTCTTTCAAGTTCTTCATAGTGATCAACAGATATAAATCCCAAGTGACTCAGAGAATAGAGCTATGCTCCCCGGCAACGGCGCCAGAAATTTGTCTTGATAACCCACAAGTGTAGGGGATCGAAACAGCTTTCGAGGGTAAAGTATTCAACCCAAATTTATTGATTCGACACAAGGGGAGCCAAAGAATATTCTTGAGTATTAGCAGTTGAGTTGTCAATTCAACCACACCTGGATAACTTAGTATCTGCAGCAAAATGTTTAGTACCAAAAGTGGTATGATAATAAAGGTAAAGGTGGCAAAAGTAAAGATAATAGTTTTTGGGTTTTTGTAGTAGTTGTAACAGTAGCAACAGAAAAGTAAATAAGCGAAGAACAATATATGAAAAGCTCATAGGCAATGGATCAATGATGGATAATTATGCTAGATGCGATTCCTCATGTAATAGCTATAACATAGGGTGACATAGAACTAGATCCAGTTCATCAATGTAATGTAGGTATGTGTTCCGTAAATAGTCATACGTGCTTATGGAAAAGAACTTGCATGACATCTTTTGTCCTACCCTCCCGTGGCAGCGGGGTCCTAGTGGAAACTAAGGGATATTAAGGCCTCCTTTTAATAGAGAACCGGAACAAAGCATTACACATAGTGAATACATGAACTCCTCAAACTACGGTCATCACCGAGAAGTATCCCGATTATTGTCACTTCGGGGTTGTCGGATCATAACACATAATAGGTGACTATAGACTTGCATGATAGGATCAAGAACACACACATATTCATGAAAACATAATAGGTTCATATCTGAAATCATGGCACTCGGGTCCTAGTGACAAGCATTAAGCATAGCAAAGTCATAGGAACATCAATCTCCGAACATAGTGGATACTAGGGATCAAACCCTAACAAAACTAAGTTGATTACATGGTAAATGTCATCCAACCCATCACCGTCCTGCAAGCCTACGATGGAATTACTCACGCACGGCAGTGAGCATCATGAAATTGGTGATGGAGGATGGTTGATGATGACGACGGCGACGAATCCCCCTCTCTGGAGCCCCGAACGGACTCCAGATCATCCCTCCCAAGAGAGATTAGGGCTTGGCGGCGGCCCCATGTCGTAAAACACGATGAAACTTTCTCTCTGATTTTTTTCTCCCCGAACGTGAATATATAGAGTTGGAGTTGAGGTCGGTGGAGGTCCAGGGGGCCCACGAGATAGGGGGTGTGCCCTACAGGGGGGCGCCCCCCTGTCTCGTGGACAGGCCCTGGGCCCCCTGGTGTATTTCTTTCGTCCAGAAATTCTTATTAATTCCAAAAGGTGCCTCCGTGGATTCTCAGGACATTCCAAGGACTTCTCTTTTCTACACATAAAACAACATCATGGCAGTTCTCCTGAAAACAGCATTAGTCCGGGTTAGTTTCATTCAAATCATGCAAGTTAGAGTCCAAAACAAGTGCAAAAGTGTTTGGAAAAGTAGATACATTGGAGACGTATCAATCACCACCTGCTACATTGGAGACGGATTTGCGACAGCCACCACCACCACTTGTTAGTAGTATGTAGGATCATATTCTTGTGTGTGTCTATTGCTGCTAACCATGCCAGGATCACAAGCTGACGAGATTGACTGGGAGAACTCAACGAACAAGGAGCTTCATGATAAGTTTCAGCAAATGATGACTGAACAGGTGCAAGATGTGCTGAACAATTTTGAAGAGGCCATGGAGAAGATCACTGGCCTTGAGAAGATGTTCGAAACAAAGCTCGATAACAGATTTAATGAACTGCTTGCGCGTCTTCCACCATTGGCTGCACCTGCCGCACCTCTGCAACAACAACAACAACTACCTCCACGTCGCGAAATAGCCCTCCGCTGAGCGAGCCGTGTCCTTCTTCAGCCTGGCCAAACTGTTGGTGTTGCTGTCGATACTTCTGTGGCTCCTGCTGCTGATGCGGATGATGATTATGCGGGAGATTACGAGGATGAGGTTGATCAAAATCAAAACTACGTGCAACCACCAGCACCCCAACCACCAGGTCGTCCACATGCAAATAATCACAATGGTAGGGCTCTCCCTCAGGTACGACATCATGCCCATCTTCCTAAACTGAAATTGAATATTCCACCATTTGAGGGATGTTCCTGATATATATCTTACTTGGGAGTTAGAAACTGAACAATGATTTACATGTTTATAATATCCTGAGGAGAGACGTGTTCCTGCTGCTGTTTGTGCTTTCCCTAGCTTTGCATGTGTTTGGTGGTCTGAACATTGTAGATTATATCCTATTCCAGCTACTTGGGCTGCTTTGAAAACTGTATGCGTACTCGTTTGGTTCCACCATATTATCAACGTGAATTAATTCAAAAATTGCAGCATTTAAGACAAGGAAAAAAAATTCTGTAGAAGAATATTATCAGGAGTTACAAACTGGCATGATTAGATGTGGTATTGTTGAGGAGAATGAAGCTATGCTTGCACGTTTTATGGGTGGATTAAATAGAGAGATTCAGACCATTCTAGAGTATAAGGAGAATACTAATATCACTCGTTTATTCCAAATTGCTTGTAAAGCTGAACGTGAAGTGCAGGATCGACAAGCATTGGCGCGAACTAACTTTTCTGCAGGCCGACCTTCATCATGGACACCGCGTGCATCTTCTACTTCAACTGCACCAGCACCTCCATCAGGTGCCACCTCCAGCCGTGATACAAGAAAGCACGCACAACCACCATTATCTGCCAAGAGCGCACCTGCCGGGCCTGCACATAGTTCTTCTTCTTCCATGGAATCCACAGGGCACACAAGTGATATTATTTGTCGTTGTCGTAAGGGAAGAGGTCATTATGCGAGAGAATGCAAATCTCAGCGTCTGATGATTGCTACTGAGGATGGTGGGTATGAGTCCGCTAGTGACTATGATGAGGAGACTTTGGCTCTTATTACACGTGAAGAACATGGTGGACATGATTCTGATTATGAGACGCAATACATGGCTCCTGAAGACGCTGACAGGTATGAATGTTTAGTTGCTCAATGTGTTTTGAGTGTGCAGGTCACACAAGCGAGCAAAATCAGAGGCACAGTTTGTTCCATACAAAGGGAGTTGTGAAGGAACGTTCTGTGCGCGTCATCATAGACGGAGGGAGCTGCAACAACTTGGCTAGCATGGAGATGGTGGAGAATCTATCTCTGACCACAAGACCACATCCACATCCTTACTACATCCAATGGTTCAACAACAGCGGCAAGGTTAAGGTAACACGTACTGTTCGTGTGCATTATAGTATCTGTACATATGCTGATTATGTTGATTGTGATGTGGTACCTATGCAAGCATGTTCCTTATTACTTGGTTGACCATGGCAATTTGATAAAAAATTCTATACACCATGGTAGAAACAATCAGTATACTCTTGTTCATAAGGATAAAAATATTATTTTGCTTCCTATGACTCATGAGTCCATTTTGAAAGATGATATTAATAGAGCTAATAAAGAAAAACAGGAGAAAATAAGAGTGAAAATCAGATTGTGGCAAAAGAATTTGAGCAACAAAAGAAGCCTAATAGTAAACCATCTAGTGTTGCTTCTGAAATTAAATTGAAAAGTGCATGTTTACTTGCCACTAAATCTGATATTGATGAGCTAGATTTTAGCAAATCTGTTTGCTATGCTTTTGTGTGCAAAGAGGCATTATTTTCATTCGAGGACGTGCCTTCCTCTTTGCCCTCGCTGTCACTAACATTTTTTGGGGAGTTCGCCGACGTCTTTCCACAAGGCGTGCCACGGATTACCTCCCATTCGAGGGATTGAGGATCAAATTGACTTAATTCGGTGCACCATTACCCAACCGTGCACCATACCGTACCAATCCGAGGAGACGAAGGAGATTATCGTCAAGTACAGGAGCTGCTCGACAAAGGTTATATCTGCGAATCCCTTAGTCCTTGTGCTGTTCCTATTATTCTAGTGCCGAAAAAGGATCATACATCACGTATGTGTGTTGATTGTAGAGGCATTAATAATATTACTATTCGTTATCGCCATCCTATTCCTAGGCTAGATGATATGCTTGATGAATTGAGTGGCTCTACAATATTCTCCAAAGTTGATTTGCATAGTGGATACCATCAAATTCGTACGAAATTGGGAGATGAATGGAAAACAACATTTAAAACTAAGGTTGGATTATATGAGTGGTTAGTCATGCCTTTTGGGTTAACTAATGCACTTAGTACTTTCATGAGATTAATGAACGAAGTTTTACGTGCTTGCATTAGATGATTTGTGGTAGTTTACTTTGATGACATATTGATTTATAGTAGATCTTTGGAAGAACATTTGGAACATTTACGTGTTGTTTTTATTGCTCTACGTGATGCACGTTTGTTTGGTAACCTTGGGAAGTGCACCTTTTGTACCAACCGAGTATCTTTTCTTGGCTATGTTGTTACTCCACGGGGAATTGAAGTTGACAAAGCCAAGATTGAAGTTATTGAGAGTTGGCCGCAACCCAAAACAGTCACACAAGTGAGGAGTTTTCTTGGCCTCGCTGGATTCTATAGGCGTTTTGTGAGAGATTCCAGCACCATTGCTGCACCTCTCAATGAGCTTACAAAGAAAGATGTGCCTTTTGTTTGGGGTACCGCACAGGAATAAGCCTTCACGGTATTGAAAGATAAGTTGACACATGCTCCTTTACTCCAACTTCCTGATTTTAGTAAGACTTTTGAGCTTGAATGTGATGCTAGTGGAATTGGATTAGGAAGTGTGTTATTACAAGATGGCAAACCTATTTCATACTTTTCTGAAAAATTGAGTGAGCCTAGTCTGAATTATTCTACTTATGACAAAGAATTATATGCTCTTGTTCGGACTTTAGAAACATGGCAACATTATTTATGGCCCAAAGAATTTGTTATACATTCTGATCATGAATATTTGAAACATATTAAAAGTCAAGCTAAACTGAACCGTAGACATGCTAAATGGGTTGAATTCATTGAGACTTTCCCTTATGTCATTAAACACAAGAAGGGTAAAGAAAATGTTATTGCTGATGCATTGTCTCGTCATTATACTATGCTTTCACAACTTGACTTTAAAATATTCGGTTTGGAGACCATCAAAGATCAATATGTGCATGATGTTGAATTTAATGATGTATTGCAGAATTGTCAAGAAGGGAGAACATGGAACAAGTTCGTCGTTAATGATGGATTTGTGTTTCGTGCTAACAAGCTATGCATTCCAGCTAGCTCCTTTCGTCTTTTGTTGTTGCAGGAGGCGAATGGAGGAGGACTAATGGGACACTTTGGTGTGAAGAAGACGGAGGACGTACTTGCTACCCATTTCTTTTGGCCAAAGATGAGGCGAGATGTTGAGCGCTTTGTTGCTCGCTGCACTACATGTCAAAAAGCTAAGTCATGACTCAATCCTCATGGTTTATATATGCCTTTGCCTGTACCTAGTGTTCTTTGGGAGGATATATCTATGGACTTTGTTTTAGGTTTACCTCAAACAAAGAAGGGGAGGGATAGCATATTTGTTGTCGTGGATAGATCCTCGAAAATGGCACACTTTATACCATGTCATAAAAGCGATGATGCTGTTAATGTTGCTGATTTGTTCTTTCATGAAATTATTCGCTTGCATGGTGTGCCAAATACTATTGTTTCAGATCGTGATACTAAATTTCTTAGCCACTTTTGGAGATGTTTATGGGCTAAGTTGGGGACTAACTGCTTTTTAGTACTACTTGTCACTCCCAAACTGATGGACAAACTGAAGTAGTCAATAGAACATTGTCTACTATGCTTAGGGCTGTTTTGAAGAATAATAAGAAAACGTGGGAAGAATGCTTGCCTCATATTGAATTTTCTTATAATCGTTCATTGCATTCTACTACTAAGATGTGCCCTATTGAAATTTGTATGGTTTCCTACCTCGTGCACATATTGATTTGTTGCCTCTTCCATCTCCGGAGAAGGTTAATTTTGATGCTAAACAACGTGCTGAATTGATTTTAAAAATGCATGAGTTAACTAAGGAAAACATTGAGCATATGAATGCTAAATATAAACTTGCTGGAGATAAGGGTAGAAAACATGTTGTGTTTGCACCTGGAGATCTTGTTTGGTTACATTTGCGTAAGAATAGATTTCCTGATTTGCGCAAATCAAAGCTAATGCCACTTGCTGATGGTCCTTTTAAGGTGTTAGAGAAAATAAATGATAATGCATATAAACTTGAGTTGCCTGCAGATTTTGGGGTTAGTCCCACTTTTAACATTGCAGATTTGAAGCCTTATTTGGGTGAGGAAGATGAGCTTCCGTCGAGGATGACTTCATTTCAAGAAGGGGAGGATGATGAGGACATCAATACCATTGTTACACCCACAACCCTTGCTGCTATACATACTGGACCAATTACTAGAGCTCGCGCACGCCAATTAAATTACCAGGTACTTTTGTTTCTTGGTAATGATTCTAACGTTCATGAGAATATGATGCTGCCTAAATTGGATACATTTGTTTTGCTTACAAATGAAGGGACTAGCTTGGAGAAGGATGAACATTGGAGCAAGATCAAGCATGGAGATGATAGCATGCGCAAGGGGAACAAGAACGGAGTTACAAGTGATGATTTCAGGACGTTGAAGCCACCATAATGAGTGCATGAAGCCTTGGACGAAATATACAAGATGGTACTTTATAACTTTCGTCCAGAGGCTATTCTAGGTGCCGTGTCACCTTATTATTGGGCCAGGCCCATGTATTTTCGAAATACTTGAGTATAGGCTGTTTTTATAGTCCGTATGTGTGGGGAAACAAGAGATAGGGTTAGTTTCGGACCCCTTCCCCAAGGGCCACAAAATTCCCCCCTCTTCCTCCATATATACAGCCCTTAGGGCGTCGTTTAGACTTTGGGTTTTGTTTAGATTAAAAGTTCGCCATAGCTGCAACTTGGCGTACTTCATTTGTGTTCAACGACCAGACCAAGACGTCACAGAACCCCATCTTGATCAATAAAGCTTTCATCTTATATTCGCAATATCCAGATTGCAATCTCAGTTTCTTACTTGTTCTTCATTTGCTCGCAGGAAATAGACCCTCGTGGTCAGGTTGATCGTGCTCCGGCGTGGTCAATAACCTCTCGGAGTTGGTTTAGCGATTGCTAAGGCACGACATCCTCGCACGTACGTAGTTGGATCGTCAAAGTCTACTCCTCAAAAACGATAATCACCATCTCATCGAAAGATGGGACACCTTTGCCTCTATCATCATAGGACTAGACCTTGTGCCCATCCATTCATCTCCTGATAGGGACCAGCGGATCGCGGTCACCCAGGTATGCGTGCGGGACAAGGTTCTCGTCTACCACTGTTGTAGGGCCATCAGAGGTTCTCGAGCATTCGCCCGTTTCATCGGCAGCGCCGACTGCACCTTCGCTACGGTGGAGAGAAGGAAGAACGCGACGATCCGGCCATGTGGTGCAGCAAGCTTGTCGACATCCAGAAGCAATACAAGATCATCGGCAACGGGCAGGAGAAGGACTCCATGGTTGACCTCGCCGAGATCATCATCAACCCCTGCTACGCCAACATGAAAGAAGACAACGATACCAAGGAGCTCCACCGGCCACCCTGCATCCAAACAAGTCAACCCTCGTACTCCCCTCTGCCTGCGTCTTCCCCTGCTCCGGTTCGTTCACGGTCTCGACGTCATCCTCCACCTTGGTGCTATCGCCATGGCGCCGCCGTCTGTCGTTCCCAACATGGTCAGCAAAATAAGAGGAATCGGGAGACAACTATTCGTCGAGAGGCTGACAGTCCCGGGACCACTTGGTCCATGGCCTAGGTTTTGTTGTTTAACATGTGTAGCCCATGAGGACGGGCCGTCGACCCGTTGGCTGGGCAGCTTGAGGTTGCTGCCAGCCCACCCGAGTTCAAGTCCCGGCTTGGACGTGTGGTGCTCGCGGAGTTTCTACTATAAAAAAATGCCAACGAGGGTTAGCCCTTGGGTTGGTCTCATTTTTTTAACATTGGCAGCCCACGACATGTTTCAACGTTTTTTGGAGCTAGCGGCCTCTGGGCCTCCCAACCTAGCTTGTCTATAACATCAACAGCCCAAGTTATGTTTGTTTTTTCAAGACGACACACAACTCAGTTCTTTTTTTCTATAAGAATGCAAAACTGAACTTATGTCCATTAAACCTGTCGTTCGTCCAACCATTTTATAGACCTTCCCACTTCCTCTATTTTTTGTTTTCACTAATCCTATATCTGAATTTTCTTCCTCTTTCTTTTTCGATGTAAACTGAGTTTTCTCTCAGTACATTTCCCTAGAACCAACTCAACTGTCCCACGTCTAGCCTAAAAAATAATAATACCCCACGTCCTATTAACTCATCAAATTAAAATGATATTTTATTTCGTAAACTGAAAGTTCTTACAAAATAATAATAATAATTGTTATATATAACTTGGCAAGTTAACTCCTAGTGATTGCGTACATAAGATTGCAAAGATTTTACTGACCAATGCAGTAATAGACGTGCAATCATGTGTTTATGTTTTATAACATTTCTCCATCCAGCCCAACATGATATTTAAACCCAGCCCAGCAAGTCGCGAATTTCGAGAAAAATGCAAATGGGCTTTAAATCCTACCATATATATAAACGGGCTGCATAGATGCTACATCATTGTTTCACCCAGCCCACCAAATGGACTAGCTGACATGTGGGCCAGTAGGTCGAAGCCTAAGCAAGACATTGGATTTGCATCCAACGGCCGGCATTCTTCTTCAATCTCTCGTCTTCTTCCCCCAGCGCTGCTGGGACCGCCTGCTCCAGCCTCCAGCATCTAGCGGTGTTGTTTGCGCGCCTCGCAGTGAAACACTACCCCGCCGACGGCCAGGCCATCCCTCCACTCCGCACCTCCTGTAATTCTCTGCCGAGTGTAGGCCCACCCCGCACCTGAACTAGTCGAGTTTCCCACTCCTCTCCGTCTATGACTCCACTGCCGCGTCTTCCCCATCTTCGGGTCGTTCCAGTCTCGGGCCTCGCCGTCGTCCACCGCCTTGCTGCGCTCAGCGCTGCGTGGTCAACAAACGAGAGTCATCGGAAGAGGATTGTACGTGAGAGCCTGACGGCCGGGACCCACGAGGTCCATGGTTGCACGCAAGGAAAGTTCCTCCTTATTAAGCTGTTTCCTTCCCCTGACAGCTGGGACCCACCGGCTGCATCTTCGCACGGAAGGAAGTGCCTCCTTGTTATGCGAAAAACTATTCCTTTCGATGACAGCTGGGACCCGGCAGATTCGGTGGCTGACTTGTGGACCCACCATATTTTGCGAAAAAACGCCCCCCGCTGTCAGCTTGAACCCACCGGAAGTGCCTCCTTATTACGCACAAAAAAATGAATACTCGCCCTGCTAGCTGGGACCCACCTTGGTGGGAGGCTGACTTGTGGGCCTATGCTACGTCTTGAGCTTGTGTTGATTTTCCTTGAAGAGGAAAGGGTGATGCAGCAATAGTAGCGTAAGTATTTCCCTCAGTTTTAGAGAACCAAGGTATCAATCCAGTAGGAGGCTCCTCAAAAGTCCCACGCACCTACACAAACAAACAATGAACTCGCAACGAACGCAATAAAGGGGTTGTCAATCCCTTCACAGCCACTTGCAAAAGTGAGATCTGATAGAGATAGTATGATAAGATAAATATATTTTTGGTATTTTATAATATAGATTGGAAAAGTAAAGATGCAAATAAAAGTAGATTGAAAGCTTATATGATAAAAGATACACCCGGGGGCCATAGGTTTCACTAGTGGCTTCTCTCAAGATAGCATAAGTATTACGGTGGGTGAACAAATTACTGTCGAGCAATTGATAGAAAAGCGAATAATTATGAGATTATCTAGGCATGATCATGTATATAGGCATCACGTCCGCGACAAGTAGACCGACTCCTGCCTGCATCTACTACTATTACTCCACACATCGACCGCTATCCAGCATGCATCTAGAGTATTAAGTTCATAAGAACAGAGTAACGCATTAAGAAATATGACATGATGTAGAGGGATAAACTCATGCAATATGATACAAACCCCGTATTTTTATCCTCGATGGCAACAATAAAATATCTGCCTTGCAACCCCTATTGTCACTGGGTAAGGACACCCCAAGATTGAACCCAAAGCTAAGCACTTCTCCCATGGCAAGAAAGGTCAATCTAGTAGGCCAAACCAAACTGATAATTCGAAGAGACTTGCAAAGATAACTCAATCATACATAAAAGAATTCAGAGGAGATTCAAATATTTCTCATAGATAAAGTTGATCATAAACCCACAATTCATCAGATCTAGACAAACACACCGCAAAAAGAGTTACATCTAATAAATCTCCACAAGAGAGGGGGAGAACATGGTATTGAGATCCAAAAAGAGAGAGGAAGCCATCTAGCTAATAACTATGGACCTGAAGATCTGTGGTAAACTACTCACAACTCATCGGAGAGGCTATGGTGTTAATGTAGAAGCCCTCCATGGTCGATTCCCCCTCCGGCGGAGTGCCGGCGAAGGCTCCAAGATGGGATCTCACGGATGCAGAAGGTTACGGCGGTGGAAATTGTTTTTTGTTGGCTCCCTGGATGTTTTCGAGGTACGTGGGTATATATAGGAGGAAGAAGTAGGTCGGTGGCTGCCCGAGGGGCCCAGGAGATAGGGGGCACGCCCTGTAGGGGTGGGTACACCCTCCACCCTCGTGGCCACCTCGGCTACTTCTTGGCTTGCACTCCAAGTCCTCTGGATCACGTTTGTTCCAAAAATCACGCTCCCGAAGGTTTCATTCCGTTTGGACTCCGTTTGATATTCCTTTTCTTCGAAATACTGAAATAGGCAAAAAAACAGCAATACGGGCTGTGCCTCCAGTTAGTAGGTTAGTCCCAAAAATGATATAAATGTGTGAAGTAAAGCCCATAAACATCCAAAGGGGGTAATATAATAGCATGGAACAATAAAAAATTATAGATATGTTAGAGACATACCAAGCATCCCCAAGCTTAATTCCTGCTCGTCCTCGAGTAGGTAAATGATAAAAACAGAATTTTTGATGTGGAATGCTACCTAGCATATTTCTCAATGTAATTTTCTTTATTGTGGCATGAATGTTCAGATCCAAATGATTCAAAATAAAAGTTCATATAGACATAAGAAATAGTAATACTTCAAGCATACTAATCAAAGCAATCATGCCTTCTCAAAATAACATGGCTAAAGAAAGTTATCCCTACAAAATCATATAGTCTGGCTCTTGCTCTATCTTCGTCACACAAAGTATTTGATCATGCACAACCCCGATGACAAGCCAAGCAACTATTTCCTACTTTAGCAATCTCAAACTTTTTCAACTTTCACACAATACATGAGCGTGAGCCATGGACATAGCACTATAAGTGGAATAGAATGGTGGTTGTGGAGAAGACAAAACAGTAGAAGATAGTCTCACATCAACTAGGCGTATCAACGGGCTATGGAGATGCCCATCAATAGATATCAATGTGAGAGAGTAGGAATTGCCATGCAACGGATGCACTATGGCTATAAATGTATGGAAGCTCAACAAAAGAAACTAAGTGGGTGTGCATCCAACTCGCTTGCTCACGAAGACCTAGGGCATTTTGAGGAAGCCCATCATTGGAAAATACAAGCCAAGTTCTATAATGAAAAATTCCCACTAGTATATGAAAGTGGCAACATAGGAGACTCTCTATCATGAAGGTCATGGTGCTACTTTGAAGCACAAGTGTGGTAAAAAGGATAGTAGCATTGTCCCTTCTCTCTTTTTCTCTCATTTTTTTCTTTTTTTCTTTCTATTTTTCCCTTTTGGGCCTTTCTCTTTTTTTGGCCTTTCTCCTTTTTTTCCCTTTTTTTGTAAAGTCCAAATTCTCATCCCGACTTGTGGGGGAATCATAGTCTCCATCATCCTTTCCTCACTGGGACAATGCTCTAATAATGAAGATCATCACACTTTTATTTACTTACAACTCAAGATTACAACTGAATACTTAGAACAAGATATGACTCTATATGAATGCCTTCGGCGGTGTACCGAGATATGCAATGAATCAAGAGCGACATGTATGAAAATTATGAAGGTGGCCATGCCACAAATACGATGTCAACTACATGATCATGCAAAGAGCAATATGACAATGATGATGCGTGTCATATAAACAGAACGGTGGAAAGTTGCATGGCAATATATCTCGGAATGGCTATGGAAATGCCATAATAGGTAGGTATGGTGGATGTTTTGAGGAAGATATGTTGGGTGTATAGTACGGGCGAAAGTTGCGCGGTACAAGAGAGGCTAGCAATGGTGGAAGGGTGAGAGTGTGTATAATCCATGGACTCAACATTAGTCAAAAGAACTCATGTACTTATTGCAAAAATCTACAAGTCATCAAAAACAAAGTATTACGCGCATGCTCCTAGGGGGATAGTGTCGGTGTACTAAGGTAGGGGTACCTCAGTACCCCAACTTGTGCACGGGCAGTCCCAGTTCCCCACAGCCAGATCCACCAAATGCTTGCCGGAGACCATCTCCGCTCCACACCAAGCCATTCAAGAACAAAGTATATAAGATAGAAGCTCAAGACCCCGGCAAGAGGAGCTTGCCGGGAAGGCCATTCCAGGCTCAAGGCTACATCACTCCTACAGATCCCCGGCGAGAGGAGCTCGTCGGGAGGACTAGAAGATCATATCACAGAAGACACGCCTCGGCGCCGCGCGCGCCCCGGCGAGGACCCGGGGAGCGGCAAGTCACAGAGCCCGACAAGCTCCCGGGCCCGGCAAGATCAAGACCCCGGCAAGGCGCTTGCCGGGGAGAGCTATGCTACTCGTTCAAGACTCCAGCTCATCTGCCCACGCGTCGTCTCCGGCCTTCTCCGAGAGGCGTGGCGGATGGCTGTCTTTGCATGAGGAATGCGGTGGCACTCCACGGTGGTGGCTTCGCCGCCGTGGCGAAAGGAGACGCAATGGCGGGAGCTTTTGGGGCGACGGCGACGGGCATTTAATGCTCTTGTCCCCCTCTGTCAAAAGTAGGTAGAAAGCATCGAGCTGCAACTGTTCCCGCACTGCTCCAACTACCACCTCTTTTACGTTTTACCCCTCTACCTCACGTTGACACTGTCGGTGACCCTTGCCCTATAAAAGGAGGCCCATGCACAACGTAGAGGGGTTCCACGACTGGCTACTCTCGCGAGGGATCATTCGCCACTCTCGCGTGAAGGTTCGAACCCCTGGCAACTCCAGCGCCTGGGATTCGGCCGGTTTCACACACCACTCCACCGTTTGCTCGCATTCTTGAGCAAGATCTAATACAACACAATGCAGCAGTAGGGTTTTACGCGACCATCGCGGCCCGAAGCTGGGTAAAAATCCCCCGCGTGCATCGCCTCGATCTGCTCTCCGCGCAGCCTCCGCCCCCGTACCGAACACACGAAGGGGCCCCGGCCCCATAGGTGCCGCGCCACCCATCGGCCGCGACATCTCTGGCGCGCCAGGTAGGGGGCGTCGAGGTTGTGCGAACCTGATCCGGCGTTCGCGCGCCAGCACTCTTCATCAACCTCTCCAGCTTCATCAGCAGCTTCATCGACAACTACGCCATGGCCCCGAAGACGAGAGCTTCGAGGGTCGCGGACCCATCTCCGTCTTCCCCGCCTCCACCGGAGCCAACGGCAGGCGGAGGAGACGCCGGTGGAAGGGTGGACACCGGCGAGGGCGCTCGCGGTGCCACCAGATCCAGGGACAGGACGGAGGACCACGCCTCGGCCTCCGTAGATCCACGTCCATCTCAGCGCACGCCGACCCAGCAGCGCCATACCGCAGGAGGTGGTATCCGCTTGTTGGAACAGGGACACGCCGGGGGCTCGCGAGATGTTCCGGACCCTCGTCCGGACACGGGCAAAGCGAAGGCGCCGGGACAGGACCCTGCTCCTTCCAACACTGTCGGAAGCCCGAGCGCGTCCCGCTCCCCGCGCCGCTCGCTCCCGCTTCCCTCCACTCCTGCGGAAGCGCTCACGAGAGCGCAAATGCTCCTCGACTTCCCTCCGGCGGCGGACAAGGTCGAGGACTGGAGGGCTACCATCCAGAGCCTGGTCGCCTTCGCCAACAACGACCGTCAACAGCGGCCTGCGGCCTCGCGGCCGCGGCAAGCGGGGAAGGCGAAGGCCTGCGGTGACAAGACCGCCGGGGGTGCAACTACCGTGCACTCCCCGCCGCGGAAACGAAAGACGCCGCCCCGCCGGAACAACGCCGACGACGGCTCCACGGCATCGTCGGACCCGCGGGCTCGTCGAGATCAACGTCAGGTCCTCGACGAGCGGCGGCAAGAAGATGCCCGGACCACGATCGAGCGTCGCCGAGAGACTCGGCGACAATCTGATCAGAGAGCTGGGAGCACTGTCGAAGTGCGCACGCCCGGCGAGCCAGGCGACTTGCCGTACGCGGCAGGCTGCCCCGCGTTCACCCGTGAACTGCGGCGCGTCCAGTGGCCTAGCATGAAAAACTTCAAGCCCGACGTACCGGAAAAGTACGACGGCAAGACACACCCCTCGGAGTTTCTCAGTATCTACACCATCGCAGTGCAGGCTGCCGGGGGGCGCGACGAGAAGATTCTGGCGAACTACTTCCCGCTCGTGCTTAGGCCGAACGTTCGTTCTTGGCTTATGCACTTGCCGGAGGGCTCCATTTCCTCTTAGGCGGATCTTTGTCATCATTAAAAAAATAAAAAATTGCCGGGGCCCAAAAAGGGGGCAGCCCTTAGGGGGCCCCCCGGGGGTTTGGTGTCTTAATTTTCCCCTTCCCTTGTAAAAACGCCTTTATTCCCTTGGACCCTTGTTTCCTTTTCTTCAAATTAAAAGGCTTTTTGGGCCTCCTTAAGGTTAGCCCAAAATTAAAAAAAAAAAAGTAAAACCAAAATAAAAAGAAACTCAAAATTAAGAACGGGAGCATAACCCAAATTAATTTGCCGCCCCGGTGGAAATGAAAAAGAAATTTTTATAATTCCCCCAAATTTTCCCAAGTTTTCTTTAGTGGTAAGCAATCCTTCAAAATGTTCTTTCATGGAAATGGAAATTAAGAATAAAAAGTAACGCTTTAAAATAACACCAAAAAAAAATTTTCCCCCAATAAACCGGGTTTTTTTCAACAAAAAAAAACCCTTTCAACAAAAATTTAAAAAAATTTTTAATTTATGTTGGCGTGCCTGGCTACACAAGGGAATAGAATGGGGGTTTAAAAAAAAAAAAAAAAGGGTCCAAAATTGGGATAAAAAGGGAATCAATTAAATTTTGAGGGGTCCCAAATCAAAGCAAAAAAAAAAAGGGGAAAAAACCAAGGGTTGCCCTCACGGCCAATTTTGAGGGCCCATGGAATATAAAAAGTTTATAATAAAATTATATAATGAAATAAAATTAATAATGAAAATTGTATTTTACCGGGGAAAAAAAAACCCCTTTTTTTTTTAAATTATTTTTTTTTTTTTTTTTTTTTTTTTTTTTTGGCCCCCCTTTTTTTTTTTTTTTTTAAGTCCAAACCCCTTTTTAAATCTTTTCCCCTCTCCTCCTTAAAAATTAATTTATGAATAAAAATAAAAATACAATTTAAGGAAAAAGGATTAAAATTCGAAACCCGGGGAAAATAATAAGGGAAAATTTAAAATTTAAGGGCCCCAAAAATTAAACAAAATAAATTCATGAAAGAAAATAATTGGGAAAAGAATTAAAGGAGCAAATATTTTTTTGGAAGGTTTTTTTTAGGAATTTTAAAAAACTTTGGGGAAAAAAGGGCAAATATAAGGGAAAATTAAAAAAAAAATTTCCAAAAAAATTTTCCAAAAACAAAACCCAAGCAGGAAAATTGGGGAAAAGACCTGGAGCCCTCATGGAAAAATTAAATTTTTCCAAATAAAAGCGGTTAAACGTGTAAATTTTCCCTTCTTTAAAATTCTAAACTTTAATAAAAAATAATTTCCCCACCCAAAAAAAGTATGGGGCCCATCCTTTTTTGTTTTTTATTTAAATTTCATCATTCGGCCAAAAAACCAAAATAATCGTTTAAAACTCCAAAAATTTTTTAAATAAATAAAAATAAACCCTTTCAAAATAAGTACCCCAAAAAAAAAAAAAAAAAAATAAAAGGGAAAAAAATGAAAACAAATTTATCCCTAGGGTTTAAAAAAATTTTTTTTAAAGAAAGAAAAAATTTTAAATGGGCAAAACCTAAAATTCAAAAAAAAAAAAGTTCAATAAAAAATAAAAAAATTCCCAAAACAAAAAAGGGGCCCACTTAAACGGGTTTTTCCCAAACTTGGGCCGAAAATTTTTAAATTCCCAAAATTTCCAAAATTTAAAATTTAACAAAATTTAAAAATCAAACCCCAAAAGAAAAAAACTAAAAAAAACCCTTTTATTTACTTTTAATTTTTTATGTTTAAAATTTTTGGGAAAAAAAAATTCCAAACACAATAAAAAAAACCAAAAAACAAAAATTTCAAAAAAGAAAAAATCTCAAAATGAAACTTAAAATTTGTCAAAAAAATTTTTTTTGTTTAAAAAAAAAACCTTTTGGGAAAAATAAATTAAAATTTATTAAAAGTTCCCTTTGAAAATAAATAAAATTTAAAAATTAGGAAATAAAAATAAAAAAAAAAAAAAAAAAATTTTTTCCCCAAAAAAAAAACCCCCTTTTTTTCCCCCTTTTTTTTGGGTCGGCCAAAAATTTGTTAACTTTAAATTCTTTTATGAAATTTTTAAAGGAAATTTTTTTTTGGCTAAACTTTTTTTAAAAATAATTCCCTTAAAAACAAAAAGAAAAGGGAAAGAAAAGAATTTCGAAAAAATTTTAATCAGCAAAAACAAAACAAAAAATTTTCCCAAAAAGAAAAGGGGAAATTTTGGAAATTTAAAAGGAAATAAATTAAAAAAGGAATTTTTTTAAAAATTTTAAAAACAAATTTGGGAAAAAAGCAAAAAAAAAAATCAATCTATTTTTTTAAAAGAAATCCCAAATTTTTTTTAAAGAAAAACCAAAAATAGTTTTTAAAAGTTTGGAAAATGGGGAAAACTTTTTAAAGAAAAATTTAAAAAAATTTAAACAAAAACCTTAAAAAATTTTAAATCTTCCAAAAAACCCCCCTTTCCCCGGGGGGCCCCCCTAGCCCCACCCCGGGGGGATCTCCTCCCCCCCAAAGGGTTTACCCATTGGGCCCCCCCCACAAAAAACCAGCAACCACCCTTTCCTGACCCCCCTTATCCCCGGGGGACTAGAAAAAAAAAAAGAAAACGTTCAAAAATATAAAAGAGGCAACAGAGAAGGCGGGAAAATTATTGGAGCCTTGGAGTTTCCGGGAAATCCTTCCATGCCCCTCCCCTTTGGAGAAGTTGTGGCCCTTTGGGGAATTTGGGGGTAGGGACCCGGGCAAATGCCCCGTTTGGGCCCCATTCCCGAATAAGAAAAACCTCAAGAATTCAAATAAAGCTTGGTACCCGAACGGGTGCGGAACCCCACGGGTCCTGGGCCCCTATGGTCCCAAGCTTCCACCCCCCTCACAAAATCCGGGATTCCCAAAGGGCCCTTTTTAAAACCAACCCCAATAATACAAAAAGAAATTAATAAAATGCCAACGAAATTTAAAAATAAGGTTTACTATTTTTGCCCAAATGCCAAAAAGGCCACCACTAGATCTGTAAGAGAGCAGGTTGGGGCTTGGGCCTGCCAAACCTCCCCTTGGGGAAACCGAAAAGGGGGCCGGCCCAGGACCCCCAAACCCCGTTGGGGGTTTTTTTCCGGCCCCTCCGCCACATTCCTTCCCCCAAAGGTCCTTAAGTCCCCCCTCCCGGGGGATTAAAAGGGAAAGGGGGCCCCCAAAGGAGACCCCACAAGGGGGTTCCCCAAGCGCTTTGGTAAAGGCCGTGGAGCCCAATGGCACGGTTTCCTCCCGGCTTTTCCGGGTGCCCGGGACCCTTTTTTTGCCCCTTCTTGGCCCCCAGGCCCTTTAGACGATTCCATTCCCATCCAACCAAGGGCCCAGGAAGTTTCAAAGCAAAGGCCCCTTTAGGATTACCCCCCCCAATTTTTTGCCCCCAAAACCCCTTTTCCCCGGGGTAAAAATCCGGGTTCCCTTTAGGCCATCTCCGTTTTTGACCTGATTAAAAATTTAGGAAAAGGACCCTCCCCAAACCCCACCCGGGGAAAAAAACCCCCCCTTTAAACAGGGAAACCCCCAAGGGGAAAAGGGGCCCAAAAAGGGAAACCTATTTAAAGCCCGGGAAATTAAAGGGCCCCAAAATTCCCCCCCCCTTTTTTTTCCCCGGGAGGGGGAAACCCGGGCCCCCTGGGGCCCAGGGAGGGGCCGGGTTAGCCCCGGGGCCCCGTCCTTGCTTCCCCCCCGGGCGGCCTGAAAGGCTCCCGCCCGAACCCAGGCTCCGGGGCCCCCTTTCCCCTTGAGGGAGCCCCAAAGATTTTTCCCGGAAAAACCCGCCCCAGAGGGGGGGCCGGCTTCCGGGGGAAAAAAAACCCTTTGGGTGGCCCATTCCCCTTGGGCCGGAAACCGGGCCGGGGAGAGGGGGGGGGAAAAGGAAAAGGGGAAAAAGGGGGAAAGAAGGGAAAAACCCCGGGGAAAAAGGAGAAGGCGGTGGGCATTCCAGGAGGCCGAGGCCCGGAGAACAAAAGGTATTTCCCAGGCTCCCCCGCCCCAAAATCCCCGGGGGTTCCCTCCCCGGGGGAATTCCCTGGGCCCCGCCCTTTCCCCTTTTCCCCCGGTCTTTGGGTAGGGGGGGGGGAAGGTCCCCGCGCAAAAACTGGAGGGAAGGGAAACCAGGGTTTTTGGAAAGAAAAAAAAAGGAAGGGGAACCCCTTCCTCTGCATGGGGGTGGGGGGGGGGGCCCCCCCCAAGGGGGTGGCGCTTCCCCACCCAAGAATCGCCTGCGGTTCCCACGGGGGGCGGCGGGGAAGGGTTCACCCGGGCGGGCCTCCGGGCCCCCCAAAAAAGGGCCCGGGGCCCCCGGTGGCCAAGGGGGGACCCGACCCAATTGTGCACCGGGGGAAAACAAAGTCCCCTTTGGGGCCTCTCCCCCCCCAAGCCTTCGCAAAAAAAGTGGGCCCCGCGAGGAGCTTCCCGGGGCCCCGGCTAAGGCCCCTTTTTCCCCCGGGGACCCCGGGAACTGGTTTCCGAAGCCGCCGGGCCCCGGCCGGGCGGCCCGGGAGGGGCCGGGACGGTTTACGCGACCATCGCGCCCGGCCGGGTAAAATCCGCGTGCATCGCCGATCCGCTCTCGCGCAGCCTCCGCCCCGCATCAACACACGGGGCCCCGCCCCATAGGTGCCGCGCCACCCATCGGCGCGACATCTCGGCGCGCCCGGTAGGGTGCGCCGAGGTTGTGCGAACCCGATCCGGCGTTCGCGCCAAAGACTCTTCATCAACCTCTCCGGCTTCGCCAGCTTCATCGACAACTACGCCATGGCCCCGAAGACGAGAGCTTCGAGGGTCGCGGACCCATCTCCGTCTTCCCCGCCTCCACCGGAGCCAACGGCAGGCGGAGGAGACGCCGGTGGAAGGGTGGACACCGGCGAGGGCGCTCGCGGTGCCACCAGATCCAGGGACAGGACGGAGGACCACGCCTCGGCCTCCGTAGATCCACGCCCATCTCAGCAAGACGACGACCAGCAGCGCCATACCGCAGGAGGTGGTATCCGCTTGTTGGAACAGGACACGCCGGAGGCTCGCGAGATGTTCGGACCCCGCCCGGACACGGCAAAGCGGCGGCGCCGGACAGACCTGCTCCTTCCAACACCGCCGGAAGCCCGAGCGCCCCGCCTCCCGCGCGCCGCTCCCGCTTCCCTCCACTTCGCGAAGCGCCACGAGCGCAAATGCTCTCGACTTCTCCGCGGCGGACAAGGTCGAGGATCGAGGGCTACCATCGAGCCTGGTCGCCGCCAACAACGACCGTCGTCAGCACGCTGCGGCTCGCGCGCTGCAAGCGGGAAGGCGAAGGCTGCGGTGACAAGACCGCGGGGTGCAACTACCGTGCACTCCCGCCGCTGAAACGAAGACGCCGCCCGCCGAATAACGCCGACGACGGCTCCACGGCATCGCGGACCAGCGGGCTCGCCGAGATCAACGTCGAGTCCTCGACGAGCGGCGGCAAGAAGATGCCGGACCACGATCGGCGCCGCCGAGACTCGGCGACAATCTGATCGAGAGCTGGAGCACTGCCGAAGTCGCGACGCCCGGCGAAGCCAGCGACTTGCCAGACTGCGGCGAGCTGCCCAGCTGCTCACCCGTGAATCGCGCGCGGCCCAAATGGCCTAGCATGAAAACTTCAAGCCCGACGCATCGAAAAGTACGACGGCAAGACACACCCTCGGAGTTTTCAAGATCTACACCATCGCAGTGCAGGCTGCCGGGCGCGACGAGAAGATTCTCGGCGAACTACTTCCCGCTCGTGCTTAGCCGAACGCTCGTTCTTGGCTTATGCACTTGCCGAGGGCTCCATTTCCTCTTGGGCGGATCTTTGTCATCAGTTTGTTGGTGCCTTCACCGGCGGCCATTAAACCCCACGCCAAGAAAGTGATTCCACATTTTGGCCCGGAAGGAAGGAGAATCCCGCGCAAGTACATCCAACGCTTCAGCCATGTGCAACACAACATCCTCGACGTCCACCGCGCGGTTATCAGCGCGTTCCACCGTAACGCGCGTAACCGCCGATGCGTGAAGAGATGGCGATGACCAAGATCCGGATGTCGGCGAGCTTTATGCCCGGTTGATAAATGCGACGCGCTGAAGAGGGAGGAGGCTTCCGGGAGGATGCTGGCGCAGGAGGGAGCGACTCCGACGACGTCGCCCCGGCAAAGAAGCGCCGGCGACAGGTCTTCCAGAAGAAGAACAAGGAACAGGTGCTTGCCGTCGAAAAGTCCGGCAAGGAAGCTCCCGCCAAGCAAACACAAAGTTGGCAGTTCCGCAAGGAGCTTGCCCCTGTGGCGGCAGCCGACAAGCAGGACGCCCCCGGCAAGCAATACTGCAAAATCCACCGCACCAAAGGCCACGACCTCTACAACTGCAAGCGCGTCGATTATCTCGTCGAGCAGCAGAAAGCTGAGTACGAGAGGCGCGACAAGGAGAGGGCCCAAGGTGGCGGAGGAGAACCGAGCAAGAAGCGGCCGTTCGTCGGTCGGGGAGGACCTCCCGGCAAGGCCAAGCGGCGACAAGGTGATCGACCTTCTCGGAGCCGCGACAAGGATGAAGAAGACGGCGAAGAGGACGTGGAGGATGAGGACGACAGTGAGCAGGAATTTCAGAAGGCCACGGAGGTCCTGTGCGTTGACGGTGGCGCTTCGCTACACACCTCTCACCGCCAACTAAAGCAGTGGGCACGTGAGGTGAATGCGGCAGAGCCGCCCATGGAGTCACGCAGACTCCTCAAATGGTCCAACACGCCCATCATTTTCGATATTGAGCATCACCCCGACCGCACCACCGCGGTCGGGTGCCTGCCGATGCTGGTCTCGCCCACCATCCGCAACCTCAAGGTCACCAAGATGTTGGTCGACGGCGGGGCCGGGCTGAACTTGATTTCCTCTGCCGTGATCAAGAAACTCCAAATCCCAGATGACGAGCTCGAAGAGACCGGCCCCTTCCAAGGAATCAACCCGGGGAGGAGCAGGCCCAAGGGAAAAATCACCTTGCCGGTGACCTTTGGCGGGGAGGTCAACTTCAGGACCGAGCGCATTACTTTCGACGTTGCCGATATTCCGTTGCCATACAACGGGATACTCGGGCGTCCCGCCCTCGCCAAGTTCATGGCGGCTTCCCATTACGCCTATAACGTGCTCAAGATGCCGGGTCCGATAAGCATCATCACTGTCCGCAGCGACAAGAAAGACGCGCTTATCTGCACCGACCAGATTTACCGGGATGCGGCCGCGGCGGCCGACAAGGATGCACTTGCCGCTGAAGTTCCCAAAGGAAAAAAGACGAAGACCAAGTACGGCAAGCGCTCCGGGGCCCACTCCGGCAACTGCACCCCTTCGGAGTGTTGCGCTGCTAGCGAGGACGCCCCGTCGAGCTCCACCGGCAAGGATAAAAAGGGGATGGCTGCTCGCGGCAACCAAGAAGGTGTCCGCTAGGAGGACGGCACTGGTGGTACCTTCACCATCGATTGCCACGCTTGACAAAGAATAGGAAAGCGCGCTCGTTGCTTTCCTGCGGGCGAATGTCGATGTGTTTGCATGGCAGCCATCTGACATCCCCGGTGTTCCCAGGAAGGTAATTGAGCACAAGCTTGCCGTTTGCCCCCATGCGCGGCCCGTCAAGCAAAAAGTGAGGAAACAAGCCGTGGAACGCCAAGAGTTCATCAATGAAGAAATCAAGAAACTAGAGGCAGCAGGCCTAGTCAGGGGTGTGATCCATCCGACGTGGCTAGCAAACCCAGTTGTCGTGCGCAAGGCCAATGGGACTGGAGATAATAATTTTAAGATCTTCATCATTTCACAGAAACTAGAAGAACACGCCTTTACAAAGCAATCTTTCTTAGCACGCAATCTAGTGGTTCTTTCGTTGCACTAATTAATGGAAATTCTCATTGCTTTGAGAGACTCATTGATATAATACTTAGGAGGAATAGATCTAAGTTTAAGAGAATCAACATCAAGCGAAAGTCTATCAACGTTCCTAGCCAAATCATCAACTTTGAGCAATTTTTCTTCAAGCAAGGCATTAAAATTCTTTTGAGAAATCGTAAATTCTTTCACACTATTCTCAAAATCATAGGGCATCTTATTGAAATTACTATAAGAATTATTGTAGCAATCCATAATTATTAGAGGAATTACTAGGGAACGGTCTAGGATTAAAGTTTCCTCTATAAGCATTGTTTCCAAAACTATTCCTACCAACAAAATTCACATCCATAGATTCATTATTATTCTCAATCAAAGTAGACAAAGGCATATCATTGGGATCAATAGGAGCACTCTTAGTACCAAATAATTTCATAAGTTCATCCATCTTTCCACTCAAAACATTAATTTCTTCTATAGCATGCACTTTTTTACTACTAGATCTTTTGGTGTGCCATTGAGAATAATTAGCCATAATATTATCAAGAAGTTTTGTAGCATCTCCTAAAGTAATTTCCATAAACGTGCCTCCTGCGGACGAATCTAAAAGATTTCTAGAAGCAAAGTTCAAACCAGCATAAAAATTTTGTATGATCATCCATAAATTCAAACCATGAGTAGGGCAATTGCGAATCATCAATATCATTCTTTCCCAATATTGGGCACCATGCTCATGATCAAGTTGTTTAAAATTCATAATATCGTTCCTAAGAGTGATGATCTTAGCGGGAGGAAAATGTTTAGAGATAAAAGCATCTTTGTACTTGTTCCAAGAATTAGTACTATTTTTAGGCAAAGACGAAACCAAACTTTAGCACGATCTCTAAGTGAAAACGGAAATAACTTCAATTTAACAATATCATTATCCGTATCTTTCTTCTTTTGCATATCACGCAAATCAACAAAGTTGTTTAGATGGGTAGCGGCATCTTCACTAGGAAGGCCGGCGAATTGATCTTTCATAACAAGATTCAGCAAAGCAGTATTGATTTCACAAGACTCAACATCATTAAGAGGAGCAATCAGAGTACTAAGGAAATCATTATTATTGGTATTGGAGACATCAAACAATTTGGTATTATCTTGCGTCATGGCAATAAGTAATCCAACACAAAAGCAAACAGAAAAAGGGCAAGCGAAAGAGAGTGGAGAATATTGGGAAAGAGAGGGCGAATAAAACGGTAAGGGTGAAGTGGGGGAGAGGAAAATGAGAGGCAAATGGCAAATAATGTAAATGCAAGGGAGATGAGTTTGTGATGGGCACTTGGTATGTCTTGACTTGAGTGAAGACCTCCCCGGCAACGGCGGTAGAAATCCTTCTTGCTATGTCTTGAGCTTGCGTTGGTTTTCCTTGAAGAGGAAAGGGTGATGCAGCAATAGTAGCGTAAGTATTTCCCTCAGTTTTTGAGAACCAAGGTATCAATCCAGTAGGAGGCTCCTCAAAAGTCCCATGCACCTACACAAAAAAACAAAGAACTCGCAACCAACGCAATAAAGGGGTTGTTAATCCCTTCATGGCCACTTGCGAAAGTGAGATCTGATAGAGATAGTATGATAAGATAAATTTATTTTTGGTATTTTATAATATAGGTTGGAAAAGTAAAGACGCAAATAAAAGTAGATTGAAAGCTTATATGATAAAAGATAGACCTGGGGGCCATAGGTTTCACTAGTGGCTTCTCTCAAGATAGCATAAGTATTACGGTGGGTGAACAAATTACTGTCGAGCAATTGATTGAAAAGTGAATAATTATGAGATTATCTAGGTATGATCATGTATATAGGCATCATGTCCGCGACAAATAGACCGACTCCTGCCTGCATCTACTACTATTACTCCACACATCACCGCTATCTAGCATGCATCTAGAGTATTAAGTTCATAAGAATAGAGTAACACAATAAGAAAGATGACATGATGTAGAGGGATAAACTCATGCAATATGATATAAATCCCATCTTTTTATCCTAGATGGCAAGAATACAATACGTGCCTTGCAACCCCTATTGTCACTGGGTAAGGACACCGCAAGATTGAACCCAAAGCTAAGCACTTCTCCCATGGCAAGAAAGATCAATCTAGTAGGCCAAACCAAACTGATAATTCGAAGAGACTTGCAAAGATAACTCAATCATACATAAAAGAATTCAGAGGAGATTCAAATATTTCTCATAGATAAACTTGATCATAAACCCACAATTCATCGGATCTCAACAAACACACCGCAAAAAGAGTTACATCAAATAGATCTCCACAAGAGAGGGGGAGAACATTGTATTGAGATCCAAAAAGAGAGAAGAAGCCATCTAGCTAATAACTATGGACCTGAAGGTCTGCGGTAAACTACTCACAACTCATCGGAGAGGCAATGGTGTTGACGTAGAAGCCCTCCGTGGTCGATTCCCCTCCGGCGGAGCGCCGACGAAGGCTCCAAGATGGGATCTCACGGATACAGAAGGTTATGGCGGTGGAAATTGTTTTTCGTTGGCTCCCTGGATGTTTTCGGGGTACGTGGGTATATATAGGAGGAAGAAGTAGGTCGGTGGCCGCCTGAGGGGCCCACGAGATAGGGGGCACGCCCTGTAGGGGTGGGCGCGCCCTCCACCCTCGTGGCCACCTCGGCTTCTTCTCGGCTTGCACTCCAAGTCCTTTGGATCACTTTTGTTCCAAAAATCACGCTCCCGAAGGTTTCATTCCGTTTGGACTCCGTTTGATATTCCTTTTCTTCGAAATACTGAAATAGGCAAAAAAAAACAGCAATACGGGCTGGGCCTCCAGTTAGTAGGTTAGTCCCAAAAATGATATAAATGTGTAAAGTAAAGCCCATAAACATCCAAAAGGGGTAATATAATAGCATGGAACAATCAAAAATTATAGATACATTGGAGATGTATTAGCCTACTAAGCTGACGGGGACGGAGGGCTTTGTCAACTTAGTTAATATGAACAATTCTAGCTCCAGTGACCGTACGATGCCCATCCAACGGCTGTAGTGCTTCTTCAACCTCTGGTCTTCTTGATCCAGCCGCCCAAAGCAACGCCGGTCGTGCCGCATGCTCCTGCCTCCCGTGGCTGGTTGTGCTGCCGCGGAGGCCTCACAGCCCCCTACTATTCCCACCGCTGGCCAGGCCCTACAGCGACGGCAGCATCACACAGTAGCCGAACTAGTGAACCCTCGTACTCCACTCCGTGCGGACTTCCACTGCCGCGTGATAGAGTCAAAGGTGTCCCATCTTTCGATGAGATGGTGGCTATCGTTTTGGTGGAAGTCGACTTTCACGATCCGACTACGAACGTGCGAGGACGTCGCACCTTGGCAATCGCTAAACCAACTCTGAGAGGTTATTGACCACACCGGAGCACGATCAACCTGACCATGAAGGTCTATTTCTTGCAAGCAAACAAAGAACAAGCAAGAAACTAAGATTGCAATCTGGATATCGCGAATAACAGAGGAAAGCTTTATTAATGAAGGTGGGGTTCTGTGACGCCTTTGTCTGGTCGTTAAACACAAACGAAGTACGCGAAGTTGCAACTATGGCGAACTTTTAATCTAAACAAAACCCAAAGTCTAAACGACGCCCTAAGGGCTGTATATATGGAGGAAGAGGGGGGGAATTTCGTGTCCCTTGGGGAAGGGGTCTGAAACCAACCCTATCTCTTGTTTCCCCACACATACGGACTCTAAAAACAGCCTATACTCAAGTATTTCGAAAATACATGGGCCTGGCCCATCAATAAGGTGACGCAGCACCTAGAATAGCATCTGGACGAAAGTTATGAAGTAGCATCTTGTATATTTTGTCCAAGGCTTCCTGCACTCATTGTGGTGGCTTCAACGCCTTGAAATCATCACTTGTAACTCCGTTCTTGTTCCCCTTGAGCGTGTCATCATCTCCATGCTTGTTCTTGCTCCAATGTTCATCCTTCTCCAAGCTAGGCCCTTCATTTTTAAGCAAAACAAATGTATCCAATTTAGGCAGCATCATATTTACCAAGAAACGAAAGTACCTGGTAATTTAATTGGCGTGCGCGAGCTCTAGTAATTGGTCCAGTATGTATAGTAGCAGGGGCTGTGGGTGTAACAATGGTATTGATGTCCTCATCACCGCGTATTCCCTGGCTCCGCGTCGTCCCCTTCCTAGGCCTCGCCATCGTCCACCGCTGTTGATAGAGGCAAACATGTCCCGTCTTTCGATGAGATGGTGGTTATCGTTTTCTGTGGGAGTCGACCTTGACAATCCGACTATGAACATGCGAGACGTCGCGCCTTAGCAATCACTAAACCAACTTCCGAGGGTTATTGACCACCCTGGAGCACGATCAACCTGACCACGAGGGTCTGTTTCCTGCGAGCAAACGAAGAACAAGCAAGAAACTGAGATTGCAATCGGGATATTGCGAATATAAGAGGAAAGCTTTATTAATGAAGGTGGGGTTCTGTGACGTCTTGGTCTGGTCGTTGAACACAAACGAAGTACGCGAAGTTGCAGCTATGGCGAACTTTTAATCTAAACAAAACCCAAAGTCTAAACGGTGTCCTAAGGGCTGTATATATGGAGGAAGACGGGGGAATTTCGTGGCCCTTGGTGGAGGGGTCCGAAATCAACCCTATCTCTTGTTTCCCCACACATACGGACTCTAAAAATAGCCTATACTTATGTATTTCGAAAATATATGGGCCTGGCCCAATAAAAAGGTGACTGCTACGTCTTGAGCTTGCGTTGGTTTTCCTCGAATAGGAGAGGGTGATGCAGCAATAGTAGCGTAAGTATTTCCCTCCGTTTTTGAGAACCAAGGTATCAATCCAGTAGGAGGCTCCTCAAAAGTGCCACGCACCTACACAAACAAACCGAGAACTCGCAACCAACGCAATAAAGGGGTTGTCAATCCCTTCACGGCCATTTGCGGAAGTGAGATCTAATAAAGATAGTAAGATAAGATAAATATATTTTTGGTATTTTATAATATAGATGCAAAAATTAAAGATGCAGATAAAAGTAGACTGAAAGCAAATATGATAAGAGATAGACCCGGGGGCCATATGTTTCACTAGAAGCTTCTCTCAAGATATCATAAGTATTACGGTGGGTGAACAAATTACTGTCGAGCAATTGATAGAAAAGTGAATAATTATGAGATTATCTAGGCATGATCATGTATATAGGCATCACGTCCGCAACAAGTAGACCGACTCCTGCCTGCATCTACTACTATTACTCCACACATCGACCGACTCATGCCTGCATCTAGAGTATTAAGTTCATCAGAATAGAGTAACACATTAAGCGAGATGACATGATGTAGAGGTATAAACTCAAGCAATATGATATAAACACCATCTTGTTATCCTCGATGGCAACAATACAATACGTGCCTTGCAACCCTTTCTGTCACTGGGTAAGGGCACTGCAAGATTGAACCCAAAGCTAAGCACTTCTCCCATGGCAAGAAAGGTCACTCTAGTAGGCCAAACCAAACTGATAATTCGAAGAGACTTGCAAAGATAACTCAATCACACATAAAAGAATCCAGAGAAGATTCAAATATTATTCATAGATAAACTTGATCATAAACCCACAATTCATCGGATCTCAACAAACACACCGCAAAAATAGTTTACATCGAATAGATCTCCACAAGAGAGGGGGAGAACATTGTATTGAGATCCAAAAAGAGAGAAGAAGCCATCTAGCTAATAACTATGGACCCATAGGTCTATGGTAAACTACTCACAACTCATCGGAGGGGCAAGGACGTTGATGTAGAAGCCCTCCATGGTCTATTCCCCTCTGGCAGAGTGTCGGCGAAGGCTCCAAGATGAGATCTCGCGGATACAGAAGGTTACGGTGGTGGAAATTGTGTTTCGTCTGCCCCTTGGATGTTTTCGGGGTACGTAGGCTTATATAGGAGGAAGAAGTACATCGGTGGCCGCCCGAGGGGCCCACAAGACAGGGGGGCACGCCCTATAGGGGGGCGCCCTCCTATCTCGTGGGAGCCTCGGCTGCTTCTTGACTTGCACTCCAAGTCCTCTGGATCACGTTCGTTCCAAAAAACACGCTCCCGAAGGTTTTATTCCGTTTGGACTCCGTTTGATATTCCTTTTCTTCGAAATACTGAAATAGGCAAAAAAAAATAGCAATATGGGTTGGGCCTCCGGTTAGTAGGTTAGTCCCAAAAATAATATAAATATGTAAAATAAAGCCCATAAACATCCAAAAGGGGTAATATAATAGCATGGAACAATCAAAAATTATAGATACGTTGGAGACGTATCAAGCATCCCCAAGCTTAATTCCTGCTCGTCCTCGAGTAGGTAAATGATAAAAAAGAAATTTTTGATGTGGAATGCTACCTAGCATAATTCTCAATGTAATTTTCTTTATTGTGGCATGAATGTTCAGATCCAAATGATACAAAATAAAAGTTCATATTAACATGGAAAATGGTGAAACTTCAAGCATACTAATCAAAGTAATCATGTCTTCTCAAAATAACATGGCCAAAGAAAGTTATCCCTACAAAATCATATAGTCTGGCTGTTGCTATATCTTCATCACACAAAGTATTTAATCATGCACAACCCCGATGACAAGCCAAGCAATTGTTTCATACTTTAATAATCTCAAACTTTTTCAACTTTCATGCAATACATGAGCGTGAGCCATGGACATAGCACTATATGTGGAATAGAATGGTGGTTGTGGAGAAGACAAAAAGGAGAAGATAGTCTCACATCAACTAGGCGTATCAACAGGCTATGGAGATGCCCATTAATAGATATCAATGTGAGTGAGTAGGGATTGCCATGCAACGTACGCACTAGAGCTATAAATATCTGAAAGCTCAACATAAGAAACTAAGTGGGTGTGCATCCAACTTGCTTGCTCACGAAGACCTAGGGCACTTTTGAGGAAGCCCATCATTGGAATATACAAGCCAAGTTCTATAATGAAGAATTCCCACTAGTATATGAAAGTGACAACATATGAGACTCTATCATGAAGATCATGGTGCTATTTTGAAGCACAAGTGTGGAAAAAGAGATAGTAGCACTGTCCCTTCTCTCTTTTTCTCTCATTTTATATATTTTTTTCTTTTTCTTTTTCTCTTTCTTTTTTTCTTTTTTTTCTTTGGCCCCTCCCCCCTTTTTTTTTCTTTTTGTGAAGTCCGAAGTCTCATCCCGACTTGTGGGCGAATCATAGTCTTCATCATCCTTTCCTCACTAGGACAATGCTCTAATAATGAAGATCATCACACTTTTATGGATTTACAACTCAAAGCTAGAACAAGATATGACTCTATATGAATGCCTCCAGCAGTGTACCGGGATATGCAATGAATCAAGAGCGACATGTATGAAAATTATGAAGGTGGCCTTGCCACAAATACAATGTTAACTACATGATCATGCAAAGAGCAATATAACAAAAGTAATGTGTGTCATATGAACAGAACGGTGGACAGTTGGATGGCAATATATCTCAGAATGGCTATGGAAATGCCATAATAGGTAGGTATGGTGGCTGTTTTGAGGAAGGTAAATAGTGGGTGTATGGTACCGGCGAAATTTGCGCGGCACAAGAAAGGCTAGCAATGATGGAAGGGTGAAAAGGGTGCGTATAATCCATGGTTTCAACATTAGTCAATAGAACTCATGTACTTTTTGCAAAAATCCAGAAGTCATCAAAAACCAAAGCACTACGCGCATGCTCCTAGGGGGATAGATTGGTAGGAAAAGACCATCGCTCGTCCCCGACCGCCACTCATAAGGAAGACAATCAATAAATAAAATTGTGCTCCAACTTCATCACAAAGCGGTTCACCATACGTGCATGCTACGGGAATCACAAACTTCAATACAACATTCTTTAAATCCATAATCACCCAACTAGCAGGACTTTAATATCACTACCTCCATGTCTCAAAACAATTATCAAGCATCAAATTGATCATGGCATCCAATTCACTTTCTATGATAGTTTTTATTATACCCAACTTGGATGTTCATCATTCTAGGACCAACTTTAAAACCATAGCAAATACCATGCTGTTCTAAAAGACTCTCAAAAATATATAAGTGAAGCATGAGAGACTAGTAATTTCTTCAAAATTAAGTCACCACCGTGCTCTAAAAAATATAAGTGAAGCACTAGAGCAAAGACTATCAAGCTCAAAAGATATAAGTGAAGCACACATAGAGTATTCCAGCAAATTCTAATCAAATTGGCTTCTCCCTAAAGGTGTGTACAGAAAGGATGATTGTGGTAAACTAAAAAGCAAAGACTAATATAATACACCGCGCTCCAAGCAAAACACATATCATGTGGCGAATAAAAATATAGCTCCAAGTAAAGTTACCAATGAACGAAGACGAAAGAGGGGATGCCTTCCCGAGGCATCCCCAAACTTAGGCTTTTGGCTATCCTTGAATATCTTGGGGTGCCTTGGGCATCCCCAAGCTTAGTCTCTGTCCACCCTTTATTCCATAGTCCATAAAAGCTTTACCCAAAACTTGAAAACTTCACAACACAAAACTCAACAGGAAATCTAATAAGCTCCGTTAGTGAAAGAAAACAAAACCACCACATAAGGTACTATAATGAACTCATTCTTTATTTATTTTGGTGTTCAACCTACTGTATTCCAACTTCTCTATGATTTATAAACTATTTTATTGGCCATAGATGCATCGAAATAAGCAAACAACACACGAAAAACAGAATCTGTCAAAAACAGAACAGTCTGTAGAAATCTGTAGCTAATGCAAACTTCTGGAACTCTAAAAATGCTACCAAAATAGGAAGTCCTGGAAAATTTGTTTTTTGATCAGAAGCGAAAAGAATCAACGCAAAATCACGTTCCTGTGATTTAATAAAATTATATTCGCAAAGTTTCTGTTTTTCAGCAGAATCAAATCAACTATCATCAAAGGTTATCCTATAGGTTCTACTTGGCACAAATACTAATTAAAAGATAAAAACACATCTAAACAGAAGGTAAATGGAAGAATTATTACTAAACAGGAGAAAAAACAAAAAACAAAAACAAAACTGAGTTGCCTCCCAACTAGCGCTATTGTTTAACGCCCCTAGCTAGGTATAAAAGCAAAGATAGATCTAACGGGTGCCATCTTTGGCACTAAATTCATAAGTAGCCCGCATGATAGATTCATAAGGTAATTTGAATTTCTTTCTTGGAAAGTGCTCCATGCCTTTCTTTAATGGAAACTAGAATCTAATATTCCCTTCCTTCATATCAATAATCGCGCCAATCGTTCTAAGGAAAGGTCAACCAAGAATAATAGGGCAAGAAAGATTGCAATCTATATCAAGAACGATAAAATCCACGGGCACCAAAATTTCTATTTGCAACAATAAGAACATCATTGATCCTTCCCATTGGCTATTTAATGGTGGAATCCGCAAGATGCAAATTTAAAGAGCAATCATCAAGATCATGGAAACCTAGAATATCACATAAAGTTTTCAGAATCGTGGAAACACTAGCACCCAAATCACACAAAGCAAAACACTCATGATCTTTAATTCTAATCTTTATAGTAGGTTCCCACTCATCATTAAGTTTTCTAGGTATAGAAACTTCCAAATTAAGTTTTTCATCATAAGATTGCATCAAGGCATCAACAATATGTTTGGTAAAAGCTTTATTTTGATTATAAGCATGAGGAGAATTAACAATGGATTGCAACAAGCAAATTCAACCTTTTAAAGAGCAATTATCATAATCAAATTCCTTGAAATCCGAGATAGTGGGTTCAATGTTATTTGAAGTTGTGGCTTCTCCAATCCCAATTCTACCAAATTTAGCATCAAGATCTAAAAACTCCGAATTCTTGGGACGCCTTCTAGGAAAAGCTGATTCATCATCAGTCCCATAATCATCAAAATTCATATTGCAAAACATAGATCTAATAGGAGATGCATCAATAACTTTAAGATCCTCATCATTATTTTCATGGAAACTAGAAGAACACGCTTTTATAAAGCTATCTTTTTTAGCACGCAATCTAGCGGTTCTTTCCTTGCACTCATCAATGGAAATTCTCATTACTTTGAGAGACTCATTGATATCATGCTTAGGAGGAGAAGATCTAAGTTTAAGAGAATCAACATCAAGCAAAAGTCTATCAATGTTCCTAGCCAAATCATCAACTTTGAGCAACTTTTCTTCAAGCAAAGCATTAAAATTCTTTTGAGAAATCATAAATTCTTTCACACTATTCTCAAAATCAGAGGGCATCTTATTAAAATTACGAGAAGAATTATTGTAGGAATTTCCATAATTATTAGAGGAATTACTAGGGAACGGTCTAACATTAAAGTTTCCTCTATAAGCATTGTTTCCAAAACTATTCCTACCAACAAAATTCATATTCATAGATTCATTATTATTCTCAATCAAAGAAGACAAAGGCATATCATTGGGATCAAGAGGAGTATTTTTAGTAGCAAACAATTTCATAAGTTCATCCATATTTCCACTCAAAACATTGATTTCTTCTATAGCTTGCACATTTTTACTAGAAGATCTTTCGGTGTGCCATTGAGAATAATTAGCCATAATATTATCAAGAAGTTTTGTAGCATCTCCTAACGTGATTTCCATAAACGTGCCTCCCGCGGCCGAATCTAAGAGATTTCTAGAAGCAAAGTTCAAACCGGCATAAAAATTTTGTATGATCATCCATAAATTCAAACCATGAGTAGGGCAATTGCGAAGCATCAATTTCATTCTTTCCCAAGATTGGGCAACATGCTCATGATTAATTTGTTTAAAATTCATAATATCATTCCTAAGAGTGATAACCTTAGCGGGAGGAAAATATTTAGAGATAAAAGCATCTTTGCATTTGTTCCAAGAATGAATACTATTTTTAGGCAAAGACAAAAACCAAACTTTAGCACGATATCTAAGTGAAAACAGAAATAACATCAATTTGACAATATTGTTATCCGTATCTTTCTTCTTTTGCATATCACACAAATCAACAAAATTGTTTAGATAAGTAGCGGCATCTTCACTAGGAAGGCCGGCAAATTGATCTTTCATAACAAGATTCAGCAAAGCAGTATTGATTTCACAAGACTCAACATCATTAAGAGGAGCAATCGGAGTACTAAGGAAATCATTATTATTGGTATTCGAGAAATCACACAATTTGGTATTAACTTGTGTCATGGCAACAAGTAATCCAACACACAAGCTAACAGAAAAAGGCAAGCGAAAAGAGAGGAGAAGGTTGGGAAAGAGAGGGAAAATAAAACGGCATGGGTGAAGTGGGGGAGAGGAAAACGAGAGGCAAATGGCAAATAATGTAAATGCGAGGGAGATGGGTTTGTGATGGGTACTTGGTATGTCTTGACTTGAGCGAAGACCTCCCCGGCAACGGCGCCAGAAATCCTTCTTGCTACATCTTGAGCTTGCGTTGGTTTTCCTCGAAGAGGAGAGGGTGATGGAGCGATAGTAGCGTAAGTATTTCCCTCAGTTTTTGAGAACCAAGGAATCAATCCAGTAGGAGGCTCCTCAAAAGTCCCATGCACCTAAACAAACAAACTGAGAACTCGTAACCAACACAATAAAGGGGTTGTCAATCCCTTCACGGCCACTTGCGAAAGTGATATCTAATAAAGATAGTAAGATAAGATAAATATATTTTTGGTATTTTATAATATAGATGCAAAAAGTAAAGATGCAAATAAAAGTAGATTAAAAGCAAATATGATAAGAGATAGACCCGGGGGCCATAGGTTTCACTAGTGGCTTCTCTCAAGATAGCATAAGTATTACGGTGGGTGAACAAATTACCGTCGAGCAATTGATAGAAAAGCAAATAATTATGAGATTATCTAGGCATGATCATGTATATAGGCATCACGTCCGCGGCAAATAGACCGGCTCCTGCCTGCATCTACTACTATTACTCCAGACATCACCGCTATCCAGCATGCATCTAGAGTATTAAATTCAAAAGAACAGAGTAGCACATTAAGAAAGATGACATGATGTAGAGGGATAAACTCATGCAATATGATATAAACCCCATATTTTTATCCTGGATGGCAACAATACAATACATTCCTTGCAACCCCTATTGTCACTAGGTAAGGACACCGCAAGATTGAACCCAAAGCTAAGCACTTCTCCCATGGCAAGAAAGATCAATATAGTAGGCCAAACCAAACTGATAATTCGAAGAGACTTGCAAAGATAACTCAATCACACATAAAAGAATTCAGAGAAGATTCAAATATTATTCATAGATAAACTTGATCATAAACCCACAATTCATCGGATCTCGACAAACACACCACAAAAAGAGTTTACATCGAATAGATCTCCACAAGAGAGGGGGAGAACATTGTATTGAGATCCAAAAAGAGAGAAGAAGCCATCTAGCTAATAACTATGGACCCGTAGGTCTGTGGTAAACTACGCACAACTCATCGGAGGGGCAAGGATGTTGATGTAGAAGCCCTCCATGGTCATTTCCCCCTCCGGCAGAGTGCCGGCGAAGGCTCCAAGATGCGATCTCGCGGATACAAAAGGTTACGGTGGTGGAAATTGTGTTTCGTCTGCCCCTTGGATGTTTTCAGGCTACGTAGGCTTATATAGGAGGAAGAAGTACGTCGGTGGCCGCCCGAGGGGCCCACGAGACAGGGGGCGCCCTATAGGGGGGGGGGCGCCCTCCTCTCTGTTGGGAGCCTCGGCTGCTTCTTGACTTGCACTCCAAGTCCTCTGGATCACGTTCGTTCCAAAAATCACGCCCCCAAAGGTTTCAATCCGTTTGGACTCCGTTTGTTATTCCTTTTCTTCGAAATACTGAAATAGGCAAAAAAACAGCAATATGGGTTGGGCCTCCGGTTAGTAGGTTAGTCCCAAAAATGATTTAAATATGTAAAATTGAGCCCATAAACATCCAAAAGGGGTAATATAATAGCATGGAACAATCAAAAATTATAGATACGTTGGAGACGTATCAGTGACGCGGCACCTAGAATAGCCTCTGGACAAAATTTATGAAGTGGCATCTTGTATATTTCGTCCAAGGCTTCATGCACTCATTATGGTGGCTTCAAAGCCCTGAAATCATCACTTGTAACTCTGTTCTTGTTCCCCTTGCGCATGCCATCATCTCCATGCTTGTTCTTGCTCTAATGTTCATCCTTCTCCAAGCTAGGCCCTTCATTTGTAAGCAAAACAAATGTATCCAATTTAGGCAGCATCATATTCTCATGAACATTAGAATCATTACCAAGAAACGAAAGTACCTGGTAATTTAGTTGGCGTGCGCGAGCTCTAGTAATTGGTCCAATATGTATAGCAGCAGGGGTTGTGGGTGTAACAATGGTATTGATGCCCTAATCATCCTCCCCTTCTTGAAATGAAGTTGTCCTCGACGGAAACTCATCTTCCTCACCCAAATAAGGCTTCAAATTTGCAATATTAAAAGTGGGACTAACCCCAAAATCTGCAGGCAGCTCAAGTTTATATGCATTATCATTTATTTTCTCTAACACCTTAAAAGGACCATCAGCACGAGGCATTAGCTTTGATTTGCACAAATCAGGAAATCCATCCTTACGCAAATGTAACTGAGGGAGTCCTGGACTAGGGGGTGTCCGGATAGCCGAAATATCATCATTGGCCGAACTCCAAGACTATGAAGATACAAGATTGAAGACTCCGTCCCGTGTCCGGATGGGACTTTCCTTGGTGTGGAAGGCTAGCTTAGCAATACGGATATGTAGATCTCCTACCATTGTAACCGACTCTGTGTAACCCTAGCCCTCTCCGGTGTCTATATAAATCGGAGGGTTTTAGTCCATAGGAAAAAACGACAATCATACCATAGGCTAGCTTCTAGGGTTTAGCCTCCTTGATCTCGTGGTAGATCTACTCTTGTACTACCCATATCATCAATATCAATCAAGCAGGAGTAGGGTTTTACCTCCATCGAGAGGGCCCGAACTCGGGTAAAACATCGTGTCCCTTGTCTCCGTTACCATCCGCCTAGACGCACAGTTCGGGACCCCCTACCCGAGATCCGCCGGTTTTGACACCGACATTGGTGCTTTCATTGAGAGTTCCTCTGTGTCGTCGCCCATAGGCCCGATGGATCCTTCGATCATCAACAACGATGCGGTCCAGGGTGAGACTTTTCTCCCCAGACAGATCTTTGTATTCGGCGGCTTTGCATTGCTGGCCAATTCGCTTGGCCATCTAGAGCAGATCGAAAGCTACGCCCCTGGCCATCAGGTCAGATTTGGAAGTTTGAACTATACGGCCGACATCCGCGGAGACTTGATCTTCGACGGATTCGAGCCACAGCCGAGCGCGCCGCACTGTCACGTGGGCATGATTTAGCTCGCTGCCGGACAAGGCCTCGAGGCCGCGACAAGAGTCGGCCGACCCTTAACTCGGAGCGATGCGTCGACGAGGATGGGTGGCTGGACACCGCCGGGGCTGCTACCTCACGGTGATGGAGCTGAATACCGACCTCGTCCCTTGTGAAGCTCGTGACTCGAGGTGCCGGACTCGCCGGACTCCAACCTCCCGCGCCTTCCAATCGAATCCGATTGGCGCTGATCATGGAGTTCACCGCTGCGAACATCTTTCAGCACTCGCCTTTTGGCGACATCCTGAATTCGCTAAAGTATCTCTCTTTATCAGGAGAGCCCTGGCCAGATTATGGTCGAGACGGTTGGGATGCGGACGACGAAGAAATTCAAAGCCCACCCACCACCCACTTTGTAGCCACTGTCGACGACTTAACCGACATGCTAGACTTCGACTCCGAAGACATCGACGGTATGGACGATAATGCCGGAGACGACCAAGAACCAGCGCCTACGGGGCACTGGAAAGCCACATCATCATACGACATATACATGGTGGACATCCCAAAGGATGGGAATTGCGATGGAACAGCGGAGGATGACCCCTCCAAGAAACAGCCTAAGCGCCGCATCGCGGGCGCCGCTTAAATCCCGCCCAAAGAAACTGGAGATTCCGCCCGAGACAATAAAACCCCTGACAAAGTGCGAAGACAACCCTCCAAAGAAAATTTAGCACAGGAGGATGGAGAAGCCAGCCCTCGTGAGAGAGCGGCAGACAAAGAGGTAGAGGACGATAATTACATGCCTCCCTCCGGAGACGAGGCAAGCCTCGACGACGACGAATTTGTCGTGCCTGAGGATCCTGTCGAACAAGAGCGTTTCAAACGTAGGCTTATGGCCACGACAACCAGCCTCAAGAAAAAGCAGCAACAGCTTAGAGCTGATCAAGATTTGCTAGCCGACAGATGGACTGA
Source organism: Aegilops speltoides (assembly GCA_021437245.1). Taxonomy (NCBI): domain Eukaryota; kingdom Viridiplantae; phylum Streptophyta; class Magnoliopsida; order Poales; family Poaceae; genus Aegilops; species Aegilops speltoides. Next base: position 179,815,358 of record CM038144.1, on the reverse strand, counting down.
AGTCCTTGCGGCCGAAGAGTACGAAATCGAACGCCCCTCCAAAAGCTACCCCAAACACAAGCTACTGCCCCGATTAGAGGAAGAAGCATATAAACCTACATCACCAGCGCACAATACGGCGACCGGCCACCTCGTGGCCGCGACAGAGAGACCTCTAGGCCCTCCACTAAAGCCGCACCCCGGCATCGCTCGAAAAGTACCAAGCCACGGGGGAATGCGCCGGACTAGCGAGACATATTGGAGGATAAGGCAAGACAAACAAGATCGATCTACGGATCACGTGGGCGCCCCACGATACACGACGACAATCGCCACGTCGGATATAGCAATTCCAGCCGGGCCAAACACAGTAGACAAAGTTTGCTTGAGCTGCGTCGTGATATAGCCCAATACAGAGGCGCCGCACACCCACTATGCTTCACAGATGAAGTAATGGATCATCAAATCCCCGAAGGGTTCAAACCCATGAACATTGAATCCTACGATGGCACAATAGATCCTGCGGTTTGGATCAAAGACTATCTCCTTCATATCCACATGGCCCACAGTGATGATCTTCATGCCATCAAATACCTCCCACTCAAGCTTAAAGGACCAGCTCGGCATTGGATCAACAGCTTGCCAGCAGAATCAATTGGGTGTTGGGAGGACCTAGAAGCCGCATTCCTTGATAACTTCCAGGGCACATATGTGCGACCACCAGACGCCGATGACCTCAGCCACATAATTCAGCAGCCAGACGAATCGGCCAGACAATTCTGGACACGGTTCTTAACCAAGAAAAATCAAATCGTCGACTGTCCGGACGCAGAGGCCCTTGCAGCCTTCAAACACAACATCCGCGACGAATGGCTTGCCCGGCACCTAGGACAGGAGAAGCCGAAATCAATGGCAGCCCTGACATCGCTCATGACCCGTTTCTGTGCGGGAGAAGACAGCTGGCCAGCCCGCAGTAACAACCTAACGAAAAACTCTGGTAGTTCGGATACCAAAGATAGCAATGGCAGGTCGCGTCGCAATTAGCACAAGCGCCGCATTAACGGCGATAATACTGAAGATACGGCAGTCAACGCCGGATTCAAAGGCTCTAAACCCGGTCAGCAGAAAAAGCTATTCAAAAGAACTACTTCGGGCCCGTCCAATTTGGACCGGATACTCGATCGCCAGCGATACATGGCACTTCGAAAGCGAGCTAATCACACCAACAGAGATTGTTGGGTGTTCAAGCAAGCAGGAAATTTAATCGCCGAAAGCAATGACAAGGGGCTGCATAGCGATGATGAGGAGGAGACATGGCCGCCGAACAATAAAGGACAAAAGGGCTTACCCCCACAAGTGCGGACGGTGAACATGATATACGCAACCCACATACCCAAAAGGGAGCGGAAGCGTGCGCTCAGGGACGTATACGCGATGGATCCAGTCGCCCCAAATTTCAATCCGTGGTCTTCCTACCCGATCACTTTTGATCGAAGGGACCACCCCACTAGCATCCGCCATGGCGGATTCGCCGCATTGGTTTTAGACCCAATCGTCGACGGATTTCACCTCACTAGAGTCCTGATGGATGGCGGCAGCACTCGAACTCGCTTACCAGATACAAGGCGCAAGATGGGCATAGGCCCCTCAAGGATTAAACCCCAAAGGCGTCATACCAGGTGTAGAGGCCAATTGTACAGGCTCAGTTACACTTGAAGTGGTCTTCGGATCCCCGGATAACTTCCGAAGCGAGGAGTTAATCTTCGACATAGTTCCGCTCGCAGCGGCTATCATGCATCGCCGGACGCATCGCATTGCAAAGTTCAATGCGGTGCCGCACTACGCATACCTCAAGATCAAGATGCCAGGCCCTCGAGGAGTCATCACGGTCAACGGAAACACTGAACGCTCTCTCCGAACGGAGGAGCATACAGTGGCTCTCGCGGCAGAAGTGCAGAGCAGCCTCTTAAGGCAATTCTCGAGTCTGGCCATTAAGCGACCGGACACCGCCAAGCGCGCCCGGAGTAACCTACAACAAGACCACCTGACACGTTCCGAGCACGCGTAGCAATGCGGCCCCAACCCCAGCCCTCGCAAAATTGCAAGACCAGTACTACGCGTACATCACTATGCTCTGGAGATACCATGGGCATAGGGGGAGGGGCACGACCACGACAGGCCCAGAGTGCGGCTCAACCACACCAGGGGCTCCCAAATGTGCCATCCTTTTTTTCTTTTTTTTTCTTATCCTCAGGAGTCCGTTTTCCAGAAGCCCTGCCCGGCAGTAGACCCGCCGAATTCATGATTCAGCAGCCAGGGAAGCAGAAAAGCTACGACGACTATCCAGGTGGTCTCCATTACGAGCATTATACATGTTTTATACACCATTCCGCAGCCTACCCCTGGAGGGAGACATGTTAAATAGTCCCACCCTTTGCTTATCGCACTATTTGTATCGTTCTGCATTCACTGCAGTATCTTTTGAATAAACAATGCATCGCTTTTTGCCTATCATTGCATTCCTTTTTATATATGTTCACTTATGACATGTTGCACCAGACGCTTTGGTACGGCCAAATACACCAGGGCTTAAGTTCCCCAAATTATGGTGTGATAAGTCCGAACACTTTCACAAGTGCGGCACCCGAACTTATAGCATTATATGCATCGGCTCAATCATGTCTTGGGTCAATAGTTGGGTTTGCCCGATCCCATGTTTTGGTACCTTACGCCCGTTATATTGGCTAAGGTAGGCTGGGAGAACCATCTGCGATTGTGCCCAGCTTGAGCTGGGCTGAGCACCTCGATGGAGAAAGCTAAAACTGACCGTCATGATGGGGCGAGAGCCGGTCGCTGTTCGAGAGGTTTTTTTGGGTCCCTAAAGACTTATGCCGCTTAGAGCGAGGAACCGGCTTTGTCCGCCCAGCGTGATAGCGCCCAATTCGCCTTGCGAACACTAGGGGCTTTGCCGAAATTTAAAATTATAGAATTCTATGGCTAAGTGAGAGTGTTCAAGCAATATAAGTCCGGTTGCCTCGTTCGTTGTGTTGAGCGCCTCCCTAGAAGGACCCAAAAATGGGAACAAGAGCGCTCAATTTTATCCCGAACACCCCAAAGACTTATGCATGGGGCCAAGCCAACGACTTGCCATCTCTTAGATTTGATAAACGGCCGCATGAAGGTAATATTTTAAATTAACAAGCATTGCTTAGCGATATGAACAAAGTTTTCAGCGACAGATAACAAAATGTGAGTCTACTCAAAATTACATCTTTGGAGCATTCACCGCAATAATGCGGGCACCCTTCAGACACCCTTATAATACATCTCGGCGGCGATACTCCTTGCCCGGCAATGGCGTGTCCGTCACAAGCTTCTCGGCGTCCATCTTGCCCCAAAGGCACCTTAGCTGCCAAGGTCCGACGGCACCTTCAATGCAGAGGAGTGCTTGATGACGCCAACCCATGGACAAAGGCCCACCACCGCCGCACTGCATCAAGTAGCTCCTGTGCATGGCTTCTTTGGGCCACAAATGAACTATGAGGCCCTTCATGGCCTGTTCGCCACCTTAGGACCTCGACCACCGCTTCACTGGTCGCTCAGGGCACCGGATGTCCGCCTCAAAGATACTAAGACCGTAACACCTTCTCCGCCGAGCTCCCTCCTCGGCTCAGAGAACGCGGCAGCATCGGACACGCCATAAGGCAGATCTACTAACGCCCCGAGAGCTCCGATTCGGGTAAGTAATGTGTAATTCACTTTTACATGCTTGCTTTGCATGAAGAATGCCTTACCCGCCGCTATCTTCTTTATCGCCTCGATTTCTGGAGGGCCTTTTGGGCTTCAAATTTTAGCGGCTTTGGCACTCTCAAGAGTCGACGCAAGCTCGGACTCTCGAGTCTCGAGTCGCGCTCCAAACTCTGTTTTTCCACGAGAGCCCGGAGCTCTTGCCGCATTCTCCGCCACCCGCCTCCTGCTTCTCTCGCCCGGGCTGCTCGGCCGTCAAGATTATGCTCGTCGGACACCGCTGGCCCTTCGTGGTTGCCACCTCGCTCATAGCCCCTGGAGTACCCACGTTATTCTTGTCATTTTTTCTTGCAACCAAATCCTTTTCTATAAGGTACAACTTTAATAAGGTGTTACTCACCTTCCTTGTCCTCGAGATGCTTCTTGGCACGGCCGAGCTCGATCTCGGACCGCTCGAGGCTCGCTTCAAGGAATTGACCTCTGCAGTCAGTACATCAGAGCTCAGCAGCGTAGCCTGCATTCCCATATTGACATATTTTTGTTAGACTCCTGCGTATATCTTTTTAGATCGTCAGTTCGGCTTTTCTTTCCGAACACCGAACTGAGCATCAGGGGCTACTGTCTATGCGGTACTATTTGTACACATCCTAATCACATACCTCAAAGCCTGTTAGAAGGTTGGTGCAGGCTTCGGTCAACCCACTCTTGGGGAGCTGAACCTTCTGAATCACCGCACTCATGACAGTGTGGTGTCCCTCGTCGATGGAAGCGCTGTTGAGCACCTCCAGCAAGCTGTCCGGCGCCTCCGGTTGGACGAAGGCCACCAGCATCGCTGTCTTGCCCTTCTCACATAGGGGCCGCCCGTGGACTCCGGAACCACCAAAGGTTCCGGTGCGGAGTCCGGTCCAAGGTCCAAGAGGTTGCCTTGTGGAACCTCCGGCGCCTCCTCCTCCTGGCTGGTCCCCTTCTGGGACCCCACCTCAGCGTCGTCTGCATCATGAGGGGAGGAGGCGGTCGGCAGTGAAGCGCTATTCACATCCAACAAACCCAGGGATCCGCTCGCCGAAGCGGGGAGATCGTCCTTGGGCGGACTATATGGTTGTATTCGGAGTTAGAACACGCTATGTGACGAAAGGAAAAACATGAGTTATTCTGGAATCCGGATACTTACGATCTTGCCAGGGGCTTGGCCCTCGAGGGCCACTCCTCTTCGCCGTCGTCGGCATTGGTGGAATAGTCCGGAGGAAGGGTCCTTCCCTTCTTGGACCCTTCGGCCTCCTCTGTTGGGGAAGCCTTCCTCTTCTTCTCTCTTCACCGGGAGAGGCCTCTTCTTCTCCTCCTCATCTTCGTGGGAGGAGTCCGCCTCGGAGTCGTCGGACGATGAGTCCGATAACACCTGGCGCCGGGAACTCCTCCAGGTTCCCGTGGCCTTCTTCTTGGCCTTCTTCTCCGGCGCCACGTAAGGCGCCGGGACCAGCAGCCCTATCAACTGGGCATCGGCTGGGTCTTCTGGAAGGGGAGCCGGACAGTTAACCTGTCCGGACGTCTTCTGCAGGCCTGTTAAAGGTATTGGGAGTTTAGATCCCACATAGAGTCAAACTATGGAAAGCAAGTGTCCCGTAAAGGATAATATATCTTACCTCGCCAGCCGGACGCTGCGAGCTGAATCCGCGATCTTCGGTAGCGGATGCGGGCGCCTCGGCGCCCTTGAACAACACCCTCCAGGCCTCTTCGTACGCAGTGTCAAAGAGCCTGCTCAAGGTCTGGTGCTGTGCCGGATCGAACTCCCACAGGTTGAAATCCCGCTGTTGGCACGGGAGAATCTGGCGGATGAGCATGACTTGGACCACGTTGACAAGCTTGAGCTTCTTGTTCACCAGGGTTTGGAGACAGGATTGGAGTCCGGTCAGCTCCTCCAAATCGCCCCACAACAGGTCCTTCTCTTTCCAGGAGGTGAGCCGCGTGGGGATGCCAGATCTGAATTCGGGGGCTGCTGCCCATTCAGGGTCACGCGGCTCGGTGATGTAGAACCACCCCGATTGCCACCCTTTGATGGTTTCCACGACGGCGCCCTCGAGCCAGGTGATGTTGGGCATCTTGCCCACCATGGCGCCTCCAAGACTGGCTGGCTGCCGCCCACTACCTTGGGCTTGACATTGAAGGTCTTTAGCCATAAGCCGAAGTGGGGCTGGATGCAGAGGAAGGCCTCGCACACGACGATAAACGCCGAGATGTTGAGGATAAAATTCGGGGCCAGATCATGGAAATCCAGGCCATAGTAGAACATGAGCCCCGGACAAAGGGGCGGAGTGGGAAGCCCAGTCCACGGAGGAAATGGGGAAGGAATACCACCCTCTCATGGGGCCCGGGGGTGGGGACGAGCTGCGCCTCGTCGGGGAGCCGGTACGCGATATCGCTGGACAAATATCCAGCCTTGCGCAGCTTCTTGATGTGCCCTTCCATGACGGAGGAGGCCATCCACTTGCCTCCCGCTCCGGACATGGTTGGAGAAGGTTGAGGTGAGATGTGCGGACTTGGGCGCTGGAGCTCGAGTGCGCGGAGATGGATATGCTAAGGAGGAAGAAGGCGTAGGTAAAAAGGTGGATCCTTATTCCCTTATATATGGGCGGACGAAACTACGCGTCCCCACCAGCCCGGTAAAACTCGCTTATCTCCCAAGCGCCGCAATCAATGGCGCGGTTGGGTTACCCACGTCCGTATTGATGAGGATCCCGGAATAAGGGGACACGATCTCTGCTGTGACAAGATGTGCCAAGGAAACCGCTTCACTAAACGCGCTGAGGTGGAACAATAAAAACGATTCGAGTAAAGGCTTGGCCGTGGTCTGACGTCATGCCACGAAATACGTCAGCAGATTGAACTTGTGTAAATATTATTCTCTCTACGGTGGTATGTGGAATTTATTTTGTAGAGCTGGACACTATCCTGGTGTTCAAAATCTTATATGAATTATTCGGAGGAGGAATGCGCCTTGCAATGCCAAAGACAATATGCGCGCCGGACTCGTCGACATTGAAGCCTGGTTCAGGGGCTACTGAGGGAGTCCTGGACTAGGGGGTGTCCGGATAGCCGAACTATCATCATTGGCCAGACTCCAAGACTATGAAGATACAAGATTGAAGACTCCGTACCGTGTCCGGATGGGACTTTCCTTGGCGTGGAAGGGTAGCTTAGCAATACGGATATGTAGATCTCCTACCATTATAACCGACTCTGTGTAACCCTAGCCCTCTCCGGTGTCTATATAAACCGGAGGGTTTTAGTCCGTAGGAAAAAATGACAATCATACCATAGGCTAGCTTCTAGGGTTTAGCCTCCTTGATCTCGTGGTAGATCTACTCTTGTACTACCCATATCATCAATATCAATCAAGCAGCAGTAGGGTTTTACCTCCATCGAGAGGCCCGAACCTGGGTAAAAATATCGTGTCCCTTGTCTCGTGTTACCATCCGCCTAGACGCACAGTTTGGGACCCCCTACCTAAGATCCGCCGGTTTTGACACCGACAGTAACCAAACAAGATCTCCAGGTGCAAACACAACATGTTTTCTACCCTTATCTCCAGCAAGTTTATATTTAGCATTCATACGCTAAATGTTTTCCTTAGTTAACTCATGCATTTTTAAAATCAATTCAGCATGTTGTTTAGCATCAAAATTAACCTTCTTCGAAGATGGAAGAGGCAAGAAATCAATAGGTGCATGAGGTAGGAAACCATACGCAATTTCAAAAGGGCACATCTTAGTAGTAGAATGCAATGAACGATTATAAGCAAATTCAATATGAGGCAAGCTTTCTTCCCACATTTACTTATTATTCTTCAAAATAGCTCTAAGCATAGTAGACAATGTTCTATTGACTACTTCAGTTTGTCCATCAGTTTGGGGGTGACAAGTAGTACTAAAAAGCAGTTTAGTCCCCAACTTAGCCCATAAACATCTCCAAAAGTGGCTAAGAAATTTAGTATCATGATCTGAAACAATAGTATTGGGCACACCATGCAAGCGAATAATTTCTCGAAAGAACAAATCAGCAACATTAACAGCATCATCGCTTTTATGACATGGTATAATGTGTGCCATTTTCGAGAATCTATCCACGACAACAAATATGCTATCCCTCCCCTTCTTTGTTTGAGGTAAACCTAAAACAAAGTCCATAGATATATCCTTCCAAGGAACACTAGGTACAGGCAAAGGCATATATAAACCATGAGGATTGAGTCGTGACTTAGCTTTTTGACATGTAGTGCAGCGAGCAACAAAGCGCTCAACACCCCTTCTCATCTTTGGCCAAAAGAAATGTGTAGCAAGTACGTCCTCCGTCTTCTTCATGCCAAAGTGTCCCATTAATCCTCCTCCATGCGCCTCCTGCAACAATAAAAGACAAACGGAGCTAGCTGGAATGCATAGCTTGTTAGCACGAAACACAAATTTAAAACAAAACAGAGGCTAGCCAACTCGCATAGACAGGGCTCCCCCGATCGCTTCCGTCGATGGCCGTTCGATCGTGGTCAGCATGCTCTTTTTTTCGCTGCTGCCCGTTGGATCCTCGTTGGAAATTCATCTGCCTCGTTTTAACCGCGTGGTGAAACCTGGATGTGTATGACGTGTGGGCTCGGGCTGGATCGAATTGGCTGGGTGCCAGTTTTTTGGGTGCGCGCGGGGCAACCTCTCCTACCGCGCCGTGTGCGAGCGCACGCGTCATGGGCGCAGCGGGCACAACCGCACAAACCCTACCCCCAATCCATAACCGCCACTCCCTCCCTCCTTCTCCTTCCTCCCTCGTCTGCCGCCGCCACTCCCTCCCTCCTCGTCGCCCTGCCTCCACCCTGGGAGCTTCGCCGCCTCCCGCGCGCTCGTCCTCTCATCTCCCACGGAGGGGAGGGGTGGGGATGTAGGGAAGGAGGAAGCCGGAGATGCTGCTGCTGCTTACGTCCATGGAGATGCTGCTGCTGTGGATCGAGAAAGCAAAGAAATTAGGGGGAGGATGTGAGAGAGAAGGTAGGAGAGGAGAGGTCAGGGAGAGTGAGGGAGTCCTGGACTAGGGGGTGTCCGGATAGCCGAACTATCATCATTTGCCGGACTCCAAGACTATGAAGATACAAGATTGAAGACTCCGTCCCGTTTCCGGATGGGACTTTCCTTGGCGTGGAAGGCAAGCTTGGCAATACTGATATGTAGATCTCCTACCATTGTAACCGACTCTGTGTAACCCTAGCCCTCTCCGGTGTCTATATAAACCGGAGGGTTTTAGTCCGTAGGAAAAACGACAATCATACCATAGGCTAGCTTCTAGGGTTTAGCCTCCTTGATCTCGTGGTATATCTACTCTTGTACTACCCATATCATCAATATCAATCAAGCAGGAGTAGGGTTTTACCTCCATCGAGAGGGCCCAACACAGGTAAAAACATCGTGTCCCTTGTCTCCTGTTACCATCCGCCTAGACCCACAGTTCGGGACCCCCTACCCGAGATCCGCCGGTTTTGACACCGACATTGGTGCTTTCATTGAGAGTTCCTCTGTGTCGTCACCCATAGGCCCGATGGCTCCTTCGATCATCAACAACGACACGGTCCAGGGTGAGACTTTTCTCCCCGGACAGATCTTTGTATTCGGCGGCTTTGCACTGCGGGCCAATTCGCTTGGCCATCTGGAGCAGATCGAAAGCTACGCCCCTGGCCATCAGGTCAGATTTGGAAGTTTGAACTATACGGCCGACATCCGCGGAGACTTGATCTTCGACGGATTTGAGCCACATACCGAGCGCCGCCAGACCGTCATGATGGGCATGATTTAGCTCTGCTGCCAGACAGTGCCCTGGAGGCTTCACAAGAGTCAGCTCCGACCCTTAACTCGGAGCCGACTGCGCCGATCGAGGATGGGTGGCTGGACACCGCCTCGGGGGCTGCTACCTCTACGGCGATGGAGCCGAATACCGACCCTGTCCCTTGTGAAGCTCGTGACTCCGAGGTGCCGGGCTCCTCGCCGGACTCCGAACCTCCCGCGCCCCTTCCAATCGAATCCGATTGGGCGCCGATCATGGAGTTCACCGCTGCGGACATCTTCCAGCACTCGCCTTTTGGCGACATTCTGAATTCGCTAAAGTATCTCTCTTTATCAGGAGAGCCCTGGCCGGATTACGGTCGGGACAGTTGGGATGCGGACGATGAAGAAATTCAAAGCCCACCCACCACCCACTTTGTAGCCACTGTCGACGACTTAACCGACATGCTAGACTTCGACTCCGAAGACATCGACGGTATGGACGACTGTCAGGAACCCGACTCAATGCCACATCGATCTAGCATGTAACACTTCATATCACTTTGCGGCCTCACGCACGGTATCCCCACGGTGTCGCCTTACCTTTGCTCGGGACCGCTTATGCCTTTTGGCACACGATATGATAGTGTCGCTAGCATCCATATGATAAGGAGCCCGGCTGACATGGCTAGTCGAAACCCAAAGTGGCACAAACTTACAGGACAGCATCCATGACCCAAAGATCGAACGTGTCGGTCATCACGAGTGAATCCAGCTGTAGCTGGGCTAACAGACTCGTGAACCTGGCTGAAGGGCTAACAGACTCCGGTATTCATCGCGTGACATTTCCCAAGGGATGTATACAGAACGAAGAAGGACACATGCCGCCAGCCTAAGTGTTCCGGAGCAAGAGCAAGCTACGTGGCTCGGTGGAAACACTAGGAGACATTTCCGTAAGAGAGGCTACTAAAGATAAACAACTAGATAGTCGATCCCACACATAGCAATACACATTACACGACGCATAACATGCAAGTATGTGCTGTACAACATGGCATCACAAAGATAACTCAACAACTCATATAGATAAGGCCCAAAGAGCCATCATAGCATTTATTGCAAACAGGGTCACAAGACCCAACATACAGAGCATACAAGCAACAAGCGGAAGCATTACATGTCCGGGTACAGACATCTACAAATGAAAAAGGTCAAGAGCCCGACTATCTACAACATCCGATCAAGATTGTAGCTGAGGTACAAGCTACTCGTCAAGTCCACGAGAACACTAGTAAGACCAAGTCTCCGCTGCAAAAACATAAATAAAGCAACATGAGTACAAAGGTACTCAGAAGACTTACATCGATCCTATCATACATGCATTTGTATCAAGAGGGTAATGTGGGGTTTAGTTGCAGCAAGCCAGCTTTGACACTCGTGGCTATCCTGTTTCTACGACTACTGAGAACTTCTTGAGGTGATATGGCACACGAGTCCACTAATCACCACACAAAACACTACTATGGATTCATCCCCGCCTCCCCACGAGAAGGCCATCCATAGCACTCACACTTGTCTTGAGCATTTTATAGTATCCACTTCAAGTTGTCTATGTACCATGTAAGCATCCAAGAAGTCCATATCCACGGACCCGCTATTCAATAGATCATGTTAACCCGCAGGGTGTACTTCTTCACACACGCCTCGCCACTTACCGCCATGTACACATCATGTATCTCGGCAACCTTCAAGCGGAAGCTTTGGCGAGGGTGTCGGCCACGACCGACTAACCACACAAGACTCTAGCCTGTGTTTATCGCCTATTCGGTTCTATCCGCAAGGAGATCCGCCGGGTGTCGCCACGGCCCCAAACGATGTGAACAGGTTCCCAAGCCCACCTCGCCGGATGGATCTACGCTGGTACACCGTGCCACTTGTGCCTAGTATGTCCCAAGCCCACCGGCCGGGTGCCACTTGGTAGACTACTAACACTACCTACAAACACCAGAAACTAGTTGCGACTCCTGGACAGAGATCAAGTCGGTTAATAAGTCGAGAGAGTCAATTAAGGATCCCAATGTGTGGTAGTATCGAGTCATTGGACAACATACATAGAACTCAGTGCTTAAGGACGGTTCCAAAGGAGACAACCCACCATGTACTCCTACATGGCCTCTCACCGCTACCTTTACCAAATCGTGTTCACACCCTTAACTCTCAAAGACGTAACAACTCATAACACTCCAATTCATTCCCAATGAATCGACTGACACAAATCTAAGCAATAGCAGGCATAGCATGGTAGGAACACAACATGGGCTCAATCAACTCCTACACATGCTAGTGGGTTTTAACTATTTATCGTGGCAATGACAGTCATGCAGAGGAATGGGTTCAACTACCGCAGCACAAAGTAGCAGATGAATCGTTGTTGTCCTAATGCAATAACCGAGAGCAGGAGCGAGAGAGTAGGATTTTATCGAATGAACAAGGGGGTTTGCTTGCTCGGTATATCATCAAGGAAGGCACCGCTTCAGCCGACAGTACTGAACGGACTCGGAGCAGACCTATCGAGAAGGAACAAAGGTCGGCAATCAATACACAAACATATGCAACAATATGATGCATGAACATGGCATGAAGATGTGATGTTGTTTGAGCTAATGCAACTAGTAATCATTTGGTTTGAAGTCCATTTGAACCAAAAGCTCAAATGCAACTCTAAATTAAGTCTCTTAATATGCCATAATGTGTTTTCTCATATTTAGCATGTATAAGATGGTTTGTCATGCATGAGACTAGTACAGATGGAAAGGTTGCATTTTTCTCGATAATTTTTCATATATAAATTATTTCAACTGAGCTACGGTTGAATTTCTATGAATTTTTCAAGTTTAAATCATTTTCGAATTTCTGATTTATTTTAATTCCGTAAAATAGTTAATTGCGCCAAGATTGCGCCATGCTTGCGTCAAGCAGGTCAACGGTGTCGACTAGGTCAAACCCGACGTGTGGGGTCCACACGCCGATGATGGGGAATAAACAGGTTAATTTAATCCTAACTAAAGGATTAGTGGCGATGGGGCCCACCGTCGCTGTCGGGGTTAGTTAACGGGTTGACCGGTCAATCCCGCCGGCGCTTAGCCGCCGGGCGAGGCTTAACGCGCGGAGGGCACGGAATCGCCTCCGGCGACCATTTAGGCGGCGGAGACCACGACGACGAGAGCAAGCTCGTCGCGCTGCTTGGAGCAAGTGGAGAGGCGGGACGGCCGAGCTCGCCAGAGCGGAGCTCGAGCGGCGGCCGGAGTTTGGCCGAGGGCGGGCGAAGCGCCGATGCATGGGCGGCGGCCGAGAGCACCGGGCGTAGCTCGGCTCGCCCGCATCCAGCGGAGGCGACGGAGGGCGCAGGTGGCTGAGCTTCGCGAGCAGAGCTTGGCGGCGGCCGTGTTCGAGAGCGAAGGGATGCGGCTGCGGTGTGTGGGGCGAAGAACGGGAAGGGGAGGAGGAGCAGCTCTCACAGCGGCTGCAGCTGGGCGCCGGCGGGCTCGGGACGGCGACGGCGGCGATGGTCGCCGGAGATCTTCACGGCCGGCGATGAAGACGACGACGGTGGCGACGATGGAGGCCGTCCGGAGGTGCGTGGCTTGACGAGGGAGTAGAGCGGGTCGTGGCGGAGCTTCTGGGCTCTACGGAGGGGCGAGGGAGGTGGTGGCCGCGTAACGGCGAACGGCGGCGATCGGCGTGTTCGGCCGTGCGCGTGAGAGAGCGAGGGAGAAGAGAGGAGAGGGCTGGGGAGAGTGAGAGCGGTCGGGGCGGCGCGTGGCGACGTTCGGGACGTCCAGGGCGACGAGAGGGAAGCAGGAGGTGGCGGGGGACGTGGCCCGGCCGGACGCTGTGGTGGCTGCAAGACGCCGCGTGCCCTCGCTCGCTGCCGCCAGGAGGACGACGGTTGGCGGTTGGGCGATGGGCGCGCCATCGGGCCACCGAGGCGCTGATGGCCGAGGTAAGCGTGTAAGTTTCTCCTTCCTTTTCTATTTTTTGTTTTTCGTAATTTGTTTTGATTTAGTTTTAAACACTAAATCATTTTATTTACTTATGCCAATTTTGCAGGAGCTAGTTATATTATTCCGAGCTCCTTAATAAATGACATAATTTTTGGACATATATTATATATATAACATTTATATATCCAAGGCAAAATAATTACTGGATTAATCCAAATGCCCAAAATAAATACTTATGAGCTCCTAAAAATATTGGTTTGATTTTTATCTCTGTCCAATATTTTTAGAGGGCAACATGAGCATTTTCTTGGACCTTTTTGGAGCAATTTTTATTTGGGTCATTTCTAAAAATGATTCTGAGGGTTTCACAAATCCTCATTTCAAATTTAAATGAAATTTAAACATGATGCACACATGACTAGCTAGCCTTGAGCATACCGTAACTAGGGCGTGACAACTCGCCTCACTTGAAAGAATCTCGCCCCGAGATTGTGGGTCGACGGAAAGAAGGTGGGTACTCGATCGAAGACGATCTTCTCGCTCCCAAGTAGCTTCTCTCGGAATGATGAGACCATCGAACCTTGAGAAACTTGATATTGTGACGCCGAGTGACACGCTCGCCGATCAAGAATGCGAACCGGATACTCTCGATATGTGAGGTTATCTTGGAGATCAAGCGTTTGCTTGGTCCACTCCGCGGATAGGATCCGAGAAGCAACGCCGAGTTGAGAGACGTGGAAGACATCATGTACTCGAAAGATGTGGGGTAGTTCCAACTGGTAGGCAACCTCTCCTCGCTTAGCGAGAATGCGAAAAGGACCAATGTAACGAGGAGCCAACTTGCCTTTGATATCAAACGATGGGTACCCTTCAAAGGAGTAACCCAAGGTAAGCTTTGTCGCCAACTTCATAAGTCATATCCTTATGATGACGATCATATCGCTCTTTTGACGAGGCTGGCTGTTTTCAAATTCTCACGAATGATGCGAACTTGCTCTTCTGCCTCCTGGATCATGTACGGTCCAAAGAATTGTCTTTCACCGGTTTCTGACCAGTTCAACGGTGTTCGACATCTTCGTCCATAGAGTACCTCAAAAGGAGCTTTCTTGAGACTGGATTGATAGCTATTGTTATAAGCAAACTCGGCAAAAGGAAGACATTTCTCCCAATCCATACCGAATGAGATAACGCAAGCTCTAAGCATGTCTTCGAGAATTTGGTTGACCCGTTCCACCTGACCACTTGACTGAGGGTGGAAAGCGGTACTGAAGGAAAGATGGGTTCCCATGGCAGTTTGGAAACTCTCCCAGAAATGAGAAGTGAAGAGACTACCACGGTCTGAATTGATCTCTAGTGGAACACCATGAAGTGATACATTCGAGAATATATAAGTCACGAGCTGACTAGCGATGATACTCTCTCGAACAGGAAGGAAGTGCGCCACTTTGGATAGACGATCAACGACTACGAAGATAGCATTATTCCCTTTCTTGGTCCTGGGAAAGCCGGTGATGAAATCCATACCAACTTTATCCCATTTCCACTCAGGAATAGCTAAAGGCTGAAGGGTGCCAGCGGGTCTCTGATGCTCTGCCTTAACGCGACGACAAACGCCACGCTTAGCGATAAACTGAGCAATTTCTCTCTTCATCCTAGTCCACCGTAACCTCTGGCGAGGTCCCGATACATCTTAGTACTACCGGATGAATCGTGAGAGGGATTCATGCGCCTCTTTAAGGATCGGTTGTCGAAGATGTTGCTTTTGGGAACCACCAAAGCGGTTCTTAAAGAAAACAACACCTCGAGCATCAATCGAGAAACTACCAGCAGCTCCCTTCTTAACGTTATCCTTGATTCGAGAAATACCCGATCATACTGGCGGCTAGTTATGATCGATCCTCAAGAGTAGGTTTCGCCACCAAGGTAGAAAGGAATCCGTGAGGAGCAATGTGAAGATTAAGCCTACTGAATTCCTCATGGAGAAGTGGTTGGCCTTGCTGCAACATGAGATTGTTGCAATAGGATTTACGACTTAGTGCATCAGCCATGACATTGGCTTTGCCTGGGGTGTAGGTAATCCCTAGATCATAATCTGAGATCAACTCCAACCAACGTCTTTGCCTAAGGTTCAGATCTGGTTGGGTGAAGATATACTTGAGACTCTGGTGATCGGTGTAGATCTCGCAACGTTTACCAAGAAGGTAATGTCGCCAGGTCTTGAGTGCATAGACTACGGCTGCAAGCTCCAGATCATGTGTAGGATAATTCTCCTCATGTGGATGCAAGCTGCCGAGATGCATAGGCAATCACATGACGATCCTGCATAAGAATGCAACCTAGTCCCTCGCCGTGAGGCATCGCAGAGATAACAAAGTCTTTAGTGAAACCGTGGCACAAGTATGGGAGCAGAAGTCAGCGCCTTTTCGCCTCAAAACTGAACTCACACTTGTGGGGACCACTCAAACTTTTCATCTTTCTTGAGAAGTTCCGTGAGGGGTTTGGCTACTTTGGAGAAGTTTTCAACAAAGCGGCGACAATAGCTGGCTAGACCAAGGAAACTCCTAACTTGTTTAACGGTTTCAGGTGGAGTCCTATCAAGAACGGCCTTGACTCTCTCGGGATTGACGGCAATGCCCTTACCAGAGATTACGTGGCCCAGATAGGTCACTTCTGGCAACCAAAATTTACACTTGGAGAACTTGGCATAAAGGCGGTGCTCTCTGAGTTTTTCTAATACAAGTCTAAGATGTTCGGCATGCTCTTCCTCGTTCTTCGAGTAAATAAGAATATCATCGAGGTAAACCACGATTTAACTTATCTAGGTACTCCATGAAGATCGAGTTCATCAAGCGGGAGAAGGTAGTGGGCGTTGGTTAGACCGAAGGACATGACGGTGTACTCAGATCGCCATAACGAGTGACAAAAGCCGCTTTGGGAATGTTCCCATTTCGATTTTGATTTGGTGGTAGCCTAACCTCAAATCCATCTTGGAGAAGATTGAGGATCCAATGAGCTGATCATACAAGTCGTTGATCCCGGGAGCGGATATTTGTTCTTTATCGTGACCAAATTAACGGACGATAATCTACAACCATCCGTCCGCACCATCCTTCTTCTTGACGAAGAGGACGGGCAAGCCCAAGGAGAAGAACTAGGACGGATGAAACCCTTTGCAAGGACTCATCAAGTTGTTTCTTAAGCTCGGCTAGTTCTAAGGGTGCCATTTTGTAAGGTCTCCTAGAGATTGGAGCGGTTCTGGGATAAGATCTATGACAAACTCTACATCTCTCGGGTGGAACACCGGCAGTTCCTCCGAAAGACATCCGGAAAGTCACGGACTACCGGATATCTTCAAGGTCCGGAAGAGGGCTGGCATTAAGAGAATAGAGTGGCGCTTTGCAACTCGTGGAAATAAAGGACTATCTTGCCGATGGATGTGTAAGTTGAACGGACTGGTGTAACAATCAATCTTGGCGTAATGAGCTGTCATCCAGTCCATACCCAAGATGATGTTAATATCCAAGACTTGAGAGCTATAAGTGATGCAAGGAATACAAGTCTGTCTACAAGGATTTCGCTACCATGGCTTACACTAGAAGTTTGCCATTTGGATCCAGGGTTTGAATAAGTAGTGGGAGGGCATATCACAAAATGACATGTCGTAAGCGGGCATAGCTTTGAAATGAAGGAATGAGACGCCCGAAGATTTAATGAACCGATCTTTGGGTGACAGATTGACAAGGAGTGTACCAAGAACGACATCTGGATCATCATGAGCGTCTTTAGCTGAGACGTGATGCACAAGTCCAAGTCCAGGGTGAGCTGACCTGGCACTAATCATCTTGCGTGATGGCTTACCATGGCCAATGACTTCTCGGCTGGGGTGGAGCAACTCGTCCGAGTGCAAATACGGCAATGTGGCCGGCTCTCCGCACTTGTAACAAATCTTGGAGGTAGAACGTGGACCAGATTGGCGTGCGGTCCACCAATAGGCCTGGGTGGAGCATACTGCTGAACTAGATGGGGTGCCACATAAGATGGCCTCGGTGCATATCTGGAAGGAAGAGCGGAGTTTGGAACCCAAATCCGGTGCTTCTGAGAACTAGAACCGGAGGAAGATACCAAATCACGGGTGTGCTTACGAGACTCCTTGTAGGTGAGCTGAGCTGTCTCTGCATTAATGGCCTTGTTCACAAGAGCTTGGAATGTATCACAATGATGCAGGTGGAGATCACGACGCAACTTGGGGATGAGACCCTTCCGGAACCTAGCCTGCTTCTTGGCGTCCGTAGACACCTCTTCTGTGGCATAACGAGCAAGGTTCTCAAACTCTCTACTATAAGCATCAACGCCATCTTACCCGGTGAAACTACGTAACTCTTCTCTCTTGCGATCGATGAGAGCTTCAGGAATGTGATGCTCGTGAAAAGCCTCGGTGAAATCCCTCCAGGTAGGAATCTGGCCAGCTGGAAGCATAGCCTCATAGTTTTGCCACCAAAGACTAGCAGGACCTTCCAGGTGGTATGTGGCATAGGTGACCTTGTCATCTTCAGCTACGTCAGAGAACGGAGCTTGTGTGTGATGCTACGGAGCTACCATCCTGCATCGAGCGGCTCGATGGAATGATGAAAGATAGGTGGGTGCAAGCGAATGAAGTCATGAATGGTTGCGACCCTTTGAACCGAAAGCGGTGTTCTCTCGACACGTGCCAACAAGCGGTTAGACTCACGCTTGTTTCTCTCCATCTCTAACATGAACTCTGTCAACGAAGGCTGGTCGGGAGGATCCTCATCTCTACCATCTCGGTGGTTCTGGCCACGAGCAACAGAACTTCGCTTAGTTGATGACATCCTGAGAAACGAAACCAAGGACGGAATCAGCATCAACTATAGGCTATAGAATGTAGGACAAGGAAATTAGTAACTCTCGAACTCCTAGGGCAATTCCGGCAGCATAACGGCACTAGAATGCTCAGAATGGGACATCCTGCTAAAATGGGGTAGTGACATACTCAACATCATCATTCAAGGTTCTGAGATAGTACTAATCAGGCTACACCGGAAGTACTCGAAAACTGGGGTATGACTCTGATCAACCAATCCTATGGGACTACAGAGTAGTAACACGTGATCCTGATAGACGGAAGAGAAAGCCTAGTTCCTTAACCCCGCAGGAAAGATAGGATGACTCGGATCAGAAGGCCATGAGGTATAAGGAGTAAAAAGAGCCTTACGTTCCTTCCCACAATCAATTCCCTTACATAACTAAAGAATTTCTAGACTCAACTTCGACCAGTTTGGCTTGGTAATCCTACAGGCAGTCAGGCTCTGATACCAAAGCTGTCAGGACCCCGACTCAATGCCACATCGATCTAGCATGTAACACTTCATATCACTTTGCGGCCTCACGCATGGTATCCCCACGGGTGTCGCCTTACCTTTGCCCGGGACCGCTTATGCCTTTTGGCACACGATATGATAGTGTCGCTAGCATCCATATGATAAGGAGCCCGGTGACATGGCTAGTCGTAAACCCAAAGTGGCACAAACTTACAGGACAGCATCCATGACCCAAAGATCGAACGTGTCGGTCATCATCAAAGTGAATCCAGCTGTAGCACTGGCTAACAGACTCGTGAACTGGGCAGAAGGGCCAACAGACTCCGGTATTCATCGCGTGACATTTCCCGAAGGGATGACAGAGGAACGAAGAAGGACACATGCCGCCAGCCTAAGTGTTCCGGAGCGGTAGCAAGCTACCAGGCTCGGTGGAAACACTAGGAGACATTTCCGTAAGAGAGGCTACTAAAGATAAACAACTAGATAGTCGGATCCCACACATAGCAATACACATTACACGACGCATAACATGTAAGTATGTGCTGTACAACATGGCATCACAAAGATAACTCAACAACTCATATAGATAAGGCCCAAAGAGCCATCATAGCATTTATTGCAAACAGGGTCACAAGACCCAACATACAGAGCATACAAGCAACAAGCGGAAGCATTACATGTCCGGGTACAGACATCTACAAATGAAAAAGGTCAAGAGCCCGACTATCTACAACATCCGATCAAGATCGTAGCTGAGGTACAAGCTACTCGTCAAGTCCACGAGAACACTAGTAAGACCAAGTCTCCATTGCAAAAACATAAATAAAGCAACATGAGTACAAAGGTACTCAAGAAGACTTACATCGATCCTATCATACATGCATTTGTATCAAGAGGGTAATGTGGGGTTTAGTTGCGACAAGCCAGCTTTGACACTGTGGCTATCCTGTTCTACGACTACCAGAACTTCTTGAGGTGATATGGCGCACACGAGTCCACTAATCACCACACAAAACACTACTATGGATTCATCCCCGTCTCCCTACGAGAAGGCCATCCATAGCACTCACACTTGTCTTGAGCATTTTATAGTATCCACTTCAAGTTGTCTATGTACCATGTAAGCATCCAAGAAGTCCATATCCATGACCCGCTATTCAATAGATCATGTTAACCTGCAGGGTGTACTTCTTCACACACGCCTCGCCACTTACCGCCATGTACACATCATGTATCTCGGCAACCTTCAAGCGAAGCTTTGGCGAGGGTGTCGGCCACGACCGACTAACCACACAAGACTCTAGCCCGGGTTTATCGCCTATTCGGTTCTATCCGCAAGGAGATCCGCCGGGTGTCGCCACGGCCCCAAACGATGTGAACAGGGTTCCCAAGCCCACCTCGCCGGATGGATCTACGCTTGGTACACCGTGCCACTTGTGCCTAGTCTGTCCCTAAGCCCACCGGCGGGTGCCACTTGGTAGACTACTAACACTACCTACAAACACCGAAACTAGTTGCGACTCTCGGACAGAGATCAAGTCGGTTAATAAGTCGAGAGAGTCAATTAAGGATCCCAATGTGTGGTAGTATCGAGTCATTGGACAACATACATAGAACTTCGCTTAAGGACGGTTCCGGTGAGACAACCCACCATGTACTCCTACATGGCCTCTCACCGCTACCTTTACCAAATCGTGTTCACACCCTTAACTCTCAAAGACTGTAACAACTCATAACACTCCAATTCATTCCCAATGAATCAGACCTGACACAACTCCAAGCAATAGCAGGCATAGCATGGTAGGAACACAACATGGGCTCAATCAACTCCTACACATGCTAGTGGGTTTTAACTATTTACTGTGGCAATGACAGGTCATGC
Organism: Aegilops speltoides; assembly: GCA_021437245.1. Lineage (NCBI taxonomy): Eukaryota > Viridiplantae > Streptophyta > Magnoliopsida > Poales > Poaceae > Aegilops > Aegilops speltoides. The sequence continues at coordinate 179,794,618 of CM038144.1, read as the reverse complement.
AGAGGAATGGGTTCAACTACCGCAGCACAAAGTAGCAGATGAATCGTTGTTGTCCTAATGCAATAACTGAGAGCAGGAGCGAGAGAGTAGGATTTTATCGGAATGAACAAGGTGGGGGGGTTTGCTTGCCTGGTATATCAACAAGGAAGGCACTGCTTCACTAACAGGTACTCTTGAACAGACTCCGGAGCAGGACCTATCGAGAAGGAACAGTGTCGGCAATCAATACACAAACATATGCAACAATATGATGCATGAACATGGCATGAAGATGTGATGTTGTTTGAGCTAATGCAACTAGTAATCATTTGGTTTGAAGTCCATTTGAACCAAAAGCTCAAATGCAACTCTAAATTAAGTCTCTTAATATGCCATAATGTGTTTTATCATATTCAGAATGTATAAGATGGTTTGTCATGCATGAGACTAGTATAGATGGAAAGGTTGCATTTTTCTGATAATTTTTCATATATAAATTATTTCAATCTGAGCTACGGTTGAATTTCTATGAATTTTGAAGTATAAATCATTTTCTCGAATTTCTGATTTATTTTAATTCGTAAAATAGTTAATTGCGCCAAGATCGCGTCATGCTTGCGCCGGCAGGTCAACGGCGCCGACCAGGTCAAACGGCGTGTGAGGTCCACACGCCGGTGATGGGGAATAAACAGGTTAATTTAATCCTAACTAAAGGATTAGTGGCGCCTGGGCCCACCGTCGATGTCGGGGGTTAGTTAACAGGTTGACCGGTCAATCCCGCCGCGCTTAGCCCGGGCGAGGAGCAACGCGCGGAGGGGCACGGGAATCGCCCTCCGGCGACCATTTAGGCGGCGGAGACCACGGACGAGGAGCTGAAGCTCGTCCGCGTCGTTTGGAGCAAGTGGGAGAGGCGGGGACGATGCGTGCTTCGCCGGAGCGGAGCTCGGGGCGGCGGCCGGAGTTCGGCCGAGGGCGGGCGTAGCGCTGCGATGCATGGGGGCGGCGGCTGAGAGCACCGGGCGTAGCCGGGCTCGTCCGCATCAATGGAGGCGACGGAGGGCGCAGGTGGCTCGAGCTTCGCCGGGCGAGCGCGCGGCGGCCGTGTTGAGGAGCGAAGCGATGCGGCTGCGGTGTGCGGGGGCGAGAACGGGGAAGGGGAGGAGGAGGAGCAGCTCACAGCGGTTGCAGCGGGCGTCGAAGCGGGCTCGGGGACGCGCTGACGGCGGCGTATGGTCGCCGGAGATCTTCACGGCCGGCGATGAAGACGACAACGGTGGCGATGATGGACGCCATCCGGAGGTGCGTGGCTTGATGAGGGAGTAGAGCGGGTCGTGGCGGAGCTTCTGGGCTCTACGGAGGGGCGAGGGGAGGCCGGTGGCCGCGGCAACGGCGAACGGCGGCGATCGGCGCGTTCGGCCGTGCGCGTGAGAGAGCGAGGGAGAAGAGAGGAGAGGGCTGGGGAGAGTGAGAGCGGTCGGGGCGGCGCGTGGCGACGTTCGGGACGCCCAGTATGCACGAGAGGGGAAGCGAGGAGGTGGCGGGGGCGTGGCCCGCCGACGCTGCGGCACACGACGGCGCGTGCTGCCCTCGCTGTCGTCGCCGCCAGAGGACGGTGGGCGGTTGGGCCAGTGGGCCGCGCCACTGGGCCAGCTGAGGCGCCTGATGGCCGTAGGTAAGCGCGGGTAAGTTTCTCCCTTCTTTTTCTATTTTTTTGTTTTCTGTAATTTGTTTTGATTTAGTTTTAAACACTAAATCATTTTATTTACTTATGCCAATTTTTGCAGGAGCTAGTTATATTATTCCAGAGCACCTTAATAAATGACATAATTTTTGGACATATATTATATATATAACATTTATATATCCAAGGCAAAATAATTACTGGATTAATCCAAATGCCCAAAATAAATACTTATGAGCTCCTAAAAATATTGGTTTGATTTTTATCTCTGTCCAATATTTTTAGAGGGCAACATGAGCATTTTCTTGGACCTTTTTGTAGCAATTTTTATTTGGGTCATTTCTAAAAAATGATTCTGAGGGTTTCACAAATCCTCATTTCAAATTTAAATGAAATTTAAACATGATGCACACATGACTAGCTAGCCTTGAGCATACCAAAACTAGGGACGTGACAACGACGATGCTGAAGACGACCAAGACCAGCGCCTACGGGGAACTGGAAAGCCACCTCGTCATACGACATATACATGGTGGACATCCCAAAGGATGGGAATGGCGATGGAACAGCGGAGGATTATCCCTCCAAGAAACAGCCTAAGCGCCGGCGTTAGCGGCGCCGCTCTAAATCCCGCCACAGCAAAAATGGAGATTCCGGCTCCGGAGACAATAAAACCCAGACAAGGTCGAAGACAACCCCTCCAAAGCAAGATTCAAAGACGGGAGGATGGAGAAGCCAGCCCTCGTGAGAGAGCGGCAGCCAAAGAGGTAGAGGACGATAATTACATGCCTCCCTCCGGAGACGAGGCAAGCCTCGACAACGACGAATTTGTCGTGCCTGAGGATCCCGTTGAACAAGAGCATTTCAAACGCAGGCTTATGGCCACGGCAAGCAGCCTAAAGAAAAAGCAGCAACAGCTTAGAGCTGATCAAGATTTGCTAGCCGACAGATGGACTGAAGTCCTTGCGGCCGAAGAGTACGAACTCGAACGCCTCCAAAAGCTACCCCAAACGCAAGCTGCTGCCCGATTAGAGGAGGAAGCATATAAACCTACATCACCAGCGCACAATACGGCCGACCGGCCACCTCGTGGCTGCGATAGAGAGGCCTCTAGGCCCTCCACTAAAGCCGCACCCCGGCATTGCTCGAAAAGTACAAAGCCACGGGGGAATGCACCGGACTTGCGAGACATATTGGAGGATAAGGCAAGACAAACAAGATCGATCTATGGATCGCGGGCGCCTACGATACACGATTTAAAATCGCCACGCCGGATATAGCAATTCGGTAGGGCGAACTGAGAGACAAAGTTCGCTTGAGTTGCGCCGTGATATAGCCCATCTGAGGCGCCAGACACCCACTATGCTTCACAGATGAAGTAATGGATCATCAAATCCTCAAGGGTTCAAACCCGTGAACATTGAATCCTACGATGGCACAACAGATCCCGCGGTTTGGATCAAGACTATCTCCTTCATATCCACATGGCTGCGGTGATGATCTTCACGCCATCAAATACCTCCCACTCAAGCTTAAAGGACCAGCTCGGCATTGGCTCAATAGCTTGCCAAAGACAATCAATTGGGTGTTGGGAGGACACGAAGCCGCATTCCTTGATAACTTCCAGGCACATATGTGTGACCACCGACGCCGATGACCTAAGCCACATAATTCAGCAGCCAGACGAATCGGCCAGACAATTCTGGACACGGTTCTTAACCAAGAAAAATCAAATCGTTGACTGTACGGACGCAGAGGCCCTTGCAGCCTTCAAACACAACATCCGCGACGAATGGCTTGCCCGGCACCTAGGACAGGAGAAGCCGAAATCAATGGCAGCCCTCACATCACTCATGACCCGTTTCTGTGCGGGAGAAGAGAGCTGGCTAGCACGCAGTAACAACCTAACCAAAAACTCTGGTAGTTCGGATACCGAAGATAGCAATGGCAGGTCGCGTCGCAATAAGCACAAGCGCCGCATTAACGGCGATAATTCTGAAGATACGACAGTCAACGCCGGATTCAGAAGCTCTAAACCCGGTCAGCGGAAAAAGCCATTCAAAAGAACTACTCCGAGCCCGTCCAATTTGGACCGGATACTCGATCGCTTGTGCCAGATACATGGCACCCCCGAAAAGCCAGCTAATCACACCAACAGAGATTGTTGGGTGTTCAAGCAAGCAAGAAAGTTAATCACCAAAAGCAACGACAAGGGGCTGCATAGCGATGACGAGGAGGAGACATGGCCGCCAAACAATAAAGGATAGAAGGGTTTCCCCCCACAAGTGCGGACGGTGAACATGATATACGCAACCCACATACCCAAAAGGGAGCGGAAGCGTGCGCTCAGGGACGTATACGCGATGGATCCAGTCGCCCCAAAGTTCAATCCGTGGTCCTCCTACCCGATCACTTTTGATTGAAGGGACCACCCCACTAGCATCTGCCATGGCGGATTTGCCGCATTGGTTTTAGACACAATCGTCGACGGATTTCACCTCACTAGAGTCCTGATGGACGGCGGCAGCAGCCTGAACCTGCTTTACCAGGATACAGTGTGCAAGATGGGCATAGACCCCTCAAGGATTAAACCCACAAAGACGACCTTCAAAGGCGTCATACCAGGTGTAGAGGCCAATTGTACAGGCTTAGTTACACTTCAAGTGGTCTTCGGATCCCCGGATAACTTCCAAAGCAAGGAGTTAATCTTCGACATAGTTCCGTTCCACAGCGGCTATCATGCACTACTCGGACGTACCGCATTTGCAAAGTTCAATGCGGTGCCGCACTACGCATACCTCAAGCTCAAGATGCCAGGCCCTCGAGGAGTCATCACGGTCAACGGAAACACTGAACGCTCTCTCCAAACGGAGGAGCATAGAGTGGCTCTCGCGGCAGAAGTGCAGAGCAGCCTCTTAAGGCAATTCTCGAGTCCGTCCGTTAAGCGACCGGACACCGCCAAGCTCTCCCGGAGTAACCTACAACAAGACCAGCTGGCACGTTCCGAGCACGCGCAGCAATGCGGCCCCAACCCCAGCCCTCGCAAAATTGCAAGACCAGTACTATGCGTACATCACTACGCTCTGGAGATACCATGGGCATAGGGGGAGGGGCACGACCACGGCAGGCCCAGAGTGCGGCTCAACCACACCAGGGGATCCCAAATGTGCCATCCTTTTTTCTTTTTTTTTCTTATCCTTAGGACTCCGTTTTCCAGAAGCCCTGCCCGGCAGTAGACCCGCCGAATTCACGATGTAGCAGCCAGGGAAGCAGAAAAGCTACGACGAGTATCCAGGTGGTCTCCATTACGAGCATTATACATGTTTTATACACCATTCCGCAGCCTACCCCTGGAGGGAGACATGTTAAATAGTCCCACCCCTTGCTTATCGCACTATTTGTATCGTTCTGCATTCATTGCAGTATCTTTTGAATAAAAAATGCATCGCTTTTTGCCTATCATTGCATTCCTTTTTATATATGTTCACTTATGACATGTTGCACCCGTACACTTTGGTATGGACAAATACACCAGGGGCTTAAGTTCCCCAAATTAAGGTGTGATAAGTCTGAACACTTTCACAAGTGCGGTACCCTGAACTTATAGCATTATATGCATCGACTCCGAATCATGTCTTGGGTCAATAGTTGGGTTTGCCCGGCCCCATGTTTTGGTACCTTACGCCCGTTATATCGGCTAAGGTAGGCTGGGAGAACCACTGCGTTTGTGCCCCAGTTGAGCTGGGCTGAGCACCTCTCAAAGGAGAAAGCTAAACCGACCGTCATGATGGGGCGAGAGCCGGTCGCTGTTCGAGAGGTTTTTTCGAGTCCCTAAAGACTTATGCCGCTTAGAGCGAGGAACCGGCTTTGTCCGGCCCAGGCGTGGATAGCGCCCCGAATTCGGCCTTCCGAACACTAGGGGCTTCGCCGAAATTTAAAATTACAGAATTCTATGGCTAAGTGAGAGTGTTCAAGCATTATAAGTCTGGTTGCCTTGTTCGTTGTGATTGAGCGCCTCCCTAGAAGGACCCAAAAATGGGAACAAGAGCGCTCAAGTTTATCCTGAACACCCCAGCACTCGCGGCATGGGGGCCGAAGCCAACGACTTGCCATCTCTCAGATTTGATAAACGGCCGCACAGAAGGTAATATTTTAAATTAACAAGTGTTGCTTAGCACATATGAACAAAGTTTTCAGCGCACAGGATAACAAAATGCGAGTCTACTCAAAAATTACATCTTTGGAGCATTCACCCGCAATAATGCGGGCACCCTTCAGGACACCCTTATAATACATCTCGGGCGTGCGATTCTCCTTGCCCGGCGGTGGCGCATCTGTCACAAGCTTCTCGGCGTCCATCTTGCCCCAGTGCACCTTAGCGCGGGCAAGGGCCCGACGGGCACCTTCAATGTAGGCGGAGTGCTTGATGATGTCAAACCATGGACAGGCTTCCACCAGCCGCCGCACCAGACCGAAGTAGCTCCCAGGCATGGCTTCTTTGGGCCACAGCCAAACTATGAGGCCCTTCATGGCATGTTCGGCCACCTTGTGGAGCTCGACCAGCTGCTTCAGCTAGTCACTCAGGGGCACCGGATGTCCTGCCTCAGTGTACTGAGACCAGAACACCTTCTCCATCGAGCTCCCCTCCTCGGCTCTGTAGAATGCGGCAGCATCGGACACGCTACGGGGCAGATCTCGCGAACGCTCCCGAGAGCTCCAATTCGGGTAAGTAATGTAATTCACTTTACATGCTTGCTTTGCATGAAGAATGCCTTACCCGCCGCTATCTTCTTTACTGCCTCGATTTCCTGGAGGGCCTTTTGGGCTTCGGCCTTAGCGGCTTTGGCACTCTCATGAGCTGACGCAAGCTCGGACTCTCGAGTCTTCGAGTCACGCTCCAAACTCTCGTGTTTTTCCACGAGAGCCTGGAGCTCTTGCCATACCTCCTCCACCCGCGCCTCCTGCTTCTCTCGCCCGGCGTGTTCCGCGGCTGCATTGCGTTCGGCTGCGGACACCGCCTCCTTCAGGGTCGCCACCTCATTCGTAGCCCCTGGAGTACCCACGTTATTCTTGTCATTTTTTCTTGCAACCAAATCCTTTTCTATAAGGTACAACTTTAATAAGGTGTTACTCACCTTCCTTGTCCTCGAGCTGCTTCTTGGCATGGCTGAGCTCGATCTCAGACTGCTCGAGGCTCTGCTTCAAGGAATTGACCTCTGTAGTCAGTGCGGCAGAGGTCAGCAGTGCAGCCTGCATTCCCATATTGACATATTTTTGTTAGACTCCTGCGTATATCTTTTTAGATCCTCAGTTCAGCTTTTCTTTCCGAACACCAAACTGAGCATCAGGGGCTACTGTCTATGCGGTACTATTTTTACACATCCTAATCACATACCTCAAAGCCTGTTAGAAGGATGATGCAGGCTTCAGTCAGCCCGCTCTTGGCGAGCTGAACCTTCTGAATCACCGCACTCATGACAGTGCGGTGTCCCTCGTCGATGGAAGCGCTGTTGAGCGCCTCCAGCAAGCTATCCGGCGCCTCCGGTGGGACGGAGGCCGCCGGCGTCGCTGTCTTGCCCTTCTCACATAGGGGCCGCCCGTGGACTCCGGAACCACCAAAGGTTCCGGTGCGGAGTCCGGTCCAAGGTCCGGGAGGTTGCCCTATGGCACCTCGGCGCCTCCTCCCGGCTGGTCCCTTCGGGACCCCACCTCGGCGTCGCTCTGCCACAGGAGGAGGCGGTCAGAAGTGAAGCGCTATTCACATCCGACGAACCCAGGGACCCGCTCGACGAAGCGGGGAGATCGTCCTTGGGCGGACTACATGGTTGTATTCGGCGTTAGAAGACGCTATGCGACGAAAGGAAAAACATGAGTTATTTTGGAATTCGGATACTTACGATCTCACCAGGGGCTTGGCCCTCGAGGGCCACTCCTCTTCGCCGTCGTCGGCGTTAGTGGAACAGTCCGGAGGAAGGGTCCTTCCCTTCTTGGACCCTTCGGCCTCCCCCGTTGGGGAAGCCTTCCTCTTCTTCTCTCCCCCCGCTGGGGGAGAGGCCTCTTTCTTCTCCTCCTCATCTTCGTGGGAGGAGTCCGCCTCGGAGTCGTCGGACGATGAGTCCGATAACACCTAGCGCCGGGAACTCCTCCGGGTTCCCGTGGCCTTCTTCTTGGCCTTCTTCTTCGGCACCACGTAAGGCACGGGGACCAGCAGCCTTGTCAAACGGACATCTGCTGGGTCTTCTGGAAGGGGAGCCGGACAGTTAACCTGTCCGGACGTCTTCTGCCAGGCCTGTTAAAGGTATTGGGAGTTTAGATCCCGCATACAGTCAAACTATGGAAAGCAAGTGTCCTGTAAAGGATACTATAGCTTACCTCGCCAGCCGGACGCTGCGAGCTGAATCCGCGATCTTCGGTAGCGGATGCGTGCGCCTCGGCGCCCTTGAACAGCACCCTCCAGGCCTCTTCGTATGTAGTGTTGAAGAGCCTGCTCAAGGTTTGGTGCTGTGCCGGATCGAACTCCCACAGGTTGAAATCCCGCTGTTGGCACGGGAGAATCCGACGGATGAGCATGACCTGGACCACGTTGACAAGCTTGAGCTTCTTGTTCACCAGGGTTTGGAGAGAGGATTGGAGTCCGGTCAGCTCCTCCGAATCGTCCCACAATAGGCCCTTCTCTTTCCAGGAGGTGAGCCGCGTGGGGATGCCCGATCTGAATTCGGGGGCCGCTGCCCATTCAGGGTCACGCGGCTCGGTGATGTAGAACCACCCCGATTGCCACCCTTTGATGGTTTCCAGGAAGGCGCCCTCGAGCCAGGTGACATTGGGCATCTTGCCCACCATGGCCCCTCCGCACTCGGCTTGGCTGCCGCCCACTACCTTCGGCTTGACATTGAAGGTCTTCAGCCATAAGCCGAAGTGGGGCTGGATGCAGAGGAAGGCCTCACACACGACGGTAAACGCCGAAATGTTGAGGATAAAATTCGGGGCCAGATCATGGAAATCCAGGCCATAGTAGAACATGAGCCCCCGGACAAAGGGGTGGAGTGGGAAGCCCAGTCCGCGGAGGAAATGGGGAAGGAATACCACCCTCTCATGGGGCCCGGGGATGGGGACGAGCTGCCCCTCGTCGGGGAGCCAGTGCGCGATATCGCTGGACAAATATCCGGCCTTGCACAGCTTCTTGATGTGCCCCTCCGTGACGGAGGAGGCCATCCACTTTCCTACCGCTCCGTACATGGTTGGAGAAGGTTGAGGTGAGATGTGCGGACTTGGGCACTGGAGCTCGAGTGCGCGGAGATGGATAACCTAAGGAGGAAGAAGGCGTAGGTAAAAAGGTGGATCCTCATCCCCTTATATATGGGCGGATGAAACTAGGCGTCCCCTCCAGCCCGGTAAAACTCGCTTATCTCCCAAGTGCCGCAATCAATGGTGCGGTTGGGTTACCCACGTCCGTATTGATGAGGATCCCGGAATAAGGGGACACGATCTCTGCTGTGACAAGATGTGCCAAGGAAGCGCCGCTTAAACGCTACCGAGGTGGAACAATAAAAACGATTCGAGTAAAGGCTTGGCGTGGTGTGACGTCATGCCACGAAATACGTCGCCAGATTGAACTTGTGTAAATATTATTCTCTCTACGGTGGTATGTGGAATTTATTTTGCAGAGCCGGACACTATCCTGGTGTTCAAAATCTTATATGAATTATTCGGAGGAGGAACCCGCCTTGCAATGCCGAAGACAATATGCGCGCCGGACTCGTCGTCATTTTAGCTTGGTTCAGGGGCTACTGAGGGAGTCCTGGACTAGGGGGTGTCCGGATAGCCGAACTATCATCATTGGCCGGATTCCAAGACTATGAAGATACAAGATTGAAGACTCTGTCCCGTGTCTGGATGGGACTTTCCTTGGCGTGGAAGGCAAGCTTGGCAATACGGATATGTGGATCTCCTACCATTGTAACCGACTCTGTGTAACCCTAGCCCTCTCCGGTGTCTATATAAACCGGAGGGTTTTAGTCCGTAGGACGAATAACAATCATACCATAGGCTAGCTTCTAGGGTTTAGCCTCCTTGATCTCGTGGTAGATCTACTCTTGTACTATCCATATCATCAATATCAATCAAGCAGGAGTAGGGTTTTACCTCCATCGAGAGGGCCCGAACCTGGGTAAAAACATCGTGTACCTTGTCTCCTGTTATCATCCGCCTAGACGCACAGTTCGAGACCCCCTACCCGAGATCCGACGGTTTTGACACTGATAGAGAGCCCCAGTGTTCTACCCCTACTGGGGTATCTTTGCACCAGGGAGAAAGGAGGGGACCAGCGGCACAGGGAGGAGAGGAGGCTGTCGAGGCGAGCGGGGAGGGGGCGGCAGCGTGGGAGAGGATGGAGCAGGGAGGACATGAGGCGAGGGAGGAGCGGGGCTCGGGAGCACATGCCGGCGGCCGACAGGTCGAATTGTCGCGCCACCGCGTCGTCGCCTCCTCTGCGCCATGAGGCGCCACCTCTGCCTCCACCCTCCACTAGGCAAGGAGCTCGAGGTGAACAGGCGGTGGGAAGGTGAGAGGAAGCAGGAGCTCATCTCTCCTCCAATGGCTGCCTCGTGCATATGGAGTATAAGGAGGACAACACGTGCCTGTTAGAGGCGACTCGAGCAACGCAGGCCAGCGGCGAACTAGGTGCTCCACTATTTCTCCCTCACTTCCTTCCTCATTCATAATTTACTTTGCTAATATTTGGATTTTGGAACTTGATGTGTGCAGATCTGACATAGAAGACCACGTTTGTCAGATTCGAAAGTGATCTTCTTCCAATGGCTCTAATGGTAATAAATAACCTCCTTTTGTGCTTCACCTTGATCTTATATATGATGTATAGAGAGTGCAGTTGTGTCAAGTTTGCTGACATCCTCGTGCTGCAACTGGTTTGGTATATTTGCTTAATCGTAACCAGCAAAGAGGAGTTGTCACATACGTGCCTTCTATTATTTATATGGTTGTATGAAGTGTTCCTTCAACTAATCAAGCAACCTGACATTAGTACTTTGTTTAGTTAATATCATTCTCATCAGAGAGTATGATATCATTTAGCTAGCCTCTTTTCTTTGCGGGATAGTGTAAAGGTTAGAAATGGGTAACGAAAAGAGTGTTCTCATTTTACTGCCCCTGGATTTAGGGAATATATATGCGTATATATTGATGCATCGTTGCCATGTCTGGCTCTTCAGGTGCGTACTAGCTAGAAGTTCGGATTTGTAATCAATATATATGTATGTATATATATATATATATGTGTGTGTGTGTGTGTGTGTGTGTGTGTGTATCCCTTAAATCTAACAATCAAATTATGAGAGAATCATCTTTACTTGAACTAGAAAGGTCGATTCTGTGTCTTGATTTTGTTTAGGAATATTAGCAAGTTGAGTAACCTTATTCTTTCTAAAATAGGGATATTCCTGAATGTTGTTTACTACTTCTATTATGTTGCTTATTTTTGTGGTTCCATTTGAACAGGATGTGCACTCTTGTCTCCGTCGTTATACCTATTTTAGAATCCATGGCAGCATGTTGTGCTTTGTCGGCACATTCGTGCATGTGTGAGGTCGCAGATGAAGAAGCACCAAATGATCATTATATTCTCCTCTGCTCTGATCTTCTATTGACATATGTAAGATGTACCTTATTTCCCGCCAGGCCATATTCCTTCTATTACTCACTTTGCATAAATTATTTATAATGCAATGATTTTTTTTATTGTTATTACTATTATCTCCGGTTTGCACTATTTTTTGTGCACAGGAAAAGGATCCCGCCGGACTATATCCTTTGGCGTCACCTCGGCTGGACGGGGGGCTTCGTCAACACTTCATTACCCCATGCCGGGACTTGGCATCAATCGCCACCTGACCGCCGTGCTATGTCACCACTTCGGAGTGCCGAGCTCTTTGCTCCGCCACCTCGGGACCGGCTTGGGGGATGGAACCTTGTCCCGCATCAAGCTCGGACCACGTCATCAATACTGAACACATTAACTAGCTAAGTTAACTTCATGCTCAAAGTTTTAATTTTTAACTTGCGTTCAGTTCGACCAAGTATTATACTTTTTTGGAAAAAAGTTGCTTGTAAAAAATTTCCTTGTCCAAACTTCGTTTGTGACACACAAATTCAAATACCCCGTTCACTTGGGGGCTTCCTTCATGAAGCTTTTTCCTCTTGCATATGATTATACTTGTATGGCTTTGTTCCTTGTTCGTGTATTACGCCACAATATGCACCATATTGACTTAAGCGATTTGCAAGCTGGGTTGCCTGGCTCCTGTGCTTACCCCTACATTCCCGATTGTTCGGCTAGGGAGTAAAGGGAGCACCTCTGTGATTGTCACGACCGGGTCCTCCGAGCTCTGACCTCAGACTGGGTGAAGCTGAAAGCTAGCGCTCTTATTGTTTTTAATCATGGTTGGCACACAACGGAACTCATGAGTACAAAAAATCTATTGCACAAGTCTCATAGTAATAATGAGCACCGAAGAAGGTATCGGTGGGGGTACTATTTTCTTCGAAGATGCTTCTTACACTCTGTTAGTAATATAGCATAAGTTCCTTGAGCGTGCTTTGTCTGTTACAGCCTTATTACCTGATTGCCTGGTTATCGGAAACACCATCGATATTCTCGACAAGTGGAGTACATAACACTTTTCGGCCCTTGCCGAAGAGGGAGAAGCCGACGGTCGGTTAAGACGCATATAAAGTTCGGGTGAACATAGATATGATATAAGTACTTCGGTACATACAATCATTCCTTTACCCAAGTCACTTGGGGGCTCTTAAGTTTATTTGAGCCGTTTTATAATAAGTGTTTTTTTCTTAGTCGTTGCAAAGTTATTATTATTAATACTATTTATCACTCCTTTTTTCGACGTGAGTGTGCGGTCAATAGCCGGGGCGCCTAATTTCTCTCCCAAAGCCGCTAAAGTTTGCTAAACTGGCCTAACGAGAAGTACTCCACCTTCGGGATAGGAGGTTGATGCCATAGGCTGACCCGCTTGAAGTATCGAGATAGGATGTGTCATGTTAAAGCACGGCAGAAGCACTTTTTTCTTTCCAATTTTCGATTTGGCACCGAACACTTGATCTAGTTCGGACATTAAACTTTTGAATAAGTTTTTTGGCTTTTCGAGCCTATGGCACTTTTAAACTATTTGTGCGTTTCCAGCAATAGTCTCGCAGTGCAACGCCGGACACCTTTAGGGATTCGGCAAAAACATTCTTGGATATTGCTATATATGCATCGGTTTCGAATTGTGTCTTAGGTCAATAGTTGGGTTGCCCGGCTCCTGTCTTTGCCGCCTACGTTCCGCTTTGTTCTGCTAGGTGTGCCAAGGGAGAACCACTGCGATTGTGCTTCCAGCTCGCATGGTCAAGCACCTCAGTGGAGAAAGCCAAAAACTGACTATCACAATAGGCGTAAACTGGTCAGCGATCCGATGACTATTTTAAATGACGGGCCGTTCATAACATTGGCCGAAGTGTTTATGGCTTGACCTCGACTGTCGCCGAACACTACCGGGGGCTAGTAACTGGCCTCCCAAACTAAATCCTCAATATTTTGATCTTCCACTAGAGCTGAGGTTTCGTGATCATGCTTAGCATGACAACCCAAAGAAAGGAACTGATAGCGGGACTATTTTCTTTGGGAGACATTTCCTATGTTAAACAGTAATATAACATATCTCTCTACGTACCTTTGTTTATAAAACCGTATGGCCAGATTGCCTTGTTTGTCATAAATCTCTGCCCTTATAAAGGCTTTATAAAGTAGGACAAACACTCCTTGGCTACTGGCCGAGGAGCTTGAAGCCGATGGTCGGTCAACAAAGTTTTGTACAATACGGATTCGAGCATTAATGACATAAAGTACTTGGATACATAGAGTCATTACACATAATTTGTGATTTTACTATGGATATCGATCCTCAATTCGGCCACCCGTGCCCGCAATAAGGCTCGGGGGCTACTGGGCTTCGGGCTTATTATTTACAAATATTAAAGGGGCACATTGATCCCCTGATCTGGTGTCGCCACCCGACTAGTGTCTCGGGGCTCTTGCATTGCTCGTTCTATGCGAGAAAATTTTAAGTCAATAGTTTCGAGGAGATTTTGATCCTCGGGTTGGTTGGCGCACCAACTTTGAGTCTTGAGGATCGAGCATGCCGCTTTTTGTGTCCCGAAGTATTCTGCCGAGCTAGGACTTGATCCTCAGGCCAATTTTGCAAATTAAGCTGAGTCTCAGCGGTTACTCACCACGTCGTCTCCCGATCAGTTGGATTGGGCCGAGGACCCCCATGGCCGTATACTCATGGGCCAGTTCGGATAGCTGCCGCATACAAGGAAGATTCCACAAGACTTGGCGATCAAGACAAGGACTCCTCCCCCACCGGCGTATTCGGCTAGGACTCTTGTTATCCTGGACCTCTAGTGCATTATATAAACTAGGGCCAAGCTAGTCGATAGACGAACAAGAATCATACCATAGGCTAGCTTCTAGGGTTTAGCCTCTTTGATCTCGTGGTAGATCTACTCTTACTACCCATATCATCAATATTAATGAAGCATGAGTAGGGTTTTACCTCCACCGAGAGGGCCCGAACCTAGGTAAAAACATCGTGTCCCTTGTCTCCTGTTACAATCCGCCTAGACACACAGTTCGGGACCCCCTACCCGAGATCCGCCGGTTTTGACACCGACATTGGTGCTTTCATTGAGAGTTCCGCTGTGTGTTCGGGAAAAGGTCGATGGCTCGCCTGTAGATCAACTGCGACTTCGGCATCTTCGTCACCAGCTCGACTGGTCACCTTGTGTCACGACCGGTTTTCTGGGTATTAATTTCCAGAAAATGGCCGTTGTGCTCACCAGCCCCAGGATTACTGTTAGCTAATGAGGCACCAAATTGATACAGAAATTCCAAGAAAAATACAAATATGTAGTACAACACCATTCTGGCCTATGAGTACAACAAGTGATTTCTAGAGGTTGATGGCGGAAGCGGTTTGTGGATCATCAGTGTCTATGGGACTCCATTTCCCAACAGCAATAGCTGACCAGGTTAACTCCTATCTTCACGAGGCTGCTATCATCGTTGCTTAGGTTTCGTGGCTGTCATCGCGTCGCTCCTCTCCAAGCAAGAAATCTGGCCAAGACAATAGCCAGGGACAACCCAGTGAGTACTTTGAATGTACTCGCAAACATTTTGAACACGGGTATAATATAAATGATAATCGTGCGTTGAAATATTCTAAGATCACATCGTCAGTCATAAAATAAAATCTCTGATGCAGACATGCAGGTTATTCATATGCAACACAATAAGCAATAATGGAGTGGAAATAAAATGCCGCAGTCGGGCGTCTGTGCGACACCACATAAAGGGCTTATATCAAAATAAATAACAAGCGTGCCACAGTCGGACGTCTGAGAGACATCGCAGAAAGGGCTTATATCAAAATAAATAACAAGCGTGCCACAGTCGGACGTCTGGGCGACATCGCAGAAAGGGCTTATATCAAAATAAATAACAAACGTGCCATAGTCGGACGTCTGAGCAACATGGCAGAAAGGGCTTATATCAAAATAAATGACAAGCGTGCCACAGTCGGACGTTTGAGCGACATCGCATAAAGGGCTTATGAAGTAAATAGATAACAAGCAATGCCATAGTCGGGCGTCTCAGCGACACCACATAAAGGGCTTATAGAGTAAATAATCACAATGAATATCCAGGAGGTAGAACCGTCCCAGGGATACTCAATAATAATATAACGGGTTAGTCCATAATAAACATAACATAATTATCACAAGTCATAAGTCGTGATCCACGTCCTGGTTTAGTAGTTTCTCCTCCGAAGACCGACACTAAGACCGATACTTGACCCAACCCAGACTGTAGTCCTTAACCATGGACACGGCTATTCGAATAGGTTTAATCTCTGCAGAGGGTGTACTCTTTACCCACTAGCAACGGATTCCATTAGTCCATTGGGACTAATTCCGTCTATGGCCTTTTAGTTGAAAACACACCTGACTTGCACACACCAGCTTAACTTACCGGTGTCTGGAATCACCCACGACACCTGTCAAGCAAAACTCTAAGTGGGGAGGCTACAACCTCGTGTAGCATGTGATCAAATTTATATCGCGCGCTCTAAGGGGTGGCCTCCCCTCTCGGTCCCAACCGGAAACACCCATGCCCCGTACCAGGTGGCATGTCTACCGGCTACAACCGATATCTTCCACCATTGCCTCTCTGTATGGTGTGTGCTAGAAAGGGGTTGACGACTTACTGAACCGTACCCTACCTGCGGTAGGGACAAGTGGTAGTACGAGACAAGTATGGGGTTACTGGAACAAGACTCGATCTATGGTCGACTCAGGAGGATTATGAATTTCCTGCATGACATGTAGAACAAGTATATTTCAACCAACAGAATCACCGCTCATTATACACTATGCCATACCGGACATAACCGTCCCGACGGAGACCGGCGACAAGCTCACGCCTACCCAAGGCAGAGGCTTTCCTGAATTCCTTCTGGCATGCATGCAAGGCACATGAGGATGATTACCATCACAAGTGTGTTCATTTCCAACAGCATGGAAATCACTAATATGCATCCATGCAAATGATCATATCACATGAAATAACAAGTCCTCCGAAATGAGGTGGTGTTATAAACGTGTCAACAAACACACCAAAAATATTATGCCGTGGTTCAGAATGCTTGCCTTCAAGTTGTGGAGGGGCAGTGTGCATCCTAAAACTTTTGAAAGTTTGCTTCTCTCTCTCCAAGGTCCTATTTTAAATAAATTTGAATCAACACACAAATTTCAAAACAGCACAAAAAGTTGTTTGAAGAATTTTCAAATAAATCTTAAGATAAACTAGACAATATTTGAGAGAGGTAGGACAAATAATCAACTCATTTGGAGTTTTATTTAAAAAGTTACAGCCAGTCAAAGTTTAGTCAAATCTGTTATTTAAAAATAAAACAGAAAAGAAAACGTTTCAATTAAACACGTAAACGTCGAAAGCATATTCTGGAAATACGTCTCCACTTATCCAGCGTGGACGGTGCCTGAGTCACTGACAGTGGGCCCGCCTGGCCCACTGGTCAGGTTTGACTAGTCCACCCTCCCTCCTCTTCCTCTGCCTTGCAGGGGGCGGAACTCGGCGAGGTTCGTCGTGACAGTGGCATCGTTTGGGAAGCAGAGGTCACCGGGCTCGAGGATCGGGCGATCCTACCGGTGGTCGCTTTGGTCTCTGGGGTGGACAGAGCTGCCGGCGGCGAGCTCCGCGGCGGATGGTGGTCGTCGGGAAAAGTGAGTTTTCGCCCGCGCCGAGTCCCGATCAAAATTGAGTAGGGGGACGGACTCATGAGGGGGAGAGGGGGTTCCTGGTGAAGAAAGTGGAGAGGGGGAGGCCCTGGTTGCGCCGAACGGAGCTGGGAGGCGGCGGTGGTTGGACTGGCCGGAGTGGGGGAAGTCGGCCTCTTTCTCTCCAACTGACGGCAACGGGGCACTAGGGGTATGGTGTGAGGCTGCTATTGTGCTCGGAGTGGCTGAGGGACTCCCTTTATAACGTTCCCACGTCGGTTCGCGGTGGCAGTGGATGAGCTCGTCGGCGACCGACTTTCTGTAGCTGCAGGGCATCGTGGCGAGGCTGGGGATGGCGGCAGGAGCTAGCGGACAAGTGGGTACTGCTCCAAGGGCGAGCTGGCGAGCGGGCGTGGTTTGGGCGGCGCTGGCCATTGCGGAGCTGTCGGACGGCAGTGGCGGCTAGCTACTAGCCTGCCGGAGACATGGCGAGGGCTGTGGTGCTTGTGGTGAGCAGAAGGGGATATGGTGAGCTGGCTGCGGTCGGTCACTGACCCGAGTGAGTGTGGGGCGAGACGCGGCGACTCAGTCCTGGCACGTGCAAAACGCGTGCTCTGCTCGCGCTCTGTGCGTGCATAGAGCGCGCACGTAACATGCTCGATGAAATGCGAAGGTATGTTAGGGGGCTCTAAACCACAAGGTTGAGCAGAGTGGGGTTATAGACTAGGGCAAAAACCACTGGACATGCTAGTTTGGTTAGGGCATCAAGTCCACAGTGCAAACAAAAGCTCATGTCAAAACTGATCATGCCCAAAAGGTGTTTGACAAAATGCCAGGGGCACTTAGGCATTTCTTGGAGTGGCCAAAACTTCCAGAGTGGGGTCTCTTTAGATGGACAAGAGGGTGGTGAGGTTAGTTTGTCCAAAGCACAAACTTGCTAGTGCAAGTTTTGCAGAATTTCAATTTTGGACAGAAAGAAAATGGCATTGTTGCAAGCACTTAGAATCATCCAATGGGTCCACTCTCCTGGACTTAAGGGTTTGGCAAGGAGGACTACAAGTAGGAAAAGGAATCATGGATCAAGGAGCAACTAAAAAGGTGGTTGCTGTACAAAACCTCAAGTTGGACCAGAATGGAAAAGAGGATGATTCACTCAATTTTTCCAAAGAACATCACTAGGTTATTGCATAAGGTTGAATACTATGCTACTACTGACATCCCAAAATTTTGGTAGAAGTTTTAAAGAAATAAATAAATAGGTTGTAGTGCAAGTCTACTCACTGAACAAGATTTTCTAATAAGGTGTAGAGCTCAAAATATTCAATGGGCAGAAGATATTCTTGCACAAAAGTGGTTTAAATACTCCATATGACATCTCCAAATTTTGGTGGGATTTTTGAATGAATTTATAAAAGGGTTGCAGTTCAAATGGGACCATAAACCATGGGAAATCATTTTTTTTCAAGAAAATAAAGATCAGAAATAATATTATATAATTATTTCCTATGATAAAAGAAAATATTTTCTTGAGAGGGCAAACAAGTCCAATATCATAATAGAAAAGTTCTCAATGAAGGAAACAACTCCAAGGTAAAAAGGAAATGTTTGAAAAAATCAAAAGGGAGCCCAGAAAATAAAAGTTCTAATTTCCTCGCAAAGTTTTTATTAACAAAACAAGGCTAAAATTTTGGGGTGTCACACCTTGGTTCGACCAAGGACTGCGCCCTACCTCTGATCGTCATGTTCAGATGAGGGCCTTCATCAACATCAACTCCGATCTCTATCAAGATCATGGAGGAATCATCCAGGGAGCCCGGGGGCTCAACGCCAACATTGCCCTCGGTCGACCGTGCTGTTTTTCTGGACAGGGAACTTTTGTCCACCGCCACCGCCTCCTCGATTGTCGTTTTAATGATTGCTTCAGTGGAATTGTGCGGAATTGAGTCTATAACAACCCTGGAAAATTTCGTCGAGTTCCGATGGAGGAATCTCCGGCAATCTCCGATATACCGGAGCCGTATTGAATCTGGACGAGAATCCGGATAAGTTTAGGGCGTGGTGTCCAGCTTCTAGCTCGGACGTCCTTTGGAAGATCCAACTATTGATCGGCTGCGGAATTCCTATATCTACCACCCCTCAAAATTTCAGCTCAATCCGACCGTCCAAACTCCGGGAACCTTCCGATTAGTGCATCACTTTTCGGATCTGTTTTCGCACGCAGCGAATCCGACCCGAGTTTGTTTTTTTACGAACGTGATTTCGGACATCCTTTTTGAAGGAAGTTTAGTATGGGGTATTGTGTTTTGTTCCCGAACACATCCCACTAACTTTAAAATCTTTTGAACATGATCTTCAACATCATGTTGGTGTCAAACCAGTCCGAAATATTGCTCCACGGCTGCCGACCTGCGCTATACACGTTCTCACTTTGTTGAGCCGAGCTCAACTTCTTTGGATCATCATCTCGGCATGCCGAACAAGAGTTCGGCATCGCGAAGGATAAACCGTCACCAACATCGCCGCCCCATGGATTACACGGAGCGGGCACATCGGCATCGCTGCACGGTCACTTCATCAAGCCGGCATTGACCACGTCACAACCTGCATCGGCAGGGCCGCACTATTGCTTCTTCAAGCCGGTGTCCATCACGCCAATCTACTTCGACTCATCGGCTGACATCGAGGCTTTGACGTCTCGGCTGGACCGGGGGCTTCGCCATCTCTTCATCAACCTACTTCGGTGACTTGGGCGTCACCGGCCGACCAGCTGGACCGAGGGCTTGCCTCGGCAAGCCTACCTTTGCCGGCATTGCAATGCCGTCACTCTATTGTCCATCAGGCAATGGGTGTACGGACCGAGTCCCAATTTTGGGAGTCACCTTTCTTCGGATTGCTACAACAAATAAACCAGGTGCAATTAATCCTAGTATTTTTTGCTTGTTTGGGTTCATTTTTTCCAAGGAATTATTACTCCGGTTAGTCCATCATATGTATGCAGGTTTATCAGATGGTGGTCGCATTAACGACGATCGCACGGTGGTTCGGCCAGTTTCCGTACATAGTCTGGCGAACGCCGCATCCGGAACTCGGAACGACCTATGAATTCAGGTTTTGTCACGCCTTTACCGCAACACGCTGACGCCCTACATCGACATTGACTTCGGCGCCAGGCCATATTTCTTCTATTACTCACTTTGCATAAATTATTTATTATGCAACAATTTTTTTTATTATTATTACTATTATCTCCGGTTTGCACCTTTTTTTGTGCACAGGAAAAGGATCCCGCCGGACTATATCCTTTGGCGTCACCTCGGCTAGACGGGGGGCTTCGTCAACACTTCTTTACCCCATGCCGGGGACTTCGGCATTACTCTGCCGGCCTGCACTGCCCGTGCTATGTCACCACTTCGGAGTGCCGAGCTCTTTGCTCCGCCACCTCGGGACCAGCTTGGGGGATGGAACCTTGTCCCGCATCAAGCTCGGACCACGTCATCAATACTGAACACATTAACTAGCTAAGTTGACTTCATGCTCAAAGTTTTAATTTTTAACTTGTGTTCGGTTCGACCAAGCATTATACTTTTTTGGAAAAAAGTTGCTTGTAAAAAATTTCCTTGTCCAAACTTCGTTTGTGACACACAAATTCAAATACCCCGTTCACTTGGGGGCTTCCTTCATGAAGATTTTTCCTCTTGCATATGATTATACTTGTATGGCTTCATTCCTTGTTTGTGTATTACGCCACAATATGCACCATATTGACTTAAGCGATTTGCAAGCTGGGTTGCCTGGCTCCTCTGCTTACCCCTACGTTCCCGATTGTTCGGCTAGGGAGTAAAGGGAGCACCTCTGCGATTGTCACGACCGGGTCCTCCGAGCTCTGACCTCAGACTGGGTGAAGCCGAAAGCTAGCGCTCTTATTGTTTTCAATCATGGTCGGCACACAACGGAACTCATGAGTACCAAAAATCTATTGCACAAGTCTCATAGTAGTAATGAGCACAGAAGAAAGGTATCGGTGGGGGTACTATTTTCTTCGAAGATGCTTCTTACACTTTGTTAGTAATATAGCATAAGTTCCTTGAGCGCGCTTTGTCTGTTACAGCCTTATGGCCTGATTGCCTGGTTATCGGAAACACCGTCGATATTCTCGACAAGTGGAGTACATAACACTTTTCGGCCCTTGCCGAAGAGGGAGAAGCCGACGGTCGGTTAAGACGCGTATAAAGTTCGGGTGAACATAGATATGATATAAGTACTTCGGTACATACAATCATTCTTTTACCCAAGTCACTTGGGGGCTCTTAAGTTTATTTGAGCCGTTTTATAATAAGTGTTTTTCTTCTTAGTCGTTGCGAAGTTATTATTATTAATACTATTTATCACTCCTTTTTTCAACGCGAGTGTGCGGCCAATAGCCGGGGCGCCTAATTTCTCTCCCAAAGCCGCTAAAGTTTGCTAAACTGGCCTAACAAGAAGTACTCCACCTTCAGGATAGGAGATTGACGCCATAGGCTGACCCGCTTGAAGTCTCGAGATAGGATGTGTCATGTTAAAGCACGGCAGAAGCACTTTTTTTCTTTCCAATTTTCGATTTGCCACCGAACACTTGATCTAGTTCGGACATTAAACTTTTGAATAAGTTTTTTGGCTTTTCGAGCCTATGGCACTTTTAATCTATTTGTGCGTTTCCAGCATTAGTCTCGCAGTGCAACGCCGGACACCTTTAGGGATTTGGCAAAAACATTCTCGGATATTGCTATATATGCATCGGTTTCGAATTGTGTCTTCGGTCAATAGTTGGGTTGCCCGGCTCCTATGTTTGCCGCCTACATTCTGCTTTGTTCTGCTAGGTGTGCCAAGGGAGAACCACTGCGATTGTGCTTCCAGCTCGCATGGTCAAGCACCTCTGTGGAGAAAGCTGAAAACTGACTATCACAATAGGCGTAAACTGGTCAGCGATCCGATGACTATATTAATGACGGGCCGTTCATAACATTGGCCGAAGTGTTTATGGCTTGACCTCGTCAGCCGAACACTACGGCTGACTAGTAATCGCCTCCCAAACTAAATCCTCAATATTTTGCTCTTCCATTAGAGCTGAGGTTTCGATCATGCTTAGCATGACAACCCAAAGAAAGGAACCGATAGCGGGACTATTTTCTTTGGGAGACATTTCCTATGTTAAACAGTAATATAACATATCTCTCTGTGTACCTTTGTTTATAAAACCGTATGGCCAGATTGCCTTGTTGTCATAAATCTCTGCCCTTATAAAGGCTTTATAAAGTAGGACAAACACTCCTTGGCTACTGGCCGAGGAGGTTGAAGCCGATGGTCGGTGAACAAAGTTTTGTACAATACGGATCCGAGCATTAATGACATAAAGTACTTGGATACATAGAGTCATTACACATAATTTGTGATTTTACTATGGATATCGATCCTCAATTCGGCCACCCGTGCCCGCATTAAGGCTCGGGGGCTACTAGGCTTCGGGCTTATTATTTACAAATATTAAAGGGGAACATTGATCCCCTGATCTGGTGTCGCCACCCGACTAGTGTCTCGGGGGCTACTGCATTGCATGTTCTATGCAGAAAATTTTAAGTGCAATACAGTTTCCGAGGAGATTTTGATCCTCAGGTTGGTCGGCCGCACCAAACCTGAGTCTCGAGGACTGAGCATGCCGCTTTTTGTGTCCTGAAGTATTCTGCCGAGATAGGACTTGATCCTCAGGCCGATTTTGCAAATTAACCTGAGTCTCAGTGGTTACTGGGATCAGCGGTCTTATGTCATCCTTCAGGTGCATCTCGGGTTTTAGACCGATACACACCTTGAGGGATACTGGCTATATGTCTCATCAGAGAATAAATTGCATCAATAAAAAATATTGACCAAAAATCAGCTCATGACTGAGGTGTTGAACCACCTCGGAAGCAGTTCGGCATATAGCTCGGATGCAAGTGGCTGGCTCCTTAGAGGGCATTTCCGGCATTTAGCTCGGCTAAACTCCTTCAACTTTTTTGGACCAAGATGATCTATGACATCTTGGATATAGTCCGGCATTGGAGCTTGGACGCAGTCCGGCGTTGGAGCTTGCACGCAGTCCGGCGTTGGAGCTCGGATACATTTCGGCGTTGGAGCTCGAAAGCAGCCCGACATTGGTGCTCAGCTGCAAAAAGATACCTCGAATGCAGCCGGCGTTAGAGCTCGGATACAAGAGGGCACTGCCTCCTGGGAACAACCACAAACCCGAGGTGTGGCATAAAAATAACAAGGCATTGATAAAGGCCGGAAACTTAAAGGGGCTCCTCGGATACCCGGCGTATAAACTCATCGAATGCACTTCGGCGATCCTCAAGATCGAAGATGAGAAGATTTGTTGAACCAGTTTTCAAGACCGGCAATTGAAGATGAAGAAAAGTTCGGAAGAATCGAGGAGCGTCCCTAACTTGAAGACCGGTTTAGGGGGCCACTGACGGTGTCCTGGACTAGGGGGTACTCGCCACGTCATCTCCCGATCAGTTGGATTGGGCCGAGGACCCCCATGGACGTATACTCATGGGCCAGTTCGGACAGCTGCCGCATACAAGGAAGATTCCACAAGACTTGGCGATCAAGACAAAGACTCCTCCCCCACCGGCATATTCGGCTAGGACTCTTGTTATCCTGGGCCTCTGGTGCATTATATAAACCAGGGCCAAGCTAGTCGATAGACGAACAACAATCATACCATGGGCTAGCTTCTAGGGTTTAGCCTCTTTGATCTCGTGGTAGATCTACTCTTGTACAACCCATATCATCAATATTAATCAAGCAGGAGTAGGGTTTTACCTCCACCTAGAGGGCCCGAACCTGGGTAAAAACATCGTGTCCCTTGTCTCCTGTTACCATCTGCCTAGACGCACAGTTCGGGACCCCCTACCTGTGATCCGCCGGTTTTGACACCGACAGTCGGCAATAATCAATTCAGAGATGCAAAGTTGAATAGACGCTCAACGACGGTACTATGCTGGTCCTAGGCTAGACCGTGATAGAGACACGAGCTTAGAACACTAACAAAATCACGATGCGGCATGTAATCAAGGGAGGAGCACACTTTGAGTTTTTTGCTCTTTCTTTCACTTTTTTTGCACTTTTTTCCTCTCTTTTTTTGCTCTGCAACAATTTTTTTTTCAAAAAAGACTACAAATGGTCTAAAAATGTCTAGCCAGAATTTTCCAAACTTAGTTTATTTATTTATTTTGAAACTGGAACTATTTTTCTACTGCAGGTAACACGGAAGTTGGGGAATCCAACTTGTTCATGACTCTTAGTATCACGTGATCTAGAAATTGAAAACAAAGGAACAAATACTGGACTCGGACTAGGACTGGTGGCGGAGATGAATCTGGTGGAAACTCGGACTTGTGGTGGATATATGTAGAGCGGTGGAACACAGACTGGTGGCGAATCTCTGATGGAGCTAGACTCGGACTATCATGATGGCGGTGAATATGTGGTATATGGCAGCGGTGATGACGATGGTGGTATATGGCAGTCGTGATGACAATGGTGGTATATGGCCTCGGTGATGACGATGGTGGTATAGGGCAGTGGTGACGACGATGGTGGTATATGGCAGCGGTTATGACGATGATGCGGTGGCAGCGTGACAACTTGTGAACAGAACTCGAAACTCTAAAGGACTGGACACTAAGACCGGCAACTAGATACGATGATGCAACCGCAAATTCAACAATGCAAAACACTAAAAAGATTTTGCAAAGGCTCAAACTGGTTCAGATATGATGAACTAACCCTAAAAAAATTTGGCTTTTTCGTGGACTGTAGATAGGAAGAACAGACTCGATCTAAGCTACGAAAAACTGTAAAATCTCACCGAGCAACCTGGAAATCTCATACCACTTGATAGAGTCAAAGGTGTCCCATCTTTCGATGAGATGGTGGCTATCGTTTATGGTGAAGTAGACTTTGACGATCCGACTACGAACGTGTGAGGACGTCGCGCATTAGCAATCGCTAAACCAACTCCGAGAGGTTATTAACCACGCCGGAGCATGATCAACCTGAGCACGAGGGTCTTTTTCCTGCAACCAAATGAAGAACAAGCAAGAAACTGAAATTGCAATATGGATATTGCGAATAAAATATGGATATTGACCACGCCTTGGTCTGGTTGTTGAACACAAATGAAGTACGCGAAGTTGCAGCTATGGCGAACTTTTAATCTAAACAAAACCCAAAGTCTAAACGACGCCCTAAGGGCTGTATATATGGAGGAAGAGGGGGGAATTTCGTGGCCCTTGGGGAAGGGGTCCAAAACTAACCCTATCTCTTATTTCCCCACACATACGGACTCTAAAAACAGCCTATACTTATGTATTTCGAAATTATATGGGCCTGGCCCAATAGTAAGGTGACGCAACACCTATAATAGCCTCCGGACAAAATTTATGAAGTGGCATCTTGTATATTTTGTCCAAGGCTTCATGCACTCATTACGGTGGATTCAAAGTCCTGAAATCGTCACTTGAAACTCCGTTCTTGTTTCCCTTGCGCATGCCTGTAGGACCTTGAAGTGTGTCTAGAGGGGGGTGATTAAACTACTTGACCAATTAAAAACTTAACCTTTTTCCCAATTTTAGAGTTTGGCGGATTTTAGCTATGTTTGGATAAGTCGAGCAATCATCACACAATTCAAGCAAGAATGCAAAGAGTATATAAGCAGAGGAAATTAAAGCATGCAACTTGCAAGAAAGTAAAGGGAAGGGTTTGGAGGATTCAAACGCAATTGGAGACACAGATGTTTTTGTCGTGGTTCCGATAGGTGGTGCTATCGTACATCCACGTTGATGGAGACTTCAACCCACGAAGGGTAATGGTTGCGCGAGTCCACGGAGGGCTCCACCCACGAAGGGTCCATGAAGAAGCAACCTTGTCTATCCCACCATGGCCGTCGCCCACGAAGGACTTGCTTCACTAGAGGTAGATCTTCATGAAGTAGGTGATCTCCTTGCCCTTACAAACTCCTTGGTTCAACTCCGAAATCTTGTCGGAAGCTCCCAAGTGACACCTAGCCAATCTAGGAGACACCTATCTCCAAGAAGTAACAAATGGTGCGTTGATGATGAACTCCTTGCTCTTGTGCTTCAAATGATAGTCTCCCCAACACTCAACTCTCTCTCATAAGTTTTGGATCTGGTGGAAAGAAGATTTGAGTGGAAAGCAACTTGGGGAAGGCTAGAGATCAAGATTCATAAGGTAGGAATGGAATATCTTGGCCTCAACACATGAGTAGGTAGTTCTCTCTCAGAAAATGTATGCTGGAAGTGTCAGTTCAGTCTGATGGCCCTCTGCACGAATGAAGAGGAGGTGGAGGGGTATATAGAGCCTCCACACAAAATCTAACCGTTACACACAATTTACCAAACTCGGTGGGACTGAATCAACAAACTCGATCGGACCGATTTAGTAAATCTAGTGACCGTTAGGATTTTCGGTGGGACTGATATGCAACTCGGTAGGACCGATATGATTAGGGTTAGGGCATAACGTAATCTCGGTAAGACCGATTACACAAACTCGGTGAGACCGATTTTGGTAATAAGCTTTCCAGAGAGTTGGTCAGTTAAACTCGGTGGGACCGATTCGCTCATTTCGGTGAGACCAAAATGTTACGAAAGGGAAACAGGAGTTTACATTGCAATCTCGGTGGGACTGATCGCTCACTTCGGTTTGACCGAAACGTTATGAAGGGAAACAGAGAGATTACAATCCCATCTCGGTGAGACCGAGATCCCTATCGGTAAGACCGATTTGCCTAGGGTTTGTGGCAGTGGCTATGACATTTGAACTCGGTGGCACCGGATAGAAAGAATCGGTGGGACCGATTTTGACTTTGGGTTTAGGTCATATGTGGATGTGAGAAAGTAGTTGAGGGTATTTGGAGCATATCACCAAGCACATGAAGCAAGAGGCTCATTAAGCAACACCTCATCCCTCCTTGATAGTATTGGCTTTTCCTATAGACTCAATGTGATCTTGGATCACTAAAATATAAAATGAAGAGTCTTGAGCTTTTGAGCTTGAGCCAATCCTTTGTCCTTAGTATTTTGAGGGATCCACTTTCATCATCCATGCCATGCCATTCATTGTTGAACTTATCTGAAACATACTAGGTAAAAGTGTTAGTCGAACAAGAGATATGTTAACATTAATTACCAAAATCACCTAGGGAGCATTTGTGCTTTCAATCTCCCCCTGTTTGGTAATTGATGACAACATACATCAAAGCTTTAGATAGAGATATAAAGAATAGCAAGTAAAGCTTTGGAAGGACATGTAACAAGCATAGGCTCCCCCTACATGTATGCCATCATGTGAAATGGAATATAAAAGCACGTGAGAGCATAACCATGATAGAGTAGTCAATGTGATACATGTATCTTGGCCATATGCATCAGAGCAAAGAATATTAAAGAAAATACCTTCATGCAGTTCTTCTTGCAAACAGTATGTACATCAGCAAGAATTCCTCATAAACATGATTGTGATGCATATACTTACTTTGTAGTCTTGAGTTGGCTTAGGATGGAATGAACCTGCGTAAACAAGGTTAGATAACACAGATGCACCTACTAGCCAGAGCAAACAAAAGAAACCACAAGAATACCAAGAATGGGATGACATGTAGAGAGTGAGTACTAAGTACCACATTGGATTAGACATGTCCCCAAGAGTAAAGATATGCAATGAATTTAAATGATTTCTTTCCCTTAGATGTCTTGCTCCCCCTGAATCTAGCATGGGATACTGGGAGAAGATAGGGAACAGAGAAACAGAGTTGAAAGATATAAATGAACAGAGCTAATGCAAGCTAATGCAAATGTGCACATATGAACATGTCTTTCCCCTCAAGAAGACATGTGGCATCTCTCCTCTTGAACACCAAGCATCTGGGATCCTTGAGAAATACTTTCTACTTGAGTATTCTCTCCCCCTGGAGATCTCTTTCTCCCCCTGAGGAGGTGATACTCTCTTTCTCTGATGTGATCTCTCTAAGTGATAAGCTTTGATGTGATCTCTCTCTCCCCCTTTGACATCAATTTCCAAGAAGGGTATTCTGGAATTTGTCGTGAATGGGTTTGGTCCTTGAGTCACAGCACAAAGCAATGTTAAAAATGTGATGCTTGTAGAGGACAAGATTCATTGAGTGGAGCTGGATCAGAAGAAACATAGAATAAGTGGCAAGCTGTTTTTCCTGTTGTGAAATCGGTGGCACCGAGAGGTCTGCTTCGGTTGTACCGAAAGGATTCGGTTGGACCGAAAACAACAAATCAGTGAAACCGAGTTCATCGCAGAGAAAACACTTGTCACCTCAGCTCACTAGAATAGTAAGTTCTCACAAAGATTTGCAAGGAATTTACTGAATGATATGCAATGAATTGGATGCAGAAAATGCAGAGCAAATAGAAAGAAAGCTAGATGAAGTTTTTTTTGAAAGGGGAAACCAATATGCATGAGACAAATGCAAAAACACAGAAAAGAACACAAGAGAACTTCATCTAGAGATGGTTGGCGACAAAGTCACCTATGTTAGAGTATATTGACTTAGGAGTCAAGTGAGATCACTTGGTCATGGGTCGTACTCATCGTTTAAGCTCAAAATGGGGTTGCCATTTTTGTTTAAGCATCTTGATGTATTCACATCTTGTCGAGTTGCTTTAGCTCATGACTTGGAGTAAAGCTTCTCTAAGATGGAATAACATACCTTGGTTGGTGTTGTCGTCCATGTAGTTGAACTTGTGTGGGTAGCTCAAGGTTGATGTAGCTCATCAAGAGTTGGGAGCACCACTTGGAATTTGAGTCCATCTACCTAAATGGGTTAGTTCTTGCAAGGAAGAGCACTTGCGTATCCAAAAATGACAATCATGAAGCTCAACATAGAATTTTTCAAAGGATATGTTTGAGTGGTTCCGTGCTTCCTTGTCTTCAACCACCATAGTGTAGAAACTTGGAGACGTAAAGATTCTCAAGATGTGAGTAGATTACAGTCTCATGGAATTTGATTCCACCAAGTACCTACATGGGTTAGATAACATGCAAGATGCAAATATATCCAAGACTTAGAATTTTCATCATAAGAGAAATATCAAGGATTAGTCATAAGCTCATGTCTTGCATGTATCAAATGGAGTTTCTACTCCAAGTTTGAAGCATCAGTGATGTTCAATTCTCCTCTTAACCTGCAAAACACTTTCTCATCAAGAGGTTTAGTGAATATATCCGCTAATTGCTTTTCGGTGCGAACAAGCTTAAGATCAATGTCACCCTTCGCAACATGATCTCGAATGAAATGATGACGAACTTCAATATGCTTAGTTCGAGAATGTTGTACGGGATTGTGACCAATTTTGATAGCACTTTCATTGTCACAAGGCAATCGAACATGTTTCACATATATCCCATAATCTTTAAAGAGTTTGGGTCATCCAAAGTAATTGAGCACAACATGAACCAGCGGCAATGTACTCCGCTTCGGCGGTGGATAAGGATACCGAGTTTTTTTTCTTGGAAGACCAAGACACAAGAGATCTACCAAGAAATTGACAAGTACCCGAAGTGGACTTTCTATCAACCTTGTCTCCAGCATAGTCCGAGTCGGAGTAGCCAACAAGATCGAAAGAGGCCCTCTTAGGATACCAAATGCCAAAATTTGGTGTATGGATTAAGTATCTCACTATCCTTTTCACAGCCTTAAGATGACATTCTTTAGGAGGAGCTTGATATCATGCACACATGCACACACTTAGCATGATATCAGGACGTGAAGCACATAGATATAGTAATGAACCAATCATAGAGCGATAAACCTTTTGATCAACCGGTTCATCATCTTTGGTCAAGTCAAGATGTCCACTAGTAGGCATGGGTGTAGACATACCTTTGCATTCTTGCATATTGAACTTCTTGAATAAGTCCTTGGTGTACTTTGTTTGAGATACAAAGGTACCTTCCTTGGTTTGCTTGATTTGCAAACCCAGAAAAAATTTGAGTTCACTCATCATAGACATATCAAAGTTCTCCAACATTAGCTTCCCAAACTTTTCACTAAAATGAGGGTTAGTTGAACCAAATATAATATCATCAACATAGATTTGGCACACAAATAGTTCTCCATTAACCCTTTTAGTAAAAAGAGTAGAATCAATTTTCCCAATTTCAAAGCCTTTTTCAATAAGGAATTTGGTCAAGCATTTATACCACGCTCTAGGAGCTTGTTTAAGACCATAAAGAGCTTTGTGAAGTTTGTAAACATGATTGGGTTTCTTAGGATTGACAAAGCCGGGAGGTTGCTTAACATAAACTTCCTCCTCTATTTCACCATTTAGAAAAGCATGTTTAATGTCCATTTGGTACAAGGTGATGTCATGATGATTAGCATAGGCAAGTAGGATGCGAATGGACTCAAGTCTAGCAACGGGAGCGTAAGTCTCACCATAGTCCATACCTTCGACTTGTGTGTAGCCTTGGGCGACAAGACGTGCTTTGTTGCAAACTACTTGTCCATCTTCATCTTGCTTGTTGCGAAACACCCATTTTGTACCGATGATGTTGTGGTTGTTGTCGGGCTTCTCAACCAATGTCCAAACTTGGTTCCTCTCAAAGTTGTGTAGCTCTTCATGCATAGCATTTATCCAATCCAGATCTTCCAATGCTTCTTCAACCTTCATAGGTTCAATGCTAGAGATGAAAGAATAGTTTTCACAAAAGTTAGCTAAACGAGTTTTAGAGTGAGTGATTCTCCCGGTTTGAATATCATTGTAGATTTGCTCGACGGGATGGTCTTTAGCAATTCTTGCTCGAACTCGTGAAAAATTTTGCTTGGTTCTTGGTTGAACTTCTTCTTCATCTTGTTCTTCTTCTTGGCCTTCTTCATTGTTGGCGTTGTCGTTCTCTTGTCGTGGTGGAGAAGGAGGTTGTTAACGTTCATCTTGATGCACTTCCTCGTTTTCTTCATCTTGGTGCGTCCCACTTGTGGATGCTTCCGTATCAACTCTTGGTTCACCTTGTTGTGAAGTAGAAGCTTCCACTTGGACGGACGAGTTACTTTCCTTCACCTCCGTTGGACGGACCTTGCCAATAGACAAGTCTTGGATTTCTTCCGAAGGATCTTTCTCTCCTACATCAATTGGCAATTGCTCTACTTGCGAGCTGTTAGATTCATCAAACTTCACATCTACCGTCTCTTCAACCTTTCAGGTGAAATTGTTGTAGACACGGTAAGTGTGAGAGTTTGAGCCATAACCTAGTAGGAAACCTTCAGGAGACTTAGGAGCAAATTTAGAACGATGATGCTTATCAAGAATGTAGCACTTTGAGCCGAATACTCGAAAGTATCCAACTTGGGGTTTGTTTCCGGTGAGGAGCTCGATGTTGTCTTGCCGAGTAGCTTGTGAAGATACAAGCGATTTGTCGCATGACAAGCTGTCTCAACCGCTTCTGCCCAAAAGTGGTTCAGCGTCTTGTACTCATCAAGCATCATTCTCGCCATTTCGATGAGCGTCCGGTTCTTCCTCTCAACAACTCCATTTTGTTAAGGTGTGTATGTAGCCTAGAACTCGTGTGAAATCCCTTCTTCGTCAAGAAAGGTGTCCACATTTGCGTTCTTGAACTCCGTTCCGTTGTCGCTGCGAACCTTCTTGATCTTCACTTCAAATTGATTTTGGGCCTTCCTAGCGAAGCTTTTGAAGATCTTTTGGACCTGCGATTTATCATCGAGAAAGAACACCCACGTAAATCTTGAAAAATCATCAACTATAACTAGACCAAAAGAATTTCTACCGAGACTCTTGTAAGAGTTAGGACCAAAAAGATCCATGTGAAGTAGCTCGAGTGGCCTCCTTGTGGTCATGATGTTCTTCACGGGATGCCTTCCTCAACCTGTTTACGTGCCTGACAAGCGCTGCAAAGTCTATCCTTATCAAATATGACATTGTTAACTCCAAGGATATGATTTCCTTTAATAAGCTTGTCAAGGTTTCGCATACCAACATGACCTAATCGTCTATGCCATAACCAACCTTTTGAGGATTTAGCGATGAAGCAAGTTTTAGGTTGAGCCTTTTTAGTGAAATCAACAATGTATAGATCACCTCTACGCACACCGGTAAAGACCATTTTATGATTATCTTGACGAAACACTTGGCAATCTACTTCATTAAATAGGACATTGAAACCGAAATCAGCAAGTCTAGATACTGAAAGTAAGTTGTATCCAAGAGATTCAACGAGCATGACATTTTGTATGGAGCTATAATGTGATATGGCCACCTTACCGAGGCCAACCACCTTACCCTTTGAGTTGTCACCGAAAGTGACATACTTTCGAGGACTATCATTTTCAGCAAGCTCTTGAAACATGTCTTTATCTCCAGTCATGTGATCGGTACATCCACTATCAAGAACCCATTGCTTTCCTCCTGACATATATCCCCGAAGATTTCCATAAGACCAAAGCGTCTCATTGCATCATCAAGATCGAAGTCACTATCATCATCCGCATCATAGTATCCATGTTCAACATCGTCAGGTGGTGGATCAAATCACAATTGGAGAAACGAATGTTTATGTCATGGTTCCGATAGGTGGTGCTATTGTACATCCACGTTGATGGAGACTTCAACCCACGAAGGGTAACGGTTGCGTGAGTCCACGGAGGGCTCCACCCACGAAGGGTCCATGAATAAGCAACCTTCTCTATCCCACCATGGTCGTCGCCCACGAAGGACTGCCTCACTAGCGGTAGATCTTCACGAAGTAGGCGATCTCCTTGCCCTTACAAACTCATTGGTTCAACTCCACAATCTTGTCGGAGGCTCCCAAGTGACACCTAGCCAATCTAGGAGACACCACTCTCCAAGAAGTAACAAATGGTGCGTTGATGATGAATTCCTTGCTCTTGTGCTTCAAATGATAGTCTCCCCAGCACTCAACTCTCTCTCATAGGTTTTGGATCTGGTGGAAAGAAGATTTGAGTGGAAAGCAACTTGGGGAAGGCTAGAGATCAAGATTCATATGGTAGGAATGGAATATCTTGGCCTCAACACATGAGTAGGTAGTTCTCTCTCAAAAAATGTATGCTGGAAGTGTAGGTTCAGTCTGATGGCTCTCTCCATGAATGAAGAGGGGGTGGAGGGGTATATATAGCCTCCACACAAAATCTACCCGTTACACACAATTTACCAAACTCGGTGGGACCGAATCAACAAACTCGGTCGGACCGATTTAGTAAATCTAGTGACCATTAGGATTTTCGGTGGGACTGATATGCAACTCGGTAGGACCGATATGATTAGGATTAGGGCATAACGTAATCTCGGTAAGACCAATTACACAAACTCGGTGAGACCGATTTTGGTAATAAGCTTTCCAGAGAGTTGGTCAGGTAAACTCGGTGGGACCGATTCGCTCATTTCGGTGAGACCGGAATGTTACGAAAGGGAAACAGGGAGTTTACATTGCAATCTCTATGGGACCGATCGCTCACTTCGGTTTGACCGAAACATTACGAAGGGAAACAAAGAGATTACAATCCCATCTCGGTGAGACCGAGATCCCTATCGGTAAGACCGATTTGCCTAGGGTTTGTGGCAGTGGCTATGACATTTGAACTCGGTGGCGCCGGATAGAAAGAATCAGTGGGACCGATTTTTACTTTGGGTTTAGGTCATATGTGGATGTGAGAAAGTAGTTGAGGGTATTTGGAGCATATCACCAAGCACATGAAGCAAGAGGCTCATTAAGCAACACCTCATCCCTCCTTGATTGTATTGGCTTTTCCTATAGACTCAATGTGATCTTGGATCACTAAAATATAAAATGAAGAGACTTGAGCTTTTGAGCTTGAGCCAATCCTTTGTCCTTAGTATTTTGAGGGATCCACTTTCATCATCCATGCCATGCCATTCATTGTTGAACTTATCTGAAACATACTAGATAAAAGTGTTAGTCCAATAAGAGATATGTTGACATTAATTACCAAAACCACCTAGGGAGCACTTGTGCTTTCAATGCCATCATCTCCGTGCTTGTTCTTGGTCCAATGTTCATCCTTCTCCAAGCTAGGCCCTACATTTGTAAGCAAAACAAATGTATCCAATTTAGGCAGCATCATATTCTCATGAACATTAGAATCATTACCAAGGAACGAAAGTACTTGGTAATTCAATTGGCGTGCACGAGCTCTAGTAATTGGTCCAGTATGTATAGTAGCAGGGGTTGTAGGTGTAACAACGGTATTGATGCCCTCATCAGTATGTGACTCCTTTATTGATCCAATTAGTTTTTGCTTTAGTGGTTTATATTTTGAGTAATTAGCTACTCTTGCTGCTAGTAAAATTAAGCTTGCATGTTGAATTCTTTGAGTTCCAAGTAGTTTGAATGCTCGATATAGCCTCAAGACATCCATATAAGTACTTGCTATCAATCTTGCGAAGTTTTATTGATGTCATTTTGTGGCCCAAAAAATTCAGAAATTTGTTCATAGGAGAAATGGATATCTTCTGGAGGTATTCCTCCAAAAGGAATGCCAAGGGAGTCAATGGGGAATCATCGGAGAATGACCTCAACACTCCATGAATGACGGAGGTCCGGACATGCGAATGGCCGCACAATGCTTTCATGAACGAAGTCGGGTTCTACCAAGAGTTCGCCCAATTCGCTGCAAATGTCGGGATAACCAACTTCATCACAGATGAGTGTGACCAACACCACATCCTTACAAATTCCTTTGTGCAAAAATTCCATTTCCTGAATAGGCTCGAACCTCCTGCGGTGTTATTTAATTTATATTCTGAAACCCGTCAGATACCATTTACTGAATTATGTGAGATATGTTTGATTCCTTCTCATGGGGAATTAAGAGAGCCTACACCAGCGAAGTTTGAGGGTTTCCTCCTCACCTTAACCATGGGAGACGAAAGGGGCATGTCGAAAGCTACTGCCACTAGTCTGCAATTTTCTTCTATGCATTACTTTGTCTTATTTATTACGAAATGTTTGACTACCAGAGAAAAAGGCAGTATACTTAGTGCCCCTGAACTTGCAATTTTACACCATTCACTTCACAATGACCACACCTATAACTTAGGGGCCACTATCGCATGCCGCCTACACGCTAATAGTACTAAGGGTAAAATTCATGGTGGTATTTTTGCTACTCATTAGCGAGAGGTTTCAGTGTTGCTATACGCCTCCATGATTACTTATTGCCTATGGCCTATTTAGACCACCAGTCTAGATAGCTCACCACTTTATTGATGAGCGTGAGCCCCCACATCACATCCGTTATGATTTAGCTTTCAGTGAGAATACTCGTGTTATTATTCCGTTGCCTGCACCTGCTTTGTTTGATTCTTATCCCACAAACGGATATACCATCCTACGAGAGGAAATTGTCGCCTATCGGAACACACAAGCAGCAGAAGAGGAGGCGCCCCAGGAGTGGGACGCTCAGGTGCCGCCGCCTCACATGGGACCGAACGGCTACTACGGATGCTGATTGCCAAGTTAGGCCAAAAGCCTAAGCTTGGGAGAGTATGTATTTCCGCCGACATTACATTCATGTTCACACATTTCATTCCAGTTGTCGGTGTCCATACTTTTTCATTGTATTATCCACGTTAGTTTTATTTTCCCGCTTTCTTCTTATGTGTTTGAAAAACTTTGAGAAAATGCAAAAACATTTCTATCTTCTTTTCGGTTTTTCTTTCTTGTTTAATTAGTTCTAGTATTGAAAGAAAACCCAAAAAGATTTATCATTTCTTTATCTTGCTTGTTGGGAGCTCACCCATTTAAATAGTTTTTCTCTTTTTATTTTCGTTTGTTAATTTGCATTCTCTAAGAAAAACTAAAAACTCCAAAAATATTTCTGTGTGTTTCTCTAAAATTCTTTACTTTTGTTCAGTCACTATGAGGAGAAGACCACGGTGAAAATGTTGAATGGCTCTCATATGCATTATTGTTGATCTGACGAAGAGCGCATATTATTTTCTCTTCTTCTTTGAATAAGATGTTGCAGACTCTAGCTTAGTCCACGACACTCTTGCACTATTATTATTTTTATATCATTTGATAGTGCAAGTGAAAGGAAATAATGACGATATTTGATGAAGTGACTGTGGTAAGGAAAAGCGGGTATGAACTCTACTTGTTTTTGTTTTTGTAAATATGTTTAATTCAGTATCCATGATTCAGCATATTATGGTTAAACATGTTTATGATGACAATTAGAGATTATAGTTGCTCATGCCATGCTGAAGTAGCTAGGAGTGGATAATGATTTATTTTAGATGTCAACAAGCATTAAAATGGTTGTGATTATATGGTATCCTCCTCTGAATGTCTCAAGTGGCATAACTTAACACATGTTCACGCATGCAGTTGATTCAAAACCAACATAGCCTCAATGATATTTATGTTCATTGTGTTTATATCCTACTCATGCTAGTATTCAATGTTAATTATCCACATTGCATGTTCATGACCATTTTCGCTCTCTAGTTGGCCGCTTCTCGACCTATTGCTAGCCTTTGTCTGTACAAAGCGGGATTTCTGCTTGTGCATCCAAATCCTTAAACCAAAGTTGTTCCAAACAAGTCCACTATATCTACCTATATGCGGCATTACCCTGCCGTTCCAAGTAAAATTTGCATGTGCCGCCTCTAAAAATTGAAATGAATATCTGTTTTGTGTGCCGGTACCGCTCATGGAGCGACTGGGGGCGGTCAGTATCTTCCATGCTAAGCAGATTATTCTCATGATGGGTGTTTATTCACTCGTCTTTGCACGAGAGGGGCCGATAATCGGGATGCCCACTCCCATGATCCGGTAATCGGGATGCCCAGTCACTTGATCAAAAGTGCAAATAATTAAACAAAACTCCCCCGGACTGTTGTTGGTATGGAGGGCACCTGAGGATTCGGCTAGCCATGGCTTCTGTTTGTTGGTGGAGAGGGAGTAAAACTTTACTTCTACCGCTTAGGAATCGCAGCTAATGTGTTTAGCATGGAAGATATTGGTAACTCTTGGTCGTAACGTTGATAGGAAAGGTATACCTCCCAAAATTTTATTTATCTCTGATTTAAGCTTTGAGCTTTGGAACTGCTGCAAATCTCTGCTTCCCTCCGCGAAGAGGCTATATATTTATTTTTATATTATTTTACTTTTATTATTGAGTCATCACCTTCTCAAACAAGCACCAGCCCTGAGAGCACTATTGTCATCCTCATGCATTGTGTATAGTTAATATTGTGTGCATCATGACTGGATCTCTTCTACCATGAATTACAATGTTTAGTCGTTGCTTGAACTTTGGAGGTGCTCTGAATTTTTGTTTTGCGGTCTCAGAAAGGGCTAGCGAGATACTATTATCGTCGTATTATATCATGATTGTTTTGACAAAGTGTTGAGTGTTGAAATATTTTATTATTGCTCGCTAGTTGATTATGCCACTGATACGGGTGAATATAAATTCTAATAGTTATCGTTGGCATGGTTTGTTATGATCTTTGCTGAAAAACCTGGTATTATTTAAGCATATATATGGACACAAGAACAAAAGAGTTTGTAAAAGTTTCTGTTTATCACTTTCAGTTTGTCAATTGAATTGCTTGAGGACAAGCAATGAGTTAAGCTTGGGGGAGTTGATACCTCTCCTTCATATCTACTTTTCCAAACACTTTTTCTCTTGGTCTGGACTCTAATTTGCGTGATTTGAATGAAACTAACCCATATTGACGTTGTTTTGAAAAGAACTACCATGGTGTTGTTTTTGTGCAGAAATAAAAGTTCTCAGAATTGGACAAAACTTTTTGGAGAATTATTTGTAATAAAAGAAAAATACTAGAACCAAGACCCACTGGAGGGAGCCCCCAGCTACCCACTAGGAACGAGGGAGCGCCACCCCCTCTGACGCGCCCTAATGGGTAGTGGGGCCCATGAGGCTCCGCTGACCCTAATCTCGATCCTATAAATTCCTATTTTCGGATAAAAATTAAGAGTGGAAGTTTGATCGCGTGATATGGAGCCACCGCCACCTCTTATTCTTCATTCGGAGGCCAGATCTAGAGTCAGTTCTGGTCTCCGGAGAGAGGGATCTTCCGTCTTCGTCACCATCAACCATCCTTCATCACTAATTTAATGATGCTCACTGCCGGGAGTGAGTAATATCTTCGTAGGCTTGCTAGAAGGTGATGGGTTGGATGAGATTCATCATGTAATCGTGTTAGTTTTGTAAGGACTTGATCCCTAGTATCCACTATGGTCTGAGCTTGATGTTGCTATGACTTTGCTATGGTTAATGCTTATCACTAGGTCTCGAGTGCCAAGATCTTAGATCTGAACCGTTTAGGTTTTCACCAATATATTTGCGTTCTAGATCCTACCATGCAAGTTATATGCAGCTATTATGTGTTATGATCCGCATACCCCAAGGTGACAATAATTGTGATTCTTTTCGGTGATTACCGTAATTTGAGGAGTTCATGGATTCACTATGTGCTAATGCTTTATTCCGGTTCTGTCGTGGGAAACCACAGCCACCTATGGGACCAGGAGGCCCCTTGCTGGTTCGACAGGGGGGCATTGTGTTGCACAAGGAGTAGACGAGCATGAGGCAGCACGGCAGAGATCACACGGGCAGTTTACGCAGGTTCGGGCCGCCGCAAGGCGTAAAACCCTACTCCTGCTTTGGTGGATTGATGGTGGAAATGTGCTGGTGGAGTGTAGTACACTTTCCCGGCAAGGGTTGCCTTAGAGCGGCAGCGACTACGCGCGTACGGGGGTGTGAGTTATCCAACCTTCTAACCTCCTCTACGGTTGCCAAGGGCCTCCTTTTATAGATCAAGGGGTCACCATAGTGGCAAAGTAGTCATTATGCATTGATATGATAGCAAATAGTGCTATCATACCTAACTCTATGGGCTGACAGTGCGCAATTAATGCACTGCTTGACATCGCATCGTTGGTTTCCCGGCAAGGCTTGTCAGGCTATCTTGCCAGCTCCACACCTACTTGTTTGACACGTCGCAGAACGGGTGTCATATGTGGGTTTTGTGGTAGAAAGGGGCTGCCATGTGGCGAATGGCTGGCACTTAATCACTTTGTGGCTTGACACCGCACTGATCGACAACGTGAGTCGTGGTGGAGTGGTCGGTGAGGTGGTTTAGCCTCCGCAAGTCCCGACAGTCCATGTCGGGCCGCCTTGGTCGCTTTCTTCTGGGGGTGGCCTCACCCCTTGTTGGGCTCGCCTGCCTGGCAAAGTAGGCCTTTCTTTTGACGATATCTTGCTTCTCTGGCTTGTTCTTGGTCCCTTTGATTTGCTTGTTGGTCTCTTGAACTTCTATGTTTCTTGTACTCTATCTTGGGTTGGTGCTTCAATCTTGATCTCGTGCCTGTGTGCAGTCAGGGCAACAAAGACCCAGGGTTTGTTGCACCGATAGAAGCCCCCGGGCCTGCCCCGAGCGCGCTGCCGAGCATCGTCAGGGTAGGATCTAATATGTTCACCGGCAGAGTTGCGGAAGAGGATGGTCTATTGAGATCTTCTTTGCTTCTTCATTAGTCTTGATTTTCAGCCAGTTTCCGGTTTCCCCGCGCGTCGTGCGCAATGTTATGGGAAAAGCTCGGATCGTGGCTTGCATGGCGCTCGCACTCCACGATCACGGGTTGGAAACTGCCATCCCACTTGCCTCCGCGCTTCAGGTTTAACCGCCACGTGCCCCCCATGCCTTAGGAAGGGTAGGTGGTGGATGCGGAGGGCACGGGTGTTAGCGCCCTAGCGGGAAATCAGGCGTCGCCGGTTGGAGCAGCGGGTCGGTCCTGATTCCCTATGTCTCTGGATGGCAGGGGAGGCCGCATTGGATGACTGGGGCGGCCATCCTTGGGTTGAGAGGCCAGCCCCTGGCCCTGCCCTTCTATAAAAGGGGGCAGGAACGGTGCCTTTCCGAACGCACCACTTTCTCCTTCTTTCTTCGCTTGCCATGGTTAGGGGGCGAGGGCGCGCTGGAACTCCAGTGGCGGCGACGAGGGCTTCTGCTCGACAGCATGCTCCCCTTCCTCTCGACCCTGCGGTGTCGGAACCACCCGCGAGAGGCGGAGGGAGGGGCCGAGGGCGTGGTCGTCATGGTGCTTGAGGGAGAGGAGGACGGGGCGGCGCTCTGTTTGCGCCCCCGCCGGCGGCTCCTCCTCCGATGGAAGGCCACATTGGAGACCAGCCCTGGGAGTTCTTCATCATATTGTACAAGCCTTTGTGCGGCCATCTTCATCTTCCTACCCTGTTCGCCCGGGAAATGGTGCTTGATCCGCCGCACGCTTTGAGGCTGCACATGAGGGGCTGCAAGAACGGAGGCATGTGGGTTGACGTCGACTTCCCTGCTCCTAATGTTATGTATCTCCGCCATGGCTGGAAGATCTTTGCCCGTGCCCATAGCTTGTCGGAGGGGCACGTTCTCTAATTCAAATTAATGGAGGGTGGCCTGCTCTTTGTCAAGGTCTTCAGGCGCTCGGGAATTCGCTAAGGGTGCTACATGGAGAGGTCCACCGACGACAAAAGATCCTCCTCGAGAGAAAGAGACGAGGAGGACAATGACGGCGATGACGACGGCAGCGGGCGGGAAGGCGACAACTCTGACTCCGGCTGATCACCGCCCGCACCATCTTCATCAGGCGGCAGCACCATCGTCTGCATCCGCATCTCCTTCCCGACCATATGATTTGCCGGGGAGTTGGATGCAGAAGTGGGGATGGCGCTCCTGGGCTCCTCCAGCAACCTTCCTGCTGGACCCCGGCAGGCTTCCTCTCCGGATGCAGCTCCGTTAGCCCTGTCATGCCCTGCTGGCCCTGGTGGCAGTGGTCGATGGGTCGCCTTCACCATGCTCTCCATCGACGCGTTACCCGGTGTCCCCTTTTGCCGTCTTTGTCTTCACATGTCGTGCCTGGGAGGAGAGGGACAAGAAAGGGGATTACGGGGCACTTATATTTTCAATCTTAAACCTGTAGGCACTTGCCAAATTTTAATTCAAATAATGTAATCTCTCGAGTCCATGTTTGTGTTCTGTAATGCTAGTACTTGTATCAGCATGTTAGTGAAAAAGATAAACCTTGCCCGAACCCGTGCATGTATATGTCCATGCAGAGGCGAGATGCCCCTTCAGTTTAAATCAACTAGTTTTCCCGATAGGCTATCTTGCTGGCACCCTTTTTGTTTGCTGGAGAGCCACATCTGTCGGGTTACAGATAGAGGAACCATCCCCCCGCTAACTTCCTTTTACCAAAGGCCACTATGACCATTTTGATCGAAGCAATATTCCAGTCAGGGATGGGAGCACCTAAGTTTAAAAAGAGCGGCGAGGTTTTCTAATGCATAAGTTCCTTACAGAACACGAATGGACAAGCAGTAGAACTTATTTGTTTGGCTTGCCGGGGATCGCAGTGTCGGGCAATCTTCTAAACTCCTTGTCGAAGCCAAGTTTGTGGCAAGAACCTGCAGCTTCATGCAGATGAGAATGAATGCAAGATGCAATCCTATCTATATGCATATGCATATGCTCATGAAATGCTTATGCAGATGCTCTTGGAATGCTCATGCATGCATGTAGTCTAGGTTGGGGCCCCCCTACAGCGCTTCTTTATTTTCTTTTGCATGGGGTCATCGCCCTGGCTTTGTACAAGGGGTTACATGCAGCTGAGGAAAGGCCTGTACAAATGGGTGGCTGCTAGGTAGGGCCCGACAGCCGCGCCTTACGGGTAGAACTTGCGGAGATTCTCAATATTCCATGAGTTTTGCAACTAAGTGCCATCTCTGGTCTCCAGACGGACTGCGCCTGGTCTCGTGACTCGTACTACCCGGTAAGGGCCTTCCCACTGTGGTGACAACTTGTTTGTACCCTTGGCGGACTGAACGCGCCTAAGGACAAGGTCACCTTCCTCAAAACATCGGGCATGAACCATGCGACTATGATAGCGATGCAGGGCTTGGTGATAGCGTGCAACACGTGTAGCAGGCCGGAGACGGTTCTACTCGAGTAGCACAGCGTCATCACGCTGGTGCTGATCTTGCACTACTTCATTGTAGGCAAGCACTCGAGGCGACCCGTAAATGAGTTCCGTGGGGATAAGTGCTTCTGCTCCGTAGACCAGGGAGAAGGGACTCTGCCTGGTTGCTCGGTTTTGTGTTGTTCTGAGGGACCAAAGAACTACTGGCAGCTCCTCGATCCACCGCCTGTCGTGCTTCTACAGCGCATCAAAGGTTCTTGTCTTGAGTCCACATAGCACTTCAGCGTTCGCCCTCTCAGCTTGTCCATTGCTCTGGGGGTGTGCCACAGAGGCGAATGAGATCTTGCATCCGAGGGCATGAACATATTGCATGAAGGCGCGTCTCATGAACTGGGTGCCATTGTCGGTGATGATCCTTGCCGAAACTCCAAAACGACAAAACAGATCTTTCAAGAACTTGATAGCTGATTGAGCAGTCACCTTTCTCACTGCAGTCACTTCTAGCCACTTTGTAAACTTGTCGATGGAAACGAACAAGAATTCAAATCCCCCAATTGCTCGGGGGAAGGGGCCGAGGATATCGAGCCCCCACACCGAAAATGGCCATGATAGAGGGATTGTCTGAAGAGCTTGCGTAGGCAGGTGGGTTTTCTTGGAATGGAACTGGCAGGCTTCACAGTTGGTGACTAGCTAGAATGGGTCAATAGAATCCTTGCCGGAATGCTTCCCAACTAATGCCCTTGATCCAATGTGGGAGCCGCACATGCCTTTGTGTATATCAGCCAGCAGTTCCATTCCTTCTTCCCGGCAGACGCACTTCATTTTCACACCTTTGGGCCTCCTTATATACAGAGTGTCATCGACAAACTGATACATACTGGCCCTTCGGGCTACTTTTTCAGCTTCGTCTTGGTCGCTGGGAAGCTCTCCGGTCTAGAGGAAGCGGACAATCTGCCTTGCCCAAGTTGGAGCCTGGGGCTCGGCAACGAGGACTAACGGCACCTCCTTTGCTGTGGGAGCACATGCCTCGTATGCGGGGTCCATGGGCCCGGCTGGAGGGGGTGGTTCGACAGGCTGCAAGGAGTTGTTTCCGGCAGGGTCACTGCCAAGAGCGTACGGCTCTACCGGGAGAGGCTTACCGGTGTCCAACTTTCCCCTTTTCTGGGCCATTGTTGCTGGGGATACGTGTTGGGAAACGTAGCTTGCAATTTCAAAAAATTTCCTACGCTCACGCAAGATCTATCTAGGAGATGCATAGC
This sequence comes from Aegilops speltoides, assembly GCA_021437245.1. NCBI lineage: Eukaryota > Viridiplantae > Streptophyta > Magnoliopsida > Poales > Poaceae > Aegilops > Aegilops speltoides. The sequence goes on along the minus strand of CM038144.1, from coordinate 179,751,271 downwards.
AACGAGAGGGTGGAGTGTGTCCACGTACCCTCGTAGACCAAAATCGGAAGCGTTAACTCAACACAGTTGATGTAGTCGAATGTCTTCTCAAATCAACCGATCAAGTACCGAACGTACGGCACCTCCGAGTTCTGCACACGTTCAGCTCGATGACGTCCCTCGAACTCTTGATCTAGTAGAGGCACGAAGGAGTCGATGAGTTCCGTCAGCACGACGGCGTGATGCCAGTGTTGGTGAAGTGATCCGCACAGAGCTTCGCCTAAGCACTACGACAGTATGACCGGAGGAGTAAATGGTGGAGGGGGCACCGCACACGGCTAAACAATTGATGTGTTATGCGGTGCCCCCTGCCCCCGTATATAAAGGAGGAGGGGAGGAGGCCGGCCACAAGGGCATGCTAAGGAGGGGGAGTCCTACTACGTCTCCCAGTCCTAGTAGGAGTCGGCCCCCCTCTTTTTTCCTTCTCATGGAGGGGGAAAAGGGAAAGGGAGAGGGAAATGGAGAAGGAAAGGGGGCGCCCCCCTCCCGTAGTCCAATTTGGACTACCATGGGAGGGGTTGCGGCAACCCCTTGTGGGTTGCCTCCCCTCTCTCCTATGGCCCATGTAAGCCCAACAATTCCCCCGGGGGGGCCGGTAACCCTCCTAGTACTCCGAAAAATACACGAACCTTTCCGATACCATTCTGGTGTCTGAATACTATCGTCCAATATATCAATCTTTACCTCTATACCATTTCGAGACTCCTCGTCATGTCCGTGATCTCATCCGGGACTCCGGACAAACCTCGGTCACCAAAACACATAACTCATATAATACATATCGTCATCGAATGTTAAACCTGCGGACCCTACTAGTTCGAGAACTATGTAGACATGACCGAGACACCTCTCCGGTCAATAACCAATAGCGGAACATGTATGCTCATATTGGTTCCCACATATTCTACGAAGATCTTTATCGGTCGAACCGCAATGTCAACATATGTTATTCCCTTTGTCATCGGTATGTTACTTGCTCGAGATTCGATCGTTGGTATCTTCATACCTAGTTCAGTCTTGTTACCGGCAAGTCTCTTTACTTGTTCCGTAGTGCATCATCTCGTAACTAACTCATTAGTCAGATTTCTTGCAAGGCTTCATATGATGTGCATTACCGAGATGGCCCAGAGATACCTCTCCGATGCTCAGAGTGACAAATCCTAATATCGATCTATGCCAACCCAACAAACACCTTTGGAGATACCTGTAGAGCATCTTTACAATCACCCAATTATGTTGTGATGTTTGATAGCACACAAGGCATTCCTTCGTTGTCTGGGAGTTGCATATTCTCGGAGTCGGAGGAATATATATTTGACACAAAGAAAGCAGTAGCAATAAAACTGAACGATCATTATGCTAAGCTAACGGATGGGTCTTGTCCATCACATCATTCCACTAATGATATAATCATGTTCCTCAAATGACAACTCATGTCCATGGCTAGGAAACTTAGCCATCTTTGATCAACGAGCTAGTCTAGTAGAAGCATACTAGGGACATGGTGTTTAGTCTATGTATTCACACATGTATCAAGTTTCCAGTTAATACAATTCTAGCATGAATAATAAACATTTATCATGATATAAGGAAATATAAAATAACAACTTTATTATTGCCTCTAGGGCATATTTCCTTCAGTCTCCCACTTGCACTAGAGTCAATAATCTAGTTCACATCACCATGCGATTTTAACACCAATAGTTCACATCTGTATGTGATTAACACTCATAGTTCACATCGCCTGTGACCAACAACCAAAGGGTTTACTAGAGTCAATAATCTAGTTCACATCGCTATGTGATTAACACTGAAAGAGTACTAAGGTGTGATCATGTTTTGCTTGTGAGAGAAGTTTTAGTCAACGGGTCTGCCATATTCAGAGCTGTAAGTATTTTGCAAATTTTCTATGTCTATAATGCTCTGCATGGAGCTACTCTAGCTAATTGCTCCCTCTTTCGATATGTATCCAGATTGAGACTCAGAGTCATCCAGATCGGTGTAAAAGCTTGCATCAACGTAACTCTTTACGACGAACTCTTTATCACCTCCATAACCAAGAAATATTTCCATAATCCTCTTAGGTAATTAAGAATAAGTTTGACCGCTGTCCAGTGATCCACTCCTGGATCACTATCATACCCCTTTGCCAAACTCATGATAAGGTACACAAATAGGTCTGGTACACAGCATAGCATACTTTATAGAACCTATGGCTGAGGCATAGGGAATGACTTTCATTCTCTTTCTATTTTCTGCTGCGGTCGGGTTTTGAGTCTTACTCAACTTTACACCTTGCAACACAGGCAAGAACTCCTTCTTTGATTGTTCCATTTTGAACTACTTCACAATCTTGTCAAGGTATGTACTCATTGAAAAATCTTATCAAGCGTCTTGATCTATCTCTATAGATCTTGATGCCCAATATGTAAGCAGCTTCACCGAGGTATTTCGTTGAAAAACTCCTTTCAAACTCTCCTTTACGCTTTCCAGAAAATTCTACATCATTTCCGATCAACAATATGCCATTCACATAAGAAAGGCTGTAGTGCTCCCACTCAATTTCTTGTAAATACAGGCTTCACCGCAAGTCTGTACAAAACTATATGCTTTGATCAACTCATCAAAGTGTATATTCTAACTCCTAGATGCTTGCACCAGTCCATATATGGATCGCTGGAGCTTGCACATTTTGTTAGCACCTTAGGATTGACAAAACCTTTTGGTTGCATCATATACAACTCTTCTTTAAGAAATCCATTAAGGAATGCAGTTTTGACATCCATTTGCTAGATTTCATAAAATATGGCAATTGCTAACATGATTCAGACGGACTTAAGCATCGCTACAGTTGAGAAAATCTCATTGTAGTCAACGCCCTGAACTTGTCGAAAACCTTTTTGCAACTAGTCGAGCTTTGTAGATAGTAACACTACCATCAGCGTCCGTCTTCCTCTTAAAGATCCATTTATTCTCAATGGCTTGTTGATCATCGGGCAAGTCCACCAAAGTCTACGCTTTGTTCTAATACATGGATCCTATCTCAGATTTCATGGCCTCAAGCCATTTATCGGAATATGGGCTCATCATGGCTTCTTCATAGTTCGTAGGTTCGTCATGGTCAAGTAACATGACCTCCATAACAGGACCACTGAACCACTCTTGTGCGGATCGTGCTCTGTTTGACCTACGAGGTTCTGTAGCAACTTGATCTGAAGTTTCATGATCTTTATCATTAGCTTCCTCTCAAGTAGGTGTAGGCATCACAGGAACAGATTTCTCGGATGGGCTACCTTCCAAATTGAGAGTAGGTACAATTACCTTATCAAGTTCTACTTTCCTCCCACTCACTTCTTTCGAGAGAAACTCCTTCTCTAGAAAGGTTCCGTTCTTAGCAACAAAAATTTTGCCTTCGGACTTGTGGTAGAAGGTATACACAATTGTTTCCTTAGGGTATCCTATGAAGACGCACTTCTCCGATTTGGGTTCGAGCTTATCAGGCTGAAGCCTTTTGCATAAGCATTGCATCCCCAAACTTTAAGAAACGACAGCTTAGGTTTGTTGCCAAACCACAGTTCATACGGTGTCGTCTCAACGGACTTTGACAATGCCCTGTTTAACATGAATGCAGTTGTCTCTAATGCATAACCCCAAAATGAGTGGTAAATCAATAAGAGACATCATAGATCGCACCATATCTAATAAAGTGCGACTACGACATTCGGACACATCATTACACTGTGGTGTTCCAGGTGGCATGAGCTGTGAAACTATTCCACATTGTTTTAAATGAAGGCCAAACTTGTAACTCAAACATTCTCCTCCATGATCAGATCATAGAAACTCTATTTTCTTGTTACGATGATTCTCCACTTCACTCTGAGATTCTTTGAACTTTTCAAATGTTTTAGACTTGTGTTTCATTGAGTATATATACCCATATCTGCTCAAATCATCTGTGAAGGTCAGAAAATAATGATAACCACCACGAGCCTCAACACTCATTGGACCGCATACATTGGTATGTATTATTTCCAATAAGTCATTAGCTCGTTCCATTGTTCCGGGGAATGGAGTTTTAGTCATCTTGCCCATAAGGCATGGTTCGCAAGTACCAAATGATTCGTAATCAAGTGATTCCAAAAGCCCATCAGCATGGAGTTTCTTCATGCGCTTTACACCAATATGGCCTAAACGGCAGTGCCACAGATATGTTGCACTATCATTATCAACTTTGCATCTTTTGGCATCAATATTATGAATATGTGTATTACTACGATCGAGATTCAATAAACCATTAACATTGGGTGTATGACCATAGAAGGTTTTATTCATGTAAACAGAATAACAATTATTCTTTGTCTTCAAATGAATAATCGTATTGCAATAAACATGATCTAATCATATTCTTGCTCAACACAAACACCAAATAACATTTATTTAGGTTCAACACTAATCCCGGGAGTATAGGGAGTGTGCGATGATGATCATATCAATCTTGGAACCACTTCCAATACACATCATCACTTCACCCTCAACTAGTCTCTATTTATTCTGCAACTCCTGTTTTGAGTTACTAATCTTAGCAACCGAACATGTATCAAATACCAGGGGCTACTACGAGCACTAGTAAGGTACACATCAATAACATGTATATCAAATATACCTTTGTTCACTTTGCCATCCTTCTTATCCGCCAAATATTTGGGGTAGTTCCGCTTCCAGTGACCATTTACCTTTGCAGTAAAAGCACTCAGTTCAGGCTTAGGTCCACCTTTGGGCATGTTCACAGGAGTGGAAACTTGCTTGCCATTCTTCTTGAAGTTCCCTTTCTTTCCCTTTGCCCTTTGCTTCAAACTAGTGGTCTTGTCAATCATCAACACTTGATGCTCTTTCTTGATTTCTACCTTCATCGATTTCAGCATCATGAAGAGCTCGGGAATCGTTTTTGTCATTCCTTGCTTATTATAGTTCATCACGAAGTTCCAGTAATTTTGTGGTAGTAACTAGAGAATTCTGTCAATTACTATCTTATCTGGAAGATTAACTCCCACTTGATTAAAGCAATTATAGTACTCAGACATTCTGAGCACATGCTCACTAGTTGAGCTATTCTCCTCCATCTTGTAGGCGAAGTACTTGTCAGAGGTCTCATACCTCTCGACACGGGCATGAGCCTAAAATACCAATTTCAGATTTTGGAACATCTCATATGCTCCGTGGCGTTCAAAACATTTTTGAAGTCCCGGTAATAAGATATAAAGCATGGTGCACCAAACTATCAAGTAGTCATCATACCGAGCTTGTCGAACGTTCATAACATCTGCATCAGCTCCTGCAACAGGTCTGTCTCCTAGCGGTGCATCAAGGACATAATTCTTCTGTGCAACAATGAGGATAATCCTCATATCAGGGACCCAGTTCGCATCATTGCTACTATCATCTTTCAACTTAGTTTTCTCTAGGAACATATCAAAAATAAACGGGGAGCTACAACGCGAGCTATTGATATACAACATAATTTGCAAATACTATCAGGACTAAGTTCATGATAAATTATAGTTCAATTAATCATATTACTTAAGAACTTAGATAGACATCCCTCTAGTCATCTAAATGATACGTGATCCAAATCACCTAAACCATGTCCGATCATCACGTGAGATAGAGTAGTTTTCAATGGTGAACATCACTATGTTGATCATATCTACTATATGATTCACGTTCGACCTTTCGGTCTCTAGTGTTCCGAGGCCATATCTGTATATGCTAGGCTCGTCAAGTTTAACCCGAGTATTCCGTGTGTGCAAATCTGGCTTGCACCCATTGTATTTGAACGTAGAGCTTATCACACCCGATCATCACCTGGTGTCTCAGCACAAAGAACTTTCGCAACGGTGCATACTCGGGGAGAACACTTATACCTTGAAATTTTAGTAAGGGACCATCTTATAATGCTACCATCATACTAAGTAAAATAAGATGCATAAAAGATAAACATCACATGCAATCAAAATATGTGACATGATATGGCCATCATCATCTTGTGCTTTTGATCTCCATCATCGGAGCAACGTCATGATCTCCATCGTCACCGGCTTGACATCTTGATCTCCATCGTAGCGTCATGGTCATCTCACCAATGATTGCTTCTACGACTATCGCTACCACTTAGTGATAAAGTAAAGCAATTACATAGCGCTTGTATTTCATACAATAAATCAACAACCATATGGCTCCTGCCAGTTGCCGATAACTTTTACAAAACATGATCATATCATACAAAAATCTTTATATCACATCATGTTTTGACCATATCACATCACAACATGCCCTGAAAAAACAAGTTAGACGTCCTCTACTTTGTTTGTTGCAAGTTTTACGTGGCTGCTACGGGCTGCTAGCATGAACCGTACATACCTACGGCACAAAAACCACAACGGTGATTTATCAAGTTTGTTGTTTTAACCTTCACAAGGACCGGATGCAGTCAAATTTGATTCAACTAAAGTTGGAGAAACAGACACCCGCCAGCCACCTTTATGCAAAACTAGTTGCATGTCTGTCGGTGGAACCAGTCTCATGAACGCGGTCATGTAAGGTTGGTCCAGGCCACTTCATCCAACAATACCGTCGAATCAAAATAAGACATTGGTGGTAAGCAGTATGACGATCACCACCCACAACTCTTTGTGTTCTACTCGTGCATATCATCTATGCATAGACCTGGCTCAGATGCCACTGTTGGAAACGTAGCATGCAATTTCAAAAAAAAAAATCTACGCTCCCACCAGATCTATCTAGGGGATGCATAGCAACGGTAGGGGGAGAGTGTGTCCACATACCCTCATAGACCGAAAGTGGAAGCGTTAACTCAATGTAGTTGATGTAGTCGAACTCTTCTCGAATCAACCGATCAAGTACTGAATGTACGACACCTCCGAGTTCTGCACACGTTTAGCTCAATGACGTCCCTCAGACTCTTGATCCAATAGAGGCACGAAGGAGTCGATGAGTTCCTTCAGCACGACAGCGTGATGATGATGTTGGTGAAGTGATCCACGCAGGGCTTCGCCTAAGCACTACGACAATATGACTGGAGGAGTAAACAGTGGAGGGGGGGCACCGCACACGGCTGAACAATTGATGTGTCATGGGGTGCCCCCTGCACCCGTATATAAAGGAGGAGGGGAGGAGGCCGGCCATAAGGGGCGCGCTAAGGAGGGGGGAGTCCTACTAGGACTCCCAGTCCTAGTAGGATTCGCCCCCCCCCCCTCTTTTTTCCTTCTCATGGAGGGGGAAAAGGGAAAGGGAGAGGGAAGAGGAGAAGGAAAGGAGGGTGCGCCCCCTCCCCTAGTCCAATTCGGACTCCCCATGGAAGGGGGGCGCGGGCACCCCTTGTGGGCTGCCTCCCCTCTCCCCTATGGCCCGTGTAGGCCCAACAATTCCCCGGGGGGTTCCGGTAACCTCCCGTTCTCTGAAAAATACCCAAACCTTTCCGAAACCATTCCGGTGTTCGAATAGTATCGTCCAATATATCAATCTTTACCTCTCGACCATTTCAAGACACCTTGTCATGTCTGTGATCTCATCTAGGAATCCGAACAAACTTCGGTCACCAAAACACATAACTCAAATAATATATATCGACATCGAATGTTAACCGTGCGGACCCTATAGGTTCAAGATCTATGTAGACATGACCGAGACACACCTCCGGTCAATAACCAATAGCGGAACCTTCGTGCTCATATTGGTTCCCACATATTCTATGAAGATCTTTATCGGTCGAACTGCACTGTCAACATATGTTATTCCCTTTGTCATCGGTATGTTACTTGCCCAAGATTCGATCATCGATATCTTCATACCTAGTTCAATCTCATTACTAGAAAGTCTCTTTACTCGTTCCGTCGATCCCATAACTAACTCATTAGTCATATTGCTTGCAAGGCTTCGTATGATGTTGTAGGATCAAAAGTATGTCTAGTGGGGGGGTGATTAGACTACTTGACCAAATAAAAACTTAACCTTTCCCCAATTTTAGTTCTTGGCACTTTTTATCAACTTAGCACAAGTCAAGCAATCTTAACACAATTCATGAAAGCATGCAAAGAGTATATGAGCAATGGAAAGTAAAGCATGCAACTTGCAAGAATGTAAAGGGATGGGATTGGAGTGTGCAAACACAATTGGAGACACGGATGTTTTTGGCGTGGTTCCGGTAGGTGGTGCTATCGTACATCCATGTTGATGGAGACTTCAACCCATGAAGGGTAACGGTTGCGCGAGTCCACGGAGGGCTCCAGCCACGAAGGGTCCACAAAGAAGAAACCTTGTCTATCCCACCATGGCCATCGCCCACGAAGGACTTGCCTCACTAGGGTAGATCTTCACAAAGTAGGCGATCTCCTTGCCCTTACAAACTCCTTGGTTCAACTCCACAATCTTGTTGGAGGCTCCCAAGTGACACCTAACCAATCTAGGAGACACCACTCTCCAAAAGGTAATAGGTGGTGTGTTGATGATGAACTCCTTGCTGTTGTGCTTCAAATGATAGTCTCCTCAACACTCAACTCACTCTCATAGGATTGGATTTGGTGGAAAGATGATTTGAGTGGAAAGCAACTTGAGGAAGGCTAGAGATCAAGATTCATATGGTTGGATTGGAATATCTTGGCCTCAACACATGAGTAGGTCGTTCTCTCTCAGAAAATGAGTAGTGGAAGTGTAGGCACGTTATGATGGCTTCCCTCACGAAGCAGGAGAGAGTGGAGGGGTATATATAGCCTCCACACAAAATCTAACCGTTACACACAATATACCAAACTCGGTGGGACCGAATCAGAAAACTCGGTCGGACCGATCCACTACATAATGTGACTGTTAGGCAATTTCGGTGGGACCGACATGTCAACTCGGTGGGACCAATATCATTATGGTTAGGGAATGACGTAATCTCGGTTTGACCGATTACACAAACCAGACCGACTTTGGTAATAAGCTAACCAGAGAGTTGGTCAGGCAAACTTGGTGGGACCAATTCGCTCATCTCGGTGGGACCGAAGCGTTATGAAAAGGAAACAGAGAGTTTGCATTGTAGACTCGGTGGGACTGATCACTCATCTCGGTTAGACCAAAACGTTACGAAGGAAACAGAGAATTTCCAACCCCATCTCGGTGAGACCGAGATCCCTATCGGCGAGACCGAAGTGACTAGAGTTTCTAGCAGTGGCTATGTCAAATGAACTCGGTGGCGCCGGATGGATCAAATCGGTGGGGCCGGGTTTGACTTTTGGTTTGGGACATATGTGGATATGATAAGGTGGTTGAGGGCTTTGGAGCATATCACTAAGCACTTTGAGCAAGCAAGCTATTAAGCAACACCTCATCCCCTTTTAATAGTATGGGCTTTCCTATAGACTCAATGTGATCTTGGATCACTAAAAATAGAAAATGTAGAGTCTTGGACTTTAGAGCTTGAGCCATTCTTTTGTCCTTACCATTTTGAGGGGTCCACGGTCCTAATCCATGCCATGCCAATCATTGAACTTTCCTAAAATATTTATCTTGAAATGGCATTAGTTCAATGAGCTATATGTTGTTAATCATTAGCAAAACCACCCAGGGATAGTTGCACTTTCAATATCCCCCTTTTTGGTAACTGATGACAACATATAGATCAAAGCTTCGACAAAAGATAATAAGATTGAAATACATCGTCGCTTTGAGAAGTATGTGACAAACAAGAGCTCCCCCTAAATTTTTGCATTATTTAAATTTGCTTTGGACTGCAAATGCACAATGTGTTAGGATCATGGGTCACTCTTCCATGTCACATGCATCTTGGTGGAGCTCTCAAAATGATAACAATTGAAAACATGCACTCATCACCAAGCAAAGTGAATGATCATAAAAGGATATAAAGGATAATATCATTCAAGCACACATTAAGGTAGCATATGAGCAAACACATGATCATCCAAGTATCTCACAAAAGACATAATGTATCAAGAAAACACACAATAAAGTATCAAGCAAATAAAGTGCAAAGAGAGACAAAAATAACACTCTCTCTCTCTCTCTCGTAGACTATGATCTATACATATTTGTCCCCCCTTAGGCAACAAGTTACCAAAAGTTAAAAAATATGCATAGTGCTAAGCGTCTCTTAGGCTTGGTCTTCATGAGGTGGTGTAGAGATGACTCCAAGGACGAAAGCTTCTATTGATGTAGCTGGAGCTGGTGGAGTGGTTGCTGGAGGTGTCACTGAAGCTGTGGCTGCTGGTGCAGATGTAGTGGCTCTAGTATCAGGAACAGGCACTACAGCGGACCTCTGACCTCTTGGCACTCTTGTGAAAGCATATGTAGTAGACTTTCCTTTCTTATCCTCTGCTTCCTCCTGGAGTTGCTCAACTACTGATTGCATCTCAGTTACTTTGACATCAAGATCATAGAATTTCTGTTCAATGATCCTCTCCAAACTCTCCTGATTTTGAGTCAGGATGGCTGTCGGTGTCATAACCGGCGGATCTCGGGTAGGTTGTCCCGAACTGTGCGTCTAAGGCTAATAGTAATAGGAGGCAGGGGACACGATGTTTTCCGCAGGTTCGGGCCCTCTCGATGGAGGTAATACCCTACTTCCTGCTTGATTGATCTTGATGATATGAGTATTACAAGAGTAGATCCACCACGAGATCGTAGAGGCTAAACCCTAGAAGCTAGCCTATGATTATGATTGTTGTTGGCCTACAGACTAAACCCTCTGGTTTATATAGACACCGGAGGGGGCTAGGGTTATACAGAGTCGGTTACAAAGAAGGAGATCTAACATCCGGATCGCCAAGCTTGTCTTCCACGCAAAGGAGAGTCCCATCCGGACACGGGATGAAGTCTTGAGTCTTGTATCTTCACGGTCCAACAGTCCGGCCAAATTATATAGTCCGGCTGTCCGGATACCCCCTTATCCAGGACTCCCTCAGTAGCCCCTGAACCAGGCTTCAATGATGATGAGACCGGCGCGCAGATTGTCTTCGGCATTGTAAGGCAGGTTCCATCTCCGAATACTCCAAAGTAGATTAAGGATCGTGTCTAGCTCTGTAACATAATTTCCACATTCCACCATACAGAGAACAATATTCCACAAATATAATCTGCTGACAACTTTAGATAACGTGATGTCACACCATGGTCAAGTCATTATTCGAACAGTTTTCCCACAACCAGCCACCGCACATATTGCGAGGCAGTTTCCTCGGCACGTCTTGTCGAAGTAGAGATCATGTCCCCTTATCACGGGATCCTCATCAATACGGATATGGGTAACCCAACCGTGGCGCTTGGAAAATAAGCGATTTTGTCAGGCAAGCGGGGAGGCGCACCGTTTTCTCCACCTCTATAAAGGGATAAGGATCTCACATTTTTACCCACGCCTTCTTCCTCCTTTGCTCATCCATTCTCGCACCCTCGAGCTCCAGCGCCCTAGTTCTCACCTTCTCCGCACAGCCAAACATGTCCGGAGCGGGAGGCAAGGGGGTGTCCTCCACCGTCAAGGAGGAGCACATCACGAAGCTCCGGGCGGCCGGATACTTGGCCGCAGATATCGCACACCGGCTCCCAGATGCAGGACAGATTATTCCGACTCCGGGATCCCACGATAGGGTCGTGTTCCTCGCCCACTTCGTCCGCGGACTGGGATTCCCCCTCCACCCATTTGTCCGCGGGCTCATGTTCTATTACGGGCTGGATTTTCATGATCTGGCCCCTAACTTCATCCTCAACATCTCGGCATTTATTGTCGTGTGCGAGGCCTTTCTCCGCATCAGGCCCCACTTTGGCCTGTGGCTAAAGATCTTCAACGTAAAGCCAAAGATAGTGGTAGGCCAGCAGGCGGAGTGCGGTGGCGCCATGGTGGGCAAGATGCCCAACGTCACCTGGCTCGAAGCCTCCTTTGCGGAGACCGTGAAGGGGTGGCAATCGGTAAGGTTCTATATCACCGAGCCGCGCGATGCCAACTGGGTGGCGGCCCCTGAATTCCGATCCGGCATCCATGTGCGGCTCACTTCTTGGAAGAGGAAGGGCCTGGCCTGGGGCGAATCTGCGGAGCTGACCGGACTCCAGAACTGAGTCAAAAACATGATAACCAAGAACATCAAGCTAGTCAATGTGGTCCAGGTCATGCTATTTCGCCGGATTCTCCCGTGCCAGAGACGGGCATTCAACCTGTGGGAGTTCGACGCGGCCCAATACCAGACACTGCAAGAGCTCTTTGACACGACGCACAAAGATGCTTCAAAGGTGTTGTTCAAGGCCAGTGAAGTTCCTCCCCCCACCTCCGAGGATCGCAGACTCAGCGCCAGGCGCCAGGCCAATGCGGTAAGTATTTTACATTTCACAAGATGTTCCTTTCCTCATTATATTCATGGGAGAAATTTAGGCCACTGTGCTGATTTTGACAGGAATATGTGGCGACGGCGGAGCGGATCGACTGTCCGGCTCTGTTGCCTGAGGACCCAGCACACGAACTCCTGACGGAGATGCTGGCTCCGGCACCCTATGAGGTGCCGGAGAAGAAGGCCAAGAAAAAGGCCACGGGGACCAGAAGAAGTTCCCAATGCAACATGGTGCCGGACTCATCGTTCGAAGACACCGGGGCACACTCCTCCAGCGACAACGAGGAGGAGGAGGAAAACCCCCCCAAAAACGAGGGGGGGAAGAAGAGGAAGGCCACCCTTTCCGGGGAGGCCGAAGGGTCCAAGAAGGGACAGACCCTTCCTACGGACCACTCCACAACTGCCACCTATAGCGAGGAGGAGTGGCTACCCAGGGGCAAGCCCCTGGCGAGATCGTAAGTATCCGCACTCTGTAATACTTTTAGTGCAACTTAGCTTCATAGTTTGTTATAACGCCGAACACGCATATGTAGTCCGGCTAGGTCCCATCCCGAGGTATCCTCTTCGGATGGGTCTCTGAGCGATTCAGCAATGAATTCGCTCCCGACGGCCACCTCCCCTCGGCCTGCGGATGACATGGAGGTGCGGTCCCAAAGGGTACCAGAGCAGGGGGAAGCGGCTCTGGAGACGCCCCAAGGCGACATTCCATATGCTGGGCACATGGGGAGTAAGATCCCCATAGATTATGCTGATGAGAGCCGCACCAAGTTGGGCTCCCAGCCGGACACTGCACCAGAACTTCCAAAGGTTCCAGATTTGGGTAGGCAGCCCCTCGCTAGGTAAGGCGAGTCGGCCGTGCCGATGACCTCCGTTGCACCAGAGGCGTCGGATAGTCTACTGGAAGTGCTTCGCGGCGCTTCCATGGATGAAGAGCATCGTACTCTTATGAGTACGGTGATTCAGAAGGTTCGGTCCGCCAAAAGCGGACTGACCGAAGCCTGCACCAGCCTCCTGACAGGCTTTGAGGTAAGTAATCAAAAGTGTGAGAAATTATCACCCAATAGACAGTAGCCCCTGATACTCTGTTTGGTGTTCGGAAAGAAAAGCCAAACCGAGGGTCAACTTTAAACCGCAGGAATCTAACAGTATGTGTCTATGTGAATAAGCAGGCGGTGCTGCTTGCCGCTGCTACCCGTACAGCAGAGGTCGCCGGACTCGAACGGGACCTAAAGCAGGCCGAAGAGGAGCTCGACCTCACGAAGATGCAACTCGAAGAGAACAAAGGTAAGTGATACCCTGTTTACGTGTCATATAGAGGAGAAAAAATTGGTGACGCTAACAAAAAGCATTATGATTTTTTAATAGGGGCCACGACCGAAGTGGCGGCCCTGAAGAAAGCGCTATCTGAGGCTGAAGACAAGGCGGCCACGGAGCGCATTGAGCGTGAAAAGCAAGATGCTAGGGTGGGCGAGGTACATCAAGAGCTCCAGGTGTTCGGCAAGAAGTTCGAGTCCTTGGAGCGTGACTTCAAGACAAAAGGATCTGAGCTTGCGAAGGCCCTTCAGAGCGTGAAAGACGCTAGGGCCGAAGCCCAAAAGGCCCGGCAGGAAATCCAGGCGGCCAAGAAGATAGCGGCGGGTAAGGCATTCATTATGCAAAGCAAGCATGTGGAGGAGACATTTCTTTTACTTACCCGAATTCGGAGCTCTCCAGGGGCATTCGCAGATCTGCCACGCAGCATATCAGATGCCACGGAGTTCTATCGTGCCGAAGAGGGGAGCTCGATGGAGAAGTTGTTCTAGTCCCAGTATGCTGGAGCGGAACACCCAATGCCTCTGAGTGACTAACTAAAGCAGTTGGTTGAACTCCACAGGGTGGCTGAAGTGGCCATGAAGGACTTCATAGTCCGGATGTGGCCTGGTGAGCCCCTGCCCGACAGCTACTTCGGCCTTATAAAGCGGATGGTAAATGCCTGTCCACTGTGTTGAGGGTGCCCGCCGGGCCTTTGCCCGTGGGAAGATGCATTGGGCCAAGCTGGATGCAGAGAAGCTGGTGAAGGATGGACCGCCGGAGGGCAAGGCGCATCGCTACCCCGAGAAATATTATGATGGCGTTATGAAAGGCGCTTGCCTCGTGCCCGATGAATGTACCAAGGACGTAATCTTTGAGTGAATGTACTCATGTCGTCTTTGTAATATGCAAACTAGTTCGTTTGCGCTATATGGCGCTTTGTTGATTTAAAATATTACCTTCTGTGCGGCTGTTTATAAATTTCTGAAAGTAGGCTACCGTGGCTTCCGCCTCACGTAACTAGTACTGGGGTGTTCGTGGAAAACCCAAACACTCTTTATCCAAATTTTTGGTCCTTGAAGGAGGTGTTCGGCATAGCGAACAAGGCAATCGGACTATTCGGCTTTATAACTCTCACTTAGCCATAGAAGTCTACAATTTAAATTTCGGCGAAGCCCCTAGAATTTGGAAAAGCGAATTGGGGCGCTATACACGCCTAAATCGGACAAGGCCGATTCCTCGCCTAAAGCAGAAAAAATCTTTAAGGATTTAAGACCTCTCGAACAACGACCAGCTCTCGCCGCATCATGACAGTCAGTTGTCGGCTTTCTCTACTGAGGTGCTCGTCCGGAAGAACCGGGACACAATCGCAGTAGTTCTCCCTGCACTACCTTAGTTGATATAACGGAACGTAAGGTACCAAAACAAGGGAGCCGGGCAAACCCAACTATTGACCCAAGACATGATTCTGAGATGATGCATATAATGCTATAAGTTCGGGGTGCCGCACTGTCGAAAGTGTTCGGACTTATCTTGCCGTATTATGGGGCACGATAAGAAGCCCCTGGCAAACTGAACGTACCAAAGTGTACGGATGCGATATTAAATAAACATTTTAAGGAAAATGTGCGGATAGGAATAATAAGCTGAGGCTATATATTATTTCCCTTTGTTATTTAAATAATACGTCCAAGCGCATGTGTACAATTAATGCGTTAAGCAGAACAAATAGGACTATTTGACATGTCCTATCCGGGGGCGGCCGCATGCGGGTATGTAAAACAGGTATAACGATCATTGACAGATACCACCTGGGTATTCCCGTTGTGCGCAAAGCCTTTTGCATCCTTGGTTTTCCCTCCTTTGATAAGTCCGATGATCTGGCTCTCTGAAGGGGATGCCCGAAAGTAGGGTCCTGAAAGAGAAAGAAGGTTATTTAAAGTATGCGGGTCTTGTCGCGGTTGAACCGCACTGTGGACCGCATCACCATTGCGCCTCCGCCTACGCCCATGGTATTTTAAGTGCGTAATTGTGTATGCGCGGCACAAATGTTGCCTGGATGGGGCTAGGGTGGAGGCCGGACTGCTAGTCATGCTCTTGGCGTGCCTGGCGATCCTGTTGCAGAGTACTCCGAACTTGCTTGATGGAGCTCGGGGTTGTTGTCGCCGAATTGGCGGTCTGCCGGAGAAGGCTGCTTTGTACTTCTGCCGCGAGGGCCGTAGTGTGCTCTATTGTACGGAGAGAGCGGTCTGTGTTTCCATTGACTGTTATAACCCCGCGAGGTCCTGGCATCTTGAGCTTGAGGTATGCATAGTGTGGTACCGCATTGAATCGAGCGAATGTCGTTCGTCTGAGCAGTGCATAATAGCCACTACGGAAAGGGACGATATCAAAGCTTAACTCCTCAGTTCGGAAGTTATCCGGGGATCCGAAGACCACTTCCAGTGTTATGGAGCCCATACAACGGGCCTCTACTCCTGGAATTACACCTTTGAAGGTGGTTTTGGTGGGCTTGATCCTCGAAGGATCAATGCCCATTTTGCGCACTGTGTCCTGGTAAAGCAGGTTCAGGCTACTGCCACCGTCCATAAGGATTCGCGTAAGGTGGAATCCGTCGATGATTGGGTCAAGGACCAATGCGGCTAAACCGTCGTGACAGATGCTGGTAGGGTGGTCCCTATGATCAAAAGTGATCGGACAGGCTGACCATGGGTTGAACTTTGGGGCGACTGGCTCCATTGCATAGATGTCCCTTAGTGCTCGCTTTCGTTCCCTTTTGGGAATGTGGGTGGCATAGATCATGTTTACCGTTTTCACCTGAGGAGGAAATTTCTTCTATCCCCCAGTGTTCGGATGTCAGGGCTCCTCGTCATCGTCGTTGTGCAGCCCCTTGTCCTTGTTTTTGGCATTTATCTTGCCGGCCTGTGTGAACACCCGGCAATCTCTGTTAGTGTGGTTGGCTGGCTTATCAGGGGTGCCATGAATTTGGCACGAGTGATCAAGTATGCGGTCCAGACTGGACGATCCCGGATTGTTTCTTTTGAATGGCTTTTTCCACTGACCGGATTTTGAGCCACTGAATCCGGCGTTCACTGCCATGTCTTCAGTGTTATCGCCATTGTTCCGACGCTTATGTTTGTTACGCAGGAGTTTATTGGAATGGTGCTACTGCGAGCCAACCAGCTGTCCTCGCCCGCGCAAAACCGGGTCATGAGTGTCGTGAGGGCCGCCATGGACTTCGGTTTTTCCTGGCCGAGGTGTCGGGCGAGCCACTCGTCGTGGATATTATGCTTAAAAGCCACCAAGGCTTCGGCGTCCAGATAGTCGACAATTTGGTTCTTTTTAGTTAGTAACCGAGTCCAGAATTTCCTGGTTGACTCTCCGGGCTGTTGGGTAATGTGTCTCAAGTCATCAGCATCCGGTGGTCGCACGTAAGTGCCTTGTAAGTTGTCGAGGAACGCGTCCTCCAGGTTTTCCCAACTACCGATGGAATTTTCCGGCAGGCTATTTAGCCAGTGTCGGGCCGGTCCTTTGAGTTTAAGGGGAAGATACTTGATGGCATGTAGATTGTCACCGCGGGCCATGTGAATGTGGAGAAGGAAATCTTTGATCCATATCTTAGGGTCTATTGTGCCGTCGTATGATTCGATGTTTACGGGTTTAAACCCTTCTGGGAATTCGTTATCCATTACTTCGTCAGTGAAGCATAGGGGTGTGCAGCGCCTCTGTGCCGGGCAATGTTGTTGCGCAGTTCGAATAAGTCTGGACGGCTATGTTCGGCCCGACCGGACTTGTTGATAGTGTATCCGGCATGATGATCATCGTCATGTGTTGGGGCACACCCTCGCGATCCGTAGATCGATCTTGGCTGACCTGCTTTGTTTGCCAGCATGTCTCGCAGGTCCTGCCTATTCCCCCGGTCCGTAGTGTATTGGCGTGGGGGGGGGGGCTGATACTCGGGCTGATATGCCGTTTTATCCCGGCCACAAGGTGGCCGGTCAGCCTCGTCCTGTGCTGGTGGTATGGGCTCCTCGAGTTGAGGTAGCAACTTGTGCTTTGGGTAACTTTTTGTGCGGCGCTCGAGTCCATATTCCTCGGCTTCTAGGACCTCGGTCCATCTGTCTGTGAGCAGATCTTGATCAGCTTGGAGCTGTTGCTGCTTCTTTTTCAGGCTTCTCGAAGTGGCCATAAGCCGGCGCTTGAAGCGCTCCTGCTCTACAGGATCCTCAGGCAGGCCGAATTCATCATCGTCGAGGCTCACCTCGTCTTCGAAGGGGGCATGTAGTTGTCCTCCTCCAAGTATCCGTCCGTCGCCTATCCGTCTGGGCTAACCTGCCCGTCTTCCTGTTCGGCTTGCTCGAAGGCAGGCTGATCAGGATTGTATTCATCTTCAGCACCATCCAGATTGTTTTCGTCTCCTGTGCCGGTATTGCTGTGGCGGGGCTTGGAGCGGCGCCGATGATGCCCATGCTTTGATTTCTTCCTTGAGGGGTTGTCCTCCATTGCTTCGTCGCCATTGGTTTCTTTGGGAGTGTCCACCATATATATATATATATCATGCGAGGAGGTGGCTGTCCAACGCCCCGTGGGCGGTGGTTCCTGTTCTTCTCCTGCATCATCGTCCACACCATCGATGTCTTCAGAGTCGAAGTCAAGCACGTCAGTCAAATCATCAACAGTGGCAATGAAGTGGGTGGTGGGTGGGCAACGAATTTCCTCGTCGCCTGCCTCCCACTTGAGCCGGACATAGTTTGGCCAAGACTCTCCTGATAAAGAAAGAGACTTTAATGAATTCAGCATGTCGCCAAAGGGCAAGTGCTGGAAGATTTCCGCGGGGGTGAACTCCATTACCGGAGCCCAACCAGATTCGGCGGGCTCGGAGGCGCGCGGTCTGGAACCTACAGCCGGACACAAGTCCGGGGGTTCAGAGATACAGACTTCCTTGGGGGTGGAGTACGTGTTCGGCTCTACCACCGATGAGTATGCGGCCTCCGGGGCGGGATCCATCCGCCCGTCCTCGGACGACACGATCTGCCCCGGATTTAGGTCCGGAGCTATTGCAGGTGCGATATCCCGAGTATTGTCTGGCAGCAGGTCTAAGCCGTGCTCGTCGTGACTGTTTGGCGCTCCTGGCGTAGGCCCGAATCCGTCAAAGATCAAGTCTTCGCAGATATCGGCCGTGTAATTCAAGTTTCCGAACTTGACCTGATGGCCAGGGGCGTAGCTGTCGATCTGCTCCAGATGGACAAGCGAATTGGCCCGTAGTGCGAAGCCGCCGAACATGAAGATCTGTCCGGGGAGGAAAGTCTCACCCTGGACCGCGTTGTTGTTGATGATTGAAGGAGCCATCGAGCCTTGCAGCGACGACACAGAGGAACTCTCAATGAAAGCACCAATGTCGGTGTCAAAACCAGCGGATCTCGGGTAGGGGGTCCCGAACTGTGCGTCTAAGGCTAATAGTAACAGGAGGCAGGGGACACGATGTTTTACCCAGGTTCGGGCCCTCTCGATGGAGGTAATACCCTAATTCCTACTTGATTGATCTTGATGATATGAGTATTACAAGAGTAGATCTACCACGAGATCGTAGAGGCTAAAGCCTAGAAGCTAGCCTATGATTATGATTGTTGTTGGCCTACGGACTAAACCCTCCGGTTTATATAGACACCGGAGGGGGTTAGGGTTATATAGAGTTGGTTACAAAGAAGGAGATCTAACATCCGGATCGCCAAGCTTGTCTTCCACGCAAAGGAGAGTCCCATCCGGACACGGCACGAAGTCTTGAGTCTTGTATCTTCACGGTCCAACAGTCCGGCCAAAGTATATAGTTCGGCTGTCCGGATACCCCCTTATCCAGGACTCCCTCAATGGCCAAGCCCTTCCCAATCCTCAACGTGGATTGGATCAGATATCCAAGTTGATCTTGCCTACTCTTTAAGAACACCTGAGATGCCTCTTTAGCACTTGGCATCTTTGTAGCTTTCTCTGCCCTTGCCTTCTCTCTCTTCTCATGTGCTTGCACTGAGGAATGATCTTTCTCATCCATCACAACAGTGTTATCCTCAAAGTATGGCTTGAGAGGTAAATACTCCTTGTCCAACAAATAAGTGCATGTGCCCATCTTGGAGTTGATGAGCACCTGAATTTGTGGAGCATACCCACAAGACCTCTTTTGATCTGCAGATGTCCTCTTGATTGTTTCCACAATCAGACCCATCACTTTGAACTTCTGAGGAACATCAAATATGTGCAGAAAGTTGATGGAATGCCCTCTTATCATTATCTGATCTCCAGACTTGGGCAAAAGAGTATGCCTCAGGATGATATTGATTGTAGGCAGGCCAGACAATAAGTGCTTCACTGAGCCAAGCTTGTGAGTTTCCAGGTCTGCATCAGGAATTTCCTTGTACATACTTGCCATTGAGTTATGGTCTTTCTTCTTCTTGGCATACACATCCAAGTCATCCTAATGAGCTTCTGGGGCATTTATCAACCTGGCCCATTCATCAACAGTGGATTGGTACCTAGTACCTTCTCACATCCATACAATTCTGCCATTAGGATAGAAGTGAGCAGTGGAGTAAAATTGCATGATCAGCTCATCATCCCACTTAGTGAGCTTCTAGCCAACAAACTTGTCCACTTCACAAGCCTTGAAGCTATCATAGACACCTGGGAAGTGATCTTCATTTTCTATGATGTATGTCCAGTCAACCCATCTCATGTCACATATTATTGGCTTCTTGTCAAGCAGAATAGTCTCATAGAAATCTTGTTATTCCTTAGTGTGGAACCTGTAATCCACAACAGTTCTCCTTCTTACAGCATATGGGTCATTTTTCCTCCAAAGTATTGGACCTGCATCCTTCCTGATGCTCATGTCCTCTGCCACAGGATGTGTATCATTGTGGTCTGGAATCTTTTGTTTGAGCTTCCTTAGCACTTGGGCTTCAGCTTCTTCTTCTTCAACTTCAGGCACTGGGGCCTTTTCTTCTCCTCAGCAGGAAAGTTTCTTGTACTTCTCTTGGGTGCAGTCTTGGTGGCTGGAGCAGCAGCTTTGGGAGTAGGTTTGGGCTTAGCGGCAGCCCCTGACTTAACTGCATCTCCCATTAGCTTTTGTGCCTTAGGTGCTGGAGCAGCATCCTCTTCCTCTTCCTCTTCTTCAAAAGATGGGTCTCTCACCATAGTAGACTTTCCAAGAACTCTAGTTGTAGTGGTTCTTGCCCTCTTCTTCTTCTTGTCATCACCAGCTGCCTCTTCATCAGATTCAATTGTGAACTTCATAGTTTGTCCTGTGGCAACCTTTCTTGGCTTGGTGGTTGGGATCCTCCTAGTAGGTGCCTTCTTGTTCATGCCTGGCTTAGTGGATGCAGCAGTGCCAAACTCCTTCTTCAGCACTCTCTTCTTTGAGGTGGCCTCATCTTCAGTTGCAACAGTCTTCGTCTTCGGAATCTGAAGTTCTCTTCTTCCTTGCTCTAGTAGCTGCCTTGGGCAAGTTACTAGGTGTGCTCATGCTGCCCTCAACATAGCTGCTGGAGGGACTAGTGCCCTCACTCAACTGCTCTTGCTGTTCAGATCTGTTATGGCAGTCACTCTGGTCAGACATCTTGGCAACAACTGGCAGCAAGCCTTGTGAATAGATTATAGATGAGGTAGATTAGATGAGCATCACAAAGTACACAGGTTTTGCAAAACAAATTTAGTCAAGAACTTAGTTTTAGTTCTATACAAAAATGATCTCAGAGCTACCAAATTGACAAACTCGGTGATACTAAAGCAACACTTGGAACCTAAACTGGTGAACTCGGTTAGACCGAGTCACAGAGAATCTTGAACTTGGTCACACCGATTTGTAGTCTTCGGTCAGACCGAAAAGTGCATGTGCAATGGCATAAGCCGAATTGGTGAGACCAATTTCTATGATTCGGATGGTCCGAGATGAGTTCTATAGAGAGCTAACCCTAAAATTTTCGAATCAATCTAGGCCTAAAGAAGATTTAGCTGGATAGATCAATCTCATTCGTGGCAACAATCATGGTATTGTCCTTGTGCTAGGAATCGTAGTTAAAATGACAGCACAAGGGGTCGAACACGTACCCTAGAATGGTGGGTGTTTGCTACGGCGGCGACGGCAGAGAAGAATCCGTCGACGGCGGCAGAATCCAACGGCGGGAGGTCGCTGGCGGCGAGGAGGCGATCCAGAGACCCGAGGAGGCAGAGTAGGACACGCGTGGGCTGAGGGGATTTGAAGTAATTTCCAAAGTCTCACCCATCGGTATTTATATCCTGACCCTGTCGGTGTGACCGAGTGGAACAACTCGGTGGCACCGAGATTGCAGAATCGCAAGCGGTTGCTGCAACTCAGTGTGACCGAAGTGTTCAAATCGGTTGCACTCAGATGAAAACCTAGATCAACTTAGTGAACTCGGTGTGGCCGAAATGGATGTCTCGATCAGACCGAAATGCACAAAGAGGTTTTGGAAGTTTAAGTCTATGACGAATCGGGGACTCCAAGTGCTCCTCACATAGAGTGGTTCGAATATGACTTGATCAAACTTTGTGATGTACATGAATAGAGTTTGAGACGAGAAAAGCATGGATAGCTAGAGAAGGTTCTTAGGCATTCTTGTCCATCCACTTGGCAAAAGATAAAAGAAACCAAACAATCAAAACAACAAGTGGATGTCCTCGAATGAGTAAAATATGCAAACGACATGCTCACACAATAAAATGGCAAATGAAATATGTGACAAAGCATGCACAACCAATTCTAGCGTCCATCAACCAATTGGCGATGACTAGGTTATCTATATATGAATATATTGACTTAGGAGTCAAATGAGAACATTTGATCATAGGTCATACTCATTGTTTAAGCACAAGTGGGGTTACCACTTTTACATAAAGCATCGTTGTGTTCACACCATTAGAGTTGCTTTAGCTCAATTCTATAGAGTAAAGCTCCCCTTAGATGTGAGATCCCCCCTTAAGAGGGATGAACTAACCTTGGGTTTTGTTGATGATGACTTCATATAGGTGTTGAAGATGTGGATGCTCAATGTTGTTGTAGATCATTTGGAGCAATCCATTGGAGTGAGTTGCACATTCAATACCTACACGGGTTAGTCCCACAAGGAAGAAACAAGGATATCCATAGACATAGAGTGATGCACACACAAGATGATGTCCATGAAAGCATTAGGTTACCTTGTCCCTTGTCTTACCAACACGAGGGTTTGTGACTCCTTGAACTAGTGCAAGATGTGGAAGTGGATTGCACTTGTCCTTGCCAAAATGATATGAGTGAAGTATATTGGCGGAGTCACCCTCAAGAACTCTCTAGTCCTTCTTATTTGGGATCCACATCATCTTGATGGGAATCCTTGGGGTTGTAGTGGAACTTGATGAAGTAGAACTTGATGTGGTCCTGGGAACCCACTTGACCAAGGCCTTGGGAGCTTCTTCAAATGCATCAATCTCCTCTTGAAGCTTGTCCTTGCCTTTTTGGTTGTGGTCTTATGGTGGAAGATCATCTTGAGCTCGTGTTCTTTGGAAAGAAGTAGGATCATACTTCTCTTGTTGGGGAACAAACTTCATCTTGGGGTATTGATCTTCTTCCCACTCAACTCCATTCGCATTGAACTTTCGTTCAAAACCAACACCTTGATTCTTCCGGTGCCTTCCTTGCTTGCGTACAATTTCCTCAAATTGCTTACTTCCGGCAAGGCTCTTGTAGACACCTTTCTCTATAATTCCCTTCAATAAGCTATTTTCTTGCTCAAGTGTGACTTGGCTAAGAGAATCATTAGTGGAATCAAGAGAACTACTAGAAGCAACAACATTGGATTTAGCATGATTATTGTTACTACTAGAAGAGGAATCTTTCTTACTCTTGTTGCTAGACTTTACTTGTGGCATGTAAGTAGAGAAGAGTAAATTATTGGCAACGTAAGAAGAACTTTTCTTGCGAAGATCATCATTCATTGCCTTTAAAAACTCATGTTCTTGCTCAAGGTTGAGCTTTTCAAAGCATAACTTCTCATGAGTCTTTAAAAGTTCTCGATGATCTTCCAAGGTAGTTTCATGAGCTAACTTAAGAGTGTTTAGTTCTTTAGTTAGATACTCAATCTTCTCCTTATCATCGTCAATTGTTTTATCTTGATTATTATGATTAATTGACATTTCATCATAGTATTCATCACTAGAGTTGTCAACAATTAAATCATCATCACCTAACAAGTCATCTTCATCACTATTGAAATCAACATACTCGGGGTGTGATACCTTTGGGCCTTTAGCCATGAAGCATCTTCCAATTCCTTCATTTGGTGAGTCAAATATGCCGTAGGAGTTGGTTGACACAAGTGCTAGACTGGCAACACCTTCATCTTGAGTATATTCAGAGTCGGAGTGATAGCTTCTCTCGGAGTGATGGTCGGAGTCAGAGCCGGATACCCATTCACCAACATGAGCTTGATGTCTTCACTTTGTGTAGCTCTTTGATGATTTGTCCTTCCTTTCTGAATCCTTGCTTCTCTAGGAGGTTCTTCATTCATAACGATCATCTCTACTCCTTCTCTCTCTTGGTGGTGATTCTTCTCTTCTACTTCTTCTTTTAGGTGAATCTTCTCTCCTTTTGTTAGGAGTCGTACACTCATTGGAGTAGTGTCCGGGTCTTCCACAATTGTAGCAATTACGTTCACGACTCGAAGATCTTTCGTCATTGTAGGACCTTGACTTGGAGCTTTTTTCCTTGCTTCTACTCTTGTAGAACTTGTGGAAGTTTTTCACCATTAAGCTCAATTCCTCATTGAAGGTTTGTTTCTCACTTGATGACGTAGGAGCATCACATGAGGCTTTGTAAGCACCACTTGACTTGTTGTGAAGCTCTTCCTTATCCTTGAGTGACATCTCATGAGCAACAATTCTTCCAATGACTTCGGTTGGCTTGAGATCTTCGTAATTGGGCATCATTTGGATCAATGTGCACATGGTATCATATTTTCCATCCAAGGCTCTTAGGATCTTGTTGATGATGAATTTATCGGTCATCTCTCCACTTCCTAAGTCGGCAATCTCTTTTGTGATGAGACCAAGCCTAGTGTACATTTCAACGACACCTTCACCATCCTTAATTTTTAACTTGTCAAGTTGACTTTGAAGCACATCCAATTTGGATTGCTTGACGGAGTCAGTACCTTCGTGCGTATCAATCAAAGTATCCCAAATTTCTTTGCATTCTCAAGGCGGCTGATTTTGTTAAATTCTTTGGGGCACAATCCATTGAAGAGGATGTCACAAGCTTGAGCGTTGTATTGCAGCATCTTCAATTCTTCTGCGGTAGCTTCATGGCTTGGTTCTCTCCCATCGAAGAATTCACCTTGCAAGACAATACACACAATAGCTCAAACGGCGGGTTAT
Organism: Aegilops speltoides; assembly: GCA_021437245.1. Lineage (NCBI taxonomy): Eukaryota > Viridiplantae > Streptophyta > Magnoliopsida > Poales > Poaceae > Aegilops > Aegilops speltoides. The sequence continues at coordinate 179,726,129 of CM038144.1, read as the reverse complement.
GTCCAAGAATATGCATTTTCATCTTATGCTTCCAACTAGCAAAATTTGTACCATCAAAGTAAGGACCTCTACGGTGGTAATTTCCCTCGCTAGACGCCATACTCTCCTAGGTTGTGGAACCAAGGCTATGATCACCAAAAGCTATGGAAATCAAGGCAAATGGAGACCAAAGCTCTGATACCAATTGTAGGATCGAAAGTATGTCTAGAGGGGGGTGATTAGACTACTTGACCAAATACAAACTTAACCTTTTCCCAATTTTAGTTCTTGGCAGTTTTTATCAACTTAGCACAAGTCAAGCAATCTTAACACAATTCATGCAAGCATACAAAGAGTATATGAGCAGCGGAAAGTAAAGCATGCAACTTGCAAGAATGTAAAGGGATGGGATTGGATTGTGCAAACACAATTGGAGACACGGATGTTTTTGGCATGGTTCCGATAGGTGGTGCTATCATACATCCACGTTGATGGAGACTTCAACCCACGAAGGGTAACGGCTACGCGAGTCCACGGAGGGCTCCACCCACGAAGGGTCCATGAAGAAGCAACCTTGTCTATCCCACCATGGCCATCACCCACGAAGGACTTGCCTCACTAGGGTAGATCTTCATGAAGTAGGCGATCTCCTTGCCCTTACAAACTCCTTGGCTCAACTCCACAATCTTGTCGGAGGCTCCCAAGTGACACCTAACCAATCTACGAGACACCACTCTCCAAAAGGTAATAGATGGTGTGTTGATGATGAACTCCTTGCTCTTGTGCTTCAAATGATAGTCTCCCAAGACTCAACTCACTCTCATAGGATTGGATTTGGTGGAAAGATGATTTGAGTGGAAAGCAACTTGTGGAAGGCTAGAGATCAAGATTCATATGGTTGGATTGGAATATCTTGGCCTCAACACATGAGTGAAAATGAGTAGTGGAAGTGCAGGCACGTTCTGAAGGCTTCCCTCATGAATGAGGAGAGGGTGGAGGGGTATATATAGCCTCCACACAAAATCTAACCGTTACACACAATATACCAAACTCGGTGGGACCGAATCAGAAAACTCGGTCGCACCGATCCAGTACATAATGTGCCCGTTAGGCAATTTCGGTGGGACTGACATGTCAACTCGGTGGGACCAATATCATTAGGGTTAGGGCATAACGTAATCTTGGTTTGACCGATTACACAAACTCGGTTGGACCGATTTTGGTAATAAGCTAACCAAAGAGTTGGTCAGGCAAACTCGGTGGGACTGATGCTCGTCTCGGTGGGACCGAAGCATTACGAAAAGGAAACAGAGAGTTTGCATTGCAGACTTGATGGGACCGATCGCTCATCTCGGTTAGACCGAAACGTTGCGAAGGGAAACAAAGAGTTTGCAACCCCATCTCGGTGAGACCGAGATCCCTATCGGTGAGACCGAAGTGATTAGGGTCTCTGGCAGTGGCTATGTCAAATGAACTCAGTGGCGCCGGATGGATCAAATCGGTGGGGCCGAGATTGACTTTCTGTTTGGGACATATGTGGATATGAGAAAGTGGTTGAGGGCTTTGGAGCATATCACTAAGCATTTTGAGCAAGCAAGCCATTAAGCAACACCTGATCCCCTTTTAATAGTATTGGCTTTCCTATAGACTCAATGTGATCTTGGATGACTAAAAATAGAAAATGTAGAGTCTTGGACTTTAGAGCTTGAGCCAATCTTTTGTCCTTAGCATTTTGAGGGGTCCATAGTCCTAATCCATGAGATGCCAACCATTGAACTTTCCTGAAATATTTATCATGAAATGGCATTAGTTCAATGAGCTATATGTTGTTATTCATTACCAAAGCCACCCAGGGATAGTTTCACTTTCAGATGTGCATTACCGAGAGAGCCTAGAGATACCTCTCCGATACTCAGAGTGACAAAACCTAATCTCGATCTATGCCAACCCAAAAAACACGTTCGGAGATACCTGTAGAGCTTCTTTATTATCACCCAGTTATGTTGTGATGTCTGATAGCACACAAGGCATTCCTCCGGTGTCCGTGAGCTGCATAATCTCATAGTCGGAGGAATATATATTTGACACAAAGAAAGCAGTAGCAATAAAACTGAACAATCATTGTGCTAAGCTAACGGATGGGTCTTGTCCAGCACATCATTCCACTAATGATGTGATCTCGTTCATCAAATGACAACTCATGTCCATGGCTAGGAAACTTAGCCATCTTTGATCAACGAGCTCGTCTAGTAGAGGCATACTAGGGACACGGTGCTTTTTCTATGTATTCACACATGTATCAAGTTTTCGGTTAATAAAATTCTAGCATGAATAATAAAAATTTATCATGATATAAGAAAATATGAAATAACAACTTTATTATTGCCTCTAGAACATATTTCCTTCAATACGGAGGGCTGAGTAAGACGGAGAACAAAAGTTCCTATTTCCACATGAAGCTTTTGCGCAGCACACTTTGACAGATGATCAGCTATGCTGTTTTCCACATGGGGTACATGCTCTGTTTGCAACCTGTCAAAGTGCTCCTCTAATCTTCTCACTTCCTCGACGTATGCCTGCATCAATGGACTTTGGTAATCCTTGTTGACTTGTCTCACCACAAGATGTGAATCTCCTTGAATCATCAACTTCTTAATTCCCAATTCAGCTACAATCCTGAGCCCGGCAAGGAGCTCTTCATACTCTGTTGTATTGTCAGTTTCTCCTTCGCGGGAAAAATGCATTTGGATGACGTAATTCAAGTGATCCCCGGAGGGGGCGACAAGAAGCATGTCAGCCCCTCGACCTTGCAGGGAAAAAGCACCATCAAAATACATAATTCATTCTTGGGGTGATTCCTTGCCAGGGATATTCAAAACAAAGTTGGATAGCTCCAAAGCCCACTCCACTATTCTGCCGGTAGCCTCTGGGTTTCGGAGTATCCGTTGCAATGGAAAACGAGTGACAACCGTGATCTCATGGGCTTGGAAGTTGTGGCACAGTTTCCTTGAGGCCATGATGGCAAAAATCAACTTTTGCATGCCAGAGTGCCTCGATCTAGCCCCCTATAACAAGGAGCTGACGAAGTACACTGGGCGTTGCACCACTTTCTTCTTCGCCACGTCCTTGGGTTTGCCCTTGTTGTCGTGCTCACTGCTATCCTAATCCATGTCTGACTCTAGCGGTCTATGCTCACTCTTTGCTTCATCCACTTCTCGCTGTGCTACCAAGGCTGCACTGACCACTTGGTTGGTTGCTGCTAAGTATAGCAGCAGCGGCTCTTGGGGTTTGGGAGCTACCAAGGTAGCCACAGAGGACAGGTAGGCCTTCAACTCTTGCAAAGCTGCATCTGCTTCCGGGGTCCACTTCATAGGACCTGCCTTCTTCAAAATTTTGAAGAACGGTAGGGCATGCTCGGCAGACTTGGAGATGAATCTGCCTTAGCGCGGCAAGACATCCTGTTAGGCACCTCACATCCATAATTGTCCTTGGCACTTGAATCTGCTTGATAGCTTTGATCTTGTCGGGGTTGGCTTCGATCCCCCTGTGGGACACAAAGTACCCAAGCAACTTGCCGGAGGGAACACCAAATACACATTTCTCTAGATTGAGCTTCAAGTTGATCTTGCATAGATTTGCAAATGTCTCCTCCAAATCCTGGATGAGAGTTGCTCTGTCCTTGGTTTTGACCACAATGTCATCCATATAAGCTCCAGCGTTTTTGTGTAGCTGAGGTTCAAAACCAATCTGGACTGCCCTTGCAAAAGTGGACCCGACACTCTTTAATCCAAATGGCACGCGGATAAAGCAGTACGTACCACATGGGGTGATGAATGAAGTCTTATCTTCGTCTTTCATGGACATGAAGATCTAGTGATATATAGAATATGCATCCAGAAATGAGAGCAAATCACAGCCTGAAGTGGAATCCACAATCTGATCAATATGCGGCAAGGAAAACGGGTCTTTCGGGCAAGCCTTGTTGAGATCCGTGAAATCAATGCAAAGCCTCCACTTCCCGTTTGCCTTCCGGACCACCAGTGGGTTTGCTAGCCAAGTGGGGATGTAGCACTCCTCTGACCAAACCAGCTGCCTCAAGCTTCCTGATCTCTTCCGCAATAAATTGTTGCCTCTCCAAGGCCTGCTTCTAGGCTTTCTGTTTAACAGGTCTGGCGTGCAGGCAGACAGCAAGGTGGTGCTCGATTACCTCCCTGGGAACACCGAGGATATCAAATGGTTGCCATGCAAACACATCGATATTCCCCCGCAGGAAGGCAATGAGCATGCTTTCCTATTTGTCATCGAGGGTGGCGCTGATAGTGAAAGTACCATCAATGCCAGCCAGCCATGCCCGGACCTTCTTCACTTGGGGTGCAGCAATCTTGGATCTCTTGCTGTTGGAACACTCCGGGACGTCGTCAATGGGGCCGTGGAGTTGGTGGGGGCATGCTTTCCGGACTCTTTGCCAGAGGTCCTACAATCTCTCTTCTTTCCTTTACTTTCTTTGGGGGGGAACTGCTGATGTCGCAGCCTCTGTGGCGACCGCGTCCCGGTACATCTTGTCCACACAAATAATTGTGTCCTTCTCATCTGATGGGATGGTGATGATTCCCAGTGGCCCAAGCATCTTCAGGGTGTTGTAGGCATAGTGGGATGCCGCCCATGAATTTAGCCAGAGCCGGGCGCCCAAGGCATCTTCAGGGTGTTGTATGGCAGGGGGAGATCGACCACGTCAAACACAATCTTCTCAGTTCGGTAGTTTAGTTCTCCCCCAAACGTTACTGGCAACGTGATCTGGCCCTTAGGATGACTCTTGCCGGGATTAACTCCTTGAAACGAGTCGGTAACCTCTAGCTATTCCTCTGCTATCTGAAGCTTTCTGATAACTGCTGGGTAAATCAGATTCAGTCTGGCCCCACCATCCACCAACATCTTCGTGACTTTGAGTTTGCGAATTGTTGGAAAAACCAACAATGGCAGGCACCCTATCGAAGTTGTACGGCTAGGATGATCTTCCTCATCAAAGATGATGGGTGCACGGGGCCATTTGAGAGGCTTCTGGGCCTCTGGCGCTAGTTCCACGGCATTGACTTCTCACACCCACCGCTTGAGCTGGCGGTGAGAGGTGTGCAGAGATGCACCCCCGTCAATGCACAGGGCGCCAGTGGCCTTCTGAAACTCTTGCTCACTAGTTTCCTCTTCATCCCCTCCATCACTCTTATCATCACAGGCTTCCTTCTCTCGACCCCTGGTGGGTTTTCCTTGGTTCTGAAAGGGTTTGCCGGGGCAGTTTACTTCACCACCTCGGCTCTTACCGCCAGCAACATTCTCACCTTTTTCCTTATCACGCTTCTCATACTCTGCTCTTTGTCTCTTAACCAACTGCTCAACCTGATAGCACTCTTGAAGGTCATGGCCCTTGGTCTGATGGATCTTGCAGTACGGCCCATCACCCTTCCCAGCCTTCTTGGCAGCCGCAGCTTCCCAGCAATCAGCGCACACGGCAACCTCCTTGCCTTGGACCTCAGCCTTGGCGATCTTGCCGGTACTAGGGGTGCCCAATCCTTTAACAGTCATTGATGCCTTATCCCTCCGCTTCTTACTTTGCTTCTTGCTCTTCTTCTGATTGGTTGATTCATCATCATCCTCTGTATCAACATTGATGCAACCTTCCTCTCCAGGCAACTTTCTTCCCTCCTCCATCCGAGCACACTTGTCCACCAACGTGTAGAGCTCCTTCATAGTCTTGGGCAATCGCACGTTCATCTTAGAACGAATCCGGCAGTTGCGTACATTGGACTGGAAGGCGGCTATCACAGCTGTTGGATGGATATTTGGAATACTTCTATGAACTTTGCTGAATCTCTGTAAATACTTACGGAGGGTTTCTCCTTCCTTCTGTTGGAGAAGCTGCAGGTCGCTCGGTCGGCACTGGTCCTGGTGGCCATCGGTGAAGGCGCCGATGAATTCGTGGCACAGGTCTGACCATGACGAAATGGAGTTCTCTGGTAGATGAATCAACCAAGACCTCACATTGGACTTGAGGGCCAAAGGGAAGTAGTTGGCGAACACCTTCTCATCTCTTCCCCCGACAGCCTGAACAGCAATGGTGTAGATGCTCAGGAACTCTGGTGGGTTCAGCCTCCCGTCATACTTCTCAGGTATCTTTGGCTTGAACGTGCAAACGGGCGGCCAACGGACTTGCCGCAGCTCACGAGCAAAGGCAGGGTAGCCAACCTCGAAAGGTAGGCACCTGCCAATACGGAGCGCGGGCTCGTCGACGTCGGGGTCAACGCACCCGTCGGTTTGGTGGAGGTCATCGCGGCGTTGATCAACGGCACGTGCGTCTCCTCTCCTCCTATCCACCGGGGTTCGTCGTTGGCCTGGACATTCTTGAGGGTCAGAGGAGGCCATCGAGACGTCATCGAGGTCTTGATTTGGTTGCGCTCGCGTTGGCTGCTATGGTGGGGACTGCACCGTGGGGATGACCCCCTCCATACAGGCAGCAGCATGAGCCGTCGTTGTCACTTGGGGAGGCCATGGCGGGTCAGCTCGCTATGAGCACCCAGCTTCAGTGAAACCGAGCAGATATTGGATGGTGGCACGCCATTCATCCATCTACTTGGCTACCGGCAGAAACCTCAGCCACAGCCGAGCCTGCGCCATGGCCTGCGAGGCTGTACTTGGCATGGATGATGATGAAGTCAATCGCGCTATCGCTCGGCTCCGGATGGTGCCAGCGGCGGCGGCACCACGCCCCCGTTGTTGCGGTGCAACCATGTGGATGGCAGGGTCGTGCGGTGAAGGTGCTCGAGGGCCAGCGGACGGTGCAATGGCCTGGTCCACTTGCCCGGGGAAAGCGCACGCGCAACGGTCATGCCTGTGACAGGGGCGGCGGTTCGCCCCAGACCGAGCGCCATCACTGTGACTGTGCCCGTCGGCGTGCAGAGCATGGCCGTCGAGGTGTTGCTGATGCTGCTCTCCTCCGGGGCCTCTTGCTCCTATGTTAGCCAAGGGGGAAGTGGTGGCGGTGCCGCCTGCACTGACCACATCTCCAACAGCGTCCGTGTCCCCGCGCGTCTCTGCGCCTCCTGCAGTGTTGGAGGCCGCGGGCGCTGGAGCTTTCAAGGTGGATGAATGAGCCGAAGAAGCTAGTTTTTTCTTGGGTGCCATGGTCAATGGCATCGTGAAAGACGCATATGGCGATGAAGGTGACGCGTTGCTCACGTCTTCAGGTTCGCACAACCGACCCCCCTACCTGGTGCGCCAAAGATGTCACGGGAAACCACGGACACCTATGGGACCAGGAGACCCCTTGCTGGTTCGACAGGGGACGTCGCGTTGCACAAAGAGCAGACGAGCATGTGGCAGCACGGTAGAGATCACATGGGCAGTTTTACCCAGGTTCAGGCTGCCGCGAGGCGTAAAACCCTACTCCTGCTTTGGTGGATTGATGGTGGAAATGTGGTGGTGGAGTGTAGTACACTTGCCCGGCAAGGGTTGCCTTACGGCAGCGACTACACGCGTACGGGGGTGTGAGTTATCCAACCTTCTAACCTCCTCCATGGTTGCCAAGGGCCTCCTTTTATAGATCAAGGGGTCACCACAGTGGCAAAGTAGTCATTATGCATTGATATGATAGCAAACAGTGCTATCATACCTAACTTTGTGGGCTGCAGTGCGCATTTAATGCACCGCTTAATGTCGCATCATTGGTTGCCTGGCAAGGCTTCCCGGGCTATCTTGCCAGCCCCATGCCTGCTTGTTCAACACGTTGCAGGACGGGTGTCATCTATGGGTTTTCTGGTAGAAAGGGGCTGCCATGTCGCGAATGGCTGCCACTTAATCACTCTGCGGCTTGACACCGCACTGATCGACGACGTGAGTCGTGGTGGAGTGGTCGGTGAGGTGGTTTAGCCTCCACGAGTCCCGGCAGGCCCTGCCGGGACGCCTTGGTCGCCTTCTTCTGGGGGTGGCCTCACCTCTTGCCTGGCTCACCTGCCCGACAAAGGAGGCCTTTCTCTTGACAATATCTTGCTTCTCTGGCTTGGTCTTGGTCCCTCTGATCTGCTTGTTGCTCTCTCGAACCTCTCGGTTTCTTGTACTCTGTCTTGGGTTGGTGCTTCAATCTTGATCTCGTGCCTATGCACAGTCAGGGCAACAGACCCAGGGATTGTTGCACTGACAGGTTCTCTATAAAAAGGAGGCCTTAATATCCCTTAGTTTCCTTATGGATCCTGCTGCCATGAGAGAGTAGGACCAAAGATGTCATGCAAGTTCTTTTCCATAAGCACATATGACTATTTACGGACTACATGCCTACATTATATTGATGAATTGGAGCTAGTTTTGTGTCGCCCTAGGTTATGACTGTTATATGATGAATGTTATCCAACGTTATTGTAACATCCCAATTTTCCTAAATTAGGATGTTAATAGATCATACATATGCATATCATATTTTTATTGCATTATTTGCTTTTTCAGAATATTCAAATCATTATGCAACAAAAGGCAATTTATTTGGAGTGGAGATAACATGACTTCTCCCCTATTTTAAAAATGTTCATAATGTGCAGAATATTATTTCCAGTTCATATGATAGGTTCTGGTAATTTTTGTGATCTTCAAAATATTTTATTTGTTTGTTTTATTGCTGTTTGAGTGGCCTATTGCATCAAAAATATTTTACAAAATTGCATTAGAGTTGGAACTAGTGTTCCCGTAGTTTATAGCTGTAGAGCTATTTTTACTGTGTGTCTAGGTATTTTTATTTAGAATTTATATTGTGTATTTTATTTTATTTATTTTTAGTCTTGCTGCTGTAGTTTTTGTTTAAAAAAGGAAAAGCATAGCTTAGGCCTAGTCTTTGCCTGCACGCCCAGCAGCGCCGCACCACACCACACCGCTGCCCACCAAACCCCGCGCATGCAGCCCGCTAAACCTAGCGGCGATACCTTCGCACTGACCAGATCGCCGCCGCCGTGCCGATCCACCTCGCCCCAGCGGCGACAGCTGGTCCCGCGACTGTTCATCCCTTCACCGAGCGGACGCGCCACAAGACGCCGAGGCCGATCCGGATCGATCCGAGCGCTGGTCCGACCCGTGCACCACAGGACTCCCGCTCGAGCAAAAGGCCGCCGGGAACCCTAGCGACCCCCCTTTCTTTTCTCGTCGCTGCCGAAGCGATCGCCGTCTGGATCTTGCGGAGGAGCTCCGAGGCCGCCGTCGTTGACCGTCCGAATCCACGCCGTAAGGGCGCGGCCGCTCCGCTTGTCACCGTTCGAACCCCCTCGACGCCGCTTTCGTTTACTAATCGGGTGACTGCAGATCACCAGCAACGACGCCGCCGACGCCTAACTTCGCGGGGCACCACCGTGGTTCACCTCGTCGCTGCCGCCGCGAAGGGCGCCCGCCGCCGTTGAACACCACCACCACCTCCGCCACTCACCGCCGCACCCATCCGTCGCTTCACCTTCGCCGGAGACTCGCCGGAGAGCCACCGCCGCCGACGCCCGAAGCCGCCGCCGTTTTCCTCTGCTTCTGGTGAGCACACGCGCACAGCAGCCGCTGACCAATCCGGTGCTGCCACGTGGCACTTCGCTACAGGACACGCACAGGAGTTGCTCTGAGAACGCAGGGATTTGTTTTCTTTTGTTTTATTTTCAGATTTCAACTCTAACTTCAACTAGCTATATCTTTTATTCTATATAGCCAATTTAGGTAATTCTTTTTCCTGTGCACTCAGGAAAATCAGCACATTATCACAGTACCGACTTTGCACATGTTTGCACTGCTTAAATTTGAATTCGTTTGAATTTGAATTAAATCTTCCGGAGGCCATAACTCTCAAACCGTTTATCGGATTCGAGTGATTCTTTTTGCGTTGTGACCGTAGTGCAATTTAGGTGCTGTTAAGCTTCTGTTGTTGTGTTTTTGAAAATGATTTTCTTGCTGTTGGTTTTTATTTTGGTTCTATTCGTGTTTCGGTGATTGATTTGTTGAATTGTGTGAAACGTGTAGATTGTCCGGAGTGCGACGCGAACTATTGTCAGGAGTGTGACTTTCTGAACCAGAACCAAGGCAAGTTACATGTTGATCATCCTTTACCTATTGTTTTCTATGCATGTAGTTATATCACACTATGAATTTATGCATGTATAGGAATACTATATTATTTTGCTATATGATGTTGAGCTATCTTCCCGTCTTTTGCAAATCGTGGTAGTTGTAGTTTGCTATGCTTTGTAGACGGGGGTGGTTCGTGTATACATTGAGATTATGTGAGGATTATAAATATAATCAAATTGAGTAGTAATTGAGGACTTAATTCACCTCTGGCGGAATTGGTATTGAAGGGTGGTTTCAAGAACATCATGGTTTTACCCTCTGAATGTAAGTGGACGGCCGCCCAGGTTCAAAAAGATCAGACAGACTTAGTGACTAGTAGCTTCCATGTGCGGCCACTGGCTATATGGGCTCTGGCTTAGTTGATCAGTTGTGGAACCCTTACCCGGATGTGCCAGCAGATGTAGATATAATAGTTGGGATGGGCCTCCTGTTGGGACTAGGGGACTACTTCTGAAAGACTTCGTCTCAATCTTCGGATTGGGTCCAGTGGGTAAAGCGTACTAAACTCTGCAGAGTATTAAAACTAATCATGATTAGCCGTGCCCCCGGTTATGGGTAAATTGAGCCACTATGCCATTACAGTTGTTGGATGATCTTGTGGATGTGACACTTAATAATATTTGTGGGCAACTTAATAAAGGGTAGGTTGGAGTTGATTTTGCCAACTCAACCTTGTGTATTTAATTGCAGTAATAAAAGAACTAAATAAAAACTTGACTATTAGGTAGTTATTAGGATAAAATCAGCTTTCTGCAAAAATAAACCCCAAGCCTTCCTTTGTTGTACTATGCATATACATGTAGGTCTTCTATATTATTACTCCTGTGTAACTTGCCAATACATTCAAAGTATTGACCTATATGGCTGCAACGTCTCATGTTGCAGGATATTTAGACGAAGAGTAAGGTACCGTTAGGGTCGCGAGTCTGCACTCAACATCGCCAGTGGGCTATGATGGGACTCATCGTTATTTTCTGCTACTTTCCGCTGTTTGATTGAATAAAGCTAGCCAAGTGCTATGCAGATTGTTTTATTTTATACATTCTGGATCATACGTTGTAATAAATGATGCACTTGCTATTCTGGTATTCATCTATACTGTGTGTGCTAGCGAGTTTGATCCAGGGACTAGCACGGTAAGCACAGAGACTCAAATCCTTTGAGATTTGGTCGTTACAGTTATAACCGATCCAACGCCTATGAGTTTTCATATATTGTTCTTGCTAAGTTACTATTGCTTTTGCTACTGTCGCAACTGCTACAAAATTATTGCTACTACTATCACTATTACCATTACTATCGTTCCAGTGCTATCAAATTATTATACTATTGTGCTACTGATCACACTACTGCAGATATTTAGTCTCCAGGTGTGGTTGAATTGACAACTCAAGTGCTAATACTTACAAGTATTCTTTGGCTCCCCTTGTGTCCAATCAATAAATTTGGATTGAATACTCTACCCACAAAAATGATTGCGATCCCCTATGCTTTTGGGTTATCAAGGCCGTTTTCCGGCACTGCTGCCGGGGAGCATAGCTATATTTGTTGAGTTACTTGGGACTTATATTTGTTGATCACTATGAACAATCTTAAGGATGATAGAACAAAGATCGTTCCTTCTAAGACGAGGGGAGGTAAGGAACTGTTATCTAGCTCTGCACTTGATTCACCTTCTGTTTTGAGTAAACTTGCAACACAACCACCTGCTATTAATTCTGAATGTCGTAAGTAATTGATGATGCTATTTCTGCTATGAATGATGCTATTGATGATGCTAGTACTTTGGTTGATAAGACTGTGCCACTAGGTGAATTTCTTGATGAACAATTTGCTTGAGCTAAAGAAAATGAGAATGTTGAAACTGCTGAAATTACGGGAGTTGATGAAATTACTGAAACTGAGAATTATGAAACACCTATTAGACCTATCTGTCGTAGATATGAATTACCTGAGATACTTAAGGGTTATGTTATGGATGGAGAAGTAGCTAGGGACTTTCTTGCTTGTAAGGATAGAGACGATCTTAGGAAATTGCTATCCAAGTTGAAAGAAAAATCTTTGAATGCTAGAATGAAATATGATCCTAAGTTTGCTACCTCACCTATCTTTATTACTGATAAGGATTATGAATTCTCTGTCAACCTAGAGATAATTACTTTGGTTGAATCTGATCCTTTCCATGGCAATGAAACTGGAATTGTTGTGGCACACCTTACTAAATTAAATGATATATCCACCCAATTTACTCATGATGAAAAAAAATCACTACTACTATATTCTTAAAAAAAAATTCCTTTCTTGTTAAAGGGTGATGCCAAGTTATGGTATAGTACTCTTGCTCCTGGTTGTGTGCGTGATATGATCTATTACTTCTCTGAAAAATATTTACCTCTCATAAGAAACAAGCTGCCTTACAAGAAATATTTAACTTTGTGCAAATTAAAGAAGAGAGTCTCCCGCGAGCTTGGAGGAGGTAGAATGACTCAGGAGCCACTTTATCTTGAAGGTCACCCTAAAAGAATCGAACAGGACTCTCAAAGAATTAATGTTGATGCACCTAGTCCATCTAAAAAGAAAAAAAAGAAAAATGATAGGACCTTGCATACTTCTAGTAAACATGAGGTAGAAAAACCTTCTAATGATGATAATGATGTTTCTATTTCTGATGCTGAAACACAATCTAGTAATGAACATTCTCGTAGTGATAATGATAATGACAATGATGATGTTTATATAGATGCTCAACCCGACAATGATAAAGAACCAGGTAATGATGTTGAAATAGAACCCGTTGTCGATCTTGATAACCCACCTTCTAAAAATAAACATTACGATAAGAGAGACTTTGTTGCTAGGAAACATGGTAAAGAAATAGGGCCATGGGTTCACAAACCCATGCCCTTTCCATGCTTTGCTGAAATGCTTAGCCATGTCTTTCTGTGTACTCGTTTGACTCATATTTTAAAGGTGGCCCCTTATGCTAAATATATGAAACATATTGTCACTAATAAAAGAAAAATACATAAAGCTAAAATCTCCACCATGCTTGCCAATTATTCTTTTAAGGATGGAGTACCTAAGAAAGTAGGAGATCCGAGAAGACCAACTATAACATGCTCCATTAAAAGAAGTTATGTCAAAATTGCTCTATGTGATTTGGGAGCCGGTTTTAGTGTTATGCCTTTCTCTTATATAACAGACTTGATTTGAATAAACTCACACCTACTGAAATATCATTGCAAATGGCTAACAAATCAACTGCCATAGCTATCGGTATTTGTGAGGATGTACCCATTGTTGTTGCAAATGTTACTATCCTAACGGACTTTGTTATACTTGAGATGCCCGAGCATGACAACATGTCGATTATCCTTGGCATACCCTTTTTAAATACTGCATGGCATGTTATTGATTGGAACAAAAACAAGATCACTTTTCATATCAATGGTAATGAGCATATGATGCACTTGCCGAAGAAACAATTTCAAGTGAATGGCATTAATGTTATTGAAAAGACCCCAGAAGTTTTCAACCCCCTCTACCTACTATGAAAAAAAATATGAAACACTTATTGTTGGGGAGATGCATATTCCTGTTGAGTTAACTTTGTGTTTTATGAAAGTTCTTCGGGTTAATACTAGTCAAAAGTGGTTGTTAATAAGACATGATCAACCTTATTAAATGGATTATTTTCGAGAGGCATGTGGTTGATGAATTGAGTAGGCACAACCCTCTGTACCGACTTTATATTTTCTGTTATGTTTAGTTAAATACAATAAAATGCCATGTTTATCCTGTTTTCTGAATTATCTGTACAATAAAAAGTGGCCAAAATAAAAGTGCTTAGAATGACCTAGAATTTTAAAGCGATTTTTTTTGAATATTTGAGATTTTTTTCTTGCTGATAACACCACAGGGGGGTGCCCTAGGTTCCCACTAGGCACCAGGGCGTGCCACACCCACCTGGCGCGCCCTGGTGGTAGTAGGCCCCATAAACACCCCCTCACTCACTCTTTACCTCCATCGTCGCTCACCTCCAGAAAAAAAATCCCTCTAGCCCTCTCTCTCTCTCTCTCTCTCGTGTTCTTGCTTCCAAAGCTGAGATTTTCGATCTATTTGCTCAGAGCTCCGTTTCTGAAACTGTTTTGGGGGATTGCTACTTGGTATGTGATTCCTTTATTGCTCCAGTTAGTTTTTGCTTTAGTGGTTTATATTTTGAGTAATTAGCTACTCTTGGTGCTACTAAAATTGAGCTTGCATGTTGACTTTTTGGAGTTCCAAGTAGTTTGCATGCTCGATATAGCCTCTAGACATCCATATGAGTAGTTGCTATCAATATTGTGAAATTTTATTGATATAATTTTGTGGCCCAAATTATTTAGAAATTTGTTCATAGGAGAAATGGATATCTTCCGGAGGTATTTTCCTCCAAAAGGAATGCCAAGGGAGTCATTAGAGAATCATCAGACAACGACCTCAACACTCCGCGAATGATGGAGGTCCGTCTGTGCAAATGGCCGCACAATGCTTTCATGAATGTAATGTAGGTGGAAAAAGGTACTGTGAAGTGCACTCTCGTGGGTGTTTGGAGGAAAGATAGGCATGGACGGGGGCATGACTACAGTGAAGAGCGCGTGAGCGCAGCGGAGGTCGGCAAGGGAGTTGGGGGAAGAGGAGCTTCTCTAGAGATCAGGATAGTGAGGGCACAGGAACACCAGCTAAGATCAGGATGGGAGGAGTGCTGCTGGAGGTCGGGGTGATGGAGGCGTATATCCATCGCAGAGGTCGGGGTGGGAGGTGGCGCGGAGATTGAGGTGGGGTGCTGGCGCTACGGGAGGAGTGGGGGAAATAGCGCTTCGAGGAGGAGGCAAAAACAAAAGGAGAAGGCTGGCTTTGTTGGGCCATAGAACGGGCTTGGCCCCATAGAACATGGAAGGATTGGATTATTATTTCCTTGGGCTAATTGTCAAGGTCCATACGATGCTCGTACAACGGTGAACAAATTATACAGTTAATCTGTACCATAATAATTCGGTCCCACTAGATGAACGACTCCTAATTTCCAATTAATTAGAGAATTTTTAGGAAGTCTCCAATTAGTATTATATAGTTAATCTGTACCATAATAATTCGGTCCCACCAGATGAACGGCTCCTAATTTCTAATTAATGTGAGAATTTTTTAGGAAGTCTCTGATTAGTATAGGTATAGATAAATTACAAATGGAGTTGAAGCGACGTTTAATGTGCTTGATCTTCTTGTGAAACTTGGGCTCCTTGGCAATTGCAATGGCACCAATGTTGTACTAGATACTACCCCTAGGATGGATATGAACTCCTTCATCTAGACTCCTTGCACTGCTTCTGAAGCAGCTATATATTCCGCTTCACATGTAGATCCCGCTACGATGCTATGCTTGGAACTACACCAAGTGGCTGCTCCACCATTCAAAATGAATACATGTCCGTCTTGTGACCTCGAGTCATCTGGATCAGTGTCAAAGCTAGCATCAACGTAACCCTTTACGACGAGCTCTTCGTCACCTCCACAAACAAGAAACATGTCCATAGTCCTCTTTAGGTATTTAAGGATATTTTTGACCGATGCCAAGTGCTATACTCCTGGATCACTCTGGTACCTACCTATGAGACTTTTGGCGAGGCACACATTAGGTCTCGTACACAGCATGGCATACATTATAGAGCCTATGGTTGAGGCATAGGGGATGACTTTCATCCTTTCTCTTTCTTCTGCCATGGTCAGGCTTTCAGTCTGACTCAACTTCATACCTCGCAACACAGGAAAGAACCCCTTCTTTGAATGGTCCATTTTGAACTTCTTCAAAATCTTGTCAAGGTTTGTGCTTTGTGGAAGCCCTATCAGATGTCTTGACCTATCTCTATAGATCTAAATGCCCAATATGTAAGCAGATTCACCCAGGTCTTTCATTGAAAACCTCTTGTTCAAATAACCCTTTATGGTTTTCAGAAATTCTATATCATTTCCAATCAATAATATGTCATCCACATATAATATTAGAAATACTATAGTGCTCCCACTCACTTTCATGAAAATACAAGCTTCTCCATAAGTTTGTGTAAAACTAAAAGCTTTGATCACCTCATCAAAGTGTATATTCCAACTTCGAGATGCTTGCACCAGTCTATAAATGGATCGCTGCAGCTTGCATACTTTGTTAAGATCCTTAGGATCGATAAAACCTTCCGTTGCATCATATACAACTCTTCCTTAAGGAAACTATTAAGGAACATTGTTTTGACATCCATCTGCCAGATTTCATAATTGAAATAAGCGGCAATTGCTAACATAATTTTAATAGACTGAAGCATCGCTACATGTGAGGAAGTCTCATCATAGCCAACACCTTGAACTTGTCAGAAACTTTTTGCGACAAGTCGAGGTTTATAGACGGTGACATTACCATAAGCATTTTTCTTCTTCTTAAAGATACATTTGTTCTTAATGGCTTGTTGGTCAATCAGATGGGTCTACCAAAGTCCATACTTTGTTTTCATACATGGATCCTACCTCGGATTTCACAGCCTCAAGCCATTTGTTGGAATCTGGGCTCATCATTGCTTCTTCGTAGTTTGTAGGTTCGCTGTTGTCTAACAACATGACTTCCATGACAGGATTATTGTACCACTCTGGTGTTGAACATACCTTGGTCGACCTACAAAGTTCAATAGTACCTTGATTCAAAGTTTCATGAGCATCATCATTAGCTTCCTCTCCGGCTGGTGTAGGCATCACGGGAACTTATTTCTGTGATGTGCTACTTTCCAATTTGAGAGGAGGTACAATTACCTCATCAAGATCTACTTTCCTCCCTCTCACTTCTTTCGAGAGAAACTCCTTCTCTACAAAGGGCCCATTATTGGCAACAAAGATCTTGCCCTCGTATCTGTGATAGAAAGTATAGCCGGTGGTATCTTTAGGGTGTACTATGAAGCCGCACTTGTCCACTTTGGGTCCAGGATTATCAGGTTGAAGCCGCTTGACACGCCAAAGAGCCTGGCCTTGTCGACTCCAGGGGGCCAACAAGCCCACACCACGACGCTAACCCTTGGAGGCAAGATGACCTTCTTTACGCCCAAGACTAGAGGACGGTGGTGCCCCCAGATCACATCCAGCATGTAAACCCTAGGCCTCTCCTATCTATATAAAGGGAGGTCTAGGGTTCCTCTTGATCATCTATCCTTAGATAGGAGAACAGTCGGTAGCAACATAATACACCATTGTAACCCCTCACACAAGGTATCCCTCCATTATGAATAACCGAAACCAGCAGGGCGTAGGGTATTACTCTCCGGAGGCCCGAACTTGGATGAACCAGTGTGACCTCCGATCCATGACTTAAAACTATTCTTGGACCCCTATGGAGGGATCTAATGGGAATCTGCTCCATCAGTTGGCGCGTCAGGCATGGGTGGCGCTGGTTGGAGACCGATCATGGATTGGGTCGTGCTCTGCCTCCGGTGGCTTATCAATAGGGAAGAGGTTGACTTTTGGCTCCCTCACATTCATCGCAAACGAGGCAGTCTGGGTCGACATCAACCTAACGGCCGACCTCGCCGCCTCGAGACCCCCAAAGGATCCCATGGTGATCTCGTCTGGAACGAAGAACGTATCACGCCACCAATCGAGATGCGACCCATGGGCTGCCTCCGCACCACTCATGAAGCGGAGGCCGCGGCAGGGATCCAGCTAGTCATGATGGTTTTTGGGGCCTGCACGTCAGCAAGGCGCCGGAAGACTGCCTCGTCACCAACCCATGCGCCCACGAAGACCCCGACGCAGCAAGTACCACTTCGACCTCGGGTGACGAAAGGAACCACACACTGATTTCCTCACCAACAAAGAAGAGAACGCGGGCCTCCAACCTTTCTGCAAGGTCCCGTACTCCGGCCTCTTGGGAAAGCCATGGTTGTCCATAGGCTCATAAACTGACACCTCTTCTGATCAAGAGACGTCCCTATCGGAGGCCCTGCAAGCGATATCCTTTCACCAGGTCATGAAGACAGAGCAAACCACAAATATGCTACGCACGACGGAGAAAATGGATCTCATGTCTTTGGGACCTCTGGCAGTTGGGCTGATACCGCCCATGATCAATCACAAATAGTCCCCGTACTGACACCTCGACATCAAGTCAGCACGGGCCTCCCCGTGAGTTCACCGGCATACCTCGCCATGATGACAGCAGCCCTGTGAGGCGCTACATGCATCACTGCTACCGGTGACAAGGTATGCCCTAAACAATCTCACTATGCCCATTGGCAGAACCGACCCCACATCAGCAACGCTGGAGGCCATACGCGTTTCCCAGCTTGATGCGCGGCTTGTGCTCCAGCAAAAGGCACTGGAGGTCTCCGCCCGAGAGGCTGATACGTCCATTCTGCATCATGATTTCCTACTGTTATTAATAGTCTTTTTAATCAATATAACACTTAATTTGTGGAGCAATTCTAATGCCTTTTCACTCTTAATATGCAAGATTTACATGAAGAGGGAGATTGCTAGCAGCGGGAATTCTGGACCTGAAAAAGCTATGTCAGAGATACGTATCTGCACATCTCCAAATGAGTTGAAATTTTACGAAGCTTTATTTTGGAATAAATAAAAAATACTACAGCAAAGAAGTACCAGAGGGGGCCACCCAGGTGCCCACAAGCCACCAGGTACACCCACCCCCCCCCCCCCCAGGCATGCCCTGGTGGCCTCTGGGGCCCCTGGCAGCCTCCTGTCAGTGTATTAAACAAGGGATGTAATACTCTGACTTATGCACAGACGAGTAGCAGCTCCCCCGGCAAGAATAAATTTTCAAACAAAGTTTTCCCAAGCTGTAAGAAGCAGCTCTTCATGAGGTCAAGGAGCGCATCAAGAATACCAAGATAAACCACAAAGATGAAGTTGATCCTTCTCGGTAAGGCAGGCCCGGCAAGACGAAGGCTCGGCAGGCCTTCACCAACCACCAGCGCTCCACCTCACCAGCAGGTAGTCACCCATCGGTGAGGTTTCGAGCTCACATGCGGTGAGGTGAGGCTTGTCGGGCACGTGGTAGCCTGCTAGAAGAAGAATTACCATTATTGACATCCGCCCTAATGGAGTGCCAGCCTAATAGGAGGCAGATGATCAAGCGGTGTGGCAACATTACCAGGGCTCCTCCTCCTTGCAACACCTAGCAATGCATTTAATGCATTTTGTCCTAAATAGCAGAGTTAGATATGATAGTTTTGTTTCTATCTAATCATCCTAAAATGACCCTTTTACCACTGTGGTAACCCCTTGAGCAATAAAAGGAGGACCAGGGCAACCTTTACAAGGGTTTGTACCCGTTCCAACCTTACGCATATGTACTCATGCAACTGCCCTCCCCTCGCGACTTGTCGGGGGAGAGCGCTCTGTGTGCTCGGGCATACACCCATTCAATACACCAAGGCAGGAGTAGGGTTTTACACTTCTCAGTTGCCCAAACCTGGGTAAAAACCACCGCGTCCCTCATTGTTCTTGCTCTCTGCACTGCGTGCACCCCCCTTTGCCGAACAAACAAAGGGACAAATCTATCCCATAGATCACCGGCTCCATGCCGACATCTTTGGCACAAATCAAGCCGACGAACGGTATGTCACCTTCATCCAGTTCAGCATCTTCTTCACTGATATGCCTCCAACATATCTATAATTTTTTATTGTTCCATGCTATTATATTATTTGTTTTGGATGTCTTACATGCAACAATATGCTATTTTATATTATTTTTGGGACTAACTTATTAACCTAGTGACTAGTGCTACTTGTTGTTTTTTCCTTGTTTTTGGCTTTTATAGAAAAAATCAATACCAAATGGGGTCCAAATGGTAAAGCTTTATGATATTGATGATTTTTCTTGGATTAGAAGAAACCTTGGAAGCTTCGGGAGGAGGCCAGAAGACCTACGAGGAGGCCACAAGCCCTAGGGGAACACCCCTAGGCTTGTGGGCCCCTCGGAGACCTTCTAGCCCTAACTCCACCACTATAAATTCTCAAATACTTCCCTTACGTCAGGGGGCACACCAAAAATATGTTTCCACCACCGCAAGCTTCTATTCTCGTGAGATCCCATCTTGGGGCCTTTTCCGGCACTCCACCGGAGGGGATTCTATCATGGAGGGCCTCTACACCAACCTTGCTACCCTTGTGATGAAGCGTGAATAGTTTACCACGGGCCTAAGGATCCATAGCTAGTAGCTAGATGGCTTCTTCTCTCTTTTTGATCTTCAATACAATGTTCTCCTCGATGTTCTTGGAGATCTATTCGATGTAATCTTGTTCTGCGGTGCGTTTGTCGAGATCCGATGAATTGTGGACTTATGATCAGATTATCTATGAATATCATTTGAGTCTCCTCTGAACTCTTTTATGCATGATTGAGATAGCTTAGTATTTCTCTCCGATCTATCGTTTTGGTTTGGCCTACTAGATTGGTTTTTCTTGCAATGGGAGAGGTGATTTGTGATGGGTTCAATCTTTCAGTGTCCTCACCCAGTGACAGTAGGAGTAGAGAGGCACGTATTGTATTGTTGCCATTGAGGATAAAAATATGGGGTTTATATCATATTGCTTGAGTTTATCCCTCTCATCATGTCATCTTGCTTAAGGTGTTACTATGTTCTTATGAACTTAATACTCTAGATGCAGGTAGGAGTTGGTCAACGTGTGGAGTAATAGTAGTAGATGCAGGCAGGAATTGGTCCACTTGCCACAAAGGTGATGCCTATATTCATGATCATTGCCTTAGATGTCATCATAAATTTGCGCTTTTCTATTAATTGCTCAACAGTAATTTGTTTACCCACCATATGCTTTATTTAAGAAAGAAGCCTGTAGTGAAACCTATGGCCCCCGGGTCTATTTTCCATCATATATTTTCAGATCTATAAAACCAAAAACCTAAAAATACCTTGCTGCAATTTATTTATATTAACTTTATTTTGACTTTTACTTATCTTTTATATCTATCTCTATTAGATCTCACTCTTGTAGTGACCGTGAAGGGATTGACAACCCCTTTTTTGTGTTGAGTGCAAGTGTTTGTTAGTTTGTGCAGGTGCATATATTGGGGACTTGCTTGTGCCTCCTACTGGTTTGATACCTTGGTTCTTAACCAAGGGAAATACTTCTCTCTACTTTGTTGCATGACCCTTTCCTCTTCAAGGGAAAAATGAACGCAAGCTCAAGAAGTAGTAGGAAGAATTTCTGGCGCTATTGCCGGGGAGGTTCTACATCAAGCCTACCAAGTACCTATCATAAACTTTCATCTCTTGCATTTATTTTATTTGCCATTTGCCTCTTGTTTTCCTCTACCCCTCTTCTAAAATGTTTTCAGAAAAACACAAAAATATTTGCCTTCTCTTTGCCTTCTTTCCGTTTGTCTTTTCATTTGATTTTTGTTTGCTTGCATGCTAGATTGGTTACTTGCCACTATATATCCACCCAAGAATCTTGATCTTTACTTTATAAAGTTGGAAGAAGTTGAAAGCAATACAAAAAGCTTTATGTCTTTACAGTTTGAGCATAATAGTTTCTTTAGGAATGAACTTAAAAAACAAAAAAGGTATGATGGAGTATATCAATAAAGAGCTTGATGATGTTACTAAGGAAATATTTGGTCTTAATTCTCAATTTCTCCTATTGAAAATCTAGTTGGACAAATTTCTGATAAACAAATCGCCTTAGTAAATAAGATGGTTGCTAAACCTGAAGCTTTTAATAAGGATGAAGATCTTAAAGTAATTGGTGTGACTCCTATTGAATCTTTGTTTGCTAATATCAAACTTGATAAAGATGTGACTGGATATGAGTCAACTTTAGCTAGAAGGCGTCCCAATAATTTGGAGGGTGAAGATCTTAATGAAAAATTGATAGAAGTGGGATTGGCGAGGTCAAAACTTTAGGTAGCGATGAACCCACTCTTTCGGATTTCAAGGAATTTAATTGTGATAATTATTCTTTAATAGATTGCATCTCCTTGTTGCAATCCATGCTTAATTCACCTCATGCTTATAATCAAAATAAGGCTTTTACTAAACATATCGTAGATTCTATGATGAAATCGTTTGAAGAAAAATTTGAGTTGGAAGTTTCAATCCCTAGAAAGCTTTATGATGAATGAGAACCTACTATTAAGATTAAGATTAAAGATTATGAGTGTAATGCTTTGTGTGATTTGGGGGGTAGCATTTCCACAATCCCCAAAACTTTATGTGATGTGCTAGGTTTCCAAAAATTGGAGGTTTGTTCTTTGAATTTTCATCTAGCGGGTTCCACTATTAAGAAACCGATGGGAAGGATTAATGATGTTCTTATTGTTGTAAATAGGAATTATGTGCTCGTAGTTTTTATTGTGCTTGATATAGATTGCATTCCTACGTGCCCTACTATACTTGGTAGACCTTTCCTAAGAAAGATTGGTGCAATTATTGATATGAAAGAAAGAAACATTAGATTTCAGTTTCCGTTAAGGAAGGGCATGGAACACTTTCCAAGAAAGAAAATTAAGTTACCGTATGAATCTATTATGAGGGATACTTATGGATTAAATACCAAAGATGAAAATACCTAGATCTATGCAATATGCCTAGCTAGGGGCGTAAAACAATAGCGCTTGTTGGGAGGCAACCCAATTATATTTTGTGATTCTTGTTTTTGCTTATTTTTTCAATAAATACACAATATTACTTCTTTAATAATTGTGTTTTGGTGTTTTAGTTAGTGTTTGATCCAAGCAAGACCTTTGGGATGCTTTGGTAGATCATTGATTTGGTTTTGCTAAAAAACAGAAACTTTTGCGTTAAGTAACAAAATTGTTTAAATTCACTGGAGTGTGGAAAAATTCTGAATTTTTTTACACAAGATTCATAATTTTAATAGATTTTGCAAAAAAATCAAAATTCTACACAAGACCTTTTGTGTCCTAATATTTTAGAATTTTTGGAGTTACAGAAGTATGAATAATATTCAGGCTTTACAGATTGTTCTGCTTTTGACAGATTCTGTTTTCGATGTGTTGTTTGCTTATTTTGATGAATCTATGGGTAGTATCGGGGGTATGAACCATGTAGAAGTTGGAATATAGTAGATATAACACCATTATAAATTTAGAATGATTTCACAACAGTACCTAAAGTGGAGATTTTTTTTATTATACTAACGGATCTCACGAGTTTTTTGTTGAGTTTTATGTTGTGAAGTTTTCAAGTTTTAGGTAAAGATTTGATGGACTATGGAATAAGGAGTGGCAAGAGCCTAAGCTTGGGGATGCACAAGGCACCCCAAGGTAATATTCAAGGACAACCAAGCATCTAAGCTTGGGGATGCCACGGAAGGCATTCCCTCTTACATCTTTAGCCCATCGGTAAATTTACTTGAGGCTATATTTTTATTCACCACATGGTATGTGTTTTGCTTGGAGCGTCTTGTATTTTATGAGTTTTTGCTTTTTAACTGCCACATTCATCCTTACTGTACACACCTTTTGAGAGGGACACGCTTTAATCGTGAATTTTTTTGAATCTTCTATGTGCTTCACTTATATCTTTTGAGCTAGGCAGTTGCTCTACTACTTCACTTATATCTTTTTAGAGCACGGCGGTGGTTTTATTTTGTAGAAATTGATGAACTCTCATGCTTCACTTATATTATTTTGAGAGTCTCAAAAAAATATGGAGATTTGCTTAGGTTATGAATTTGGTCCTAATATGATGGGCATCCAAGGATATAATAATAAAGAGCATTGAATATATGAGAATTTTATTTCTTGCATTTGTTTTGACATATAAAGATGGTGATATTAGAGTCATGCTAAAGAGTAATTGTGGATTGGTAGAAGTACTTGCGTTAAACTTTGTGATTCCCGAAGCACGCACGTATGGTTTATCGTTATGTGATGAAGTTAGAGCATGATTAATTTTTGATTGTATTCCTTATGAGTGACAATCGGGGACGAGCGATGGTCTTTTCCTACCAATCTATCCCTCTAGGAGCATGGGTATTAGTACTTTGCTTTGATGGCTAATAAACTTTTGCAATAAGTATGTGAGTTCTTTATGACTAATGTTGAGTCCATGGATTATACGCACTCTCACCCTTCCACCATTGCTAGCCTTTCTAGTACCGCGCAACTTTCACCGGTGCATTAAACCCACCATATACCCTTCCTCAAAACAGCCAACATACCTACCTATTATGGCATTTCTATAGCCATTCCGAGATATATTGCCATGCAACTTCCAGCGTTCCGTTTATCATGACATGCTTCATCATTGTCATATTGCTTTGCATGATCATGTAGTTGGCATAGTATTTGTGGCTTGTCCACCCTTCATATTTTATACATGTCATGCTAGATCATTGCACATCCCTATATAATGTCGGAGGCATTCATATAGACTCGTATATTTGTTCTATAATTGAGTTGTAATTCTTGAGTTGTGTTTGCACACGAACACGTCACCGTGTATCTCCAACATCGAGGGTGATGCACCGCAGCTCACGTTGAAGGAGACCCGTCCGGAAGCGCGATACGCAAGCAATCCGGTGGGCGCTTTTGAGGACCCGAAACCCCAGACGCACGGGAGGGACCCCGTTAGGGTGCACGGCGGCTATGAGCTGCCCTAGGTCGGCTTGACCGCCCCTAGGGCCTCAAGGTTTGCCGCCCTACAACAAGAAGAAGAATGAGGAAGAAGAAGAATAAGGGAGAAGATAAATGTAAAGGTAAAAAGTGGTAGATGATTTGTTCGATTGTGTGTTGTTGTTCAATCGACTGTCACCTCTTGTGTATATAAGAGGCGGATGGACTTATTGTACAGGAAAAGGACTTGCCTAGCCATCCAAATCATTAAAACATAACAAAACACAAACTATTCACGACCTCCGCCCTAGATGTCCGGATCAAGGCCCGGATGATCCGGCCAAGCCCAATTTTCTCACAGCAGCTCACTAATCGGTCTGTAACTTTTGCATATGAACACTGATTAAGATGATTTTTATATCAAAATCAACCGTTTCGATGAGACGCACAACTTTGATGTTGAACACTTTTCGATTTGAGGTCATGTTGAGGGTGTTTCCGACTATTTTCTAACATCTACAGTAGAAAAAGTTGTCCGGACATCCGGATCCTCGCCCGGATGGCCTTTACCTCCGACCCGATGATCTGGACCCCGCCCTGGATGATATGGCCAAACAATGCTACAGCGCACGGTTTTGGCTGTAGAATTCACATACGACCTTGCTTGGAGACGATTTTTATATTAAAATCGTCCGTTTCGACGAGACGAAGAACTTTGAAGTTGTAATTTTTTCCATCTGAGGCAACATTAATTATGTTTCATGTCATTCTTTAATCATATGTCAATACAAGCATCTCTAAGATTGTCATAACTTTTGCATCCGAACTCCGTTTTGGACCATATCTATATCTATTTCAATCGGCTTGAAGAGAGCCATGCAATGGTTATATGAAATCATAAATTTGACCTCATCTTGATACAGCATCAAGTCACTCTTTGTGATCATGCCATTTTTGAGCGTCAACACATGCCCCCCAGTTTTTCGGCAAAGCTAGCGTGCCGAAAAATAACTTGTACCGTGTTCGTTCAAAGGACGATGTCAACACTCCATCAGCCACTTCGCATGTGCTTAGGGAGATAAATATATATCGGTCATTATATGTTTGAATTCTTGATGCAAACTTGGGTGAAACCTTCTCAACTTCATTAACAATCCGATGATAAAGTCCATAAATATGTATCTCAAGGTCATCCTCCGAACCATATTGTTCACCCTTTTGCTAGGATTTTGCAGATAATCAACAATAAACTAACTCCAATCCTTACTTTCGCCTGCATAAAAAATTTCATTAGTGGCCAAAGCGGTGGACTTCGGTTCGGCCATACCTCTGTTGATGAGACTAAACATCGGCTATTGATAGAAATGCAATGTAGCATGATTATCATAGTAGGTGGATGCTTGCTATTCCAACTCTCTCGAATTGTCATGTCTAGACAAATGAACAATTTTGAAACAACCCAAGATAAATTTTGCATCTAGACATACCTCAAGATAAACTATAAGTGATTCGTCAAAACATTGATAACCCTTGGATATTTGTTGCACTACTCATAACTGTAAGACTACACGAGTTGGTCTCTGGTGCTACCAGCTTGAGCTGGTCAAGCGCACCTTATCCCACCAACCTTGCATGGCACATGCAGGGCAACGACAGATGTCTCCATCCCATTGATCTAGGATCGGTTGTTGTATTCAGTTAGAGAGTGTGTGTGTGTGTATCTCCTTCTCTCTCACACAGATGTACTCTCTATTTTACTGCCCCTTGTGGATGCATACAAGTGTGATGCATCGCAACCTTATCTCAATTGTTAACATGGTATTAGTTTGGTCCAACCCACGCTTCCACGATGGCCACCGAGGTCGACGCCGCCGCGGCCGCTGCCTCCACCACGGCCTCCTCTCCCCTATCTCCTCCGGCTACCTCTCCCCTGCCAAACCCCACCCTACCTCTCGCAACCCCACCTCTGAGTGTCGCTCCCACGGCCTTCCCTCTCCAGACGGTGCCGCCACCCACCACTTTCTTCCCGACACATGCGTACATGCATGCCATGCGTGTCGAGGGCGCTCAGATCAATCTTCCCATGAACGGCGCGGGATGATGTTGGAAGTCATCGATCAATATGACGTCGCTTCTTGGATCACGCCGAACTTTGCTAACCACGCCGGTGACGCGAGCAAGAACATTGTGAACAAGGTGATGAAGCGGTGGTTCCTCGCCGCGATGGTGATGGAGCTTGCCGCCTTCATGCTCGACCGGGAGGACACCGCCGCCCAGACTTGGGCCTCTATCGAGGCCGTCTTCGTCAACAACTGCCGGGTGCGGCTATTCTAGCTCTAGATGGAGCTCTATGCCACCCATCAAGGGGACTCCTCCATCTCCACTTTCTGCTCACCTCAAGTCCATCATCAACACGCTGCGCGACGCCCGCAAGATCCTGGATGATGACGAGTTGGTCATCCAACTCTTGCATGGCGTCAAACAGAGATTGTGTGAGTGTGAAGTGTACTGAAGATCGATGTTTTTCTTCTTACTAACTTTGTCAAAGAGGCTAAAAAACAATAAATGACCAACGAAACTTTGAGTGAGTAGGATAAGGAGTAGTCGGAGGATCTGAGAAGGGAATTAGAGAAAAAACAGCACCAGCTCCTCTGTTCTTGTTTCGTTCTATTTTTTCGACGGATCTAGTTCACCATGGCTCCCCAAAGGCTCCGTACCAAGCATTGTATCGTGCAACCATCACCAGGAAAACTCCCCTATAGCAAGGTCTACTATGAGTGGTCGTCAGGAGAGGAGGAAAATACCAAGGAGGACAATGGCAAGGAGGAGAAGGTCGAAGAAGTTGCTGGGAACCATGTTCAAGAAGGAGGACAAGCCATACCCATGGAGAAAACTGTAGAGGAGAGAGATATCCTTCAACCCTTTTATGATCATCTCTCCTCATCTGAAATTGAAGCCCTAAGGATCTTTTAAATAGTTTGTGTTCAGAATACTTATCTCACTCGTGGAGTTATTTTGTTGGAGGAGCAAAACATCACCCTTCGAAGCATCAATCCTAAATTGGAGTATCTGCTAAGGTTGAAGGACAAGCTCACCACTTCATCACCCCCACCATCACCGAAGAAAGAAGCTTTAGTACACAGGTATGGGCACTTCCGGCTTGTTCCAAGCTTGGGTGAGGTGCCCCGGTATCATATCACCATCACTTTTGTTATCTTTACCTATTTTAGTTCGATCCTTAGTTATTTCGTGATTTAGTTGAATAAAAGTTTAGTATGATCTATTTTCGAGTGCTAATTTTGCCACTATACTTTTCCTTAATTGTGTTGGGAGTTATATAATAAAGAGTAGTTTGATTTTATTTTCTTTACTTTTATATTTCAATCCTGGTAGTGAAAATAACAAAAAAGATCATAGTAATCTTATGGAAAGTAATGACATTACATAAGTAAAAGTATAAGTGGTAAAATTTATTGAAAGTTGACAAACATAGCATCGGTCAATGCTGCAATTTATGAAAAAAATAATAAGGGAAGAGAAGATTCACATGCAAATACACTATCTTAGACATCTTTTATGATTATGAGCCCTCATTAAGTATTTTATGCCAAATTGTTAATGTTGGACAAGGAAGACGGTGTAATGAATTATGTTTGCTTATATTCACATAGAAGTTATATTGTCATAGATCCTCCAACATGTGGTGCTTTCCTAATATCTTTGCTAGCCAAAAATGCGCACCAAGTAGAGATACTACATGTGCATCCAAAAACCTTAAACCCAGTTTCATGTCATGAGAGTCTACTATACCTACCTATGGATTGAGTAGGATCTTTCAAGTAAGTTGTCATCGGTAAATAAAGGAATAAACATTGCTCTTAAATATGTATGATCTTTTAGTGTAAGGGAAAATAAGCATTGTACGAACTTGTGATGGTAAAGAAATAAAAGCGACGGACTGCATAGTAAAGGTTGCTATCACAAGGGGCAATATAACGTGACGTTCCTTTGCACTAAGGGCTTTTGCATCCAAAAACAAAAGGCACATGACAACCTCTGCTTCCCTCTATGAAGGGCCTATCTTTTACTTTCATGTCACTGGTACCATGAGGTGCTATACAAACAGTTTTTACCCCTTTCCGCGATGGCATTTGGAACCGTCGCCAAGTGAGTGTGGGCGATAGGGGGGTCCTTCCCACATGACCCAGAAACCGTCAGCGGCAACTGATGTTCGCCATAGAATAAACGTATGATAAGCTGCCCCAGTCCCACAAGTTACATCTCCATGCTACATTTCTGATCAAAGAGACATCCCAAACGATTACGCTGCTATAGTCATGTGAAAAAGGTGGACATCAACATTTAATCTGCCGATATGTTTGTGATAGGTATGTTATCGTACACGGTTCAAGATGTAAAAATGTGTGCGGCGCCTCTACTAACGCCAACATGTACATTTTCATAACTGTGTGCGATTGGTATTCCTATCACACACGCACACTTGAAACGTATGTCGTATTACCATGAATCGCACATGCATATGAGACGAAACCGTGTGCGCGGCCGTCGGGCACTGCAAATGTTTCATGACAAAGAACCGTCTGTTTTCTTTTTTCATCGCACACGATGTTTTCTTTCTACCCGTGTGCACATTATTTTATTCGCTCATATACATTTTTTTGGCTGTAATTTATTATCTGAATTGGAAATTTTGAAATATGAAACGTGCAATTCAAATTCTCAGCACAATGGTTCAACAACGAATCCATAAATATAATTGTCAGCACAACATGTTCAGTAATTACAGGATAAGACAACAATTAACTATGATGAACCACAATATTTATAGGCGGTAAAGGTGAAGAGACAAGTGTAAATCATTTTGACTGTCGATGGTATTGAAGAAGCGGAACGCCCATAATGTACCTTCCTGCATGCCATAGGCATGAACAACTTTTGTCCAACCCCTTGTGACGATCGCCCGCCCATCCTTCACCGCCTTCAGGAAGACTTCTAGAGCATTATCATGGTAGCATGAATTATATACTTTAACCTTAGTTGCCTCCACTCCGGTCATGTAGTTTGCAAGGTAATCATCAGTAAATAGCTTCAGAACCCACTGAAAAGAGGGAAAATAATAGATCATGAGGTCTAATAGAGTAACTTGTTGTGGGCAGGGGAAAAGGCAACACATTACTTACCATCCTAAAGTGCAATGTTGTCTTGGACAAAGTGTGAATAAAGAGCATAATTCCCATCACCTGTTTCTTTCACCTAACAATATTTCTTAGTTTCATCACTTGACGCTTGTTCATGAATATCTCATTGCCCCATACATAAAAGGGATCAAAACATGGATCAGTACCGCTCATATATGTACCTACAAGCAACCAGTAAATGTTAGAAGCTAAACTCAGATTGCACAAATGATGTAAAATACAACTACCTACATTCCTAAGTACAAGTATTTTTAGAGATTTCAATATGAACTACATACGGATGTATATAGAATTATAGATATAGTTTAGATTAGAATCTAGATTCACTCATTTTGCTCCTTATGTAGTATATACTGGAATCCCTAAAAATACTTAAATTTAGGAATGGATGGTGTATAAGACATGGGATGCAGCTAACCTCGACGGCAAACAACATCATCGCCCATTGTAGCCCTGTGTAAGTACATGGAAAGCCAATGTTAACTACAACAGGGTTAACATCCACCAAAAATAGCAAATGGTAATAAAACAGCAGCATCTGTAGTGATATCTTCATTGTGAAAGAGTAGCACGGTAGCAAAGGGACGGATTAAAAAATGGATACAACTGTTAGTTGCAGCAGGCTTAATAGCATCCTAATTCATGCTTTGTAAGTTTGTAGCCATTGAAATACAACTGTTTAAAAATGGATACAACTGTTAATTGCAACAGGCTTAATGGCCATTGAAACCGGTACTGATAACAATGCAATTGGCAGAGTTAAGCATCACAAGGCAGGTGCTGCCAAAGCAGATAATGGCCCAATTGTCTATAAGAAGGTAGGGAAAATAGCTAAAATGTGTTAGGCATGTTTACTACAAGATGCTTAAGACATCGACCGTACAAAACATAGCCATTAATTGCAACCGGTATTGGTAAGATTGAACTGGTGAGTTCATACTTGGTAAGTCCTGAGAGGTAGTTGCTGGGGCACTTCATCTTGGCCAGAGCCTGCCCAAAGTCAGCGGCGGCGGAGGCGAGCTCTTCCTTCGGGTCAAAGCATGGACTAGTGCCCCCGACATGTGTACCTACAAGAAGCAAGTCAATGTTAGAAGCCAAACTGCAATTGCACAAATGATGTAAAATACTGTAAGACGTGAGATGTAGCTAAACTCGACGGCAAACAACAGCATCGCCCGTTGTGGCCCTACGTAAGTACATGGACAATAGGCATGTTAAGTACAACAGGGTTAGCATCCACCAAAAATAACAAATGGGCAGCATCTCTAGTATATCTTCATTGCGGAGAGTAGCATGGTAGCAAAGGGACATATTAAAAAATGGATACAATTGTTAATTGCAACAGTCTTAACAGCATCCTAAGTCATGTTTTGTAAGTTTGTAGCTATTGAAATACAACTATTTAAAAATGGATTCAACTGTTAATTGCAACAGGCTTAATGGCCATTGAAATTGGTACTGATAAAAATGCAATTGGCAGAGTTAAACATCACAAGGCAGGTGTTGCCAAAGCAGATAATGGCCCAGTTGTCTATTAAAAGGTAGGGAAAATAGCTAAAATGTGTTAGGCCTGTTTACTACAAGATGCTTAAGACATCGACCGTACAAAACATAGCCATTAGTTGCAACCGGTATTGGTAAGATTGAACTAGTGAGTTCATACTTGGTAAGTCCTGAGAGGTAGTTGCTGGGGCACTTCATCTTGGCTAGAGCCTGCACAAAGTCAGCGGCGGCGGAGGCGAGCTCTTCCTCCAGGTCGAAGCGTGGATCAGTGCCCCCAACATGTGTACCTACAGGAAACCAGTAAATGGTAGAAATTAAACTTACAAAGGTGGAATTAACAATATAAAGGTGGAATAAATCTTTGTTGTGGTTTTGAAGAAATAAATAACAAAATGTAGAATTATCTGTGGACATTCGTAATCGAATACAAATTGGATTTGAATTTAGTTACCAGGGCCTAGGGCAAATGTGAATGCTAATTCTCCCAGGTTTTGAACGAAGCGGCTAAACATCCACTATAATTTGTGGGTTGCCCGAAGCAAGTGTTTGCGAGATGGAAATTACTGTCCCCCTGACACTTGACATCCTTATCGATCGGATTTACACTATTGTTGATAGGGGTAGACTAGTAACTTCAATCAGGCGTGACACGACGGCCTCTGAGCCCATTCAGACATGGTGGGCGCCAAACGTGTTCGGCAAAACACATTTGATTCAAGCTCGTCCAAAAGACATGTGTCTCTCCCTCCATTTCCCCATTCATACACGGTGGGCGGAAAAACAAACTCTCCTCGTCCGAAATCGATGTAGGCTAGTATTTTAAATAGGGGCATATGTCTAACTTCCCTCAGACGTGACACAATAGCCCTACTTGTCAGCCCCGTTCATACACCGTGGGGGCCAACCGTGGGCGGCAAAACACCCTCTCCTTGCCCGAAATCATTACCGGCAAATATTTGGGAGATGCGAGATTACCGTCCTATCCCCAACTGACATGATGTACGAAATTTTAATCAGGGGATAAGTTTGTAACTTTCCCACATTTTAGGAAAGCGCGTCCAAAAGTTTGAGATCCGCCTCCCCCTCCATTTCCCCATTCATACACCGTCGGCGCCACGACAACCTCCCCACTGCGGCCAGCCTCCTCCGTCCTCCACCCCATCCTCCACCTTGTCGGAGCCGCTACCCCTACCCCGTCGTCCACTGCAAGAGATGGATGTCCCTCATCCACGGTGCCGGACTATCCTTTCATCGCGTCCTCTCGCTTCATCGGCGATGTCGTCTACCTTGCCGTTGCCGTTCCTAAAACCGCCTCGTCCACGGCAACAGGATTTATCCCTGGACCCAGCTGTCTGCCGTCTAAAGTCTTCTTCCTCGCCGCGGACAGCCATCGCACCCGCAGCACCCTCAACGTATCATCAGAGGCCTACACAACGTCACAAGAGAGGTGGTACTCTTCCATGTGCTTAAGTTATTGATCTCACTCGGAAAATAGATTGTAATTTGTTTACTGTACTTTTCTTGTCCGTACCAAATCGTAGTGGCTAGTTGAAAGCAAACATTGGTTGCGAAGTAGCTTTGTTCGATTTGCACCTTCAGATCCACCATGGCACGGGCACTATACTCGCAAAGCTTATGGTTTCCCCCCTTTATATTCACTACCATCATCGTAGGTGCTTTGTGTCGTGCTAGCACTGTTCCTCAAGACCTCAACCCAAAGCTTACATGTTGAAATACGAATCTGATATGATGCTCATATCACTAAAATAGAGAACATTTAATTGGTCACATAATGTCCCTATATTCGTTTCGAAAAGCATGTGCGCCACCCACTGGTTCAGCTAGTTCCACTTTCCTGATTTTACTCTTGATGCTTAGGGTTTTCCCCTTTTATCTACTCTACTATGATCTGTGTAGGTGCTTTCTGTCGTACTAGCATTACTCCACCCTTCAAGCTAAACAACACAACACTCAAAATTCCAAAGCTTAGTTGTTCAAATATGATTGTGATATGATAATGATATTAGTTAACAGACACATTTAATTGGTCAGCTAAAGGTCCCACTCAAGTTTCCAAATGCATGTCGCGACATATAGAGAGACACAGAATTGCATTTATTTGTCACTTGTTGACTGTACTTTCTTGTCCATACCAAATCTTAGTTGTTATTTCAAAGCAAACATCGGTTGCTAACTACCCTTTGGGCAATTTGTAGCTTCAGATCTGCCATCCCACTGCCACGGTCAACACTATACTCATCATGCTTACGGTTTCCCCATTTTATGATGACCATGATTAGCCTACGTGGTTCGTGTTGTAATAGCACTACTTCACCCATCGAGCTAAACAAACTTAGTTGTACAAATTCAAATCTGATATTATGCTGATATTAGTAAAACTAAGAGTTGTTTAATTGGTCATCTAAGTGTTCCTACTTTAGTTTCGAAATGCATGTGAGCCACATATGGAGAGATCGATAGGAATAGTATTTCTCTGTGCACTCTAGTTCATCATGGGTGGCCAACTCACATTGTATAAAAAGACTTGTAATATATTCAATCTGCTTGCTCTTCTGCTCTTCTTGAAGATGATCCTCTTCTCTTGCGACTGACTGGTCAGGTCAAGTTGTTTTCCCTTAGTATATTTTGAATCTGTCAGGTCAGGTCGACTTGTTCTTCTTAACTATATGTTGAAGTTGTCATCTGCGAAGTGTCATCACTTCTAGAGCTCTCATATTTTGAGTAGTAGGCCACATTATCTTAATGCACGCACCAAATTACAGCATGCATGGCATCTCTTAGAAGAATTTCAGAGATAGCACAAAGGGGTTTACAGGGAGGCAGTATTGGATTAGAATCACTTCTGCATTACAAAGATAATCTCACTTGTTTTTATGTTTTCATGCATGTCAGATATTGAACATTATCAAAATGAATATGAGAATGGGCACAGAGAGGAATATTGCGGAACAATCCACTGGCTAACAAACTTGGCATGGTGGAGGATGGCCTATCTTATTCACCCATCAAGGTGCTTGCTCTAACTTGGCAAGGTTGTATTGGTCGCACATATTTTGCATCTGACCTCTTGCATTACTTCTACTTTGTTACACCATCTGCTTAGTTTAAGCATCATATATGAGTATATGCCATACTTATCCATTTTCTGTACCTATTCCATGTGTCGTCATACTTTTTTTTCCAAACAAATGTTGTTCTTTCGTAATAGATGTCCAAAAGGAAGAGGGTGAGTGCAGATCCTCAAGGAGTACAAACTAGGTATTTGGGAAAGGTAGTGATGCATGTTGAATCATATAGATCAGCAGCTACAGAAAACACAGGCCCAACTGTACCACACTTTACCCCTACTCCAGTGGCCAAACCCCTATTAGAACTGCTGAGAGCCCAGCGTCAGGTAATGTCTATGATATCAATTCAAAATTTGAACTCTTAAATTTGTGCATGTGCCTTACCTTCTCTCTTGTATGAAAACTAATTTCAGATTAATCTCCTTGCTCAAAGGATCATACGATCTCACAACAATACTGGGCTCTGCATTGCTCTTGTCAGTACCTCTTGCCCTTTTGCCTTGTAACGTTGTACTTAATTAATTTCTATTTGATTCAGTCTGCACCTGAGCTTCATTATCCTCTATTTATTCCAATATTATTTGATCTATATTTACTCTTTGCAAAATGTAGAATAATGGCAACGCTTATAAAGAATTTTCTTTGGGGAATTTATTGAATTATACTTCCATCAACATGGAGAAGGGCTTTGTCCAGCCCGTGTTAACATATAATGTAAGTTCATCCTTCTCAAGCCTTCAAACTTTGTTCTAGTATAGATCTGGATAGGCATCATTTCCTCCACTGCTGTTTACTTTGTTGTTTACATCTGATTGGATGTTTGCAACAACTACCAGTTTTAAATTGTAGTTGTAAAAACATGTTCCTTATGCAGAACAGATCCATTTATTTGCTTATATAATTGTGAAACCTATTACGTGTCTCCTTGTTTCTCTTTCAGAGTCGTATCTCTTATGCTAGGCAGAACTTTAGGGAAGATAGTGAGCCAAACCATCTTGAGGATAGCGAGATGACCCCAAGGTCCTATCTTGATGAAGACAGTGAGTTGAAGCTACTCACCAGCAGGTGTGATACAACCTTTGTGTAGTCGTTGCCTCAATCAATTCGACTTCTTCAGTCTCAACTTCAAGCGGAAAGGCTTGCTTCATCTCAACTCCGACTTGAAGTCAAAGATGTAATGAAGATGTCAGAGGACTGCCTTGCGCACTATCATGCCATACATCTAGGGATGAAGCATCTACCGTTGACACAACTGAGGTCTCATCAGCTTGTTCGGCTGCTTGCGGGGCCCGACCTGGCCAGGCCTAGTGCCTTCTGAAGTGCTCTCAGTTTTGTATATTCTTTTGTCGGTGTGTTTATTTGCACTGGTGGCGAACTTTGATGCCTAGTGGATGTAATATGTGTAATAGCCATGATAGCCTAGCGTAAGTTGCTTGCTTATTTATTTCCTTGTTGTCTTGTTTATTTGTTTGCTTGTAGTGAGTGCAATTCTTTTTTCGCGGTTTGCTAGTGGCCGCAATAACCTATTTTTTAAAACTAGGCCACAATAACCATGGGTTACATATTTACTGTAGTGACACTGGGCCTCCTACGGGCCGCAACAATGGGCCTTCTACGGGTCGTAGAAACAATGGGCCTTCTACGGGGCGTAGAAACAATGGTCCTTCTACGGGCCGTAGACAAAATGGGCCTTGTACGGGCCGTATCATCAATGGGCCTTATACGGGCCATATGATCGATTGGCCAAACATGGGCCAATAACAGGCCGCATTATGGCCGTAAATGGGCTAGAGTTGGAATTGTCCGTTCATGGGCCGACCATAACGGGCCATCGTTAATAGGTCGTATTTGATGATGCTATGAAAACGGCCCAACGTATTAATGGGCCACAAACAGGCCGACTGTAACCACGGGCTAAATTTGGCCCACGAGCAGAAAATGACAGTAACGGGCCGTAAGTAACCGAATGCTGGAAATGAGCCCAAGAATAAATGGGCCCTGAGAAGGCTGAAAGATAACATGGGCTGGAAATGGCCCAATGGAATAATGGGCCGTTAATGGGTATAAAGTGATACAATGTTCATTACGGGCCAGTTTCACCACGGGCCTTAATGGGCCAAGAGTTACAAAGGGCCTCATATGGGCCGAAAGATGTCATGGGCCATACATGGGCCGGAAGTTAAAACGGGCTGGAATCATATTGGACGGCCCAGATGACGCTACTGGGCCTAATTCGGATAGGTCATAACGGGCCCTGGGTTAGCGGGTTGTAAATGGGCTATATGCGAACAGGCCATTAACAGGCTTTCCGTGGGCAGCCCGCCACCTTTTGACCAAGTCAACCGGGCCGGCCTTTTGACAAGAATGGGC
The DNA here is from genome assembly GCA_021437245.1 of Aegilops speltoides. Classification (NCBI taxonomy): domain Eukaryota; kingdom Viridiplantae; phylum Streptophyta; class Magnoliopsida; order Poales; family Poaceae; genus Aegilops; species Aegilops speltoides. The sequence goes on along the minus strand of CM038144.1, from coordinate 179,689,204 downwards.
CTCTGTTGGGTCGTGCCACATGTCGACGTATCATAGGCGCCTTCGGTCCAATGAGTGGATGACATCTGTCCCAACGGTGAGCCGACACGTGTTTCCTCCAGCCAATGATGATTTTACACATGGAAAATCCCCATTGTTCCGGGTTGTTAACGGGTTATCGGATCCAAAACCGGACCTGATAGCTTAACGGGATTCCGTTACAGTGGATGTCACGTGTCGGTCACCCTTGACGAAAGCACTTCTGTGACGCGTGATTTATCATCATGGAAGTGGACACTTACGTGATAATAACTTTGGTAATGTCATGGAACACTTCTACGATAGCACAGGTATGACTATCTTGATTCTATCATAAAATTCTCATGGATGTACATGCATGATAGAAAACGTGACCTGCTGTGACAAACACGTATCATCATGCAAGTGTATTTTTTTGTAGTGAAGACTTCTCCGTCAGAAAGGGCTATACCATATCATGCTATTATGAATTGCCTTAGATGTTTATCCCTTTGTTGCACCCTTCTTGATTGCATGGTAGTCGCTTTTATTAGGGTGATCTCTCACAAAAATATCAAAGTAGTTAGTGTTCTCTTAAGTGTAGCACCGTCACGGCACTTGTCTTTTGGGGTGCGCCGTGTCACACGGGTACGAACGATTAGAGAAGTGTGAGGTGGGTGAGTTGAGACCTCACAGCAAGATCACTTGGTTGTCTTGACATTCAGGCATGATCGTCATGAGCTCGGAACACACCCATCGAAAGATGAACAAGAGTCGCATAGAGATGTGATTGGCAAGTTGGCCTACCAGTTGAGATTTTTCGTCATCAGTGATGTTACACCAATTAATGGCGAACAATTGATATGCAGGTATTGTATCACTCACAATAAATTTTGAGAGATATTGATTTAAGTGGGAGCGCACTATTGAATTAACGTGTTTAATGCTCAGTACAATTAATTATGAACATTGTCTAAGTGTTACTTGCAAAACAGTTGTAGAATAATGGATCGCGTTTTCACCTTCCCTATTAAATTGAATTAGCTATTTTTTATCTGGTTAAACTTTACGATTGGTAATGTAATGTGAGGATTGTCCTCAAGAATGCCCATGCTTTCGGTATTCTCCCGCCAATTCTATGGATCATGTGACTCTCGTCCTTCGATCCAAAAGCTAGAATTCCGTTTTAGTCAAGTGCAATACGTTTGCTTCCATGAGACCCAAACTTCGAAAGTTTTGGGATAGTTATGTGATATTCATGGAACTGAAAATTAATTTTTAGATACAAACAAAGGTTGAAAGATATAAAATATCCAAAGAAATGTTTGTTTGCAAACTATTAGTAAAGGTGTTTACTATGCATTAGACTAATAAGAGAGGGATCCAGAAGAACGCCTGTCATACAATGAAAGGTGAATAAAACAACAACTTAAAGAGAAAGGAAGTGTGTGAAAGGTGTTAGTGAGACTTTCACGCCTAGGAAGTCCGGGGCTAACGTCGCTCTTAATTGGGTGCTTCTTCTGGGAGTAGGAGAAATACTAAAAGTTAAACTATTAGAAGTATAAAGGCAGAAAGAAAGGAGACCGGAATTTCCAGCCCATGTATGAATGTCATGCAAGTTTTTGATGTATAGGAGGCTGGTCAAAGATATAGTTCTTGGGAATTATTGTTAAACATGTTAATCACTAATTCTTGGGTATTGTGAGTTAATCACAAAGATACCCGCTCGATTGCATTCTGTTGCGAATCGATGTAAGAACTACTATGGCCTAAAAGACTAGCCAGGAATGAGGTTTTGATACGTGCTGGGAACATAGTAGAAGTTACTATACCTTCCATCAGTGTATTACCTATGTATTTTCCTTCATAATTCATTTTAGAGCTTTACACACTCTAGCCCTTTGTATAAGTTATTTTGCAAGAATGTTGTTCATAAGAGAACTTTTGATGTTCGGTGTTATGAATAAACATAAGGGCCATACTTTCATTATGAATGAGATGTATGTTATGAATAATGATATTAATATACTACCTCTGTGTTTACTTTCATAATTCATTTTAGAGTTTCATACGCTCTAGCCCGTTGCACAATGTTTGTTGCAAAAGGGTTGTTCATAAAAGAACAATTGTTGTTCAGTATTATGAATAACATAAAGGGCCATGCTTCCATCCAAGATGGGATGTATGCTATGAATATTGATGGTAAAATGATACATCCATAACACTGATGCTAAATGTCGCAAGATTAAGAGAATACCACACATGTGTGTCACTGCATTTGGTCACAATCGAGAAACCCGCATGGAAAAATTCCATTATGATGGATCTTGAAGTCGTTTGATTTTGAATCATCTGACACTTGCAACTTTCCTCCGAAAAGTGAAGTGGCTGAAATACCGTTCATAGGCCATACAGAACGAGCAACAAACTTATTGGTGATCATACATTTTGATGCGTGTAGTTCAATAAATGTTGTTGCAAGTAGTGGATTTATCTATCTTCAGAAATAACTCAAGTAGATATATGGATATTTACTTGATGAGACGTAAGTCTGGATCTTTTGAAATCATTCAAAAGGTTTTCAAAATGAAGAAGAATTTATTGTAACAAGAAAATTATGTTTCTGCAATTAGATTGCGAAAAGGAATATTTGAGTTACAAGTTTAGCGAATGTCTGATGAGTTATGAAAATAGTTTCATAACTTACACCTCCCGGAACACCACTGTGAGTGGAATGTCTATGAAGATGTAAGTAAACCATTTGTGACATGGTAAGATCAGAGATGACATAAATAAATTTGCCATTATCCCTTTTAAAAGTGATGCTTTAGAGACTGCGGCTTTTACACTGAAAAGAGCTCCATCGGGTCTATTGAAATGACGCTATGGTATGGTACGCCCAACCATGTTATATCTTTTCTTAAACATTTGGAATATGGGGCTTGTGTAAAGGGTTATAAACCTATTCCAAATTAGACAAGTGTTACTTTGTAGGTTATCCCAAGTTATTGGGTATTCCCCCACCACTATGCCGAGGCAAAGGTTTTTGCCACAAAATGGAATGCTTTAAAAGAGAATAGTTCTTGCAAAAAGGTGAGTGGGAGGACAGTGCAACTCGACAAGATGACAAGTATCTTCGTCATCGGGTTAAAGGAAAGAAACTTTGGAAGTGATTCCAGAGTTTCCTACTGCGACTGATACGGAAGCCTCTACATGAGATGTATGGACTTTGGTCGAACTTGCAGCTAAACAATGTAGGCAAAGCTTGTGTAAACCTCTCAGGTGCGCAAATGAGATATTGTTGTTAGACAACAGTATACCTACGATACAAAAGGAAGCGTTGATGGGCCCTGACTCCAGAATTGGCTAAATGCCAATGTAATCCGAGATAGTTTCCATAAATTATTCAAGATTTAAATCTTGATAGACCCTTCAAAAGACTTAGAGTCTAACAGACTGTAATGGGACTATAAACTGATACGGATAAAAATGTTTTATCCATTAAGCTTGACTTGTTGCAATAACAAGTTCAAGGAGTTGACTACAATGATATTGTCTCACCGTAGGAATGCTTAAAGTCAGTTCGGGTTAAACTAGCAATTAATACATATTTCAAACATGAGATATGAAACATGGATGACAAAAGAATTTCCATGAAATGGAAATACAACCTAGGACTTGTATGTGATACAATCCAAAGTATTTTGTCGGTTCAGAGGATGCTAGTAAGTATGCAAACTTCAGAGTTCCAGCAATGGACAGAAGAGAGCAAAATGGAGTTGGAGTCTTCATTTTTGATGGAATGGTCAAAGGGGTTTGACTTCATTAATGGGTAACAAAGATGCTTGTAGTTTCAGGAAAGTAAGTGGGGACATAATAATATTTCTGAAAACCTTGTGTGCTTGACACATTGTTAATTGGAAATAAATTTCTTGACGCGAATTAGGTCTTCATTTGAAAATAGTTTTTCGATGAAGTGCTTGGGATAAATAGCCTTGATATTAGGCATAATGATCTATGGAGATACATTTACCTAATGGGGCTGAACAAAAATACATATTGACAAGATGCTAAAACCGTTTAGCACTAAGAACGACAAGGAGTGATTCTTGCCGAAGTCACATGGAAAGAGTTTTTGCAAGACTCGGTGTCCAAAACACTGATGAGCAAAATACATGATGGAGATTCCACACACTCCTGTGTTTGGATTAATCATGTATTCCATGGTATGTAAAACAACCAGATATGTCCAATACTCCCAAGCTGTTGCGAGTATAGATACCAAAGTGATCAAAAGTACTGATCATGGGACAATAGTGAAAAAAGGTCATTGAGTACTTAAGTAGCACCAATGACATGTTTTCTCGCAAGTGGAGATCATGAAGAGTTTGTTGTAAAAGGTTACATCAATACAGTCTTCATCATTTCTCCATGCGATTTTCGATTTAAATTGAGGGTTTTATGTAACACACAATATGGTGGCACATTTAGTTGGAAATTGTTCCAAACAAGTTACTGTGGCGAATTCTATAACAGAGGCGAAGTATGTTGCCGCTAAGCGACAAAGACAAAGATGTTGAATCATATAGTTCATTCATGAGCTTAGTATGGTTCCAAGAAGGCTTTGGTCAATGGGACACTATTGCAGATAGTTGCTCGATAGCCCAGTCTGAGGAATCAGGTTTCGACCAATCATTCACATATATACAAAGCCAAGTCCGCACAAAATAGGATTTGTGAAAGCATGAAAATGCGAGGATATGCAGAGATACACACGGAGCTGAAGTTGTCAGATCTGTTGGACATCAGGCTATACCACATGCGAAGCATATTTTACACTAGTATGCCATAGGTGTAAATTGCATTAGCATTAACTAGGTTATTGATTCTACTGCAAGTGGGAGTCTATAGGAGATATGCCCTAGAGGCAATAATAAATGTTGTTATTTATCTCCAAGTTCATGATTATGGTTATGTTCCATGCTCTAATTGTTGTGGTTCCCGAGCCCGTATATCCATAAAGGCTCTGGGGAAAACCCATGTGCACGTGTGGAATAATAAACGGTAAAATGTATTCCTGGTCGTGCCTCTATGACTAGCTCAGGTGTTTCATGATGATTATGTTTTCCCAATCATGGGCATGTCTATGCCAGCAACTTTGAGGGAACAATGTTATAAGAACATTTGTGTTGAATCGACCCGAATTGATGTTATGCCATGAGATACATTCGTCACAAGTTTATGGTTAATAACACAGAGATGGTTAATGTTTGCATAATTCCTTAGACCATGAGAGTATCAAGTTTCTTCATACTTGCTTCATGAACTTTGGGGTTTGTTAAACGTCATCCGTAAATGGGTGGCTATGACAGCAGCTTATGGGTTCATGGAAAAGTGTGTCAAGTAACTTGATAGCTCAAGATTGATATTTTCTCCTCCAGCGATGGAGGGATACTCTCGGGCCCTCTCGGTGTTACGGTATCCATCATCGTTTGGCCAGACACAATGTGATTTGATCACAAGGATGCCGGAACACAGAAACGAGAAAAGAGAACAACACTGGTAACGAGGTAACTAGCATAGTGGACAAGTTGTTGATCCACGGGGATGCAAGTAAATCTCACCTCGAGTATTTGTAACATATCGTGAAGCAACAGGAATAGCACATGGCAATTGGAGGTTCACTCGAATATTCATTCGTGTGGGTATAGGGGTCAATATGGGTGTCCACGGCTTCGATGTTGATCATTGATCAAAAAGGGTTCCGGTCATGTCTATACTTCACCAAACCTATAGGGTCGCATGCTTAAGGGTCATCTATCTGCTGAACACTCGACAGGGAGTCTGAGCGAAATTCACCGAAAAAGTTTCGGAGACAACGGAAGAGTTCCGGAGAGAGAACAGCGAAATAGTTTCATAAAACTGAAAAGTTGTTTCAAGGTATACCATTAAGTCAAATTGGTTTCGGATATGCCTGATAATTCTTGGAGGGTGCCAGAATTATTTTGGAAACTTCTGAGAATTTTTCGGGATAAAAACCAGAAATGTTCCGGAGCTGCCAGAACCGGTTTGGTTGCTTTTCGCAGATGAAAATCACTAATTCGGAATTGTTTCAGAACGCATCGAAAATTATTTTAGTGGGTACGGGAAATGTTCTAAGCCCACATAAATATTTTTGGTTTGGACGGACGCTGAAAAATGTCGTCGTGAATAGTGAAATCAACTTTATGGTTACTTTTTGGAAAGCCACCTGTTTGGGCTTTTGCTCCAATATATCTTGGAGATGACATGGATGGATGTGGCTGAAATTTCATCCCCTCCACCCCTCCTTCTCCTATAAATAGAGGTGGAGGGGGCTGCCCAAACTTACTCTTTCTCACATACAAGTGCCATGCATGATCTGGCTTTCTCTCTCCCTCCCAGCGAAATAGTTTCATAGAGCCGAAAGGCTGTCTGGGTTTCGGTGGGAACTAGTTTTGGACGGCGAAGCCCTGCCGGATAGATGACACCGTATGTGTGCAACTCTGTAGAGAGACCGTAGTTTCGGTCTTAGTTCGAGGGTGCCTCCCGAAGGGCTGTCCGAGTGACCGTCCGAGTTTCGAAGGTCCTCCCGAAGGGTTGTCCAAGTGACCGCCCGAGATTCTGAGATCCTCCCGAAGGGCTGTCCGAGGATCCATCCACTAGGACTATCCAAGGGACTGTCCCGAGGTCTCTCGAAGGGCTGCCCGGAGATCCGTCCAGGGAGCAGACGATGGAGTACGTCCTCACGGTTGGGAGGTTGTAAATCCTAGCTGCGGGCATCCGCACCTCCGATCATCATCGACTCTACTTCTGTTGCGCTACGAGTCGGTAACAAAAAGATCAAACCTTGTGTGCAGTCTCCATAGTGGTCCTGGGTTGGTGCGTAGGTCAAAATATTTTGTTTTCTGCTGCGTTACCCTACAGGTATAGCAACAACGGTTGTGGGTGTAACTATGGTAGCCATGTCCTCATCAGAACATCTTATGGCACATCTTTCTTCTTGAAAGTACCACAAAAGGTATCAAATTTCACGAGATGCTTGTACGGGTTGTCTTGCGCTTCTGAAAAAGCATGACTCAGCACTACATAGACAAATTCAACATCAAGAGCAAAAAATTTGGTGGTGAATTGAGGAATAAGAATTGGCGTGGATGGAGCTCGAAGTTCCCTCAAAGTTTTTCTCCATTTTAGATTCATTCGAGGGCATCCATGCAAAAAAAAGTGTGTTAAGTTCAACCGTATCAAAAGACTTATCAAGTTTCTCAATAATTTCTAAAAGTGTTTCCTTTGGAAACCATTCAAGTTATGGTGGTAGATATGTTTTCCTAGAGCTTGTAGATTCCCTGCGATTAACTAGAATCATGTACAGCAAAAACTCATGTAGATTAGTCCAAGAAATTAACGCTTTAGGTGATGTGGCTCCCCATGTTCCTCATATCATTTGCACTCCTTGTTGATGCAGACACATGTCACGTGAAGGTTGTTGAGTCGTTGATTGATACATGATGTCCAAGTAGGTATATAGATCTACATAGTAAGCACTATGTACGCCATGGATAAACAACCTCTCAAACAATCTTGCAAATAAGCACACATAAACAAATCTTTACAAGATGGACCTCCCTC